>CM077667.1:357910425-359303758 GCA_039707655.1 Elymus sibiricus
ACCTATGGACTGAGTGTCAAAGATGACAACACTTGATACTATGCATTCTGCCTACCTAGTGGCATAAATGATAGCGCTTGTTGGGATGCAACCCAATAGTTATCTTTAAATTTTTGTTTATACTTTCTATCTTGGTGTGATAACATGATTATTTCTACTATAATGATTGTGTTTTTATGCTTATATTAGTGTTTTTGCCAAGCAAAGCCTTTGGGATGACTTGTATGATAAGTAGAATTGATATCGTGCAGAAACAGAAGCTTTTGCGACCAGTGCAGAATATCTCTGATTTTACTAGAATGTCTTTTTGATCAGAATTTTATACAAAGTATTGGTATACAAATTCCCCAGGGTTTCCTAATATTTCAGAATTTTTGGAGTTACAGAAATATGGTGTTTGCACAGATCATTACAGACTGTTTTGTTTTAGACATATTCTATTTTTGCTTGCATAGTTTGCTTGTTTTGATGATAATATGGATTGTATCAAGGGTTATAAGCCAAGGAGAAGTTATAATACAGTACTATGCAATAATAAAATATTAATCAATTTATAACAGTACCTAAAGTGTTTGATTTACCTATTATACTAATGTAGCTCACGAGTTTTCTGTTGAGTTTTGTGTGCTGAAGTTTTCAAGTTTTGGGTGCGATCACGATGGATAAAGGAATAAGGAGCGACAAGAGCCTAAGCTTGGGGATGCCCAAGGCACCCCAAGGTAAAATTCTAGGAAGACTCAAGCGTCTAAGCTTGGGGATGCCCCGGAAGGCATCCCCTCTTTCGTCTGAGTCCATCGGTATGTTACTTGGAGCTATATTTTTATTCATCACATGATATGTGTTTTGCTTGGAGCGTCGTGTGTTATAGTTTTCTTTTGTTTTAGTTTTCCCCAATAATTGTTTGCTGGACACACCTACTTGAGAGAGACACATGTTCACCATGATTTGTTAGAATACTCAATGTGCTTCACTTATATCTTTTGAGCTAAGCAGTTTCTCTCGTGCTTCACTTATATCTTTTAGAGCACGGTGGTGTATAGATTTTATAGAAATAATTGAACTCTCGTGCTTCACTTAAATTTGTTTTAGATTCTAATAAATAGTGACGGTAATTTGCATATGTTATAAGACTAGTCCAAAAATAATAGGTATTCAAGGAGTGCATAATCAAAACCTTCATGTAGCACATAAAAGAGAAATTGTGGGTTAATGATATCAATGTTGTAATATGAAAGGGCGTGAGTGCATGGTTGTTGGTTAGTAGAAATATCGATAGTTAAAGGGTGTTAATTTGATGTTCATCTAAATATGGGTTATGGCATGGTGATGATGTGTGAGCATTCTTATTCCTCGTTTAAATCCTAGTGTTGTTTAGGTCGGGGGCGCGCGATGGTTAACTCCTACCAACCTCCTCCCTAGGGGCATGCGAGTAGTACTTAGCTTCAAGAGAGCTAATAAAGCTTTGTAATAAGTATATGAGTTCTTTATGACTAATGTGAATCCATGGATGTACGCACACTCACCTTTCCATATTATGCTAGCCTGTTTGGTATCGTGCATTGCCCATTCTCACCTCAAGGATCCGTGCAGCTTTCGTCGGTGCATCGAAACCCCGCAATATGATACACCGTGTTGCACATAAACCTCCTTATATATTCCTCAAAACAGCCACCATACCTACCTATCATGGCATTTCCATAGTCATTCCGAGATATATTGGCATGCAACTTCCACCGTTACATTATATGACTTGTGTGTTCATCGTCATATTGCTTTGCAGGATCATGTATCTGACATAGTATTTGTGTCAAAGCCATCGTTCATCATTCTTTACATATTACGCTAGATCATTGCACATCCTGGTACACCGTCAAAAGCATTCATATCGAGTCATCTTGTTTAGTAGTTTTTCATATCGAGTTGTAAGTAAATAAAAGTGTGATGATTATCATTATTAGAGCACTGTTTCAGTGAGGAAAGGATGATGGAGACAATGATTCCCGCATAAGTCGGGATGAGACTCCGGACGAAAAAAAGAAAAAAAAGAAAAAAGAAAAAAAGAGAAAAGGAGAAGAAAAAAATAAAGAAAAAAAAGAAAAAAAAAGAAAGAAAGAAAAAGAAAAAAAGAAAGAAAAAATAAAGAAAATAAATAAATAAATAAATGAGAGATAAAGAGAGAAGGGACATTGCTACTACCTGTTTTTCACGCTTGTGCTTCGAGAAAGCACCATGTTTTTCATATAGAGAGTCTCATGTTTTGTCATTTCCATATGCTAGTGGGAATTTTTCATTATAGAACTTTGCTTGTAAATTCCGATGACGGGCTTCTTCAAATGCCCGAGGTCTTCATGAGCAAGCAAGTTGGATGCACACCCACTTAGCTTCAGTGTAGCTTTCATACACTTATAGCTCTAGTGCATCCGTTGCATGGCAATCCCTACTCCCCACATTGATATCGATTGGTGGGCATCTCCATAGCCTGTTGATCCTCCTAGTTGATGCAAGACTTTCTTCTCCACTTTTACTCCTTTGATATCTACCATCATATTATATTCCACCTATATGCTATGTCCATGGTTCATGCTCATGTATTGAGTGAGGTATAAAAAGCTGAAGCGCATTAAGAAGTACTATCCAATTGATTGGCTTAACACCGTGGTGCTTGACATTTGTTTTTATGTGGTGAAGACGGAGCCATGCCATGCTAATATGATAAAATGAACGGGGAGTAAACCTTCTTTAAGGATCGTATATTTTGAAAGTTATTGGTTGTGTTACTTATGTTTATGGATATTACTATGTTGATGTTTATTAGTTCATCGTTTCTCAATGATCATAATTGAAAGAGATTACATGTTGGTAAGCATGTCACATCAAAAATTCTGTTTTTATCATTTACCTACTCGAGGACGAGCAGGAATTAAGCTTGTGGATGCTGATACGTCTCCAACATATCTACAATTCTTGATTGTTCAATGCTACTATATTATCATTCTAGGATACTTTTTAAGCATTTGCTTACTGCTTTATATTATTTTTGAGCACTAACCTATTAACCCAGTGTCAAGTGTGAGTTGTTATTTTCTGCTTGTGTTTGGCCTTTCAGGAATACTATACCAAACGAAGTCCAAATACCCCGAAACTTTTTGATGATTTTTCCTGGACAAAAATAAGACCTGCAAGCTTCGGAGGGAGACCAGAGGCCACATGGGGTGACTCCAAGCCAACAGGGCATGCCCAGGGGGGTGTCCGCGCTCTGATGGCTTGGGGCCACCTCCCATGGCCTCTGGCCCTGATCTCTTTGCTATAAATTCTCATATGTCCCCAAAACCATAGAGATCCTCCCGAAACACTTTTTTCGTCGCCGCAAGTCTCTGTTCCACCGTGTGCCCATCTGGAGCTCTGTTTCGGTGCCCTGTCGGATGGGGGATCGATCATGGAGGGCCTCTACGTCAACCTTGTCGCTCCGATGGTGATGTGTGAGTAGTTCACCATAGACCTACGGGTCCATAGTTAGTACCTAGATGGCTATATCTCTCTCTATGTTGTTCAGTGCAAAGATCACCGCGATTCCCGCGGTGATCTATCCTATGTACTCATCTTTGCAGTGTGTTTGTTGGGATCCGATGAATTATGGGTTTATGTTCAGGTTATTCATGAAAATAAATTGAATCCTTGCTGGTTATTTATATGCATGATTTTTATAGCTTTGTAATGCTCTCCGACCTATCGGTTTGGTTTCGCCAACTAGATTGATTTACTTCAGCGGGAGTGGTGCGTTGTAGTGGGTTTAATTTTGCGATGCTCAATCGCAGTGACAAAAAGGGACATGACACGTATTGTATTGCTGCCACTAAGGGTAAAACGATGGGTTCATTCATATTAATTGGATTTACTTCGTCTACATCATGTCATCATCCTCCAAGCATTACTCTATTTTTACTTAATACTCTAGATGCATGCTGGATAGCGGTCGATGGGTGGAGTAATAGTAGTAGATGCAGGCAGAAGTTGGTCTACTTGCTTATGGACGTGATGCCTATATACATGATCATTGTCGTGAATAAATATTACATAACTATGTGCTTTTCTATCAATTGCCCAACAATAATTTGTCTACCCACCTTATGCTTTCTTCGAGAGAGAATCCTCTAGCGAACACTATGGCCCCCGGGTCTCTTGACAAATATATTTACAAAAACTCTAAATATCTTGCTGCCATTCTTTACTTTGTTTTTATTTATAATTTATATTTATCAAATTATCTATCTGTCACTACTTATCGCTTGCAAGTAACGAGTTCAAGGGGATTGACAACCCTCTTGCCCGCGTTCGGTGCAAGTGTGTGCTCTTTTGTGTGTAGGCGCTGAAGACGGGAATTTGTGTGGTTCTCCTATTGGTTCGATAACCTTGGTTCTCATTGAGGGAAATACTCATCTCTACTGTGCTGCATCTCCCCACTCTTCGGGGAAAAACCCAACACAGTTTACACGTAGCAGCGATCAACGAATCAAGGTATCTACATAGAAATCTTTGCGACACATCGAGTGGTGGAAGCTCCTTATGGTGCACTACTTCGTTCCGTATATCCGAGCAACATCGTAGATTCATAAGTAACATGCAATGATCATTCTCGGTCATGGGGTCCAAGACATGCAACAACCACTCGACTTTAGTGTTCTCCGCCTTAGCAAGGACCGGCAACCTCCAGACCTGTGCCATTTTTGACCACAAAGATACTACCAAAGGGCATTAACACAAGGCATGAAAGCAATCCTTTGGTTCACGGACACATACTGGGCATATGCTTGAAACCTCAAGACCATGCTTATGCTTATTCAACCAAGTAGCCAAAGAATTGGTGGTTTCTCACCAAGCAAAGTTGCGGACAGTGAGGGGCACATTTATAGACCAAATCATTTTCCAGTAAGATCGGCAGCCATTTCAGACAGAACTTGAGGCAACTTCTTGATATCTTTTAGCTTCCTCAAAGGCCATAAGATAAGTGGACCGCACCAAAAATACTCCTAGTTTACTCGCTCCACATGAGATAGTATCATCCAACAATCTCAGTGAAGCTATGATCTTTGGTATTTCATTGACGTCGCATGGGAGGAAATAGTTCCTGAGGAATTCCAAGTTCCATAACCCATCATCGTTCAGCAGCTCTGACACAAAACAAACTCTACATCGCCCTTGGTTTGGATAGGTTTATAGGAGAGGGGGGGTCTAGGAATCCAACTGTCACGCCACACCCGAATGCTCCCACCATTCCCGCCTCTCCATATAAGACTTTTTTTGAAAGATCAACACCATGACTAGTAGCTTGCCAAGACGAATACTACCCATCAATACAGTGTCCTCCAAATTGCCATTGGGATAATAATGGGTCTTCAACACTTGAGCACATAAACTGTCTGACTTAGTAATCATATAATTCGCAGCAAATCAACGTCCTCCATGGTGGTATTCGACTCAACTTAATCATCATGACGTATAATTTGCAGCTCCATGCCCAGGCCCTCGGCTGGCACGACAATGACCTATGTCCCGTACAGGTCCTCGTCTAGCCCCTCTGAACCAATTAGCTCATAGGTTTTTGAAGACAAACGTCGATGGAGGGTGAACTCCATCACGACATTCTTTGTAGAGGTGACCAATATTACCACATACTGAGCACAAATTCAGTAGTCGCTCGTATTGAATACGAATATCTGGCGTTTCTTATCACAAACAAGTGACGTTCTTTAGAGGCTTGTTGACATTGATCCTAATTTGGACCCTCAAAATTTCCTTTGAAATCTTGCAACTTTGGCTCGTCGTAGACAAATCCCCCGACTTTCCTTGCTAGGAGCAGCGTCACAAACCCAACTCATAGATCATGAATTTGGATCCATATTTCAAACATATCAAGATTAACTGAGGAGGGCTAGGTGAATCCATCATATGGTGCAAGCATTACAACATTGTCGTGGAAATGCCCTTCTTCCATAACCCTCTCCCAATCAGCGAGGCGTGGAAATTGGAATGCGTATGTTGTTCAAAGGGCATTTTTTAAACCTCCTTGGTGTAAGGGCATATTTATACCCTAATGGTTTTGGTGATTGATGACAATGCATTTGCGGACTAATCGTGTGCATTAAGTTTTCAGAGAATATCAGGTGGCACGAGACGATTATCTTACCCCTCAGGAAGCTAAAAATAAGACGGTGTCTTTTCGACGATTTAGTGTCGGTGGACTTAAGTCGTAGGAATATCCGTACTATCAAGAGGGGGTCCGCGGTGGGAAAGGTTGGGAGGAATCATCACGTACACACTCGCACCCCCATTCGTTTCCTGGCAACATGGAGTTTCTGTCCTTGCCTACTCTCCCTTTCTTTCTCTCAGCGGTAGTACCGCTCTGGGAAGCGGTAGTACCGCGCGCAGCCGGTACTTCCGCCCCAGCCAGCGGTAGTACCGCTTAGGGAAAGAAGGGAGGGCTGGGCACCTCGCGCGAGGCATCAGACGTATATCTAGGAGTGTCTGGTGCCCCGCGCCAGCACCCAGCCGCAGCGGTAGTAGGGGCGGTAGTACTAAGCGGTACTACCGCCGCCCCTTCTACTGGTTCTCTGATGGGCGGTAGTACCGCCCCAACCAGCGGTACTACCGCTGTAGTGCGGCTGGTTGGTGGGTAACGGGCAGATTCCCCTCCCCACTATATAAGGGGTTTTCTTCCCCAAGAAGCCTCACCTCTTATCCTTCCCCAAGCTCCATTGTTGCCCAAAGCTCATTCTTGCCCGATCTCTCTCCCTAGCCAACAAAACTTGTTGATACTCTAGGGTTTGGTTGAGAGGGCCCCGATCTACACTTCCACCAAGAGAAATTTGATTCCCCCCACTAATCCCTTGCGGATCTTGTTACTCTTGGGTGTTTGAGCACCCTAGATGGAAGAGATCACCTCGAAGACATAGTCCATTGTGGTGAAGCTTTGTGGTGTCGTTGGGAGCCTCCAATTCAGTTGTGGAGATTGCCCCAACCTTGTTTGTAAAGGTCCGGCTGCCGCCTCCAAGTGCACCACTAGTGGAATCACGGCACCTCGCATTGTGTGAGGGCGTGAGGAGAATACGGTGGCCCTAGTGGCTTCTTGGGGAGCATTGTGCCTCCACACCGCTCCAACGGAGACGTACTTTCCTTTACCGGGAAGGAACTTCGGTAACACATCCTCGTCTCCATCGGTTCCGCTTGTGGTTATTTCTTACCTTTACTTCACGCAAGCTACTTACATTGTTTATCTTGCTTGCTTGAGTTGCTTGTTGTGTTTAGCATCATATAGGTTGCTCACCTAGTTGCATATCTAGCCAACCTATTTGTTGCTAAGCATAAATTGTTAAAGAAAAGTTAAAAACCGGTAGTTGCCTATTCACCCCCTCCCCCTCTAGTCAACCATATCGACCCTTTCAATTGGTATCAGAGCCTCGTTTCTTTATTAAGGGTTTCACCACCCGAAGAGTATGGTTAACGACGGGGACCGGCCGGTTGAACTCCTCGAGGCCATGGTTGTGAACACAGTTCTCTCGTGAGGATTTAAACGAGGCCATGTCCTCGCTTAAGTCCTCCATGACGACCTAGGTCAAATCCATGTTTAAAGAATTCCTTGACACTCTTAAACTTTCCACCGATGCGGTGCTAGTGGCTAATCTCACTAACTCGACATCGGATGTCAACTCCGGTAAGGAGGGGGCTAGTTCTGATAAGGACACTCGTTCTCAAGGAATTAATGGGTCGGGGACCTTTGCCTCAGTTCCCCCTCCCTTGGTCCATGGAGGACCGGTGCACCCACCTCATATAGTTAATCTCGGTCCTCCTCCTAAACTTGTTAAGAATGATTTTGCTAATTGGGTTTTTCATATCAAGTCTCATTTGGATCACAGCTCAATTCAACTCATGAGAGTCATTGAAGAAGGATACTATCCTCGTGATCCACGCAACCTCACTCCAAGAGAAGAGGCTGATAAACAGCTAAATTCCTCCGCCTTGTTCATACTCCAAGCTGCAGTTCCTACCGAAGACCTACCTCACCTGCGTCCCTTCACTGTTGCTAAAGAGTGTTGGGAACACATTGTCTGCATGTACAAGGGCAGCTCAAGCATTCAACGGTCGAACTATGAGGTCGTGCTTGATCAGTCAGATGAGTTTGTAATGATAGAAGATGAGGAACCGTGTGAGCCCTATAGGAGGGTAACTACTCTTGCCGTTGCCCTCCGAGATCATGGTAGCAAGGATGTGGATGACTGATACGTCTCCATTGTATCTACTTTTCCAAACTCTTTTGCCCTTGTTTTGGACTCTAATTTGCATGATTTGAATGGAACTAACCCGGACTGACGCTGTTTTCAGCAGAATTGCCTTGGCGTTATTTTTGTGCAGAAATAAAAGTTCTCGGATTGACCTGAAAATTTACGGAGAATATTTTTGGAATTAATAAAAAATACTGACAAAAGAATCAACCGGAGGGGGTCCACCGCCTGGCCACAAGCCAGGGGGGCGCGCCCCCTCCCTAGGGCGCGCCCCCTGTCTTGTGGGCCCCCTACAGCTCCGCCGACCTCAATTCCAACTCTACATATTTTTATTCGGGGAGAAAAAAATAGAGGAGAAGAGTTCATCGCGTTTCACGATACGGAGCCGCCGCCACCTCCTATTCTTCCTTGGGAGGGCAGATCTGGAGTCCGTTTTGGGCTCCGGAGAGGGGAAATCGACGCCGTCGTCATCACCAACCATCCTCCATCACCAATTTCATGATGCTCACCGTCGTGCGTGAGTAATTCCATCATAGGCTTGCTAGACGGTGATGGGTCGGATGAGATTTACCATGCAATCAAGTTAGTTTTTGTTAGGGTTTGATCCCTAGTATCCACTATGTTCTGAGATTGATGTTGCTATGACTTTGCTATGCTTAATGCTTGTCACTAGGGCCCGAGTGCCATGATTTCAGATCTGAACCTATTATGTTTTCATGAATATATATGTGTTCTTGATCCTATCTTGCAAGTTGTAGACACCTGTTACGAGTTATGATCCGCATCCCCCAGGGTGACAATAACTGGGATTCTTTCCGGTGATTACCGTAGTTTGAGGAGTTCATGTATTCACTAAGTGCTAATGCTTTGGTCCGGTTCTCTATTAAAAAGAGGCCTTAATATCCCTTAGTTTCCATTAGGACCCCGCTGCCACGGGAGGGTAGGACAAAAGATGTCATGCAAGTTCTTTTCCATAAGCACGTATGACTATATATGGAATGCATGCCTACATTACATTGATGAATTGGAGCTAGTTCCGTGTCACCCTATGTTATAACCGTTGCATGATGAATGCCATCCGACATAATTATCCATCACTGATCCATTGCCTACGAGCTTTTCATATATTGATCTTTGCTAAGTTACTTTTCCGTTGCAACTGTTACAATCACTACAAAACTGCTACTGTCACGTTTGCCATCGTTACCGTTGCTTCCATACTACTTTGCTACTAAATACTTTGCTGCAGATATTAAGTCTTTCAGGTGTGGTTGAATTGACAACTCAGCTGCTAATACTCGAGAATATTCTTTGGCTCCCCTTGTGTCGAATCAATAAATTTGGGTTGAATACTCTACCCTCGAAAACTGTTGCGATCCCCTATACTTGTGGGTTATCAATGACACCTGGATCAAGCGTAAGTTTTTGAAGGCTATCATGCCCTTCAACAAGGCCATGTCCGCCGTCATCCGCCAAAGACCGGACTTTCACAACTTGTCCTCTAGTGATGTGTTGGATGAATTTATTGCAATGAACAACTTGAACATGACCGCAGACAATGCTCTTGCTCGTGTGCAACGGTCAAAGAAATCATCTCCCAACCTTGCCTTGAAGGCCAGGGTCAGTCAAGAGGAAGAGGAAGAAGAAGAAGAGGAGGGTTGCCCCGAGGACACCAAATATGCTTACCATGAGCATATGGCTCTAGCGTCTAGGCAATTCTGGGGCAACAAGAGAAACACAAGGCCCAACTTCTCCAAGAACAACTCAAGTGGGTCAAAGGGCAAGCAACGTGTGAGAACCTGCTACAACTGTGGTAATGTGAGTCACTTCGTTGTAGATTGTCCTTATGAGAAGAGGGAAGACAATGGTGGCAAGCTCATCCGCAAAGATAAGGCCAAGTCTTTTCCCAACAAGTTCAACTTCACCAAGAAGGCTCCTCACAAAGTGTTGGTGGCTCAAGAAGAGTATGTCTCCGATGATGATGTGGATGACAAAGACACAAGTGGTGAAGGAATGGCAATGGCATCTGTGGCTATTGCATCGAGCACCCCAACAAAAGTGTCACTCTTCGACGCTCCCAACGAGAACCACATTGCTAGGTGTCTCATGGCCAAAGGTATCACCAAGGTAACCTCCAATGTCAAAACCTCAAACATTAAAACTTCTATTTCTTCCATTCCGTCTTTGTTAGATTGTGTGGATGAAAATGAGGAGGCGAAAGAGGGCGAGAATGAGTTCGACAAGTTCTTGTGCAAACTCAAGGGAGAATCTAAGAAGCACTTCGTTGCTCTCTTGGAACAACTTGGTGAGGCCAATGACACGATTGAGTCTCAAGAAGAACATCTTGAGGAGTTGAGAGGCATAGTCGTGATTATGCTGACGAGATAGCAGATCTTTCTATTGCTCTTGAGGAAGAGCGAGGTCTTCATTTGACTCTTGAGGAGTCACAAAATGATGACCTTGCTAAATTTCGTAAAGATTATGATCATGCTGTTGTTCTTAACCGTGTGCTCAAATCTGAAAGAGTTGCACTTGGGATTGGACATGATCGTCTCAAGGATGAGTTTGACACACTTGACAGGGCTCACAAGGCATTGAAGAGTGTTCATGCTTCTCTTAAGGAGTCACATGATCAACTCCAAGTTAAACTCACTAAGGAAATTGCTACGTGTCCTCCTTTTGTTTTAATTGATAATGCCTCTGCTACTAACCCGTGTTGTGAGCATGCACATCTTGTGGAGGAAAATGCCAAGCTGAAAGAGCAGCTTGAGAAAGGCCTTGTGACATGTATCCAAGGTGAGAAGAATCTCAATGACCTTTTGAGCAATCAAAAGGAAGTGGTTGTAAAGGAAGGAGTTGGGTTTGCACCCAAGTCCAAGAAGAAGAAGAAGATGAAGACCACGCAGGTTCCTCCGCTCAAGGACACATTTGTCAAAGCGGGAAACATTACTCATGAGAAGAAGAAGGACAAGGTTGTGAGTGATAGTGCCAAAAAGGGCAAGATCACTCCCTCCAACAGGGCCGGCGATTTTAACCCCTCCTATGTTTTGTGCCGTGCTAGTGATGGGCATGTTTATGCCAAATATGTTGGTTCTTCTTATGAGTACATTGAGTGGTCTATTTGGATACCTAAGACCCTTGTCACTAACATGAAAGGACCCATTCGAGAATGGGTACCTAAATCCAAGCATTGATCTATTGTAGGACTTTGCTTCTGGGGGAGTCTCATGGTTGCTCGATAGCGGAGCAACAAATCATATGACCGGAAGCAAGGACTTGGTGGTGGATGTTCGACCCGATGCATCCGTGGCCACCCAAGTCTCCTTTGGCGATGACGTAATCTCAAAGGTATTGGGTCTTGGCAAGGTGGTTATCTCTCCGACCTTAACCATTGAGAAAGTCATGCTTGTTGAGACCCTTGCATACAATTTACTTTCCGTTCGTCAACTTGCACTCATGGGTATTAGCACCTTCTTTGGCATTGATACCGTGACCCTTTTGTGGAGCAAGACTCTTAAAGTAGCCTTTGTTGGGCATGTCGAAAACGATCTCTATGTGATTAACTTCTCGGAGCGACCCACTAAGACCGCAACATGTCTAATGGCTAAAGTTGATGTGGGATGGCTTTGGCATCGCCGAGTAGCCCATGTCAATATGATATCTTTGCAAAGTCTTCTCAAAGGGGATCACATTCTTGGACTAACAAATGTGAGTTTTGCCAAAGATCGTGCTTGCAGTGCTTCTATCGAAGGAAAGCTACATGAAAAGGCTGATCGTCCAACTACTACAATCTACTCAAAGAGGACCTTAGAGCTCCTTCACATGGATCTCTTCGGGCCTCCATCTTTTGACAGCCTTGGAGGAAGAAGGTATTGCTTGGTGATTGTGGATGATTACTCAAGATACACCTGGGTATATTTCTTCAAGAGGAAGAGTGAGACCCAACAGACCGTCATCAACTTTGCAAATGAAGTCCAACGTCAACATGAAGCAAAGATTTTGATGATTAGAAGTGACAAGGGCACTGAGTTCAAGAACTACACCCTAGATGAGTTTCTCAGTGATGAGGGGATAAAACACCAATATTCCACACCTTACACCCCTCAACAAAACGGTGTTGCGGAGAGGAAGAACCGGACGTCGATGGATGCGGCAAGAACCATGATGGCAGAGTTTAAATCTCCGTACAACTTTTGGGCCGAAGGCATCAACACCGCGTGTCATGCATCAAATCGGCTCTATCTCCGTAAAGGCTTGAACAAGACTCCTTATGAGATTCTTACCGGGAACAAGCCCACCTCAAATACTTCCGGGTGTTCGGTTGTAAGTGTTTCATTCTCAAGAAAGGTGTTTGTTTGTCTAAATTTCAATCTAGAGCCCATGAGGGCATATTTGTTGGTTATGCTGCAAACTCTCATGCTTACCGTGTCCTCAACAAGTCCACATGACTCATTGAGGAGACGAGTAACGTGGAGTTTGATGAAAATAATGGCTCCCAAGTGGAGCAAAGTGGTCTTTGTGATGTAGGTGATGAAATTCCTCCCCAAGCCATAATAAGAATGGGTGTGGGATACTTCCTACCCGTTGAGGAACCCCTTGTGGCTGAAGGAGAAGGACAATGTTCCACTCAAGTGGAACCATCTCCGATGCACGACCCACACGCTTCCGAAGAACAAAGTGAAGGCCCTCAACCCCGTGATCAAGATCAAGGGCAAGATCAACTAAATGGTGATGATTTTACATCACATGATGCTCAAGATCTTGCTCACACCCCCGTGCAAGCTCAAGATCAAGATGAAGCTCAAGACCAAGATCAAGCTCAAGATGAAGGTCAAGCTCAAAATCAAGACCATGCTCAAGATCAAGAGCAAGCCGGTGCTAGTACCGAAGTTCATCAAGTTACCAAGCCTCAACTTTCCATGGAGGAAATTCTTGAAAAACGAGCTGCCAAGATTGCTTCCAAGCTTAAAACCAAGCAACACCTCCTAGAAAACGTCTACGGAAGCTTGAAAAGAGGGGTAACTACTCGTCGTCAATTAACAAACTTTTGTGCACATCATGCGTTTGTTTCTTGCTTTGAACCTCTCAAGGTACAAGATGCGCTCGAAGACGAGGAATGGCTTGAAGCCACGCATGATGAAATCAACAACTTCAAGCGCAACAAAGTGTGGCGATTAGTACCAAGACCAAAGGAGAAGCACAATGTCATTGGAACCAAATGGATCTTTAAGAACAAGCAAGATGCAAATGGCATTATTATTCGCAACAAGGCAAGACTGGTGGCTCAAGGCTACTCCCAAGTCGAGGGCATCGACTACGGTGAAACCTTTGCCCCTGTTGCTCGCCTTGAATCTATTCGCATGTTGCTTGCTTATGCCTCTCATCATGATTTCAAATTATATCAAATGGATGTGAAGAGTGCTTTTCTTAATGGTCCACTTAAGGAGTTGGTATATGTCAAGCAACCCCTGGGGTTTGAGGATCCCAAGTTCCCCAATCATGTGTATGTTCTCGATAAGGCACTCTATGGCCTTAAACAAGCCCCACGTGCGTGGTATGAGCACCTTACCGAGATGTTGCAAGATCGTGGGTTTGAAATTGGGAAAATCGAACCCACTCTTTTTACTAAGAGGGTTAACGGGAACTTGTTCGTATGCCAACTATATGTAGATGATATTATCTTTGGTTCTTCTAACAAAGCTTTTAATGATGAGTTCGCCGCACTAATGACCAAAGAGTTTGAGATGTCTATGATGGGAGAGTTGAAGTTCTTCCTTGGATTCGAAGTCAAGCAACGAAGCCAAGGAACCTTCATCAATCAAGCAAAATACACTCAAGACATGCTCAAGAGGTTCAAGTTGGATGAGCTCAATCCTCCCAAGGCCAATACTCCAATGCCGCTCAAATGCCAACTTGACAGTGATCCCAATGGTAAAGCTGTGGATCAAAAGCTATATCGCTCCATGATTGGATCTCTACTTTACCTTTGTGCATCTAGACCGTATATTATGTTGAGTGTGGGAATTTGTGCAAGATTTCAAGCTGCACCTAAGGAGAGTCACTATGTGGCTGTCAAGCGAATCTTTCGATATTTGGCTCATACCCCAAACTTTGGCTTATGGTACCCCAAAGGTGCTTCATTTGATCTCATTGGATATACTGACTCGGATTGGGTGGGAGACCATGTGGAAAGGAAGTCCACTTCTGGAGGCTGCCAATTTCTTGGTCGCTCTTTGGTAAGTTGGTCTTCAAAGAAACAACACTGTATTTCTCTCTCGTCCACCGAGGCCGAGTATGTAGCCGCCGCAAGCTACTATGCTCAGATTCTTTGGATGAGGCAAACTTTAAAGGATTATGGTGTCAACTGTGACAAAGTGCCTATTTACTGCGACAATGAGAGCACGATCAAGATCTCCAACAACCCGGTTCAACACTACAAGATGAAGCATATTGAGATTCGTCATCACTTCATCCGGGATCACATCAAGCGTGGAGAAATTGATCTTATTCATCTTTATACCAAGGAACAGCTTGCAGGTATATTCACGAAGCCATTGGATGAAGCAAGATTTCGCGAGTTAAGGCATGAGCTAAATATCATTGATTCGAGCAATGTGGCTTGACTTAGTGCACACCCCACCACACTTATCATTATGTCTTGTCTAGATGTAGGCATGGATTTAGGGGGAGTCTAGTTCTCTCAATGAACTATCCCTCCTCCTATTATGCATAAACTAATCAAAGTCTTTCACATCCGCCATTTTTGATGGTTTTTGTGCTTCAAAGACGAGTTTTGGTCATGGGCCCAAGGTTCAAATCTTCGTGGTGCCATACCAATTGACTCAAACATAGGTGGCCTCGGCTACCGCCCCTCCTAGCGAGGCATTTGCTTTTGAGAAGCACGTTTTTGTGTTTTCGGGGTCACTCCAACCTTTTTGATTTGTTTTGGATCGGCATCATCGGAGTGTTTCCTGATTTTTGGATGGTTTTGTTGTCTCCAACCTTTTAACCAAACAAAATCTTGCATAAGCCACACTCTTGTTTTTATTTCCTGCCTTGGTGTTGCCCAGAGCGGTACTACCGCTGGCTTGGGCGGTAGTACTAAGCGGTACTACCGCTACGCCCAGCGGTACTACCGCCGGAGCAGTTCTACCGGGCCTCCTGCTGCTGTGTAGAACCGGGGCGGTACTACCGCCCGCCCGGGCGGTACTACCGCCTGTGAGTTCCCACGAAGGGATATGGGGCGGGGCAGGGGAAGTTTCTACTTCCCCATACCCATTCACCCCTTTCTCTCGCGGCCCTCTCTCTCCAGGCGCATCCAAGGCCGCGGAGGCCACCGCCGGATCTCCGTTTCCGGCCAATCTTTTGCAAAACCGTCCGGAGGAGTTGATCTCCATCCCTCCCTCTCGCCATGGACGCCGGTATTGTCCCATTTTTCTCTCCCTAGGTTCTCCTCTTTTGAATCTAGGTCTTGGACAATGCGTGGTTTTTCCATCCTTTTTGGGTCAAATTCGGGTGTGTTTCTTTTATAAATGATTGCTAGGAAGTATTTCTCAACGTTTAGCAGTCAAATATGTGCATTTGACATCCCCGGTAGTACCGGATCTCACCGGCGGCTGTGGGTTACCCTGCAGTTTTCGCCCGCGCGGTACTACCGCCCCTTGGAGCGGTAGTACTAAGCGGTACTACCGCTGGTGACAGCGGT
The DNA here is from genome assembly GCA_039707655.1 of Elymus sibiricus. Taxonomy (NCBI): domain Eukaryota; kingdom Viridiplantae; phylum Streptophyta; class Magnoliopsida; order Poales; family Poaceae; genus Elymus; species Elymus sibiricus. The sequence goes on from CM077667.1 coordinate 357,926,407, forward strand.
ACTACCGCTGGTGATGCCTTGGTTTACACTCTAATCTTCAGAATTGCTTCATTTTTCTCTGGCTTATGCAAACTGGTTTACACTCTTTTTCTCTCGTTTGGTTTCCAGGTGGTAGTAGGAGGAACCCAAGCCGTGAGACAGGATCCAAGCAACCGCGCACCACAGAAGAAGACAGCTCAGTCAACCCTCCCAAGCAGCAGACGAAGAAGGCTACCTCCAAAAGGTCGCAGCCATCCCTGGACAAGATCCCTCTCAAAGATTACTGGGCCATTCGCCGTCACGATCCATATGTCACTCCTCAAGAGAATGTTGTTCGCAACCGTCCCTTCTGGACCAAGCAGCAGTTGTGTATTTACAATGATGTGCTTCTGGGTAAGGAAAACATCTATGTGCCAAATGTCAAGTCAATTGATATGGAGTGCTTGGAAAAGAATGCCCAATACTTTGGCCAGGCTATTGAGCTCTGTCAGAAGCTTCAGCTCACCCATCTCATGGAATTCAACAAGGATTTTGATGCTGAGATGATTGCCGTGTTTTATGCTACCGTTCACTTTGGGACTGATGATGACAGGACTATGACTTGGATGTCTAATGGGAGGAAGTTGTCTGTTACATGGAAGGAGTTCATGGACCTTCTTCACGTTGAGGACAGGGGGCTCGATGACCCTGTCGGTTTTCGCCCACACAAGGAATCTACGGCAACTCACAAGCGCCATCTGTGGCCCTACTCCACTGAGAAGGTATCCTCCACTACTAGCAAAGCTACTTATGTACTGCAGCCGTTCCTTGATATTATGCACCGCATATTCCGGAACACCTTGTTTCCTCGTGTTGGCAACTTGGACATGGTGCACTCCTACCTTGTGGATCTGTTGCTCTTCTGTCAGCATATGAAGGAGTCTGCTGAGGTGCCTGCTCTGGATATTTCTCACATCATGTGGTCTGAACTCCACTCAGCTGTCTTTGATCGTAAGGTTCCTATTTATGGCCCGTACTTGATGCTTCTTCTTGAGAGCACGTGGGCTAAGACCCATCCAGGCATCATCTTTGAGCATGGTGAGGTGGTTACTCATAAGGTTGTGCAGCTCCGTCAGAAGGACAAATGGGCAAACTATGTTGCTCCCGAGGCTGTTCTGGCTGATGATGAGGTTGAGGATGAAGATGAGGATGACGAGGATGATGAGGACTTTGTGGTCCAGGGTGGTGCGACTCCTCGTTCTGCACCTTCTCTGGCTGAACCATCTTGGGCTAAGAAGCTCAAGGAGAAGATGAAGAAGTTGTTATGTTTACAGGCTAAGGGTCAGTACAAGGCTCATGTTGCTGAGAAGGAAGCTAGATGGCGTCACAAGGCTCTTGGCAGACACGTTGGGTTGGAGGTTCCCAGTGGTTCTGAGGAGGTCATTACTGATGAGGAGGTCTGGATCTCACGGCACTGCAAGGACTCTGACGATGATCTGCCTGGCTCTTCTGCTCCAGCTCCGCCCGGCACCGTTTCCCACACTCCAGAGTCCGAAGAGTACTGGTGATGGGTCCTTGTGTTCTGCCACCTGTATGTCTTAGTCCTCCCTGCCCTTTTGGTGTGTCGCTGCCAAAGGGGGAGAGAGGGTAGGGATTTGCCGAGTCACGAGCATGCGTTTGCTTTCTGAGTTGCCTTCTCTTATGTCATTGCTCGTGAACTCTTTCTAGTTGCTTTGCTTTGCTTTGCTTATGGTTGTGAGACTTCTGTCACTTCGTCGTATGGTGTAAGACATATGCTACCCTTAATTATCCTTATATGTCTCGCTTTGTGAGTTAGTTTTATTATACCATCTGTGTTATACTCTCACATAGTGCTCCTTGCTTAGTTATCTATGTCATTAAGGATAGTAAAACTGAACCTAAACCGAGCTCTCTCAACGATTAGCATTTTCGGCCGTCCATTTTCGCGATTAGAATGTTCGTGGCCGTCAGATTTCGTGTACAAAGCGTTTTGTCCCGCACTATGTGTAATCTGGCCCAGCTGTCCTGTGGGCTGCTACTCCAGAGGCCGAAATGAAGGCATCAGGTGCACCGGGCCGTCGGTCAGCCGTCAGCCCATTCCAGCGCGAGGTCCGCTGGGCTTGCGAGGCATACAGAGGAGCGACCGCGTCCAGTCCATCATGGTTCAGTTGCCTCAAGAAAAAAAGTCCCGTCCCGATTCGAGGCGGAGCGAAGAGATTGCGCCGGCGGCGGCGACAAGCCGGCGACACTGGTGATGCCCGCCGTCGAACGGAAACCTCCATCCCTCCCTGCACCTCATCTCTCCCGACAAGCCCGTGCCTAGGTTATCTCATCTTCTCCTTACACCCCCTCTGGTGCGCGGCCGAGCGCGACTTGGAGCGGCAACCCCCACCACGATCCGCTTCGTCCTCCCTTCACCCGAGTCATCCAGGTGGCCATGGTGTCTGCAGCTGCGTTTAGGTACGTACGCCGTACGCGCGATCCCAACCCCCCGCTGCTTGCTCTGCACGACCTGTGTTGACTGCGGGCTTTCCCTGGTTGGTGTGGTTATGTATTTGAGATCAATCTGTGCGTGGATTCCGGAAGGGATCTCTCTGGCGACAACGGAGGATTTCTCGTGGACCAGGGAGAAAAGGAGGGACCCTATTCTCCCCAGCGTCCTCACTTGCGAAGGCAAATGCATCTGCGGGAGGTACAATTTGTGGAAGTCCATTTTACTTACAGTTGAACACAAATGCCCAAGTAAATACTTTCCTAAAAAAAGTAAATACAGATCGGCTTTTATCATGACCTTACTTGGGTATTTGTGTTAAATTAATTATTCCTATTGTGCCTACATTACGTGCTTTGCTATTTCAAATGCTGTGAGCAAACAGAGCTTTTGCATAAGATGAACATATATCCTAATGTCTGAAAAAATATGTGATAATATTGCTCATAAATAATTAGCTTTTCTGATTGTCAGAAACCCTTTATTTTCCAGATTTTGCAGGCTATAGAACTTCATTTCTGATTAGTTAAAGCTCGTTTTCTTGTTCATTTCAGGTATGCTGGTGTTAGTGTTTTCCCTTGGGTGTCAATTTTGAAGTGCCATCACAGACAAGATCGTTCGTGTTTTCCTACTTCAGGATTATCTTTTTGTTGGTAATATATTTTTGCAAGAAAAGAAACTGATTTAAGTATTCAAGTAGAGACGTGGCCTCTCAATTAAACAAACTTTATTCTAGCAAATGTCAAACAATCTTCTTCTTTGGCTGTATACTTGAAGCACTGTATATTGTATAACATCGAACACACAAGAGATGAACTTCTCAGGCGACCGGCTTAATCGGAGTGAGGCGATGCTTGCCTTGACGATCGATTCAGGTCTCCTCCCATGCACATACAGGCTCCTTGCTGCGGTGCTGGAGACGAGCAGGAGCATGGAGTGGATTGGCTGTTAGATCCGTCTCCAACTCGAGCGAATACCGTACCGGGCAGGTGCCATGTTGGCCGGTGCTTGCGTGGCAGTCAGCAACGAGCCCCCTCACTCCAGTGCATGTGTGTCACTGAACCATTCCTGTAGCTTAAAGGACACTCCAATCGTAAGTGCCTTTCGTTCATGCTACTATCTTTGCCCCCTTTCTTATCTCTAGATTTGGTCAGTCCTTTGTTTGATGAAATGCACAAATCTGTTTTCTTCTTGGATGTCTATGTATGCATTCTTTTAAGTCTTCAATTCATGAAAGCGAACATTGAAAATGTGCATGTTATTATTGGCAAATACATCGTTAAATAATAATCGTGTGCAACTTTATTAAGGATGTATTAGTTAATAGTTAGCTACATATAGCAGATAAAAACACTTAGTGCATCCTGTATCCCCCCCCCCCCCCCCCCCCCACACACACACACACACACTAAACATTTCTATAAGTTCCCATGCCAAAATATCAAAACATTGTATTGTAGTATGTGCTCTCCCTTTTTGCCAAAGAAAACAAAGTGCAGTTTAATCATTCTTTTCCAGAAACAGTAGTATACATTTTGTACGAATCTACAGTCCCAAAGATGAAGCACATTTACTTTTCTTGGTTTAACTATGTACCCCATCACGCGTCATTTCGCTCCGATTGAAGTTCATTAAACTGAACAAAAACCATATCCTGCCATACTACCCCAATACTTCTCTGCAAGCCAACTAAAGTTTATCTCTCTTTTATTGCTAACAAATAGGTTAATAGATGCAAATTGTATTGAAGAAAATTCTATATTTAAGAAAATTCTAAATAGACGGGCGCGGCAACGCGCGCCATTAATGATCTAGTATTATATATTGTTGCAAGGAGTATTCGTCTTTAAAATATAGGGGGAGTGTTGATCCTAGCATGTGTGTTTTGCATTCCAAAAGCATATCAAATATAGCACACATCTAGGGGGGGTCCATCTATATTTTTGTAGACTTTTGGGTTTGCTTTCTTTCTCTTATTTATTTTCTATGCAAATCCAGTATTGTCATCAATCCACCAAAAAGGGGAAGATTGTAAGGGCATATTTATACCCTAATGGTTTTGGTGATTGATGACAATGCATTTGCGGACTAATCGTGTGCATTAAGTTTTCAGAGAATATCAGGTGGCACGAGACGATTATCTTACCCCTCAGGAAGCTAAAAAAGAAGACGGTGTCTTTTCAACGATTTAGTGTCGGTGGACTTAAGTCGTAGGAATATTCGTACTATCAAGAGGGGGTCCGCGGTGGGAAAGGTTGGGAGGAATCATCACGTACACACTCGCATCCCCATTCGTTTCCCGGCAACATGGAGTTTCTGTCCTTGCCCTACTCTCCCTTTCTTTCTCTCAGCGGTATTACCGCTCTGGGAAGCGGTAGTACCGTGCGTAGCCGGTACTTCCGCCCCAGCCAGCGGTAGTACCGCTTAGGGAAAGAAGGGAGGGCTGGGCACCTCGCGCGAGGCATCAGACGCATATCTGGGAGTGTCTGGTGCCCCGCGCCAGCACCCAGCCGCAGCGGTAGTAGGGGCGGTAGTACTAAGCGGTACTACCGCCGCCCCTTCTACTGGTTCTCTGATGGGCGGTAGTACCACCCCAACCAGCGGTACTACTGTTGTAGTGCGGCTGGTTGGTGGGTAACGGGCAGATTCCCCTCCCCACTATATAAGGGGTCTTCTTCCCCAAGAAGCCTCACCTCTTATCCTTCCCCAAGCTCCATTGTTGCCCAAAGCTCATTCTTGCCCGATCTCTCTCCCTAGCCAACAAAACTTGTTGATACTCTAGGGTTTGGTTGAGAGGGCCCCGATCTACACTTCCACCAAGAGAAATTTGATTCCCCTCACTAATCCCTTGCGGATCTTGTTACTCTTGGGTGTTTGAGCACCCTAGACGGAAGAGGTCACCTCAAAGCCATAGTCCATTGTGGTGAAGCTTCGTGGTGTCACTGGGAGCCTCCAATTCAGTTGTGGAGATTGCCCCAACCTTGTTTGTAAAGGTCCGGCTGCCGCCTCCAAGTGCACCACTAGTGGAATCACGGCACCTCGCATTGTGTGAGGGCGTGAGGAGAATACGGTGGCCCTAGTGGCTTCTTGGGGAGCATTGTGCATCTACATCGCTTCAACGGAGACGTACTTCCCTTTACCGGGAAGGAACTTCGTAACACATCCTCGTCTCCATCGGTTCCTCTTGTGGTTATTTCTTACCTTTACTTCACGCAAGCTACTTACATTGTTTATCTTGCTTGCTTGAGTTGCTTGTTGTGTTTAACATCATATAGGTTGCTCACCTAGTTGCATATCTAGCCAACCTATTTGTTGCTAAGCATAAATTGTTAAAGAAAAGTTAAAAACTGGTAGTTGCCTATTCACCCCCCCCCCCCTCTAGTCAACCATATCGATCCTTTCACTTGGCCAAAACCTAAGCAGCCCTCGTCTTCTTGTGAAAACCAACATTGGCTATAGGGCTTGTCCATGTGCACTCGGGCAATGGTCATCCATTGGTTGAATCAGCATAGAGCACCTCCTCCTACTCCACCATGACATCATCAAGATCTCCTATGTAAGACCACGTTCCTTCATCATAGTCTTCACACCGTCTATGTTACTACAGAACCATAAGCTTTACTTTGCATGATGAAAACCTAGCCCAACGAAGAAAGATCGTCGGGCCTTGAACCCTAATCCTCTAACATGCCAAATATATCTGGCCAAGGATAAAATGATACCAAAATAAGTAGTTCGTGTTAGAGCATCTAGAGCCATGGTTTACAAATCCGGGCCCTCAAACACCCGCAGACGCGTCCGGGCGCGTCCACGGGCACTAACCGGTCAGTTCTCAAATCTCCTTGTGCACATCCACATACCTCATAATGAAATCTTATATCCATACAAAAGCATGCAAAGAAAATAAATCTACGTACTACGTAGATCATCTATCCTACTCGTCGGATATGTCGACTATCTCCATGCCCGGCTTAGGCTGCTTCGACTGCTCGTCTGCCTGCTCCTCCGGCTCCTTCGTGTTAGCCTCTAAATCCATCTCCACATCTAGTTCGGCGAAAGGGCATCGGTCACCGCCTGCTCCTGCCGGATGAAGCGTCGGTTGGGCTTCAATAGGACTCATCCTGGATGGACTCCATGATGCCCTGATGCTCCGCCTTCTCGTCCGCCCGATCGACGACGAACTCCACCTCCGCCTGGTCCATGGTGAAGCCCGAAGCCGACGTCATCTCCTGCTCCAGATGCTCCGCCTCCTCGTCCGCCTGCTACTCCTCAATCGGAGCGGGTTGATGCTCCGCTCCCTCCTCCTCCTCCTCCGGCTCCGGTGAGTCCGGAGGCAGCCCGACAGCAATGCGGGTGGCGCACCTAGCTCGTACCTCCTGCTATCTGGTACCAGCACTCCGGCGTGAGCATCACATAGGTCGTTATCTTTCGACGGACCATGGCGCCGCTGGAGAGCGGGGAAGAACGGTTGAGCGGGAGAGAGGGGGTGGATGGGCTCGCGCTAGCGGCGCGGAGAGGGAGGAGGAGGATGGGCTAGGTTGGAGGACGCTGACCGGCTTAAATAGCCGGATTTGGCCTCGGGCGGGGAGCCGGAGCGGCGCCACGCGGCATTCACCCCCACCCACCTGAGGAGACGAGCGTCGGACCGCCGGGTTTTTGGGCGATTTCGTGTGGGACCCAAGCGTCAGTCCGATGTGGCGGACGCGCCCGGTCGCGCTCGGCCCCCCTCATATCCGCCCCATATTTGGGGTGAATATGAGGGGTGCAGGTCAGCCCGGACGTTTGAGGCCCGTTTGAGAAGTCCGGTTGGGCCGCTTTTTTTTTACCGACCAGTGACCGGGCGGCCTGCCCGGATGATTGAGACGGGTTTGAGATGTCCGGTTATAGATGCTCTTAGTAACTCATAACCCAGTGAATACAAAATCCAGTGGCTAAAATGGTATGTCCGCACCAATTCTAGCGAGAGGTGTAGCACTTCTCTCTCGACGCAACTTTCTTCTCTCTTAGGGCCAGTTTTTTTGCTGGCGTCTAGAATAAGCTGCCCTCTATCCAGCTTATTGTAGAAGCTCAACCAAATTCTTTTTAGAAGATTACTAGTCAAGCCTTACAAGTAGGCTTCTAAAACATAATTTTGATTAACATAGGCTAGGTAGGGCCGGCTTATTCTAGAAGCCCAAACACCACCCCCCCCAAAAAAAAAATTTGGCCCTTATTTGGGACAACATGCAATAAGTAGTTTGATTCTCTATTACGCGGTACTCGTACTGTATTGTGCGATTTAACAACAACACCCACTAATTGGCTACTACTCAGCTGGCTAACCACATGGCTTAAGCGCAACTGCAGCTTGCTACGCCTTAAACTGAGGATTAAAATAACCCTGTGCGTGACCACGACTACGAAACCAAACCCTACTCAATCAAACACCACCAGAAGTTTGATTAAACAGCTCGAGGCAGCCGGCCTCACCTTATGCTCTTCCATCATCCAGGGCCTACCGATCTGGGGACTGGGGAGCAGGTTAAAGAATCACATGATGGATGCTAATTTTCGCTCCATGCAAAAAAGTTCCACTTCCTCCCATCGGTTTCTGGAAATACACCAACGTGCCACGCCCTCGTGGGTCGTGTTAACAATTCGATTAGACATATGCTGCTGTTTGCGAGGTTCGTGATGTGTCCGCTGTGATACACATCCAATTGTGAACACATGATCCTGTTTTGTAGAACAAAGATTAGATGCAACGGCTAAATGCAGGCATCATGCGCGCTTCCTGGTGCCGACCTATGTGTTGTAGTAGACCGTTGTTGCTCCGCATTTCTCGATCGATGGGATCAAGAAACGGCCGAATTGAAGCAGCGGCATCGGTTCATCAGTCGTCGACCGATCCCAATCGCCCCTGATAAAGAATCGTTGATTTGGAGGTTACGTTGCCATGGATCCGGGAGTATTAATATTAATAATCAGTGCCTCTTCTTCTTCTACCACTTGCATCACCGGCCCATCTCGCTCTTGACTCATTCTTGGCCAAGGAGATAAATATCTCGCCGGACGAGGCATCCGTTTGCATTGCATGGTCATTTGGTCAAATGACGAATCCTTAGATCTGAAGCCACAGGCTACGTACGGTGTATACGAGAGACGTTGGGATCTCAGAAATATAAACCTATCCGACTGACATGCAGGGTGATGCCGATTAATTAGTGAACGTGTGGCTGCTGATTTTTTTTTTTTTTTGGTGTTCTCCATCGGCAAACAAAAGAAGAAGAAAAGGAGGCAGAGTGCCAGAGTGGCCTCACCACGGATATTATCAAAGCAAAGTTCTGTAGATACTGCTCATACGAACAAGGCAGAGAGAAAGTCCGTGGGTTTTTTCTGAGGAGCAGGTGAAACGGGAAGACTGACAGGCATTAGCGATGGCGCTGGCGAAGGAAGGCGACAGGCGCGGAAGCTGTTGCTCGCAGCGGCGCGTGCGTGGAAGCTTCGCCGCATGCGCAGACAAGAACTGGTTTCACATCACGCGCGCGCACGCACGCACGAGACCCCGAGGCGGTACAACGAGACGGCGTTGCGATGCAGGCCGCAGCTCTGCGACGGGTGGAGTGGAGGAAACTTCACACGGCACGGACGCGCTTGATGCCGTCGTCGTCGTCAGCCGCCTGGTTTTGTACCCTAGCGCCTGATTTTCTTTTTGTTTTCCACAGCTTCAACGAGGAATTGCATGCATGTCGAGGATGGTTTTGGAAAAGAGTGGAATGGGATTATCCATCCGGCGTGGCCAGTTTTCAGAAGAACAAAAATGAGTGCATGCATGCCTATGCTGATCCAGATGACAGCGACACGGATGCATCATTTTCTTTTCTTTACTGTTATCCTTTGACATGGCTTATTGCCCAGTTGGCTTTGATTTCAGCTACTATAAAATAGGTCTTATCCGACTCGGTTCATCCTCCGATTGCTGGCGTTATGATTGACTTTGTTGTTGGGGCACAAAGAATATCGTGCGTGCTACAGGGAATGCGAATGCGACCGAGGAAGAGTGGCAGAGCACGAAGCAAACGCCAGGACAGCTCGCCGTATCGTGCAATCGTGTTTCGCCCGCCTGAATGTGTGTTATACTGTTAGAGCATCTACAGCCGGACTTGGCAAATCCGGGCCCTCAAACGCCCGCGGACACGCCCGCGGACGCATCCGGACGGGCCCTCATATTTCGTTCCGTGCATCCACATATCTCAAATCCGGACTCTCAAATCCATGCAAATACATGCACGTCGATCATGTCGCACGTAAAATAAGTAGTGTTGGTATCAAGCGTGCATAGCGTTTACATAAAATTTATTTGAAGTGCCAAACTCAAGCATTGCCTCCTTGGTTGCCATTGTGGATCCACATGTGCTCCACAAGATCATTGAGTAGCTGCGTGTGCACCTGGTGATTTCGAAGATTTTGATGCATCTGCAGAAAATTCTGAAGTTGGGCCGCATCTTGATCCTCCGGGATTTCAACTTGTTCTCCGGGAGCTTCGACATCATTGGTTTGGGCTACACCTTCACCCTCATCCTCGACAATCATATTGTGCAGAATAACACAACATGTCATCAGCTGCCACAAAGTTTCTGATTCCCACATCATTGCAGCGCTCCGCACAATTCCTCAACGAGCCTGAAGCACACCAAATGCCCTCTCCACATCCTTCCTAGCCGCTTCCTACATTGTTGCAAAGTGGATCTGTTTGTTGCCACGCGGCTCGGATATGGTCTTCACAAACGCCGCCCACTGAGGATAGATACAATCGGCAAGATAGTATCCCATGTTGTAGTCCCGGCCGTTGACGGTGTAGTTGCATGGCGGTGATTCCCCATTGCAAAGCCTCTTGAACACCGGAGATCGTTGGAGCACGTTGATGTCGTTGTGAGAACCGGGCATTCCAAAGAAAGCATGCCAAATCCATAAGTCATGTGATGCCACTGCTTCTAGTATGATGGTGGCCTCTTTGGTGTGACCTTGATACATTCCCCGCAAACCTTTGGGGCAGTTTTTCCATTGCCAATGCATGCAATCAATTGATCCGAGCATTCCTGGAAACCCCCTTGCCTCTCCAATAGCCAACAACTTCTCTGTGTCCAGCGCATTTGGTTCTCTGAGATATTCCGGTCGAAACACCTCAACCACGGCGCGGGCAAATTGGACAGTAGTCTTCAGGCACGTGCTCTCCCCCATCCTGACCATCTCACCAACGGCGACTGCAACAGTACCAAGTGCAAGCATCCTCATAGCTGACGTGCACTTCTGCTTGGGCAAGAAAGAGAGTTGCCCGCAGCAATCCCTCTTCAGCTTGAAGTAGTCGTCGTGTGACTCCACTCCGTCCACAATGCGCAAAAACAATGGTTTCCGCATGCGAAAACGGCGACGAAACCATGGATCATCCGGGAAAGTAGGTGTGGGAGCAAAGTAGTCCTTGTGCAGTAGCTTTGCTCCGGACACCCTGTCCCGGTTGATCTCTCTTCTCCCTTTGATTGAGCCCTTGAAGTTGAGAACATGCTCCACTTCCCGATCCATTTCCTCTTGCATGCTCATGAGCATGAACATGTCCACTTCTTCGTCTGAATCCGAGGAATGGAAGAACTCATCTTCAATCGTTTGGTCAAGCTCAGTCGGTCCATACTCCTCGTCCGACGAAGCATCCGAATCCATCGTTTATCTAAAAAAATCACAATAATTCCGGTCGGTCAATGTGTCGAACACATCAAGCGCAAGGCGAAGGCGGAGTATTGACGGACGTACCACGGTGGCGTCCGGGCCGACGACGACGTCCCCCGCGGCGAGGATGGGCACGCTCTTCCGGAGCTGGCGGCGGAGAGGCTAGGAACGGCTGAGCTCGAGACGGACGGCGCGGCGGCGGAGCGCGAGACGGGCGGCGAGGAGGAGGAAGAAGAAAGGAGATAGCAAATGGATCCGGCTGCTCTTCGGGGGGGGGGGGGATTTGGTGCAATTTGGGGTGGGGACGGGCTGTCGGGTCCGACGTGGCGGGCGTGCCCGGGCGCGTCCGGGCGCCCCCATACCCGCCTCATATTTGGGTTGGATATGGGGGTGCCGGTCAGCCCGGGCATTTGAGGGCCATTTGAGAGGCCCGTCTGGGTCGAAATTTTGTGACCGGACACTGACCGGGTGGCCTTCCCGGGCGTTTGAGGCGGGTTTGAGAGGTCCGGTTGTAGATGCTCTTATGTACTCCGTATATGTATATCTCTCGCCTGAAGATGGAACGAGGAGGAAACAGCGTTCGGCTCCCGACATGCTTTATTTTACAGTAGTTCAGGCCTCCCATTCTGTTGTGTGAATCGATTACTCTACGTGTCAGCACCGTCGACGAGGGCGAGACACAACCTGAAGATCGAAGCGCTGCTACCACGACAAGGGGCGAGCCTATAGCTGATCCGGCAAAGACGCAGGAGGCGCCAAGATTCAAATCAGCTCGCAGCCCGGGAGAACGGCCCGCTCGCAAGACAATGAGGCCGAGAATGGGTCCAGTAGTTCAAATACAGACTGTGTAACGACTCTAAGCTTCAGCTAGGATTTGGACGGCAGCTTCGGCCGAACCTGTTCGAGACCCTCGCAGCTGTATTGGGAGGTTACACGCTGCTCGTCTCTTTTCGCCATGAACCCTAGCTAGCTAGATCCTAGATCGAGAGCGTACCTTACATTTGGTATCAGATTCGGTGGTCCTAGCGCTTCCTCAACACCAGCACGACACACAGTGGCGAGATCGCCGGTGCATGGCGACGATGGAGAGGCTTTCCGACCAAGGGCGGGGCGTCTACGAGCTCCTGCGGGCGGATTTCGCCACGGATCTCGACCGCCGCTTCAAGGAACAAGGTATGGATCTCCTCCAAGCTGTGGCGAAGCTGATTGATGCCAGCACAGCTATGCTGGATGGCCTGCTCTCGGCGCGCGTCGACGGGGTCCGTGACGAAATGATGTTGGAGCTTGAGCAGCTTCGCGGTGAGATACCGAAGGAAGTTCCTCATCCTCCTGATGGACCATCTTCGTCGCAAATGGTCGCAGCAGTTCTGCCATCGATTTCCTTGGCATCGACAATGACCACCGTGGGAGGGAACATAATCCTTATGTCCCTCCTCCGGTCAGAGGTGCGCGTGATTCTAATTCCCCAGCCCGAATTTTTGTGTATCGTGATGCTTCGCGTGTTGATACTGCGGGTGTGTTCGCTTGTGGTGTTCACTTGGAGTTGCCTCGTTTTGATGGTGCGAATCCGCGGCTCTGGCAAACAAGATGTGAAGACCAATTCAGACGGTGGTGCACTCCTAATCACATGTTGATTTCCTTGGCGACGGCTCAATTCGAGGGGGCTGCAGCTCGTTGGTCAGAATCGATGCAGCGTCGTCAGCCGCAGGCAAGTTGGACTGAATTCTGTAACTCTCTACAGAGCAGTTTTGGCAGAAACCAGCATCTGACATTGTTGCTTTAGTTATTTAGAATTGCACAAACATCTTCTATGGTTGATTACGTTGAGCGTTTCGCTGATTTGTATGATCAATTATCTGCTTATGAAGAAGCTCCCAATTCTTTGCATTACACCACTAGGTTCCTTGATGAGCTAAAGTCGGGAGTTAGAGTTGTTGTAGCATTGCAGAAGCCGAGTGATCTTGATGCAGCCTATGATCTGGCGTTGTTACATGAAGAGTTGGGAGAACGATTTACTCCCATCAATTATGTTAGTTCTGCTAAGTCTGATCCTATGCCATTGCCTTTATCGCCGGTTAAGTACATGAGTTCAGATGATAAGAAAAGTACTGAAACTCAGAAATCAAGTCAAACTGAAGATAAGTGGACTGCATTAAGGAATTTTCACAAGTACAAGGGGTTGTGTTTTGTGAGTGGCGAGAAATGGTCTCGGGATCATACATGGAAATCTTCAGTCCAGCTCCATATTGTACAAGAACTAATTGATCATATACAATCTAAAGACCCTGAGTCCTCTGTCACTTCAGAAATAGAACAGATGTCATCATATAGTATTAGTTTGCCTGCAGCTGCAGTGGGTAAAACTTCTAGTGCTCCTACCCTATAGTTGTTGATACAGTTGCAAGGCATGGAACTGATATTCCTGGTGCATTCTGGGAGTACACACTCCTTCATAGATAGTGGATTAAAGCATAAGCTAATTGGTTTGCAGCAAATTTCTCCTATTTCTGTAGATGTTGCTGCTGGTGGTGTATTGCAATGTGCTTCTATTTTGCCCAACTCCTAGAAGTGTGGAGGTGTTCCATTCATTAATGATTTCAGAATTCTACCCCTAGCAAGTTATGATGGCATCATTGGATTGGATTGGTTGGCCAAACACAGTCATATGCAGGTGGATTGGGTGCAGAAATGGATGTCATTCCTTTATCGAGGTGAGACAGTTACATTGCAAGGGTTGTTACCTGAAGATGTGGTTGTTACAGTTTTTCTGTGTCCTTAATAAGACCTGTTACTGAGAAGGTTAAGTGTTGCTGGATAAACATGTAGTTGTGTTTGAAACTCCCACTACTCTACCTCCTAGAAGACTTAAAGATCACATAATTTCATTGATTCTTGGGGCAAGACCAGTTTCTGCCAGGCCATACAGAATTGCTCCACATCTTAAGGATGAACTGGAAAAGCAAATTAAGAAACTATTAGATTTGGGCATGATTAGTCATAGCAGCAGTGCCTTTTCCTCTCCTGTACTACATGTTAAGAAGAAAGAAGAGGGAACTTGGAGAATGGTTGTGGATTATAGACATCTCAATGCAATCACATTCAAAATTAAGTATCTAGTGCCTGTCATTGATGAACTATTGGATGAGTTGTTAGGTGCTTGTTGGTTTTCTAAATTGGATGTGAAAGCTGGTTATCATCAGATAAGATTGGCCCCTGGAAAGAGTATAAGACAACATTCCAGACACATAATGGGCACTATGAATTGAATGTTATGGGTTTTGGTATAACTGGAGCACCTGGCACTTTCTGAGGCTAGATTAATTAGTGTACAAGATTTCTCCTCGTCTATTGTTCAACTAGTCAAGAGGGCATGTGGTATGTCGTTTCCATCTGTTTGTGTATGATTTTCCTTTTTACAGCGATGCATGTCAGTCTGTGTATAATATGATAATATATGTAGCCAGTACCGGGGAAGAAGAAGATGTTCTCTTGGCAGATGCACAACAGCTTGTTTGGTGCAACGACCGACTGCAAAGGAGGGCCCGTCGGAAACATGGAATGCTCTACCCATCTGTTCTCGTTCTGCAGCTTCGGGCTCTCCGTTTGAAGCGAGGCTGCATCATGGAAGGGGTGCAACACGCTGAGTACCGAAAACTGTGGCAACTGCCCTACATCTACCGCTATCACCTGCAACTTCATCGGCCTTTCTAGTACATCCGACAAGAAGGGTGTAAGAGTATCTACAGCCGGACTTAGCAAATATGACCCCCCTAAACGCCCGCGGACGCGCCCGATCAGTGACCGGGCGTGTCCGTTTTGAGCCCCTATTATTCGTCCGCACAACCATACTCTTCATTTTCTTCCTCATATGTCCGGTCATTTGCATGTGATTGGTGGAGATGAAGAGAGAGAAAGAAAAGACTCAATAAAGAAAGAGAAAAGCTGGTCCGGGGTAGGGCCACGTCCTACGTGGCGGACTGACCAGGCATGCTCGCGCGCGTCCGCGAGCCCTCATATCCTCCCTACATTTGAGATGGATATGAGGGTTCGCGAACAACCCGGACATATAGGGATGATATGAGGGATCTAGTTGGGTTACTTTTTTTCCTTCTCTCTCCTCTCCGGTCACTGACCGGGCGCGTCCGTGGGCGTATGATAGGTGGTTTGAGGTGCCCGGCTGTAGATTCTCTAAGGCCCATGATCATCCTCATCTGTTGGGAACTGTGGCAAGAGCAAAACACCCGCACCTTGAGAGCTAAGCTCCCATCCAAGCATGACGTAATCGGAGCCATTAAAAGAAACCTGGGGAGCTGGAGTCTGGCGGGCGCAAAGTGTGTTCAGATCCCCTTCGGGCGGGGGGGGGGATCCACCGTGTGATATCGGCTAAGGGTGTTGTGGCCTCTGGCCTAGTCAACTTCCTTTCGTTTTTCTTTAGCTCTCCTTTTTGTACCCCTTTGATCGCTTGATCAACCCATCTTTTCGCATGTTTCCTGCTAATCTTCCAAAGTGGGGTCTTAAAAAACACATTATGGTGGTCGGCGAGGGAATATTTTTGGCAATAGAGCTGACCGGCCAGCTCAACATACAGTGAGCTTAAAAAAATGTTCCTGGAATTTAATAATTGTTAATGACTTTGAAAATTTGTTTCCAAATTGAAAATTTACCATGAATTTCATAAATTCAAAAAATATTCACAAATTTTCAAAATTGTTCCAAAAATTCAAAAATTGTTCAGGAATTTGAAAAAATGTCCTTTGATTCCAAAAAAGTTCATGATTGAAAACTTGAGAGGTTGTATAAACTTGCCCTGTAATCAGGACTGAAACAGAACGATAATTCGCTGAGAAATGTAATAGGACGCCAATAACCAGTTATTGTTCCCCAAGGGAGTTGGTCCTAGTGAATGAACCTACGACCAGTCAGTTAACAGTTGACCGCTCTACCACTAAGCTACTGAGGAATAAGGGCAATTCGAACTCCTAGAGTTCAACTCCAGCTCTCAATCCATGAACAATATGAGTCCGACGGGGTTCAGTCGAGCGAACAATTTGGTTTTGCTAGAAAATCACCTCCAAGGCGAATCAGGCTCGAGGCCCCAGGCAACCCATATAGTATGCATCATAGCCCATTCACCTTTTTGCCAAAAAATCCAAACTTTTGCCATCTTAAAAAACAACATGATAATTTTCCATGTTAAAAAAAATCACGACATGCAAGTTTGCATGTTAAATTGTACAAAGAACTCGCAAATTTGCTACGGCACAAACTAAAACATTCCAAAAAAGACAATGTATTTTTAGTTGCCAAAAAGTGCATAATTTATACATGGGAATTTTTTCGCAAAATAATGCATGGATGTGAATATGAAAAACGGAGAATAGAAATGCCAGGACATGACGAATTGTTGGTGTAAGAGCACATTTATCCATGTGTGGTTTTGGTAATTGATGACAATCTCTTGAAGTTTAGAGAGTTTAGTTTGGAAAGTTTAGAGAGTTTTGCTTTTGATTGCTTAAGCATTTGCATCTCATACCCATGCTTTATTGCTTTGCATGTGTGTGCTTGGTTGTGCTTATTTCCTTATATAAACTCTCTTGAAAGTGGTTGTCATCAATTACCAAAATGGGGGAGATTGTAAGAGCACATTTATCCATGTGTGGTTTTGGTAATTGATGACAATCCCTATGGACTAATGGTTGCCTTGAGTTATATTCGAAGGATTTGTCCGTAGGTACTTCTTGAAGTCCATCTGTTGGTTTCAAGGAGTTTATATGGTGACCACGGTGGTATTCAAGGTTTTATCCAAAGATTGGTCATGTGAGAGTTGAGCTTATTGCAAGCATGTCTTGAAGAAGAAGATTGTGTGAGCACTCATGTTTACCTTCAAGACATCATCTTTATGAAGAGAGAAGATAAGATATAAGGTTGATCAAGACTAAGTCAAAGAGTGAACCAAGTTGATCAACACACAAAGCGTACAAGATATACCGAGAGGGATCAAGTGATCCCATGGTATGGTAAGCATTGTCCATTACGCTTTATGTACTAACCCATGGTCCACGTGAGTGTTCTTTGTAGGGTTAGGTATATTTCCATGGGATTGCATCAAGAGGAAGATCCCATACAACCCATGGAAGATGACATCAAGTGGTGATCGTCATCAATGTTGCGGTGTGCAAGTTCAAGTGAATCGTCACGGAGAGATCATGCTTGAAGCTTGCCGTCCATTGTGGTGACAATGGACTTGTGAAGATGTGCCGAAGAGTGCCTCACCCATAGTGGAGTATGGGGGAGCAATCAACTAGTCTTCATCGAGCCAACGCAATCAAGAAAGGTGGTCCATCTTGAGGAAGTCAAGATCGTCATCATCTAGCTCAAGTGGACTATGTGCAAGGTATAGGTTTGCCCTTGATAGGTTTTCTATTTTACCGGCCTCATGGTGGTAGTTGGGAGATCGGGTTGTAGGATCGATTGCCGTACTATCAAGGGGGCTCTCAAGTGAGTAGCTTGATCGTATCCTTCGTTGAGAGTTCAAACCATTTGCATCCTTGCATCATCATCTTTCTTGGTTCTTGTTTGGTGTTGCTCTTTGTGAGTTTTAAGAGCTTATGGTCATCTTCATGACAAGCTCGAGTTCATCGAAAACGGGTCCATATGCATCTTCTATGAGGTTTTCGATGTTGGAGTTTTTGTCGATTCTTCATTCATAGAGGTTTCTCTTCTCTATATCATTGGCATTTCTATACTGCCTCTTGTCACTGTTGGATATATCTCGTCGTCCTCTATCCAACAAGCTTGAGTTTGCTCAATTCGGAGCTCATATGAGAAAGTTATGGCAGTTCAGGTTTTATTGTATCCATCTGGTTGCTTGGGTTCTTTGTTGCTTTCCCGCGGTAGTACCTCTCTGGTCAGCACAGTAGTACCGCTTACAGCCGGTACTACCGCCCTGGCCAGCGGTAGTACCGCGGGGGGGGGGGGGAAGTGGGGTGGCTCGGGGAACTCGCGCGAGGCACCAGACAGTTCCAGTCACTTGTCTGGTGTCCCGCGCCAGCCCTCCAGCCGCAGTGGTAGTAGTGGCGGTAGTACCAAGCAGTACTACCGCCGCCCTTCTACTGCTGCCCAGTTCTGCTGGTGGGCGGTAGTACCGCTCCCAGGGGCGGTACTACCGCTTGTGTGCGGGCTGTGGGGGTAACGGTTGGATTTCCCCCCACCTATTTAAGGGGGTCTTCTTACCCAATGGATCTTATCTTTGGAGCTCGAGTTTGCCCCCCATTGTTGACCTTCTTTGAGCTTGCTAACTCTCAATCCCTCCAACGATTCTTGCTAGTTCTTGAGGGAAAAGGGAGAGGAGATCTAGATCCACATTTCCACCAATCACTTTCTCCTCTATGTGAGGGGAACCCCTTGGATCTAGATCTTGGAGTTCTTCGTGTTCTTCTTTGTTCTTCCTCTCATTTTCCTCCATAGCATTAGTTGTTATGGTGGGATTTGGGAGAGAAGGACTTGGGCACTCCGTGTGCCCTTGCCATTGCATTTGGTGCATAGGTTTGAGTTCTGCACGGTGATACGTGGAAGTGAAGTTTGAGAAGCTTATTACTCTTGGGTGTTTGAGCACCCTAGAGCTTGTTCCTCTTGAGTGCCTTGGCGCCCTAGACGGTTGGTGGTGCCTCGGAGCTCAATCATTGTGGTGTAAAGCTCCGGGCAAGCATCGGGGTCTCCAATTAGGTTGTGGAGATTGCCCCGAGCAATTTGTACGGGTATCGGTGACCGCCCCCAAGGGTTGCCAAAGTGTACGGGTACCGGTGACCGCCCCCAAGGGTTGCCATTTGTATGGGTTCGGTGACCGCCCTCAAGGGTCCCTTAGTGGAATCACGGCATCTTGCATTGTGCGAGGGCGTGAGGAGATTACGGTGGCCTTAGTGGCATCTTGGGGAGCATTGTGCCTCCACACCGCTCCGAACGGAGATTAGCATCCGCAAGGGTGTGAACTTCGGGATACATCGTCGTCTCCGCGTGCCTCAGTTATCTCTTACCCGAGCCCTTTACTTATGCACTTTACTTTCTGATAGCCATATTGTTTCATGTTATATATCTTGCTATCACTTAGTTGTTTATCTTGCTTAGCGTAAGTTGTTGGTGCACATAGGTGAGCCTAGTTGTTTTAGGTTTTGTGCTTGACTGATTAAACGTTAGTTTTATTCCAAATTAGTTCAAGCCTAAACCGTAATTATTTTAAAGCGCCTATTCACCCCCCCCCCTCTAGGTGGCATCCACGTCCTTTCAGTTGGAAAATTCTTTAAATGATCACATTGAAACTTGTTGGAAAAGTGTAACTTATCACAAGGGTAAAAAAAATTGTAACATCATATTTGAAAAAATAAACTACAAAATTGGCCATGGGACATGTCAAAAACATTCCTACAAGATTCACAAAGGAATAGACTTGTTGGAAAAGGATTAACAGAAGTTAAGAATAATCTTATATATCAAAATGAAAAAAAAGAGTTATAAGGCATAGAAAATTGGTCATGATTTAATTAATAAAATTACCATGATCTAAAGGGAAAAAAATGCAATGCTATCTAAATTAAAAATTGCCATGGTCTACTTATTAAAATTGCCATGCTCTAAAGAAATACAAAATGCCATGCTACCTAGATTGATATACCATGTCTAGTTAATAAATATGCCATGGTCTAACTACTAAAATTGCCATGCATGGTAGATAAAACAAATTACCATAGTGTAATTAATAAAATTGCATGAATTACAAAATAAAATGCAGTGCCACCTAAATTGAAAGTGCCATGGTCTACTTAATAAAAATGTCATGGTAAAATTACTAAAAATGTCAAGGTAACTAAAATTTGCACATGGCAAGATTAGGAAAAATATTGTTCTCTATGAAATGCCATGCTCTAAAGAGTAAAACAAAAAAAATATGTTGCATGTCGCAAAACTAGAAAAAAAATACATTTTCTCTTAAGTGCAAACAAAAAATGCCATGGTGTTTTTTTGGATAAAAAAATGCCATGGCAAATGTGTTGTATGTCCATGACAATTTTATTGAACTTAATGGCATGTTTGCAAATTTACCATGTTAAGTTCAATGAAATGCCATGCAACATACAAAAAATGTTTTGATATAGTCTTATGAAATTTCCATTTTGTAGTATATGAAAAAATGATTTAGGAAAAATGTTTTGTTTGCCCTGCTCATTGGAAAAAATGCTATCGCAAAACTTAAGAACATCACACGAAATTAGTTATGGAAAATTTTCCATGGCACCAATAAAATGGTCATTTTTGTTTATTAAAAAAGAACATCTTTGGTCATCTTGTGATATAGTCTTATGGAATTGCCATGATGCAGTATATTATTATTTTTGGGAAAACTGTTAGATTTGCCATGCCCATCTTAAAAATTCCAAGGAAAAACTGAAGAGCATCACAAAAAGAAAAAAAGCCTTGATAATTTTGCCATGCCAACTATATAAATCAGATTTTATGTTTATAAGAACTCTCATGTCAACACTAGATTTGCGAGGATACACTGTTTCTGCAAGAAGAACGACAACAAAAACAGTTCTTAAAGTTGCCATGTGTAAGCACTGACAAATTGCCATGTCGAGTGTTTAAAAATCTGAATTTCCACTACATGTTGTTCAGAATACATGGCATGCTGTACTCAAAATTCACTAAGAAAATGAACAAAAGAAGGAACTCTAGTAAGAAAGTTCCAGCTATATAATAGCATACTGAAAATGCCATGTTCAACGAAAAGTACCATGACACTATGATCAATGAGTTGACCTGACACTATTTGAGTTTCCATCGCAACATATCAGTTTACCGAAAACATGCCATGCACTACAAACCAAAATTTTCTAAAAATGCCTTAATAGTGATGGAACAGTTCTATGATTTTCCATGGGAATAACAATGTTTTAGAGGCACACCATCTGGCCTTAAAAAGTCATTTCTACAAATTCCCTTACAAAACTGCCATACATCTTAGTTAGTATCACATCTTAGTCATTTTAAGTTGCCACAACCACATGCCAATGAATTTGACATGTTTTGTGAATTGGATGAAGTAGACATTTAGATATGCGTGCCTAAAATGCAAAATTCATCTAAAAACAAATATGGGGGGATTCGACTCATACCCGCGCCATGAGGTCGTCGGAGGTGGAATGCGGGTGTGCCGGCAATTAGCTCACATGAAGCTTCTCATCTTCGCAATTGCTCAACCCCAACGACGACGAAGACGACTCTGGAGAGGGGGCGTCATAGTGGATCAGTCTGCAACACGAAGAAGACATTGTCTGGTAATGGCCTTCCACGTCCGCGGAGAAAGACCCCCTGGCCCTGACCTTGGGAGGGGGGGGTGCTTGTCGTCTTCCGAGGCCGACACTACCACCATGTGCCGCCGCGACCTCGTGGAGGTCGAGCATGAAACGTCTGCCGACATCATCGAGATGCAACAAGGAGGTGTGCTTAGCCGGGCATGGAATCTAGCGGTATCTGACAGAGTGGGCGCCGAGCATTGTCCCCGTAATGGTCGTGCAAGCGAGGTCGCGAGAACCCCCCCTCTCTCTTTGCTCTGCTCTCTCTCTCTCTCACACACACTCTCACTCTTTGCAGGTCAATGAAGGGGGAATGTGGATAACACATGGGAGGGGGGCATCGCTGTTGTAGGGAGTGGAGGCCGACACATTCTCTTCGGGCACGTTCCGAGCAAAACGGGTTGGATTTTCTGACGTGGCAACTTAGAGTGCTTCAGGATTCATGTTTTTTTATCCAACGATCGTCGGGTAGTTCGCTGGGAAACGTGAAATGTTATGTACCCTATATGACATTTCCAAAGTAATAGGCCTTGATACCGGGAGCTCTTGTTCGGCGCCTTAAAAGTCCGAACAGGGTCCTCGCGCCCCACATGCCTCCGCTTGTGGGCCAACCCAATAAGATTGGTCGTCTGATTGCGTTTTTTGCGGGTCCGATCTCGTTCAACCGGTGTAGTTGACCAGTCAACCATTGACTTTTAAAAAATATATGAAAAAAATAAAAGAAAAGCAAAATATACAAAACATCATGAATTAAATTTCTTTTTACATATTTAAAAAAAGTTCACAAACTGAAAAAAAGTTCACGAATTTTGTAAAAAAGTTCATCAATTTTGGAAAAAGTTATTTTTTTTTAAAAGTTAATAATTCATCAGATTTGAATTTTTTATTGATTTAAAAAAATAATTCAACCTGAAAAAAGTTCAATCATCTTGCATAAAATAGGAAAAGTAAAGAAATCAAGATTAAAAAAAAGAAAGAAAAAGCCGCACAAAAACCTGGAGCTTTCTGCAAACCGGAAAAACCGGATTGGGAAGCTTCCCAAAAACGGAGGCATTCAGCGAACCGAGAAAGTACAAAATGAAAAAAAGGAAGTAACAAGTCACGAGCTTTAGGTTGTTCTATATATTGACTACTGCAGTTTACACTAGAGCAAGAGATCGCGTGCACCTTTTATGCTGTTTAACAGAAGAAAAAAAAGAACCCGAGCCAGCAGTAGGTATCCGTTTGCAAACTGTACAGTAGCGGGCTGGTTTTAGCGACAAATAGGAAATGTCCTTGATTCCGGTCGGGAGGGAACTGTTTTTTTTTTTTTTTGGAGATAGTGTTGATCGGCCCAGTTAAACGTGCAATGGGCTTCATAAGGAGCCTACTTTTTTCTCTCTTCTTGATGAAGGCCTGTTGCTGAGGAAAAAATGCTATATCTCGCTGGTGCGGATCCAACTCCAAATCGATTCCAACCCCGATTCCGAATTGATATCCAGCCTCGATTCCTTTTGCGTACATAAATTGATCAACCCCCAGCGTCGTCGAATCGACAGAGAACCAATAGTATCGAATCAACGGAAAGATGAAGCTCGACGAGTCTTTGGTGGATGGAAACGAGGGTATGCAGAACGACGAGTCTTCTGTGCGTGAAGACGAGGATATGGAGAGCGAGGATGAAGACGCCAATGAAGATGCCATCTTGCCCGCCTCCCTTTGTCCACCTGCTCATGGACAAGGCGGCGATTCATGCGGCAGCTTCGTTCTCCTTGACTACACGGCCTACTTCGCCGACCGCTCCAACGCCACCACCGCATCCTGCAAGATGAGGGATGGCAAGGGGTTCATCCATGTCACCTTCTTCACCGCCGCCCCACCGCTCGTATCCTATTTCTGCGTCCACTCCACCGGCGGTTTGAAGCTCTCGCATTTCGCATCGGAGCCCGAAATTGTCGCCTCGGAGGGCGGCCTCGTTCTCCTCCGCGTCCCCATTGGTGATGAATACCACAGCTTGGACCCTGACATCAGCGAGTAGCCGAGTACTTCATCTATCACGCCGGCGCCATGGGGGAGGATCCGTCCCTCACGCAGCTCCCACACCCCAGATCCTATGAACTCCTCGACCATCATACCAGCATCGTGCGCCACTGCAGCAATCGCCATCGCCTCGGCGGCCGTGGCCGCACGCTGGGTCGCCATGGCACCAGCGACTATCACGACTGCAGTGATTGTAAATACACCATCGCCTCGCTCAGACCCCACATGGCAAAATCTTACCACCTCATGCTGTTTCGCTCCGATGCCATGGCCTGGAGCAGGCAGACCATCTTGCTGGACACAAAGACTGCGCGCCCTCACGCGTCCACTTCCATTACTATCTGTTGGAACTACTCCCACAGGTCGATCACATCACAGTATGACAAACACGCACACAAAAACTGATAGCCAAGGGCCCTTGTCGTGCCCTAATTTTATCCTCTTTATTGATTTTCTGTTTTCTCTTTTTCTCACGGTGTTACAATCTCCACGGCCTGATGCATATATATATATATACTAGCAAACATGCCTTGCAACGGGAGAAAAAAAATCATAATTTCGAATGGCAATGATCACATTTTACTACATCATTAATATACACTATCACTCTCATTTTTGTGAAAACATGAATAATTTTTAAAAATCATGAACATTTTTTAAACTCGTGAGCATATTTGAAATTGTGAACATTTTTTAAATTCACGAACATTTTGTAAAATCAAGAACGTTTTCTGAATTCATGAACATATTATACTATTTGCAAACATTTTGTTTAATCGGCGAACATTTCTAGAATCGACTAACATTTTTTGGGGATTTGATGAAACAATTTTCTAAATTAATGAACATTTTTTGAACTGCATGATCTTTTTTGAATCAGCGTATATTTTGTGAATCAATAAACTATATATTTGAATTTATGAACAGTTTTATTTTATGCTATTTTTTAATACATGAGTATTTTTTGAATTGGCAAAATTTTGTGAAATTTTAAAACATTTTTTAATTAATGAACTTTTTTAGAAAAACTCATGAATGTATGTTTATTTCCCGGACATTTATTAGAAAATTTGCTAATATTTTTTAAAAATCACAAACAATTTCTGAAGCCACAAACATTTATGAATTATTAAATATTATTTAAAAATTCCCAGTTTTTAATTTTGGAAACTTTTTTAAATTCACAAATTATTTAAAGTAGAAAAAAACAACGACGGAAAAGAAAAACCAAAAAAAAATTGATCACCCATATATGTGCCGGCCCAGGCGAGCTGTGTCTTTTTCTAGCGCGCTGGGCGTAGTATAGGAGATTCTTAAATGGGCCGGCCCAGTCCGGAATTTTCTGTGTGGAACGTTTTTTATAACTTATAGGTGGCATTGGTGGGTAATATTTTGCAACTTCGGGGGCAATTTTAATGACGTACGGGCAGAAGCACTCCGTACTTTAATAGTAGGTATAGATGCACGCAGCCGTGACCAAACGTACACAAGTCCTAACCGTAACCTGTTTGGACTAGTATTGTACCTAGACAATATACTACTTGGACACGGGTAACACTTATCCAAACCTGCTAGGACTCCTACGCTTTGCTAACTAGTACTCTCGGCAACACACCAGGTAAGTCCAACTCCATCTCAAGATTATTTCTAACAATCTCTCCCTAATCTTGACACTGCCTTATGTGCTCCTTCCGTTCTTGACTCGTTGATGGTCCACCCCTTGTCGACTTATCCATCTCGCACCACGACAAGTCAAATTGCCGGCTAGATTGTTGCCAACACTATCACCATTGGAGGAAAGCGTGGCACGGTGGGCTGGGTTGACCTCTGGCGGGGTATCCTCTTCTGCGACGTGCTCGCGGCGGAGGGACAGCACACACTTCGCTTCGTCCCGCTGCCACCGCCTCACGTTGATGACAAGGTTTTCGATAGGGGCAGCCCGCGGATTTCTCGGGACATTGCCGTCGTCAATGGTGTCATCAAGTACATTGAGGTGCAGGTTCGTGTTGTGCCAGGTTCATCCTTCGGCTGCGGCACCTACACCTTAGATGGATGGTCAGCTGCGCAATGGAGCATGAAGATTACAGACACGTTGTCGGAAAATTTTAAGTTGGATTATGTTCTTGATGCCTCTGACATAGCTGATACTCTGAAGCTGAAGGTTGATGCGGGTACTGCTCAGCCAACATTGAAGACGCTACACATAGGTCAGCCCACCCTGAGCCTGCAAGAGGATGACATTGTTTACTTGCTCGCCAAGGTCGACCATCGGGACGAAGACCGGAACGGATGGGTGCTCGCCGTCGACGCGAAGAGCAAGACGATAAGGGGAGTGTCTGAGTTTGGCGTCCAAAGAACTCTGGGTTTATCACTGGTTTACATCGCAAGTCGGATCTCTGAATATCTCAAAGTTACTCCAGGTAATAATAATACGTTGCCACCTCGGTGTTACTGCATCTTGTTTCTATGCTCTCCATGTCATTGCCAAAGCTGGAACTTAAAAAATTACTATAGTGAAGAGCCAACCATATTGGTGTTGTTATTCAGTTGTTTGCCCGTCGGATTTTTGGTTGCTGAAGACATGTTTTTCTTGTTATGCCCAGGTAAAAAGTGATTGCAAAAACGACTAGGGATTCATTTGCCACGATCATCATGAAAGAAGCAACATGGAATCCCCACCAACTTGGCTGATCTGGAAATTGGTTAAATGGCATTGCAAAGTTGAAGCTCCAAATTTTGTAAGGGTTTGGTTAAGGCTCGTCCGACTTAACCAAGTCTACTCAACTACGTCATCATGTATCGATTGTATGTTACTTATGTAATCCATTGATCGCATATATCATCTTTCCTTGGTAGGTTGGCTTCCTTTGTCGTGAGTTGCATGGGTTGCTAAGGGCATCTCCAGCGCTAACCCCAAATTTACTCTTGCATCCGTCTGCGGATAAAGATGCGGGAGTCGGTCATTCAAAGTTAGCCGCATATG
This sequence comes from Elymus sibiricus, assembly GCA_039707655.1. Taxonomy (NCBI): domain Eukaryota; kingdom Viridiplantae; phylum Streptophyta; class Magnoliopsida; order Poales; family Poaceae; genus Elymus; species Elymus sibiricus. The sequence continues at coordinate 357,952,928 of CM077667.1, forward strand.
TCCGCTTACATTTTAAATGAATTTTAATGAAAATGAACAAATTTGATGAGAACTCAAAAAAAAAAAACGGACGGTATTCACTCATACTTGGATGATTATTACATAAATTTGGATGTTTTTCATCTAAACCGGAGCAAATTCATTACATTTAGACATATTTCAACTAGACCAGACTCTAAACCTAGACTAAAATGACCGTCAACACTCGTTCCCCATCCTAGGCCGGCCATGAGCCTCGAAAAATGAAGTCCTGCCTCCTCCGCGGCCCACCACAACCCTCCACCCCGACGACATGCATGTCTTCCCTGTGTCAGGCAGCTCGCTCCTTGGAATGTCATGAGCCCTCGAGGTATATGCTTCAGCAAGAGGGGAAGAATAGGCTCCGTCTTCTCTTTGTTCAGCAACGCCTCTCATCGGAGTGGCCCTAGAGGGATATGCTTCAGCCAGAGGGGAAGGGTGGCCTCCTCTTCAGTGAAACACGGATCAGGGCTGGTTTTTGGGGCGAGGGGACGACGATGGCCTACGAGCGGGCAAGACACTGGTTGTGTACGTTGGCGAAGTGTCGGCGGTGGCCTTCCTGGGACCCAAGCGGTGGCGAATTTCCATGTTCTACTTTTCCTCGATGTTGGCGGCAGGCGCGGAAGTGCTGGTTGTCGCCTCGTTGATCTCCGTGAAGCTGGCTTCTTTCTTCGTACACAGGGCACGGTTCCGCGAACGTTCGATATCACCCCTGGCATTGCGAAGATCTCCCAACCCCCCTGGTCACCGTCGACGACATCCTCCTCCTCCATCTCTTCGTCTGCAACCTCCTCCTTCTCGCTATCCTCCTCTTCCTCAGTGTCCTCCTCTTGATCCTCGTTGTCCTTCTCCACCTCATTGTCCTCCTCCTCGTTGCCCTTGATACTTGTAAATTGCGTTGGGATTTCCCCCGAAGAGGAGGGGATGATGCAGCAAAGCAAAGGTAAGTATTTCCCTCACTGAGAACCAAGGTTATCGAACCAATAGGAGAACCACGAAAATTCCCGTCTTCAGCGCCTACGCACAAAAGAGCAAACACTTGCACCCAACGCGGGCAAGAGGGTTGTCAATCCCCTTGAACTCGTTACTTGCAAACGATAAGTAGTGATAGATAGATAATTTGATAAATATACATTATAAATAAAAAGAAAATAAATAATGGCAGCAAGGTATTTAGAGTTTTCGTAAATATAATTGTGAGGAGACCCGGGGGCCATAGTGTTCGCTATAGGCTTCTCTCTCGAAGAAGGCATACAGTGGGTAAACAAACTACTGTTGGGCAATTGATGGGAAAACGCATAGTTATGCAATATTTATTCACGTCCATAAACAAGTAGATCGACTCCTGCCTACATCTACTACTATTACTCCACCCATCGACCGTTATCCAGCATGCATCTAGAGTATTAAGTAAAAATGGAGTAATGCTTGGAGGATGATGACATGATGTAGACAAAGTAAAAGCAATCAATATGAATAAACCCCATTGTTTTACCCTTAGTGGCAGCAATACAATACGTGTCATGTCCCTTTCTGTCACTAGGATTGAGCACCGCAAGATTAAACCCACTACAACGCACCACTCACACTTGAAGATAAATCAATCTTGCTGGCCAAACCAAACCGATAGATCGGAGAGCATTACGAAGCTATAACAATCATGCAATTAAAATACCAGCAAGTATTCAATATCTTTTCATGAATAATCTAAACATAAACCCACAATTCATCTGATCCCAACAAACACACCGTGAAGATTGATTACATAAGATAGATCACCGCGGGAATCGCGGTGATCTTGGCAATGAAGAACATAGAGAGAGAGAGAGAGAGAGAGAGAGAGATAGCCATCTAGGTACTAACTACGGACCCGTAGGTCTGCGGTGAACTACTCACACATCACTGTGGGAGCAGCAAGGTTGATGGAGATGCCCTCTATGATTGATCCCCCATCCGACAGGGCACCAGAACAAGGCTCCAGATGGGCACACGGCGAATAGAGACTTGCGGCGGTGGAAAAAGTGTTTCGGGAGGCTCCCTAGGGTTTTTCTAGATATTAGATTTATAGGCCAGAGAACGATGTCAGAGGGCCGGGGAGGTGGCCCAAAGCTATCAGGGTGAGGCCACCCCCCCGAACGTTCCCTGATGGCTTGGGGGCACCTCGTCTACCCTCCGGTCTTCCTCTGAAGCTTCCAGGTCTTATTTTGGTCCAGAAAAAATTATCAAAATGTTTTGGGGTATTTGGACTATGTTTGGTACAGTATTCCTGAAAAGCCAAAAAACACGTAGAAAACAACAACTAGCACTTGGCACTGGGTTAATAGGTTAGTGCTCAAAAATAATATAAAATAGCAAGTAATTTCCTAAAAAGTATCCTAGAATGATAATATAATAGCATGGAACAATCAGAAATTATAGATACGTTGGAGACATATCAGCATCCCCAAGCTTAATTCCTGCTCGTCCTCGAGTAGGTAAATGATAAAACAGAATTTTTGATGTGACATGCTACATAACATGTAATATTTTCAGGTATGATCATTGAGAAACGATGAATCAATAAACATTAACATAGTAATATCCATAAGCATAAACAACACAATCATCAACTTTCAAAATATACGATCCATAAAGAATGTTTACCCCCCATTCACTTTATCATATTAGCATGGCATGGCTCTGTCTTCACCACATAAATACAAATGTCAAGCACCACGGTGATAAGCCAAGCAATTGGATCATACTTTTTCACGCGCTTCAGCATTTTATACCTCACTCAATACATGAGCGTGAACCATGGACATAGCATATAGGTGGAATAGAATGTGGTGGTAGGTTTCAAAGGGGTAAAAGTGGAGAAGAAAGTCTCGCATCAACTAGGCGGATCAATGGGCTATGGAGATTCCCATCAATCGATATCAATGCGAGGAGTAGGGATTGCCATGCAATGGATGCACTAGAGCTATAAGTGTATGAAAGCTCAAATGAAACTACGTGGGTGTGCATCCAACTTGCATGCTCATGAAGACCTCGGGCATTTGAGGAAGCTCGTCATCGGAATATACAAGCCAAGTTCTATAATGAAAAGTTTCCACTAGTATATGAAAATGACAAAACATGAGACTCTCTATATGAAAAACATGGTGCTTTCTCTACGCACAAGTGTGGAAAAGAGGTAGTAGCACTGTCCCTTCTCTCTTTATCTCTCATTTATTTCGCTTTTTCCTTCTTTTCTTTTTTTCTTTTTTTCTTTTTCTTTCTTTATTTTTTTCTCCTTTTTTACTTTTCTTTTTCCTTTTTTTTCTTTTTCTTTTTTTCTTTTTTTGTACGGAGTCTTATCCCGACTTGTGGGGGAATCATTGTCTCCATCATCCTTTCCTCATTGAGACAGTGTTCTAATAATGATAATCATCACACTTTTATTTAGTTACAACTCTATATGAAAAACTACTAAACAATATGACCCTATATAAATGCCTCTCGCAGTGTACCAGGAAATGCAATGATCTAGCGTAACATGTAAAGAATGATGAATGGTGGCTTTGCCACAAATACTATGTCAGCTAAATGATCATGCAAAGCAATATGACAATGAGTGTACAAGTCATATGATGTAACTATGGAAGTTGCATGGCAATATATCTTGGAATAGCTATGGAAATGCCATGATAGGTAGGTATGGTGGCTGTTTTGAGGAAGATATAATGAGCCTTATGTGCAACAGAGGGTATCATGTCGCGGGATTTGGATGCACCAGCGAAAGCTGCACCAATCCTCGAGGTGAGAACGGGCAATGCACGGTACCGAAGATGCTAGCATATATGCAAAGGTGAGTGTGCGTACATCCATGAATTCACATTAGTCATAAAAAACTCACATACTTATTGCAAAGCTTTATTAGCTGTCTCGAAGCAAATTACTACTTGCATGCCCCTAGGGAGGAGGTTGGTAGGAATTAACCATCGTGCGCTCTCGACCTAAACAACACTAGGATTTCAGCGAGGAATAAGAATGCTCACACATCATCACCATGACATAACCAATATTTAGATGAACAACAAATTAACACCCTTTCACTATCGATATTCCTACTAACCAACAACCATGCACTCACGCCCTTTCATATTACCACATCAATATCATTAACCCACAATTTCTCTTTTATGTGCTACATGAAGGTTTTGATTATGCACTCCTTGAATACCTATTATTTTTGGACTAGTCTTATAACCCATGCAAATTACCGTCACTATATATTAGACTCTCAAACAAATTTAAGTGAAGAACTAGAGTGCAATTATTTCTATAAAATTTATACGCCACCGTGCTCTAAAAGATATAAGTGAAGCACTAGAGCAACTGCTTAGCTCAAAAGATATAAGTGAAGCACATAGAGTATTCTAACAAATCATGGTGAAGATGTGTCCCTCTCAAGTAGATGTGTCCAGGAAACAATGATTGTGGAAAACTAAAACAAAAGCAAACTGAAACACAAGATGCTCCAAGCAAAACACATATCATGTGATGAATAAAAATGTAGCTCCAAGTGACATACCGATGGATTGAGACGAAAGAGGGGATGCCTTCCGGGGCATTCCCAAGCTTAGACTCTTGAGTCTTCCTAGAATTTACCTTGGAATGCCTTGGGCATCCCCAAGCTTAGGCTCTTTGCCACTTCTTATTCTTCATCCATCGTGATAGCACCGAAAACTTGAAAACTTAAGCACACAAAACTCAACAAAAAACTCGTGAGCTCTGTTAGTATGATAGGTAAATCAAAAACTTTAGGTACGGTTATAAATTGATTCATATTTTATTATTGCATAAGGTACTGTATTCTAATTTCTCCATGGCTTATACCACCCGATACAACCGATAGCATCATCAAAAAAGCAAACTATGCAAGCAAAACCAGAATCTGTCTAAAACAGAACAATCTGTAATGATCTGTGCAATCACCATACTTCTGTAACTCCAAAAATTCTGAAACATTAGGAAAAACTGGGGAATTTGTATACCAATATTGTATACAAAAGTCGGATCAAAAATACGTTCCAGTAAAATCAAAGAAATTCTGCACTCGACGCAAAAGTTTCTGTTTTTGCACCGTATCAATTCTTCTTATCATTCAAGTCATCCCAGAGGCTTTACTTGGCACAAACACTAATTTAAACATAAAAATACAATCATTACAGTAGAAATTATCATTTTATCACACCATGACAGAAAATATTGGGTTGTCTCCCAACAAATTCTTTCTTTATAGCCATGAAGATAGGCTTGGGTTAATGATGATGCTCACATAAAAGGCAAGAATTGAAGGACAAAGAGAGTATCATAAAGCATGTGAAAAACACATCTAAGTCTAACATACTTCCTATGCATAGGCATTTTATAGGAAAAAAAATCTCAAGACAAATGAAATCGAGCATATGCATATAGGAGGAGTGAAGCACTAATAATTTCAACACAAAGAGAGGTAATTGAGTAACATGCAAATTCCTATAACCATATTTGCCTCTCTCATAATAATTACATGTAGGGTCATAATAAAACTCAACAATATAACTATCATGTAAAACATTCTCTTCATGATCCACATGCATGAAAGTTGTATAATCTTCCAAGATAGTGGGATTAACATCAACTAAAGTCATGACCTCTCCAAACCCACTTTTATCAAATAAAATCATAAGATTGATCATTCTCCAAAGTAGTGGGATCATTATTACCTAAAGTTGACGCCCTTCCAAACCCACTTTTAGTAGTATTGCAAATATCATAATCAATAATAGATGCATCAATTAGCTTAGAATTATCAAGATCACAAGAAACATCATGATTATCACCCCAATCATGATCATTAGCATAGTTGAAATTCATAGAATTTATACTAACAACATGGCAATCATGCTTTTCATTCAAGGAACTATCATCAATCACTTTATAAATTTCTTTTAACACTTCATTACAATTTTTAGATTCACAATTTTCAAGGAAGACCTCGTAAAGATAATCTAGTGCACTCAACTCACTAGCAATTGGTTCAACATAATCGGGTCTTCTAAAAAGATTAGCAAGTGGATGAGGATCCATTTATCTTAAACTTTTTGTTTTACTTTATGTTTTTGTGTGACAACAATAAATATATCATGGCTAGGCAAGTAGAGAGTGGAACAAGTGAATGATAATTTGTGTGAAGGTACTTGATAGGAATTTGGTGATGCTCCCCGGCAACGACGCGAGAAATCCTTCCTGATACTTGCAAACTGCGTTGGGATTTTCCCCGAAGAGGAGGGGATGATGCAGCAAAGAAAAAGTAAGTATTTCCCTCGGTGAGAACCAAGGTTATCGAACCAATAGGAGAAGCACGCAAATTCCCGTCTTCAATGCCTATGCACAAAAGAGCAAACACTTGCACCCAACGCGAGCAAGAGGGTTGTCAATCCCCTTGAACTCGTTACTTGCAAGCGATAAGTAGTGATAGATAGATAATTGGATAAATATCAATTGTAAATAAAAAGAAAGTAATTAATGGCAGCAAGGTATTTAGAGTTTTTGTAAATATAATTGTGAGGAGACCCGGGGGCATATTGTTCACTAGAGGCTTCTCTCTCGAAGAAGGCATACACTGGGTAAACAAATTACTGTTGGACAATTGATGGAAAAGCACATAGTTATGCAATATTTATTCACGACAATGATCATGTATATAGGCATCACGCCCATAAACAAGTAGACCGACTCCTACCTGCATCTACTACTATTACTCCACCCATCGACCGCTATCCAGCATGCATCTAGAGTATTAAGTAAAAACGGTGTAATGCTTGGAGGATGATGACATGATGTAGACAAAGTAAATCCAATCAATATGAATAAACCCCATCGTTTTACCCTTAGTGGTAGCAATACAATACGTGTCATGTCCCTTTCTGTCACTGGGATTGAGCACCGCAAGATTAAACCCACTACAATGCACCACTCCCACTTGAAGATAAATCAATCTAGTTGGCCAAACCAAACCGATAGATCGGAGAGCATTACGAAGCTATAACAATCATGCAAATAAAATACCAGCAAGTATTCAATATCTTTTCATGAATAATCTAAACATAAACCCACAATTAATCGGATCCCAACAAACACACCGCAAAGATTGATTACATAAGATAGATCACCGCGGGAATCAAGGTGATCTTGGCAATGAAGAACATAGAGAGAGATAGCCATCTAGGTACTAACTACAGACCCATAGGTCTGAAGTGAACTACTCACACATCACCATGGGAGTAGCAAGGTTGATGTACAGGCCCTCCGTGATCGATCCCCCCTCCAGCAGGGCACCGGAACAGGGCTCCAGATGGGCACACGGCGGAACAGAGACTTGCGGCAGCAAAAAAAGTGTTTCGGGAGGCTCCCTAGGGTTTTCCAGATATTAGAAAATTTATAGGCCAGAGAAAGATGCCATGTTGGGGAACGTTGCATGGGGAACAAAAAATTTCTTACGAACACCCAAGATCTATCTATGGAGATCAACAACTACGAGAGGGGGAGTGCATCTACATACCCTTGTAGATCGCTAAGCGGGAAGCGTTAAGAAACGCGGTTGGTGTAGTCGAACGTCTTCGCGATCCGATCACGATCCGTCCCGCGATCCAATCTTGTTTCGTTCCGATCTAGCGCCGAACGGACGGCACCTCCACGTTCAGCACACGTACAGCTCGATGACTGATAACCCACAAGTGTAGGGGATCGTTTGTAGCCTTTTTCGATAAATAAGAGTGTTGAACCCAACGAGGAGCTAAAGGTAGAACAAATATTCCCTCAAGTTCTATCGATCACCGATACAAGTCTACGCACAGTTTAACGTTTGCTTTACCTAGAACAAGTATGAAACTATTTTGTAGGTGATAGGATAGTTTTCACGAATAAAACTAGAAGTACTTAGCGGGAATAAAACTACGAGTAAAATGCAAGATAATAAAAGTTAGTTGTTTAGTAGAAAGCTTTTGTCAAACAAGAAGGTTATTTCTCCCTAGGCAATTGATAACTAGACCGGTAATCATTCTTCCAATTTTATATGAGGGAGAGGCGTGAGCTAACATACTTTCTCTACTTGGATCATATGCACTTATGATTGGAACTCTAGAAAGCATCCGCAACTACCAACGATCATTAAGGTAAAACCCAACCATAGCATTAAGTATCAAGTCCTCTTTACTCCCATATGCCATAACCCACCTACTCGGGTCTGTGCTTCTGTCTCTCACGCCACCCACCATAGGCAAATCATGAACACATTGCAACACCCTACAGTTGGGATCTCTCACGTTTGCGCGAGACGGAGGGCACCGTAGGACAACATCATAATAAAATATACACTCACCAACCACGATCATCAATTAGCCCATAGGACAAAACGAATCTACTCAAACATCATAGGATAGCCACATATCATTGGGAAATAATAAATGGATTTGAGCACCATGTTTGAGTAGAGATTACAGTGGGGAGGAGAGGTGTTACACCGCTGCATAGAGGGGGAGAGAGTTGGTGTTGACGGCGGCGAAGTTGTTGGTGTAGATCGCCGTCACGATGATTGCCCCGACGGCGTTCCGGCGCCACCGGGAGATAGGGGAGAGAGCCCACCTCCTTCTTCTTATTCCTTGGCTTCCCCCCTAGATGGGAGGAGAGTTCCCCCTCAGGTCCATGTCCTCTATGGCGGCGGAGGGGTAGGAGCCCCTCTGAGATTGGAACTCCCTCTCTGTTCTCTTATGTTTCACGTTCCTGTTTTCTGGACGAAAACCGTTTCTTATATTCCCGGAGATCTGTAACTCCGATTGCGCTGAGATTTTAACACGATTTTTTCCGGATATAAGCTTCCTTGCGCCCGAAGTAGAGATCCAACCGACTTACGAGGTGACCACAACCCACCACCACGCGCCTGGGCCCTAGGGCGCGCCCTGGTGTCTTGTGGTGGCTGTGGGCCTCCTTTTGCGTTGATTCCACCTCCCAAAAATCACAAATATTCCAAAATAATTCTCCGTAAATTTTACCGCGTTTGGACTTCGTTTGATATGGATATTCTGCGAAACAAAAACATGCAACAAACAGGAACTGGCACTGGGCACTGGATCAATATGTTAGTCCAATAAATCATATAAAATGTTGCCAAAAATATGTGAAAGTTGTATAATATTGGCATGAAACAATAAAAAATTATAGATACGATGGAGACGTATCAGCATCCCCAAGCTTAATTCCTGCTCATCCTCGAGTAGGTAAATGATAAAAAAGATAATTTTTGATGTGGAATGCTACCTAGCATAATCTTGATCATATATCTAATCATGGCATGAATATTAAGACATGAGTGATTCAAAGCAATAGTCTATAATTTGACATAAAGACATTAATACTCAGGCATCCCAACAAACAATCATGTCTTTCAAAATATCAAGGCTAAAGAACGATATCCCTACAAAATCATATAGCCTTGTCATGCTCTGTCTTCTTAACACAAAGTATAAATCATGTACTACCCCGGTGTCGGCCAAGCAATTGGTCCATACTTTTTAACGCGCTTCAGCATTTTCAACTCTCACGCAATACATGAGCACAAGCCATGGATATAACACTATGGGTGGAATAGAATGCGATGTTAGACATTAATATAGAGAAGACAAAAAGGAAGATAGTCTCACATCGAAGCGGCTAATCAACGGGCTATGGAGATGCCCATCAATTGATATCAATGCGAGGAGTAGGGATTGCCATGCAACGGATGCACTAAGAGCTATAAGTGTATGAAAGCTCAAATTGAAACTAAGTGGGTGTGCATCTAACTCTATAATGAGAAATTCCCACTAGTATATGAAAGTGACAACATAGGAGACTCTCTATATGAAAAACATGGTGCTACTTTGAAGTACAAGTGTTGAATTAGCATGCCCTTCTCTCTTTGTCTCATTTTTTCTTTTTTTTCTTTTTTTCTTTTTTTCTTCTTCTTCTTCTTTTTTTCTTCTTTTTATATTTGTCCGGAGCCTCATCCCGACTTGTGGGGGAATCATAGTTTCCATCATCCTTTCCTCACTGGGACATGCTCTAATAATGAATAATGATGATCATCACACTTCTATTTACTTACAACTCAATATTACAACTCGATAGTAGAACAAAGTATGACTCTATATGAATGCCGCTGGCAGTGTACCAGGATGTGCAATGATATAGCGTAGCAAAGATATTAAAAAACGGACAAGCCGTGGAAACATCATGCTAGCTATCTTACGATCATGTAAAGCAATATGACAATGAATGTTCAAGTCATCAAAACGGAAGCGGTGGAAGTTGCATGGCAATATATCTCGGAATGGCTATGGAAATGCCATAATAGGTAGGTATGGTGGTTGTTTTGAGGAATATATAATAAGGCTTATGTGTGATAGAGCGTATCATATCACGGGGTTTGGATGCACCGGCGACGTTTGCACCGACTCTCGAGGTGAGGAAGGGCAATGCACAGTACCGTAGAGGCTAGCAAATAGCGGAAAGGTAAGAGTGCGTATAATCCATGGACTCACATTAGTCATAAAGAACTCACATACTTATTGCAAAAGTTTATTAGCCCTCGAAGCAAAGTATTACTACGCATGCTCCTAGGGGGGAGGTTGGTAGGAGTTAACTACCGCGCGCCCCCAACTGCTACTTCTTGAGCTTGCGTTGGTTTTCCCTTGAAGAGGAAAGGGTGATGCAGCAAAGTAGATAAGTATTTCCCTCAGTTGTTGAGAACCAAGGTATCAATCTAGTAGGAGATACAAGCAAGTCCCCAATCTTCGCACCTACACAAACAATCAAACTCTTGCACCCAACGCTATAAAGGGGTTGTCAATCCCTTCACGGTTATTTGCAAGGATGAGATCTGATAGAGATAGATATAAAAGATTGCTAAAACGAAAAGTAAAACAAAAGTAAAAAGATTGCAGCAAAGTATTTTTGGTATTTTTGGTTTATAGATCTGAAAATATAATATGGAAAATAGACCCGGGGGCCATAGGTTTCACTAGAGGCTTCTCTCTTGAAGGAAAATAATACGGTGGGTGAACAAATTACTGTCGAGCAATTGATAGAAAAGCGCAAAGTTATGACGATATCCAAGGCAATGATTATGCATATAGGCATCACGTCCGTGTCAAGTAGACCGAAACGATTCTGCATCTACTACTATTACTCCACACATCGACCGACTCCTGCCGGCATCTAGAGTATTAAGTTCATGAAGAACAGAGTAACGTATTAGGTAAGATGACATGATGTAGAGGGATAAACTCAAGCAATATGATGAAAACCCCATCTTTTTATCCTCGATGGCAACAATACAAATACATGCCTCGCTACCCCTACTTTGTCACTGGGTGAGGACACCGCAAGATTGAACCCAAAACTAAGCACTTCTCCCATTGCAAGAATTACCAATCTAGTTGGCCAAACCAAACCAATAACTCGAAGAGACTTGCAAAGATATGAAATCATGCATATAAGAATTCAGAGAAGATTCAAATAATATTCATAGATAATCTGATCATAAACCCACAATTCATCGGATCTCGACAAACACACCGCAAAAGAGTATTACATCGGATAGATCTCCATGAAGATCACGAAGAACATGGTATTGAAGAACAAAGAGAGAGAAGAAGCCATCTAGCTACTAGCTATGGACCCGAAGGTCTGTGGTGAACAACTCACGCATCATCGGAGGGGCAATGGAGTTGATGTAGATGCCCTCCGTGATCGAATCCCCCTCCGGCAGATTACCGGAAAAGGCTCCAAGATGGGATCTCACGGGAACAGAGGCTTCCGGCGGCGAAAAAGTATTTTCGTGGCTCTCTTTGGTATTGGGGGAATATTTGGAAATTTATAGGCCGAAGAATAGGGTTAGAGGACCTGCAGGGGGGCCACAAGCCAGGGGGGTGCCCCCCCTAGGGCGTGCCCTGCAGGCTTGTGACCTCCCGGCAGGTCTCCTGCCTTCATCTCCAAGTCTGGTAGGTTTCTTCTGGTCCAAGAAAAATCATCGCGAAGATTTTATTCCGTTTGGACTCCGTTTAATATTCCTTATCTGTAATACTCAAAAACAAGAAAAATACAAAAACAGGCACTAGTCTCTAGATTAATAGGTTAGTCCCAAAAATAATATAAAATAGCATATTAATGCATATAAAACATCCAAAACAGATAATACAATAGCATGGAACAATCAAAAATTATAGATACGTTGGAGACGTATCAAGCATCCCCAAGCTTAATTCCTGCTCGTCCTCGAGTAGGTAAATGATAAAAACAGAATTTTTGATGTGAAATGCTACCTAACATAATTATCCATGTAATATTCTTTATTGTGGCATGAATATTCAGATCCGCAAGATTCAAAACAAAAGTTTAATATTGATATAAAAACTATAATACTTCAAGCATACTAACAAGGCAATTGTGTCCTTTCGAAATAACATGGCCTCAGAAAGCTATCCCTACAAAATCATATGGTCTGGCTATGCTCCATCTTCCCCACACAAAGTATTTAAATCATGCACAACCCCGATGACAAGTCAAGCAATTGTTTCACACCGTTTATGTTCTCAAACCTTTTCAACTCTTATGCAATACATGAGCGTGAGCCATGGATATAGCACTATAGGTGGAATAGAATATGGTGGAGGTTGTGAGGAAAAGGAGAAGATAGTCTCACATCAACTAGGCGTATCAACGGGCTATGGAGATGCCCATCAATAGATATCAATGTGAGTGAGTAGGGATTACCATGCAACGGATGCACTAGAGCTATAAGTGTATGAAAGCTCAAAAAGAAACTAAGTGGTTGTGCATAATGATGAAAAATTCCACTAGTTATATGAAAGTGACAAAATAGGAGACTCTCTATCATGAAGATCATGGTGCTACTTTGAAGCACAAGTGTGGAAAAAGATAGTAGCATTGTCCCTTCTCTCTTTCTCTCATTTTTTTTATTTTGGTGGGCATCTTTGGCCTCTTTTTTTATTTGGGCTTCATTGGCCTCTTTTATTATTTGTAAAGTCCGGAGACTCATCCCAACTTGTGAGGGAATCATAGCTTCCATCATCCTTTTCTCTCACGGGACAATGCTCTAATAATGAAGATCATCACACTTTTATTTACTTACAACTCAAGAATTACAAGTCGATACCTAGAACAAAATATGACTCTATATGAATGCTTCCGGTGGTGTACCGGGATGTGCAAAGATCTAGCCTAGCAAATGACATCAAAAAACGGACAAGCCATGAAAACATCATGCTAGCTATCTTACGATCATGCAAAGCAATATGAAAATGATGGTGCGTGTCATGAAAAACGGAACGGTGGGAGTTGCATGGCAATATATCTCGGAATGGCTATGGAAATGCCATAATAGGTAGGTATGGTGGCTGTTTTGAGGAAGGGTATATGGTGGGTTTAATGCACCGGCGAAAGTTGCGCGGTACTAGAGAGGCTAGCAAAGGTGGAAGGGTGAGAGTGCGTATAATCCATGGACTCAACATTAGTCATAAAGAACTCACATACTTATTGCAAAAGTCTATTAGTTATCGAAGCAAAGTATTAGACTCATGCTCCTAGGGGAGAGGTTGGTAGGAGTTAACCATCGCGCGCTCCCGACCCTCACACAAAGGATGACAATCATTAAACAAATCATGCTCCGACTTCGTTACATAACGGTTCACCATACGTGCATGCTACGGGAATCACAAACTTTAACACAAGTATTTCTACCATTCCACAATTACTCACTAGCATGACTCTCATATCACCATCTTTATATCTCAAAACTATATGCAAGGAATCAAACTTCCCATAGTATTCAATGCACTTTATATGAAAGTTTTTATTATATCCCTCTTGGATGCCCATTATATTAGGACTAAATTCATAACCTAAACCAATTACCATGCTGTTGAAATACTCTCAAAATAATATAAGTGAGGTACAAGAGTTCAATTATTTCTATAGAATAAAACACCACCGTGCTCTAAAAAGATATAAGTGAAGCATTAGAGCAACATTGCCTAGCTCAAAAGATATAAGTGAAGCACATAGAGTATTCTAATAAATTCACGATTAATGCGTGTCCCCCTCAAAATATGTGTACAGCAAGGATGATTGTGGCAAACTAAAAAGCAAAGACTCATATCATACAAGACGCTCCAATCAAAACACATATCATGTGGTGAATAAAAATATAGCCTCAAGTAAATTTACCGATGGATTGAAGACGAAAGAGGGGATGCCTTCAGGGGCATCCCCAAGCTTAGGCTGTTTGGTATCCTTTAATATGGCTTGGGGTGCCTTGGGCATCCCCAAGCTTAGGCTCTTGCCACTCCTTATTCCATAGTCCATCAAATCTTTACCCAAAACTTGAAAACTTCACAAGACAAAACTCAACAGAAAACTCGTGAGATCCGTTAGTATAAGAAAAATAAATCACCACTTTAGGTACTGTTGTGAACTCATTCTTTATTTATATTGGTGTAATATCTACTGTATTCCAACTTCTTCATGGTTCATACCCCCCGATACAACCCATAGATACATCAAAATAAGCAAAGAACACAAAGAAAACAGAATCTGTCTAAAACAGAACAGTCTGTAGCAACCTGTAGACTTCGAATACCTCTGTAAATCCAAAAATTCTAAAAAATTAGAAAAATCAGGGAAATTTGTATATAAATCTTATGTAAAAATTTCAGCCTCATTCGACGCTCTGGTGAATTTATAAAATTCCTGGACTGAGCGCAAAAGTTTCTGATTTTCAGCAAAATCAAATCACAATTACCGTAGACCATCCCAAAGGTCTTACTTGGATCAAACACTAATTAAAACAAGAAAACAAAATTACTACAGAGGTAATGATGTTTAAATCACTCAAAAACAGAAGCAAAAACAAAAGCAAAAAAAATAAAATTGGGTTGCCTCCCAACAAGCGCTATTGTTTAACGCCCCTAACTAGGCATAACGCAATAGATCTAGATATTGTCATCTTTGGTTTGCAATCCATAAGTAGCTCTCATAATAGATTCATAAGGTAATTTTATTTTCTTTCTAGGAAAGTGTTCCATGCCTTTCCTTAATGGAAATTGGAATCTAATGTTTCCTTCTTTCATATCAATAATTGCACCGATCGTTCTAAGGAAAGGTCTACCAAGAATAATAGGACATGTAGGATTGCAATCCATATCAAGAACAATGAAATATACGGGCACATAATTCCTATTTGCAACAATAAGAACATCATTAATCCTTCCCATAGGTTTCTTAATGGTGGAATCCGCTAGATACAAATTTAAAGAGCAATTATCAAATTCATGGAAACCTAGCACATCACATAAAGTTTTCGGAATCGTGGAAACGCTAGCACCCAAATCACACAAAGCATGGCACTCATAATCTTTAATTTTAATCTTAATAGTAGGTTCCCACTCATCATTAAGCTTCCTACGTATAGAAACTTCCAACTCAAGTTTTTCTTCAAAAGTTTTCATCATAGCATCCACGATATGTTTAGTAAAAGCTTTATTTTGATTATAAGCATGTGGAGAATTCAACATGGATTGCAACAAGGAAATACAATCAATCAAAGAACAACTATCATAATTAAAGTCCTTGAAATCGAAAAGAGTGGGTTCATTGCTATTTAAAGTTTTGACCTCTTCAATCCTACTTTTATCAATCTTAGCATTAAGATCTATAAACTCCGAATCATTGGGACGCCTTTTAACTAAAGTTGACTTATCTCCAGTCCCATCTTTATCAAGATTTATATTAGAAAAGAAAGATTCAATAGGAGTCACATCAATCACTTTAAGATCTTCATCATTTAAAGATTCTGGCTTCGCGGCCATTTTATTGACTAAGGTAGCTTGTTTATTAGAAATTTGGCCTACTAAGTTTTCAAGGTGAGCAAACTGAGATTTCAAACCATAAAATTCCTTAGTCATATCATCAAGTTCTTTATTCATGTATTCCAGCATAAACTTTTGTTCTTTAAGCTCGTTCCTAAAGAAACTATTATGGTCAAATTGGAGCGACATGAAGCCCTTAGCATTATTCTCAATATCTTCCAACTTCCTAAGATAAGGATCAAAGCTTTTGGGTTGAGCCATGAAAACGAGCAAACAATCTAACACACAAGCAAACAAAAAGCAAACGAAAAGACGAACGAGAGAAGGGCGAATAAAAAGGAAAATCTTTTTGGTTTTTTTCTGAAAATCGTTTTAGAAGTGGGGGAGAGGAAAACGAGAGGCAAATGGCAAATAATGTAAATGCAAGAGATGAGTTTGTGATGGGTACTTGGTAGGCTTGATGTAGATCTCCCCGGCAACGGCGCCAGAAATCCTTCTTGCTACTTCTTGAGCTTGCGTTGGTTTTCCCTTGAAGAGGAAAGGGTGATGCAGCAAAGTAGATAAGTATTTCCCTCAGTTGTTGAGAACCAAGGTATCAATCCAGTAGGAGATACAGGCAAGTCCCCAATCTTCGCACCTACACAAACAATCAAACTCTTGCACCCAACGCTATAAAGGGGTTGTCAAACCCTTCACGGTTATTTGCAAGGATGAGATCTGATAGAGATAGATATAAAAGATTGCTAAAAAGAAAAGTAAAACAAAAGTAAAAAAGATTGCAGCAAAGTATTTT
Organism: Elymus sibiricus; assembly: GCA_039707655.1. Taxonomy (NCBI): domain Eukaryota; kingdom Viridiplantae; phylum Streptophyta; class Magnoliopsida; order Poales; family Poaceae; genus Elymus; species Elymus sibiricus. Next base: position 357,969,671 of record CM077667.1, read on the forward strand.
TGGTATTTTTGGTTTATAGATCTGAAAATATAATATGGAAAATAGACCCGGGGGCCATAGGTTTCACTAGAGGCTTCTCTCATGAAGGAAAATAATACGGTGGGTGAACAAATTACTGTCGAGCAATTGATAGAAAAGCGCATAGTTATGACGATATCTAAGGCAATGATTATGCATATAGGCATCACGTCCGTGTCAAGTAGACCGAAACGATTCTGCATCTACTACTATTACTCCACACATCGACCGACTCCTGCCTGCATCTAGAGTATTAAGTTCATGAAGAACAGAGTAACACATTAGGTAAGATGACATGATGTAGAGGGATAAACTCAAGCAATATGATGAAAACCCCATATTTTTATCCTCGATGGCAATAATACAAATACGTGCCTCGCTACCCCTACTTTGTCACTGGGTGAGGACACCGCTAGATTGAACCCAAAACTAAGCACTTCTCCCATTGCAAGAATTACCAATCTAGTTGGCCAAACCAAACCAATAACTCGAAGAGACTTGCAAAGATATGAAATCGTGCATATAAGAATTCAGAGAAGATTCAAATAATATTCATAGATAATCTGATCATAAACCCACAATTCATCGGATCTCGACAAACACACCGCAAAAGAGTATTACATCGGATAGATCTCCATGAAGATTATGAAGAACATGGTATTGAAGAACAAAGAGAGAGAAGAATCCATCTAGCTACTAGCTGTGGACCCGAAGGTCTGTGGTGAACTACTCACGCATCATCGGAGGGGCAATGGAGTTGATGTAGATGCCCTCCGTGATCGAATCCCCCTCCGGCAGATTACCGGAAAAGGCTCCAAGATGGGATCTCATGGGAACAGAGGCTTCCGGCGGCGGAAAAGTATTTTCGTGGCTCTTTTTGGTATTGGGGGAATATTTGGGAATTTATAGGCCGAAGAATAGGGTTAGAGGGCCTGCAGGGGGGCCAGAAGCCAGGGGGGCGCCCCCCCCTAGGGCGCGCCCTGCAGGCTTGTCGCCTCCCAGCAGGTCTCCTTCCTTCATCTCCAAGTCTGGTAGGTTTCTTCTGGTCCAAGAAAAATCATCCCGAAGATTTTATTCCGTTTGGACTCCGTTTAATATTCCTTATCTGCAATACTCAAAAACAAGGAAAAAAACATAAACTGGCACTAGGCTCTAGATTAATTGGTTAGTCCAGAAAATAATATGAAATAGCATATTAATGCATAAAAACATCCAAAACAGATAATATAATAGCATGGAACAATCAAAAATTATAGATACGTTGAAGACGTATCACCAACCTTCACACAAAGATAGACAATCAAGGATAAATTGTGCTCTAACTTCCTGGCATAACGGGAGACTATACGTGCATGCTTCGGGAATCACAAACCTTAACACCAATATCTTACTAAACACGATCATCGACTAGTACCTCCCACATATTATCATCTCCATATCGCAAAACTATTGCAAGGAATCAAACATATCATATTCAGTGATCCATAAGTTTTATGTAGGATTTTATGACTAACCATGCAAATGACCAATTCCTGTTGACTCTCTAAATAGTTATAAGTGAAGCAAGAGAGTTTAATTCTTTCTACAAAAGACCATGCTCTAATAAATATAAGTGAAGCAAAAAGAGCATTCTACAAATAACGGTTTTCTATGTGAAGAGAAATAGGCAATCCAAACTTCAAATCATATAAGTGAAGCACATGAAGCATTCTATAAAGCTTCGATAAATCAACCATGGACTATCTCATACCAGCATGGTGCATAAAAGAAAAGTGAAAACTAAACACAAAAGACGCTCCAAGATTTACACATATCACATGAACGAAACAAAAACGAAAACATACCGATACTTGTTGAAGAAAGATGGGATGCCTTCCGGGGCATCCCCAAGCTTAGACGCTTGAGTCTCCTTGGATATTTACTTGGGGTGCCTTGGGCATCCCCAAGCTTGAACTCTTGCCTCTCCTCCTTCTCCTCATGTCGAGACCTCCTCGATCTTTGAACACTTCATCCACACAAAACATAATAGAAAACTGGTGAGATCCGTTAGTATAATAAAGCAAATTACTACTTTAAGTACTGTTGCAAACCCATTCATATTTTATATTTGCATTATCCCTGCTGTATTATACTTCTCAATGGCTTATACCACCGATAAAATCGATCTATCTTAAACATGACAGTCTGTAGTAGTCTGAACTTTGACCATACTTCTGTAAGTCCAAAAATTCTGAAAATTTCGGACAAAATAAAAATTTTGTATAGAAATACTGTGTAAAAATTTCAGAAATGTTTGACGTTCCAGTAAAAATTGTAAATTCATGCACTACAGCCAAAGTTTCTGTTTTTACACCGCACATACCAACATGCAATCTGATCATCCTAAAGGCAAATCTTCGCACATTATTTTTATAATACAATGGATTTATACAAGGGGATAATTATGTTTGTTGAAAAGTTTCTGTGATTCAAGATTCACAAAGTTCCATGGGCATGAACAAAGTTCAAGGCTAGCCCCCGCTTCAATGATGCTCATCATCTTTCTCACTTTCACCTTTCTTTTTGTGAAGTTTTAGGTTCCCCTCTATATTTTTTTGTTTTTAAACTTTATAAAAGCACTCAACAGAATAAAATGACGCTCTGAAACTTCTGGGTTGTCTCCCTGGCAGCGCGTTGTTTAAAGCCATTAAGCTAGGCATAAAGTGCTCAAGTAATGGATCCATCCGGATCCCAAGATATATCAAAGCCAATTTTAATTAACAATGATTTGTAATTTAGTAGTGAGCACAAAGTAACATATATCATGCTATGACGAAGTCTAACTCTCTTCCTATGCATCGGCATGTCATAAAAGAACAATTCATGCACATCAAGTAAAGGCCAAAGCATAGTATAAACAGTTTCTTGCAATTTTATCGTATTGGAAACATAAAGAGGTGGAGATGTAGTTCCTCTCTCATAATAATTGCAAGTAGGAGCAGCAAGTACATGCGTATTATGTTCATCAAAATCATCATGTGTAGTAGCAAAACGCAACCCATCAATATAATCCTTAATAAGAGCAAACTTCTCCGATATAGTGTAGTTGGGAGAATTCAAAAAGATAATAGGACTATCATGTGTGGGTGCAATAGCAACAATTTCATTCTTAACATAAGGAACTATAGAAAATTCATCTCCATAATCATAATTCATATTGGCATCTTGGACACAGGCATAGCAAGCATCAAGTTCATCAAAAAGGGATATTTCAAAAGAATACACGGGATCATAGCAATTATCATAGCATTCATCCTTCGGTAAGCATGAAGGGAAATTAAGTAATGTATGAGTTGAAGAGTTACTCTCATTAGAAGGTGGGCACGGGTAGCTCATCGGCTCTTCCTCCTTTTGTTCTTCGCTCTCCTCCTCATCTTCTTCATCTAATGAGCTCACAGTTTCGACAATTTCTTCTTCCAAAATTTTAGTCTCTTCCAAGGCAGCGGACTTTCTCTCAATAAATTCAATAATATCATAATTGTATTCATAATTATCATAGCAATATTGAAGTATGGATAAATTTTCAAATTTGTAAGGAACATCATCATACTTTTCGAGCAAAGAAGCAATTTCATAAGCACCTTTAAAAGCAACAAATTCTTCTATTCGTTCCACATCATAGTAATCATAAATACCTTTAGCATAAGAATCCAATGTTTTATTATCGTTAAATTTACATTGAAAGGGAAGGTGAAGACCCTCAATCTTAGAGCAACAAGTGTAATCACATTTCAAACATGCATCCCAAGCAAACCATTGCAATATTCTAATTTGATCCCATAAGTGTTTCCCTTTTTGAGATAAGCGATAATCCCTAAAGTACTCACGTTGATCCAACGTCTCTCCCATTATAAAGTTCAATGAGGATTTCTCAGGATTATCAAAGGAGTAATTAACGTGTTTCACATAACTAGCATCGAGGGTTTTAGGAGATTCCCCATCTCCATGAGTAGCAAGGACCACTAATTTTTTTGGTGTTTTGTGTTCCATATCCATAACTAAAGATATAAAACAACTAATAACAGAATTTTTTTTTACTTAGTGATAAAGCAAACAAGCACACATGAGAATATTCACCCCACGCTATTGCTCCCCGGCAACGGCGCCAGAAAAGGTCTTGATAACCCACAAGTGTAGGGGATCGTTTGTAGCCTTTTTCGATAAATAAGAGTGTCGAACCCAACGAGGAGCTAAAGGTAGAACAAATATTCCCCCAAGTTCTATCGACCACCGATACAACTCTACGCACACTTTAACTTTTGCTTTACCTAGAACAAGTATGAAACTATTTTGTAGGTGATAGGATAGTTTTCATGAGTAAAACTAGAAGTAGTTAGCGGGAATAAAACTACGAGTAAAATGCAAGATAATAAAAGTTAGTTGTTTAGTAGAAAGCTTTTGTCAAACAAGAAGGTTATTTGTCCCTAGGCAATTGATAACTAGACTGGTAATCATTCTTGCAATTTTATATGAGGGAGAGGCATGAGCTAACATACTTTCTCTACTTGGATCATATGCACTTATGATTTGAACTCTAGCAAGCATCCGCAACTACCAAAGATCATTAAGGTAAAACCCAACCATAGCATTAAGTATCAAGTCCTCTTTACTCCCATATGCCATAACCACCTACTCGGGTATCTGCTTCTGTCTATCACGCCACCCACCATAGGCAAATCATGAACACATTACAACACCCTACAGCGGGGATCCCTCACGTCCGCGCGAGACGGAGGGCACCGTAGGATAGCACCATAATAAAATATACACGCATACCAACCACGATCATAAATTAGCCCATAGGACAAAACGGATCTACTCAAACATCATAGGATAGCCACATACCATTGGGGAATAATATATGGAGTTGAGCACCATGTTTAAGTAGAGATTACAGCAGGGAAGAGAGGTGTTACACTGCTGCATAGAGGGGAGAGAGTTGGTGTTGACGGCGGCGAAGTTGTTGGTGTAGATCGCCGTCATGATGATTGCCCCGGAGGCGTTTCGGCGCCACCGGGAGAAAGGGGGAGAGAGCCCCCCTGCTTCTTCTTCTTCCTTGGCCTCCCCTAGATGGGAGGAGAGTTCCCCCTCTGGTCCATCTCTTCCATGGCGGCGGAGGGGCAGGAGCCCCTCCGAGATTGGATCTCCCTCTCTGTTCTCTTCTGTTCACGTTCCTGTTTTCTCGCCGAAAACCGTTTCTTATATTCCCGGAGATTCGTAACTCTGATTGCGTTGAGATTTTAACACGATTTTTTTCTAGATATAAGCTTCCTTGCGCCCGAAGTAGAGATCCAACCGACTTACGAGGAGACCACAACCCACCACCATGCGCTTGGGCCCAAGGGCACGCCCTGGTGTCTTGTGGTGGCTGTGGGCCTCCTTTTACGTTGATTCCACCTCCCAAAAATCACAAATATTCCAAAATAATTCTCCGTAAATTTTTATCGTGTTTGGACTTCGTTTGATATGGATATTCTGCAAAACAAAAACATGCAACAAAAAGGAACTGGCACTGGGCACTGGATCAATATGTTAGTCCAATAAATCATATAAAATGTTGCCAAAAATATGTGAAAGTTGTATAATATTGGCATGAAACAATAAAAAATTATAGATATTGCGGAGACGTATCAATGACGTCTCCGCCTCCTTGATCCAGAAAGCGAGGGCGGAGAGGTAGATGAGATCTTCAGCAGCACGACGGCGTGGTGAAGGTGGTGGTGGAGCTGTTACGGCAGGGCTTCGCCAAGCGCTACCGAAACCGATCTAAAGGAGAAAGACGATCTAGGGGAGAGGGAGGGCTGCACCGTGGCTTGTGGTGCGGCTGCCCTCCCTCTCCTCTCATTTATATAGGGGGAAGGGAGGAGAGGGCCGGCGCCCTAGGGTTCCCACCCTAGGGGGCGGCGGCCAAGGGGTGGGGCGACGGCCCTAGGAGGTGGCTTGCCACCCAAGTTAGGGTGGCGCCACCCCTAGGTTTGGCCCTCCACCAGCCCAGCCGCATGGGCCTAGGTGGGGAGGTGCGGCCAGCCCACCAGGGGCTGGTGCGCACCCCTCTCAGCCCATGTGGCCCCTCCGGGGCTGGTGGGCCCCTTCCGGTGGACCCGCGGAACCCTTCGGCACCCCCGGTACACTGCCGGTGACGCCTAAATCCTTTCCGGTGACCAACATGGAACTTCCCATATATCAATCTTTACCTCCGGACCATTCCGGAAATCCTCGTGACGTCTGGGATCTCATCCGGGACTCCGAACAACTTTCGGTCACCAACATATACATCTCAACAATACCAAATCGTCACTGAACGTTAAGTGTGCAGACCCTGCGGGTTCGAGAACTATGCAGACATGACTGAGACACCTCTCCGGCCAATAACCAATAGCAGGACCTGGATGCCCATATTGGTTCCTACATATTCTACGAAGATCTTTATCGGTCGAACCACGATGTCCAGGATTCAATCAATCCCGTATACAGTTCCCTTTGTCCATCGGTATGTTACTTGCCCGAGATTCGATCGTCGGTATCTCCATACCTAGTTCAATATCGTTACCGGCAAGTCTCTTTACTCATTCCGTAATACAAGATCCCATGACTAACTCCTTAGCCACATTGCTTGCAAGCTTATTATGATGTTGTATTACCGAGTGGGCCCAGAGATACCTTTCCGTCATACGGAGTGACAAATCCCAGTCTTGATTCACGCCTACCCAACAGACACCCTCGGAGATACCTGTAGAGCACCTTTATAGTCACCTAGTTACGTTGTGACATTTGATACACACAAGGCATTCCTCCGGTGTTCGGGAGTTGCATGATCTCATGGTCGTAGGAACAGATACTTGACATGGATAAAGCATTAGCAATAAACTAGCACGATCAAATGTTATGCTTACGGTTGGGTCTTTGTCCATCACATCATTCTTCTAATGATGTGATCCCGTTATCAAATGACAACTCATGTCCATGGTCAGGAAACCTTATCCATCTTTGATCAACGAGCTAGTCTAGTAGAGGCTCACTAGGGACACGGTTTTGTCTATGTATCCACACATGTATCTGAGTTTCCAATTAATACGATTATAGCATGGATAATAAACGATTATCATGAACAAGGAAATATGATAATAACTATTTTATTATTGCCTCTAGGGCATATTTACAACAGTCTCCCACTTGCACTGGAGTCAATAATCTAGTTCACATCGCTATGTGATTTACATTGTAATGAATCTAACACCTATATAGTTCTGGTGCTGATCATGTTTTGCTCGCGGAAGAGGCTTAGTCAACGGGTCTGCAACATTCAGATCCGTATGTACTTTGCAAATGTTTATGTCCTCCTCCTTGATATAATCGCGGATGGAATTGAAACGACGCTTTATGTGTCTGGTCCTTTTGTGAAACTTGGGCTCCTTGGCTAGAGCAATGGCACCAGTGTTGTCACAGAAGAGGGTCATTGGGTCTAGTGCACTGGGCACAAATCCAAGATCAGTCATGAACTGCTTCATCCAGACACCTTCTTTCGCTGCTTCTGACGCAGCTATGTACTCCGCTTCACATGTAGAATCTGCTACCACGCTTTGCTTGGAACTGCACCAGCTTACCGCTCCACCGTTCAGAATAAATACGTATCAGGTTTGAGACTTAGAGTCATCCGGATCTGTGTCAAAGCTAGCATCGACGTAACCCTTTACGACGAGCTCTTGATCACCTCCATAAACGAGAAACATTTCCTTAGTACTTTTCAGGTACTTAAGGATATTCTTGACCATTGTCCAGTGCTCCATTCCAGGATCACTTTGAAACCTTCCGGCCATACTTATGGCAAGACTGACATCTGGTCTTATGCACAGCATCGCATACATTATAGAGCCTATGGCTTAAGCATAGGGGATGACACTCATCTTTTCTCTATCCTCTGTAGTCGTTGGGCATTGAGTCTTACTCAACTTCACACCTTGTAAGACAGGCAAGAACCCTTTCTTGGACTGATCCATTTTGAAATTCTTCAAAACCTTATCAAGATATGTGCTTTGTGAAAGTCCTATTAGGCGTCTCGACCTATCTCTATAGATCTTGACGCCTAATATGTAAGCAGTTTCTCCGAGGTCTTTCATTGAAAAACTCTTAGTCAAATATATCTTCACGCTTTCTAAAAGTTCTATATTGTTTCCAATCTGCAATATGTCATCTACATATAATATTAGAAACGCTATAGAGCTCCCACTCACTTTCTTGTAAATACAAGCTTCTCCATAAACTTGGATTAACCCAAACGCTTTGATCACCTCATCAAAGCAAAGATTCCAACTCCAAGATGCCTGCACCAGTCCATAAATGGATCGCTGGAGCTTGCACACTTTGTCAGCATTTTTAGGATCGAAGAAACCTTCTGGTCGCATCATATACAACTCTTCCTTAAGGAAACCATTAAGGAACGTTGTTTTGACATCCATCTGCCAGATCTCATAATCGAAAAATGCAGCTATTGCTAACATAATCCTGACGGACTTAAGCATCGCAACTGGAGAGATAGTCTCATCGTAGTCAACTCCTTGAACTTGTGAAAACCCTTTTGCAACAAGTCGAGCTTTATAGACGGTGACATTACCGTTCGCATCCGTCTTTTTATTAAAGATCCATTTATTCTGTATGGCTTTACGATCATATGGCAAGTCCTCCAAAGTCCACACTTTGTTCTCATACATGGATCCTATCTCGGATTTCATGGCCTCTAGCCATTTGTTGGAATCCGGGCCCACCATCGCTTCCTCATAGCTCGTAGGTTCACTGTTGTCTAACAACATGACCTCCAAGACAGGATTGCCGTACCACTCAGGGGCGGTACGATTCCTTGTTGACCTACGAGGCTCAGTAGTAACTTGATCTGAAGTTTCATGATCATCATCATTAGCTTCCTCTTCATTTGGTGTAGGCGCTGTAGAAACATCTTTCTGCGTCGCGCTACCATCCAAGTGAAGTGACGGTTCAATAACATCATCAAGTTCTACCTTCCTCCCACTCAATTCTTTCGAGAGAAACTCTTTCTCGAGAAAGGACCCGTTCTTAGCAACAAACACTTTGCCTTCGGATCTGAGATAGAAGGCATACCCAATTGTTTCCTTAGGGTAACCTATGAAGACTCATTTGTCCGCTTTGGGTTCGAGCTTATCAGGTTGAAGCCTTTTCACATAAGCATCGCAGCCCCAAACTTTAAGAAACGACAGCTTAGGTTTCTTGCCAAACCATAATTCATACGGTGTCGTCTCTACGGATTTTGATGGTGCCCTATTTAAAGTGAATGCGGCTGTCTCTAATGCATAAGTGAGAGACATCATAGATCGCACCATATCCAATAGAGTACGATTACGACACTCGGACACACCATTATGCTGTGGTGTTCCAGGTGGCGTAAGTTGTGAAACAATTCCACACTGTCTCAAATGCATACCAAACTCATAACTCAGATATTCTCCACCACGATCAGATCATAGAAACTTTATCTTCTTGTTACGATGATTTTCTACTTCACTCTGAAATTCTTTGAACTTTTCAAATGTTTCAGACTTGTGCTTCATCAAGTAAATATACCCATATCTACTTAAATCATCAGTGAAGGTAAGAAAGTAACGATATCCACCGCGCGCCTCAACACTCATCGGACCGCACACATCAGTATGTATGATTTCCAACAAGTCACTTGCCCGCTCCATTGTACCGGAGAACGGGGTTTTCGTCATCTTGCCCAAGAGGCATGGTTCGCATGTATCAAGCGATTCAAAATCGAGTGATTCCAAAAGTCCATCAGCATGGAGCTTCTTCATGCGTTTACACCAATATGACCTAAGCGGTAGTGCCACAAGAAAGTGGTACTATCATTATTAACTTTGGATCTTTTGGCATTAATTTTATGAATTTGTGTATCACTACTATCGAGATTCAACGAGAATAAATCATTCACATTGGGTGCATGACCATAAAAGATGTTACTCATATAAATAGAACAACAATTATTCTCTGATTTAAATGAATAACTGTCTCACAATAAACAAGATCCAGATATAATGTTCATGCTCAACGCAGGCACCAAATAACAATTATTTAGGTTTACTACTAATCCCGATGGTAATTGAAGAGCGAGCGTGCTGACGGCGATCACATCATCCTTGGAACCATTTCCGACGTCGTCACTTCATCCTTCGCCAGCCTCCGTGTGATGCCCCCAATTTCGATCGTACGCTAATCAAACACGCAATGCGTACGACCAAGATTAGGGACTCACTGATTGATATCACAACACAACACTAGACACAAATTAAAGTCATACAGCTTCATATTACAAGCCAGGGGCCTCGAGGTCTCGAATACAAAGCTCGACAAGGCATGAGTCAGCGGAAGCAAATAATATCTGAGTATAGACATAAGTTAGACAAGTTTTGCCTTAAGAAGGCTAGCACAAACATAAGCAGCGGATCGAAAGAGGCGAGGCCTCCTGCCTGGGAACCTCCTAACTACTCCTGAGCGTCGGCACTCTCCACGTAGTAGTAGGCTCCAGCGGTGGTGTAGTAGTCATCTCCGGCGTACTCCATCTCCTGAGCTCCGTCGTCTGAACGCAGAATCGTATCGAGGGGGAAAAAGAAAGCAAAGCAGCGGTGAGTACTCATCCAAAGTACTTGCAAGACTGACATCAGAACTATGCTAAGTATGCATCAGTATCAAGGAATGGGGTTATATCTGGGCTGACTGCAGAAAGCAAGAATAGGGGGAAAGCCTAGTCCTATCGAAGACTAGCATCTTCAACATCTTGCAGCATTAGAAGAGAGTAGACTGGTATCTCATATATAGTCATATTATTGTAGCAATTTTATTAAGCAACCACGCCCAGAGATTCTTCCTCGACTCCCTGCGAGGAAGCAATCTCGGAGCCACATTCATCTCAAATTTAAATCACAATTATAGTTGTATAAGGTCAAAGTATAACTCCAAGTCATCCAGTTACCGTGGACATGGCTATTCGAATAGATTATTCATCCCTGCAGGGGTGCACCGCATTTCCAACACGCCTGATCACCTCCGGCCGGACACACTTTCCTGGGTCATGCCCGGCCTCGGGATAGCAGCACGTCGTCGCCCCACCTAGGCTCAACGAAGAGGCCAGCCCTCCGGTCTAAATCCTAAGCACAAAGGGGTCGTGGGTCCACTTGCCCTCTGCGCTCCTGCACGATGCGTGGGCGGCCGGAAGCAGACCTAGTACACTCCAGTCCAAGAGCTGCACCGTCCAGTCCAATCCAGCGCGCGCCGCTCCATTGCTGACGTCCGAAGAGCTTCGGCTGATACAACGACGCTGAGTACCCATAACTTCTCCCACGCGATGGTTTGGTGCGTAAAAAGGCCAACGACCCAACTCAGATCAAATACCCAACCCATTAGCATTTTATTAATGCGGGGCAAGCGCGACCCATAAATTTGGTCCCGTCGCTCCGTCTCGAGGATGTGTGGCAAGGGCCTCTCCTGCCCGTCCACGCCTCATCATCATCAAACCGTGGGTACCCCTCAGGGCCAACCCATCACCAACATGTTTCTGTAACCAGGTCATAGTAACTGTGTGTATAAAACATCAAGACGGAACCTGAGGAATCACCCTCAAGGGGCCCCGCTCGATGAAACCGTCAAGGTGGAATTAGAGGAATCACCCTCGAGGGTCCCACACTTGAGGGGTTGCACGACAGAGTCATCGTCGGGAGTGGTGAAGGAGGAATCACCCTCGATAACCACGACCAACTAGCTGCACCACAGAGTTAGCATCATGAGTACTTCACGAGGTGTCACCCTCGCTACTCGATAGTAGCCCTGCAGAGTCGTACAACTAAGGGGTGTGCGGTGATGTGAGGGGCCTGGCTCGTCGGTCGGTTGACCGAGTCTTCGAGTCTTCAAGTCGTCGGGTCGTCGATGAAGAAGCAGGGGCAACTGGCACTAAGGGGTCACAGGGGATTCATTGATCAACCTATACTAAGCAGGTGATATGATTGCAGGTACAGTAGCAGTTTATCAAAAGCAGGCTATGCATCAGAATAGGAGCTAACTAATACAGTAGCAAAATCTAATGCAAGAATAAGAGGGAAAGGAATGGGCGATATCGGAATGCTCAAGGGGGGTTGCTTGCCTTGCTGCTCTGCGGCAAAGGCCTGGTCGTCAGTCGCGTAGTCGTACTCGGCAGCAGCGTCAGTCTCAGAGGCTACCGGAGAGAAGAGGGGGAAGAAACAATAAATACAAGCAAACAGATGCAACATGATGCATGACATGGCAATACGTAGTGCTAGGGGTAGTCTAACGCAGTACTACACGTATCAGCGGAACGGGAGAATATCTGACGATATTTCCCGGGTCTTTGGATTTATCGGACAGACGATCCGGAGGGGAAAAGTTCCATGTTTGCTATGCTAGGAGCATGTGACAGACGAACGGATAGCGTATTCGGATTCGTGGGATTTTTCTGATCAACTTTCATGTATAAAACTTTTTCATCTGAGCTACGGATTATTTTATACGATTTTTCAAAGATTTAAACACTTTCTGAAATTAACAGATTATTATTAATTCGAAAAATGCTTTATGACATCAGCATGACATCATCACTGCGTCAGCAGTCAACAGTCTCAGCTGACTGGTCAAACTGACATGTGGGGCCCTCTTGTCATAGACTCAGGGTTAATCCAGTGTTATATTAATCTAAACATAGATTAATTAGTGAGTGGGGTCCATCTGTCAGTGGGTCATTAGGCTAATTAAACACGTTTAATTAGTTTAACCCTAACAGTAAACGATGGGGCCACTTGTGAGTGGCTGGCCCCAGTCCAGTCAGCACGTTGACCCGGTCAACCAGAGGCTCGGGGCCCACGGGTCAGTGACCCTGCGGGTGGTCCCGGCCTGGCCACGTCAGCGGCGGCCGGCGGCTCAACGCCGGCGACGCCAAAATGCGGCGGAGGGCCACGGCCCTCGTCGGAATTCGCCTACGGGCGGCCGTTTCGCGCGCGGCCGGGTTCATTTGAACGGGCACTCGTCCGCGAGTCGACTGGTGGTGGTGGCATCGCCGGACCTGGCCGGAAACGTCGCCGGCGACGAGGTCAGTGGCGGAACGGCTACGGGCAAAGGCGAAGATGGTGCTGCAGCACGCTACGGAGCAAAAGGGGAGGCTGGGGAGGATCTATGCGGCGCGGCGAGTCTAACGAGCACGAGCCCGTGACCAACTGGTCACCGGAATGACGTCGGCGACAAGCAGAGGCGGCGACGCATTTGGGTGCACGTCGGAAGCGGTGTTAGGAGGCTCGGGAGAGGGCGTGCGCGTGTGCGTCGTGCTCCTGGGAGCACCAGGAGCTCGATGCTGAGCTCAGGCGAGCGTGATGGTGGCTGTGGTCATGGCGGCGAGGTGTACGGCGGCGGGCAGAACACGGCCATGGCGGCGACTAGCTGCGGGCGAGCAGGCGAGCAACCAGAGGGATGGGAGAGAGAGGAAGCTCACTGGCGTTGCTGGGAAGGCCCGGAGCAGAGGTGGTGCGGTGCAGACGGCAGATCGACGGCGGCGCCTTCTCGAACCCGAGGAAGAAGACGGACGTGCGCGTCGACGCAGGGGCTCCCGAGGTTCGATCCATTGTACGGCAAGGACGAGGAGGTCGATGCGGTGCTTGTGGACGTCTCGGCGAGGCACGGGAGGGCATGTGGCCACGGCTAGCCGGGAGCCATGGCAGCGGCTGCGCTCGGGAGAGCTTGGGGAGGACGAAGGAGAGGGAGAGAGGCGACAGGGGAGCGTCCAGAGGGGTGCAGGGGGGCGTTCTTATCCATCCATGCCAGCTGCGGCAAAAGATCTCGCGCGACAGGAGCCGGGCGAGCGAGCGCGCGCGTCGATCGCCATGGCATCGGCCTTCTCCTGGCGCTGGCGCGAGGAGGACGAAAGGCCGGCCACAGTGGGCTGGGCCGCACTGTTGGGCTGGCTGGGCCAAGTGCACAGTGCCGCTTTTCCATTTCCTTTTTCTTTTCTGTTTTTAAACACAGCTCCTGTTTTATTTATTTATAACCATAATTCTTCACAGCAAAAATGTGTGACATGGCCCATCAAATACTTTGCAATATTCCACATAGCCAACACAAGTTTGAGGATTTTTGAAATCTGTTTGAATTTTCCAAATGAATTTAAGAGCACATTAAAATGCTTTAGGGTGCTGTTTTGGATGGTGGGGTCCACACCAACATCAAGGTGATGTTGTTTTCCTCAACAACATTTGTTTTGTGATTTTTCACAAGTGTGCAACATTTTATTCTTGCTGTTTGCAACTTAATTTTATCACAATAAAATTCAAGGCCTTTTGAAGTGGAATTTGAAATGAGATATGAAATTCAACTTGATCATATCCTTTTTAGCAATATGATTTGTTGCTGATCATGGTCATCATTGTAGCTTAATTACCATAATTACTGTAGCAGAATTCCAGGGTGTCACAACTCTCCTTGTCTAACAAGAATTCTCGTCCCGAGAATTAAGAGGTAGAGTAAGGGAAAAAGTTCTGGTTACGAAATTCTAACGATTCTTCTAGTTCTTGGTTGCTCTTCTCGAAGAGGTTGATCCATGGCATTGATGTCTTTAACTTGCTGTATCAGGCCATCATGATGAAGTCGTCATCCTTTCTTCGGGATCTTCATCATCCTACGAATGCGATAAGAGGGAAAACTCTGGAAGAACGTATCTCCACAAAGTTGGGCACCTGACAGTGAACTCAAGGAAGAAGACATGAATTATTTCTCGAGTTGTTACTCAAGGAATTTATTGAGAGCAATATGCGGTGGTACCAAAGTTTCAAAAGGGTAGGCAATCATTCGATGCCTGATCAGAAGGTGAAAGGGGCTCAGAGCAACGAGAATATTTATTGCGTCTGATACCAGAATAGATCATCTCTTGGTCGGTGGCTCGGAAATTACGTACGAAGCCAAGTGCAAAGGATACTTTGGAATTAAAGATGTACAGGAGGGTCAGGTTTCGATCCTGTGAAACTATGGGTTAAGGACCCATCATGTGGGTTAAAATATGGAGAGCGGTGACATCTTGCACGGTCATGGTAGCAAGACATGTCGGAGGAAAACCTGTCAATTATGTCGGCAACAACTTCGGTACCAAGGGCGGGGGACGAAGAGAACCATCTTCCTGCTCGTTGAAACGAGGCGGACCAATAGGCAAAGTTCTCGTCCACCGGCGATTACCGGAATGTTAACAACAATAGTAACAGGGTCTTACTGACAGAGTTGTACACCGAGGTGTTTACCTAAGCAGGGAGTTATCACTGCTCAGTTCAAATAAATCTCAAGAAATGTTAAACAGACCAATGGAAAGGAAAATGTTATTATCACATTAAACGGACCAATGGAAAGGAAAATGTGTATACACGAGCATTAGGTGTATATCCTTTCCAAGAGCAAGCAGAGCGAGATAATCATGACAAGGCTCCGTGTAGGTAACCATTAAGACAAAGGGCAAGGATCTTATGTAGTTTACCCATACAACGGTGTTAGGAAAATTGATCAAGAAACATTTAGCATTATGCCTCCAATGTCCTTGATGAAATTCGGAATACCACAGTCATGCTTTGGGGTAGCATCGACATGGTCATCAGGTAAGGGCCGGAGTTTGGGAACAAAAAGGATCTATTAGGAACAACTTATAAAATTAAGTCATACAATTTTCTCATGGAAGAATGGCTAATCTTGCTGAACAAGATACTATAACCATAGGCCCTCTTGCAAGGCATGCTAGCCATGACATCACCTTACCGAGTATATAGGGACCAAAATTATAATTCTTGGGAAAAGTCCCAACCATCATATCTGACTGAGATTCAGATCTGGCTGAGTAAACAGGTACTTCAGATGCTTGGTACTACCAGAATGAGGATGCGAGATCCACGGAGGTGCGGATGTGGGCGCGGTTGCTTTTTATTGCGGGGAGGTGGGGGTGGAGATAATTGATCCTTATCCGCGTGAGGACGAGACGGTAAACACCACCCATCCACCGACCCACGAGCTAGGTAAAGGGTTTCACTATGCGCGCCATTGTTGCATGCATGGCACGGAGGGTCCACGCGTGGCTGGCTTCTCTCGTGGAGGGACACGCGTGACAAGTACCGTACCGGCGCATGCATGGATAGACTGACCAGGCTGTGTTTCCTTCATGAGGACGCAATTGACGAGATGCATAAGCAACCACTCTGCGCTCTTGCATTAGGACACAGCCTATTCCTTGACGTGAAGCATCACAATAGATGACGAAGTCCTTACGAGTATCCGGAGGAGCAAGCACTAGAGCAGACGTCAGTTTGTCCTTAGGTGCCTGAAAGCTCTCCTGACATTTTTCTGTCCACTCATATTTAACACCTTCGTGAAGCAGATTGGTTAAGGGCTTTGCAATCTTGGAGAAGTTCTCGATGAATCGACGGCAATAGCTGGCGAGTCTGAGAAAACTTCTGACTTGTTTGGCATTCTTCGGGGGAGTCTAGTCAAGAATAGCCTGAACTCGTTCAGGGTTGACCGCAATACCATTCTTGGAGATCACATGACCAAGGTAGGTTACTTCGTCCATCCAGAACTCGCACTTTGAATAATTGCATAAAGTTGATGTTCTCGAAGCCTCTCCAGTATAAGACGGAGATGTTCAGCATGCTCTTCTTTATTCTTAGAATAAACCAGGATATCATCCAGATAAACCACGACGAATTTATCGAGGTAATCCATGAATATATAGTTCATCAGGCGAGAGAAGGTCGCTGGAGCATTGGTTAAGCCGAAGGACATGACGGTGTACTCGTATGAACCATAACGAGTAACGAATGTAGTCTTGGGAATATCCTCTTCACGAACCCGGGTCTGATGGTAACCCAACCTCAAGTCGAGTTTCGAAAACACTGATGAACCAGCAAGTTGATCATACAGATCGTTGATCCGAGGAAGCGGATATTTGCTTTGAATCGTTGCTTGGTTGATGGGACGGTAATCTTGGACCAACCGATTCGTACCATCCTTCTTGTTGACAAAGAGAGAAGGTGCTCCCCAAGTAGAGGAACTTGGACGAATGAACCCTTGACGAAGCGAATTGTCAATTTCTTGTTTCAGTTCAAGGAGTTCATGCGGAGGCATCTTATATGGCCGCTTGGCAATAGGGGTGGTGCCTGGCACTAAGTCGATGACAAACTCGACAGTTCTGGCAAGGGGAATCCCCGGAAGTCCTTCCGGAAAAACATCTTGGAAATCCCGGACAACTGGAATGTTTTCAATCCCCTCAAGAGGTGCCGTGTTTAATGTATTCAGGGCATTTTAGCCAGGCTTCAGCATCTAACAGCTTGGAATGACATGCTCGAGTACAACTCATAATCAATGAAGATTACTAAGAGTTGTTGAATCGCAATGCGGACTCGATTCAATTATCGGTGTCCTTGAGTGTCCAACAACTCAGAACACGAGGAAACTGGAATCAGTGAAGGAAAACATGGCTGATGAGGAGCTTATAAGAAGCTATGTAGCTCCATGATTTTCTCGAGATACCAGGGGTAATACTCGGATGTAGATCAGAATTAAAGCTTGGACCGATATATTGATCTGCAGAAGACAAGTTCTTAAACTGGTCTAAAAATGGGATCAAAGAAGAACAGTCATGGTCGGAACCATGGTTGTAAGGTATCAAATCAGGTTGTAGCTTTGAAAGATTATCCGGCAAAACACCAGAAGAGTAGGACTCGTGAAAACTCTTGAGTTCACACGAATTAAGGAAAGCATAGGTTCAACCCATCGGGGCATCTTACGAACATATACCACAAGCTTCAAGAGTAATTAACACATGCTTGACAAAAAGAGCATGGCTGACAAAAGCATAGTATACAACTCACCAGAGGGAGAAGACATAATTTACCAATGGCATCATGCATCGGGGGGAAGAACTCACAAGGATTTTGAATGTGAAGGATGATGTCGGATAATAACCCAACAATGGGTCTGGCTGTCCACAAAGTACCTGATGTGAGTATCGGTACCCAATCATAGAGAGAAAGAATGCAAGGCATCAGACCATAGACCATCCAAATAATTTGATGCTTAATTAACCAAAGGAATTAAGATTTCCAAATTGGTGTATCGGAAACAGATGTTCCGATCATATACAAGTAAGATGAAAGGACTTAGATGGGCAATCAATCAAGGTTGATTTGTCGGAAACCAACTCATGTTTGGAAGGACGTCTGAGCCGGACGGATAATTTATGATAAACAACTGATGACTGCGTGCATTCACACACAGGTTGAATCAATAAATCAAATGACAACCACCAAGGAATTAAAGAATATTGCTAGACATACAGAATTAACCATAATGCAAGCAGGTGAGAAAGGTCAGGAGCAAAAGGCTACAGAGGATTACAGAAGATCGAACAGCGTTTCAAAGAACTTTGTGAAACACATGATCAACCGAGGAAGAACGAATCTCCGGTAAGATAATTTGATGTACCTTGTAATAACAAGAGCAACTGGATATGAAAGTATCAGCGACAATTGCATGTAGTCTTCCATAGGGGTTGACGGCGGAAGGGAATCGCAAAAGCGATGAGCACAAGTTCTCGGGAGAACATCGGAGAGTATCTTCAAAGTCTTCTGATGAATCGAGCCATCATCTGGAATGAGGGGCTCTCCGGGGGGAGTAGTTACGAGAACCTAGAGTTAGAGTTAATAAAATCTTTAACCCGAAAGAGAAGAGAGATCAGAACCCATAGTATAGACGAGGAGTAAAAGATCCTAATACCACCCGATTGAGATGTGGGCCCGTAAGCCACACAACTATGTTAGTAAAGTTTTTCAATGACTAGACTCAACTTCGGCCAAGGACTTGGAAAGGGGGCTACCTACAGGCAGTCAGCTCTGATACCAACTTGTGACGCCCCCAATTTCGACCGTACGCTAATCAAACACGCAATGCGTACGACCAAGATTAGGGACTCACTGATTGATATCACAACACAACACTAGACACAAATTAAAGTCATACAGCTTCATATTACAAGCCAGGGGCCTCGAGGGCTCGAATACAAAGCTCGACAAGGCACGAGTCAGCGGAAGCAAATAATATCTGAGTACAGACATAAGTTAGACAAGTTTTGCCTTAAGAAGGCTAGCACAAACATAAGCAGCGGATCGAAAGAGGCGAGGCCTCCTGCCTGGGAACCTCCTAACTACTCCTGAGCGTTGGCACTCTCCACGTAGTAGTAGGCTCCAGCGGTGGTGTAGTAGTCGTCTCCGGCGTACTCCATCTCCTGAGCTCCGTCGTCTGAACGCAGAATCGTATCGAGGGGAAAAAAGAAAGCAAAGCAGCGGTGAGTACTCATCCAAAGTACTCGCAAGACTGACATCAGAACTATGCTAAGTATGCATAAGTATCAAGGAATGGGGTTATATCTGGGCTGACTGCAGAAAGCAAGAATAGGGGGAAGCCTAGTCCTATCGAAGACTAGCATCTTCAACATCTTGCAGCATTAGAAGAGAGTAGACTGGTATCTCATATATAGTCATATTATTGTAGCAATTTTATTAAGCAACCACGCCCAGAGATTCTTCCTCGACTCCCTGCGAGGAAGCAATCTCGGAGCCACATTCATCTCAAATTTAAATCACAATTATAGTTGTATAAGGTCAAAGTATAACTCCAAGTTGTCCTGTTACCATGGACACGGCTATTCGAATAGATTATTCATCCCTGCAGGGGTGCACCGCATTTCCAACACGCCTGATCACCTCCGGCCGGACACACTTTCCTGGGTCATGCCCGGCCTCGGGATAGCAGCACGTCGTCGCCCCACCTAGGCTCAACGAAGAGGCCAGCCCGCCGGTCTAAATCCTAAGCACAAAGGGGTCGTGGGCCCACTTGCCCTCTGCGCTCCTGCACGATGCGTGGGCGGCCGGAAGCAGACCTAGTACACTCCAGTCCAAGAGCTGCACCGTCCAGTCCAAAATCTAATGCAAGAATAAGAGGGGAAGGAATGGGCGATATCGGAATGCTCAAGGGGGGTTGCTTGCCTTGCTGCTCTGCGGCAAAGGCCTGGTCGTCAGTCGCGTAGTCATACTCGGTAGCAGCGTCAGTCTCGGAGGCTACCGGAGAAAAGAGGGGGAAGAAACAATAAATACAAGCAAACAGATGCAACATGATGCATGACATGGCAATACATAGTGCTAGGGGTAGTCTAACGCAGTACTACACGTATCAGACGGAACGGGAGAATATCTGATGATATTTCCCGGGTCTTTGGATTTATCGGACAGACGATCCGGAGGGGAAAAGTTCCATGTTTGCTATGCTAGGAGCATGTGACAGACGAACGGATAGCGTATTCGGATTCGTGGGATTTTTCTGATCAACTTTCATGTATAAAACTTTTTCATCTGAGCTACGGATTATTTTATACGATTTTTCAAAGATTTAAACAATTTCTGAAATTAACAGATTATTATTAATTCGAAAAATGCTTTATGACATCAGCATGACATCATCACTGCGTCAGCAGTCAACAGTCTCAGCTGACTGCTCAAACTGACATGTGGGGCCCTCTTGTCATAGACTCAGGGTTAATCCAGTGTTATATTAATCTAAACAGAGATTAATTAGTGAGTGGGGTCCATCTGTCAGTGGGTCATTAGGCTAATTAAACACGTTTAATTAGTTTAACCCTAACAGTAAACGATGGGGCCACTTGTGAGTGGCTGGCCCCAGTCCAGTCAGCACGTTGACCCGGTCAACCAGAGGCTCGGGGCCCACGGGTCAGTGACCCTGCGGGTGGTCCCGTCCTGGCCACGTCAGCGGCGGCCGGCGGCTCAACGCCGGCGACGCCAAAATGCGGCGGAGGGCCACGCCCCTCGTCGGAATTCGCCTACGGGCGGCCGTTTCGCGCGCGGCCGGGTTCATTTGAACGGGCACTCGTCCGCGAGTCGACTGGTGGTGGTGGCATCGCCGGACCTGGCCGGAAACGTCGCCGGCGACGAGGTCAGTGGCGGAACGGCTACGGGCAAAGGCGAAGATGGTGCTGCAGCGCGCTACGGAGCAAAACGGGAGGCTGGGGAGGATCTATGCGGCGCGGCGAGTCTAACGAGCACGAGCCCGTGACCAACTGGTCACCGGAATGACGTCGGCGACAAGCAGAGGCGGCGACGCATTTGGGTGCACGTCGGAAGCGGTGCTAGGAGGCTCGGGAGAGGGCGTGCGCGTGTGCGTCGTGCTCCTGGGAGCACCAGGAGCTCGATGCTGAGCTCAGGCGAGCGTGACGGTGGCTGTGGTCATGGCGGCGAGGTGTACGGCGGCGGGCAGAACACGGCCCTGGCGGCGACTAGCTGCGGGCGAGCAGGCGAGCAACCAGAGGGATGGGAGAGAGAGGAAGCTCACTGGCGTTGCTGGGAAGGCCCGGAGCAGAGGTGGTGCGGTGCAGACGGCAGATCGACGGCGGCGCCTTCTCGAACCCGAGGAAGAAGACGGACGTGCGCGTCGACGCAGGGGCTCCCGAGGTTCGATCCATTGTACGGCAAGGACGAGGAGGTCGATGCGGTGCTTGTGGACGTCTCGGCGAGGCACGGGAGGGCATGTGGCCACGGCTAGCCGGGAGCCATGGCAGCGGCTGCGCTCGGGAGAGCTTGGGGAGGACGAAGGAGAGGGAGAGAGGCGACAGGGGAGCGTCCAGAGGGGTGCAGGGGGGCGTTCTTATCCATCCATGCCAGCTGCGGCAAAAGATCTCGCGCGACAGGAGCCGGGCGAGCGAGCGCGCGCGTCGATCGCCATGGCATCGGCCTTCTCCTGGCGCTGGCGCGAGGAGGACGAAAGGCCGGCCACAGTGGGCTGGGCCGCACTGTTGGGCTGGCTGGGCCAAGTGCACAGTGCCGCTTTTCCATTTCCTTTTTCTTTTCTGTTTTTAAACACAGCTCCTGTTTTATTTATTTATAACCATAATTCTTCACAGCAAAAATGTGTGACATGGCCCATCAAATACTTTGCAATATTCCACATAGCCAACACAAGTTTGAGGATTTTTGAAATCTGTTTGAATTTTCCAAATGAATTTAAGAGCACATTAAAATGCTTTAGGGTGCTGTTTTGGATGGTGGGGTCCACACCAACATCAAGGTGATGTTGTTTTCCTCAACAACATTTGTTTTGTGATTTTTCACAAGTGTGCAACATTTTATTCTTGCTGTTTGCAACTTAATTTTATCACAATAAAATTCAAGGCCTTTTGAAGTGGAATTTGAAATGAGATATGAAATTCAACTTGATCATATCCTTTTTAGCAATATGATTTGTTGCTGATCATGGTCATCATTGTAGCTTAATTACCATAATTACTGTAGCAGAATTCCAGGGTGTCACAACTCTCCTTGTCTAACAAGAATTCTCGTCCCGAGAATTAAGAGGTAGAGTAAGGGAAAAAGTTCTGGTTACGAAATTCTAACGATTCTTCTAGTTCTTGGTTGCTCTTCTCGAAGAGGTTGATCCATGGCATTGATGTCTTTAACTTGCTGTATCAGGCCATCATGATGAAGTCGTCATCCTTTCTTCGGGATCTTCATCATCCTACGAATGCGATAAGAGGGAAAACTCTGGAAGAACGTATCTCCACAAAGTTGGGCACCTGACAGTGAACTCAAGGAAGAAGACATGAATTATTTCTCGAGTTGTTACTCAAGGAATTTATTGAGAGCAATATGCGGTGGTACCAAAGTTTCAAAAGGGTAGGCAATCATTCGATGCCTGATCAGAAGGTGAAAGGGGCTCAGAGCAACGAGAATATTTATTGCGTCTGATACCAGAATAGATCATCTCTTGGTCGGTGGCTCGGAAATTACGTACGAAGCCAAGTGCAAAGGATACTTTGGAATTAAAGATGTACAGGAGGGTCAGGTTTCGATCCTGTGAAACTATGGGTTAAGGACCCATCATGTGGGTTAAAATATGGAGAGCGGTGACATCTTGCACGGTCATGGTAGCAAGACATGTCGGAGGAAAACCTGTCAATTATGTCGGCAACAACTTCGGTACCAAGGGCGGGGGACGAAGAGAACCATCTTCCTGCTCGTTGAAATGAGGCGGACCAATAGGCAAAGTTCTCGTCCACCGGCGGTTACCGGAATGTTAACAACAATAGTAACAGGGTCTTACTGACAGAGTTGTACACCGAGGTGTTTACCTAAGCAGGGAGTTATCACTGCTCAGTTCAAATAAATCTCAAGAAATGTTAAACAGACCAATGGAAAGGAAAATGTTATTATCACATTAAACGGACCAATGGAAAGGAAAATGTGTATACACGAGCATTAGGTGTATATCCTTTCCAAGAGCAAGCAGAGCGAGATAATCATGACAAGGCTCCGTGTAGGTAACCATTAAGACAAAGGGCAAGGATCTTATGTAGTTTACCCATACAACGGTGTTAGGAAAATTGATCAAGAAACATTTAGCATTATGCCTCCAATGTCCTTGATGAAATTCGGAATACCACAGTCATGCTTCGGGGTAGCATCGACATGGTCATCAGGTAAGGGCCGGAGTTTGGGAACAAAAAGGATCTATTAGGAACAACTTATAAAATTAAGTCATACAATTTTCTCATGGAAGAATGGCTAATCTTGCTGAACAAGATACTATAACCATAGGCCCTCTTGCAAGGCATGCTAGCCATGACATCACCTTACCGAGTATATAGGGACCAAAATTATAATTCTTGGGAAAAGTCCCAACCATCATATCTGACTGAGATTCAGATCTGGCTGAGTAAACAGGTACTTCAGATGCTTGGTACTACCAGAATGAGGATGCGAGATCCACGGAGGTGCGGATGTGGGCGCGGTTGCTTTTTATTGCGGGGAGGTGGGGTGGAGATAATTGATCCTTATCCGCGTGAGGACGAGACGGTAAACACCACCCATCCACCGACCCACGAGCTAGGTAAAGGGTTTCACTATGCGCGCCATTGTTGCATGCATGGCACGGAGGGTCCACGCGTGGCTGGCTTCTCTCGTGGAGGGACACGCGTGACACGTACCGTACCGGCGCATGCATGGATAGACTGACCAGGCTGTGTTTCCTTCATGAGGACGCAATTGACGAGATGCATAAGCAACCACTCTGCGCTCTTGCATTAGGACACAGCCTATTCCGTGACGTGAAGCATCACAATAGATGACGAAGTCCTTACGAGTATCCGGAGGAGCAAGCACTAGAGCAGACGTCAGTTTGTCCTTAGGTGCCTGAAAGCTCTCCTGACATTTTTCTGTCCACTCATATTTAACACCTTCGTGAAGCAGATTGGTTAAGGGCTTTGCAATCTTGGAGAAGTTCTCGATGAATCGACGGCAATAGCTGGCGAGTCTGAGAAAACTTCTGACTTGTTTGGCATTCTTCGGGGGAGTCTAGTCAAGAATAGCCTGAACTCGTTCAGGGTTGACCGCAATACCATTCTTGGAGATCACATGACCAAGGTAGGTTACTTCGTCCATCCAGAACTCGCACTTTGAATAATTGCATAAAGTTGATGTTCTCGAAGCCTCTCCAGTATAAGACGGAGATGTTCAGCATGCTCTTCTTTATTCTTAGAATAAACCAGGATATCATCCAGATAAACCACGACGAATTTATCGAGGTAATCCATGAATATATAGTTCATCAGGCGAGAGAAGGTCGCTGGAGCATTGGTTAAGCCGAAGGACATGACGGTGTACTCGTATGAACCATAACGAGTAACGAATGTAGTCTTGGGAATATCCTCTTCACGAACCCGGGTCTGATGGTAACCCAACCTCAAGTCGAGTTTCGAAAACACTGATGAACCAGCAAGTTGATCATACAGATCGTTGATCCGAGGAAGCGGATATTTGCTTTGAATCGTTGCTTGGTTGATGGGACGGTAATCTTGGACCAACCGATTCGTACCATCCTTCTTGTTGACAAAGAGAGAAGGTGCTCCCCAAGTAGAGGAACTTGGACGAATGAACCCTTGACGAAGCGAATTGTCAATTTCTTGTTTCAGTTCAAGGAGTTCATGCGGAGGCATCTTATATGGCCGCTTGGCAATAGGGGTGGTGCCTGGCACTAAGTCGATGACAAACTCGACAGTTCTGGCAGGGGGAATCCCCGGAAGTCCTTCCGGAAAAACATCTTGGAAATCCCGGACAACTGGAATGTTTTCAATCCCCTCAAGAGGTGCCGTGTTTAATGTATTCAGGGCATTTTAGCCAGGCTTCAGCATCTAACAGCTTGGAATGACATGCTCGAGTACAACTCATAATCAATGAAGATTACTAAGAGTTGTTGAATCGCAATGCGGACTCGATTCAATTATCGGTGTCCTTGAGTGTCCAACAACTCAGAACACGAGGAAACTGGAATCAGTGAAGGAAAACATGGCTGATGAGGAGCTTATAAGAAGCTATGTAGCTCCATGATTTTCTCGAGATACCAGGGGTAATACTTGGATGTAGATCAGAATTAAAGCTTGGACCGATATATTGATCTGCAGAAGACAAGTGCTTAAACTGGTCTAAAAATGGGATCAAAGAAGAACAGTCATGGTCGGAACCATGGTTGTAAGGTATCAAATCAGGTTGTAGCTTTGAAAGATTATCCGGCAAAACACCAGAAGAGTAGGACTCGTGAAAACTCTTGAGTTCACACGAATTAAGGAAAGCATAGGTTCAACCCATCGGGGCATCTTACGAACATATACCACAAGCTTCAAGAGTAATTAACACATGCTTGACAAAAAGAGCATGGCTGACAAAAGCATAGTATACAACTCACCAGAGGGAGAAGACATAATTTACCAATGGCATCATGCATCGGGGGGAAGAACTCACAAGGATTTTGAATGTGAAGGATGATGTCGGATAATAACCCAACAATGGGTCTGGCTGTCCACAAAGTACCTGATGTGAGTATCGGTACCCAATCATAGAGAGAAAGAATGCAAGGCATCAGATCATAGACCATCCAAATAATTTGATGCTTAATTAACCAAAGGAATTAAGATTTCCAAATTGGTGTATCGGAAACAGATGTTCCGATCATATACAAGTAAGATGAAAGGACTTAGATGGGCAATCAATCAAGGTTGATTTGTCGGAAACCAACTCATGTTTGGAAGGACGTCTGAGCCGGACGGATAATTTATGATAAACAACTGATGACTGCGTGCATTCACACACAGGTTGAATCAATAAATCAAATGACAACCACCAAGGAATTAAAGAATATTGCTAGACATACAGAATTAACCATAATGCAAGCAGGTGAGAAAGGTCAGGAGCAAAAGGCTACAGAGGATTACGGAAGATCGAACAGCGTTTCAAAGAACTTTGTGAAACACATGATCAACCGAGGAAGAACGAATCTCCGGTAAGATAATTTGATGTACCTTGTAATAACAAGAGCAACTGGATATGAAAGTATGAGCGACAATTGCATGTAGTCATCCATAGGGGTTGACGGCGGAAGGGAATCGCAAAAGCGATGAGCACAAGTTCTCGGGAGAACATCGGAGAGTATCTTCAAAGTCTTCTGATGAATCGAGCCATCATCTGGAATGAGGGGCTCTCCGGGGGGAGTAGTTACGAGAACCTAGAGTTAGAGTTAATAAAATCTTTAACCCGAAAGAGAAGAGAGATCAGAACCCATAGTATAGACGAGGAGTAAAAGATCCTAATACCACCCGATTGAGATGTGGGCCCGTAAGCCACACAACTATGTTAGTAAAGTTTTTCAATGACTAGACTCAACTTCGGCCAAGGACTTGGAAAGGGGGCTACCTACAGGCAGTCAACTCTGATACCAACTTGTGACGCCCCCAATTTCGACCGTACGCTAATCAAACACGCAATGCGTACGACCAAGATTAGGGACTCACTGATTGATATCACAACACAACACTAGACACAAATTAAAGTCATACAGCTTCATATTACAAGCCAGGGGCCTCGAGGGCTCGAATACAAAGCTCGACAAGGCACAAGTCAGCGGAAGCAAATAATATCTGAGTACAGACGTAAGTTAGACAAGTTTTGCCTTAAGAAGGCTAGCACAAACATAAGCAGCGGATCGAAAGAGGCGAGGCCTCCTGCCTGGGAACCTCCTAACTACTCCTGAGCGTTGGCACTCTCCACGTAGTAGTAGGCTCCAGCGGTGGTGTAGTAGTCGTCTCCGGCGTACTCCATCTCCTGAGCTCCGTCGTCTGAACGCAGAATCGTATCGAGGGGAAAAAAGAAAGCAAAGCAGCGGTGAGTACTCATCCAAAGTACTCGCAAGACTGACATCAGAACTATGCTAAGTATGCATAAGTATCAAGGAATGGGGTTATATCTGGGCTGACTGCAGAAAGCAAGAATAGGGGGAAGCCTAGTCCTATCGAAGACTAGCATCTTCAACATCTTGCAGCATTAGAAGAGAGTAGACTGGTATCTCATATATAGTCATATTATTGTAGCAATTTTATTAAGCAACCACGCCCAGAGATTCTTCCTCGACTCCCTGCGAGGAAGCAATCTCGGAGCCACATTCATCTCAAATTTAAATCACAATTATAGTTGTATAAGGTCAAAGTATAACTCCAAGTTGTCCTGTTACCATGGACACGGCTATTCGAATAGATTATTCATCCCTGCAGGGGTGCACCGCATTTCCAACACGCCTGATCACCTCCGGCCGGACACACTTTCCTGGGTCATGCCCGGCCTCGGGATAGCAGCACGTCGTCGCCCCACCTAGGCTCAACGAAGAGGCCAGCCCGCCGGTCTAAATCCTAAGCACAAAGGGGTCGTGGGCCCACTTGCCCTCTGCGCTCCTGCACGATGCGTGGGCGGCCGGAAGCAGACCTAGTACACTCCAGTCCAAGAGCTGCACCGTCCAGTCCAAAATCTAATGCAAGAATAAGAGGGGAAGGAATGGGCGATATCGGAATGCTCAAAGGGGGTTGCTTGCCTTGCTGCTCTGCGGCAAAGGCCTGGTCGTCAGTCGCGTAGTCATACTCGGTAGCAGCGTCAGTCTCGGAGGCTACCGGAGAAAAGAGGGGGAAGAAACAATAAATACAAGCAAACAGATGCAACATGATGCATGACATGGCAATACGTAGTGCTAGGGGTAGTCTAACGCAGTACTACACGTATCAGACGGAACGGGAGAATATCTGATGATATTTCCCGGGTCTTTGGATTTATCGGACAGACGATCCGGAGGGGAAAAGTTCCATGTTTGCTATGCTAGGAGCATGTGACAGACGAACGGATAGCGTATTCGGATTCGTGGGATTTTTCTGATCAACTTTCATGTATAAAACTTTTTCATCTGAGCTACGGATTATTTTATACGATTTTTCAAAGATTTAAACAATTTCTGAAATTAACAGATTATTATTAATTCGAAAAATGCTTTATGACATCAGCATGACATCATCACTGCGTCAGCAGTCAACAGTCTCAGCTGACTGCTCAAACTGACATGTGGGGCCCTCTTGTCATAGACTCAGGGTTAATCCAGTGTTATATTAATCTAAACAGAGATTAATTAGTGAGTGGGGTCCATCTGTCAGTGGGTCATAAGGCTAATTAAACACGTTTAATTAGTTTAACCCTAACAGTAAACGGTGGGGCCACTTGTCAGTGGCTGGCCCCAGTCCAGTCAGCACGTTGGTGTAGATCACTAAGCGGGAAGCGTTAAGAAACGCGATTGGTGTAGTCGAACGTCTTCGCGGTCCGATCACGATCCGTCCCGCGATCCAATCTTGTTCCGTTCCGATCTAGCGCCGAACGGACGGCACCATCGCGTTCAGCACACATACATCTCGATGATGTCTCCGCCTCCTTGATCCAACAAGCGAGGGCGGAGAGGTAAATGAGATCTCTGGCAGCACGACGGCGTGCTGGCGATGGTGGTGGAGCTGTTTCGGCAGGGCTTCGCCAAGCGCTACCGAAACCGATCTAAAGGAGAAAGACGATCTAGGGGAGAGGGAGGGCTGCGCCGTGGCTTGTGGTGCGGCTGCCCTCCCTCTCCTCCCATATATATAGGGGGAAAGGAGGAGAGGGCCGGCGCCCTAGGGTTCCCACCCTAGGGGGGCGACGGCCAAGGGGTGGGGCGACGGCACTAGGAGGTGGCTTTCCACCCAAGTTAGGGTGGCGCCACCCCTAGGGTTGGCCCTCCACCAGCCCAGCCGCATGGGCCTTGGTGGGGAGGTGCGGAAAGCCCACCAGGGGCTGGTGCGCACCCCTCTCAGCCCATGTGGCCCCTCCGGGGCTGGTGGCCCCCTTCCGGTGGATCCCCGGAACCCTTCGGCACCCCCGGTACACTGTCGGTGACGCCCGAATCCTTTCCGGTGACCAACACGGAACTTCCCATATATCAATCTTTACCTCCGGACCATTCCGGAAATCCTCGTGTCATCTGGGATCTCATCCGGGACTCCGAACAACTTTCGGTCACCAACATATACATCTCAACAATACCAAATCGTCACCGAACGTTAAGTGTGCACACCCTGCGGGTTCGAGAACTATGCAGACATGACCGAGACACCTCTCCAGCCAATAACCAATAGCGGACCTGGATGCCCATATTGGTTCCTACATATTCTACGAAGATCTTTATCGGTCGAACCAAGATGTCAAGGATTCAATCAATCCCGTATACAGTTCCCTTTGTCCATCGGTATGTTACTTGCCCGAGATTCGATCGTCGGTATCTCCATACCTAGTTCAATCTCGTTACCGGCAAGTCTCTTTACTCGTTCCGTAATACAAGATAGCGTTACTAACTCCTTAGCCACATTGCTTGCAAGCTTCTTATGATGTTGTATTACCGAGTGGGCCCTGATACCTCTCCGTCATACGGAGTGACAAATCCCAGTCTCGATTCACGCCAACCCAACAGACACCCTCGGAGATACATGTAGAGCACCTTTATAGTCACCCAGTTACGTTGTGAAGTTTGATACACACAAGGCATTCCTCCGGTGTCCGGGAGTTGCATGATCTCATGGTCGTAGGAACAGATACTTGACATGGATAAATCAGTAGCAATAAACTAGAACGATCAAATGCTATGCTTACGGTTGGGTCTTTGTCCATCACATCATTCTTCTAATGATGTGATCCCGTTATCAAATGACAACCCATGTCCATGGTCAGGAAACCTTAACCATCTTTGATTAACGAGCTAGTCTAGTAGAGGCTCACTAGGGACACAGTTTTGTCTATGTATCCACACATGTATCTACGAGTGAGACGGCGGCGCTTCTTCCCGAAAGATTGCTTATGATTTTTTTCTAGGGTAAAACACACCATATAGGAGAAGAGGGGGGTCGGGAGGCCTGCTGGGGCCCCACATGCCATCAGGGCGCGCCTAGGGGTGGGCGCGCTCTGTTGGCTTGTGGCCAGCAGGTGGACCCTCTCTGGTATATTTTTGGCCCAATAATTCTTAAATATTCCATAAAAAATCTCCGTGAATTTTCAGGTCATTTGGAGTCTTGTGATTTTTCTGCCTTTTTCTTGGTTTCCTGGTCCAGAATTCCAGTTTCCAGATATTTGCCTTGTTGTGATGTACCTTGCATATTCAGAGAGAAAAGACATAAGAATTGTATGATAATAGGGAATAATGGACAAGAATAACATAAATATCAATAAGAAATCATGATGCAAAATGGACGTATCATGTATACTGAGGCCAAGATGAACCACAACTCAAGGGCCAACATGTATAACCCTATCCCCACTGCATATGTGAAGACACACAAGCTTGGCTCTGTCTACTTGCAAGCAGGATTACACACCACCAACACTATTATGAGGCATACCTTGATGCCAAAATCAGGTGATGACAAGATGATCAGGGGGTACTCCATCAATATGTTGCATCATGTAGACACCCACACCAGGTTTAGGGTGATGGATTTGATTGTGGAGACAATCAAGAGGACTGCTAATGATTGGAAGAGATCTTGTGGATATGCTCCATATATCCAGATGCTCATCAATTCCAAAGTTGGAAAGATCCTCTATCTACTTGATCGTCCACACCTGCCACTTCGGCCATATTTCGAGGATAACGTTGTGGTGATGGATCCTAGTCATCCCACTTCAGCTACAACACAGGCTGAGGCCCAAGCAAAGGTAGCTAGAGCCACTAGTGCTCAAGTTCCGAGGACGAAGAGTGATCAAATGTCCTATCTTATCAGCACTATCCAAGGGATAGAGAAGAATGTGTCTAAGATCCTCAAGAACTAGGAGAGTCTTGAAAGGATAGTGGAGACAAAGTTTCAGGATTTGAACAACAAGGTGACTGAGATGACCACCACTGTCAATGCTCTTAAGAAGGAAGTGGATGCAGTGCCTAGCCCCAGCTCCAGCTGCAGTGATGATGATGATAGTCCTCCTCTTCAGCCTCACCCTCAGTTCAGGACACGGGCCAGATCTTCTGCCATGCCAGCTCCAGAGATGAGACCATCTTCATCAGCACCTGCATCAGCTCCATCAGCACCCCCAGCACCTGAAGTGTCTACTCCACCACCTCAGAGGACTTCAGCTGAAGCTTTCGCAGAGGCTGTTCTTTCGACCCTTGTACGGCCACCGAAGGAGATAGAGCCCAGAGCGACACTTAGCTCTATACCTTTGAACTTTTTGGTAACTTGTTGCCAAAGGGGGAGAAGTGTATA
This sequence comes from Elymus sibiricus, assembly GCA_039707655.1. NCBI lineage: Eukaryota > Viridiplantae > Streptophyta > Magnoliopsida > Poales > Poaceae > Elymus > Elymus sibiricus. Next base: position 358,001,472 of record CM077667.1, read on the forward strand.
GATCATAGGGCTTCGAGAGAGAAAGAGAGTGTGTTTTTCATTTTGTTTGCTCTCTTTGTTTCAAAAACATTTGGTTTATTGTGTGCTTGTTCTTAAAACTCCGTCGTGTTTGATCATACGCTTTGCTTGATGATGCTACTATTTCCTATCCATGTGATGCTTATATGATGATCATTCACTCTTGTTTGGTGTTATGTGCATTGTAATCCATTCATATCTTTTATGCGCACCACCAAGTTATATGTGACATGGAAGAGTTACCCATTATCCTAATTGATTGTGCATTTGCATTCAAACGCAAAATTTAAAATAGTGCACAGATTTAGGGGGAGCTCTGGCTTATCACATATTTCTCAAAGCGACGATGCTATTCATTGTTTTACCCCTATCTAAGCTTTGATCTATATGTTTTCATCAATTACCAAAAAGGGGGAGACTGAAAGCACAACTTCTCCCTAGGTGGTTTTGGTAATTAATAACAACATATATTTCATTGCACTAATGATTTTACCAAGTATATTTCAGCAAAAGTTCAATGAATGGATTGGCAAAGAATTGTGGGGAGATCCCCTAGAAGCAAGGAACATCTATTGGCAACAAGCTTCAAGACTCAACATTTTGCATTTTGTGAGAAATCACTTTTGAGTCCATAGGAAAGCCAATACTATTAAAAGGGGATGAGGTATCCATGATGATCTGGTTACTCAAGTGCTTAGAGTTAGCCACCAAAAATACACATGAAATTCTCCCACAAAATACTCTGTCTAAACCCTACCACTCAAATTCGGTGCCACCAAGTTTTCCAAATCAGCCCTACTGAGTTTCATCCTAGACAAATCCTGAGCCAAAACCTAAGGTCTCGGTGACAACAACTTCCATTTCGGTGAAACCGAAATCAGTGACCAACTTTCGGGTAACCCTCTTCTAAGAATCTGAATTTCCGAGTTTTGGAAATCGGTGTCACCAAGTTTTGGTAACTGCCTAGTTCAGCCAATTTGGTCCCACCAAGATTTATATATCGGTCTCACCAAAATGCCAAAAGTTGCCACATTTTGCACTAGTCGTTGTAACCGAGTTTTTGCTTCGGGTTCACCGAGTTGGGCAATAACGTTGTAACGGTTGGATTTTTGGAGATGCCTATATATACCCCTCCACCTACCTCTCACTCGTAGAGGAAGCACTCAGAACAAACCAACACTTGCCCCATCCATTTTTCTGAGAGAGAACCACCTACTCATGTGTTGAGATCAAGATCTTCCACTCCAACCATATGAATCTTGATTTCTAGCCTCACCAAGTTGCTTTCCACCCAATCAACCTCTTCTACCTAGCCAAATCTGTGAGAGGGTGATTGTGTGTTGAGGAGACTATCTTTTTAAGCACAAGAGCAAGGAGTTCATCATTGTTACCACATCTATTACCTTTTGGAGAGTGGTGTCTCCTAGATTGGTTAGGTGTCGCTTGGGAGCCTCCGTCTTCGTGTGTGGAGTTTAACCAAGAAGTTTGTGAGGGCAAGGAGATCGCCTACTTTGTAAAGATCTACCCCGAGTGAGGTTAGTCCTTCGTGGATGTAAGTCGTGATGGAATAAACGAGGTTGCTACTTTGTGGACCCTTATGAGTGGAGCCCTCCATGGACTCTCGCGACCATTACCCTCCGTAGGTTGAAGTCTCCATCAGCGTGGACGTACGATAGCACCACCTATCGGAACCACGGGATAAAACTTCATGTCTCCAATTGCGTTTGATCCTCCTATCCCTTCCCTCTACTTATATGTGCATGTCTTTACTTTCCATTGCTATACTCTTAGACTTGCATGTGTAGGGTGTGCTTGACTTGATACAATTGCTAAAACTTTCCTACATCTAAAATTGGGAAAAGGCTAGAATTTTAATTTGGTCAAGTAGTCTAATCACCCCCCTCTAGACATACTTCGGATCCTACAAGTGGAACCTAATATTGCAATGGTTAAAGATCTCTTGGTTGATAATATCGATGAACATGTCATCTATTTCTGTGAGGAGGCAACTAGGATTCTAAATAGGTCAATACCGAACAAGATGAACTAGATAAGAACAGACTTGTAGTTGGCATGCCTGTTGTTTCTGTTAAGATTGGAGATGATTGCTATCATGGTTTATGTGATATGGGTGCTAGCGTAAGTGCCATTCCATTTACTTTATATCAAGAAGTTATGCATGATATTGCACCTATGGAGATAGAAGATATAGTTGTTACTGTTAAACTTGCAAACAGAGATACTATTTAAACTCTTGGGATTGTGAGAGGTACTGAAGTATGGTGTGGTAAGATCAAATACCCTACTGATTTATTAGTACTTGGATCACAGCAAGATAACTTGTGTCTCATTATATTTGGTAGATCTTTCTTGAATATTGTTAATGTAGAAATTGATTGTGCTAAAGGAAATGTTAAGGTTAAATTTGGTGATGTATATCATGAATTTAATTTTTCTAAGTTTAGTAGACAACATTGATGCTTGTGATCTGCGTTGGGTTTTTCGTGAAGAGGAACGGGTGATGCAGCACAATGCGGGTAAGTATTTCCCTCAGTTAAGAACCAAGGTTTATCGAACCAATAGGAATATCGGTCATCAACCGTCTTCAGCGGTTGCACACAAAAGAGCACACACTTGCACCCAACGCGGCAACAGGGTTGTCAATCCCCTTGATCTCGTTATTTCCAAGTAAATGGGATGTGTAGATGATAGTAGATAATTGTAAATTGCAAAACAAAAATAAAATAAAGTAAATGGCAGCAAGGTATTGAATGCGTTTGTAAACTTATAAGAGGATAGACCCGGGGGCCGTAGTTTTCTCTAGTGGCATCTCTCATATAGTAAGCATACGGTGGGTAAATAAATTGTTGTTGGGCAATTGATAGAAAAGCGGATAGTTATGCAATCTTTATTCACGGCAATGATCATGTATATATAGGCATCACGTCCATAAGCAAATAGGCCGACTCCAGCCTGCACCTATTACTATTACTCCACCCATCAACCGCTATCCAGCATGCATCTGGAGTATTAAGTAAAACAGAGTAATGCTTGGAGAACAATGACATGATGTAGACAAAGAGAATTCAATTAATATGAAATAACCCCATCATTTTATCCTTAGTGGCAGCAATACAAAGGCGTGTCTTGTCCCTTTCTGTCACTGGGATATAGACCACCGCCAGATTGAACCCACTACAACGCACCCCTCTCACTGAAGAAATATCAATGTAGTTGGACAAACTATTTCAATAGATCGGAGAGATTTACAAAGCTATATGCAAATAAGAATCATAATAATCAGAGGTGACTCAAATACTTTTCATGAATAATCTGAACATAAACCCACAATTCATCGGATCCCAACATACGCCCACACAAAAGGATTACATCAAATACATCAAAGCGAAGATGTGATGATCATTGTATTGAAGATCAAGAGAGAGGGAGATATCCATCTAGATACTAACTACGGACCCATAGGTCTGTGGTGAACTACTCACAACTCATCATGGAGGCAGCAAGGGTGATGTAGAGCCCCTCCCTGATCGATTCCCCCTCTGGCAGATCGTCGAAAAAGGTCGCCAGATGGGTACGCGGCGGAACAGAGACTTGCGGCGGCGGAAAAAGTGTTTCGGGGGCTCTCTTAGGGTTTTTGGAATATTAGAGGATTTATAGGCCAGATAGGGACACGAGAGGGTGGCCGAGGGAGCCACGACCCATCAGGGCGCGGCCTGGCCCCCTGGCTTGCCCTGTTGGGTCGTGGTGCCCTTGTGCTGCATCTCGTCTCCTCCCGAAGCTTCTAGGTCTTCTTTCGGTCTAGAAAAGATCATATTAAAGTTTCGTGGCATTTGGACTTCGTTTGGTATGGTAAACCTGAAAAGCAAAAAACATGCAGAAAACAGCAACTGGCACTAGGCACTAGGTCAATAGGTTAGTGCTCAAAAATAATATTAATTGGTAAATAAACACCCAAAAAGTATCCTAGAATGATAATATAATAGCATGGAACAATGAAAAATTATAGATACGTTGGAGACGTATCAAACATCATGATAAAGAGTTGCCTAGTAAAGATGAGATTATTGGACTTGCTTCTGTTGTTGTACCTCCTACTGATCCATTAGAATAATATTTGCTACAACATGAAAATTATATGCATATGAATGAAAGGAATGAAATAGATGAAATATTTTTTAGACAAGCACCTATCCCTAAACATAATTTACCAGTTGAAACTCTGGGAGATCCTCTCCCACCTAAGGGTGATGGAATGTTTGAACTAAAGAAGCTCCCTGGAACTTTGAAATATGTTTATCTTGATGAAAAGAAGATATATCATGTTATTATCAATTCTAACCTTTCAATGCATGAAGAAAATAGATTACTCAAAACTCTTAGGAAGCATCGTGCTGCAACTGGATATACTCTTGATGATCACAAGGGCATTACCCCTACTTTATGTCAACACAAGATTAATATGGAGCCTGATGCTAAACCAATTGTCGCTCATCAATGTCGTCTGAATTCTAAAATGAAGGATGTGGTAAGAACTGAAATATTAAAGCTTCTGGATGCAGGTATAATTTATCCTATAGCTGATAGTAGATGGGTAAGTCCTGTTCATTATGTCCCTAAGAAAGGAGGCATTACCATTGTTCCTAATGATAAAAATGAACTTATCCCACAAAGAATTGTAACCGGTTATATGATGGTAATTTATTTTAGAAAATTAAACAAAGCTACAAGAAAAGATCATTATCCTCTGCCCTTTATTGATCAAATGTTAGAGAGATTGTCTAAGCACACAGACTTTTGCTTTCTAGATGGTTATTATGTTCTTTCTCAAATACCTGTCTCACAAGAAGATCAAGAGAAAACTACCTTTACTTTTCCTTTTGGAACTTATTCTTATAGAATTATTCCTTTTGGTTTATGTAGTGCACCTTCTACCTTTCAAAGATGTATGATTTTCTCTGATTTTTGTGAGAAAATCATTGAGGTATTCATGGATGATTTCTCCGTTTATAGAACTTCTTTTGATGATTGCTTGAGCAACCATTACCGAGTTTTGCAGAGATGTGAAGAAGCCAATCTTGTCTTGAACTGGGAGAAGTGCCACTTTATGCTGAATGAAGGTATAGTCCTTGGCCATAAAGAGGAACTAAGGTAGATAAAGATAAAGTTGATGCAATTGAGAAAATGGCATGTCCTAAAGATATTAAAGGTATAAGAAGTTTTGTTAGCCATGCTGGTTTCTATAGGAGGTTCATTAAGGAATTTTCTAAAATCTCAGACCCCTCACTAATCTCCTACAAAAAGATGTTCGATTTGTTTTTGATGATGATTGTGTAGGAGACTTTGAAACACTTAAGGAAGCTTTAATTTCTGCACCTATTGTTCAGCCACCTGATTGGAACTTACCCTTTGAAATTATGTGTGATGCTAGGGACTATGTTGTTGGTGTTATTCTAGGTCAAAGAACTGGTAAGAAACTAAATGTTATTCATTATACTAGTAAGACCTTGGATAGTGCTCAAAGAAATTATGCTACTACTGAAAAAGAATATCTAGCAGTTGTGTTTGCTTGTGATAAATTCAGGCCTTATATTGTTGATTCTAAATTTACAATTCACACAGATCATGCTGCTATTAAATATCTTATGAAAAAGAAGGATGCTAAACCTAGATTGATTAGGTGGGTTCTTTTGCTACAAGAATTTGATTTGCATATTGTTGATAGGAAAGGAGCTTAAAACCCTGTAGAAGATAATTTGTCTAGAATGAAAAATGTCCTTGATGACCTACTACCTATTAATGGCAGTTTTTCGATGAAAAATTAGCTGTTCTAAATGTTTCCACTTCTCACAATAATACTCGGTATGCAGACTATGCTAATTTCATTGTTGCTAAATATATACCACCTAGTTACACTTATCAACAAAAGAAAAAATTCTTCTTTGATTTAAGACATTACTTTTGGGATGACCCAAATTTATATAAAGAAGGAGTAGGTGGTGTTATTAGACATTGTGTGCCTGAGCATGAGTAGGAATAAATCCTAAGGAAGTGACATTCCAAGGCATACGAAGGACACCATGCGAGAGACAGAACTGCACACAAGGTATTGCAATCTGGTTTTTACCGGCCTACTCTCTTTAAAGATGCACGTAAGTTTGTAATCTCTTGTGATGAATGTGAAAGAATTGGTAATATTGGTAGACGTCGGGAAATGGCTATGAACTATTCACTTATTATTGAACCATTCGATGTTTGGGGTTTTGATTATATGGGACCTTTCCCTTCCTCCAACGGATATATTCTATTCTAGTTTCTGTTGATTATGTTACTAGATGGGTTGAAGCTATTCCAACTAGTAGTGATGATCACCACACATCTATTAAAATGCTTAAAGAGGTTATCTTCCTGAAGTTCGGAGTCCCTAGATATCAAATGACTGATGGTGGTTCACATTTTCTTCATGGATCATTTCGTAAGATCTTAGCTAAGTATGGTGTAAACCATAAAATTACATCACCTTGTCATCCTCAGTCTAGTGGGAAAGTTAATTGAGCAACAAAGAAATTAAATTAATTTTGTAGAAGACTGTTAATAGATCTAGGAAGAATTGGTGTAATAAACTTGATGATGCATTATGGGCATATAGAACAGCTTATAAGAACGCAATGGGTATGTCCCCGTATAAAATGGTTTATGTACAAGGATGTCATTTACCTCTTGAATTAGAACATAAGGCTTATTGAGCAATTAAAAAGATTAATTATGATTTCAAACTTGCCAGTTAAAAGAGGTTATTTGACATTAGTTCTTTAGATGAGTGGAGAACACTGGCTTATGAGAATGCCAAGTTATTTAAATAAAAAGTTAAAAGATGGCATGATAAAAGAATCCAAAAACCAGAATTTAAAATTGGTGACCAAGTTCTATTGTACAATTCTCGTTTTAAATTCTTTGCAGGAAAACTTCTCCCCAAATGAGAAGGACCTTACATCGTCGAAGAAGTTTATCATTTCGAAGCTATCAAGATTCATAATGCCGAGGGCAGTAATCCGAAGGTATTTAATGGGAAAAGAATTAAAAATTATATTGCAGTTAAACCCATTAATGCTGAAACCAATATTATTCAAACAATGACACCATAGGAACACCTAAAAGAGACCTTCCGGAACGCTCCACAACCCTGAAAATGAAGAGGTATGTGATACGTCCGAAAATTCCATAAAAATAATTTCTGCCCGTTTTGGATTATTAGAAAAAACAGTCGAGAAGACCCACGGGGAGGTAACAAGGCAACAGGGCGCACCTACCCCCCAGGTCAAGGCCTGATGTCTTGTGGGGCCCCGTGTGCCTTCGCGACTCCGTTTTCTCCCCCATATTCGTGTTTCGCAAAATAAAAATTCTTCGTATATACTCCTGGATGTTTTGACCATCGTATCGCAAGTTTCTCCTATGTTCTTGTTTCGGGCTATTTTCTGACAGATCTAGATTGCCATGTCGTCATCAAGCTCATCCAAGGACAAGTTCTTCAAGAAGGCCAGGCTTGAAGCGGTGTAGCATGAAATCTTCAAGTGTCAAGAGATGGTGCACTGCGGACTCAGTGCCAATCACTCCATGATCATGGAGTTTGTACGTGAGCACAAGGGTGACAACAAGGATATTGAAGAGGCCATCTTCAAGCTTCATGACCGGATCGATCTTATCTAAACACAAATCTATGACCTGCAAAATCAAAATTGTGAGTATGAATTCCAGATTTAAAACGATGAGCCTAGCTACAGATTTCAGGATTTCGGAGACCCATTCTTCTTTCTTCGATGGGGAGCCCATGCTTTGGAAGACGGAGGACAAGCCTACAGCTTCATCACCATTTTCACCGAAGAAATAAATTTAAGTACACGAGTATGGGCACCACCATTGGCTTGTTCCAAGCTTGGGGGAGGTGCCCCGGTATCGTATCACCATCACTTTTATCATGATTATCTATCTTAGTTCGATCCTTAGTTATTTCATGATTTAGAAGAATAAAGTTTTCGTATGATTTAGTTTTGAGTTCTTGTTCCGTGATATTGTCACCTATGTAATTGAGTGCGAGAGTTATATAATAAAGATTAGTTTGGGCTTTCATGATTTACTTTCCTGCCTCAATCTTAGCAATGAAAATAAAAAGAAAAAGAGATCATATGCTAATCCTATGGGGATTAATGCTTCACATATAAAAAGTATAATTGATAAAATTTGTTGGAAGTCGACAAACATAACATTGGTCATTGATTGGAATTCATGAAATATTAATAAGGGAAGAGAGGCTTCGCATATAAATATACTGTCTTGGACATCTTTTATGATTGCTTATATTCAAATATTTTCTGCTTGATCAAATAAGTTGATGTTGGACAAGGAAGACAATGTAATGAGTTATGTTTGCTTATATTCACATACAAGTTATATTGTCATGGATCTTCTAACATGTGGTGCTTGATCCTAATCTTTTGCTAGCCAGAATTCCATACTAAGTAGAGATACTACTTATACATCCAAAAGCCTTAAACCCAGTCTCTTGCCAGGAGAGTCCACTATATCTACCTATGGATTGAATAAGATCCTTCAAGTAAGTTGTCATCGATGCAAAAAACAATAAAAAATGCTCCTAAATAATGTACAATCTTTTTTTGTAAGGGAAATAAGCTTTGCACGATGTTGTGATGGTAATGAAATAAAAGCGATAGACTGCATAATAAAGGTTCTATCACAAGGGGCAATGTAAAGTGATGCTCCTTTGCAAAGAGATTGCACATCCAAAAACAAAAAGTGCATGACAACCTCTTCTTCCCTCTGCGAAGGGCCTATATTTTACTTTTTCAGTTCTTACGCAAGAGTCAATGTTCATCCCTATTCCGTTTTTAGTTATTCTTTTGGCAAGCATCATGTGGTGGGGAAAGATCCAGACATATATATCTAATTGAATGTAGGTGATTGATACGTCTCCAACGTATCTATATTTTTTTATTATTCCATGCTATAATATTATCATTCTAGGATGCTTTTTGGGTGATTATTAACCAATTCATATTATTTTTGAGCACTAACCTATTAACCCAGTGCCCAGTGCCAGTTGTTGTTTTCTGCATGTTTTTGACTTTTCAGGTTTACGGTACCAAACGAAGTCCAATTGCCCCGAAACTTTTTTTAAGATTTTTTCTAGACCAAAAGTAGACCTGGAAGCTTCGGAGGGGACCGGAGGCCGCACGAGGGAGCGAGCACACAACAGGGCGCGCCTAGGGGGTGGTCGCGCCCTGTTATGTGTTGGCCCCCTCGGGCGTCCCCCACGCCTCTCTCTGGCCTATAAAGTCCAAGAAATCCCCAAAACCCTAAAGATCCTCCCAAAACACTTTTTCCGCTATCGCAAGTCACTGTTCCGCCGTGTGCCCATCTCGAGCCCAGTTCCGGTGCCCTGTCGGAGGGGGGATCGATCACGGAGGGCCTCTACATCAACCTTGCTGCTCCCATGGTGATGTGTGAGTCATTCCCTACAGATCTACGGGTTTGTAGTTAGTACCTAGATGGCTATCTATCTCCCTTGATCTTCAATACAAAGTTCACCGCATCTTTGCGGTGATCTATTCGATGTAATCACTTTGTGCGGTGCGTTTGTTGGGATCCGATGAAATGTGGGTTTACATTCAGATTATTCATGAAAAAGATGCAAGTCTTCTCTGAATTCTATTATGATTCTGATTTGCATGATTATTATAGCTTTGTGCATCTCTCCGATCTATTGAAATAGTTTGGCCAGCTAGATTGATATTTCTTCAATGAGAGGGGTGCATTGTAGTGGGTTCAATCTGGCGGTGCTCTATATCCCAGTGACATAAGGGGACAAGACACGTCTTTGTATTGTTGATACTAAGGATAAAACGATGGGGTTAATTCATATTGATTCAGTTTTATTTGTCTACATCATGTCATCGTACTCCAAGCATTACTCTATTTGTCATGAACTTAATACTTAGAGAGGCAAGCATAGAAGCGCTCTCGACGTGGAGTAATAGTAATAGGTGCAGGCAGGAGTCAGCCTATTTGCTTATAGACGTGATGCCTATATACACATGATCATTGCCGTGAATAAATATTGCATAACTATGCGCTTTTCTATCAATTGCCCAACAGTAATTTGTTTACCCACCGTATGGCTACTACATGAGAGATGCCACTAGAGAACACTATGGCCCCGGGTCTATTCACTTATATATTTACAAAAGCTTTCATTACCTTGATGCCATTTACTTACTTTTATTTTATTTTGCAATTTAAATTATTCAACTATCAGGTACACACTTCATTTGCTTGCAAATAACGAGTCCAAGGGGATTGACAACCCTCTTGCCCGCTGATACGTTTCCAACGTGTCTATAATTTTTTATTGTTCCATGTTGATATATTATCATTCTAGGATACTTTTTGGGTCTTTATTTACCAATTTATATATTTTTGAGCACTAACCTATTGACCCACTGCCCAGTGCCAGTTGTTGTTTTCTGCATGTTTTTTACATCTCAGGTTTACAATACCAAACTAAGTCCAATTGCCACGAAACTTTTTGATGATTTTTTATGGACCAAAAGAATACCTAGGAACCTTGGGAGGAGTCAGAGGCCACACGAGGGCCCCAGCACACAATAGGGCGCGCCCTGATGTGTGTTGGCCCCCTCGGGCGCCTCCCGACGCCCCTCTCTAGCCTATAAATTCTCTAATATCCTAAAAACCCTGGAGGCAGTCCCGAAACCCTTTTTACGGCACCACAAGTCTCTGTTCCATCGCGAGGCCATCTGGACCTCCGTTCCGGCACCCTGCCGGAAGGGGAAATCGATCACGAAGGGCCTCTACATCAACCTTGCTGCCATCATGATGATGTGTGAGTAGTTCACCATAGACCTACGAGTCCATAGCTAGTACCTAGATGGCAATCTCTCTATCTCTTGATCTTCAATACAATGATAATCGCATCTTTGCTTTATCTATCCGATGTAATCCTATTGTGCGGTGTGTTTGCTGGGATCCGATGAATTGTGGGTTTATGTTCAGATTATTCATGAAAAGTTTTTGAGATATCTCTGATATATATTATGTCTCTTAATTGCATGATCATTATAGCTTCGTAATTCACTCTGATCTATTGAAATAGTTTGGCCAACTAGATTGATATTTCATCGGTGAGAGAGGTGTGTTGTGGTAGGTTCAACCTGACGAGTTTCTATATCCCAGTGACAAAGTAGGGAACAAGATGCGTCTTTGTGTTTTTGCTACTAAGGATAACACGATGGGGTTTATTCATATTGCTTGAGTTTACTTTGTCTACATCATGTCATCATTCTCCATGCATTACTCTGTTTGTCATGAACTTAATACGTAGAGAGGCAAGCATAGAAGCGCTCTTGAAGTGGAGTAATAGTAATAGGTGCAGGAAGGAGTCGGCCTATTTGTTTATGGACGTGATGCCTATATACACATGATCATTGCCGTGAAAAGCGCATAACTATCCGCTTTTCTATCAATTGCCCAACAGTAATTTGTTACCCACTGTATGATGCCTACATGAGAGATGCCGCTAGGGAAAACTATGGCCCCCGGGTCTATTCACTTATAAATTTACAAACGCTACCATTAACTTGCTGCCTTTATTTACTTTTTATTTTATTTTGCAATTTACAATTATTTACAATTATCTACACAACTCATTTGCTTGCAAATAACGAGATCAAGGGGATTGACAACCCTCTTGCCCGCGTTGGGTGCAAGTTGTTTGTTCTTTTGTGTGCAGCCGCTGAAGATGGTTGAGGATTGATATTCCTATTGGTTTGATAAACCTTGGTTTCATAACTAAGGGAAATACTTACCCACTTTGTGCTGCAATTACCCTTTCCTCTTCACGGAAAACCCAACGGAGATCACAAGTATCAGGAAGGATTTCTGGCGCCGTTGCCGGCGAATATCATCATCAACTATCAAGTAACTTCACACAAATTTTCATTCACTTGTTTATCTTGTTATTTGCTGTTATATTTAGTTTGTCTCATAAAAATCAAAAATACAAAAATAATTATCTTTGCTAGTTACTAGTTTACTCCTTTGCTTGCTAGTTTACTTGTCCTGCTTGTTACTTTGCTTGCTCGGTCACCATTTCTCAAGATACTACTAAGTTGTGCGACTTCCCAAATACTAATAACGATGATTTTATTAGTAAACCTATACCACCCGCCACTAGTGCGGAGGCTTTTGATATTAATGTTGCATTGCTAAATCTTGTCATGAAGGATCAATTTTCAGGAAGTCCTAATGAGGATCCCGCGTCACATCTTAATACCATTGTTGAACTATGTGATATGCAAAATAAAAAGGATATGGATAATGATTTTGTGAAATTAAAATTATTTCCTTTTTCTCTAAGAGATAAAGCTAAAGCTTGGTTTTCATCTTTACCTCGTAATAGTATTGGAACATGGGATAAGTGCAAAGATGCTTTCATTGCCTAGTATTTTTCTCCTACTAAAATCATATCCCTTAGAAATCAAATGTTGAATTTTAAAAAGAAAGATCAAGAGCATGTTGCACTAGATTGGGAGAGAATTAAATTGATGATAAGAAATTGTCCTACTCATGGCTTAAATTTGTGGATGATTATCCAAAACTTCTATGCTGGACTAAACTTTGTGTCTAGAAATCTTCTAGATTCTGCTGCAGGTGGTACCTTTATGGATGTGACCTTAGGAGAGGCCACAAAACTTCTGGACAACATTATGACAAATTATTCTCAATGGCATACCGAAATAGCTCGAACCGATAAGAAGGTAAATTCTGTTGAAGAAATCGCTACTTTGAGTGAAAAAGTGGATGCTCTTATGAATATGGTTGCTAGTAAAAATGCTCACATTGATCCCAATGAGATTCCCTTGTCGACTTTGATTGAGCAAAATAATGATGCTATTGATGTGAATTTTGTCTCGCGGAATAATTTCAACAACAATGCTTATAGAGGAAACTTCAATTCTAGACCGTATCCCGTAAATTCCACTAACAACTATGGAAATTCCTATGGTAATTCTTATGGAAATTGTTCTACAAATTATAATAGGAAACCCTCTAATCTTGAGAACACAATTAATGAATTTATTAATTCTCAAAAGGTTTTCAACACTATGGTAGAAGAAAAATTGCACGTAATTGATGCTTTGGCTAAAAATATGGATAGAATTGCTCTTGATGTAGAAAATCTTAAAGGTAAATCTTTGCCACCCAAGCATGATTTCAATGAGACTATTAAATCTATCCAAATATCTATTAATGAAAGTAAGGAGAGGACCGCTAAGTTGAAAGCTAAGCAGGAATTCTTAGAAAAAGCTCTTCCACCCGGTTTTTACCGGAATCATGATGAAGATCTTAAAATGATTGGTACTTCTCCTATTGAATATTTGTTTAATTCTCTGAATATAAATTATAAAGGTACTGGAGATGAGTCAACTCTAGTTGAGAAGCATCCCGTTTGCTTGGAGGGTGATGATTTTGATGCTAAAACTGAAAAATGTGGGTTTGGGGAGGTCAAAACTTTAACTAGTGATGTGCCCACTATTTTGGATTACAAGGACTTTAATTATGATAATTGATCTTTAGTAGAATGTATTTCCTTGTTGCAAACCATTATTAGCTCACCCAATGCATATGAACAAAACAAGGCTTTTACCGAACATAGAGTGGAAGCCATGATAAAAGCTTATGATGAGAAACTTGAGCTTGAAGTTTCTTTTCCTAGAAAATTGCATGATGAGTGGGAACCAACTATCAGAATAAATATAAATAAATATGAGTGCAATGCCTTGTGTGACCTTGGTGCTAGTGTTTCAACTATTCCTAAATCTCTTTGTGATGTGCTTGGTCTCACTAATATTGAAGATTGTTCCCTTAACTTGCATCTTGCGGATTCTACCATTAAGAAACTTCCAGGTAGGATTAATGATATGATCATTATTGCAAATAAAACTTATGTGCCTGTAGATTTTATTGTGTTTGATATTGATTGCAATCCTACTTGTCCCATAATACTTGGAAGACCTTTCCTACGAACTATAGGTGCAATTATTGACATGAAAGAGGGAAACATAAGGTTCTAATTCCCATTAAAAAGGGATGGAACACTTCCCTAGAAAGAGAATTAAACCACCTTATGAATCAATCATGAGAGCTACTTATGGGTGGAGTGTCAAAGATGACAATACTTGAAACTATGCATTATGCCTAGCTAGGGGCATAAAACAACAGCGCTTGTTGGGAGGCAACCCAATAGTTATCTTTAATTTTTTGATTTTTTACTTTCTGTTTGTTTTTGATAACATGATTATTGCCTCTGTAATGATTATGTTTTTGTGTTTAAATTAGTATTTGTGCCAAGTAAAGCCTTTGGAATGACTCACAATATGAGTATAATCGATGCTGAAACAAAACACAAACTTTTGTCTCCAGTACATGAATTTTCATTTTTTACTGGAGCGTGATAATGATCTGAATTTTTTACAAAGTATTTATATAAAAACAATCGTGGTTTTCCTAATGTTTCAGAATTTTTAGAGTTACAGAAGTATAGGTTCTCTACAGATTGCTACAGACTGTTCTGTATTAGACAAATTCTGTTTTTGCTTGCATAGTTGCTTGTTTTGATTATGCCATGGATTGTATCGGGGGGTATAAGCCATGGAGAAGTTAGAATGCAGTACCTATTATGCAATTATGAAATAAGAATCAATTTATAATAGTACCTAAAGTATGCAATATGTTTCTTATACTAACGGATCTCACGAAGTTTTGTTGAGTTTTGTGTGATTGAAGTTTTCAAGTTTTGGGTGTTATCGCGATGGACAAAGGAATAAGGAGTAGCAAGAGCCTAAGCTTGGGGATGCCCAAGGCACCCCAAAGTAATATTCTAAGGAAGACTCAAGCATCTAAGCTTGGGGATGCCCCGGAAGGCATTCCCTCTTTCATCTCAATCCATCGGTATGTCACTTGAAGCTATATTTTTATTCATCACATGATATGAGTTTTGCTTGGGGCGTCATTTGTTTTTGTTTGCTTTTACTTTAAGTTTGCCACAATAATCGTTTGCTGGACACACCTATTTAAGAGAGACACACCTTCATCATAAATTGTTAGAATACTCTATGTGCTTCACTTATATCTTTTGAGCTTAGCAGTTGCTCTAGTGCTTCACTTATATATTTTTTAGCACGGTGGCGTGTAGATTTTATAGAAATAATTTCACTCTCACTCTTCACTTATATTTGTTTGAGAGTTCATAAATAGTGACGGTAATTTGCATGGGTCATAAGACTAGTCCAAAAATATTAGGTATTCAATGAGTGATAATCAAAACCATCATGTAGCACATATAGAGAAATTGTGGGTTAATGATATTGATGTGGTAATATGAAAAAAGGTGTGAGTTCATAATTGTTGATTCATAGAAGTGTCGATATTAAGAGAGGTTAACTTCTTGTTCGTCTAAAAATTAAAGAGGCATGGTGATGATGTGTGAGCATTTCTATTCCTCGTTGAAATCCTGGTGTTGTTTCGAGTCGGAAGCACGCGATGGTTAACTCCTACCAACCTCTTCCCTCGGGGCATGCGAGTAGTGCTTTGATTTGTGATAAAACTAATAAAACTTTGCAATAAGTATATGAGTTCTTTATGACTAATGTGAAACCATGGACATACGCAATCTCATCACCTCGTATTTGCTAGCCTCTTCGGTACCATGCATAACCCATTCTCACCTTGAGGATCGGTGCAACTTTCCCCGGTGCATCCAAACCCCTTGACATGATAGATCTATTGCACATAAGCCTCATTATATCTTCCTCAAAACAGCCACCATACCTACCTATCATGGCATTTCCATAGTCATTCCGAGATATATTGCCATGCAAATTCCATTGTCACTTCACATGACTAGTTTGTTCATCATCATATTGCTTTGCATGATCATATAGAGCTGACATAGTATTTGTGGCAAAGCCACCGTTCATCATATTTTTGATACGTGTCACGCTATATCATTGCACATCCTGGCACACTGCCATAGGCATTCATATAGAGTCATATCTTCATATCGGTTCTTCATATCGAGTTGTAAGTAAATAAAAGTGTGATGGTCATCATTGTTAGAGCATTGTCCCAGTGAGGAAATAAAAATGGGGGAGGCCAAATGAGCCCACCATCATGAATAAAAAAACGAGAGAAAATGGGAGAAGGGACTTTGCTACTATCCTTAGTGGCACCTTGTTCCTCATAAAGAGAGTCTCATGTTATGTCATTTTCATATGCTAGAGGGAATTACTTTTTCATTATTATAAATTTGGCTTGTATATTCCTATGACGGGCTTCCTCAAATGCCCGAGGTCTTCATGAGCAAGCAAGTTGGATGCACACCCCACTTAGCTTCATTTGAGCTTTCATACACTTATATCTCTAGTGCATCATTTGCATGGCAATCCCTACTCCTTGCATTGACATCTATCGATGGGCATCTCCATAGCCCGTTGGTACACCTAGTTGATGTGAGACTATCTTCTTCACTTTTTACCCCTTTTGATATCTACCACCATATTCTATTCCACATAAATGCTATGTCCAATGGCTCACACTCATGTATTGCGTGAAGAATAAAAAGTTGGTGCATATTGAAAAAGTATGATCCAATTGCCTGACTTGGACACCGTGGTGCTTGACATTTGTATTAATGTGGTGAAGATGGAGCCATGCCTTGCTAATATAATAAGATGAATGGGGGGTAAACAATCTTTGAGGATCGTATACTTTGAAAGATTGATGATTTTTTTTCTTATACTTATAAGTATTGCTATGTTAATATTTGTTAATTCATCGTTTCTCAATGAGCATGCATGCATAAGATTATATAATGGATAGCATGTCACATCAAAAATTCTGTTTTTATCATTTACCTACTCGAGGACGAGCAGGAATTAAGCTTGGGGATGCTTGATGCGTCTCCAACGTATCTATAATTTTTTATTTTTCCATGCTGATATATTATCATTCTAGGATACTTTTTGGGTATTTATTTACCAATTTATAATATTTTTGAGCACTAACCTATTGAACCAGTGCCCAGTGCCAGTTGCTGTTTTCTGCATGTTTTTTACATCTCAGGTTTACAATACCAAACGAAGTCCAATAGCCACAAAACTTTTTGATGATTTTTTATGGACCAAAAGAATACCTGGGAATCTCGGGAGGAGTTAGGAGGCCGCACGAGGGCCCCGGCACACAAGAGGGGCGCGCACTGGGGGGCGCACCCTGATGTGTGCTGGCCCCCTCAGGCGCCTCCTGACGCCCCTCTCTGGCCTACAAATTCTCTAATATCCTAAAAACTCTGGAGGCAGTCCCGAAACCCTTTTTCCTCCGCCGCAAGTCTCTGTTCCGTCGCGAGGCCATCTGGAGCTCCGTTCCGGCACCCTGCCGGAGGGGGGATAGAGCACGGAGGGCCTTTACATCAACCTTGTTGCCCTCATGATGATGTGTGAGTAGTTCATCATAGACCTATGGGTCCATAGCTAGTACCTAGATGGCAATCTCTCTATCTCTTGATCTTCAATACAATGATCATCGCATCTTCGCTTTGATCTATCCGATGTAATCCTATTGTGCTGTGTGTTTGCTGGGATCTGATGAATTGTGGGTTTATGTTCAGATTATTCATGAAAAGTATTTGAGATATCTCTGATATATATTATGTCTCTTAATTGCATGATCATTATAGCTTCGTAATTCTCTCCTATCTATTGAAATAGTTTGGCCAACTAGATTGATATTCATCGGTGAGAGAGGTGCGTTGTGGTAGGTTCAACCTGACGAGTTTCTATATCCCAGCGACAAAGTAGGGGACAAGATGCATCTTTGTGTTGTTGCTACTAAGGATAACACGATGGGGTTTATTCATATTGCTTGAGTTTACTTTGTCTACATCATGTCATTGTTCTTCATGCATTACTCTGTTTGTCATGAACTTAATACGTAGAGAGGCAAGCATAGAAGCGCTCTTGAAGTGGAGCAATAGTAATAGGTGCAGGCAGGAGTCGGCCTATTTGTTTATGGACGTGATGCCTGTATACACATGATCATTGCCATGAAAATCGCATAACTATCCGCTTTTCTATCAATTGCCCAACAGTAATTTGTTACCCACCGTTTGCTGCCTACATGAGAGATGCCGCTAGGGAAAACAATGGCCCCCGGGTCTATTCACTTATAAATTTACAAACGCTACCATTACCTTGCCACCTTTATTTACTTTTTATTTTATTTGGCAAATTACAATTATCTACACAACTCATTTGCTTGCAAATAACGAGATCAAGGGGATTGACAACCCTCTTGCCCGTATTGGGTGCAAGTTGTTTGTTCTTTTGTGTGCAACCGCTGAAGACGGTTGAGGATTGATATTCCTATTGGTTCGATAAACGTTGGTTTCATAACTGAGGGAAATACTTACCAACTTTGTGCTGCAATTACCCCATCCTCTTCACGAAAAACCCAACGCAGATCACAAGTATCACCCGCGTTGGGCGCAAGTGTTTGCTTCTTTGTGTGCAGTCGCTGAAGACGGGGGTTGCGTGCTACTCCTATTGGTTCGATAACCTTGGTTCTCACTTAGGGAATACTTATCTATACTGTGCTGCATCACCCGTTCATCTTCACGGAAAACCCAACGCAGATCACAAGTATTATTGATCATGAATTATTATTGTTGACATTATCCCTGAAATAATAAGTTGGGAGGTGAAATGATTAACCCCCATCTTCCTATGTGTCTGATCTAAACATTTGCTCCAAGAATATGACCGTGAGTATCAACAATCATAGAAGACTATATGATAGTTAAGTATGTGGAACTTGCAAAACAAAACCTCTTACATAGACTCTTCCTGGAAATATGATGAATTGTAGTTGCTTCAGTGACTAAGGACATAGTTTGTTTTCAATAAAGTTCATGTTATATACATTAACGTTGTGGATAATTTTTTACTTTATTATGATAAGCAATATCTCAAATAATTGTTGCTATGATAAGAATCTTGATGCTTCCATGTTCGCATTTTTTTTCGACACCTCTCTCTTTAAACATGTGGTCATGATAATCGAGTTCGACTTTTGCTTGAGGACAAGCGAGGTGTAATCTTGGGGGAGTTGATACGTCCATTTTGCATCATGTTTTCTTACTATTATTTACATTTTTTGGCCATTATGATGCAATTCTAATGCCTTTTCTCTCTTAATTTGCAAGACTTACATGAAGAGGGAAATTACCGGCAGCTGGAATTCTGGACCTAAAAGAGCTACAATAGAGATAGCTATTCTACGGAGCTCCAAATTACATGAAACTTCACGAAGATTTTTTATTGAATATATAAAAAATACTGGAAGGAGGAAATAACAAAGGGGGGCACCTACTGTCCACATGACAACAGGGTGCGCCCACCCCTAGGGCACGCCCTGATGTCTTGTGAGGCCCACAATTGGCCTCCGGTGCCTTCCTTTGGCTATAAGAGTCCTTTTGACCTGTAAAAAAAGAGGATGACTTTCGGGACAAAGCGCCCCCGTCTCGAGGTGAAACCTGGGCAGGAGCACTTTTCTTCTTCGGCGGAGCAATTCCGCCGGGGATACTTCCCTCCGGGAGGGGGAAATCGAAGACATCAACATCACCAATGGTCCTATCATTGTGGGAGGACCAATCTTCATCAACATCTTCACCAACACCATCTCCTCTCAAACCCTAGTTCATCTCTGGTATCCAATCTTTGTTCCAAAACCTCAAATTGGTACCTGTGTGTTGCTAGTACTGTTGATTACGTCTCGTAGTTGATGCTAGTTGGTTTACTTGTTATAAGATTATATGTTCAGATACTTAATCGTATTCAATACTCCTTTTATCTTGAACATGAACATGATTTGTGAGTAGTTACTTTTGTTCTTGAGGACATGAGAGAAGTCTTGTTATAAGTAATCATGTGAAGTTGGTATTCGTCAATATTTTGATGATGTGTATGTTGTTTTTCCACTAGTGGTGTCATGTGAATGTCGACTACAAGAAACTTCACCATCTTTATACCTAGGGGAAGGCATTGATAAGTAATAAGAAGATGATGGGTGATAACCCACAAGTATAGGGGATCGCAACAGTTTTCGAGGGTAGAGTATTCAACCCAAATTTATTGATTCGACACAAGGGGAGCCAAAGAATATTCTCGAGTATTAGCAGCTGAGTTGTCAATTCAACCACACCAGAAAGACTTGATATCTGCAGCAAAGTATTTAGTAGCAAAGTAGTATGGAAGTAACGGTAACGATGGCAAACGTGACAGTAGCAGTTTTGTAGTGATTGTAACAGTAGCAACGGAAAAGTAACTTAGCAAAGATCAATATATGAAAAACTCGTAGGCAACGGATCAGTGATGGATAATTATGTCGGATGGCATTCATCATGCAACGGTTATAACATAGGGTGACACAGAACTAGCTCCAATTCATCAATGTAATGTAGGCATGTATTCCGTATATAGTCATACATGCTTATGGAAAAGGACTTGCATGACATCTTTTGTCCTACCCTCCCGTGGCAGCAGGGTCCTAATGGAAACTAAGGGATATTAAGGCCTCCTTTTAATAGAGAACCGGACCAAAGCATTAGCACTTAGTGAATACATGAACTCCTCAAACTACGGTAATCACCGGAAAGAATCCCAGTTATTGTCACCCTGGGGGATGCGGATCATAACTCGTAATAGGTGTCTACAACTTGCAAGATAGGATCAAGAACACATATATATTCATGAAAACATAATAGGTTCAGATCTGAAATCATGGCACTCGGGCCCTAGTGACAAGCATTAAGCATAGCAAAGTCATAGCAACATCAATCTCAGAACATAGTGGATACTAGGGATCAAACCCTAACAAAACTAACTCGATTACATGGTAAATCTCATCCAACCCATCACTGTCCAGCAAGCCTATGATGGGATTACTCACAAACGGCAGAGAGCATCATGAAATTGGTGATGAAGGATGGTTGGTGATGATGACGGCGTCGATTTCCCCTCTCGGGAGCCCAAAACGGACCCCAGATCTGCCCTCCCGAGGAAGAACAGGAGGTGGCGGCGGCTCCGTATCGTGAAACGCGATGAACTGTTCTCCTTGATTTTTTTCTCCCCGAATAGGAATATATAGAGTTGTAATTGAGGTCGGAGGAGCTCCAGGGGGGCCACAAGACAGGGGGCGCGCCCTAGGGTCGGTTGATTCTTTCGCCAGTATTTTTTATTAATTCCAAAAATATTCTCCGTAAATTTTCAGGTCAATCCGAGAACTTTTATTTCTACACAAAAATAACACCAAGGCAATTCTGCTGAAAACAACGTCAGTCCGGGTTAGTTCCATTCAAATCATGCAAATTAGAGTCCAAAACAAGGGCAAAAGAGTTTGGAAAAGTAGATACGATGGAGACGTATCAACTCCCCCAAGCTTAACCCATTGCTTGTCCTCAAGCAATTCAGTTGACAAACTGAAAGTGACAAAGAAAAACTTTTACAAACTCTGTTTGATCTTGTTGTTGCAAATATGTCTAACTGATGTTCAGATTTTCAGCAAAGATTATAGACTAACCACATTCACAATAACATTTAGGTCTCACAATTACTCATATTAATGGCATAATCAACTAGCTAGCAATAATAATAAATCTCGGATGACAACAATTTTATCAAAACAATCATGATACAATATGATATAATGGTATCTCGCTAGCCCTTTCTGAGACCGCAAAAACATAAATGCAGAGCACCTCTGAAGAACAAGGACTGACTAGACATTGTAATTCATGGTAAAAGAGATCCAGTCACAGTCATACTCAATATCAATTAATAACAAAGCATACAAATGACGGTGGTGCTCTCTAACTGGTGCTTTTTATAAGAGGAGGATGACTCAACAGTAAAGTAAAATAGATAAGCCCTTCGCGGAGGGAAGCATTGACTTGCAGAGGTGCCAGAGCTCGAGCTTTTAAAACAGGGATGAATAATAATTTTGAGCGGTATGCTTTCATTGTCAACATAACAACCAAGAGATCTCGGTATCTTCCATGCTAGATACATTATAGGCGGTTCCCAAACAGAATAGTAAAGTTTTTACTCCCCCTCCACCAATCAATCACACTCCACGGCGAGCCGAATCCACGGGTACCGTCCATACAAACAACAATCCTGGGGGTGTTTTGTTTCATTATATTTTGATTTGATTTTTGAGCATGGAACTGGGCATCCCGAATACCAGCCACTTTCTCGTGAATGATAGTGAATCAACACATATCGTGAGAATAACCCACCTAGCATGGAAGATACTGACAACCCCTAGTCACTACATGAGCGATTCGGGCATACAAAATAGAATATTATTTGAAGGTTTAGAGTTTGGCACATGCAAATTTACTTGGACCGGCAGGTAAATACCGCATATAGGTAGGTAAGGTGGACTCATATGGAACAACTTTAGGTTTATGGAAATGGATGCACAAGCAGTATTCCCGCTTAGTACAGGTGAAGGCTAGCAAAAGACTGGGAAGCGACCAACTAGAGAGCGACAATAGTCATAAACATGCATTGAGATTAACCAACATTGAATGCAAGCATGTGTAGGATATAAATCACCATGAACATAAATATCGTGGAGGCTATGTTGATTTTGTTTCAACTACATGCGTGAACATGTGCCAAGTCAAGCCACTTGAATCATTCAGGGGAGGATACCATCCTATCATACTACATCACAACCATTTTAAAATGCATGTTGGCACTCAAGACAAAACATTATACACTCTTAGCTAATTAAGCATGGCATGAGTAACTATAATCTCTAATTGTCATTGCAAACATGTTTCATCTATAATGAGCTGAATCCAGAACGATGAGCTAATCATATTTACAAAAACAAAATAGGTCGAGTTCATACCAGCTTTTCTCCATCTCAATCACTTCATCATATATCGTCATTATTGCCTTTCACTTGCACGACCGAACGGTGTGAATAATAATTAGAGTGCACGTGCATTGGACTAAGTTGGAATCTGCAAACAATAACTCAAAGGAGAAGGCAAGGTAGTATGGGCTCTCTGTAAGATAAACAATAATGCATATGAGAGCCACTCAACATTTTCATTGTGGTCTTCTCCTCTCGACCCAAAGAAAAGAAATTTCAAAACAAGAGCGAGAAAGACTATTTACACGGGAAAGCTCCCAACAAGCAAAAGACGAACGAGAAATCTTTTTGGGTTTTCTTTTAATACTACAACTAGACAAACTAAAAGGTAAAGCTAGAACTAATTTTTGTGGATTTTTTCTCAAGGTTAATTAAACACACAAGAAGAAAGCGGAAAGAAGAAATAAAATGCCATGGATGATACAATGAAAAAGTATGAACACCGACAACTGAGATGAGTGTGTGAACATGAATGTAATGTTGGTGAGAAATACGTACTCCCTCAAGCTTAGGCTTTTGGCCTAAGTTGGTCTAGGACCATGGCTGAAAATAACCATCTCCTGGATACTCCGGAGGATACTGAGGGTTCCACTGGTTGGCGAGCTCCTGTGGCTCCCACTGAAAAACTGGATCCTGATATGGATCAAGGGCTGGTGCCAGCTCAGGTGCTGGGGGTTGCGACAGACCCCAATATCTGTAGATGTCCTCGAGCAAAATAGTGTACCTGCCTGAATGGATATAGAACAAAGAAGAAGCAGGCAGAGCAATAATTTCACAAGTACCCTGACTAAATACTAAGTTGTAAAGCAACCTCTTATCATTATCCTTCCTAATAAAATCATGTGCTACCATACTTTCATAGTCTAAATATCTTGTAGGTAGCAGCATTTCCTCTTCCTCGTCAAGCCTAATGGGTATCTTAAAGTGTTTGGCTAGACGAGATGCATAGATACCTCCGAATATGGGACCCTTCGAACGGTTTAAGTTCAACCGTTGGGCCACCATAGCGCCCAGACTAAAAGTTCTATCAGCAAGTAAAGCGTGGCGCAAAATGGCGAGGTCGGGAGCACTAAGGCTTCCACTCTCCCCAAGACCAACTAAACATCTCCCCGCAAATAATGAATAATAGCGTAGAACAGGAAAATGTAAACTAGCTGCTCTTGCCTTTGACACCCCTCTCTCTTCCCCCACAATGGTTGCGGCAATAAAGTCCTCCATGTCTCTAGAACGTGGTTCACTGATGCTGCCCTCATAAGGTATTTTGCCAATTTTACAAAAAATCGTAAAGTGACATCTTCTTAGGCACATCATACAAGTAAAACTCTACTATGGGAGGATCCTTCCTAGGATAAAAGTGAAAGTTTTGCACGAAGATATTAGAGAGTAAGAGGTACTGGTCACACTTATCGTTGAGGAAGTCGGTGATGCCTGCATTCTCTGCCAAATAATAGAAAACTTCATAAATTCCAGCCGCCCTCAAGAATACATCACTTGGCCATTCACATGGCCGAACCTCCGCGATGCGGGGAATATTGTATCTGGGCTTATCATTTTCATTTTCTTTAGAACCCCGGCTTGAAGATCCTCTTAACAATCTCCTCGTCATTTCTTTCTCTGAAAATTTTCAGAAATTTTTAGTGACTCAAAATAAAAGTGAACAAAACTCAACAAAACTTATAGCAACTACTCCCACAAGTGCCTAGAGGCTATATCATGCATCAAAACTGCTTGGGACCATACAAAAATGACATGCAAGCTCAAGAACAAGGTCACCACAGCAGCAAAAATTTGCAATATATAAAGCACTAAAACAAAAACTAATTGGACCATTGGAGGAGTCACATACCGAAGATCAGTCCCCCAAAACAGTTTTGCAAATGGAGCTTTGCACAAGGAGATCGAAAATGGCAGCAAAATGAGCTAGAACACGGGTTTGAGCAATGGTGGGATTTTTTCTGGAGGAAGACGAAGTGGATGGGTGTTGGAATAAGTGAGGGGGGCCTACGTGGGACCCACAAGCCAGGGGGCGCGCCCAGGGGGGTGGGCGCGCCCTGTAGGCTTGTGGCCCACTGGTGCAGCCCCCTGATGTGTTCTCAGTGCCAGAAATTCTTAAATATTCCAGAAAAAATTATACTAAATTTTCAGGGCATCTGGAGAACTTTTATTTTCAGGTCATTTTTCTATTGCACGGGTAAATCAGAAAACAGAAGAATAATAGCATTTTTACTTTATTTAATCTAAACAACAGGAAGTAAAAGTTGGGTACAGAAGGTTGTGCCTCCTAAATTCATCCATGTCATGCTCATCAAAAAGAATCCATCAATAAGGTTGATCAAGTCTTATTGACAAACTTTTTTCGAATGACACGAAACCGGAGAATTTTCGAATAACACTAGGTTACCTCAATGGGGATATGCATGTCCCCAACAATAAGTATATCATATTTCTTTTTGGCAGTAGGGAGAGGGAATTCAAAATCTCCAATAATAATCGTTGAAATTTTTCCAATGGAGTTGATACTATGAACTTGAGGTTGTTTCTTCGGAAAGTGTACCGTATGCTCATTACCATTAAGATGAAAAGTGACATTGCCCTTGTTGCAATCAATAACAGCCCCTGCAGTATTCAAAAAAGGTCTACCAAGGATAATCAACATACTGTCGTCCTCGGGAATATCAAGAATAACAAAGTCCGTTAGGATAGTAACATTTGCAACTACGACAGGCACATCCTCACAGATACCGATGGGTAAAGCAGTTGATTTATCAGCCATTTGCAAAGAGATTTCAGTGGGTGTCAACTTATTCATATCAAGTCTACGATACAAAGAGAAAGGCATAACACTAACACCAGCTCAGGTCACATAAAGCAGTTTTAACATAGTTTCTTTTAATAGAGCAAGGTATAGTAGGTACTCCGGGATCTCCTAGTTTCTTTGGTACTCCACCCTTAAAGGTATAATTAGCAAGCATGTTGGAAATCTCAACTTCCGGTATCTTTCTTTTATTTGTCACAATATCTTTCATATACTTAGCATAAGGAGACATTTTCAGAATATCAGTCAAGCGCATACGCAAATAGACAGGTCTAAGCATTTCAACAAAACGCTCAAAGTCCTCATCATCCTTTTTCTTGGATGGCTTAGGAGGAAAGGGCATGGGTTTCTGAATTCAAGGTTCTCTTTCTCTACCATGCTTCCTAGCAACGAAGTCTCTTTTATCATATCTTTTATTCTTAGGTTGTGGGTTATCAAGATCAACAGCAGGTTCAATCTCCACATCATTATCATTACTAGGTTGAGCATCAACAGGAACATCATCATTAATATTATCACTAGGCACATGTTCATTACCAGATTGTGTCTCAGCATCAGAAATAGAAATATCATTTGGGTTTTCATGAGTATCTATAACAGGTTCACTAGCAGCATGCAAAGTCCTATCGTCATTCTTTTTCCTTTTATTACTGGGACGACTAGGTGCATCAGTATTAATTCTCTAAGAATCTTGCTCGATTCTCTTAGGATGGCCCTTAGGATACAAAGGTTCCTGAGTCATTTTACCACCTCTAGTCACAACTCTAACAGAATGATCATTGTTCTTACCACTCATCTCATTAAGCAAATCATTTTGTGCCTTAAGTACTTGTTCTACTTGAGTAGTTACCATGGAAGCATGTTTACTAATAAGCTTAAGATCATTGATAGTTCTACTCATATAATCACCCAAGCGATCAAGCATGTAAGCATTATGTTTCAATTGTCTACTAACATAAGCATTGAAATTCTCTTGCTTGATAATAAAGTTATCAAACTCATCCAAGCATTGGCTAGCAGACTTATTATAGGGAATATCACCTTCATCAAATCTACGGAGAGAATTTACCTCTACTACCTGTGTCGGGGTATCAAGACCATGTATCTCTTCAATAGGTGGTAGATTCTTAACATCTTCAGCTTTAATACCTTTTTCTTTCATAGATTTCTTTGCCTTTTGCATATCTTCAGGACTGAGAAATAGAATACCTCTTTTCTTCGGAATTGGCTTTGGAGGTGGTTCGGGAATAGTCCAATCATTATCATTGCTCAATATATTATTCAATAGTAGTTCGGCTTGTTCAACAGTTCGTTCCATGAAAACACAACCAGCACAACTATCTAGGTGGTCCCTAGAAGCATCGGTTAGTCCATTATAAAAGATATCAAGTATTTCATTTTTCTTGAGAGAATGATCAGGCAAAGCATTAAGTAATTGGAGAAGCCTCCCCCAAGCTTGTGGGAGACTCTCTTCTTCGATTTGCACAAAGTTAAATATTTCCTGCAAGGCAGCTTGTTTCTTATGGGCAGGAAAATATTTTTCAGAGAAGTAATATATCATATCCTAGGGACTACGCACACAACCAGGAGCAAGAGAATTAAACCATATCTTAGCATCACCCTTTAATGAGAAAGAAAACAACTTAAGAATATAGTAATAACGAATTTTTTCCTCATGAGTAAATAGGGTGGCTATATCATTCAATTTAGTAAGATGTGCCACAACAGTTTCAGATTCATAACCATGGAAAGGATCAGATTCAACCAAAGTAATTAACTCAGGATCGATAGAGAATTCATAATCCTTATCAATGACAAGGATAGGTGAAGTAGCAAACTTAGGATCATATTGCATTCTAGCATTCAAAGATTTTTCCTTCCACTTGCATAGCAATTTCTTAAGATCATCTCTATCCTTACAAGCAAGAAAGTCCCTAGCTACCTCTCCCTCCATAACATAACCCTTAGGTATATTAGGCAATTCATATCTAGGAGAGCTAGGTCTAATAGGTGTCTCATAGTGTTCAGTTTCAATAATTTCATCAGTTTCAGAAATATCATCAGTTTCAGCATTGACTCTAGCAATTTGTTCATCAAGAAATTCACCCAATGGCACAGTATTATCAAGAAAAGTATCATCATAAGCATCATGCATAGCAGAAGTGGCATCATTAATTACTTGCGACATATCAGAATTACTAGCAGGTGGTGGTGTCGCAAATTTACTCATAACAGAAGGTGAATCAAGTGCAGAGCTAGATGGCAGTTCCTTACCTCCCCTTGTAGTAGAGGGATAGATCTTGGTTTTTGGGTCTTTCAGATTCTTCATAGTGATCAACAGATATAAATCCCAAGTGACTCAGAGAATAGAGCTATGCTCCCCGGCAACGGCGCCAGAAAAAGGTCTTGATAACCCACAAGTATAGGGGATCGCAATAGTTTTCGAGGGTAGAGTATTCAACCCAAATTTATTGATTCGACACAAGGGGAGCCAAAGAATATTCTCGAGTATTAGCAGCTGAGTTGTCAATTCAACCACACCTGAAAGACTTGATATCTGCAGCAAAGTATTTAGTAGCAAAGTAGTATGGAAGTAACGATAACGATGGCAAACGTGACAGTAGCAGTTTTGTAGTGATTGTAACAGCTGCAACGGAAAAGTAACTTAGCAAAGATCAATATATGAAAAACTCATAGGCAATGGATCAGTGATGGATAATTATGTCGGATGGCATTCATCATGCAACGGTTATAACATAGGGTGACACAGAACTAGCTCCAATTCATCAATGTAATGTAGGCATGTATTCCGTATATACTCATACGTGCTTATGGAAAAGAACTTGATTGACATCTTTTGTCCTACCTTCCCGTGGCGGCGGGGTCCTAATGGAAACTAAGGGATATTAAGGCCTCCTTTTAATAGAGAACCGAACCAAAGCATTAGCACTTAGTGAATACATGAACTCCTCAAACTACGGTAATCACCGGAAAGAATCCCAGTTATTGTCACCCTGGGGGATGCGGATCATAACTCGTAATAGGTGTCTACAACTTGCAAGATAGGATCAAGAACACATATGTATTCATGAAAACATAATAGGTTCAGATCTGAAATCATGGCACTCGGGCCCTAGTGACGAGCATTAAACATAGCAAAGTCATAGCAACATCAATCTCAGAACATAGTGGATACTAGGGATCAAACCCTAACAAAACTAACTCGATTACATGGTAAATCTCATCCAACCCATCACCGTCCAGCAAGCCTATGATGGGATTACTCACAAACGGCGGAGAGCATCATGAAATTGGTGATGAAGGATGGTTGGTGATGACGACGGCATCGATTTCCCCTCTCCGGAGCCCAAAACAGACCCCAGATCTGCCCTCCCGAGGAAGAACAGGAGGTGGCGGCGGCTCCGTATCGTGAAACGTGATGAACTGTTCTCCTTGATTTTTTTTCTCCCTGAATAGGAATATATAGAGTTGGAATTGAGGTCGGAGGATCTCCAGGGGGCCCACAAGACAGGGGGGCGCGCCCTAGGGGGGGCGCCCCCCTGGCTTGTGGCAAGGTGGTGGACCCCCTCCGGTTGATTCTTTCGCCAGTATTTTTTATTAATTCCAACAATATTCTCCGTAAATTTTCAGGTCAATCCGAGAACTTTTATTTCTGTACAAAAATAACACCAAGGCAATTCTGCTGAAAACAGCGTCAGTCCGGGTTAGTTCCATTCAAATCATGCAAACTAGAGTCCAAAACAAGGGCAAAAGAGTTTGGAAAAGTAGATACGATGGAGACGTATCAATGGGTTGCTAGAGTGATAGAAGTTTAAACCCTACTTTATGCATTATTTCGTAAGGGACTGATTTGGATCCATATGTTTCATTCTATGCTTAGCTTTATCTTAATTCTTCTTTCGTAGTTGCGGATGCGTGCGAGAGGGGGAAATCATAAGTAGGTTGTTTGTTCAAGTAAGAACATCACCTTAGCACCTGTCCACCCACATATCAAATTATCAAAGTAAAGAACGTGAATCAACTAAACATGATGAACATGACTAGATGACAATTCCCATGTGTCCCCGAGAACGCTTTGCTCATTATAAGAAGTACTTCTGGATTATCGTTTTCTATATAAAGGATTGGGCCACCTTGCTACTCCCTTGTTACACTTGTTACTTGTTACGAATTATCTTGCTATAAAACTATCTACTGTTACTACTTATAACACTTGTAGAGAATACCATGTTGAAAACCGCTTGTCATTTGCTTCTGCTCCTCGTTGGGTTCGACACTCTTACTTATCGAAAGGACTACCATTGATCTCCTATACTTATGGGTCATCAACATCTAGCAAACATCGGCGCATGAACAAGGTACAGGAGCCCGGGCGTAGTGTTGCACTCCTGTCCTGGTGAGGGTGGGTTGTGGTGGGAGCGTTGCACATGTACTTACCACCAGCAGCAGCAGCCCGAACACAACGGCGGTCCGTCTGCCGGGCTTAGGGTTGGATGCTGTAAAAATAAACCATGCATAGTCCACGTAGCGAGCTCTCTGTTGCCATAGCCAGTAACCCGACACTGGAGAGATCGAGGCAAACGATGAGTATGGGACTTCCACAACCAGCAAACATTACGGAAGGGGATAGCCGAGTGACATCGTCATGAATCTGCCGCCGGTGGTCTGAGGTCGCAAACAAGGATGGATTTACGACTTGGAGCGAGGTTTCTACTGGGCCGTCCAATTTGCTGGTTAGGTGCCACGACCCAGTGCACGAGAGAGCTCCCAAGACTGTTCGCGGAGCAGCGATCCTGGTTACATTAGCTGGTTGTTTCGCACGGTGGGTTATGGATGAGTGAGGCACAAGTTGGCGCCGCAGACGACTTGTAGATCTGGTGCGTTTGTTCATGGATCCGACGGTTGAAATTTTTGAATCGCGAGGGGGCGTAGCTAGCTCAGTTTTATTGTTTAGTAATGATTTTTAGATAGCACAAAGTTGAGAAGTGTTTGCTGGATGTACATGTGCAATGGAATTGTCAAAGATAGTCCAACTTAACAATACAAAGGTGACGAGTGATAAATTTGTCATAGTAAGTCTGGCTGAAGGTATATGAATTACTCCCTCCATCCTATAATATAAGACGTTATTACATCCAATACGTGCATCTTATATTATAGGACAGAGGGAGTATGTATCATCTATTCTCGCGCGTTGGCTAGAATCAGCCTCATTTGATTCATCCGTTGAAAGAAAAGACAACAAGTAGTTAATGCATATAGTGTGAATCCTATGAAACAAGTGTATGAATTGATTGAGGTCATGGTCTTGATTTCATAAAATCAAATTAAGGTATATCAGGGCAAACTGAACATCAGACATAACATTAAGGGATTCGAACGAGGCCTCATTATAATTAAGGCTATATGCCTTCTGCAAAGAAAGTTAGGACAAGTAATAAAGAACGGGAAAAATCTTTGTAAAGTTAGAGCAACAAACAAACACATATACGACTGAACTGCCATAAAAGTGCATGCTGATTGAATTGTTCTGTAAATATGTTGTACTCGGTGGTATGAACAACTTGAGGTGACGATGTGTGCTGATGAACCGAAAACGAGGAAGATGGGTCAACAATGCGCCATCATGTTGATCGTGTATAAGGAGTCATCAGTATAATTAAGACCTCGTTACCATTTAAACGTAAGCAACAACAAGTGAGGAAAAAGTGGGCAAGCCGCATCAAAGGAACCGGCAAATGAACCTGTGCACACATGGAGTGCGAAACAAATATGTACCAAGTAAAATGTTCAGAAAATCTATTATACTCATTCGTGACTGATAGAGGTATATCAGTGAAAGATACAATGATTGTAGGAATGATTTAGAAAACGAAGGAGGTTCACCTGGAAATCCGTATGCCAAACAACTATCGATATAACAATAACATCAATATACTGCGTAAGATCCTAAGAGTTGCAATACATAATTATGTTATAAACAATGAATAAAACTTATGTATAACAAGTTTTGCATGGCGTAACTTGGTGATAAACAAATAAAGAGTTCTAGAAAGCAAAGAGATTTTAGAATCACCAAGTATATTGATCGGTGTATTCCAAAAAAAATTGATGATTGAATGCTCGTTGAATCTTCTGAAGAAACATATTGATAAACCTGAATGTGTGGATCAGCCAAAGAAGTTCCTTCAAAAATAGAAGTATGTCCTCAGTTGGGGGGTGAAGAATCGTGTGGCGAATGCATGTCATTAACATCCAAATCGTTCACACAGACATGAGACAAAAAAGATGGTAAAGAAGTGTTTCTATCAGATGATCCAAATTCCGCAAATCGGGACGGATGCCATGATTTGTAAGCAACAAAAATAACATAACAGAAAGAGTAAAAAAGAAAATTACCCATTGAATTGTAACTTTAATCCATCAAACTCCGCTCGGAAAGATCCCCTATTCTTAGGGGAGAGATGCTACACTTACGGAGGGAATTTACGGACCGGTGTTATGGGCATGGCGTGGCATGGCATAAGGTACAACGCACCCTGAAAATCGGGGGAGGAGGAGATTAGTTAGCTGACACGTACTCTCGTAGGCTTCTCCTTGTAAGAAACTTCCTGCAGGCCTAGTATTACTGTTCCTAGGGCAAACAATAACCACATTAAGCAAGCAGCGAAAAAGAGAAATTATGGGAACACGAAGGCAATAGAAAGAAGGAAAACGTTGGAGATCGACACGCCGGCCAAAGTTTATGCCGGACTCACACTCGTTGTTCGATCAAGCCAGATCGAACAGACAGAACAGGCACGACGCAGCCCACGCGAGGCTTTTCCAGGTGTACTTGGTGGCCCACGTGCCATGGCCCACGCACACATGCGCGATGGTGGGGAACAAATAAGATCGCGTTGTGGCGGACGTGGAGTATTTGAGCTCCACGCACACACGAACCCGTCGTCGATAACGACACCTCGTCGTCTTCCAGGTTGTAGCAAAAACGGACACTGCTTGTAGCTTTTTTCATCGCCGTTCGAAGGAAACATCATGGATAAAGTGCTTCAAGCGGCGGGAAAAAACTTCAACCAGTGTGTGAAAAAGCTTCAACCGGTGTGTGGAAATGCTTCAACCCTTTGAAAAAAGCTTCAACGACCATGGAAAAAAAGCTTCAATCGCTATCGCAGGTTACAACCATGGCGATTTTTTGCTACAACCGATGAGCCTCGGTGCTACAACCTGCATCGATTTTTGCTACAAATAGTCACGGCAAGACGACGGCGATGATTTTTTGCTACAATCGTAGTTGGTTTTTTCTACTACCGGCGACCAATTTTGTTGCATCGGTGACAGCGGACGACACGGCCGCCGGCATGGCGTGCTGCAACCAGGCAAGGGGAGCTGCAACCATGGGCACAAGAGTTGGAACCGCAGTCCAGCGGAGTTGCAACGACGGTCCGACGAAGCTTCAAGGCGACCCCTGCAGCGAGGAAGCTGCAACCACTCGACGGTGACGGGAGCGCGGGCGACCGACAAGAATGAGCGTGACGGCTCGGGCGACCCACGGGCAAGCGCGGAGTCATGGCTGGTCCTCGATCGCCGGGGGAGGAAGCAGGAGGGCTGTGGGATCTATCGCGAGGAAGAAGACGCATGCACGGAGGGGGGGTGTCAGTGTAAAATCCGACATATCTCGTAGTAGGGGTCCTAAGCTAGGCGTCTTGGAGCGATGGTAACATGGACACAGGATTTTACCCAGGTTCGGGCTCTCTCAAGGAGATAATACCCTACGTCCTGCTTTTGATTGTATTGATATGAGGATAGTACATAGTACAGGTATCTACCACAAGATTGTTGTAATGAATCTCAGATTGTCTATTGACTAGCCTGACCTCGGTTTATATAATACCAGAGGCCTAGGGTTTAGAGGAGTCCTTGTCTTGTGCGCCAACTCTTGTGGAATCTCCCTTCTATGCATCATGGGCTGCCCGAAGTGGCCCATTAGTAAACCACCATGGGGGTCCTCGGCCCGACCCATAGGTCGGGAGACGACGTGGTGAGTACCCCCTAGTCTAGGACACCGTTAGTAGCCCCCTGAACCGGTCTTCAAGTTGGGGACGCTCCTCAGTTCTTCCAAACATCTCTTTGTCTTCGGTCGTCGGTCTTGAAAACTGGTTCAACAAATCTTCCCATCTTCGATCTTGAGGATTGCCGAACTGTATCCGAAGAGTTCACATGTCGGGCATCTGAGGAGCCTCTTTAAGTTCTCGGCCTTTATTAATGCCTTGTTATTTTTTTACGCCACACCTCGGGTTCAAAGTGTTTCCCGTGCGGTGGTGTCCTCTTGCGTCCGAGCTCCAACGCCGAACTGTATCCGAGGTGTGTTTTTGCAGCCGAGCTCCAACACTGGTCGGCATCCAAGGTGTCTTTTTGCAGCTGAGCTCCAACGCTGGTCGGCATCCGAGGTGTCATATATTAGCTCGGTCTTTGAAAATTTGTAGGAGTCCATCCGAGCTTAAATGCTGGAATAGTCTTTTATGGAGCCAGCCATTCGCATCTGAGCTTTATGCCGGACTGCTTCCGAGGTGGTGCACCACCTCGGTCTCGGGCTGTTTTTTGCGGAATTTATTTCTGATCCCCGCAATTTATTTACTACCGAGATGTATAGCCAGTAGCCCTCTAGGTGTGTGTCGGTGTAAAACACGAGATGCACCTGAAGGATAAAATAAAACCGCTGATCCCAGTAGCCCCTGAGACTTAGGTCGATTTGCGAAAATCGGCCTGAGGGTCAAGTTCTTGCTCGGCAGCATACTTTAGGGACACAAACACGGTGCGCAGTAGTTCCCGAGACTCGGGTTGGGTACGGCCGACCAACCCGAGGATCGTAATCTCCTCGGAAACTGTTTTGCACTTAAAGTTTCTGCATTGAATAGGCAATGCAGTAGCCCCCGAGCCTTAATTTGAGCACGGGTGGTCGAATTAAGGATCGATATTTGTTTGACACAAACTTTGTTACATTTGACACAATTTATGTGTAATGATTCTATGTATCCAAGTACTTTACATCATTAATGCTCGGATCCGCATTGTACAAGAGACTTTGTTGACCGACCATCGGCTTCAACCTTCTTGGCCAGTAGCCGAGGAGTGTTTGTCCTACTTTATAAAGCCTTTATAAGGGCAAAGATGTACGGCAAACAAGGCAATCCGGCCATACGGTTTTATAAACAAAGGTACGCGGAGAGATATGTTATATTACTATTTAACGTAAGAAACATTTTCTAGAAAAAATAGTTCATTTATAAGTTCCTTTTCCCAGGATATCATGTTGACCATGATCGTGAAACCTCAACTCCGATCAATGTGGGAGGAAAAATATTGAGGATTTAGTTAGGGGAATGTTCCCGAACTCTGTCGTCTTTAATGAACCGAAATTTTCACTTCCGTTGTTGCTGACCAATTATATTCTTAAGATGGCTTGCTTTCGGCTTCACCCAGTCTGAGGTACTAACCCGGATGACCCGGAAGTAACAATCACAGAGGTGCTCCCTTTACCCCCTAGCCGAACTATCGGGGACGTAGGGGATAAGTACAGGAGCCAGGCAACCCAGCTTGGCCAAAATCTTAAGTCAAATTGATGCATATTTATGGCATTATAACGATGATTACGGAAGGCAGCACCCGCATATTGAATACAAATGCTTTTATGCTATATGTTGTTTTGACTCCTTTGCGACCGTTTATCATTTGAGAGTGGCCCATCATCGGCTTCTACCCCTTTGTAGATGCTACCAGGGTGTTTCCGCAGTAACAAGACAACCCTTAGCCGACGTCTCGATGCCCGAAGGCGGTTGTGTTAGCGGAAACGAGGCAATCAGATATATAGGTTTTATAACTTTCACTTAGTCATAGGAGCTTAAAGTTTGGAGGCTAGTTACTAGCCCCCGGTTAGTGTTCGGCGTCAGCCGAGGTCAAGTCATTAACACTTCGGCCAAATTTATGAAAAGCCCACGGGGTAACCTCTATCGGTCTATAGTTTGACAGAGTCATCGGATCACTGATCAGTTTGCGCTCATTGTGACAGTCAGTTTTCGGCTTTCTCCACTGAGGTACTTGACCGGTTAAATCGGAAGTACAATCGCAGTGGTTCTCCCTTTGCACACCTAGCCGAACAAAGCGGAATGTAGGAGGCAATCACAGGAGCAGGGCAACCCAACTATTGACCAAAGACACAATTCGAAACTGATGCATATAAAGCAATATCCGAGAACGTTTTGCCGAGGACTGCTCGGAGTACCTTGGCTTTTGGTGGGTTCGGCTCTATTCGGAGTCCCCCGTTGATATTGCCGATACTTTAAAGGCATCCGACGTTGTACGACGAGAGCTATGCTAGAGACACACAGTATCCCCCGAGACTCAGGTTGGGTGCGGCCGACCAACCCGTGGATTGAATCTTCTCGGGAACTAGTCCAGATGTCATGTGTGTTTTGCCAACACCGAGGTGTAAGTCGGCAGGAAAGACACCGAGCTGTGGGTCGGAAAAGATCTCCCGAGCTGAATACGCAGGGCACCTCGGTCATGAGGATGTCCCACCTTCTAAAACAAAAACATACAAATAGCTTAAAAGTGCCATAAGCTCAAAAAGCGAAAAAATTTATGTAAAAACATTGACGTTCGAACTAAATCAATTTTTTTGGTGCCAATCCAAAATTGGTCTTAAAATTAATACGTTCTCCGGTCGTGCTTTAACATGATACATCTGATCTTCGGACTCCAAGCGGGTCAGCCTTTGGCTTCAACCTCCATATCCCGAAGGCGGAGTGTTTCTCCGAGGCCTGATTAGCGAACTAAACTCGAGCGGCTTTAGAAAGAAACCAGGCTATCCAGCTATTGACCACACACTAGTGTCGGAAAAGGGAGTAGTAGAAAAAGACTTTGCAACGACCAAGAAGAAAACACATTTATTATAAAACGGCTCATACAAATTTAAGAGCCCCCGGTTAAATCGGGTAAATAATTTTTAACAAACAAAGGTTTTAACAAACATTTTTTTGTTTAACAAAAAATATAATGTTCGGTTGACCTGAACGAAAAGTAAATTTTCAAAGAGAGTTGAGCACGAAAACGACTTAGCTGGTTAATGTGCTTGGTGCGGTCCGGGGTTGTGGCGGGACGGAGACGTAGTCCTCGGCCTAGCCAAGGTCCCAGCCCCCAAACCCGAGGTAATCGAGCGCAGAGCTCGGGTCGAGAAGTGGCAACGCAACACGGTTGCTGCGGCGAGGCGGAGCCCTCGGTCCAGCCGAGGAGACAGAGTAGTTCGGCAGCATGATGGCGAAACCCCCAGTTATCATGGGAAAATGAAGTGTTTTTATCAAACAAACTTTTTTATTTAACACAAATATAATGCTTGGTCAAACCGAACAAAAATTAAAATTGAAAAAAATGAGCATGAAAGTGACTTAGCTGGTTTATGTGCTCGGCGTTGATAACGTGGGCCGAGCTTGTGGCGGATCGAGGTCCCAGCCCCCAAGCCGGTCCAGAGGTGCCCGAGCAAAGAGCTCGGCTTGATGAAGTGGCGATACAACATGGTTGATGTGGCGAGGCGAAGCCCCCGGTCCAGCCGAGGTGATGAAGCTGGTCGGCTGATGACGCCGAAGTCCCAGGAGTAGGTTGATAAAGAGATGGTGAAGCCCCCGGTCCAGCCGAGGTGACGGAACAGGTTGGTAAGATGACGTTGCAGCCCCATGCCAGCTGACGTGTCGAAATAAGTCGGCGAGGCAGACGCCAGCTTGAAGAAGCGACGGTGCTGCGGTGCCGACGCAGGGCAAAAGGTGACGACACAATTTGGTCAACAGAGGCGAGACGGCGACGTTGGCACGCCAAGGTGACCGCGTTACACAGTCACAGTCAATTACCTGCGTACAAAGGATAGCACTAGCCAGAGTAATAATTCCTTAAGAAAAATAAATTCATGCTAGCAAAAATTACTAGGATTAGTAGCACCTGGTTTATTTGTTCCACGGTTGTTGCAGCAATCCGAAGAAAACGTATGGACGTCCAAGGATTTGCTTCTAATATTACACATAGACCGAGCTAGTAATAGTACCAGTATAATTAACACGTGAGAAGTGCATGAAAGAAATATAATTAGCAAAAAGCATGGACCGTCCTAATTAAATAATGAAGGAAAGAGAAAATGGTCATCTCCCTGTACGCAGCCTGCGATCGGAATTCAGCCCTTGTGCACTGCGCTGCATGGATTAAAACCAGCTTCATGGTGTCCCCGGCTACAACGCCGCCGGTCAGACTTGTGTAGCGAATCTTGTTCGTTGCTGTGTGCACGTGCTCGGCTCCGGTCGGACATATAATCAGGCGGCGCACATGGCCGCTGCCGGCGAAACTTTCTTGATCTCAATATGACTGCGACCAAAATTGCACGACGCAGCAGCCATAATTTTGCAAAAACGAAGATAGCTTATATGAAACAGATCTATTTGAAAAAATATCACCTGGTCTCTAATCCAGACTTTCATCAAGCCATGTCGATCACCTAGCAGGACCTGCATGGGGTACTCAATACGGAGAGGGCAACGCCTCCGCTTCCTTTAACCATCCTTGTAATCCATGCTTGCAAATTAGTGCCGGTCCATTAGTGCCTGGTCTATGCACATATTCAATATGGAAACCATGGCCGACCAGCAGCAGGCTTAATAATTTATTTAAGGAAAAGAAGAACAGGTTTCCTTGGAGTTCTAGAAAACAATCTAGTAGCACTAGATTGATTTGATGACCACGAACATGGTGTCCATCAACTTGTCTCCACGTGAGGTAGGTTGATTCTTCGAGAGAGGAATTACACCTCCTTCACGCGTACGGCTAGCAGCAGCCTTTCTATCCTTTGCTCAGCTGATACAGCGTCGGTAAAAGATCCATTGCCCCGCGGCGATCACCCAACAGGCTCTCAATGAAAGCACCAATGTCGGTGTTAAATCCGACATATCTCGTAGTAGAGGTCCTAAGCTAGGCGTCTTGAAGCGATGGTAACATGGACACATGATTTTACCCAGATTCGGGCTCTCTCAAGGAGATAATACCCTACGTCTTGCTTTTGATTATATTGATATGAGGATAGTACATAGTACAGGTATCTACCACGAGATTGTTGTAATGAATCTCAGATTGTCTATTGACTAGCCTGACCTCGGTTTATATTACCAGAGGCCTAGGGTTTAGAGGAGTCCTTGTCTTGTGCGCCAAGTCTTGTGGAATCTCCTTTCTATGCATCATGGGCTGTCCGAAGTGGCCCATTAGTAAACCACCATGGGGTCCTCAGCCCGACCCATAGGTCGGGAGACGACGTGGTGAGTACCCTGTCGTGGTATTTTCACGGCAGATGTCCTCATAGGACTTGATCTCGAAGCCATCGCGTAAGTAGCAGACCGAAGGGGTTAAACGAGGAACACGGGAGGCAAGGTTTACCCAGGTTCGGCCCCTCTCGTGGAGGTAAAAGCCTACTCCTGCTAGATGTATTGAAGATCTCGATTACAAGGGTTTTGGAACTTGTCTAGCCCTAGCTCTCGAAAGGTTTCAACGTGATCTCTCTAGCCCCAGGGCTCCCCCTTTATATATAGGCGGAGGTCCGGGGCTTACATAAGAGTCCGGGTCGGGATAGCAATCCGAGCCCAACTCTCCTTTACTTGTTTCCTAAGTTATACCTCGAGGCGGTTTGCACATACCGCCTCTCACGGCGGGTCTTGGGCCGGCCCTTCCTTGGGCGGCTCTTCTTCTGGGCCTCTTGAGAACGCTCCGGCCCAACTAGCCTATCTTCAATAAAGATCCCCAGAACCCGGCCCTAAACGGGCGGGTCTCACCGAAAGATATTTCCCTGACATTAGCCCTCAGGTTGACTTGAACTGGTTCTGGACAACCTTGTCTTCATACAAAACTGTCTTTGACATTTGGCGAGTCTCCGCAGAACCCGCCACTTCTGAATATTTCTTAATTGTTTTTCTTTTAAACCTGTTCGCCTTGTGACATCTCCGAATCTTTAAAATGGATATTTCCATGACATCATCCATATCTCAAATGAATCGATTAGGCACGAAAATCGGGGCGTCGAGGTACTGTAGATCCATAATTTCCGCCCCGACTCTTGAGCGTCCCATCCTCTTATAAATACCCCCTCGGGTCATTACTTTATCATTTCCTCGTCTTCTTCCTCCTGCCGCCCGAACCGTCGCGTCCTTGCGCCACCTCTCGAGCTCGCCAGCTACTGGAAGGAGAAGCAGCCCCGACGCACCGCCGTCGCCCGTCCGCAACCGCGCTGCGCCGCCGTCAATCCAGGTAATCCCTGTCCCTTTTCATCTCTCTTAGGGTTCCGCCATTGTAGAGCTTCAACTCCACCTCGGCTTCTCCGTGGCTGCCGCCGTCGGCCTCATCTTAAGGCTTCGTCGG
This sequence comes from Elymus sibiricus, assembly GCA_039707655.1. Classification (NCBI taxonomy): domain Eukaryota; kingdom Viridiplantae; phylum Streptophyta; class Magnoliopsida; order Poales; family Poaceae; genus Elymus; species Elymus sibiricus. The sequence continues at coordinate 358,041,871 of CM077667.1, forward strand.
CATAGAAACGGCGCCGTTGAACTCCCCTTTATCCCAGGAATCGAATCTGCGTTAGAATAGATCTAAGAAAAATCCATCAGTGATGACTTGCTGCGGCTGGACGAACAGTAGCATGAACTGCTCTTTTCCTTATTTTTACAGGCTTCTTGATCCAAAATTTCACCTTCCTCGGTAGAAAACTGTTATCAAAGGCTTAGTAAAAAATTTCACCTCGCCAAGCAGCTCTCACTTGTGGCGACTTATGTAAGCCGCCGTATATATTCAATGATTTCTCCAACCATATGTCTCAGGCCCTAGGAACATAATCCAACTGCCGTCTTTCATTTCTTGTAACATCCCTTACTTTGTGCCGAAAGCCGCTAACTCAACTCCTTGCTCCATTAACTAGGATGACAAAGAAAACAATTGAATGCAACTGGGTTCCTTCTGAGATCACCAAAGATTTTCTCAAAAATGCCATTCAGACAGGCATACTGAAAGGGGCTACCAACACCCGACTTGGAAGAGGCGAATGTCCCCCAACGCCTAAAGAAGGAGAAGTTATTATATTCCTTGATCATGTGGAGAGGGGATTTTCCCCTCCCGGCTCCAAGTTCTTTAGGGACCTTCTGAACTTCTATGGGTTGCACCCACAAGATCTTTCCCCCAATTCAATTGTCAACATGAGCCAGTTTGCAGTGATATGTGAAGCTTATCTTCAGATAGAACCTACAGTTCTATTGTTTCGGGAATGCTTCTATGTCAACAAACAAACTGAAACCGCCCAAGGCCGTCATCAAGAGCTTGGTGGCGTTTCTTTCCAGAAACGACGAGGAGTCACCTTCCCCGGAGCTGATCTGCTAAGCCACCCCAAGGGCTGGGGCAAGTCTTGGATATACTGTAAGGCGCCTGTTCCTGAAGGAGAGCACCCATTGTCGGGTTTCAGGCCAGGGCGCTTGGATCACAAAAAGAAATACCCTCCCAGGCCTACACCCACGGAACAAGCAGAGCTGAAACCTTGGATGGATAAGATATCTGCCTTGGCCGCCAACGGCCTGGAAGGTGCCGATTTAATCCATTGCTGGCTATCATGGAAAATCCAGCCACTGAGTCTCCGGAGTAAACTGATGCATGAATACTACGGCTTACAGGATCCACAAAGGATCAGCGCTACAGACATCTCCTTGTCATCTGTAATCAATCAGATGAGAATTATTGTTAACTTGCCAGACAAATACACTGGCGAGTTTGGATTGGCGCCTTTCACCAGTACTAACCCGCCACCAGCAGTAAGAAACTTTCAAGCAATCTTTCATTTTTCTGCTTAAACTTTCATATCATGAAAACCTTTTCTCTGATAAACCACAGGCGGATAGCTCCTTCTGGCAAGCGAGGCCGCTGTTGAAAGAAATAGCTACGAAGGGCCAGAAGAAGACGGGGAAAAAAGCCGTCGCTAAGAAGAAGAAGCAGAATACCATCAATCCTTTAGAGGTGGATCCGTCCATCTTAGAATCCTCTAAAGATGAGTCAGAGGCAAGTATATAACTTGAATCAATCTGTCTTTCATCTGCAACTTTCTGCTAATAATTTTAATCTGTAACTTTCCAGGACGACGAAGAAGAAGAAGAAGACCAGGATGAAACTGAGGTAACTTCGACCTTGTCTGACTTCGACATTCGTAACCCTAAGAAAAACAGAGTAGCTGTGAGAAAATACCCTTTTTCTCATCCTTTTGCTCGTTTGGACCCAAATTATTCATGGAAGACGTCTCAGCACGCCGAGCTCCGCCAAACTGATTGTGGCGGCTCTAGGACTGGTACGGGCGGGTCTGACGCCGATGTGGGCGGCTCTGATAAGCGCCCTCGTGAGGTACTTCTTCACCCGACTCTTCTGTTTCCCAAAGCCGGCTTGTTTAAACGACCTCTTAATCCCGAAGATCCGGACTATCAGGACACATCCTCTGATGATGACGCCTCAGAGTCGCCAGATAGGACTTTTGTTATTAAAGCAGGGTAAAGATATGATCACCCTTATTCTCACTCCTCTTACATAAAGCAAAAGATAGTAGTTATTGAGATCTTTGTCGAAAATGCAGGGTTACCTCCAAGAAACTAAAACCCACAACTTCTGCCTCGTCTCCGCCTCCTGAAGGTTCTAAAGACCCGGCCAAAGACACAGAGGAAAGGGCCAATGATCCTCCTCTGCCAGATGTTTCCACCGCTCCAGAAACTCAGGTTTCTTTAGAACCAGAGATGGCAGCGCCGGCTGATAACATTGAACAACAGCCGGATACTATTATCCCCTCCTTCGATATTGAAGAGGGTACTGTTGCTACTGCCACTGCCACCACCCCAGACTCGTCGGCGGCTTTGGGCAAATCTTCCTTTAAAGCCATGTCTTCTAAAGAGAAGAATAAATTAGATCTCTCCTCCTTGGAGAGCACTGATTTAAATGATCTTCATGAAGCCCTTCAGACTCGACTACTTGAGAGTCAGGGGATTGCCAAGACCTTGGCCAACAAACCAAAGGTGAGTCATAATTTACTTATGGCCCTTATTAGTTGCCCAAACCTGCATATTACTGATTTCATAGTTGTATGAAGGTTTGTAAGCTTACATATTTGAAAATACGTAAATACACACATGCAGTCCCCAAGAGCCGGCTGTTTTCTTGAAACAGCCGGGTCTTACATGGAGCAAAGAACCACATGCTTATATAGAACAAAGAGCCAATTGTAGTCCCCAAGAACCGGCTGTCTTCTTGAAACAGCCGGGTCTCAGAGCAAAGAACCACATGTAGTCCCCAAGAGCCGGCTGTCTTCTTGAAACAGCCGGGTCTTAGAGCAAAGAACCATATGTAGTCCCCAAGAGCCGGCTGTCTTCTTGAAACAGCCGGGTCTTAGAAGCAAAGAACCACATGTAGTCCCCAAGAGCCGGCTGTCTTCTTGAAACAGCCGGGTCTTAGAGCAAAGAACCACATGTGTCCAAGTCTTAAATGCTTCCAGCTATTCGATAATATTCCTTTGTAAAACTTCGGGATTGCATTAGCCCCCAAGTGCCATGTGGATTACTTGTAATCAATATGGAACTTCATCTGCATAAATAACTTGAACTTTTCCTTTCTTTCAGGTTCAAATAACTTCCCTTCACACCCAGCTGGCTGACAGTCAGAAAGAGCTGAAAACTGAGCAAGAGCTGAGAGTCGCCGTTGAAGAAAGGGTGAAGACATTGGAGGAAGCCGCGTCTGAGGCGGACACCAAGCTGGCTGCTTTGACCGCTGAGCATGAGAAGGAGAAGCAGCTCCTTGTTCAACGTGCTAAAAATGCTGAAGGCCGCCTGAAGACTGCCTCCGATGAGCTCAGCGGATTAAAATTGCACATCCAGCAAATGAGCAGCGCCATCTTTGGTAAGTCGCCTATTTATAATCCCTATTTTGATAATCTTGATAACTCTGACACTTTTCCCTTGCATGTCCTAGAAGTGATAAACTGGCGAAAGAACCCGTAATGCAGCTCAAGGCGGCTTATGACTTCCTTGAACAGTTATACACTGGGAGTCGGCGGGCTATTCAAGCTGCCTTCTATGGAAAAGAAAACCCATCCACCATCAAGGAAGTCCTGAAGACTTTATCCACTCTACCTGCTCAGCTGCAGATCATGAAAGAGTCCAGCGCCCGCATCGCCACTATGCACACCATGGCCCGCGCTAAAGCTCATTACGAGGATTTAGAACTTTCAACTTTAATTGGCGGCTTTCCCGAAACTTATAAGGGGCAAGCTCTTGATCAGCTTACCTATAACGCTTTGAAGAAGGAGACCTTTGTCCCTGCAAGCCAGTTGGTCCAAGAGATGAAGCTTACAAGGTTTCAGTCAGCCTACAGCGAAGACGGAAAACGCGTAAAGCCCGGTCCTCTTCCGCCTCTCGATCTTACTCCTGAAGGCCGTAAGGATGAGTTTGCTCCGGACATTGATTCTTCAGATCTTATTGATGATGGAGAAATTTTTGATGCCTTTGCCACTGTTGACTGGGCTGCCGATCAAGCCAAGACAGATCCTTCAACAGACGCAGCCCAAGCCGGAGGCAGCAAGACCCGGGAGTAAAACCAGAACCTTGAAAGTCGCCAGTTGTTTAACTGCTTGTAATATATGTCTTGAACAATGATTCTGAAATGCCCTCTAGTGGCCTTTTGTAATAGACTTAGAAAAAATTCTGTTTAAATTCATACTGGCTTCCTTGGGAAGCAAGTCTGCTTCTTTTGCCTGAAGCTTCCTTATGAAAAGTTATTCTGGCTGCTTCTGGAAGAAATTGAAACCTTTGACGCTGGCGGCTCTTGGCCAAACATCAAGACAGTCATAAAGCTTGATAAGATGTATAATTTATTCTTAACAAGTATTAAACCAATAACTAAAGCAGTCATGGCGGCTTATAACCAGTAAACCTGCAGATGCTTAAGGTGTAGCCAATATAATACAACTGGCGGCTCTTGGCCAAATATGAACACTAAAAAGAGCTCATAAGAGAGGTCATAAAACTCTTTAAAGCAGTATATCTTAAATAAAAGCTTTAGCAAATTTCTAAAGATTGCAAAGTCCCCAGTATGGTGGCGACTCTTGGATCACCCCCAACCAGATCAGTTATTTCTTTTCCTATGTGGTGGCGACTTCTGGCTTGCCAGTTAGTTCGGCCCATAAGGTTGATTATTTCAAGATGGTAAAGCCTTCTGGATTACCAGCAGGCAGCATCCCATCTAAATCGTTTGTGCCCGTACACGGATGAAGGTTCTGGATTACCAGTAACACAACCCGTTTGTTAGGTCTTTTTCCCAATATGGCGACTTCTGGTTTACCAGTAAGTTTAGCTTCATAAGGGCTGAAGGTCCTAAGATGGTGAAGGCCTCTGGATTACCAGGAGGCTCAACCCACATGAGTCTTTTATGCCTGTACACGGATGAAGGTTCTGGATTACCAGGAACATAGCCCGTTTATTAGGTGCCTGTACACGGATGAAGGTTCTGGATTACCAGTAACACAGCCCGCTTATTAGGACTTTGACCCGATATGGTGGCGACTTCTGGCTTACCAGTAAGTTCGGCCCATAGGGTTAAGTGTCCCATGATGGTGAAGGCTTCTGGATTACCAGGAAGCTCATCCGAAGTGGGTCTTTTGTTTCTGCACTTTCACAATATATGTATGATAAAGCACAAGTAATAATGTAATAAAACTTACTCATCATGTTGGATGGAAAACGACAGATGCTTTTTTGACTTGACCACAATATCATCCACATAGGCATGCACATTGCGGCCAATCTGTCCATGAAAACAATTTTGCACGCAACGTTGATAAGTCGCCTGGGCACTCTTGAGCCCGAAAGGCATAGAAACATAACAGAAGGCGCCAAAAGGTGTAATGAAAGCCGTCTTCTCTTGGTCCTCCACTGCCATCTTGATCTGATGATAACCAGAGTATGCATCCAGGAAACATAACCTCTCACACCCTGCTGTAGCATCAATGATTTGATCAATGCGAGGGAGAGCAAATGGATCAGCTGGACAAGCTTTGTTAAGATCCGTGTAGTCAATACACATACGCCAAGTGCCATTTTTCTTCAGAACCAGCACCGGGTTAGCCAACCACTCCGGGTGTAAGACTTCTATGATAAACCCGGCAGCCAGATGTTGGGGAACGTTGCATGGGAAACAAAAATTTTCCTACGCACACACAAGATCTATCCATGGTGATGAGCATCTACGAGAGGGAGAGTGAATCTACATACCCTTGTAGATCGCTAAGCGGAAGCGTTAATAAACGCGGTTGATGTAGTCGAACGTCTTCGCGATCCAAATCGCCGAGCGTCCCGCGATCCAATCACGATCCTTCCGATCTAGTGCCGAACGGACGGCACCTCCGCGTTCAACACACGTACGGCTTGATGACGCCTTCACCTCCTCGATCCAGCGAGCGATGGTGAAGTAGTGGTTGAGTTCCAGCAGCACGACGGCGTGGTGATGGTGGTGAGGAACAATCTCTGCAGGGCTTCGCCAAGCACTACGGAGATTATGACGGAGGAACTAGAGGGCTAGGGTTGCCGGCACACGGCTTGGGAAATCCTGATGTGTCCCGTGTGCTAGCCCTGCCCCTCTATTTATATGTTGAGCCTTGGGGTCTAAACTTGGAGTAAAAGCCTCCTTCGGGTCGGTTTTGCCCGCACAAGGTCGGTTTGGCCCACAGGGAAAGAGTCCAACTCGGATCCCTGCCGAACCGTGCACAGCCGCGCACAAGCGGTAGTACCGCTTCACACAAGCGGTAGTACCGCTTGGGCGGTAGTACCGCTTCACACAAGCGGTAGTACCGCTCGGGCGGTAGTACCGCTTCACCAAGCGGTAGTACCGCTTTCGCGGCAGCAAAACTACTTTTGCACTTTCCAATACCTTGTGGGCTTTATCCCTTTGGCTCATATAAAGTGTTGCTGCACCCGAACACTTCGGTAAACATCCGGAACCCATTCCGGTGAACTCCGGAACCCTTCCAGAGATCAAAACACTATTATCACATATATCAATCTTTACCTCCGGACTATTCCGGAGATCCTCGTCATGTCCGGGATCTTATCCGAGACTCCGAACAACTTTCGGTCACCAACATAATAACTCAATTATACTAATCGTCACCAAACGTTAAGTGTGTAGACCCTGCGGGTTCGAGAACTATGTAGACATGACCGAGACACCTCTACGGCCAATAACCAATAGCGGGACCTGGATGCCCATATTGGCTCCTACATATTCTACGAAGATCTTTATCGGTCGAACCTCTATGTCAAGGATTCAGTTAATCCCGTATGCTGTTCCCTTTGTTCTTCGGTATGTTACTTGCCCGAGATTCGATCGTCGGTATCACTATACCTAGTTCAATCTCGTTACCGGCAAGTCTCTTTACTCGTTCCGTAATACAAGATCCTGTGGCTAACTCTTTAGTCACTTTGCTTGCAAGGCTCAATGTGATGTTGTATTACCGAGTGGGCCCTGAGATACCTCTCCGTCATACGGAGTAACAAATCCCAGTCTTGATCCATGCCAACCCAACAGACACCCTCGGAGATACCTGTAGAGCACCTTTATAGTCACCCAGTTACGTTGCGACGTTTGATACACACAAGGTATTCCTCCGGTGTCAGTGAGTTGCATGATCTCATGGTCAAAGGAACAGATACTTGACATGCAGAAAACAATAGCAATAAACTGACACGATCAAATGCTACGTTTACAGTTTGGGTCTTGTCCATCACATCATTCTCCTAATGATGTGATCCCGTTATCAAATGACATCTCATGTCAATGGCTAGGAAACCTTAACCATCTTTGATCAACGAGCTAGTCAACTAGAGGCTTACTAGGGACACAGTGTTGTCTATGTACCCACACATGTATTTGAGTTTCCAATCAATACAATTATAGCATGGATAATAAACGATTATCATTAACAAGGAAATATAATAATAACCAATTTATTATTGCCTCTAGGGCATATTTCCAACAGTCTCCCACTTGCACTAGAGTCAATAATCTAGTTCACATCACTATGTGATTTACATTGTAATGAATCGAACACCCATGCAGTTCTGGTGTTGTTCATGTTTAGCCCTTGGAAGAGGTTTAGTCATCGGATCTGCAACATTTAGATCCGTGTGTACTTTGCAAATATTTATGTCGTCCTCCTTGATGTAATCGCGGATGGAATTGAAACGTCGCTTTATGTGTCTGGTCCTCTTGTGAAATCTTGGTTCCTTGGCTAGAGCAATGGCACCAGTATTATCACAAAACAGAGTCATTGGGTTAAGTGCACTAGGCACTACTCCAAGATCTGTCATGAACTCCTTCATCCAGACACCTTCCTTCGCCGCCTCCGAGGCAGCGATGTACTCCGCTTCGCATGTAGAATCTGCTACCACGCTTTGCTTGGAACTGCACCAGCTAACCGCACCCCCATTAAGAATAAATACGTATCCGGTTTGCGACTTAGAGTCATCCGGATCAGTGTCAAAGCTTGCATCGACGTAACCCTTTACGACGAGCTCTTGATCACCTCCATAAACGAGAAACATGTCCTTAGTCCTTTTCAGGTACTTCAGGATATTCTTGACCGCCGTCCAGTGTTCCATTCCTGGATCACTTTGAAACCTTCCGACCATACTTATGGCAAGGCTGACATCGGGTCTTGTGCACAGCATTGCATACATGATAGAGCCTATGGCCGAAGCATAGGGGATGACACTCATCTTTTCTCTATCTTCTGCAGTCACTGGGCATTGAGTCTTACTCAACTTCACACCTTACAATACAGGCAAGAACCCCTTCTTGGACTGATCCATTTTGAACTTCTTCAAAACTTTGTCAAGGTATGTGCTTTGTGAAAGTCCTATTAAGCGTCTCGATCTATCTCTATAGATCTTGATGCCTAATATGAAAGCAGCTTCTCCTAGGTCCTTCATTGAAAAACTCTTGTTCAAATATTCCTTTACGCTTTCCAGCATTTCTATATTGTTTCCAATCAGCAATATGTCATCCACATATAATATTAGAAACGCTATAGAGCTCCCACTCACTTTCTTGTAAATACAAGCTTCTCCGTAAACTTGTATAAACTCGAACGCTTTGATCACTTCATCAAAGCGAAGATTCCAACTCCGAGATGCTTGCACCAGTCCATAAATGGATCGCTGGAGTTTGCAAACTTTGTCAGCATTCTCTGGATCGACAAAACCTTCTGGTTGCATCATATACAACTCTTCCTTAAGGTAACCGTTAAGGAACGCTGTTTTGACATCCATCTGCCAAATTTCATAATCGAAAAAGGCAGCTATTGCTAACATGATTCTGATGGACTTAAGCATCGCTACGGGTGAGAAGGTCTCATCGTAGTCAACTCCTTGAACTTGTGAAAAACCCTTTGCCACAAGTCGAGCTTTATAGACGGTGACATTACCGTCCGCGTCCGTCTTCCTCTTAAAGATCCATTTGTTCTGAATGGCCTTACGCCCTTCAGGTAATACTTCCAAAGTCCATACTTTGTTTTCATACATGGATCCCATCTCGGATTTCATGGCCTCTAACCACTTCTCGGAATCCGGGCCCATCATCGCTTCTCCATAGCTCGTAGGTTCATCGTTGTTTAACAACATGACCTCTAAGACAGGGTTGCCGTACCACTCAGGAGTAGTACGCGTCCTTGTCGACCTACGAGGTTCGATAGCAACTTGATCCAAAGCTTCATGATCATCATCATTAACTTCCTCTTCAGCTAATGTAGGCTCCACAGAAACAACTTTCTGCGCTGCGCTACTCTCAGGTTGAAGTAAAGGTTCAATAACCTCATCAAGTTCTATCTTCCTCCCACTCAATTCTTTCGAGAGAAACTCTTTCTCAAGAAATGTTCCGTTTTTAGCGACAAACATTTTGCCTTCGGATCTGAGATAGAAGGTATACCCAACTGTCTCTTTTGGGTATCCTATGAAGACGCATTTCTCCGCTTTGGGTTCCAGCTTTTCAGGCTGAAGCTTTTTGACATAAGCATCACATCCCCAAACTTTAAGAAACGACAGCTTTGGCTTCTTGCCAAACCAAAGTTCATATGGCGTCGTCTCAACGGATTTCGATGGTGCCCTATTTAAAGTGAATGCAGCTGTCTCTAATGCATAACCCCAAAACGATAGTGGCAAATCGGCAAGAGACATCATAGATCGCACCATATCTAATAAGGTTCGATTACGACGTTCGGACACACCATTACGCTGTGGTGTTCCAGGCGGTGTCAATTGTGAAACAATTCCACACTGTCTTAAGTGACTGCCAAACTCATAACTCAGATATTCTCCTCCTCGATCAGATCGTAGGAATTTAATCTTCTTGTTACGATGATTCTCAACTTCACTCTGAAATTGTTTGAACTTTTCAAATGTTTCAGACTTGTGTTTCATTAAGTAAATATACCCATATCTACTTAAGTCATCAGTGAAGGTGAGAAAGTAACGATAACCACTGCGCGCTTCAATACTCATCGGACCGCACACATCAGTATGTATGATTTCCAATAAGTCACTTGCCCGTTCCATTGTTCCAGAGAACGGCGTTTTAGTCATCTTGCCCATGAGGCATGGCTCACATGTGTCAAGTGATTCAAAATCAAGTGACTCCAAAAGTCCATCAGCATGGAGCTTCTTCATGCGTTTTACGCCAATATGACCTAAACGGCAGTGCCACAAGAAAGTGGTATTATCATTATCAATTCTATATCTTTTGGCATCAATGTTATGAACATGTGTATTATTACTATCGAGATTCAATAAGAATAAACCCCTCACATTGGGTGCATGACCATAAAAGATATTACTCATATAAATAGAACAACCATTATTCTCTGATTTAAATGAGTAACCGTCTCGCAATAAACAAGATCCAGATATAATGTTCATGCTTAACGCAGGCACCAAATAACACTTATTTAGGTTCATCAATAATCCCGACGGTAATCGAAGAGCGAGCGTGCCGACGGCGATCACATCAACCTTGGAACCATTTCCCACGCGCATCGTCACTTCGTCCTTTGCCAGCCTCCGTCTATTCCGCAGTTCCTGTTTTGAGTTGCAAATATGAGCAACCGCACCGGTATCAAATACCCAGGCACTACAACGAGAGTTGGTAAGGTACACATCAATAACATGTATATCATATATACCTTGTTTGTTGTTGGCCGCCTTCTTGTCAGCCAAATACTTGGGGCAATTCCGCTTCCAGTGTCCAGTTCCCTTGCAATGAAAACACACAGTTTCTGGTTTGGGTCCAGCCTTGGGTTTCTTCACGAGAGGAGCAACTGCTTTGCCACTCTTCTTAGAGTTACCCTTCTTACCCTTGCCATTTTTCTTGAAACTAGTGGTTTTATTGACCATCAACACTTGATGCTCCTTCTGAATTTCAGACTCAGCGACTTTCAGCATCGCAAACAGCTCGGCGACTGACTTGTTCATCCCGTGCATGTTATAGTTCAACACGAAGCTCTTGTAGCTAGGCGGCAATGATTGAAGAACTCTGTCAGTGATAGCCTCTGGCGGAAGGGGCATCCCTAACTCAGCCAGACGGGTGGAGTACCCAGACATTCTGAGCACGTGATCACTGATAGACCCGTTCTCCTCCATCTTGCAAGCATAGAACTTATCGGAGATCTCATATCTCTCGATCCGGGCATTCTTCTGAAAGATAAACTTCAACTCCTGGAACATCTCATATGCTCCATGACGTTCAAAACGTCTTTGAAGTCCCGGTTCTAAGCCATACAACATTGCACATTGAACTATTGAGTAATCATCAGAACGAGCCTGCCAGGCGTTCACAACGTCTAGAGACTCAACTGGAGCGGGTGGATCACCAAGCGGTGCATCAAGGACATAAGCCTTCTGGGAAGCCGTAAGGATAATCCTTAGATTACGGGCCCAGTCCACAAAGTTACTTCCATCATCTTTCAACTTAGCTTTCTCTAGGAACGCATTAAAATTCAGGGGTGCTACTGCGCGAGCCATGATCTACAACATAAATATAGCAAAGACAACTTAGACTATTGTTCTTAGATAATGAGTTTAGTTAATCATATTTAAAAAAACTCCCACTCAAATTGACATCCCTCCGATCATTCGAGTGTAACATGATCCAAATCCACCAACTCAAGTCCGATCATCACGTGAGTTGAGGTGGTTTCAATGGTGAACATCTTCATGTTGATCATATCTACTATATGACTCATGTTCGACCTTTCGGTCTCTTGTGTTCCGAGGCCATGTCTGTACATGCTAGGCTCGTCAAGTTTAACCCGAGTGTTCCGCACGTGCAACATGGCTTGCACCCGTTGTATGCGAACGTAGAGTCTATCACACCCGATCATCACGGCGTGTCTCGAAACGATGAACTTTCGCAACGGTGCACACTTGGGGAGAACACAATTTATCTTGAAATTTAAGTGAGGGATCACCTTATAATGCTACCGTCGTCCTAAGCAAAATAAGATGCATAAAAGGATTAACATCACATGCAAATCATAAGTGACATGATATGGCCATGAACTTGTGCTTTTGATCTCCATCTCCAAAGCACCGGCATGATCTCCATCGTCACCGGCATGACACCATGATCTCCATCATCTTGATCTCCATCAACGTGTCGCCATAAGGTTGTCGCGCCGACTGTTGCTTCCACGACTATTGCTAACGTTTAGCGATAAAGTAAAGCATTACATAGCGCTTAATGATTGACACGCAGGTCATACAATAATTAAAGACAACTCTATGGCTCCTGCCAGTTGCCATACTCATCGACATGCAAGTCGTGATATTCTATACAACACATGATCATCTCATACATCACATATATCTCATCATGTAATTGGCCATATCATATCACATCATACCCTGCAAAAACAAGTTAGACGTCCTCTAATTGTTGTTGCAAATTTTACGTGGCTGCTACGGGTTTGCAAGAACCGTTCTTACCTACGCAAAACCACAACGTGGTGTAGTGATTGCTTTTTGATCTTCTAAAAGAACCCTCTTCATTGAAATCGATTCAACTAAAGTGAGAGAGACAGACACCCGCTAGCCATCTTTATGCAACGAAGTTACATGTTAGTTGAAGGAACCTGTCTCGCGTAAGTGTACGCGTAATGTCGGTCCGGGCCGCTTCATCTCACAGTACCGCCGAATCAAATATCAACTAGTAACGGCAAGCAATATGTATACACCCACGCCCACAACTCGTTTGTGTTCTACTCGAGATCTCATCTACGCATAGACCTAGCTCATGATGCCACTGTTGGGGAACGTTGCATGGGAAACAAAAATTTTCCTACGCACACACAAGATCTATCCATGGTGATGAGCATCTACGAGAGGGAGAGTGAATCTACATACCCTTGTAGATCGCTAAGCGGAAGCGTTAATAAACGCGGTTGATGTAGTCGAACGTCTTCGCGATCCAAATCGCCGAGCGTCCCGCGATCCAATCACGATCCTTCCGATCTAGTGCCGAACGGACGGCACCTCCGCGTTCAACACACGTACGGCTTGATGACGCCTTCACCTCCTCGATCCAGCGAGCGATGGTGAAGTAGTGGTTGAGTTCCAGCAGCACGACGGCGTGGTGATGGTGGTGAGGAACAATCTCTGCAGGGCTTCGCCAAGCACTACGGAGATTATGACGGAGGAACTAGAGGGCTAGGGTTGCCGGCACACGGCTTGGGAAATCCTGATGTGTCCCGTGTGCTAGCCCTGCCCCTCTATTTATATGTTGAGCCTTGGGGTCTAAACTTGGAGTAAAAGCCTCCTCCGGGTCGGTTTTGCCCGCACAAGGTCGGTTTGGCCCGCAGGGAAAGAGTCCAACTCGGATCCCTGCCGAACCGTGCACAGCCGCGCACAAGCGGTAGTACCGCTTCACACAAGCGGTAGTACCGCTTGGGCGGTAGTACCGCTTCACACAAGCGGTAGTACCGCTCGGGCGGTAGTACCGCTTCACCAAGCGGTAGTACCGCTTTCGCGGCAGCAAAACTACTTTTGCACTTTCCAATACCTTGTGGGCTTTATCCCTTTGGCTCATATAAAGTGTTGCTGCACCCGAACACTTCGGTAAACATCCGGAACCCATTCCGGTGAACTCCGGAACCCTTCCAGAGATCAAAACACTATTATCACATATATCAATCTTTACCTCCGGACTATTCCGGAGATCCTCGTCATGTCCGGGATCTTATCCGAGACTCCGAACAACTTTCGGTCACCAACATAATAACTCAATTATACTAATCGTCACCAAACGTTAAGTGTGTAGACCCTGCGGGTTCGAGAACTATGTAGACATGACCGAGACACCTCTACGGCCAATAACCAATAGCGGGACCTGGATGCCCATATTGGCTCCTACATATTCTACGAAGATCTTTATCGGTCGAACCTCTATGTCAAGGATTCAGTTAATCCCGTATGCTGTTCCCTTTGTTCTTCGGTATGTTACTTGCCCGAGATTCGATCGTCGGTATCACTATACCTAGTTCAATCTCGTTACCGGCAAGTCTCTTTACTCGTTCCGTAATACAAGATCCTGTGGCTAACTCTTTAGTCACTTTGCTTGCAAGGCTCAATGTGATGTTGTATTACCGAGTGGGCCCTGAGATACCTCTCCGTCATACGGAGTAACAAATCCCAGTCTTGATCCATGCCAACCCAACAGACACCCTCGGAGATACCTGTAGAGCACCTTTATAGTCACCCAGTTACGTTGCGACGTTTGATACACACAAGGTATTCCTCCGGTGTCAGTGAGTTGCATGATCTCATGGTCAAAGGAACAGATACTTGACATGCAGAAAACAATAGCAATAAACTGACACGATCAAATGCTACGTTTACAGTTTGGGTCTTGTCCATCACATCATTCTCCTAATGATGTGATCCCGTTATCAAATGACATCTCATGTCAATGGCTAGGAAACCTTAACCATCTTTGATCAACGAGCTAGTCAACTAGAGGCTTACTAGGGACACAGTGTTGTCTATGTACCCACACATGTATTTGAGTTTCCAATCAATACAATTATAGCATGGATAATAAACGATTATCATTAACAAGGAAATATAATAATAACCAATTTATTATTGCCTCTAGGGCATATTTCCAACACCAGAAGCCGGGCTATCTCTTCCCCGATAGCTTTCCGTCTCTCTTCATTAAAATGGCGAAGATACTGCTTGACAGGCTTGTACTTAGGATCCACATTAAGGCGGTGCTCGACGAGTTTTCTCGGCACACCCGGCATGTCAGAAGGTTTCCATGCAAAGATGTCCCGATTCTCACGGATAAACTCGACGAGCGCTTTCCTATTTGGGGTCCATGTTGGACCCTATAGTGAACTTAGCAGAAGAGTCGCCAGGGGTAAATTCCACTTCCTTGGTGTCTCTGTGAGCCTGAAACTTGAGAGGCGGCTCTCCTTCTGTAGAGGGCTTCTTGAGAGGCGTCATATCCGCCGGGTCTACATTGCTTGTGTAGATTTTGAGCTCCTCCGAGGCACAAGCCGTTTCAGCATAAGCAGCATCTCCTTCTTCACACTCCATGGCGACTTTCCGGTTTCCATGAACTGTGATTGGACCCTTGGGACCCGGCATCTTGAGCTTGAGATAAATATAACAGGGCCTAGCCATGAATTTGGCATAAGCCGGCCCCGGTGTCGTCTGTGATGAACCGCGTCAGACTCCACCCGGCGCTGCTCCAGATGATAATTCTCCTGTTGCAGACGCACCGATTCTTCCCGTAACTCTCGTTCACGAGTCGCCAGACGGACGTTCTCCGCATCAATGCCAGCTTGAGCCTGTACCATCTGATCCTTGATCCTGACGATCTCTACATTGAGCTCTGCCTGATTTTCCGCAGTGACCTGTGTGCCCAGCAGTGTAGTTAACGTAGCCGTCAATCCCACCAGGGTCTGTGCTGGCGAAACTCTTGACACCGCGTTGGAGGTTCCAGCATCCGCTGCCGGGTCTGGTATATCAGCCGCCCCCGCCATGTAGACAACAGGGCGAGCGGGCGGGCCTAAAGAATCCTGCGCCGGCGAGTTCTGCTGAAAGCCCCCAAGATCCTCTTGGTGAAGAGAATAAAGCGACTCTCCGCCAGAGGAATAGCCACCATCAACGTAAGTCGTCGAGCCCTCCGTGGAAGCCGACGATCCAGAATACTCCACCCCTTGAGTGAAGCCAACGAAGACATGCTCTCGCCTGGCGGGCTGCGTGTCCTGGACCGGCTTGAAGGTGTCGGTGAAGATATCCGGCCCAGATCCAGATCCACCGGCCTGCACAGGAGCCGGAAGCCTAGGGGCGGCTCTCGCCACGGCGGGTTGCGCGCGGCGGGCCATTTCAACGACCTCCGTGGAGGTGGCTGGCTTAGAGCCGCCGGCCTTCCCGATGAAGACATGAATTCCGCCAAAGGGGACCCGGTACCCGTACTCAAGAGAGTCGGCCTCGGGGCCCCAGCCTGAGTCGTCGATGAGCAGATTGCCGCGGCGACTCTTGGTCATCCAGCCAATCACGTATCCCTCGAGTCCTTGGGGAGGACCCTTCGAATACTCAACACCACCATGCGATAGCCCCACGGTGGGCGCCAACTGTCGTGGTATTTTCACGGCAGATGTCCTCATAGGACTTGATCTCGAAGCCATCGCGTAAGTAGCAGACCGAAGGGGTTAAACGAGGAACACGGGAGGCAAGGTTTACCCAGGTTCGGCCCCTCTCGTGGAGGTAAAAGCCTACTCCTGCTAGATGTATTGAAGATCTCGATTACAAGGGTTTTGGAACTTGTCTAGCCCTAGCTCTCGAAAGGTTTCAACGTGATCTCTCTAGCCCCAGGGCTCCCCCTTTATATATAGGCGGAGGTCCGGGGCTTACATAAGAGTCCGGGTCGGGATAGCAATCCGAGCCCAACTCTCCTTTACTTGTTTCCTAAGTTATACCTCGAGGCGGTTTGCACATACCGCCTCTCACGGCGGGTCTTGGGCCGGCCCTTCCTTGGGCGGCTCTTCTTCTGGGCCTCTTGAGAACGCTCCGGCCCAACTAGCCTATCTTCAATAAAGATCCCCAGAACCCGGCCCTAAACGGGCGGGTCTCACCGAAAGATATTTCCCTGACATACCCCCTAGTCCAGGACACCGTCAGGGGGCGAATGGTGGATCTTGTGGTCTGGTACGCGGCTATCCTACGGCTCGAGGCTGACCGGCCGATAATTTCGGCCCGCGCACCGGCGCAGAGTACTACCCCAACCAGCGACACCAGCTGCTACAATGGGCGACGCCATTTGCTACAACCAACGACTCTGGTTGCTACAAACGATGCGACTCCGGCCGCTGCGTGCTGCAACCGGTGACGCCATTTGCTACAATCGATGACGACATTCGCTACAACCAACTACTCTGGTTTCTATAAGCGGGGCGACTCCGGCTGTTGCGTGTTGCAACCGGAGACGACATTTGCTACAAACGGCGACACCCATTTGCTATAACCAGCGACTATGGTTCCTACAAGCGGCGTGACTCCATCCGTTGTGTGCTACAACCGGCGACGTCGGCTGCTACAACCGGTGATTCCAGGCGGCGCCGACGATGCTGCATACCCCTTGGTGGCCATGCTACGAGCAGTCGACGGCGACGCGTGGCCCAGGTAGCAATGCTATGACGAGCAGCCGAGTCTCATTCGCGAGCGGGCTGTAGCGCTGAAGACATGGGTGTGACTATTTTTCTGTGAAGGAGAAGCGAGGGAAGGGTAACGAGGCTGAAGGTCAGGCTCATCCTCATCGGAATGTGAGGGGAGGAATTTACAGGCTGTGAACGAGAAGGGCGGCGCATGCGAGCAGAACGGCTGCTCCCGAGCTAGATTGTGAGGATGGGAAAATGACTTTGCTGTTTTTTCTGTCTCCGAATCAGATCTAACGGACCGAGTCAGCTAAATCGGGCGGCTCAGGTACGACCGGCCGAAGTGGCGCCGGTCGACCGGTGCCTATAAGGCCTTGTACAATGTAAGGTGCTTAGGGGAGGTGCTTAAGAAAATAAACCAGTCTTTTCTTAAGCACCGGTGCTTATTTGTACATGGTAGGCGCTTAGTTAGACGTCTCTCTAGAAATATGCACTGGTGCTTAAGAGAAGCCTGATTTATTTTCCTAACACCTCCCCTAAGCATCTTGCATTGTATAAGGCCTAAGCGTCCTAGAAAGAAATGTTGCAAACAGATCAACTGAGACTCGGCTAAATCGCAGTCAGTGGACGTAACCGCACATCTGCAATTTGCGCAAATTTCGTCCTCCGCGGAGCGCGACTCCCCCTCCTGCCTCCTCCTCGCCCGTCCGTCGCGGTCGCGTTGGTCGCGAGTTAGAAAACGTGCTGTCAAAAGCGACGCCGCAACGCGAGCGATCTCTTCCTGCTCTCACCTCGCCTTGGGGCCCCGCACCGACGATGCCAAGCACCACCAACCTGCCCCCGACCTCCGACCCTCCCGCCTTGCAGGTTACGCCCAGTCGCCCCGCCCGTCACCTTCGCTTCCAAACCCCGCAAAATCTCTCCCTCCCGCGAAAAACACCTGCCGCACGCCGCCCCGCCCGCCTCTCCCCGCTCAGGCGCCCAACCCTTTGCTTCCATTCTTTCCATCCACCCGCCGATGCGATGCCGACGGCCCATCCCCACCCACCGCCTGCCAGCGCCACGCCACCGCACCCCCGCCGTGGCTATATCACCACGCATCCAACCTCCGGCACGCTGACCCTATCCCTCCCTCTCCCACTCCACTCCCCACCCTTCCTTCCGGCGACCGCCGCTCCG
The DNA here is from genome assembly GCA_039707655.1 of Elymus sibiricus. Classification (NCBI taxonomy): domain Eukaryota; kingdom Viridiplantae; phylum Streptophyta; class Magnoliopsida; order Poales; family Poaceae; genus Elymus; species Elymus sibiricus. Next base: position 358,060,235 of record CM077667.1, read on the forward strand.
TCCGCCCGCGCGCCGGCGAGGAGTGAGGAGCCACGATGGAGCCGGGGGCCCATCCTCCCTGCGCGGCCTGCGGGGACGACGCGCACGCCGCCTGCCGCGCCTGCAGCTACGCGCTCTGCAGGGCGTGCCTCGACGAGGACGTCGCCGAGGGCCGCGCCGCCTGCGCGCGCTGCGGCGGGGAGTACGCCGTCTGCGACCCAGGTCCGTTTTCCTTGACAGAGGCTCAGCGGCACAGCGAAGAGCATTGCTCTCACGAGTTTGATCTCTGTTCCAGCGCATGGCAAGGAGAGCGCCGTGGAGGAGGAGGAGGCTGTGGAGGACCAGCTCGTCGCCGAGGGTCTGCGTGGGCGGGTCACAATGGCGAACCAACTCAGCGATCGCCAGGTGAGGTCATTGATTCCTGCAACTGTCCGGTTTTGTGTAGACCAGCTGAACACACACCCCTAAAGGAAGGGGAATTTCCTACAGTTCTGACAATGTTGGATGGGATTTCTCTGCAACAGGATGAAGTGAGTCATGCCAGGACCCTTAGCAGCATGTCTGGAGTTGGGAGTGGTAGGCATACTTAACTAGTTTGCTTGGGATTTTTACCTCGCTCGTTGTCGCTTGAGTACTGAATTCTTTTCACTCACTCTGGATTTGAAGAGTTGAATGATGAATCCGGGAAGCCCATCTGGAAGAACAGGGTTGATAGTTGGAAGGAGAAGAAGAATGAGAAGAAAGCCTCAGCGAAAAAGGCTGCAGCTAAAGCACAAGTTCCGCCTGTGGAAGAACAGATCATGGAAGAAAAGGAGTAAGAATTACGCATCCATTTATACATCCTTAAAATGATCACTCTAGAGCTTTTACTTGTAAATATGTATTGGTGTATCTGAACAAATGAAAATAGCTGTAAATATCATCACATTGACCGTTTTTCGGTATAATCATAACCATTATATAGTTCGAACTTCGAATTCACACCACAGAAGCTTTTAGATGAGCTAGATGCCAGTTATATTTGAAATTGACCTTAATGTATCATGCGAGTCCTATATATCTTACCAGATCTCAAATACAAAGTTCTATATTTCCCATGTACTGGGGGAAATAGCTTAAGCTGATCTGGAAAATTGGAAATGTCATATTGTTTTCACACTTCATATATCATTAACATGCTTCATTTACACCTAAAAGTCAGACAATTTGTTGCCTAGATGGCCTATAACCATTAACAGCACCTTCTTGTTTATACATCCTAAAAGTCAGACAATTTGTTAAAATGCATCTTATCACCTTCCCCCATTAGCTTAGGATTTTGGGTGAGTTGGTTGGTGCATATAATTCAAGAGTTTTAGTATTAATATGCTGTCGATTTATTGTGACACATCAAACGATTTTGCAGTTTGACAGATGCGTATGAGCCACTTTCCCGGATCATCCCTATATCGAAGAACAAGCTCACACCTTACAGGGCAGTCATCATTATGCGGCTAGTAGTTCTCGGGCTCTTCTTCCACTACCGTATCACCAACCCTGTCGACAGCGCCTTTGGTCTCTGGCTGACTTCAGTCATATGTGAGATCTGGTTCGGTTTCTCCTGGATCTTGGATCAATTTCCCAAGTGGTGTCCTGTCAACCGAGAGACTTATGTTGATAGGCTGATTGCACGGTATGCTCGCCGGTAGTACCACTAAAAATGTTTATATATTAGTAAGCATTGGTTGTACTGAATTTCATACTCCATGCATGTTACAGATATGGAGATGGAGAAGATTCTGGGTTAGCACCTGTGGATTTCTTTGTCAGTACAGTGGATCCATTGAAAGAGCCTCCGCTAATCACTGCGAACACTGTGCTGTCCATTCTTGCGGTGGACTATCCTGTTGAGAAAATTTCGTGCTACGTCTCTGACGATGGATCTGCTATGCTCACGTTTGAATCACTTGCTGAAACTGCGGAATTTGCAAGGAGATGGGTTCCATTTTGCAAGAAGTTCTCCATTGAGCCACGAACCCCTGAGTTCTACTTCTCACAGAAGATTGACTACTTGAAGGATAAAATACACCCATCTTTCGTCAAGGAGCGTAGGGCTATGAAGGTATATTTCGATTGGACAGTTAGACGACGTCCTTTATTTTGTCAGTTTCGTTTTGCTGTTAGTCATGTAAATAAGCATTGTGTTTTGTGCAGAGAGATTATGAAGAGTTCAAGGTGAGGATAAATGCTTTGGTTGCGAAGGCTCAGAAGACACCTGAGGAAGGCTGGGTCATGCAGGATGGGACACCATGGCCTGGGAACAACTCTCGTGACCACCCCGGCATGATTCAGGTAGTTTGCTTTTCACTATTGAAATCAGTCCAGGAAATGTTATGGGTGAATCGTTTTTTAAAAACATAGGCGATCTTTGACTGACGAGCAATTTTAACATGGTCCCTCTTACCTTAGTATTGAAGTTTATACATGTGACAATTATGAAGTGTACGCTGCCATTTGGACTTGAAAGCAATGGCAAAGTGCTAACTTTCTTTAACCTCTTAAGATATTAAGACATAACGAAAACCTCTACAAATAAAAAATCAGTATCTATTAGGTAGTTAATTTTCCTGGGCATTGTGTCTAAAATCATTCATTATTTGTTCAGCATACAATTAGTTACCATTGTCTCAAATGTCCTCACTGAAGCTGAACGTACATGAGATCAGGTTCCACTTATACATGACTAAAAGCGAAGTCATGGTTTGCAGATGTTGAATTGATGCTTCTAATATGATGCCTGCTGACCTTCCAAGAAGACCAACAAATAGTTACCTTGTCGGCGATTTGTTGAAACTTATCCTTATCGTATTTCTGACTTCTGGTTGTAGGTTTTCCTTGGTGAGACCGGTGCTCGCGACTACGATGGAAATGAGCTTCCTCGGCTAGTATATGTTTCAAGAGAGAAAAGACCAGGGTATCAACACCACAAGAAGGCAGGGGCTATGAACGCTCTGGTAAATCTTTTTTAGAGAATTATCCTATTTATTTGTTTATTTTGACAAAATTTGCTCGAATACAAGGTTACTGAATAATTATCTAATTTGGCAGGTCCGAGTGTCTGCTGTTCTGACAAATGCTCCGTACATTCTTAACCTTGACTGTGATCACTATGTTAACAACAGCAAAGCTGTGCGTGAAGCAATGTGCTTCATGATGGACCCTTCTGTTGGTAGAGATGTCTGCTATGTTCAGTTCCCACAGAGATTCGATGGGATTGATCGCAGTGATCGTTATGCCAATAGGAACGTCGTGTTCTTTGATGTAAGCATTATGCCACTGATATGTATTCCATTTAAGTATCTTTACCCAACTTATATGTTCATACTTATCATGCACAGGTTAACATGAAAGGGCTTGATGGCATCCAAGGACCGGTTTATGTGGGAACTGGTTGTTGTTTCTATCGGCAAGCACTCTATGGTTACGGGCCACCATCTCTGCCTGCCCTTCCAAAATCTTCGGCTTGTTCATTCTGCTGCTGCTGCTGTCCTAAGAAAAAGGTTGAAAAAACTGAGAAAGAAATGCACAGAGACTCCAGGCGAGAAGACCTTGAGTCTGCCATTTTCAATCTACGGGAAATCGACAGTAAGTGCACGAACTATGTGGAATAAACGTTCTAAATCTTAAGAATTGTGTTTTCGTAACATTGATTGCTTTTGCAGACTACGATGAGTATGAGCGGTCCATGCTTATCTCCCAGATGAGCTTCGAGAAGTCGTTTGGACAGTCTTCGGTATTCATTGAATCAACTCTTATGGAGAATGGGGGTGTTCCTGAGTCTGCAGACCCTTCTACACTGATTAAAGAAGCCATTCATGTCATTAGTTGTGGATATGAAGAGAAAACTGAATGGGGAAAAGAGGTTAGTTCCTGCTCGTCAGTGTCTATACTTATGTCAAATTATTGCTTGACAATGCCTCAAGTTATTTTGCTCTGTTCACTAGGCATGACTAGTTTCTGCTTTTGTGTCAGCTTGGTTGGATCTATGGTTCAGTTACAGAGGATATTCTGACTGGGTTTAAGATGCATTGCCGTGGGTGGCGATCCATCTACTGCATGCCGATAAGACCTGCATTCAAGGGATCAGCCCCAATCAACCTTTCCGATCGTTTGCACCAGGTTCTTCGGTGGGCTCTTGGTTCTGTTGAGATCTTCTTCAGCCGGCATTGCCCTCTGTGGTATGGCTACGGTGGTGGCCGTCTGAGATGGCTCCAGAGGCTGTCATACATCAACACCATTGTCTACCCCTTCACCTCTGTTCCTCTCGTCGCATACTGCTGCCTGCCTGCCATTTGCTTGCTCACCGGCAAATTCATCATTCCAATCGTAAGATTTCTGAAGACGCATATATACATGGCACTGGACTGTCATGACTATCACTGTTTAACACCGATAACATTGTCCACTTGCTTCCAATACAGCTCTCCAATGCCGCGACGATATGGTTTCTTGGCCTCTTCACCTCCATCATCCTGACGAGCGTCCTGGAGCTGCGGTGGAGCGGCATTGGCATTGAGGACTGGTGGCGCAACGAGCAGTTCTGGGTCATCGGTGGCGTGTCTGCTCATCTCTTTGCCGTGTTCCAGGGTATCCTCAAGATGGTGATCGGGCTGGACACCAACTTCACGGTCACGAGCAAGGCCGCGGAGGACGGCGATTTCGCTGAGCTGTACGTGTTCAAGTGGACGACGGTGCTGATCCCGCCTACGACAATCCTGGTGCTCAACCTCGTCGGCGTGGTGGCTGGGTTCTCGGACGCGCTCAACAGCGGGTACGAGTCATGGGGGCCGCTCTTCGGCAAGGTGTTCTTCGCCATGTGGGTGATTATGCACTTGTACCCGTTCCTCAAGGGTCTCATGGGCCGCCAGAACCGGACTCCCACCATCGTCATACTCTGGTCCGTCCTGCTGGCCTCGGTCTTCTCCCTCCTCTGGGTCAAGATCGACCCCTTTATCAGCGGCGCTGAGACCGTCGCCACCGGAGCCTGCAGCAGCATCGACTGCTGAGCAACCGCCATTGCTTGGAGGTCCAGGCAATTGTTTGCTGGTTAGCGGACGTGTGTATTTGATCAATGTAAAGACCTCTGCCCGCCATCTCAGAGGTGATGTAGGCTACTATTTTGCCTCGATTTTTTTCACTGCCGTTGACTCTCTTATGGAAAGTTTTGATGTTAAAGCCTCTGGAATTGTGAGTGGCCAAAGTTGAAGTTCGTGTAAAGCATACTTGTAGAAAAGGAAATATGTACTTCCGTACAGAGAGAGAAAAAACGCATAAGAGGAACTTGAAATTGCACTGGTATCTCATGAAAAACGATAAGACTGTCTGCTGTGCACTAGTGTTTTTGGAATCCTGTGCACTAGCCTCTAACAGAAAATGCATGTCATATCTGCACAAAGATAAGAATTACCATCCTCTGTTTGAATTAAAACCATGACAAGAACTATGAAACGGAGGGAGTGGCAAACAAGTTGTACCCCATGGCCTTTTGTAATTGAGAATTTTCAAGTGTGCCACCCCATTGCTAGTTTGGGAGAATGCTAATGCATGCTTCGAACTCTCAATGCAACCACATTGTGTCCCTACAAGCTACAGTCAGTTCCGTTTTTCCGATGTCAACTTTGCGGTCGCATGATTCTAATTTTGCCATAGAACTACTCTAACCATGCGTATCATCATCATCATCATCATCTAGCATGACCTTTCCAGCATCAGCTTTCGACTGCCGTTTTCCCAACTACAAGCATCAGATCGGAGCGCATTCTCAGTGAAAAGGCAGCAGTGATGAGACATCAATCGCAGCTAGTACTACCTAATTTTCATGAGGACATGAATTAGAATTACACGCGCGGGGAACACAGCTCACCGATCGATTATCCTAGTACTGTATTTGTCAAGAATGATGTGGCTAAATGATGCCCCGTGTGCTGCACTAGTGATGCAGCCTAGCTATATCAATCGAGTGCTGGTGCTAATGCTAATGCTACTTATGTGCTGCATTTTAGCTTGCTATATCGTGGCCAGCGTGGTGAAATGGTGGGTCTTGATTGCATGGACAACGTAGGGGCATGAGTGGGGAATCAAAGCCTTAGTATGATGCTTGTACTATTCAATCATGAGCGTTCATTAGGACGGTGATCCATCATTGCCCCGGCAAATTGCCATGCCAAAGCGGACAACACGACCTCATATGAAGCAATGAACTACTGTAAACTTCCTTCACCGGCCGGGAATTGATCTACCGGGCAGAGCATACTCCCTCTGTACCACAATACTGGTAGCTGAAAGAACTTGTACTGGTTCTCCCCAACAACAAATATTTAGGTATAGAGAGAGTACATCCGTGCAAACAAGAGAGATCACTGCGGAAAGAGAGATATTACGGTCAACGAGGAACTGCGGAAAGAGAGATCACTGCGCAGCTCGAAGCGTCGGCTGCGTCGCTGTGCATCATGTTGCGAGCACGAGCATGGAGAGGGGCCGGCATGGCCTAGCCGGACAAGCTGCGCTCTGCATGCATGCATGATGGCCGTGAAAGAGCGCGGTTCCGGTAGGCGGCAGAGTACGCTTCAAGCCTAAACTAAAATAAGGCCGGACAGACCACGGAAAAAGTCTAAATGAAGGAGATTGAAGCACCACTCTTGTCCAGCTCTCATCACTCTCTCCACTCGACTTCTCCTTCTTCCCCTCGCTCGTTTACATACAGATACACACGCGAATGACCTTTTCCTTTTATTCTTAAATCAAACTTCAAAGTGATCGTTGCCCACATCGGTCCGTCATGCATAGTACTCCCTCCGTAAATTAATATAAGAGTGTTTAGATCACTACTTTAGTGATCTAAACACTCTTATATTAGTTTACAGAGGAAGTAACTGTTTTACTCTTCTGAATTTGTGATACTGGGGTGAACACAGTAGAACAATGCGAAGTGCGGCCTCTTCGTTGTACTTTTTGTCAGTTTTTTTCGACTGATCTATGCTGGTTTAGGAGTGCAACATGCACTGCTAACACTACACAGCGTAGCAGCAAACTTCGAATTTCTGTCCAAATAGACCACTCGGCGAGTGCAATTGTCAAAAAGGACCACCTGTGAAAATAAACGCCGGATCAGACCCCCCCGGCCGCCACCAGCGCGGGCGGCTGGGCCCAGCCGCCACTACCACTGGCGGCCGGCACTGTTACTGGGCCCTGCCGCCACTCCACACGGCGGCCGGCACTGTTGGTGGGCCCAGCCGCCACCACACGAGGCGGCCGGCGGGTTCCTCCGTTATGCGCGCTCCAGGACGGGAACGGAGCCAGGGCAGTGGGTCCGGCCGCCACGGCTCCAGGCGGCCGGTACTGTTCATGCATTTTTTGAACAGTGAATAATGATTTTTAGAAAAAATTCAAAAAAATACCAAAAAAATTTAAAAAAATCTGAAATTTTGCAACCACTTAGAACACTCGATCGCCTTTGCTGCCAAAAAGTTTCAGATATTTTTGATTTTTTTTGCATTTTTTTAAATTTTTTTTTGAATTTTTTTCAGATATCACTGTTCACCGTGAACAGTGTCGGCCGCCTCTTGGGGTGGCGGCCGGTCCCGCCGCGCGGCTCCGTTCCGTCGCCAGCAGTGCCTGCAACGGCAACAGTGGCGGCCGCCTGCTGCGGTGGCGGCCGGGCCCAGAAACAGTGCCGGCCGCCGTGTGCAGTGGCGGCAGGGCCCAGTAACAGTGCCGGCCGCCAGTGCCAGTGGCGGCTGGTCCCAGCCGCCCGCGCTGGTGGCGGCCGGGGGGTCTGATCCGGCGTTTATTTTCACAGGTGGTCCTTTTTGACAATTGCACTCGCCGGGTGGTCTATTTGGACAAAAATTCGCAAACTTCGTATCCGACTACTATTCAACATGCAGTCGTAAAACAACCTCGCCAACACAGCAAGAGAAGCAACAAAAAGTTCACGAGACGCTCGCGCATGGCATCTCATCTGCACACTTTGCAGAGGCAGACGACCAGGATGACCACGAACGCCAAGCAGGACAGGCCAATGGCGAGCCCGAGAACCACCGCGCTGGGGCCGCCATCGGCATCGGCGCCACCGTCCGCGTCGCCGTCACTGCCGCCGTCGTCGTAGTCCGCCGTGCTCTTCTCCGACTGCGCCGTCGCCGGGGGAGCCGTGACCGGGAACCCGTACTTGTCGCACGGCGCCACCCCCACGGCCACCTCGGCGGAGAGCACCGACCTGTTGTAGCACAGCTTACCGTTGCCGGCGGCCCTGAACACCCGCAGCCGCGACAAGAACCTGGCGCTGAACGGCACCACGCCGTCGAAGTCGTTGTTCTCCAGGTTGAGCTCCTTGAGGCCCCTCATCTCGGACAAGAACGGCGGTATGCTCCCGTTGAGCCGGTTGGAGCCCAGGTTGAGCACCTCCAGCTCGGGCAGCGTGGAGACGGTCTCCGGGATGCCGCCGGAGAGGGAGTTGTTGGACAGGTCCACGGTGGTGAGCCAGGTGAGGTCGCCGATGTATGTGGGGATCTGCCCGTTGAGAACGTTGGAACTGAGGTTCAGGTGGGTGATGCCGCCAAGGTGGGTGATGGTGTCGGGAATGGCGCCGGCGATGCGGTTGCCGGAGAGGTCGAGGTGCGTCAGGTTGGGGCAGTGCCAGTGGTGCGGGAGGAAGCCGGATAGGTTGGCATTGGAAATGGTGAGACGGGTGAGGCGGTCCATGTGGGAGATGATCACGGCCAGCTCGGACGGGGAGCCGGTGGCGAGAGGGGTGTCCGCGACGGTGAGCTCGGTGAGGTTGGCGAGGCGGGAGAGCCAGACCGCGGAGAGGCGGCCGAGAGACGCGGTGCAGGAGAAGGACAGGAGGCCCGCGGCGAGTTGCTCCGGCGGGAGGAGCCGCGGCGGCGCGGCGGGGCAGTCCGAGAAGGCGAGTGCCCGGAGCGACGGCGCGAGCGCCTCGAGCGCCGCGGCCGAGACGGAGGTGGTGTCGGAGCAGTTGGTGAGGACGAGCGACGTCACGCGCCGGAACGGCGCCCCCGCGTCGCAGGACGCGGCCACGGCGCCTTCCGCGTCGCAGGGGTCGCCGGCGCGGCGCGCGCCGAGGCCGAGCGCGCGCAGCGCCAGCAGCTGCTGGGGGTCCAGCTGCGCGCGGCCGGCGAGCCCGAGCGCGAAGGAGACGGTGGCCACGACGCGGACGAGCAGGAGGAGGCGAGAGGCGGCGAGGGTGGCGGCCATGCCCACGGGCGCGCAGTGGTAGAGGCAGAGCACGCACCCGCACTGCACGAGCGCGCGTTGGAGCACGAGAAAGGCTTCAAGGTGGAGCGAGCGCAGCGGTGCGCGCGCTCGGTTTACGAGGCTTTGTCCTGCGTCGCTGGGCGGGGCCCCCGGCTCGGCGCGACCCGTTGGATGCTTGGATGGACGCGGGCGGACGGTCGGATGGGGGCGCGCGCGTTGTTTGGGCAGCGGGGGTCGGTCGCTTTCGGCATCAGTGTGCAATGCTCGTCCCCGTCCTCGTCGGGGCGCGCAGACGCAGAGAGCGCAGCAGCGGTTGTCTCGGCTGCGCAAAGGCAGAGAGGGCCTGATGAACATCTTGTCAAATGCTTCCATGACATGAGAGCGGCTGCTGCTTCCTGCCAGTCTTCATGTGACGGCCTGCTGAAACGCCGCACGCTAGGTCTGGGCAGCTCTGCAACGAAACGGCGTGGTCGTCGGACGAAGCTCGCTCGTGACAGAACAGCGATGGCATCCGCACTGGTAACTCGGTCAGTGCTTTGTTGTTTTGTGGCGCGGTGAATTACGTTTTTTTTAAGACGCAGTGGAAAGAGAAATTTGAGGGGAAAGACGCAGTCAATTTTGAGCAAGTCAGCGTTTTATCTGAAATGCCCAGGGCATCTTCAGGAGTATTGTTATAAATTTGCTCCTTAAATTGTCTTCGCGCTTGCTAAAACTCAATCCACTGAGATTTAACAGTCTCAGTCGAACCTGGACCATTTTATCCCATCGTTTGCAACATTTCTTTTTGTTGGTTGTAACATCCGTCTTGCTGGTTGTTCCATGTCTTTCCTCGTTGATTGTAGCACGTCATATCATCGGCCGCGACATCCTACATTGGCGGTTGTAGCATTTTTAGTCAGAACGGTTGTAGCATTTTAATTAGAACGGTTGTATCATATGTTGTCATTGATTGCAGTATTGTCGCAGCATTTTTCATCGACGTTTGCAGCATCTAGACATGCCGCTTGCAGCATCATAACTACGCTGACGTCACTCGACTGACACTTCCTTAACTCTTAGTCGACTGAGTTCTAAATAGACCCTTAATTTTATTTTTTTGGTTTGCACCTTAACTTGCTTGTAAATATAGTCATGTCATCAACCAACGAGACATCATATAACAATTCCAATAGTTGCGTATAAATTACCCAATAGGAGGTGACATAATGACAAGTTTGCGTGCTTGTGAGAGACGTTGAGGTCAAGACGGCGACTGGCCTCTCATCCTCAAACCCTAGCCGCCCAACTCCGTACCACTACCAGCACTCCTTCTACTTCCTACTTCATAGTTGCTCAAGATTGTCGTCGGCAAGCCCACATGGTCAGCGTCGGCGAGTAAACCTCTCTCACTTCGATCTTGTAGGGCGTTCGACCATGTGGTCTTTCCTTCCGGCGGACGACAACGGTGGGAGGACCGTATAGTCTTACTCCTAGTCGTCATTGGTCATGCTGCTCCGCTCCTTCCTCGGTTCCCATGGTTGGCACACTAAAGGTCTGTGGTTTAGTCAAAGTTGTGTATTGGTGATCATCCTCCTCCTCTCCATCGTTTTGGGTCGTATTTATCATTCCGCCTTCCTCTGGCGTCTTCGGCCAGATCTAGGCATCCCATCGTCGGATTTGGTGCCCCAACCCCCGCCTTGGCCCTCGTGGTCCAGATCCTAGCCTTAGACCACATGATTTGGCATTATGCTCTCTCTATCACCTCACCCACCTTAATGTGGAGTTAAGATCGTCCTTATTTTGGCCGTTTGTATCTCGTTATCAATGCCCCACTTGTTGTTAGGTTGATATCTCTTTTGTGGATCTTTTCAGATCTGGTTTGTGAGTGTGTAAGTCCGTCCGGCCATGAGACATCTATGTGGTCGTGTTCTCCTTGCTTCGGTGATGTGCCGGTTATGACGCCGTGGTCGTTTTGTCCCGACACCCATTCTTGAGCAAGTGTGACTTTGGGCCATTGGCAGATACCATCCTAGAGGACTTGTGTTTATGTTATCGTGGTCGTCTCTCCCATTGTTGTAGGGGTTCTTCCTTGTATGGCTGATCTTTCTTGCATGTTTGTTGTCCCTACTTATTATTGCGCGGGTTGCTAGTCTTCTACCTAGGTTGCTTGTGTCCGCAATCCTTAGGTCGTTTGTTTATTAGGTTGTGTTCTGCTTTCATATTGTGCCATCTTTGGCATTGTGTTAGTGTCATCATGTTTACTGTTTCTATCTCCTTTCTGTATCAATGAATGCATGCAACTATGACATATGGTTTTAAAAAAGATAATATCAAGCGGAACTTGTGCAAGGGTTGTTTGATTACAATATCTCTTGCACCCCCCTAAAAACTAACTCCATATACTACCTACTAAACTTAACTTCACAATGTGTAAGTGGTTTGGGAGGGTGGGAATTAGTCCTTGCCCTAGTCTTAAATCCCGATAAAATATTCATTCATCTATCTCTCCTTTTGCATACACAAACCTCATTTCAACTATATTTGCGCACCAATGTTGACCTTGATATATCTAATGCACACATTTCAATGATATATATTATTTAATAATTCAAATTCAAACGCAACACAAGGTTCAAATGAAATAAGTAATAAACATGATAAAGGCATGATGATGCATGATGAAGTATTGCATATGAAGTTCCCATAAGTGCTCCACAAGGATCACCTTGGAGTTTGACGAGGACATCCCTACTAGTTACACCCACATCTGCATCTGCTCGAGCTCCACAAATACAAGGGAAAATCACTAGAGTTGCGCATGCAACTTAAAGGTATTTTTTTGATTCTAGAACTTTCTCTGGTGCTCATGAGATTATGATGCAATTTTCCTTTCATAAAGTCACCTTTATTACTTCATATTGTAGTGTTAAGAGGATACAAAGCATAATGTGCATGCACCTTCCCCCTCCCCCCGCGCATTGTCAAGATGAACACAACCAACACTAACACACACAAGAATAGATAAAAGGTGATGACCAAAGCAAAGTCACACTAGACTGACGCCATGCATAACATGATTACATGGGAGCGATGGTGGGGTCGTCCATGGCCTATGCTAACAACTGTGTGGGGGCTAGAAACATCCCTCACCACATGCTCCAACCATGTACACACCACCATAAACAACAGTGATGCTCTGGTCATTGTAGAGTACGTAGACCATGAACAAAGTGAGTGCGTACACCGGTATATAATGTGCATTAGGATATATGTATTTTTACAATAAAACCATGCTAGTTCGACATAGAAAGCGATCATAACAAGGTGCTCCTGTTCTTATAGGTGCACTAACTTGCATGGTATATGTCACGACCCGCCTTTTCAGGCATACAATCTCCGAGTGTTACTATGCCAACGCCTGGATTGAATCGTTGGCATACACGGTAACGTTGTTGTATCATACACATATGCGTCATCCATTACATCGTATGATCCAGAAAACAAATAGTCTTACAGACTCTAGCCAGTGGCTAGTCAAATACATAATCTTGCAAAGCAAACATAGTTCTTGATAAGCGGAAATGAAAGCAAATCTACGATAGTAGTCTTGGTAAGCTCCATCAATGCCACGGGAAAGCATGTCGAGTGGAGGCACGAAACCCTACATAAGTCACTACTCACAATAGTCACCTGCAACATGATACGTTGCAGCCACTAGGGTCAATACATTGAATGTATTGGCATGTCCACAGTTAATGGAATACTTGTTCACCTACATGCACTTTGGCTGGTGGGGTTCAAGACTCTTTGCATAAAACATAGTTTTGCCCTACATATTATATAGTGGTCTAATCTAATAGCGATATGAGACTTCCGGTACACCCCGGACATAGTCTAGAGGCACTCCGGTAAACCCCGGTTGTAACCCCAATGCAGTTTGAGCATGTGGACTCCTGGTACACCTTGGTCATCCCAAGCATCTCTCTAGAGACCATGGTAAACCCCAGACCTCTAAGATCAGCTCCAATACTCCCCTATGATTCAACCCATTGCTTTTAGATGGAAGAGGTGAATGAGATCAAGCTGACAAATCTCGGATGAGTTGCTCAAGTTGTCCGTAACTGGGGACACAGCTAATCATGATTAGTTTACACACTATAGAGGTTTGTGTACTTTACCCGTGATTCCTGATCACACCCTTTTGCTACTAAACTTCACTTGTGAAGTAGCTAGGTAGATCAAGACAAGACTTTTGGGAAGTAGTCGCCCTCTCAGAAAAGACAGACCCAGTCCAATCTACACATCTACATCTGATGGTCTACCGCAGGAGGGTTCCCCAAACTTACTTGATCCTGACAGAGCCTCACAATCACACATGGAAGCTACTCAACTTTTGAACTCGTACAATCTTTGGTGACTGGGCGGCATTCCCCACCATAGACTACACTCCGGTGACCCAATAAAAGCCAGTCCACCCAGATTGATTCATTAGTTAAATAGTAATAGTTAAGTAATCAACCATGCGGTTGTATGGTGGAATAATAATTATGTTCTCCCAATCCATGTTATAACAGCTAAGCAACTACTCGATGGTTACAAGGTCAGGGTAAGTTTGGACCTAAGTTGTCACCTATTGGGTTGTACAAATTTTAGCATCCTAAACTCACACACCTATCATCGCAAAACTACAATGCAATAAAATATTCGGTGATATGATCAAGTGGAACTTGCCTTGGTTGTTGTTGTCTCCGGTGCACTCCTCACAGTCACAGGGGTTCCACTCCTCGTAATCTAACGTTAACAAACAATGACACATAATAATCATAAGAAATCAATTCATGCAAAGGGAAAAGTTGCATGAATGCAAATACATATCACTCAAACACATCTGTTGGGTTTGTGTTTTGGTTTGGGATCAATTATGCTTCCAATTGGTTTTCAAATTTTGGTTTGAATTGCTTAAAGAATTTACTTATAACTTAATTGGATATATTCAACATTGAGTTGATTTGGTCAAATCAATTATTTCATTCAAATTTGAAAATAGTTTGAATCCTACTTGATCATAAGTTTAATTGATTTCATTCATACTATATTTGATTTGTCAAACTCTATTTAAACTACTTGAGTTATGGGTCTGACCTAATTTGACTTGAGTTTGAATTAAGAATTTAATTCAAAAAGAATTTGAATTGAATTCATTTGAAAGTATGTGGTTGAAAGTGTTTTGAACTAAATTTGGAAAATGATTTTTAATTCGTATATTATTGAAAACAGTTCAATCATATTATATAATATTATATGATTTGGATTTAATTCATTTATATGACTTGAATTAATTTCAAAAGATTTAGGTTCCCTAATTGAATTCATTTCCATTTCCAATAATGTTCAAATTATTTTCAAAATAATTTGGTCAAGTCCTAACATGTCATAACTTGGCCTAACATTAACGTGAATTGTTTCTAATTTTTCTATAAATTTTTATTACATTTAAGAATTCAAAATCCCTTTGTAATTGGAGTCTATATGTTTCTATCCAGAAACTATTTGTAATAAATCTATAAATTTAAACTAATTACACAAATTAGATCTACAATTCACTAGTTCCAATTTGCAAAAAGAATCAATTCATTTTGAGTTGTAAATTAAAAGTTATGACCTAATTGGTATTTGAATGAATCTTTTTAGATTTCAAATTTGAAACCTCAAAAATTATTCTGAAACTACATTTCATAAAGTTTCATTTGCAAAAAGAATCATTCAATTTGGACCTCTGGATAATTATTTATGATGGATTCAAGTTCCACGGGCTTTTCTACAAAACTGCATTTCCTTTTTAATTTCCCTAATTTCTCTGTTTTACGCAACAGACAAGGGGTGACACATGGCATGTTGCTATTGGCCAGAGGGCATCCGCGGCTAGCTCAAAGCGGTGGATGGTCGCGGCTTAGAGGAAAACGGTTCGGCCGTTTAAGTGACTTAATCTAGTGCGTTCGTGCGAGATCTAATGACTGTGATTTAAACAGAGACTAGGGTTTGCAGCTCGTTAGAGATTCCATGCCGGAAATGACTGGGACGGCGGTGGACGGCTCAGGCACGGTGGTTGCAATCGATGTGTTGGGTCTTGGGATGTGCGGAGGGCACGACTGGACATGGCGTGGCTTGGGGGGTCACCGGTGGTCCTGGCCGGGGATGGGGGCGATGGAGTCGAGCGGACAAAGCTCACCGGAGTCGAGCTCATCTCGGGTGTCGCCGGCGTGTTCAAACCTGGGCAAAATGGAGTGGACAAAAGTGTTAGGCGGGCGTGCGGGACCGCAGCGATCACGGTGGATAGGGCGCGCGTCCAAGAGGACGACGGTGCTCACCGGAGTGACGTCGACGACGACAATCGGCTTCGGGCTCCGACAAACACGGGGTTGCAGTGGGCCTCGAGGTCGATGGTGATGTTCGGGAGGGTTTCCGTGGAGTGGGGGTTCGGGTGGTGGAGGTGGCTGGCTCCGGCGGTTGTTGCGATGGCCGGAATTGAGCGGATATGGTTTCGGTCCAGTGCGGCAATGGCGAGCTCGCGGTGGAGCAGCCTACCGGCGATAATGAGCGAGAGCAAAGGGGTTTGAGAGAGCCAGGGGAGAGGTATTTTATGGGACACGACCGTGGGGCTCGGGGCGGGCGGAGTGCGCGAGTGGGGCTGATCGTGGGCGCGGGTGTGCTCGGGTTGTGGGCGCGCCCGTCGTGCGGCGGTTGCGGGAGGTAGGGTGACCTGACATGTGGGGCCCGCGCGTCAGCAAGAGGGAGAGGGGAGAGAGAGAGCGCGTGCGGCCTGGCCGGTGATAACCCACAAGTTTAGGGGATCGTTTGTAGCCTTTTTCGATAAGTAAGAGTGTCGAACCCAACGAGGAGCTAAAGGTAGAACAAATATTCCCTCAAGTTCTATCGACCACCGATACAACTCTACGCACGCTAATGCTTGCTTTACCTAGAACAAGTATGAACTACTTTGCGGGAATAAAACTAGAAGTACTTTGCAAGATAATAAAAAACGTGGAAATAAAAGTTAGGTGTTGTTTTAATAAAAGAATAATAAAAGTAAATAACTTATTAGAAAGCTTTTTGTGTAACGCAAGAGAAAGATTGTCCCTAGGCAATTGAATATAATATGATAGATACTTGTTTTATGCATTGAGGGAGAGGCATACGCTAACACACTTTCCGTACTTGAATCATATGTACTAATGATTGGAACTCTAGCAAGCATCCGCAACTACCAAAGTTCATTAAGGTAAAACCCAACCATAGCATTAAGTATTAAGTCCCCTTTACTCCCATACGCAACAACCCACCTACTCGGGTTTGTGCTTCTGTCACTCATGCAACCCACCATAGGCAAATCATGAACATATTGCAACACCCTACAACGGGGATCCCTTACGTTTGCGCGACACGGAGGGCACCATAGGACAGCACCATATCAACATACAACTCACATCCATAACATCATACCACAATTAACCCATAGGACAAAAGAGATCTACTCAAACGTCATAGGATAGCCAAATATAATTGGGAAATAATATATGGAGTTGAGCACCATGTTTAAGTAGAGATTACAGCGGGGAAGAGAGGTGTTACACCGCTGCATAGAGGGGGAGAGAGTTGGTGTTAACGGCGGCGAAGTTGTTGGTGTAGGTCGCCGTCACGATGATTGCCCTGGCGGCGTTCCGACGCCACCGGGAGAGAGGGGGAGAGAGCCCCCCTCCTTCTTCTTATTCCTTGGCCTCCCCCCTAGATGGGAGGAGAGTTCCCCCTCTGGTCCATGGCCTCCATGGCGGCATAGGGGCAGGAGCCCCTCCGAGATTGGATCTCCCTCTCTGTTCTCTTCTGTTTCTCGCTCCTGTTTTCTGGCCGAAAACCGTTTCTTATATTCCCGGAGATCCGTAGCTCTGACCGGGCTGAAATTTTGAGGGGATTTTTATCTGAAAATTAGCTTCCTTGCGCCCGAAGGAGAGCTCCAACCGACTTACGAGGAGGGCACAACCCATCACCACGCGTTTGGGCCCCTGGGCGCGCCCTAGTGTCTTGTGGTGGCTGTGGGCCCCCGTTTGCGTTGATTCCACCTCCCAAAATTCATAAATATTCCAAAAAAAAATCTCCATAAATTTTTATCGCGTTTGGACTTCATTTGATATGGAATTTCTACGAAACAAAAAGCACACAAAAAACAGGAACTGCCACTGGGCACTGGATCAATAGGTTAGTCCAATAAATCATATAGATTGTTGCCAAAAGTATGTGAAAGTTGTATAATATTGGCATGAAACAATCAAAAATTATAGATACGATGGAGACGTATCAGCATCCCCAAGCTTAATTCCTGCTCGTCCTCGAGTAGGTAAATGATAAAAAAGATAATTTTTGATGTGGAATGCTACCTAGCATAATGTTGATCATACATCTAAACATGGCATGAATATTAAGACACAAGTGATTCAAAGCAATAGTCTAGTTTTGACATAAATACATTAATACTCAGGCATCCCAACAAGCAATCATGTGTTTCAAAAGATCAAGGCTAAAGAACGCTATCCCTACAAAAATCATATAGCCTTGTCATGCTCTGTCTTCTTAACACAAAGTATAAATCATGTACTACCCCAGTGTCAGCCAAGCAATTGGTTCATACTTTTTAACGCGCTTCAACATTTTCAACTCTCACGCAATACATGAGCGCAAGCCATGGATATAGCACTATGGGTGGAATAGAATATGGTGGTAGGTTTAAAGGGGTAAAAGTGGAGAAGAAAGTTTTGCATCAACTCAGCGTATCAACGGTCTATGGAGATGCGCATCAATAGATATCATTGCGAGGAGTAGGGATTGCCATGCAACGGATGCACTAAGATCTATAAGTGTATGAAAGCTCAATATGAAAACTAAGTGGGTGTGCATATAACTTATAATGAAAAATTCCCATTAGTATATGAAAGTGACAACATAGGAGACTCTCTATAAACATGGTGCTACTTTGAAGCACAAGTGTGGAATTAGCATGCCCCTTCTCTCTTCGTCTCTCATTTTTTTTCTTTTTTTTCTTTTTTCTATTTTTTCTTTTTCTTGTCCGGAGCCTCATCCTGACTTGTGGGGGAATCATAGTTTCCATCATCCTTTCCTCACTGGGACATGCTCTAATAATGAATAATGATGATCATCACACTTCTATTTACTTACAACTCAACATTACAACTCGATAATAGAACAAAGTATGACTCTATATGAATGCAATGATCTAGCGTAGCAAAGATATCAAAAAACGGACAAGCCATGGAAACATCATGCTAGCTATCTTACGATCATGTAAAGCAATATGACAATGAATGCTCAAGTCATCAAAACGGAGGCGGTGGAAGTTGCATGGCAATATATCTCGGAATGGCTATGGAAATGCCATAATAGGTAGGTATGGTGGCTGTTTTGAGGAAGATATAATAAGGCTTATGTGTGATAGAGCATATCATATCACGGGGTTTGGATGCACCGGCGAAGTTTGCACCGACTCTCGAGGTGAGAAAGGGCAATGCACGGTACCGTAGAGGCTAGCAAATTGCGGAAAGATAAGAGTGCGTATAATCCATGGACTCACATTAGTCATAAAGAACTCACATACTTATTTCAAAAGTTTATTAGCCCTCGAAGCAAAGTATTACTATGCATGCTCCTAAGGGGGGGGGAGGTTGGTAGGAGTTAACCATCGCGCGCCCCCGACCTTCACACAAAGATAGACAATCAAGGATAAATTGTGCTCCAACTTCCTGGCATAACGGGAGACTATACGTGCATGCTTCAGAAATCACAAACCTTAACACCAATATCTTAATAAACACGATCATCCACTACTACCTCCACATATTATCATCTCTATATCACAAAACTATTACAAGGAATCCAACATATCATATTCAACGATCCATAAGTTTTATGTAGGATTTTATGGCTAACCATGCAAATGACCAATTCCTGTTGACTCTCTAAATAGATATAAGTGAAGCAAGAGAGTTTAATTCTTTCTACAAAATACCATGCTCTAATAAATATAAGTGAAGCAAAAGAGCATTCTACAAATAATGGTTTTCTATGTGAGGAGAAACAGGCAATCCAAACTTCAAATGATATAAGTGAAGCACATGAAGCATTCTATAATGCCATACTCAAAAGATATAAGTGAAGTGCAATGAGCATTCTATAAATAAACCATGGATTATCTCATACCAGCATGGTGCATAAAATAAAAGTGAAAACTAAACACAAAAGATGCTCCAAGATTTACACATATCACATGAACGAAGAGAAAACGAAAACATACCGATACTTGTTGAAGAAAGATGGGATGCCTTCCGGGGCATCCCCAAGCTTAGACACTTGAGTCTCCTTGCATATTTACTTGGGGTGCCTTGGACATCCCCAAGATTGAACTCTTGCCTCTCCTCCTTCTCCTCATATCGAGACCTCCTCGATCTTTGAACACTTCATCCACACAAAACTTAACAGACAACTGGTGAGATCTGTTAGTATAATAAAACAAATTACCACTTTAAGTACTGTTGCAAACCCATTAATATTTTATATTTACATTATCCCTGCTGTATTATAACTTCTCCATGGCTTATACCACCGATAAAATCAATAGTTTCATCAAAACAAGCAAAACAATGCATCAAAAACAGAATCTGTCTTAAACAGGACAGTCTGTAGTAATCTGAACTTTGACCATATTTCTCTAACTCCAAAAATTATGAAAAATTAGGACGAAATAAAAAAATTGTATAGAAATACTGTGTAAATATTTCAGAAACTTTTGACGTTCCAGTAAACAATGAAAATTCACGCATTACAGCCAAGGTTTCTGTTTCTACACCGCACATACCAACAAGCAATCTAATCATCCTAAAGGCAAATCTTGGCACATTATTTTTATAATACAATGGATTTGTACAAGGGGATGATTATTATTGTTGAAAATTTTCTATGATTCAACATTCACAAAGTTTCCATGGGCATGAACAAAAGTTCAAGGCTAGCCCCCACTTCAACGATGCTCATCATCTCTCTCACTTTCACCTTTCTTTTTGTGAAGTTTTAGGTTCCCCTCTATAGTTTTTGTAAAACTTTATAAAAGCACACAATAGAATAAAATTACTCTCTAAAACTTCCGGGTTGTCTCCCTGGCAGCGCTTTCTTTAAAGCCATTAAGCTAGGCATAAAGTGCTCAAGTAATGGATCCACCCGGATCCCAAGGTATATCAAAGCCAATTTTAATCTAACAATGATTTGTAATTTAGTAGTGAGCACAAAGTCATATATATCATGTGACAACAAAGTCTAACTCTCTTCCTATGCATTGGCATGTCATACAAGAACAATTCATGCACATCAAGTAAAGGCCAATACATAGCATAAGTAGTTTCTTGCAATTTTATCGTATTGGAAACATAAAGAGGTGGAGATGTAGTTCCTCTCTCATAATAATTGCAAGTAGGAGCAGCAAGCAGATGCATATTATATTCATCAAAATCATCATGTGTAGTAGCAAAACGCAACCCATCAATTTAATCCTTAATAAGAGCAAACTTCTCCGATATAGTGTAGTTGGGAGAATTCAAAAAGATAATAGGACTATCATGTGTGGGTGCAATAGCAACAATTTCATTCTTAACATAAGGAACTATAGCAAGTTCATCTCCATAAGCATAATTCATATTGGCATCATGGCCACAAGCATAGTAAGCATCAAGTTCATCAAAAAGGGATATTTCAAACGAATCCACGGGATCATAGCAATCATCATAGCATTCATCCTTCGGTAAGCAAGAAGGGAAATTAAATAATATATGAGTTGAAGAGTTACTCTCATTAGAAGGTGGGCAAGGGTAGCTAATCCGCTCTTCCTCCTTTTGTTCTTCGCTCTCCTCCTCATCTTCTTCATCGAATGAGCTCACAGTTTCGACAATTTCTTCTTCCATAGATTCCTGCAAAATATTAGTCTCTTCCGAGGCAATGGTCAGTCTTTCAATAAATTCTTTAACATAAGCATTAGAAGCATAGTTTTCATAGCAATATTTGAGTACGGCAAAATTTTCAGACTTGTAAAGAGTAGCATCACACTTTTCAATCAAAGAAGCAATTTCATAAGCACCCTTAAAAGCAAAAAATTCTTCAATTTGTTCAACATCAAAATAACAATAGGCTTCCTTGGCATAAGAAGATAGTATTTCATTATCATTAAACACACATTGGTAGGGAAGGTGTTTTTTAGTTTCTTCAGAACAACAAGTAAAATCATGTAATTCACATAAATTCCAAGCATAGCAACACAAAGTATAAATTTGATGCCACAAGAGTTTCCCTTTTTGAGATATGCGGTGTCGCACATAATGAGCATGCTCATTTAATGATTTTCCCTCAACTAAGCTAGTTGGGTTTTCAGCACAAGCACAAATGGATCGAAGATGATCCAAATAATATTCTTCGGTAGTACGGGACACTAGTGGTTCCTCAACTTTTGGAGCAGCAAGTGCATCTAATTTTTTTGGTGTTTCGTGTTCCATATCCATAACTAAAGATATAAAACAACTAATAATAGAAAATAAAAATTACTTAGTGATAAAGCAAACAAGCACACACGAGAATATTCACCCCACGCTATTGCTCCCCGGCAACGGCGCCAGAAAAAGGTCTTGATAACCCACAAGTGTAGGGGATCGTTTGCAGCGTTTTTCGATAAGTAAGAGTGTCGAACTCAACGAGGAGCTAAAGGTAGAACAAATATTCCCTCAAGTTCTATCGACCACCGATACAACTCTACGCACGCTAATGCTTGCTTTACCTAGAACAAGTATGAAACTACTTTGCGGGAATAAAACTAGAAGTACTTTGCAAGATAATAAAGAACGTGGAAATAAAATTTAGGTGTTGTTTTAATAAAAGAACAATAAAAGTAAATAACTCAGTAGAAAGCTTTTTATGTAACGCAAGAGAAAGATTGTCCCTAGGCAATTGAATATAATATGATAGATACTTGTTATATGCAATGAGGGAGAGACATACGCTAACACACTTTCCGTACTTGGATCATATGCACTAATGATTGGAACTCTAGCAAGCATCCGCAACTACCAAAGTTCATTAAGGTAAAACCCAACCATAGCATTAAGTATCAAGTCCCCTTTACTCCCATACGCAACAACCCACCTACTCGGGTTTGTGCTTCTGTCACTCATGCAACCCACCATAGGCAAATCATGAACATATTGCAACACCCTACAACGGGGATCCCTCACGTTTGCGCGACATGGAGGGCACCATAGGACAACACCATATCAACATACAACTCACATCCATAACATCACACCACAATTAACCCATAGGACAAAAGAGATCTACTCAAACGTCATAGGATAGCCAAATATCATTTGGAAATAATATAACGAGTTGAGCGCCATGTTTAAGTAGAGATTACAACAGGGAAGAGAGGTGTTACACCGCTGCATAGAGGGGGAGAGAGTTTGTGACGCCCCCGATTCAATCGTGCACTAATCATACACGCAATGCACATGATCAAGCCTAGGGACTCACTTGAAGATATCACAACACAACTCTAAACACAAAGCAAAATAATACAAGCCATGGTCCTCGAGGGCTCGAATACATAAGCTCGAGCTACACAAGCATCAGCGGAAGCATTAGATATTTGAGTACAGATATAAAAGTAAAACAGATAGGCCTAGAAGGCAGGGCAAAACAAAACACAGATCGAAAAGGCGTAGGCCTCCTGCCTGGGAGCCTCCTAACTACTCCTGGTCATTGGGGATCTCCTCGTCGTAGTAGGCGCCTTCGGGGATCTCCTGCTCCTGGGCTCCAGCGTCTGATGTATCATCAAATGGGTATGGGGAAAAGAATAGCAGAGCAACCGTGAGTACTCGTCCAAAGTACTCGCAAGACTGACATCAGAACTATGCTAATTATGCATTGGTATCAAAGTGGAGAGGCTGTATATGTGGACTATATAGCAGCAAAGCCAGAATAGAGAGAAAAGCCTAGCCTATCGAAGACTAGCATCTTCAGCAGTCTTGCAGCATTAGAAGAGTGTAGATTAGCATATTATAAATTAACAAGCATGTTGAAGCAAAGCCCAGAGATCCTTCCTCGACTCCCTGTGAGAAAGCGATCCCGGAGCTTCAATTAATTAAAAGTATCCAGTTCAAGTAGTAATAGATCGGGATACAACACTGAGCGTCCTGTTACCGTGGACACGGCTATTCGAATAGATAACTTCCCTGCAGGGGTGCACTACTGTTACCCAACACGCTCGATTAATTCTGGCCGGACACACTTTTCTCGGTCATGCCCGGCCTCGGCTGATCGACACACCGTAGCCCTACCTAGAGCTAAGTAGAGAGGTCCCCGCCGGTCTACATCCTAAGCGCGCAGGGTTCTTGGGCCCATCCCCCTTTGCACTCCGGGTCGTTATGCGACGAGCCGGGACGAGCACCACCTCATCCTGGATGGAACTGGCCCGACAGGCCCACAAGGCTGAACTGGACATCTGATAGAGCTTTCGGCTGATACATACGGTGCAGAGGGCCCCATTAAACCATTATCCCACGTGGTGGTAGTGCGTATAGGGCACGACGACCCACTCAGATCAATACCCAAATCCGTTAACGTGTTATTAGGAGCTCGCGGTGACGATCAGTACTCCTGTCGTCCCGTCTCGAGGAAGTGCAACAAGGGCCAGGCCCATCCCTCTCTAGGGCGGTCTCTGCCTGCCCGACCGCGCCTCGTAATTATCTCGCGGGTGCCCTCCAGGTCAACCCGACTTCCCAGGAGACTGTCGGGATCTCAGGTCCACCTCTACTGGGGTGGTACCGCCAGTCCCTTCAGTCCCGCAGTAACAGTGAAGGTAACCGTGTGTTTTGTCATCAAGGGGAAATCCGAGGAATCACCCTCGATGGATTCCCACTCGATGTCACCGTCAAGGTGAACCAGGAGGAATCACCCTCGATGGCGTTCACACTTGCGGGGTTGCACGACAGAAGCTTCTCCGGAGGTGGATGAAGAGGAATCACCCTCGGTAATCCACGTCCGACTAGCTGTGCTACAAAGGCATCATCGGGAGTGAGTTAAGAGGTATCACCCTCGTCACTCGAGGATAACTCCGTAGAGTCGAACAACTTAGGGGGGGGCGTGCCTTGTTGTGTTGGTCTCAGCCCGTCGATCACTTCGATCGGGGGCAACTGTAACTAAGCGAGGCAACTAGAGCAAGGAAGAGGGGCCATAGATGGTTCATTATCAACCTACACTAAGCATTTGGGATATCAGGTAATTCTCAACAGAAGTTACAATAAACAGGCTATGCATCAGAATAGGATAAATCAACAGCAGTAGCAAATTCTAATGCAAGCAGGAGGGAGAAAGAATAGGTGATATAGGCATGCTCAAGGGGGTTTGCTTGCCTGGTTGCTCTGCAGGCGAAAAGAAATCTTCAACGGTGTAGTCGATCTCCTCGGCAGCGTCGGGCTCGAAGACTATCGGAAGGAAGGGGGGTGAGAAGAAACAATAAATTCACGGCAAAATGCAATCACTATGCAATACATGCCTAAACGATATGCGGAGGTATTATTTTTCCTATCTAAGTGTTTTAGTTAAATTAGGAATTTATTTGGATTTATTTTATTAAAGTTGAACACTATTCATATACCGGATACGGGAAAAATGTCGCACGTTCGGTATGTTAGAGGGGTGTGGCAGACATGTGGATAGGTTATTCAGATTCTACACATTTTTCTGATCATTTTACATATATAAATTATTTTCATCTGACTTACGGTTTAAAAGATATGAATTTTCAAAGTTTTAAACATTTTCTAGAATTAATTTAATTATTTAAAACGGAATTATCCGAAACAGTGTTGGGGTGACGTTAGCATGACGCAATGCTGACGTCAGCGGTCAACAGTGCAGCTGACCGGAGTCAAACCTGACAGTGGGTCCAGTGGGACCCACTGGTCAGTGACTCAGCTAATTAAACAGGTTTAATCTAATTAATCTAAACCTAATTATTTGGTGGGCCCGCACTGTCAGCGAGTGATTAGCGATTTAATTAATTAATTAACTAATTAACCGAATTTCTTTTATTTAAAATCGTTTAAATTCGGCGGGACCCACATGTCATAGACACAGGGCCGGCCACGTCAGCATTGACCCGGTCAATGGGTCAACGGGCCCACCCGTCAGTGGCTCAGGCGGCCCCCACCGGTCAGGCCAGCTTAGCGGTGACCGGCGACTCGCCGGAAATCACGCCGGTGAGCGCGTTCGCGGCGGCGCGGCTACGGGCACCGGTCGGAAATCGTGCACGGGCCACCATTTTGGTCGCGGTTGGGTGCGTTGGAACGGCGAGACGACGGCACGTCGAATGGCGGTGGTCGGAGGGGCTGGAACGGTCGGAGGCGAGCGCGAGGACCTCGCCGGCGGGGAGCCGTTCGGGTGAGCTACGGGGCGGGCAATGCGGCGTGCAAACGGGCGAGGTGAGGCGCTAGGGAGGCTCTACGGGCTACGGCGAGCTCGATGGGCACACGCCCGTGACCGTTTGGTCACCGAAGCCTCGTCGGCGACGAGGTCAGGCGGCGGCGCATTCGGGCATCTCCAATGCGGCGAGCTACGGCGGCGAAATCACGCGGGGAGAGAGGGGAAAAGACGCGGCTGCTCACATTGGTCCTGCAGGTGTGCGTTAGCGTGCTCGGGGAAGGGCGATGGCGGCGAATCGGCGCCGGAGACGAAGACGACCGTGCGGGGAAGAAGAGCTCGGGGATGTCGCGGCAGAGGCGCTCGGCTCCAGCTAGGCGGTGCAGTCGGCGTAGTCGAGGACGGGGAACACGTCGAGCATGGCGGAGCGGTGACCGGGGCACGGTGGCCGCGGGATCGAGCGTTGGCGGCGGTGAGCTCTCGGGCGAGCTCAAACGAGAGCGAGGGAGGGGACGAGAGGGGGATCTGGTGGGCTAGGGTTACGCAGGAGAGGGAGAGGCGTCCCGGGGAGGCCTTAACGGCGACGGAGGACCGCGGGATTGGCGACACGGCGACGATCCGCGCTCGGGCGCGCGCGCCAGGCGACACCGAGGCAGGGGAGGATGACGACCTCGCTGGCGGGCTGGGCCTGCACTGTGCACTCGAGGCCCGGCGCGCCAGTGAGTTGTTACCCTTTTCTTTTTCTTTTTCTATTTTCTGTTTTAATTCTATTTTACTAAAATGTGTGGCACTAAAAGGACTTTTGTAAAATGGGTGACTTGGGCCAAATATTAGAGTGCAATATGCTCTAACACCAGAAATTGGTTTGGCTAAAATATAATTTCATTTGTAATTCTATTAAATAAAACGGTATTAAAATATTGCTGAGAGCTACTGTTTGAGGTTGTTAGAGTTGCTTAGACATTTTTAGTGATGTTGTTTTCCTGAACATAATTAGCTATGAATTATTTGCTATTTAATGAACATTTTAGTTTTCAATTTGAACAACTTTTATTTTCCACTTAAATTTGAATTGCAATTTGAATGGAATTTGAAATGAGTTATGATGCAATGATGATTAAGCATAGTTAATCATGCTGACATGGCATTAACAAAAGGTGATCACTGTGGCATAATGACAGGGGGTGTTACAATTCTCCTCCTCTAATAAGAATTCTCGTCCCGAGAATTAAGAGGTAGGTTGAAAGAAAGCGGGGTATTCTTCACGAAGACGATCTTCGCGTTCCCAAGTGGCTTCATCCTCAGAATGATTCGACCACTGAACTTTAAGGAACTTGATCGACTTCTGACGGGTTCTACGCTCAGCTTGATCAAGAATGCGAATCGGATACTCTGGATAAGAAAGATCCTCTCGTAATTCAAGCACTTCATGATCAACTGCTCGGATAGGATCCTTGAAGCAGCGTCGAAGTTGCGATACATGAAAGACATCATGCACTTGAGAAAGGTTTGACGGCAATTCCAATTGATATGCCACTTCTCCTCGACGAGCGAGAATACGGAATGGGCCAATGTAGCGAGGAGCTAACTTGCCCTTGATTCCAAAACGGTGAGTGCCCTTCATCGGAGTAACATGAAGGTAAGCTTGCTCGCCAGGTTGATAGACCATTACCTTGTGCTTTCGGTCATAGTTGCTCTTTTGTCGAGACTGAGCAGTTTTCAAATGTTCGCGGACAATGCGGACTTGTTCTTCAGCTTGTTGAATAATGTCCGGTCCGACGAGTGATCGTTCCCCAGTTTCTGACCAATTCAGAGGGGTTCGACACTTACGTCCATATAACACTTCAAAGGGTGCCATCTTCAAACTAGCTTGGTAGCTATTGTTGTAAGAGAATTCGGCATACGGGAGAGATTCCTCCCATTTCTTACCGAATGAGATGACACAAGCTCGAAGCATATCTTCAAGCACTTGATTGACTCGTTCAACTTGTCCCTGAGACTGAGGGTGAAAAGCGGTACTGAAGGACAGATGAGTTCCCATAGCTTCTTGGAAACTGTTCCAAAATCTTGAGGTAAAGAGGCTGCCACGATCTGAACTGATCTCCAACGGAATACCGTGGAGTGACACAATTCTGGAAACATATAAGTCTGCTAACTGACTAGCAGTGATTGTCTCCTTGACTGGCAGAAAGTGAGCAACCTTTGAGAATCGGTCAATGACAACAAAGATGGCATCATGACCCTTCTGTGATCTGGGAAAACCAGTAATGAAATCCATTTCGACTTTGTCCCATTTCCATTCAGGAATATCAAGTGGTTGCAGAAGTCCAGCAGGCCTTTGATGTTCAGCCTTGATGCGACGGCAAACGTCACACTCAGCAACATAACGAGCGATATCTTGTTTCATACCAGGCCACCAATATCTCTGTCGAATGTCTTGGTACATCTTGGTGCTACCGGGGTGAATTGACAAAGGTGTATCATGTGCTTCTTTCATAACATCCGAGCGAGAGTCCAGATTATGCCTTCTGGGGACCACTAGGCGACCTTTGAAGAGCAAGGCACCATCATCACCAACATGGTAGAATGAAGAATTTCCCTTGGAGAGGTATTTCTTAACCTTCTCGACTTCAGAGTCATATTTCTGCCTCGTCTTGATGTTGCACTCGAGGTCTGGTTCAACAACCAGGGTATTAAGATAACCCCGAGGTACAATGTGAAGGTTCAACTTGTGAAGCTCTTCATAAAGCATAGGTTGTGCTTCTTGAACCATGAGGTTGTTGCAATAAGCCTTGCGGCTCAAGGCATCGGCCATTACATTAGCCTTGCCAGGTGTATAAGAAATATTCATATCATAATCGGCTATTGTCTCGAGCCATCTTTGCTGACGGAGATTCAAGTCTGGTTGAGTATACAGATACTTCAGGCTCTGGTGATCCGTGTATATCTCGCAACGATTACCAAGAAGGTAATGTCGCCACAGCTTTAGAGCATAAATAACTGCAGCAAGCTCGATATCATGTACTGGATAATTTTCCTCATGAGGACGCAATTGTCGAGAGCCATAAGCAATCACTTTGCGTTCTTGCATTAGGACACAACCTAATCCTTGACGGGATGTGTCGCAATATATCACAAAGTCCTTTTGAGAATCCGGGGGTGCTAGCACTGGGGCAGATGTCAATTTATCTTTAAGTGTCTGAAATCTTTCCTGGCATTTTTTTGTCCACTCAAATTTAACACCTTTGTGGAGCAGATCAGTCAACGGTTTAGCAATCTTGGAGAAGTTCTCGACGAACCGGCGGCAATAACTTGCAAGGCCAAGAAAACTTCTGACTTGCTTAACATTCTTAGGAGGAGTCCAGTCAAGAATAGCCTGAACTCGTTCTGGGTTAACAACAATGCCATCTTTAGAAATCACGTGGCCGAGATAAGATAACCAGAATTCACACTTAGAGTGTTTGGCATATAGCTGGTGTTCTCGAAGTTTCTCCAATACAAGCCGAAGATGTTCAGCGTGTTCTTCTTCATTCTTGGAAAATATAAGAATATCATCCAAATACACCACGACGAATTTGTCGAGGTTGTCCATGAAGATATAGTTCATCAATCGAGAGAAAGTGGCCGGTGCATTGGTTAATCCGAAAGACATGACGGTGTACTCGTAAGAACCATATCGAGTAACAAAAGCGGTCTTCGGAATATCCTCCTTACGAACTCGGATCTGATGATAACCCAACCTCAAATCAAGTTTCGAGAACACTGAGGAACCAGCAAGCTGATCATACAGATCGTTGATTCTGGGAAGTGGATACTTGTTCTGAATTGTTGCCTGGTTGATAGGTCGGTAATCTTGGACCAACCGGTTTGTCCCATCCTTCTTCTTAACAAAGAGAGAAGGCGCTCCCCAAGCAGAAGAACTGGGGCGGATGAAACCCTTCTTAAGTGACTTGTCGATTTCCTCCTTAAGTTCAAGGAGTTCATGCGGCAGCATCTTATAAGGACTCTTCGCAATAGGGGTAGTGCCAGGTTTCAAGTCGATGACGGACTCGACAACTCTGACAGGGGGTATTCCTGGAAGTTCTTCTGGAAAGACGTCCGGAAAATCGCGAACGACTGGAACGTTCTCAATTCCCTCAAGAGGTGAAGCATTCAATGCATTCAGAGCATATATCTGGCTCTCGGCATCCTGAGCTGTTCAGGTTGAGTATTTGACTGTCTGGCCAGAAGGGTGAGTGAGGTGAACTGATTCAGCAGCACAGTCAATCAGGGCTTGATGAGGACCCAACCAATTCATGCCCAGAATGACATCTATGGTAGAAACCTTGAGGGCCATGAGTGAAGCAGTGAATTGTAATCCTCCAATTTCAATGTGGTTGTTGTGAGTTATCATCGAGGTATCCCATCTGGATCCTGGAGAGCTAACCACCAGTGGAGGGTACAAGTTTTCGAATGACAAGTCTTGCTTGCGTGCAAATGCTTCAGAAATGAAAGAATGCGACGCTCCTGAATCAAAAAGAACAGTAGCGGGAACTGAATTCACTAGAAGGGTACCCATCACAATTTTGGGGTCCCGTCGAGCTTCTTCAACCTTTACATGATTAACACGACCACGACTGAGGGCAGGCGGCCTGGCATTACGGTTTCTGGACTGACGAGCTCGTGCATTTTGATTCTGGGTTGGGCGGCAGCTGGCAGCACGGTGCCCTGGTTGACCACATTTGCGGCATAAACCATCATTATGGGGAGTAGCCATAATATTGGGCTGTCCACCCTGAATCGCTAGTTGTCTCGGCGGCAGCGGCAGACGAGGTGCAACATAAGACGGCCTTGGTGTTGGAGCTGGTCGGTGATGTACATTGTGCGGAATCCAGACTTGACGTTTTTGAGCAGGCTGACCCGAGGACGAGCCAACGTCACGAGTGCGCTTGAGTGACTCTTGGTACTTATTCAGAGCAGTTTCAATTCGGAAAGACTGGCTGACAAGCATTGCAAAGTCTGCAGCTTCATGAACAGCAAGTGCGAGCTCGATATCAGGATGCAGTCCTTCACGGAATTTCTCCTGCTTGCGAGCGTCAGTGCAGACGTCATCTTCAGCATAGCGTGATAATTCAAGGAATTTCCTCTGATATTCATCCACAGTCATTTTGCCCTGAGTGAGTTTGCGGAACTCCTGCTTCTTCTGGTCGATCAGACCTTGAGGAATGTGTCGCGCACGGAAGGCTAACTGAAATTCCTGCCAAGTGGTTACAGTTCCAGTAGGCAGCATACGCCTATGGCTTTCCCACCATTGAGCAGCTGGACCCCTCAGATGATACGTCGCAAAAGTGACGTAACTGGCAGGGTCAACCTTAGCCGACTCCATCTGAAAGGCGATGTCACGGAGCCAATCATCAACCTCCATTGGATCAGTCGAGTTGCGGAAGGTGGACGGGTTGAGGCACACGAAATCTTGCAGTGAGATCGGCCCAGGCTCCTGACGAGCATCGTTGCGTTCCAAATGGTTCACCAGACTTTCGTTGAGCTGACGGTTCAGTTCAAACTGCTGCATCATTGCGGCAATATAGGGTGGAGGTGGAGGATCGTCAGCCATCCTGCCAAATCAACAGGGGCAGTTTAGCAAGAACAACTGCATGTGTCAGAGATCATTTATGACGTAACATGAGAAATGAACAAGAAGTGCATTAGATACATATTAGTAGTCATTAAAGACATACAGATCCATGCACAGAATTGGATATCAACGGACAGCGCGAGTTCGGAAACACACGCAGCTAGACAAACTAGGCGGTGCGCAGGCACGCGGTGAGGAATACACAACGGGACATAGCAAAGGCTATATCAACGTTGGAGAAAACTTTTGGGGCGAGGAATCTGCAAGGAACAACGCAGGGGATCCTCGATAAAAGGATCCTGCGATCCGTGAATATTGTGCGGCAGAACCTTGGCCCTCATCTTGAAGAAAGGGGGATAATTCAGAACTCCGGGTGGATGTGATCACGAGAACCTAATGTTAGAGTTAGCAAAACTTTAACCTGAATAGGAGAGAGAGCAGAGTTCCAGAGTAAGGAAGAGGAATAAAAGATCCTAATACCACCCATTGGCGACGTGGGCCCGTAAGCCACACAGCCATGTTAGTAAAATAGTTTTTCAAAGACTAGACTCAACTTCGACCAAGGAGTTGGAAGGGGGGGTTCCTACAGGCAGTCGGCTCTGATACCAACTTGTGACGCCCCCGACTCAATCGTGCACTAATCATACACGCAATGCACACGATCAAGCCTAGGGACTCACTTGAAGATATCACAACACAACTCTAAACACAAAGCAAAATAATACAAGCTTTATAATACAAGCCATGGGCCTCGAGGGCTCGAATACATAAGCTCGAGCTACACAAGCATCAGCGGAAGCATTAGATATCTGAGTACAGATATAAAAGTAAAACAGATAGGCCTAGAAGGCAGGGCAAAACAAAACACAGATCGAAAAGGCGCATGCCTCCTGCCTGGGAGCCTCCTAACTACTCCTGGTCATCGGGGATCTCCTCGTCGTAGTAGGTGCCTTCGGGGATCTCCTGCTCCTGGGCTCCAGCGTCTGATGTATCATCAAATGGGTATGGGGAAAAGAATAGCAGAGCAACCGTGAGTACTCGTCCAAAGTACTCGCAAGACTGACATCAGAACTATGCTAATTATGCATTGGTATCAAAGTGGAGAGGCTGTATCTGTGGACTATATAGCAGCAAAGCCAGAATAGAGAGAAAAGCCTAGCCTATCGAAGACTAGCATCTTCAGCGGTCTTGCAGCATTAGAAGAGTGTAGATTAGCATATTATAAATTAACAAGCATGTTGAAGCAAAGCCCAGAGATCCTTCCTCGACTCCCTGCGAGAAAGCGATCCCAGAGCTTCAATTAATTAAAAGTATCCAGTTCAAGTAGTAATAGATCGGGATACAACACTGAGCGTCCTATTACCGTGGACACGGCTATTCGAATAGATAACTTCCCTGCGGGGGTGCACTACTGTTACCCAACACGCTCGATTAACTCTGGCCGGACACACTTTTCTCGGTCATGCCCGGCCTCGGCTGATCGACACACCGCAGCCCTACCTAGAGCTAAGCAGAGAGGTCCCCGCCGGTCTACATCCTAAGCGCGCAGGGTTCTTGGGCCCATCCCCCTTTGCACTCCGGGTCGTTATGCGACGAGCCGGGACGAGCACCACCTCATCCTGGATGGCACTGGCCCGACAGGCCCACAAGGCTGAACTGGACATCTGACAGAGCTTTCGGCTGATACATACGGTGCAGAGGGCCCCATTAAACCATTATCCCACGTGGTGGTAGTGCGTATAGGGCACGACGACCCACTCAGATCAATACCCAAATCCGTTAACGTGTTATTAGAAGCTCGCGGTGACGATCAGTACTCCTGTCGTCCCGTCTCGAGGAAGTGCAACAAGGGCCAGGCCCATCCCGCTCTAGGGCGGTCTCTGCCTGCCCGACCGCGCCTCGTAATTATCTCGCGGGTGCCCTCCAGGTCAACCCGACTTCCCAGGAGACTGTCGGGAACTCAGGTCCACCTCTACCGGGGTGGTACCGCCAGTCCCTTCAGTCCTGCAGTAACAGTGAAGGTAACCGTGTGTTTTGTCATCAAGGGGAAATCCGAGGAATCACCCTCGATGGATTCCCACCTGATGTCACCGTCAACGTGAACCAGGAGGAATCACCCTCGATGGCGTTCACACTTGCGGGGTTGCACGACAGAAGCTTCTCCGGAGGTGGATGAAGAGGAATCACCCTCGGTAATCCACGTCCGACTAGCTGTGCTACAAAGGCATCATCGGGAGTGAGTTAAGAGGTATCACCCTCGTCACTCGAGGATAACTCCGTAGAGTCGAACAACTTAGGGGGGGGGCAAGCAAGAGGGAGAAAGAATAGGTGATATAGGCATGCTCAAGGGGGGTTTGCTTGCCTGGTTGCTCTGTAGGCGAAAAGAAATCTTCAACGGTGTAGTCGATCTCCTCGGCAGCGTCGGGCTCGAAGACTATCGGAAAGAGGGGGGGGGGGAGAAGAAACAATAAATTCACGGCAAAATGCAATCACTATGCAATACATGCCTAAACGATATGCGGAGGTATTATTTTTCCTATCTAAGTGTTTTAGTTAAATTAGGAATTTATTTGGATTTATTTTATTAAAGTTGAACACTATTCATATACCGGATACGGGCAAAATGTCGCACGTTCGGTATGTTAGAGGGGTGTGGCAGACATGTGGATAGGTTATTCAGATTCTACACATTTTTCTGATCATTTTACATGTATAAATTTTTTTCATCTCACTTACGGTTTAAAAGATATGAATTTTCAAAGTTTTAAACATTTTCTAGAATTAATTTAATTATTTAAAACGGAATTATCCGAAACAGTGTAGGGGTGATGTCAGCATGACGCAATGCTGACATCAGCGGTCAACAGTGCAGTTGACCGGAGTCAAACCTGACAGTGGGTCCAGTGGGACCCACTGGTCAGTGACTCAGCTAATTAAACAGGTTTAATCTAATTAATATAAACCTAATTATTTGGTGGGCCCGCACTGTCAGCGAGTGATTAGCGATTTAATTAATTAATTAACTAATTAACCGAATTTCTTTTATTTAAAATCGTTTAAATTCGGCGGGACCCACATGTCATAGACACGGGGCCGGCCACGTCAGCATTGACCCGGTCAATGGGTCAAGGGGCCCACCCGTCAGTGGCTCAGGCGGGCCCCACCGGTCAGGCTAGCTCAGCGGTGACCGGCGACTCGCCGGAAATCACGCCGGCGAGCGCGTTCGCGGCGGCGCGGCTACGGGCACCGGTCGGAAATCGCGCACGGGCCACCATTTTGGTCGCGGTTGGGTGCGTTGGAACGGCGAGACGACGGCGCGTCGAATGGCGGTGGTCGGAGGGGCTGGAACGGTCGGAGGCGAGCGCGAGGACCTCGCCGACGGTGAGCCGTTCGGGTGAGCTACGGGGCGGGCAATGCGGCGTGCATACGGGCGAGGTGAGGCGCTAGGGAGGCTCTACGGGCTACGACGAGCTCGATGGGCACACGCCCGTGACCGTTTGGTCACCGAAGCCTCGTCGGCGACAAGGTCAGGCGGCGGCGCGTTCGGGCATCTCCAATGCGGCGAGCTACGGCGGCGAAATCGCGCGGGGAGAGAGGGGAAAAGACGCGGCTGCTCACATTGGTCCTGCAGGTGTGCGTTAGCGTGCTCGGGGAAGGGCGACGGCGGCGAATCGGCGCCGGAGACGAAGACGACCGTGAGGGGAAGAAGAGCTCGGGGAGGTCGCGGCAGAGGCGCTCGGCTCCAGCTAGGCGGTGCACTCGGCGTAGTCGAGGACGGGGAACACGTCGAGCATGGCGGAGCGGTGACCGGGGCACGGTGGCCGCGGGATCGAGCGTCGGTGGCGGTGAGCTCTCGGTCGAGCTCAAACGAGAGCAAGGGAGGGGACGAGAGGGGGATCTGGTGGGCCAGGGTTACGCAGGAGAGGGAGAGGCGTCCCGGGGAGGCCTTAACGACGACGGAGGACTGCGGGATTGGCGACACGGCGACGATCCGCGCTCGGGCACGTGCGCCAGGCGACACCGAGGCAGGGGAGGATGACGACCTCGCTGGCGGGCTGGGCCTGCACTGTGCACTCGAGGCCCAGCGCGCCAGTGAGTTGTTACCCTTTTCTTTTTCTTTTTCTATTTTCTGTTTTAATTCTATTTTACTAAAATGTGTGGCACTAAAAGGACTTTTGTAAAATGGGTGACTTGGGCCAAATATTACAGTGCAATATGCTCTAACACCAGAAATTGGTTTGGCTAAAATATAATTTCATTTGTAATTCTATTAAATAAAACGGTATTAAAATATTGCTGAGAGCTACTGTTTGAGGTTGTTAGAGTTGCTTAGACATTTTTAGTGATGTTGTTTTCCTGAACATAATTAGCTATGAATTATTTGCTATTTAATGAACATTTTAGTTTTCAATTTGAACAACTTTTATTTTCCACTTAAATTTGAATTGCAATTTGAATGGAATTTGAAATGAGTTATGATGCAATGATGATTAAGCATAGTTAATCATGCTGACATGGCATTAACAAAAGGTGATCACTATGGCATAATGACAGGGGGTGTTACAGAGTTGGTGTTGATGGCGGCGAAATTGTTGGTGTAGATCGCCGTCACGATGATTGCCCCGGCGGCGTTCCGGCGCCACCGGGAGAGAGGGGGAGAGAGCCCCCTCCTCCTTCTTCTTCCTTGGCCTCCCCCCTAGATGGGAGGAGAGTCCCCCCTCTGGTCCATGGCCTCCATGGGGGCGGAGGGGCAGGAGCCCCTCCGAGATTGGATCTCCCTCTCTGTTCTCTTCTGTTTCTTGCTCCTGTTTTCTGGCCGAAAACCGTTTCTTATATTCCCGAAGATCCATAACTCCGATCGGGCTGAAGTTTTGAGGGGATTTTTATATGAAAATTAGCTTCCTTGCGCCCGAAGAAGTGCTCCAACCGACTTACGAGGAGGGCACAACCCATCACCACGTGTTTGGGCCCCTGGGCGTGCCCTGGTGTCTTGTGGTGGCTGTGGGCCCCCGTTTGCGTTGATTCCACCTCCCAAAATTCACAAATATTCCAAAAAAATCTCTGTAAATTTTTATCGCGTTTGGACTTCGTTTGATATGGAATTTCTGCAAAACAAAAAACACACAAAAAACAGGAACTGGCACTGGACACTGGATCAATAGGTTAGTCCAATAAATCATATAAATTGTTGCCAAAAGTATGTGAAAGTTGTATAATATTGGCATGAAACAATCAAAAATTATAGATACGACGGAGACATATCAGCCAGCTGGCTAGCTGGATGCCTGGGCTACCCCTTTTATTTTTGTTTTCTTTTCTGTTTTCTTCTTCTGTTTTCGCTTCTGCTCTCTGTTTGATTTTTGAATTACAAATTTGAATTTCCTCCAAAGAGGAAATGTTTTCTAAAATACCTTGGGATTATTTCTGACCTGGTTAACATTTTTAAAACCTTTTTGTTCACCAAAAACAATCACACCTAGCGAGTCAATTAGAATAATTTGAATCTGTTTTGATTTTCTGTTTTGTTTTCAAATACCAGAGTTTTACTTATAGTTTATTTTCCCAAAATAAACTATGTTCAAACCTGGTTCACTCAACAAAATAGGGCACATATATAATCTTAGGAAATTTCTTTCCTACCCTAATGCAATTTTTGAAAATAATTTTCAAGGTGAGACCTCCATAGCCTTCATTTGAATTCAAATTGTGGTTTGAACTCAATTATTGGCCATGTTGGTCTCAAAACCAATATGCAAGGAAAACATGGATGCATATGCCTCTACTTTCAAAGCCAAAATTTTAGGGGGGAAATTTGGGTTGTGACAATATACCATCTAGCAAGTGACCATACATGTTGGAAACACTACGTGGTGGATATAAGTTGTCTAAACCAACTATGTTTGTACTAGTAGAATGGCCGTGTGTTGCCACGGTCTCTTGAAATATCTTTGCGAGTTATACAATTCTAATGCATGTGAATTTTCACACGTAGAGACAATATAAGACAGGCACAATTGCTTAATAATTGAAGTACAATTCATTTGCATTGAAAATCCATAACCAAAAGACAAATTGACGACGTGTCCGTGTAACAATTTGAGCGATGATCCAACTAAAATCCATTACAAATTATAAAGATCTACTTGATGCGCTTCAGAAATTCTCGCACAATATCAGGAAAGTTGTCTTTAGCTTCATTCTCATGATCTTGTAGCAAGTATAATAAGAATTGCTTCCTCAACCCATACCCATCCTGCACAAGAAATATATTTAGTTAGCATGAATATTTCACGTAGAATGTCTTAAAACGTGTAACGGGCAATACTCACCGTGCAAACCGGCTTGACCAGTTCTTTACCGTTCCACCAGAGCATAAAATGAAAAACAAAAAAGCCAGACACATCCCTGTAATTTCCTAAATTTATATTATATACAATATAGTGATAACAAAAAATAAATGTTTGTATTATGAATTTATTACCCGCCTGTGCTCGTTGGAATATTAGAGGGAAATAAACGTTGACATTTAGATATATCGGAATTCCAGCCGGGTTGCTTTATTTTGAGTGCTTCTTTGAATTCCCTCGCAAAACCTTTTAACTTCACTACATGCCTCAAATTTTTGTTCTGTGACGACTGTGATGTATGAATAGGGTCCATAATGTATACACGATGTGCCTCTTTGTCGATGATGTACAAAATGTATCGACCAATGGATGCATACGGAAGATAAATCTACAAGTGGTAGCAATTAGCAACAACAATAAACCATGATAACAATAGCCAAAATACCTTACATACCATGTTGCACGATGAGATGTTGTTGTCTATCCCAGGCCAGTCATCAAACAATGTTTCCAACGTCCGAATAGTTTCCTTCTCGCAGAACTTTTGATCTCTAGTTGATTCTAGCATCATGGACTAAGTAAAAAGAGAACTAATGTTTCAACATGTTGATACTAATGACACAAAATGAAAAATTATGATAACTTACACAAAAACGCAGATCCATGTAGTATATAGGAGAGTCTGTGAATAATACTCCCTCGTCACATGCGAGTATACGCACGGCGATGTTGAGACAATCATTGTCCATACTTTGCTCCATGTTAAGTATGCCATGAAGTTCTTTGAGACTTAAACACATTGGATGCGGTGTCGAAATTCGGACCCATTCCTCCTGAAAAATGGATGGTAAGAATAATTATAATGCATACTTGTGTATTACATAATTATAAATATAGATGACGCTTACTCCAAACACTCAGCATCATCGATCAACATGATGTAGTTGCATAGCCCGACAAGTAAATAAAGTTGGTGAGTGGGCATGATGGGTATTGGGGTAGGACGTTTGTCTTCGAATCCGTCACGTGGATTATCGAAGATCTCAAGATCGGAATTAGGTAGGACTGCTTCATCGTCAGATTGACAGTATAACGGGCATCCTTTTAGCTTATTCAATTCTGAATCAAGCAAAATGACAACTAATTTTGGTCGAAAGTGTTTCATATCCTCCTGAAAAATATTTAAAAAATCAAATTTGATATCATATTTTGAGATAAAATATAATGAGATAATGTATAGAAAGAATGATTAGATATACACACCTCTTCACGTGTTGTTTCAATCATGTCTGTCAATGTTACATCAGTGCGTATGTCAGAACTCATTTTATACTGCATCATATAACAAAAGTGGAATTTAAAATACCAATGATATTTTATAGTATCATATAAACATATACAATATATAATAAAAGTAAAACTAACACAACTGTTTTAAATTGTAAAAAAGATTTTTTTTTTCCTTTTTACACCTAACTTTTTTTTGGAAAGCTGTTCACCTAACTTATCACTGTGTGTTAAAAAAAACCTTATCAACCACTCGACTCCTCTCCCTCCACTCGTCTTCCCACCGCGTAGCCCCCA
This sequence comes from Elymus sibiricus, assembly GCA_039707655.1. Classification (NCBI taxonomy): domain Eukaryota; kingdom Viridiplantae; phylum Streptophyta; class Magnoliopsida; order Poales; family Poaceae; genus Elymus; species Elymus sibiricus. The sequence goes on from CM077667.1 coordinate 358,099,505, forward strand.
TCCCCCTCTCCCCCGCACCGTCGCCCTCCGCACTCACCCCAAAGCCGACAGAACCGGCGACCTGGTCTCCCACCGCCGCCCCATCTCAACCCCTCCCCTGAGCGACCAAATCCGCCCACATCCGGCTCCGTTGAAATAGGCGACGACTGCGGTGTGGGCGGGCGGCTCCAACACGCCGCTCTCGCAAGGCCCTCGGACCCGTCCGTCGCCTGGTCGCCTCCCGCGGCGTCTTCTCCGAGCACCCAGCCGACGGCGGCCGGAGGCGGTACACACTTGTGCTAGCGTGGACGCGGCACCACGAGGACATGCTCGACCCCGCCTGCATTGTGCCCTTCGCGCGCGCCCACGCTGACGTCCCCCCTACGCCTACTATGGCCATGACCGGCGTGCTAGATCCATTCCTCTAGGTGCTGCTGGACGGGTACTGCCCCGGCGGAGGGTTCAAGGGCGTGGCCACGCTCGTCGACGTCCGCGTCAGCTCCGGTGCCTGCCTCGAGATGATCATATGTAGGGTGCCCACCAACCGCCAGGGAGTCAACTTTGACCTGCCGGACGTCGTCGTGGCCGAGCCTCTGATAACCCACAAGTATAGGGGATTGCAACAGTTTTCGAGGGTAGAGTATTCAACCCAAATTTGTATATTCGACACAAGGGGAGCCAAAGAATATTTGAGAGTATTAGCAGCTGAGTTGTCAATTCAACCACACCTGGAGATTAAATATCTGTAGCAGAGTGATCAGTAGCACAGTAGTATGATAGTTTTGATAGCAGCAGTAGTAGTAACAGTAACGGTAGCAGTGATAGCAATAGTTTTGTAGCAAGTGTAACAGTAGCAGTAGCAATGGTAACTTAGCAAGAACAGTATGTGGAAAACTCGTAGGCACTAGATCGGTGAACTCGTTGGATGATATTCATGATATAACAGTCATAACCTAGGGTGATACAGAACTAGCTCCAGTTCATAAATGTAATGTAGGCATGTATTCCGTAAATAGTCATACGTGCTTATGGAAAAGAACTTGCACGACATCTTTTGTCCTACCCTCCCGTGGCAGTGGGGTCCATAAGGAAACTAAGGGATATTAAGGCCTCCTTTTAATAGAGAACCGGAACAAAGCATTAACACACGGTGATTACATGAACTCCTCAAACTACGATCATCACCGGAAAGTATCCCGACTATTGTCACTCCGGGGTTTATGGATCAGAACACGTAATAGGTGTGTATGACTAGCAAGATCGGATCAAGAACATAGATATAATGGTGATAACATAAACGGTTCAGATCTGAAATCATGGCACTCGGGCCCTAGTGACAAGCATTAAGCATGGCAAAGTCATAGCAACATCAATCTCAGAACATAGTGGATACTAGGGATCAAGCCCTAACAAAACTAACTCGATTACATGATGAATTTCATTCAACTCCTCACCGACCAGCAAGCCTACGAAGGAATTACTCACTCCCGATGGGGAGCATCATGGAATTGGCGATGGAGAAGGGTTGATGATGACGAAGACCGAAGATTCCCCTCTCTGGAGCCCCAAACGGACTCCAGATCTGGTCTCCCGATGAAGAACAAGAGTTGGCGGCGGCTCTGTATCGTAAAACGCGATGAAACTTTCTCTCTGATTTTTTTCTCCAAAAATGAGATTTTATAGCGTCGGAATTAGGGTCAGTGGGGCCACGAGGTGGGCACAACCCACCAGGGCGCGCCGGGGGGGGGGGGGGGCTGGCGCGCCCTGGTGTCTTGTGCCCAGCCAGACCCCCCCTCCGGTGGTTCTTGGCTCCAATATTTTTTATTTATTGTAAAATAAATCTCCAAAAAGTTTCGTCCAGTTCCGAGAACTTTTATTTCTGCACAAAAACAACACCATGGTAGTTCTGCTGAAAACAGCGTCAGTCCGGGTTAGTTTCATTCAAATCATGCAAATTAGAGTCCAAAACAAGGGCAAAAGTGTGAGGAAAAGTAGATATGACAGAGACGTATCAACTCCCCCAAGCTTAAACCATTGCTTGTCCTCAAGCAATTCAATTGACAAACTGAAAGTGATAAAGAAAAACTTTTACGAACTCTTTTGTTCTTGTTTACATATATATGCTTAAGTAGCACCCAGGTTTTCAGCAAAGATTATAACTAACCATGCCAGCAATAACTCTTAGAAATTATATTAACTCATATCAATGACATAAGCAACTAGCGAGCAATAATAAATTATCTCAAGCGCCAACACTTTGTCAAAACAATCGTGATATAATATGACAATAGTGGTATCTCGCTAGCCCTTTCTGAGACCGCAAAACATAAATGCAGAGCACCTCCAAAGTTCAAGTAACGACTAAGCATTGTAATTCATGGTAGAAAAGATCCAGTCATGTTGCACCCAACATTAACTATACACACTGCACGAGGATGACAATAGTGCTCTCAGGTCTGGCGCTTATTTGAGAAGGGGATGACTCAACATAAAAGTAAATAGATAATCCCTTCGCAGAGGGAAGCATGGATTTGCAGCGATGCCAGAGCTCAAGTTTTAAAACAGAGATAGATATAAGTTTGGGAGGTACACCCTTCCTGTCAACGTTACGACCAAGAGTTATCAATATCTTCCATGCTAAACACATTAGCAGCGGTTCCTAAGCGGTAAAAGTAAAGGCTTACTTCCCCTGCACCAACAATCACACTCCACGGCTAGCCGAATCCACGGGTACCGTCCATACCAACAACATTCTTGGGGGGAGTTTTGTTTAATTATTTGTAATTTTTGATTTCGGGACTGGGAATCCCTATTACCGCCCCCTCGTGCAAGGACGAGTGAATAAACACTCATCATGAGAATAACCCGCTTAACATGGAAGATACTGACCGCCCCTGTCGCTCCATGAGCGGTCCAGGCACACAAAACAGATGTTCATTTGAATTTTTAGAGATGGCACATGCAAATTTACTTTGGAACGGCAGGGTAATACCGCATATAGGTAGATATAGTGGACTCATCTGGAATAACTTTGGTTTAAGGATTTTGATGCACAAGCAGTATTCCCGCTTAGTACAGGCGAGGGCTAGCAAATAGATTGAGAAGCGGCCAGCTAGAGAGCGAAGACGGTCATGAACATGCATTACGCATAATAAACATTGACTACTAGCATGAGTAGGATATGGACACCATGAACATAAATATCATGAAGGCTATGTTGGTTTTGATTCAACTACATGCGTGAACATGTGCCAAGTCAAGCCACTTGAAACATTCAGAGGAGGATACCATATCATAATACCACATCACAATCATTTTAATGCATGTTGACATCCAAGATAAATCATTATCCACTCCTAGCTACCTAAGCATGGCATGAACAACTATAATCTCTAATTGTCATTGCAAACATGTTTGATCATAATATGTTGAATCAAGGACACTAGGTTAAACATATTTACAAAAACAAAAACAAGTTGAGTTCATACCCGCTTTTCTCTGCCACAGTCACTTCATCAAATATCGTCATTATTGCCTTTCACTTGCACGACCAAATGATATGAAAATAATAATAGTGCAAGAGTGCCATGGACTAAGCTGGAATCTGCAAACATTTTATTCAAGAGGAGAAGACAAAGTAACATGGCCTCTTTGTTAGATAACAATAGTGGATATGAGAGCCACTCGTCATTTTCATCGTGGTCTTCTCCTTGGTACTCAAATAAAAGGAAAAGAATTTCAGAGAAACACACTGAAATATTTTTGGATTTTTTGGTTTTTCATGAAGAAAGCAAATTAAAGAGGGAAAAACAAAAACGAGAAAAACTATTTACACGGGAAAGCTCCCAATAAGTAAAAGAAGAAACGAGAAATCTTTTTGGGTTTTCTTTTGATACTACAACTAAATTAAGCTAGAAAGAAAAACCAAAAAGTAGGAAATATTTTTGTGTTTTCTCAAAAAAATTCAAACACACAAGAAGAAAGCGAGAAAATAAATCTAGCATGGATAAGACAATGAAAAAGTATGAACACCGACAACTGGAATGAGGTGTGTGAACATGAATGTAAGGTCGGTGGAAATACGTACTCCCCCAAGCTTAGGCTTATGGCCTAGCTTGGTAATCACCATCTGTAGTAGCCATCCGGACCTAAGTAGAAGTGAGGTGGAGGCGGCACCTGAGCGTCCCACTCCTGGGGCTCCTCCTTAGCAGCTGCTAGGTTGTTCCGATAGGCTATAATGTCGTCTGGCATGATCCTGTATCCGTTCCTGGCAATAGAATCAAACAGAGCAGGTGCAGGCAATGGAATAAAATCACGGGTTTCGACGCTGAATACTAAGTTGTAACGAATTTTATGGAAAGAATCAGTTGCCTCAATAAATTGGTGATCCTGCAGTGCCTTGTGATCTAGATAAACTTGGGACAAAGGATAATCATGTGGGCAAATCTGAACATTAAAGTGTCTCGCTAAGCGAGCAACATAAATACCACCATGTATCTTTCCCTTAGTCCCGTTGAGGTGTAAGCGGCGTGCAATAATAGCCCCCATGCTAAAGGTGTGATAGTTGTACAGTGCACGGTGTAAAATGGCAAAGTTGGGAGCACCAACTGCGCCAACTTTCTCTCTAGAGGTTAAACACTTTGCGATGAACAAAGCAAAGTAGTGCACAAAAGGAAACTGCAAACTGGTAGCAGTGGCTTTTGACACGCCTCTATCTTCACCCACTGTTAAAGTGAGGAGAAAGTCCTCAAACTCCGCTGGTCTAGGTTCTCTCAATTCCCCATCAAAGGAATCAAGCATATGTTACAAAAGTCAGTGAGTGGTATCTTGTGAGTTTCAGCATATAGCTTAAATTGCACCTCAGGAGGATTATTCCTACTCAGAAAATGAAAACTTTTCACAAAGGAATTTGTAAGGATGTGGTGTTGGTCACACTTAGCTGCGAGGAACTCGGTCAGCCCAGCATTTGCAACAAATTGAGCAAAACTCTTGATCGAACCTGGCCTTCTCCATGAACGCATCATGCGGCCACTCGCACGGCCGCACCTCCACTCTTCTAGGGGTGTGTGTTGGGGAACGTTGCATGGCAAACAAAATTTTTCCTACGCACACGCAAGATCTACCCATGGTGATGAGCATCTACGAGAGGGAGAGTGGATCTACATACCCTTGTAGATTGCTAAGCGGGAAGCGTTAAGAAACGCGGTTGAAGTAGTCGAACGTCTTCGCGATCCAAATCGCCGAGCGTCCCACGATCCAATCACGATCTAGTGCCGAACGGACGGTACCTCCGCGTTCAGCACACGTACAGCTCGATGACGATCTCCGCCTTCTTGATCCAGCAAGAGGGAGCGGAGAGGTAGATGAGTTCTCCGGCAGCACGACGGCGCGGCGGTGGCGGTGGTGGAACTATTCCAGCAGGGCTTCGCCTAAGCGCCGCTAAAACTAGAGGATTTGATCTATCGGGGAGAGAGGGCTGCACCGTGGCTAGGGTTTCTTGTGTTGCTGCCCTCTCTCCCCTCTAGTATATATAGGAGGAAGGGGAGGGAGGCCGGCGCCCCTAGGGTTCCCCCTAGGTTGCGGCCGAAGTGGGAGAGGTGGAGGAGTCCTACTCCAATCCTACTAGGAGTAGGATTCGTCCCCCACTTGGAAACCTTTTCCACCTCTTGGGTTTTTTCCACCCCTAGCCGCATGGGCTTTAGTGGAGGCTTCGGCCAGCCCACCAGGGGATGGTTTGCCTCCTCCCACAGCCCATGAGACCCTTTGGGGCGAGAGGCCCCTCCCGATGGTCCCCCGGTACCCTCCCGGCACTCCCGGTACACTACCGAAGTACCCGAAACTTTTCCGGTGACCAAAACGGGACTTCCTATATATCAATCTTTACCTCCGGACCATTCCGGAGCTCCTCGTGACGTCCGGGATCTCATCCGGGACTCCAAACAACCTTCGGTCACCAACATACATAACTCAACTATACCGAAACGTCACCGAACCTTAAGTGTGCAGACCCCGCGGGTTCGAGAACTATGTCGACATGACCTAGACACCTCTATGGTCAATAACCAATAGCGGGACCTGGATGCCCATATTGGTTCCTACATATTCTACGAAGATCTTTATCGGTTGGACCTCTATGTCAAGGATTCAGTTAATCCCGTATGCTGTTCCCTTTGTTTCTTCGGTATGTTACTTGCCGTAGATTCGATCGTCGGTATCTCTATACCTAGTTCAATCTCGTTACCAGCAAGTCTCTTTACTCGTTCCGTAATACAATATCCCGTGGCTAACACTTTAGTCACATTGCTTGCAAGGCTTATTGTGATGTTGTATTACCGAGTGGGCCCTGAGATACCTTTCCGTCATACGGAGTAACAAATCCCAGTCTTGATCCATGCCAGCTCAACAGACACCTTCGGAGATACTTGTAGAGCATGTTTATAGTCACCCAGTTACGTTGTGACGTTTGATACACACAAGGTAATCCTCCGGTGTCAGTGAGTTGCATGATCTCATGGTCATAGGAACAGATACTTGACATGCAGAAAAACAATAGCAATAAACTGACACGATCATATGCTACGTTCATAGTTTGGGTCTGGTCCATCACATCATTCTCCTAATGATGTGATCCCATTATCAAATGACATCTCATGTCTATGGCTAGGAAACCTTGACCATCTTTGATCAACGAGCTAGTCCACTAGAGGCATACTAGGGACACAGTGTTGTCTATGTATCCACACATGTAATTGAGTTTCCAATCAATACAATTATATCATGGATAATAAACTATTATCATGAACAAGGAAATATAATAATAACTACTTTTATTATTGCCTCTAGGGCATATTTCCAACAGTCTCCCACTTGCACTAGAGTCAATAATCTAACTCACATCACTATGTGATTTACATTGTAATGAATCTAACACCCATACAGTTCTGGTGTTGATCATGTTTAGCCCTTGGAAGAGGTTTAGTCATCAGATCTGCAACATTCAGATCCGTGTGCACTTTGCAAATATTTATGTCGTCCTCCTTGATGTAATCGCGGATGGAATTGAAACGTCGCTTTATGTGTCTGGTCCTCTTGTGAAACCTTGGTTCCTTGGCTAGAGCAATGGACCAGTGTTGTCACAGAACAGAGTCATTGGGTTTAGTGCACTAGGCACTACTCCAAGATCTGTCATGAACTCCTTCATCCAGACACCTTCCTTCGCCGCCTCCGAGGCAGCGATGTACTCCGCTTCGCATGTAGAATCAGCTACCACGCTCTGCTTGGAACTGCACCAGCTTACCACACCCCCATTGAGAATAAATACGTATCCGGTTTGAGACTTAGAGTTATCCGGATCAGTGTCAAAGCTTGCATCGACGTAACCCTTTACGACGAGCTCTTGATCACCTCCATAAACGAGAAACATGTCCTTAGTCCTTTTCAGGTACTTCAGGATATTCTTGACCGCCATCCAGTGTTCCGTTCCTGGATCACTTTGAAACCTTCCGGCCATACTTATGGCAAGGCTGACATCGGGTCTTGTGCACAACATTGCATACATGATAGAGCCTATGGCTGAAGCATAGGGGATGACACTCATCTTTTCTCTATCTTCTGCAGCCACTGGGCATTGAGTCTTACTCAACTTCACACCTTGCAACACAGGCAAGAACCCCTTCTTGGACTGATCCATTTTGAACTTCTTCAAAACTTTATCAAGGTATGTGCTCTGTGAAAGTCCTATTAAGCGTCTCGATCTATCTCTATAGATCTTGATGCCTAATATGAAAGCAGCTTCTCCTAGGTCCTTCATTGAAAAACTCTTGTTCAAGTATTCCTTCACGCTTTCCAACATTTCTATATTGTTTCCAATCAGCAATATGTCATCCACATATAATATTAGAAACGCTATAGAGCTCCCACTCACTTTCTTGTAAATACAAGCTTCTCTGTAAACTTGTATAAACCCGAACGCTTTGATCACCTCATCAAAGCGAAGATTCCAACTCCGAGATGCTTGCACCAGTCCATAAATGGATCGCTGGAGTTTGCAAACTTTGTCAGCATTCTCTGGATCGACAAAACCTTCTGGTTGCATCATATACAACTCTTCCTTAAGGAAACCGTTAAGGAACGCTGTTTTGACATCCATCTGCCAAATTTCATAATCGAAAAAGGCAGCTATTGCTAACATGATTCTGACGGACTTAAGCATCGCTACGGGTGAGAAGGTCTCATCGTAGTCAACTCCTTGAACTTGTGAAAAACCCTTTGCCACAAGTCGAGCTTTATAGACGGTGACTTTTCTGTCCGCGTCCGTCTTCCTCTTAAAGATCCATTTGTTCTGAATGTCCTTTCGCCCTTCAGGTAATACTTCCAAAGCCCATACTTTGTTTTCATACATGGATCCCATCTCGGATTTCATGGCCTCTAACCATTTCTCGGAATCCGGGCCCATCATCGCTTCTCCATAGCTCGTAGGTTCATCGTTGTCCAACAACATGACCTCTAAGACAGGGTTGCCGTACCACTCAGGAGCAGTACGCGTCCTTGTCGACCTACGAGGTTCGATAGCAACTTGATCTGATGCTTCATGATCATCATCACTAACTTCCTCTAAAATTGATGTAGGCTCTACAGAAACATCTTTCTGCGCTGCGCTACTCTCTGGTTGAAGTAGAGGTTCAACAACCTCATCAAGTTCTATCTTCCTCCCATTCAATTCTTTTGAGAGAAACTCTTTCTCAAGAAATGTTCCGTTTTTAGCGACAAACACTTTGCCTTCGGATCTGAGATAGAAGGTATACCCAACTGTCTCTTTTGGGTATCCTATGAAGACGCATTTCTCCGCTTTGGGTTCCAGCTTTTCAGGCTGAAGCTTTTTGACATAAGCATCACATCCCCAAACTTTAAGAAACGACAACTTTGGCTTCTTACCAAACCACAGTTCATATGGCGTCGTCTCAACGGATTTCGATGGTACCCTATTTAAAGTGAATGCAGCTGTCTCTAATGCATAACCCCAAAACGATAGTGGCAAATCGGCAAGAGACATCATAGATCGCACCATATCCAATAAGGTTCGATTACGACATTCGGACACACCATTACGCTGTGGTGTTCCAGGTGGTGTCAATTGTGAAACTATTCCACACTGTCTTAAGTGACTGCCAAACTCATAACTCAGATATTCTCCTCCTCGATCAGATCGTAGGAATTTTATCTTCTTGTTACGATGATTCTCAACTTCACTCTGAAATTGCTTGAACTTTTGAAACGTTTCAGACTTGTGTTTCATTAAGTAAATATACCCATATCTACTTAAATCATCAAGGAAGGTGAGAAAATAACGATATCCACCATGTGCCTCAATGCTCATCGGGCCGCACACATTAGTATGTATGATTTCCAACAAGTCGCTTGCCCGTTCCATTGTTCCAGAGAACGATGTCTTAGCCATCTTGCCCATGAGGCATGGCTCACATGTGTCAAGTGATTCAAAATCAAGTGACTCCAAAAGTCCATCAGCATGGAGCTTCTTCATGCGTTTTACACCAATATGACCTAAACGGCAGTGCCGCATGAAAGGGGTACTATCATTATCAATTCTACATCTTTTGGCATCAATGTTATGAACATGTGTATCATCACTATCGAGATTCAATAAGAATAAACCCCTCACATTGGGTGCATGACCATAAACGATATTACTCATATAAATAGAACAACCATTATTCTCTGATTTAAATGAGTAACCGTCTCGCAATAAACAAGATCCAGATATAATGTTCATGCTTAGCGCAGGCACTAAATAACAATTATTCAGGTTCATCACTAATCCCGATGGTAATCGAAGAGCGAGCGTGCCGACGGCGATCACATCAACCTTGGAACCATTTCCCACGCGCATCGTCACTTCGTCCTTTGCCAGCCTCCGTCTATTCCGCAGTTCCTGTTTTGAGTTGCAAATGTGAGCAACCGCACCGGTATCTAATACCCATGCACTACAACGAGAGTTGGTAAGGTACACATCAATAACATGTATATCATATATACCTTGTTTGTTGTTGGCTGCCTTCTTGTCAGCCAAATACTTGGGGCAGTTCCACTTCTAGTGACCTGTTCCCTTGCAATGAAAGCACTCAGTTTTTGGCTTGGGTCCAGCCTTGGGTTTCTTCACGGGAGGGGCAACTGCTTTGCCACTCTTCTTGGAGTTACCCTTCTTACCCTTGCCATTCTTCTTGAAACTAGTGGTTTTATTGACCATCAACACTTGATGCTCCTTCTGAATCTCAGACTCAGCGACTTTCAACATCGCAAACAGCTCGGCGACTGACTTGTTCATCCCGTGCATGTTATAGTTCAACACGAAGCTCTTGTAGCTAGGTGGCAATGATTGAAGAACTCTGTCAGTGATCGCCTCTGCTGGAAGGGGCATCCCCAATTCAGCCAGACGGGTGGAATACCCAGACATTTTGAGTATGTGTTCACTGACAGACCCGTTCTCCTCCATCTTGCAGGCATAGAACTTATCGGAGGTCTCATACCTCTCGATCCGGGCATTCTTCTGAAAGATAAACTTCAACTCTAGGAACATATCATATGCTCCATGACGTTCAAAATGTCTTTGAAGTCTCGGTTCTAAGCTATACAACATTGCACATTGAACCATTGAGTAATCATCAGAACGACCCTGCCAGGCGTTCACAACGTCTGGAGACTCTACTGGAGCGGGCGGATCACCAAGCGGTGCATCAAGGACATAAGCCTTTTGGGAAGCCGTTAGGATAATCCTTAGATTACGGGCCCAGTCCACAAAGTTACTTCCATCATCTTTCAACTTAGCTTTCTCTAGGAACACATTAAAATTCAGGGGTGCTACTGCGCGAGCCATTGATCTACAACATAAATTTTGCAAAGACAACTTAGACTATTGTTCAAGATAATGAGTTTAGTTAATCATATTACTTAAAAACTCCCACTCAAATTGACACCCCTCCGGTCATTAGAGGGTCACATGATCCAAATTCACCAACTCAAGTCCGATCATCACGTGAGTTGAGATGGTTTCAATGGTGAACATCTTCATGTTGATCATATCTACTATATGACTCATGTTCGACCTTTCGGTCTCTTGTGTTTCGAGGCCATGTCTGTACATGCTAGGCTCGTCAAGTTTAACCCGAGTGTTCCGCATGTGCAACACTGGCTTGCACCCATTGTATGCAAACATAGAGTCTATCACACCCGATCATCACGTGGTGTCTCGAAACGACGAACTTTCGCAACGGTGCACAGTCGGGGAGAACACAGTTTTATCTTGAAATTCCAGTGAGGGATCACCTTATAATGCTACCGTCATCCTAAGCAAAATAAGATGCATAAAAGGATTAACATCACATGCAAATCATAAGTGACATGATATGGCCATGAACTTGTGCTTTTGATCTCCATCTCCAAATCGCCGGCATGATCTCCATCGTCACCGGCATGACACCATTATCTCCATCAACTTGATCTCCATCAATGTGTCGCCATGAGGTTGTCGCACCAACTGTTGCTTCCACGACTATTGCTAACTCATAGCGATAAAGTAAAGCAAAAACGGCAAAAATTAATTAAAGACAACCCTATGGCTCCTGCCGGTTGCCGTACTCATCGACATGCAAGTCGTGATATTCTATAAAATACATGATCATCTCATACATCACATATATCTCATCATGTAATTGGCCATATCACATCACAACATACCCTGCAAAAACAAGTTAGACGTCCTCTAATTGTTGTTGCAAGTTTTACGTGGCTGCTACGGGTATCTAGCAAGAACAATTCTTACCTACGCAAAAACCACAACGGTGATACGCAAATTGCTATTCAACCTTCTTAAGGACCGCCTTTGTCGAATCCGATCCAACTAAAGTGGGAGAAACAGACACCCGCCAGCCATCTTTATGCAACGAAGTTACATGTCAGTTGATGGAACCGGTCTCTCGTAAGCGTACGAGTAATGTTGGTCCGGGCCGCTTCATCCCACAATACCGCCGAATCAAGAAAAGACTAAGGGAGGAAGCAATCTGAGCATCAACGCCCACAAACTCATTTGTGTTCTACTCGTGATCTCATCTACACATAGACCTAGCTCATGATTCCACTGTTGGGGAACGTTGCATGGGAAACAAAAAATTTCCTACCCACACGCAAGATCTATCCATGGTGATGAGCATCTACGAGAGGGAGAGTGGATCTACATACCCTTGTAGATCGCTAAGCGGGAAGCGTTAAGAAACGCAGTTGAAGTAGTCGAACGTCTTCACGATCCAAATCGCCGAGCGTCCCGCGATCCAATCACGATCTAGTGCCGAACGGACGACACCTCCGCGTTCAGCACACGTACAGCTCGATGACGATCTCTGCCTTCTTGATCCAGCAAGAGGGAGCGGAGAGGTAGATGAGTTCTCCGGCAGTGTGACGGCGCGGCGGCAGTGGTGGTGGAACTATTCCAGCAGGGCTTCGCCTAAGCGCCGCTGAAACTAGAGGATTTGATCTATCGGGGAGAGAGGGCTGCACCGTGGCTAGGGTTTCTTGTGTTGCTGCCCTCTCTCCCCTCTAGTATATATAGGAGGAAGGGGAGGGAGGCCGGCACCCCTAGGGTTCCCCCTAGGCTGCGGCCGAAGTGGGAGAGGGGGAGGAGTCCTACTCCAATCCTACTAGGAGTAGGATTCGTCCCCCACTTGGAAACCTTTTCCACCTCTTGGGTTTTTTCCACCCCTAGCCGCATGGGCTTTAGTGGAGGCTTCGGCCAGCCCACCAGGGGCTGGTTTGCCTCCTCCCACAGCCCATGAGACCCTTTGGGGCGAGAGGCCCCTCCCGATGGTCCCCCGGTACCCTCCCGGCACTCCCGGTACACTACCGAAGTACCCAAAACTTTTCCGGTGACCAAAACGGGACTTCCTATATATCAATCTTTACCTCCGGACCATTCCGGAGATCCTCATGACATCCGGGATCTCATTTGGGACTCCGAACAACCTTCGGTCACCAACATACATAACTCAACTATACCTAAGCGTCACCGAACCTTAAGTGTGCAGACCCTGCGGCTTCGAGAACTATGTAGACACGACCGAGACACCTCTACGGTCAATAACCAATAGCGGGACCTGGATGCCCATATTGGTTCCTACATATTCTACGAAGATCTTTATCGGTTGAACCTCTATGTCAAGGATTCAGTTAATCCCGTATGCTGTTCCCTTTGTTTCTTTGGTATGTTACTTGCCCGAGATTCGATCGTCGGTATCTCTATACCTAGTTCAATCTCGTTACCGGCAAGTCTCTTTACTCGTTCCGTAATACAAGATCCCATGGCTAACACTTTAGTCACATTGCTTGCAAGGCTTATTGTGATGTTGTATTACCGAGTGGGCCCTGAGATACCTTTCCGTCATACGGAGTAACAAATCCCAGTCTTGATCCATGCCAGCTCAACAGACACCTTCGAAGATACCTGTAGAGCATCTTTATAGTCACCCAGTTACGTTGTGACGTTTGATACACACAAGGTATTCCTCCGGTGTCAGTGAGTTGCATGATCTCATGGTCATAGGAACAGATACTTGACATGCAGAAAAACAATAGCAATAAACTAACACGATCATATGCTACGTTCATAGTTTGGGTCTTGTCCATCACATCATTCTCCTAATGATGTGATCCCGTTATCAAATGACATCTCATGTCTATGGCTAGGAAACCTTGACCATCTTTGATCAACGAGCTAGTCCACTAGAGGCATACTAGGGACACAGTGTTGTCTATGTATCCACACATGTAATTGAGTTTCCAATCAATACAATTATTGCATGGATAGTAAACAATTATCATGAACAAGGAAATATAATAATAACTACTTTTATTATTGCCTCTAGGGCATATTTCCAACAGTGTGAAGGTCATTGTCCGATGATTCCCCAATGACTCCTTTGGCATTTTTCTTGGAGGAAAATTTCCTAAATGAATCCATCTTATTCCTATAATAGAAATTCTGAGAATTTTAGTCCACAAAATTTTCTCAACAAAACTTTGTAAGATTGATAGCAACTACTCCCAAGGATGCATAGAGGCTATATAAGCATTCAAACTACTTAGAACTCTAAAAATTCAACATGCAAGCTCATCTACAGCAGCACCAAGAGTAGCTAATTACTCTAAAAATAACCCACTAAATCAAAAACTAATTGGAGCAATGGAGGAGTCACATTCCAAGTAGCAATCCCTCCAAACAGTTTCGGAAATGGAGCTTCGAGCAAAGAGATCGAAATCCGCGGGTTTGAGAGCAAGAACACGTGAATGGAGGCTATGGTGATTTTTTTTCTGGAGGTAAGGGATGATATGGGCTAAAGGGATAAGTGAGGGGGCCCACGTAGGGGCCACAACCCACCAGGGCGCGCCTGGGGTTGCTGGCACGCCCTGGTGTCTTGTGGGCACCAGGTGCACCCCCTCTGATATTATTTGCACCAGAAATTCAGAAATATTCTGAAAAAAATCGTATCAAATTTTCAGAACATTCTGAGGACTTTTATTTTTGGGTCATTTTTTTATTGCATGGTGAAAACAGAAAACAGGAAAAACATGGCATTTTATTTTATTTTACTAACTAAAACAGAAAACAAAAGGTGGGAGGAGAAGGTTGTGCCTACTGGATTCATCAACTTCATACCTCTCAAAAATGATCCATTAATATGGTTGATCAGGTCTTATTAACAACCACTTCCGATTAGCATGAAACCGAAGAACTTTCGTAAAACACTAAGTTACCTCAATAGGGATATGCATAACCCCAATAATAAGTATATCATATTTCTTTTTGACATTAGGTAGAGGTAATTGAAAACTTCCAATAGTGATTGTCGGAGATTCTTCAATAACATTTATACCATTCACATGGAATTGTTTCTTCGGAAAGTGCACCGTATGCTCATTACCATTGATATGAAAAGTGACTTTGCTTTTATTGCAGTCAATAACAGCCCCTGCAGTATTCAAAAAGGGTCTACCAAGGATAATCGACATGTTGTCGTCCTCGGGCATCTCAAGAATAACAAAGTCCGTTAAGATAATAACGTTTGCAACAACAACAGGCACATCCTCACAAATACCGATGGGTATGGTAGTTGATTTGTCAGCCATTTGCAATGATATTTCAGTAGGTGTGAGTTTATTCAAATCAAGTCTTTTGTATAAGGAGAAAGACATAACACTAACACCGGCTCCCAAATCACACAAAGTAGTTTTGACATAGTTTCTTTTAATGGAGCAAGGTATAGTCGTTATTCCTGGGTCTCCAAGTTTTTTAGGTACTCCATCCTTAAAAGAATAATTAGCAAGCATGGTGGAGATTTCAACTTCAGGAATCTTTCTTTTATTAGTGATGATGTCTTTCATGTATTTTTCATAAGGGGCCATCTTTAAGATATCAGTTAAACGGGTACGCAAAAAGATTGGCCTAATCATTTTAGCAAAGCGTTCAAATTCTTCATCATCCTTTTTCTTGGATGGTTTAGGTGGAAAGGGCATGGGTTTCTGAACCCATGGCTCTCTTTCTTTACCATGTTTCCTAGCCACAAAGTCTCTTTTATCATAACGTTTATTTTTAGGTTGTGGGTTATCAAGATCAACAATAGGCTCTAGTTCGACATCATTATCTGGTTCTTTATCATTGTTTGGTTGAGTATCTTCATGAACATTATCATTATCACTAGGTGAATGTTCATTACCAGATTGAGTTTCAGCATCAGAAATAGAGACATCATAATTATCAGGAGGTTTTTGTATCTCAGGTTCACTAGAGGTATGCAAAGTCCTATAATTTTTCTTTTCCTTTTTATTTTTAGAAGGACTAGGTGCATCAGCATTAATTCTTTGAGAGTCTTGTTCAATCCTTTTAGGATGACCTTCAGGATAAAGTGGTTCTTGGGTCATTCTACCTCCTCTAGTTACTACTCTAGCATCAAAATCATTCATATTATTATTCATTTCATCAAGCAATTCTTTTTGAGATTTAACAACTTGTTCTAACTGGGTTTGAACCATAGAGGCATGCTTTCCTACACCTCTAACATCATTACTGATTCTAAATAGCAAGTTACTCAAGCGAGCAATCATATCAGAATTATATTTTAGTTGTTTTAGAACATGTGCATTGAAATGATCTTGCTTCATAATGTAGTTGTCAAATATGATTGCTCGCTTGTTCAATATGTTATTCAATAATTCCTCAGCTTGTTCAACAGTTCGTTCCGTGAAAACACAACCAACACAACTATCTAGGAAGTCCCTAGAAGCATCAGATAGTCCAGTATAGAAGATATCAAGTATTTCATTTTTCTTGAGAGGGTGATCAGGCAAAGCATTAAGAAATTGGAGAAGCCTCCCCCAAGCTTGTGGGAGACTCTCTTCTTCAATTTGCACAAAGTTAAATATTTCCTGTAAGGCAGCTTGTTTCTTATGAGCAGGAAAATATTTTTCAGAGAAGTAGTAATTCATATCCTGGGGACTACGCACACAACCAGGAGCAAGAGTATTGTACCATGTCTTAGCATCGCCCTTTAATGAGAACGGAAATAACTTAAGAATATAGTAGTAGCGAATCTTCTCATCATTAGCAAAGAGGGTGGCTATATCATTCAGCTTAGTAAGATGTGCCACTACAATTTCAGTTTCATAGCCTTGGAAAGGATCAGATTCAACCAAAGTAATTAACTCTGGATTGACAGAGAATTCATGATCCTTATCAGTAACAAAGATAGGTGAAGTAGCAAACTTAGGATCACATTTCATTCTAGCATTCAAAGTCTTTTCCTTATACTTGCGTAGTAATTTCTTAAGATCATCTCTATCCTTACAAGAAAGGATTTCTCTAGCTATCTCTCCATCTATGACATAACCCTCAGGTATCTTAGGCATTTCAAATCTAGGAGAGCCAGGTCTAATAGGTGTTTCATAATCATCAGTTTCAAAGGCTTCATTAGTTTCAGCTATCTCATCGGTTTCAGCAATTTCATTCTCTTTAGCTCTAGCAATTTGTTCATCAAGAAATTCACCTAGTGGCACATTATCATCAAGCATGGTACTAGCATCATCATAAGCATCATTCATAGCAGAAGTAGCATCACCAATAACTTGCGACATATCAGGATCAATAACAGGTGGTGGTGTTGCAAACTTACTCATAACAGAAGGTGAATCAAGTGCAGAGCTAGATGGCAGTTCCTTACCTCCCCTTGTCTTAGAGGGAAAAATCTTGGTCTTTGGATCCTTTAGATTCTTCATAGTGATCAATTGATATAAACCCCAAGTGACTCAACAAATATAGCTATGCTCCCCGGCAATGGCGCCAGAAAAAGGTCTTGATAACCCACAAGTATAGGGGATCGCAACAGTTTTCGAGGGTAGAGTATTCAACCCAAATTTATAGATTCGACACAAGGGGAGCCAAAGAATATTTGAGAGTATTAGCAGCTGAGTTGTCGATTCAACCACACCTGGAGATTAAATATCTGTAGCAGAGTGATCAGTAGCATAGTAGTATGGTAGTTTTGATAGCAACAGTAGCAGTAACAGTAACGATAGCAGTGATAGCAATAGTTTTGTAGCAAGTGTAAGAGTAGCAGTAGCAATGGTAACTTAGCAAGAACAGTATGTGGAAAACTCGTAGGCACTGGATCGGTGAACTCATTGGATGATATTCATCATATAAGAGTCATAACATAGGGGGATACAGAACTAGCTCCAGTTCATAAATGTAATGTAGGCATGTATTCCGTAAATAGTCATACGTGCTTATGGAAAAGAACTTGCATGACATCTTTTTTCCTACCCTCCCGTGGCAGCGGGGTCCATAAGGAAACTAAGGGATATTAAGGCCTCCTTTTAATAAAGAACCGAAACAGAAGCATTAACACATGGTGAATACATGAACTCCTCAAACTACGGTCATCACCGGAAAGTATCCCGACTATTGTCACTCCGGGGTTTACGGATCAGAACACGTAATAGGTGCGTATGACTAGCAAGATCGGTTCAAGAACATAGATATAATGGTGATAACATAAACGGTTCAGATCTGAAATCATGGCACTCGGGCCCTAGTGACAAGCATTAAGCATGGCAAAGTCATAGCAACATCAATCTCAGAACATAGTGGATACTAGGGATGAAGCCCTAACAAAACTAACTCGATTACATGATGAATCTCATCCAACTCCTCACTGACCAGCAAGCCTACGAAGGAATTACTCACTCCCGGTGGGGATCATCATGGAATTGGCGATGGAGAAGGGTTGATGATGACGAAGACCGAAGATTCCCCTCTCCGGAGCCCCAAACGGGCTCCAGATCTGGCCTCCCGATGAAGAACACGAGGTGGCGGCGGCTCCGTATCGTAAAACGCGATGAAACTTTCTCTCTGATTTTTTTCTCCAAAAATAGGATTTTATAGCGTTGGAATTAGGGTCAGTGGGGCCACGAGGTGGGCACAACCCACCAGGGCGTGCCGGGGGGGTGGCTGGCGCGCCCTGGTGTCTTTTGCCTAGCTAGGGCCCCCCTCCGGTGGTTCTTGGCTCCAGTATTTTTTATTTATTGTAAAATAAATCTCCAAAAAGTTTCGTCTGGTTCCGAGAACTTTTATTTCTGCACAAAAACAACACCATGGTAGTTCTGCTGAAAACAACGTCAGTCCGGGTTAGTTTCATTCAAATCATGCAAATTAGAGTCCAAAACAAGGGCAAAAGTGTGAGGAAAAGTAGATACGACAGAGATGTATCAGCCTCCCATCGCTGGTTGATACGTCTCCAACGTATCTATAATTTTTTATTGTTCCATGCTATTATATTATCATTCTAGGATACTTTTTGAGTAATTATTTACCAATTTATATTATTTTTGAGCATTCACCTATTGACCCAGTGCCCAGCGCCAATTCCTGTTTTTTGTGTTTTTTGTGTATCGTAGAAATTCCATATCAAATGAGGTCCAAACGCGATAAAAAATATGGAGATTTTTCTTGGAATACATGTGAATTTTGGGAGTCGGAATCAACGCAAGACGGTGGCCGAGGGAGGCACAAGCCAACAGGGCGCGACCTGGGGGGGCGCCCTAATTGCTTGTGCCTCCCACTTAAGTCAGTTGCCGCTCTCCTTCCGCCGCAAGGAAGATATTTTCGCAATAAAAATCCCCTCAAAATTTCAGCCCGATGGGAGTTACGGATCTCTGGATATTTAAGAAACATTGAAGGGGTCAGAAACCAGTCGCGAAAACAGAAGAGAAACAGAGAGAGAGATCCAATCTCGGAGGGGCTCCTCCCCTCCAGGAGCCATGGCGGCCATGGACCAGAGGGGAAACCCTCCTCCCACCTAGGGAGGACGCCAAGAAAGAATAAGAAGGAGGGCTCTCTCCCCCTCTCTCCCGGTGGCGCCGGAGCGCCGCCGGGGCATCCATCGTGATGACGATCTACACCAAAAACTTTGCTGCCGTCATCACCAACCCTTCTCCATCAACACCTCCATGATGCTCACCATCGGGAGTGAGTAATTCCTTTGTAGGCTTGCTAGACGGTGGTGGGATTGGATGAGATTGATCATGCAATCGAGTTAAGTTTGATAGGGCTTGATCCCTAGTATCCACTATGTTCTGAGATTGATGTTGCTATGACTTTGCTATGCTTAATGCTTGTCACTAGGGCCCGAGTGCCCTGATTTCAGTTCTGAACATATTATGTTTTCACGAATATAAGATTGATTTGGATCCTATCTTGCAAGTTGTATGCACCTATTACGTGTCTTGATCCGCATACCCCAAGGTGACAACAATTGGGATTCTTTCCGGTGATTGCCATAGTTTGAGGAGTTCATGTATTCACCATGTGTTAATGCTTTGTTCCGGTTCTCTATTAAAAGGAGGCCTTAATATACTTTAGTTTCCAATAGGACCCCGCTGCCACGGGAGGGTAGGACAAAAGATGTCATGCAAGTTCTTATCGCAAGCACGCATGACTATATATGAAATACATGCCTACATTACATTGATGAATTGGAGCTAGTTCTATGTCGCCCTACTGTGTAAATGTTATATGATCAATGTCATCTAAATCATTATCCATCACCGATCCACATGCCTATGCTTTACATATACTAAATCTTGCAAAATTATTTATTACACCTACTAAGTACTTCTAGTTTTATTCCCGCAAAGTAGTTTCATACTTGTTCTAGGTGAAGTAAGCGTTAGCATGCGAAGAGTTGTATCGGTGGCCGATAGAACTTGAGAGAATATTAATTCTACCTTTAGCTCCTCGTTGGGTTCGACACTCTTACTTATCGAAAAAGGCTACAAGCGATCCCCTACCCTTGTGGGTTATCAAGACCTTTTTCTGGCGCCGTTGCCGGGGAGCAATAGCATAGTGGTTGATATTTTCGTGTGTGCTTGTTTGCTTTATCACTAAGTAATTTTTATTTTCTGTTTTTAGTTATTTTGTTTTCTGTTATTAGTTGTTTTATATCTTTAGTTATGGATATGGAACACGAAACACCAAAAAAGTTAGATGTACTTGCTACTCATGGAGATGGGGAACCTCGTAAAACCCTTGATGCTCGTTATGTGAAACACGTTAATGACTCCTTTGACGATCCTGAGAAATCCCCATTGAACTTTATAATGGGATACACGTTGGATCAACGTGAGTACTTTAGGGATGATCTCTTATCTCAAAAAGGGAAACACTTATGGGATCAAATTACAATATTGCGTTGGTTTGCTTGGTTTGCATGTTTGAGATGTGATTCTACTTGTTGCTCTAAGTTAGAGGCTCCACACCTTCCCTTTCAGTGTTTATTTAATGATAATGAAACCTTGGCTTCTTATGCTAATGGTATATATGATTACTATGATGTGGAACGAATAGAAGAATTTGTTGCTTTTAAGGGTGCTTTTGAAGTTGCCTCTTTGATTGAAATGTGTGATGATGTTTCTTACAAATCTAAAAATCTTGCCATACTTCAATATTGCTATGAGAATTATGAATGCAATGCTGATATTATTGAATTTATTAAGAGAAGGACCTCTACCTTGGAAGAGACTAATATTTTGCAGTAATCTATGGAAGAAGAAATTGCTGAAACTGTGAGCTCATTAGATGAAAAGATGAGGAGGAGAGCGAAGAACAAAAGGAGGAAGAGCGGATTAGCTACCCGTGCCCACCTTCTAATGAGAGTAACTCTTCAACTCATACATTGTTTAATTTCCCTTCGTACATACCGAAGGATGAATGCTATGATGATTGCTATGATCCCTTGGATTCATTTGAAATATCCCTTTTTGATGAACTTGATTCTTGCTATGCTTGTGGTCATGATGCCAATATGAATTATGCTTATGGAGATGAACTTGCTATAGTTCCTTATGTTAAGCATGAAATTGTTGCTATTGCACCCACACATGATAGTCCTATTATCCTTTTGAATTCTCCCAACTACACTATAACGGAGAAGTTTGCACTTATTAAGGATTATATTGATGGGTTGCGTTTTACCACTACACATGATGATTTTGATGAATATAATATGCATGTGCTTGCTGCTCCTACTTTCTATTATTATGAGAGAGGAACCAAATCTTCACCTCTCTATGTTTCCACTACGATAAAATTGCAAGAAACTACTTATGCTATGAATTGGCCTTTACTTTGTGTGAATGAATTGTTCTTGTATGACATGCCAATGCATAGGAAGAGATTTAGACTTCGTTGTTACATGATACATGTTACTTTGTGCTCACTACTAAATTACAAATCACTGTTAATTAAAATTGGCTTTGATATACCTTGGGATCTGAGTGGATCAATTACTTGAGCACTATATGCCTAGCTTAATGGCTTTAAAGAAAGCGCTGCCAGGGAGACAACTCGGAAGTTTTAGAGAGTCATTTATTTCTGTTGTGTGCTTTTAAAATAATTAAAAAAATGAAGTGGGAAACTTAAAACATTTTCAAAAGAGAAGTGAAAGTGAGAAAGACGAACATCGTTGAAGTGGGGGCTAGCCTTGAACTTTTGTTCATGCCCATGGAAACTTTGTGAATCTTGATTACAGCAAATTTTCAAAAAAAATAATTATCCCCTTGTACAAATCCATTGTATTATAGAAATAATGTGCCAAGAATTACCTTTAGGATGTTTGAATTGTTTGTTTGATACGTGTTGTGTAAAAACATAAACTTATTTCTCTAGTGTTTGAATTTTCATAGTTGACTGGAATGTGAAAAAATTCTGAAATTTTTACACAGTACTGCTATGAAAATTCGTTATTATGTCCTAATTTTTAAGAATTTTTTGAGTTACGGAAGTATGGAAACCAAACAGATCTTTACAGACTGTCCTGTTTTTCACAGATTGCTGTTATAGTTGCTTTGCGTGCTTATGTTTGAATTCTTGTTGAGACTCAATGACTTGGGAGCCATAGAATTGTGATATAATACAGTGGGTAATGTTATATTATAATTATGCAATAATGTTATGGCAGGACATGATGAGATTTGATGATTATGTACTAACGTTTCTAATGAAAGTTCTGTCAAGTTTTTTGTGGCTGAAGTGTTCGAAGATCGAGGAGGTGTCGATATGAGAAGAATAAGGAGAGACAAGAGTTCAAGCTTGGGGATTCCCAAGGCACCCCAAGTAAATATTCGAGGAGACTCAAGCGTCTAAGCTTGGTGATGCCCCGGAAGGCATCCCATCTTTCTTCTTCAACAACTATCGGTATGTTTCGATTTTTGTTTTGTCCACATGATATGCGTAAATTCTTGGAGCGTCGTGTGCCTTTTATTTTCCTTTTAATAATGCACCATGATGGCTTGGGAAAGTCCATGGTTGATCTATAGAGTGCTCTTTGCACTTCACTTATATATTTTGAGTATGGCTTTATATAATGCTTCATGTGCTTCGCTTATATCATTTGAAGTCGGATGCCTGTTTCTCTACATATAGAAAACCATTATTTGTAGAATGCTCTTTTGCTTCACTTATTTTTGATAGAGCATGTCTAGGTCTTTTGTAGAAAGAATTAAACTCTCATTCTTCACTTTTATTTGTTTGAGAGTTAATAAACCGTGACGGTAATGTGCATGGGTTATAAGACTAGTCCAAAGATAATACGTATTCAAGGATGCGACCACCACGCTGCCCGCTCCCCCATCCAAGACTTCTCCGACCGACCTTCTATTCAGAGCTGTGCACCCATGGTGGGAACCAAACAGAGTTTCGGAGGGAAAGTTCTATGAGCATGCTCGCTCGCCTCCTCCCCCTAAGCATTGGGAGGGCAAGCGTAGCTCAAGACGAAGAAGTAGAAGGGCGAGCTCTGTGGGATTGCGCTCAAGGAGGAAGAAAGGGTGGATGAGCATCGCCCCTCGCGACCCCCCGATTTATAGGGAGGAGTGCGGGGGCTGGCTCTCCTCTACTCCAAGGGTCGCCGCCCATCTCCACTAGTTCCATCGCCCATGATCACGGGCGAACAGGTAACCGCCCCATTGCTCCAATCCATGGCACTGCGGTTTCTGCCATGATCAGGACTTTAATTCACGAGCTCCCGTCGTTAACTCCCCGCTATGCATGCGGCGCGCGTGGAGGAAACGGCCTGAGGTGGTGGGACAGTGCTGGCCAATAAATTGGCAGTTACTTCCTCACATTGCGAGCCTGTGCATGAAACTTGGGCCTGACCCAACGGCACTTGGCGAGCACGTGTGGGCCAGTCCTAGGGGCTCCTGTCGGTGCACTAGTACAGGGGTACCCAGTGCCCCTGACTTATGCACAGGCGATAGAAGCAAGAAAACCCCGACAGCAACCAAGACATGACTTCAACAAGCTCAACGCGATAGCCCAAGCCTGGGCTGCAGCACGCCAAGCACGTCCCAGGCGCTTGCCGGGGACCGAGATGAATGCGCCTTCCAGAAGACCCGGCAAGCCACTCCCCGGCAGGCACGAGCCAACCAGCCACCGCTCCACCGCATCGCTACTGCTGTCACTTATCAATGCGGTGTCGAGCCCTCAGGCGGCTAATCAGCTCTCGCTAAGCACGTGGCGACACTCCGGAAGACAAGTTACGCCCGGTTGACACCCGCCCTGCAGCGTGTCAAGATCTCAAGCAGCAACCGGCCAAGCGGTGGCAAGGGCTTGCCGGGGATGCACCCCCAAGCGCCACCTAGGCAGGTAATCATGACATTTTGTCCTAAATGCCAGAGTTAGGTATGATAGCTCTCCTTAGCTATCTAATCAATAGATAATGTCTGTTTTGCCATTGTGGTAACCCATTGCACTATAAAAGGAGGCCCAGGGCAACCTAGCTCAAGGTTGGCAACTCGAACCCCGAACGCTTGTACTCGCATAGCCGCTCTCCCCGGCAGCAGTCCTTGCCGGGGTCAGGCACCGTGCGTTTTCTTCGTGTTCCTCCAATCAATCCACCAAAAAGCAGGAGTAGGGTTTTACACTTAGCAGCAGCCCGAACCTGGGTAAAATGCCCGACCCTTGATCGTTGCGCCGTCTCATGCTCTCCGCTCTTCGTGCAATGTGACCCCCCTTGCCGAACCACAAGGGACCTCTGGTCCCATAGGTGATCGTGAGCATCCGTGCACCGACATCTTTGGCGCGCCAGGTAGGGGGGCGTGCATCATTTGCGCGAACCCGAGTTCGTGAACGGCAGATCGGTCTTCATCGTCATCTTCTTCAACAATGGCTCCAAAGAAAAAATCTAGCATGGCTGCGCATCCCTCCTCCTCGAAGGCTCCCTCGCACGCGGCCGCCGGCGCCGTAGGCACCGCGGCGGCTGCGGATGAGGCGGGCGTTGTGGACGACGCGGTCGGCGCGGCCGGCGCCCCTGTCCAGCCCCTCACAGCCGGGAATGGAGCGGGAGGCGCCGGAGCGGAGCAACTCCAGCAACAATATGGCAAACCCAGCCTCGGCGCCACGGGCGGAGGGAACATCCGTTCATCACCTCCCCGCTGCGCGGATGGCCAAGGCCGCCCCAGCGGCGCCCAGTCCGGTGTGAACCGTGACCCTCCGGCCGCACCCGTCGCCAGCGAGATCGTTGGGCGTGCACCTCGAGCGGAGCGAGACGGGGCGCCCAGCGGAGCCGCAGCTCCTCAGGATCGACCCACAACTCACCAGAAAGTTCCAGCGAGTGGCGCGCGGCATCAAGGACATGGTGACGCTTCTCTTGGTCCTACCAAGAGTCGAGCCACGTCGAGGTCTGCCTCTTTCGCCATGCCTGGCACTACAGAGGAGGCCATGGCGAGTGTCCAGATGCTGCTCAACTTCATGCCAGCAGCTGATAAGATAGATGAATGGAGAGCTACCATTCAAAGCCTGATTTCCTTCGTTGAAGCCAACAAGACCCAGCATGCAGAGCCATCGTGACGTACGCGAACAGTGGCGGAGGCCCAGGGCGGCGAGCGCGTAGAAGGGGCCACCCCAACGGTGCAATCCCCTCCGCGACAACAAGCCCAGAGGCAGCCGCAGCAAGCTTCGCATGCTGACAACCGCGACGAGGTGTCCATAGTCTCGTCTGGTCCGCACGACGGCCAGGTCCAGCGGCGTGTCCTCGAAGACCGGCGGAAGGAAGACATGCGCATCACCATCGAGCGACGTCGTGAAGCACACCGTCAATCCAACAGACGCAACGGTCCAGATGTCGGTGACCCTGCGCCCAGTGTCAGCGGGTACCTTCCTTACGAGGTTGGTTGCCCTGCCTTCACTAGTGAGCTGCGACGGGTCCGCTGGCTGTCATCCCGAGCCTTCAAGCCTGAGCTACCAGAGAAGTACGATGGAAAGCTAAACCCCGCAGAGTTCTTGGGCATCTACACAATAGCTGTTCAAGCTGCGGGAGGAAGAGATGAAAAGGTGCTCGCCAACTATTTCCCTTTGGCGCACAAGCCAAATGTGAGATCATGGCTGATGCACCTGCCGGAGAATTCCATTTCCTCTTGGGCTGATCTATGCAACGAGTTCGTTGGCGCCTTCTACGGTGGTCATCAAGAACCAGGCCAGCCCAGCGACCTCCAAGTCCTCCCGCAAAAGGAGGGAGAAACTTTGAGAAAGTATATCCAGAGATTCAGCCGAGTACACCGCAACATCCCTGAGATCCATCCCGCGGCAGTGATTGCCGCGTTCCACTCAAACGTGCGCAACAGGAGGATGCGAGCCAAGATGAATGTCAAGCTCCCCAAGACCGTCAACGAGCTTTACACCTTGGCGGATAAGTGTGCTCGAGCTGAAGAAGGGAGGCGGCTTCCTGGAGAAGAGGCGGCCATCGAAGGGAAGAAGCAGGAAGTGCAACAAGAAGCGCAAGGGAAAAGCAGTGCTGGCTGTCGAGAGCTCCGGAGGCCTCAGTACCGGCAAGAAGGATAAAGCCGAAACCCCCGGCAAGGGAGCTGCCGCGTGCGCTGATTGCCGGGAGGCTGCTCCCGCTGAGAAGGCCGGGAAGTCCGCCGGGCCGTACTGCAAGATTCACCGCACCAAGGGCCATGATCTCCAAGAGTGCCGACAGGTCGAGCAACTTGTTGAGAAATAGAGGGCCGAATACGAGAAACGCGACAAGGAAAAAGGCCAGGACGGCGTTGCCGGGAAGGGTCGTGGCGGCAGAGGTGGTCGCCGCGGCAGAACACCGCAGCAAAAGGAAAAACCCGCCAGAGGCCGAGAGAAGAAGGAAACATATGAGATGAGCGATGATGAGGGTAATGATGAGGATTCCAGTGACAGGGAGTTCCAGAAAGCAACTGAAGCCATGTGCGTTGACGGGGGAGCGTCCTTGCACTCCTCTCGCCGCCAGCTCAAACCGTGGGCACACGAGGTCAATGCGGTGGAACCAACTGCAGAATCAAGGAAGCCACTCAAGTGGTCCCGCACGCCTATCATCTTTGACGAAGAGGATCATCCTGACCGTACCACTACGGTTGGATGTTTGCCGTTGTTGGTTTCCCCGACAATCCGCAACCTCAAAGTGTCTAAAATGTTAGTTGACGGTGGGGCCAGACTGAACTTGATCTCTCCTAGAGTGGCTGAGAAACTGCAGATCCTTGATGAAGAGCTCGAAGCCACGGGTACGTTCCAAGGGATCAACCCCGGCAGGAGCCGACCCAAGGGAAAGATCACTCTGCCTGTGACATTCGGCGGAGAGTTGAACTTCCGAACAGAGAGGATAGTATTCGACGTCGCCAAAATCCCACTGCCCTACAACGGAATCCTTGGTCGCCCAGCTCTGGCAAAGTTCATGGCGGCATCCCACTATGCCTACAATACTTTAAACATGCCAGGGCCCATTGGGATCATTTCCATCCCATCCGACAAGAAGAACGCGGTTATCTGCGTGGACCAGATGTATCGCGACGCGGTAGCAGCTGAAGCCACAGAAATCCCAGCTCCCGCCAAGGATACAAGGAAAATGAAGAAGCCTGGTAGGAACACCGGCAAGGACTCCGGGAAGCGGTCCTCTTCGGAGTGCGCGGCACCTGATGATGACCTGCCGGAAAGTTCCGCCGGTAAGAAGACCAAGGTCACCTACCCTGAGACGAAGAAGGTCCCGGCAAGGGAGGATGGCACTGGTGGTACCTTCACGATCAGTGCTACCCTTACTGACAAATAGGAAAGCGTGCTCGTTGCCTTCCTGCGGGAGAATGTTGATGTGTTTGCATGGCAACCATCTGACATCCCCGGTGTTCCCAGGGAGGTAGTTGAGCACCATCTTGCTGTCTGCCCTCATGCCCGACCCGTCAAGAAGAAGGTTAGGAAACAGGCCTTGGAGCGGCAGCAGTTCATTGCCGAGGAAATCAAGAAGCTTGAAGCGGCTGGTTTGGTCAGAGGAGTGTTGCATCCAACCTGGTTGGCAAACCCGGTGGTGGTATGAAAGTCAAATGGGAAACGGAGGATTTGCATAGACTTCACTGACTTGAACAAAGCTTGCCCGAAGGACCCTTTTCCCTTGCCGCGCATAGATCAAATTGTTGACTCCACCTCCGGATGTGACTTGCTTTCCTTTTTGGATGCCCACTCCGGCTATCACTAGATTTTTATGAACAAGGAAGATGAGGAGAAGACCGCATTTATAACCCCCTACGGCACGTACTGCTTTGTACGAATGCCCTTCGGGTTAAAGAGTGCTGGTTCAACCTTCGCCATGGCTGTTCAAATTGGTTTTGGACCTCAGCTGCACAGAAATGTGGAAGCATACATGGATGACATCATGGCCAAGACCAAGGATGAAGCCACTCTCATACAAGATCTAGAAGAAACTTTCGCAAACTTGCGCAAGATCAACCTGAAGCTCAATCTTGAAAAATGTGTGTTCGGTGTCCCGTCCGGCAAGCTGCTTGGGTTCTTCGTATCTCAACGAGGAATAAAAGCCAATCCCGACAAGATCAAGGCGATCGAGCAGATACAGGCGCCCAAAACCATCAAAGATATGAGACGCCTGACCGGATGGGTTGCCGCGTCGAGTAGGTTCATCTCCAAGTCCGCTGAGCGCGCCTTGCCGTTCTTCAAAATTCTGAAGAAGGCCGGCCCGATGAAGTGGACCCCGGAGGCAGATGCAGCACTACAAGACCTAAAGAAATACCTATCCTCTGCTCCCACCTTGGTCGCTCCTAAACCGCAAGAGCCATTGCTGCTATATCTAGCGGCAACGAATCAAGTGGTTAGTGCAGCGCTGGTGGCGTAGCGGCGGGTGGACGAAGATTCGGCGGCCGCTGCTGATGCTGTCGGGAGCGAGCAAGAAACATCCGCGGCAGAGCTCGACGCAGGTCAAGGGGGATCTCAACAAATGGTTGACAGCGAACCCAAGGAAGTGGCGAAGAAGAAAATGGTGCAGCAGCCCGTGTACTTTGTCAGTTCCCTACTACAGGGGGCTCGGTCAAGGTACTTCGGAGTACAAAAGCTGATCTTCGGCCTCATCATGGCCTCGAGGAAGCTGCGCCACTACTTCCAAGCCCATGAGATAACAGTTGTCACCCGTTTCCCGTTGCAACGCATACTGAGAAACCCCGAAGCCACCGGCAGGATAGTGGAGTGGGCACTGGAGTTGTCAAGCTTCGGATTAAAGTATGAGAGCACTTCCACCATTCAAGGCAGAGCCTTGGCGGAGTTTATTGCAGAATGGACACCCACGCCAGATGATGAAGCTCCGGAGAAAATCCTCCCCGGCAAAGAGGCGCCAAAGGATTGGATCATGTACTTTGACGGTGCTTTCTCACTCCAGGGCGCTGGAGCAGGCGTGCTCCTCGTCGCCCCGACCAGAGAGAACCTCAAGTACGTCGTCCAGATGCACTTTCCCCGGGAGGACGCCACCAACAATACCACTGAGTACGAGGGGTTCCTTGCCGGGCTCAGAATCGCGGTAGAGTTGGGAATAAAGAGGCTGATCGTCCGAGGAGACTCTCAACTAGTGATAAAGCAAGTCAACAAGGATTATCAGAGCCCACTGATGGAGGCCTATGTGGAAGAAGTGAGGAAGTTGGAGGAGCACTTCGATGGGCTGCAAACGGAGCATGTGCCACGAGCAGAAAACAGCATTGCTGACCACCTATCGAAGTGCGCTGCGCAGAATCTTCGTGTGGAACCAGGAACCTTTGTTCTCCGCCTCACCCAACCATCGGTGTCCCCGTCTGTGATGTCCAAGAAAAGAAGAAAGCTGAACTCCGGTAAGCATTTCCCAGCAGAGCTTCCCGAAGCCGCTGGTAGAGAGGCTGCCGGGGAAAGTCTCGTTCCGGTTAACGAGCAGCTCCCTCCCGCAGGACCTCCGGGTCTAGCGGTTGAGACAAGCGCTCCCGAAGACGTGGAGATGCCTTTGGTCCTCGTTGTCGAGCCACAGGCTCCAACTTGGGCGCAGCATATAGTCCATTTCCTTCAAACAGGAGAACTCCCCGAGGAGCAAGAGGAAGCCAAAAGAGTAGCCCGTCGGTCAAGTATGTACCAGTTTGTCGATGACACCTTGTACAGAAAGCGGCCAAACGGTGTGAAATTGAGGTGTATCTGCCGGGAGGATGGACTGAGGCTATTGGCAGAGATTCACGGAGGAGTATGTGATTCCCACATTGGATCAAGGGCCCTTGCTGGGAAAGCTTTCCGACAGGGTTTCTATTGGCCCACTGCCCTCCAGGACGCTACTGAACTGGTCACCAAGTGTGAAGCTTGCTAGTTCCACTCCAAGAACATCCATCAACCAGTGCAAGCCCTGCAAACAATCCCTCTATCCTGGCGATTCTCGGTCTGGGGGCTCGATATCCTGGGCCCCTTCCCCCGTGCTGTCAGGGGCTTTGAGTTCTTGTTCGTGGCAACCGAAAAGTTCACAAAGTGGCCTGAGGTGGAACCAGTGAGAAAGGTGACCGCACAAGCAGCTATCAAGTTCATGAAAGGACTGGTGTGCCGTTTTGGAGTGCCTAACAGAGTGATCACCGATAATGACACCCAGTTCATGAGCCGCACCTTCATGCAATATATCCAAAACCTTGGGAGCAAGGTCTCCTTCGCCTCTGTTGCTCACCCAAGGAGCAACGGGCAAGTCGAGAGGATGAACGCCGAAGTGCTGCGAGGACTCAAGACAAGGACTTTCGATAAGCTGTGGAAGAGCGACAGGCGCTGAATCGATGAGCTGCCGGTGGTTCTTTGGTCCCTCAGAACGACACCAAATCGAGCTACCGGCCAGACGCCCTTCTCCCTAGTGTATGGGGCAGAAGCCATGCTCCCCACGGAACTCATATACGGGTCACCTCGAGTGCTTGCCTACGATGAAGTAGAGCAACAGCAGCTGCGGCATGACGATGCCACGCTCCTCGAGGAAGACCGTCTCCGGGCTGCTGTGCGTGCCGCACGTTACCAGCAAGCTCTGTGCCGCTATCATAGCCGCAGAGTTCAGGCCCGGAGCCTTGAGGAAGGCGACCTTGTCCTTCGGCGTGTTCAGTCCGCCAAGGGTACAAACAAGTTGACGCCGAAGTGGGAAGGCCCTTACCGGGTAGTACGACTCACCAGACCTGGCGCAGTCCGTCTGGAGACCGAAGATGGCACCAAGGTGCAGAACTCATGGAACATTGAGAATCTTCGTAAGTTCTACCCGTAAGGCGCGGTTGCCGGGCTCAGTCCCCGGCAGCCACCTTTTGTACAAGCCTTGCCGATGTTGCATGTAACCCTTTGTACAAAGCCAGACGAAGACCCTGCGCAATAGTAATAAAGCTAGGCATTGCGTCGTATCGCCATCCTTACATGCTCATTACGCATTTTTATGACTGCGATGGTAGCACCTTTAAGTTATTATGATTTGCTAGAGTGCTTGATGAGACCATAATCTTTGTTACTGTCCTCACCCTACGTGTTCTACCATCGAGAAAACAGGGGAAGGAAACAAGGGAACAAAGGAGGCAGCCCATCACGCTTGAAAAGGAGATACTGCCTAGAAAAGATAAGTGTATCATGTATTTCCAGTTCAGTACTTCTCTTTTTCTCAAGGAAACCCTTAGTATCTTCCTTACTATGGGATGTATAGTCACCCACGTGGAGAAAACCCTTGTCGGGACGAGCCGTCCCCCTGTCCTTGTTCATAGGGGTGACAACGCCGATACCGACAAGGAGCTCTACCGGGGAACAACGCCAACCTGTTGCCGGGGGGCTCGCCCCCCCCCCCCCCCACTCTGGCACTTGTGGTTCGAATGACGACCCGGCAAGCAGCTCCACGCGATGGAGACAAAACATACTAATGCAGTACAAATAAGGAAAGGAAAAGGACAGTACTTGCGGAAAGAAAATAGCATTCTATTCTCATTCATTTTCGATACAAATGGGTAGAGATTACACTTATGATTCATTAAAACTTGGCAAGCGCCTACATCTTTTGACATAAAAAAAGATAAGTGCCCCGTAATCCCTTTCTTGTCCCTCTCCTCTCAGGGACTAAGTAGGAAAGGAGCAGAGGGCAAAAGGAGCGCCTGGCCGGGATTCAACACTTTCCGGCCAGGACCAGAGGGACGCGATGTTGGAAATATGCCCTAGAGGCAATAATAAATTAGTTATTATTATATTTCCTTGTTCATGATAATCGTTTATTATCCATGCTATAATTGTATTGATTGGAAACTCAAATACATGTGTGGGTACATAGACAACACTGTGTCCCTAGTAAGCCTCTAGTTGACTAGCTCGTTGATCAAAGATGGTTAAGGTTTCCTAGCCATTGACATGAGATGTCATTTGATAATGGGATCACATCATTAGGAGAATGATGTGATGGACAAGACCCAAACTACGAACGTAGCATATGATCGTATCAGTTTATTGCTATTGTTTTCTGCATGTCAAGTATCTGTTCCTATGACCATGAGATCATGCAACTCACTAACACCAGAGGAATACCTTGTGTGTATCAAACGTCGCAACGTAACTGGGTGACTATAAAGGTGCTCTACAGGTATCTCCGAGGGTGTCTGTTGGGTTGGCATGGATCAAGACTGGGATTTGTTACTCCGTGTGACGGAGAGGTATCTCAGGGCCCACTCGGTAATACAACATCACAATGAGCCTTGCAAGCAATGTGACTAAAGTGTTAGCCACGAGATCTTGTATTACAGAACGAGTAAAGAGACTTGCCGGTAACGAGATTGAACTAGGTATAGAGATACCGACGATCGAATCTCGGGCAAGTAACATACCGAAGAACAAAAGGAACAGCATACAGGATTAACTGAATCCTTGACATAGAGGTTCAAACGATAAAGATCTTCGTAGAATATGTAGGAGCCAATATGGGCATCCAGGTCCCGCTATTGGTTATTGACCGTAGAGGTGTCTCGGTCATGTCTACATAGTTCTCGAACCCGCAGGGTCTACACACTTAACGTTTGGTGACGATTAGTATAGTTGAGTTATTTTGTTGGTGACCGAAAGTTGTTCGGAGTCCCGGATAAGATCCCGGACATGACGAGGATCTCCGGAATAGTCCGGAGGTAAAAATTGATATATGTGATAATAGTGTTTTTGGTTACCGGAAGGGTTCCGGAATTCACCGGAAAGGGGTTCCGGATGTTTACCGAAGTGTTCGGGTGCAGCAACACTTTCTATGGGCCAAAGGGATAAAGCCCACGAGGTATTGGAAAATGCAAAAGGAAGTTTTGCTACTGCCTTAAGTTGGTAAGGTAGTACTACCGCTACTGTAGCAGCGGTACTACCGCTTAAGCTGGTTAAGCGGTACTACCGCTACTGTGTCAGCGGTACTACCGCTTAAGCTGGTCAAGCGGTACTACCGCTTATAGTCAGCGGTACTACCGCTTAAGCTGGTCAAGCGGTACTACCGCTTATCGTAAGCGGTACTACCGCTTGTGCACGGTACTGCAGGGATCCGAGTTGGACTCTTTCCCTGCGGGCCAAACCGACCTTGTGCGGGCAAAACCGACCTGGAGGAGGCTTTTACTCCAAGTTTAGACCCCAAGGCTCAACATATAAATAGAGGGGCAGGGCTAGCACACGGTAGACATTAGATTGCCCCAAGCCGTGTGCCGGCAACCTCTAGTTCCTCCTACGTCATAATTTCAGTAGTGCTTAGGCGAAGCCCTGCTGAAATAGTTCTTCATCAACACCACCACGCCGTCGTGCTGCTGGAACTCTTCTTCTTCTCCGCTCCCTCTTGCTGGATCAAGAAGGCGGAGATCGTCATCAAGCCGTACGTGTGTTGAACGCGGAGGTGCCGTCCGTTCGGCGCTGGATCGTGCTTGGATCGAGGGACGACTTGCGATTTGGATCGCGGAGACGTTCGACTACATCAACCGCGTTACTTAACGCTTCCGCTTAGCGATCTACAAGGGTATGTAGATCCACTCTCCCTCTCGTAGATGCTCATCACCATGGATAGATCTTGTGTGTGCGTAGGAAAATTTTTGTTTCCCATGCAACGTTCCCCAGCAGTGGCATCATGAGCTAGGTCTATGCGTAGATGAGATCTCGAGTAGAACACAAACGAGTTGTGGGCGTGGGTGTATACATATTGCTTGCCGTTACTAGTTGATATTTGATTCGGCGGTACTATGAGATGAAGCAGCCCGGACCGACATTACGCGTACGCTTACGCGAGACAGGTTCCTTCAACTAACATGTAACTTCGTTGCATAAAGATGGCTAGCGGGTGTCTGTCTCTCTCACTTTAGTTGAATCGATTTCAATGAAGAGGGTTCTTTTAGAAGATCAAAAAGCAATCACTACACCACGTTGTGGTTTTGCGTAGGTAAGAACGGTTCTTGCAAACCCGTAGCAGCCACGTAAAATTTGCAACAACAATTAGAGGACGTCTAACTTGTTTTTGCAGGGTATGTTGTGATGTGATATGGCCAATTACATGATGAGATATATGTGATGTATGAGATGATCATGTGTTGTATAGAATATCACGACTTGCATGTCGATGAGTATGGCAACTGGCAGGAGCCATAGAGTTGTCTTTAATTATTGTATGACCTGCGTGTCAATCATTAAGCGCTATGTAATGCTTTACTTTATCGCTAAACGTTAGCAATAGTCGTGGGAGCAACAGTCGGCGCGACAACCTCATGGCGACACGTTGATAGAGATCAAGATGATGGAGATCATGGTGTCATGCCGGTGACGATGGAGATCATGCCGGTGCTTTGGAGATGGAGATCAAAAGCACAAGTTCATGGCCATATCATGTCACTTATGATTTTCATGTGATGTTAATCCTTTTATGCATCTTATTTTGCTTAGGACGACGGTAGCATTATAAGGTGATCCCTCACTTAAATTTCAAGATAAATTGTGTTCTCCCCGAGTGTGCACCGTTGCGAAAGTTCGTCGTTTCGAGACACGCCGTGATGATCGGGTGTGATAGACTCCACGTTCACATACAACGGGTGCAAGCCATGTTGCACACGCGGAACACTCGGGTTAAACTTGACGAGCCTAGCATGTACAGACATGGCCTCGGAACACAAGAGACCGAAAGGTCGAACATGAGTCATATAGTAGATATGATCAACATGAAGATGTTCACCATTGAAACCACCTCGACTCACGTGATGATCGGACTTGAGTTGGTGGATTTGGATCATGTTACACTCGAATGACCGGAGGGATGTCAATTTGAGTGGGAGTTTTTTAAGTAATATGATTAATTAAACTCATTATCTTGAAACAATAGTCTAAGTTGTCTTTGCTATATTTATGTTGTAGATCATGGCTCGCGCAGTAGCACCCCTGAATTTTAATGCGTTCCTAGAGAAAGCTAAGTTGAAAGATGATGGAAGTAACTTTGTGGACTGGGCCCGTAATCTAAAGATTATCCTTACGGCTTCCCAGAAGGCTTATGTCCTTGATGCACCGCTTGGTGATCCACCCGCTCCAATTGAGTCTCTAGACGTTGTGAACGCCTGGCAGGCTCGTTCTGATGATTACTCAATAGTTCAATGTGCAATGTTGTATGGCTTAGAACCGGGACTTCAAAGACGTTTTGAACGTCATGGAGCATATGAGATGTTCCAAGAGTTGAAGTTTATCTTTCAGAAGAATGCCCGGATCGAGAGATATGAGATCTCCGATAAGTTCTATACTTGCAAGATGGAGGAGAACGAGTCTATCTGTGATCACGTGCTCAGAATGTCTGGGTACTCCACCCGTCTGGCTGAATTGGGGATGCCCCTTCCGCCAGAGGCTATCACTGACAGAGTTCTTCAATCATTGCCACCTAGCTACAAGAGCTTCGTGTTGAACTATAACATGCACGGGATGAACAAGTCAGTCGCCGAGCTGTTTGCGATGCTGAAAGCCGCTGAATCTGAAATTCAGAAGGAGCATCAAGTGTTGATGGTCAATAAAACCACTAGTTTCAAGAAAAATGGCAAGGGTAAGAAGGGTAAATCTAAGAAGGGTGGCAAAGCAGTTGCTGCTCCTGTGAAGAAACCCAAGGCTGGACCCAAACCAGAAACTGAGTGCTTTCATTGCAAGGGAACTGGACACTGGAAGCGGAACTGCCCCAAGTATTTGGCTGACAAGAAGGCGGCCAACAACAAACAAGGTATATATGATATACATGTTATTGATATGTTCCTTACCAACCCTCGTTGTAGTGCCTGGGTATTTGATACCGGTGCAGTTGCTCATATTTGCAACTCTAAACAGGAACTGCGGAATAGACGGAGGCTGGCGAAGGACGAAGTGACGATGCGCGTGGGAAATGGTTCCAAGGTTGATGTGATCGCCGTCGGCACGCTCGCTCTTCGATTACCGTCGGGATTAGTGATGAACCTAAATAAATGTTATTTGGTGCCTGCGTTAAGCATGAACATTATATCTGGATCTTGTTTATTGCGAGACGGTTACTCATTTAAATCAGAGAATAATGGTTGTTCTATTTATATGGGTAATATCTTTTATGGTCATGCACCCAATGTAAGCGGTTTATTCTTATTGAATCTCGATAGTAATGATACACATGTTCATAACATTGATGCCAAAAGATGTAGGATTGATAATGATAATACCACTTTCTTGTGGCACTGCCGTTTAGGTCATATTGGCGTAAAACGCATGAGGAAGCTCCATGCTGATGGACTTTTGGAGTCACTTGATTTTGAATCACTTGACACATGTGAGCCATGCCTCTTGGGCAAGATGACTAAAACGCCGTTCTCTGGAACAATGGAACGGGCAAGTGACTTATTGGAAATCATACATACTGATGTGTGCGGTCCAATGAGCATTGAGGCGCGTGGTGGTTATAGTTACTTTCTCACCTTCACTGATGACTTAAGTAGATATGGGTATATTTACTTAATGAAACACAAGTCTGAAACGTTTGAAAAGTTCAAACAATTTCAGAGTGAAGTTGAGAATCATCGTAACAAGAAGATTAAATTCCTACGATCTGATCGAGGAGGAGAATATCTGAGTTATGAGTTTGGCAGTCACTTAAGACAATGTGGAATTGTTTCACAACTGACACCGCCTGGAACACCACAGCGTAATGGTGTGTCCGAACGTCGTAATCGAACTTTATTGGATATGGTGCGATCTATGATGTCTCTTGCCGATTTGCCACTATCGTTTTGGGGTTATGCATTAGAGACAGCTGCATTCACTTTAAATAGGGCACCATCGAAATCCGTTGAGACAATGCCATATGAACTTTGGTTTGGCAAGAAGCCAAAGCTGTCGTTTCTTAAAATTTGGGGATGTGATGCTTATGTCAAAAAGCTTCAGCCTGAAAAGCTGGAACCCAAAGCGGAGAAATGCGTCTTCATAGGATACCCAAAAGAGACAGTTGGGTATACCTTCTATCTCAGATCCGAAGGCAAAGTGTTTGTCGCTAAAAACGGAACATTTCTTGAGAAAGAGTTTCTCTCGAAAGAATTGAGTGGGAGGAAGATAGAACTTGATGAGGTTGTTGAACCTTTACTTCAACCTGAGAGTAGCGCAGTGCAGAAAGTTGTTTCTGTGGAGCCTACATTAGCTTAAGAGGAAGTTAATGATGATGATCATGAAGCTTTGGATCAAGTTACTATCGAACCTCGTAGGTCGACAAGGACGCGTACTGCTCCCGAGTGGTACGGCAACCCTGTCTTAGAGGTCATGTTGTTAGACAACGATGAACCTACGAGCTATGGAGAAGCGATGATGGGCCCGGATTCCGAGAAGTGGTTAGAGGCCATGAAATCCGAGATGGGATCCATGTATGAAAACAAATTATGGACTTTGGAAGTATTACCTGAAGGGCGTAAGGCCATTCAGAACAAATGGATCTTTAAGAGGAAGACGGACGCGGACGGTAATGTCACCGTCTATAAAGCTCGACTTGTGGCAAAAGATTTTTCACAAGTTCAAGGAGTTGACTACGATGAGACCTTCTCACCCGTAGCGATGCTTAAGTCCGTCAGAATCATGTTAGCAATAGCTGCCTTTTTCGATTATGAAATTTGGCAGATGGATGTCAAAACAGCATTCCTTAATGGTTTCCTTAAGGAAGAGTTGTATATGATGCAACCAGAAGGTTTTGTCGATCCAGAGAATGCTGACAAAGTTTGCAAACTCCAGCGATCCATTTATGGACTGGTGCAAGCATCTCGGAGTTGGAATCTTTGCTTTGATGAAGTGATCAAAGCGTTCGAGTTTATACAAGTTTACGGAGAAGCTTGTATTTACAAGAAAGTGAGTGGGAGCTCTATAGCGTTTCTAATATTATATGTGGATGACATATTGCTGATTGGAAACAATATAGAAATGTTGGAAAGCGTGAAGGAATATTTGAACAAGAGTTTTTCAATGAAGGACCTAGGAGAAGCTGCTTTCATATTAGGCATCAAGATCTATAGAGATAGATCAAGACGCTTAATAGGACTTTCACAAAAGCACATACCTTGATAAGATTTTGAAGAAGTTCAAAATGGATCAGTCCAAGAAGGGGTTCTTGCCTGTTTTGCAAGGTGTGAAGTTGAGTAAGACTCAATGCCCAGTGACTGCAGAAGATAGAGAAAAGATGAGTGTCATCCCCTATGCTTCAGCCATAGGCTCTATTATGTATGCAATGCTGTGCACAAGACCCGATGTCAGCCTTGCCATAAGTATGGTCGGAAGGTTTCAAAGTGATCCAGGAATGGAACACTGGACGGCGGTCAAGAATATCCTGAAGTACCTGAAAAGGACTAAGGACATGTTTCTCGTTTATGGAGGTGATCAAGAGCTCGTCGTAAAGGGTTACGTCGATGCAAGCTTTGACACTGATCCGGATGACTCTAAGTCTCAAACCGGATACGTATTTATTCTTAATGGGGGTGCGGTTGGCTGGTGCAGTTCCAAGCAAAGCGTGGTAGCTGATTCTACATGCGAAGCGGAGTACATCGCAGCCTCGGAGGCTGCGAAGGAAGGTGTCTGGATGAAGGAGTTCATGACAGATCTTGGAGTAGTGCCTAGTGCGCTTAACCCAATGACTCTGTTTTGTGATAACACTGGTGCCATTGCTCTAGCCAAGGAACCAAGATTTCACATGTGGACCAGACACATAAAGCGACGCTTCAATTCCATCCGCGATTACATCAAGGAGGACGACATAAATATTTGTAATGTACACACGGATCTGAATGTTGCAGATCCGATGACTAAACCTCTTCCAAGGGCTAAACATGAACAACACCAGAACTGCATGGGTGTTCGATTCATTACAATGTAAATCACATAGTGATGTGAACTAGATTATTGACTCTAGTGCAAGTGGGAGACTGTTGGAAATATGCCCTAGAGGCAATAATAAATTAGTTATTATTATATTTCCTTGTTCATGATAATCGTTTATTATCCATGCTATAATTGTATTGATTGGAAACTCAAATACATGTGTGGGTACATAGACAACACTGTGTCCCTAGTAAGCCTCTAGTTGACTAGCTCGTTGATCAAAGATGGTTAAGGTTTCCTAGCCATTGACATGAGATGTCATTTGATAACGGGATCACATCATTAGGAGAATGATGTGATGGACAAGACCCAAACTACGAACGTAGCATATGATCGTATCAGTTTATTGCTATTGTTTTCTGCATGTCAAGTATCTGTTCCTATGACCATGAGATCATGCAACTCACTAACACCAGAGGAATACCTTGTGTGTATCAAACGTCGCAACGTAACTGGGTGACTATAAAGGTGCTCTACAGGTATCTCCGAGGGTGTCTGTTGGGTTGGCATGGATCAAGACTGGGATTTGTTACTCCGTGTGACGGAGAGGTATCTCAGGGCCCACTCGGTAATACAACATCACAATGAGCCTTGCAAGCAATGTGACTAAAGTGTTAGCCACGAGATCTTGTATTACAGAACGAGTAAAGAGACTTGCCGGTAAAGAGATTGAACTAGGTATAGAGATACCGACGATCGAATCTCGGGCAAGTAACATACCGAAGAACAAAAGGAACAGCATACGGGATTAACTGAATCCTTGGCATAGAGGTTCAAACGATAAAGATCTTCGTAGATTATGTAGGAGCCAATATGGGCATCCAGGTCCCGCTATTGGTTATTGACCGTAGAGGTGTCTCGGTCATGTCTACATAGTTCTCGAACCCGCAGGGTCTACACACTTAACGTTTGGTGACGATTAGTATAGTTGAGTTATTTTGTTGGTGACCGAAAGTTGTTCGGAGTCCCGGATAAGATCCCGGACATGACGAGGATCTCCGGAATAGTCCGAAGGTAAAAATTGATATATGTGATAATAGTGTTTTTGGTTACCGGAAGGGTTCCGGAATTCACCGGAAAGGGGTTCCGGATGTTTACCGAAGTGTTCGGGTGCAGCAACACTTTCTATGGGCCAAAGGGATAAAGCCCACGAGGTATTGGAAAATGCAAAAGGAAGTTTTGCTACTGCCTTAAGTTGGTAAGGCAGTACTACCGCTACTGTAGCAGCGGTACTACCGCTTAAGCTGGTTATACTACCGCTACTGTGTCAGCGGTACTACCGCTTAAGCTGGTCAAGCGGTACTACCGCTTATAGTCAGCGGTACTACCGCTTAAGCTGGTCAAGCGGTACTACCGCTTATCGTAAGCGGTACTACCGCTTGTGCGCGGTACTGCAGGGATCCGAGTTGGACTCTTTCCCTGCGGGCCAAACCGACCTTGTGCGGGCAAAACCGACCTGGAGGAGGCTTTTACTCCAAGTTTAGACCCCAAGGCTCAACATATAAATAGAGGGGCAGGGCTAGCACACGGTAGACATTAGATTGCCCCAAGCCGTGTGCTGGCAACCTCTAGTTCCTCCTACGTCATAATTTCAGTAGTGCTTAGGCGAAGCCCTGCTGAAATAGTTCTTCATCAACACCACCACGCTGTCGTGCTGCTGGAACTCTTCTTCTTCTCCGCTCCCTTTTGCTGGATCAAGAAGGCGGAGATCGTCACCAAGCCGTACGTGTGTTGAACGCGGAGGTGCCGTCCGTTCGGCGCTGGATCGTGCTTGGATCGAGGGACGACTTGCGATTTGGATCGCGGAGACGTTCGACTACATCAACCGCGTTACTTAACGCTTCCGCTTAGCGATCTACAAGGGTATGTAGATCCACTCTCCCTCTCGTAGATGCTCATCACCATGGATAGATCTTGTGTGTGCGTAGGAAAATTTTTGTTTCCCATGCAACGTTCCCCAACACGCGACCGGCGGAGGGCACCTGCCCCCAGGCAGGGCAGACGAAGCCGACGGAGCGGACAAGACCAACAAGGGGAAAGAAGGCGGAGAGCAGGTGCGGATGGCGGCACTGCCGGGGCCCAGCTGGTGATGATGGTGCTGCCGGGGAACGCGACGCGTCGGAGACCTCATCCGTGCTCCTGATGCGTCGTAGGTCCCCAACCGCCATCGTCTTCCTCATGGCCACCGCCCGAGGAAATGCCCCCGCCATCGCCCAAGCTCCAGGCGTGGCGACCCGGGGAACCCACAGAGAGCATGGTCGTCCCCGGTGGCCAAAGGCGGGGAATTCTGTCCCCCGCCTTAGAAGAACACGCGAAGATGAAGAGCTCTCTTCCGAACGCTCCATCCAGAATGCCGCTGGAGGAGAGCTTCACCGCGGTAAATGACGACGCGCAGCGGCAGCCGCGCGCACGCCCATGGAGACCGTGTGGACGTTTTTTCTCCATCACCTTGAAGAAGAATGCGGAGACCATGGACCGCTACGACGCTGCGCCTCCAGCGCAGGTCCCGACCCGACGTCAACCGCGTGGAGCTCCGTCAATACCAAAGAAGCGGGCAGCGCGGCGACAGGCGTACCGCCACAGCCGTCCCCGATGCGACCACCATGCTGCCCGCTCCCCCATCCAAGACTTCTCCGACCGACCTTCTATTCAGAGCTGTGCACCCATGGTGGGAACCAAACAGAGTTTCGGAGGGAAAGTTCTATGAGCACGCTCGCTCGCCTCCTCCCCCTAAGCATTGGGAGGGCGAGCGTAGCTCAAGACGAAGAAGTAGAAGGGCGAGCTCTGTGGGATTGCGCTCAAGGAGGAAGAAAGGGTGGATGAGCATCGCCCCTCGCGACCCCCCGATTTATAGGGAGGAGTGCGGGGGCTGGCTCTCCTCTACTCCAAGGGTCGCCGCCCATCTCCACTAGTTCCATCGCCCATGATCACGGGCGAACAGGTAACCGCCCCATTGCTCCAATCCATGGCACTGCGGTTTCTGCCACGATCAGGACTTTAATTCACGAGCTCCCGTCGTTAACTCCCCGCTATGCATGCGGCGCGCGTGGAGGAAACGGCCTGAGGTGGTGGGACAGTGCTGGCCAATAAATTGGCAGTTACTTCCTCACATTGCGAGCTTGTGCATGAAACTTGGGCCTGACCCAACGGCACTTGGCGAGCACGTGTGGGCCAGTCCTAGGGGCTCCTGTCGGTGCACTAGTACAGGGGTACCCAGTGCCCCTGACTTATGCACAGGCGATAGAAGCAAGAAAACCCCGACAGCAACCAAGACATGACTTCAACAAGCTCAACGCGACAGCCCAAGCCTGGGCTGCAGCACGCCAAGCACGTCCCAGACGCTTGCCGGGGACCGAGATGAATGCGCCTTCCAGAAGACCCGGCAAGCCACTCCCCGGCAGGCACGAGCCAACCAGCCACCGCTCCACCGCATCGCTACTGCTGTCACTTATCAATGCGGTGTCGAGCCCTCAGGCGGCTAATCAGCTCTCGCTAAGCACGTGGCGACACTCCGGAAGACAAGTTACGCCCGGTTGACACCCGCCCTGCAGCGTGTCAAGATCTCAAGCAGCAACCGGCCAAGCGGTGGCAAGGGCTTGCCGGGGATGCACCCCCAAGCGCCACCTAGGCAGGTAATCATGACATTTTGTCCTAAATGCCAGAGTTAGGTATGATAGCTCTCCTTAGCTATCTAATCAATAGATAATGTCTGTTTTGCCATTGTGGTAACCCATTGCACTATAAAAGGAGGCCCAGGGCAACCTAGCTCAAGGTTGGCAACTCGAACCCCGAACGCTTGTACTCGCATAGCCGCTCTCCCCGGCAGCAGTCCTTGCCGGGGTCAGGCGCCGTGCGTTTTCTTCGTGTTCCTCCAATCAATCCACCAAAAAGCAGGAGTAGGGTTTTACGCTTAGCAACGGCCCGAACCTGGTTAAAATGCCTGACCCTTGATCGTTGCGCCGTCTCATGCTCTCTGCTCTTCATGCAACGTGACCCCCCTTGCCGAACCACAAGGGACCTCTGGTCCCATAGGTGATCGTGATCATCCGTGCACCGACACGTATATAACGCGGTTGATGTAGTCGTACTCTTCACGATCCGATCCTGTCTAGCGCCGAACGAACGGCACCTCCGCGTTCAGCACACGTGCGGCTCGATGACGTCTCCTCCTTCTTGATCCAGCAAGCGTGAGAGGAGAAGTAGATGGGATCTCAACCAGTACGACGGCATGGTGGAGATGGTGGTGGAGCAATCCCGGCAGGGCTTCGCCAAGCGCTACCGTAGATGCGATCTGAGGAGAAAACGATCTAGGGAGAGAGGTAGGGCTGCCACCAGGGCATGGGATTGTTGTGTCCAGCCCTCCCCCTCTCCTCTACTATATATAGGAGGCAAGGGGCAGGGTTTGGTCGCAGCCCTAGGCCCCTCCTCCAAGGAGGGCCGGCGGCTAGGGAGGAAACTTGCCTCCCAAGGCAAGTGGACTCCCTCCCACTTAGGGTTTCCCCTTCCCCTTGCGCATGGGCCTTGTGGGGCTGGTGCCCCTGGCCCAATAAGGCTAGGACGCCCCCTACAGCCCATGCACGCCCTAGGGGCTGGAGGGATCCTTCCGTACTCCTCCGGAACCCTCCGGAACCTTCTGGAACCTTCTAGAAGCTTCTCGGTACAATACCGGCAAAACCCAAAACTTTTCCGGTAGCCAAAATATGACTTCCCATATATAAATCTTTACCTCCGGACCATTACGGAGCTCCTCGTGACGTCCGGGATATCTTCCGGGACTTCGAACAACATTCGGTTACCAACGTACATATCCCAATACTACTCTAGCGTCACCAAACGTTAAGCGTGCGGACCCTGCGGGTTCGAGAATCATGTAGACATGACCGAGACACCTCTCTGCCAATAACCAATAGCGGGACCTGGATGCCCATATTGGTTTCCACATATTCCATGAAGATCTTTATCGGCCGAACCACGATGCCAAGGATTCAATCAATCCCGTATGCAGTTCCCTTTGTCTAGCGGTATGTTACTTGCCCGAGGTTTGATCGTCGGTATCTTCATACCTAGTTCAATCTCGTTACCGGCAAGTCTCTTTACTCGTTCCGTAATACAAGATCCCATGACTAACTCCTTAGTCACATTGCTTGCAAGCTTCTTGTGATGTTGTATTACCGAGTGGGCCCAGAGATACCTCTCCGTCATACGGAGTGACAAATCCAAGTCTCGATCCACGCCATCCCAACAGACACCCTCGGAGATACCTGTAGAGCACCTTTATAGTCACCCAGTTACGTTGTGACGTTTGATACACACAAGGCATTCCTCCG
The DNA here is from genome assembly GCA_039707655.1 of Elymus sibiricus. Lineage (NCBI taxonomy): Eukaryota > Viridiplantae > Streptophyta > Magnoliopsida > Poales > Poaceae > Elymus > Elymus sibiricus. Next base: position 358,144,058 of record CM077667.1, read on the forward strand.
GTGTCAGGGAGTTGCATGATCTCATGGTCGTAGGAACAGATACTTGGCATGGATAAAGTAGTAGCAATAAACTGACAGGATCAAATGCTATGCTTACGGTTGGGTCTTGTCCATCACATCATTCTCCTAATGATGTGATCCCGTTATCAAATGACAACTCATGTCTATGGCCAGGAAACCTTGACCATCTTTGATCAACGAGCTAGTCTAGTAGAGGCTCGCTAGGGACACAGTGTTGTCTATATATCCACACATGTATCTGAGCTTCCGATCAATACAATTCTAGCATGGATAATAAACGATTATCATGAACAAGGAAATATGATAATAACCAATTTATTATTGCCTCTAGGGCATATTTCCAACATGAACAAATTATGTTTTCACGAATATAAGATTGATTTGGATCCTATCTTGCAAGTTGTATGCACCTATTACGTGTCTTGATCCGCATACCCCAAGGTGACAATAATTGGGATTCTTTCCGGTGATTGCCGTAGTTTGAGGAGTTCATGTATTCACCATGTGTTAATGATTTGTTTCGGTACTCTATTAAAAGAAGGCCTTAATATCCCTTAGTTTCCATAGGAGCCCACTGCCACGGGAGGGTAGGACAAAAGATGTCATGCAAGTTCTTATCGCAAGCACGCATGACTATATACGGAATACATGCCTACATTACATTGAGGAATTGGAGCTAGTTCTGTGTCGCCCTAGTGTGTAACTGTTATATGATCAATGTCATCTAAATTATTATCCATCACCGATCCACGTGCCTATGCTTTACATATACTAAATCTTGCAAAATTATCTATTACACCTACTAAGTACTTCTAGTTTTATTCCCGTAAAGTAGTTTCATACTTTTTCTAGGTGAAGTAAGCATTAGCGTGCGTAGAGTTGTATCGGTGGCCGATAGAACTTGAGAGAGTATTAATTCTACCTTTAGCTCCTCATTGGGTTCGACACTCTTACTTATCGAAAAAGGCTACAAACGATCCCATACACTTGTGGGTTATCACTGATGAGAACATCGGTCCCCCAATACCCTAGCCTACCTACCTCAGAGCGATGTGCCATCCCTGTCCATGCACTGTGTTTGGTAGCAAAGTAATGCAAAACTCAAAGTATTGCAAAACCATAGTATTTTAGGCTGTAGGTACATGATACCACAGTTTTGACATACCAAAATATTTTAGAGTATTGAGACGCAGTTGAGGTTGTTGTCTACTTCAGATAGGATCAGATGCATGTGGTTGATTTAATGAACATAAGTTGCAACACGATCTTGATCAATCATGTGCCTTCTGGTTAAATTAATCGAGATATTTTAAGCCGACAGATCGATCTGTTAATAGTTGATAGACAGGCAAATTATTAGTCTGTCTGCTAAAGATCCTAGCATTTAGGTGAGGATTGGTACACGCTAATTAGTCCTGACGTGTAGCTGAGTTAGCTTCAGCTTTCAACCATCGTAACTATCGTCAAAACTATAGTAAAAATACATGGCCAAACAAATGGGCAGTTTTGCTAAAACCGAGAAAAAACATCATTTTAAGAAACTAAAGTATTCCTGGCCCACGCATCAGAATACCGTGGTTTTCAATTACCATGGTTTTTTGAAAACTGTGTGACCAAACTAAGCCTGAACTGTTTGATTTTTCTGAAACCAGTATCGGCAAGAGTGTGCTATAAATCCAGCTATCAAAAAATGTACCAAAAACTATGCATATCTTTTCATTTTAGCAACTTTTTGTCTCTATTCCGTTTAGAAAAAAGTGGTCCGGACCTCTTTTTTAGAAACAACAAAAAGACCATAGTTTTTGGATGCTGCAGTTTACAAAACCTCTATTTTTTGCTTCACCCAAACATCTCAAAGTATTTAATACCAAAGTTTTTTTTCAGAAACCATGGTATTTCCAAAAAAACGAAATATAGATAATCGCTTGCCTCCTCAAGGTCATCTCTTCACCCCTCTCATCCTTTGGCTTGCTGCACCGCTAACCCGTGCGTTGCTATGGGTCACAAAGCAGATAATCTGTGTTGCTATGTTGACAATACAGGTAAATGAATCCAATAGATAATTAAGTGACATGGATAAGTAGACGATTAAAGTGAGTGTGATGAGCTGTGTTCATCCTCATCTCTGCACCTAAATAGATCTTTCGAACATAGTTCCACCTACTACGGATTGTGCAAACGAAATGTCGTAACATGCTGCGCCGGTCATCCCTCTAAACCATGCCACTATATTTGGTGCCCAAGACCTCGCGCCCTAACATCTATTAATCCTCCACCCCTCCTCTACCGATGACAACCTGCTTCTACTACTATTCTTCTTGGTTCTCCTGCGACTACTACTTATTTTCTTGTTTTTTCCCGCCATTGCTTTTTTCTTTGTCCACCATGTTGACCCACCCACCTCTCCTTGCCTAACCACCGCCGCCCTACAGCTAGCAGGTGCTATTACACGTCATCCCCTGCTTTAGTCGCCATCCTGCAGCTAGCAGGTGTTATCACATGCCACCCCCTGCTCGAGTCGCCACCCCCATCGCCATCACCACCCACCATCCCTCTAAACCTTGCGAGCATCTCCGATGCTTGTGACCTCCCTCATCCCACACTCGAGTCTGTTAACCCCTTTCCTCCCATCCACCAACGACAATCCTCTACTCCTACTATTCTTCTTCTTCCTCTTGTAGCTACCTTTATCTTCGTCCACCCTATTGACTTGCCCACCTCTCACGACCATCCGTGGTAAGCAAGTGCCATCACGTGCTACGTCGTCACTCCCCTACTCAAGTCATCACCTTCGCCACCGGCCAGCCCTCTAGACCCTGACACCATCTCTGGCGCCCGCGACCTCCCGCACCCCACACTCAAGTATGTTAACCCTACCTCTCCTTCGCGGGCGACGACTTTGTAAGCCGCATCACCTTCACCTCTAGTGAGGTCCTAATGAGACGTCACCAAGGATGTCATGGCCTACCCATCCAGGACCTGCGGTTGCGTGTGCATTGCTACCTAAAAAAACTCTACTTTTAATTGGTCTCATCTAAAGCAAAGCACATTCCAAAATCATCTTGATAAACGTCATCTTTTTCAAGACTGCTCCAAACAGATCTCCATAAATCATGTACCAAGTACCAACAATATCCAAGCACGTTCTCCGCAAAGTAGGTATAACACTTCTCTACAAAAATATCCAAGCACCAAAAACACATGTTTAACCATATTAAAAATTTGTCCTTAAGCAAATAATTGAGAAGGCTTAATTCCAAACTGAAAACAAATGGATATCCATCTGTAGTCAAAATAAAACTACGTGGTCAAATTGTAAAATGTTGATAGCAGATTTCAAACTTTACCGTCTTAGCTTTGAAGTTCAGACTTAATGTATCTACACTTTAGTTAGCATGGCCTTATATCCTGAATTATGGTAGAAAAAGCACATTTCACATGAAGTGATGGATTTCACCTTTGAACAACATACAAAAGTAGTAGAATTGGACATGTGTTGAAGTAAGACTAAGAGTGAGAATCATGAACAACAATGCTCAAGGTGGTGATGCAAGAAGCACTCGAATATAATAAAGTTAATCTTCACTACTTATGTCAGAAGAAACAAAAGAATTAAATTTCCGTTATCTCCTATGAATTTAAGGGCCAAAAGGGTTATGAAAATGATCGGTACAATAGGACATAGAATATGAAAACAGGAAAGGCATCATCAGAAACGAGAGTGAAATAACCTTAGGTAATTGAAAGCACATTTGCTCGCTTGGTGGTTTTGGTAATTAATAACAATATATATATCATTGAACTAATATTTCCACTAAGCATATTTCAGGAAAAGTTCAATGATGGGTTGGCAACAGGATTGTGGAGAAACCCCTAGAAGCAAGGAAATGGATTGGCAAAGCTTCAAGCAAGAGGACTCCACATTTTACTTTGTGAGAAATCACCTTGAGTCCATAGGAAAGCCAATACTATTAAAAGGGGGTAAGATACTGTTGGTGAACAAGATGCTCCACGTGCACAAGTGATAGTCACCAAAAACACCCACAAACTCTTCCACAAAAGTCTGTCCAAGCCTATCTTGAAAATCGGTGCTAGCAACAATTTCCACTCGGTCCCACCGATTCCCACCTCAGACAGACCCATGCCAAACCCTAGCACATCGGTGCAACCGATTCTGATTCGGTGCCACCGAGTTCAGCTTGCCAACTCTCTGTTACCTCGTTTCTAAAATATCGGAAATTCCGAGATTTTGGATCGGCGTCACCGAATTTTGGGAACTGACCGTTGGTCACTAAATCGGTACCACCGAGATTTCTGTATCGGTCTCACCGAGATTCAAAAGTTGCTACCTTTGGAGCAACTCGGTACCACCAAGTGTTATACTTCGGTGTCACCGAGTTGGTCACTTTAGGTGTAACGGTTGGATTTTTGGGGATGCCTATATATACCCCTTCACCACTGATAACCCACAAGTATTGGGGATCACAACAGTTTTCGAGGGTGGAGTATTCAACCCAAATTTATAGATTCGACACAAGGGGAGCCAAAGAATACTTGAGAGTATTAGCAGTTGAGTTGTCAATTCAACCACACCTGGAGATTAAATATCTGCAGCAGAGTGATCAGTAGCACAGTAATATGATAGTTTGATAGCAGTAGCAATAGTAAAAGTAGCGGTAACAGTAGTAGCACTAGTTTTGTAGCAGTTGGAACAGCAGCAACAGCAGTAGTAACTTAGCAAGAGCAATAAGTGGAAAGGTCGTAGGCACTGGATCGGTAACTCATTGGATGATATTCATCATATAACAGTCATAACCTAGGGCGATACAGAACTAGCTCCAGTTCATCAATGTAATGTAGGCATGTATTCCGTAAATAGTCATACGTGCTTATGGAAAAGAACTTGCATGACATCTTTTGTCCTACCCTCCCGTGGTAGCAGGGTCCATAAGGAAACTAAGGGATATTAAGGCCTACTTTTAATAGAGAACCGGAACAAAGCATTAACACATAGTGAATACATGAACTCCTCAAACTACGGTCATCACCGCGAAGTATCCCAAATGTTGTCACTATGGGGTTGACGGATCATAACACGTAATAGGTGCATATGACTAGGCAAGATCGGATCAAGAACATAGATATAGAGATGATAACATAAACGGTTCAGATCTGAAATCATGGCACTCGGGCCCTAGTGACAAGCATTAGGCATAGCAAAGTCATAACAACATCAATCTCAGAACATAGTGGATACTAGGGATCAAGCCCTAACAAAACTAACTCGATTACATGATGAATCTCATCCAACTCCTCACCGACCAGCAAGCCTACGAAGGAATTACTCACTCCCGGTGGGGAGCATCATCGAATTGGCGATGGAGAAAGGTTGACGATACCGAAGACCGAAGATTCCCCTCTCCAGAGCCCCAAACGGGCTCCAGATCTGGCCTCCCGATGAAGAACAGGAGGTGGCGGCGGCTCCGTCTCGTGAAACGCGATAATTCTTTCTCTCCTATTTTTTCTCCAAATTTAGGAATTTATAGTGGCGGAGATAGGGCAAGTGGGGCCTTGAGGTGCCCAGCACCCACCAGGGCACGCCGGGAGGGGGCTGGCGCGCCCTGGTAGGTGCTGCGCACCCTGGGCTCCCTCTCCGATGGTTTCTGGCTCCAATATTTTTTATATTTTCCAAAATAAATCTCCAGAAAGTTTCGTTCCATTCTGAGAACTTTTATTTCTGCACAAAAAACAACACCATGGCAATTCTGCTGAAAACAACGTCAGTATGGGTTAGTTCCATTCAAATCATGCAAATTAGAGTCCAAAACAAGGGCAAAAGAGTGAGGAAAAGTAGATATGTTGGAGACGTATCAACTCCCCCAAGCCTGAACCTTTGCTTGTCCTCAAGCAATTCAGTTGATAAACTGAAAGTGATAAAGAAAAACTTTTATGAACTCTTTTGTTCTTGTTTACATATATATGCTTAAGTAGCACCCAGGTTTTCAGCAGAGATTATGACTAACCATGTCAACAATAACTCTTAGGAATTATATTTACTCATATCAATAACATAGGCAACTAGCGAGCAATAATAATACATCTCAAGCGCCAACATTTTGTCAAAACAATCGTGATACAATATGACAATAGTGGTATCTCGCTAGCCCTATCTGAGACCGCAAAAAATAAATGCAGAGCACCTCCAAAGTTCAAGCAGAGACTAAACATTGTAATTCATGGTAGAAAAGATCCAGTCATGCTGCACCCAACATCAACTATACACAATGCATGAGGATGACAATAGTGCTCTCAGGTCTGGCGCTTATTTGAGAAGGTGATGACTCAACATAAAAGTAAATAGATAGTCCCTTCGCAGAGGGAAGCATGGATTTGCAGCGGTGCCAGAGCTCAAAGTTAAAAACAGAGATAGATATAATTTTGGGACGTACACCCTTCCTGTCAACGTAACGACTAAGAGTTATCAATATCTTCCATGCTAAACAAATTAGCGGCGGTTCCCAAGCGGTAAAAGTAAAGGTTTAATCCCCCTCCACCAACAATCACACTCCACGGCGAGCCGCATCCACGGGTACCGTACAAACCAACAACATTCCTGGGAGAGTTTTGTTTAATTATTTTTGATTTTTGATTTCGGGACTGGGAATCCCTATTACCGCCCCTCTCGTGTAAGGACAAGTGAATAAACACTTGTCATGAGAATAACCCGCTTAGCATGGAAGATACTGACCACCCCCTGTCGCTCCATGAGCGGTCCAGGCACACAAAACAGATGTTCATTTGAATTTTAGAGGTGGCACATGAAAATTTACTTTGGAACGGCAGGGTAATACCGCATATAGGTAGATATGGTGGACTCATCTGGCATAACTTGGTTTAAAGGTTTTGATGCACAAGCAGTATTCCCGCTTAGTACAGGCGAAGGCTAGCAGTTAGATTGAGAAGCGTCCAGCTAGAGAGCAAATACGGTCATGAACATGCATTACATATAATCAACTTTGAATACTAGCATGAGTAGGATATGGACACCATGAACATAAATATCATGAAGGCTATGTTGGTTTTGATTCAACTACATGCGTGAACATGTGCCAAGTCAAGCCACTTGAAACATTCAGAGGAGGATACCATATCATCATACCGCATCACAACCATTTTAATGCATGTTGACACCCAAGATAAATCATTATCCACTCCTAGCTACTTAAACATGGCATGAACAACTATAATCTCTAATGGTCATTGCAAACATGTTTGATCATAATGAGCTGAATCAAGGGATACTAGGTTAAACATATTTACAAAAACAAAAACAAGTTGAGTTCATACCCGCTTTTCTCCGCCACAGTCAATTCATCAAATGTCGTCATTATTGCCTTTCACTTGCACGACCGAATGATAAGAGAATAATAATAGTGCAAGAATGACGTGGACTAAGCTGGAATCTGCAAACATTTTATTCAAGAGGAGAAGACAAGGTAATATGGGTTCTTTGTTAGGTAAACAATAATGCAGATGAGAACCACTCAACAATTTCATCGTGGTCTTCTCCTAGATATGACTCGAGTAAAACGAAAAGAATTTCAGAGAAACACACTGAAATATTTTTGGAGTTTTTGTTTTTTCTTGAAGGAAGCAAATCAAAGAAGAAAAACTAAAACGAGAAAAACTATTTACACGGGATAGCTCCCAACAAACAAAAGAAGAAGCGAGAAATCTTTTTGGGTTTTCTTTTGATGCAACAATTAAACTAAGCAAGAAAGAAAAACTAAAAAGAAGTAGGAAATGTTTTTGGGTTTTCTCAAAGTTTTTCAAACACACAAGAAGAAAGCGAGAAAACAAATCTAGCATGGATAATACAATGAAAAAGTATGAACACCTACAACTGGAATGAAATGTACGAGCATGAATGTAATGTCGGTGGAAATACGTACTCCCCCAAGCTTAGGCTTTTGGCCTAGCTTGGTAATCACCATCCGTAGTAGCCGTCCGGTCTCAAGTCGTAGTGAGGCGGAGGCGGCACCTGAGCCTCCCACCCCTGGTGCTCCTCCTCAGCAGCTGCTAGGTTGTTCTGGTAAGCTGTAATGTCATCTGGCATAATCATGTATCCGTTCCTGGTGATAGGTTCAAACAAAGCAGGTGCAGGCAACGGGATAATATCACGTGTTTCCATGCTAAATACTAAGTTGTAGTGAATATCACGTGGAGAGTCAGTTATATCAAGAAAATAGTGAGCCTGCAGTGACTTATGATCGAGGTAAACTCGGGGTAAGAGGTAATCATGTGGGCGAAATGGGATTCTAAAGTGGTTCGCTAAGCGAGTAGCATATATACCACCATGTATCTTTCCCTTAGTTTTATTAAGGTGTAAGCGCCGGGCAATAATATCCCCCATACTAAAGGTGTGATCACCATAAACTGCACGTCATAAAATAGCGAGGTTAGGCGCACTGAGTGAGCTAACCTTCTCCCTAGCGGTTAAACACTTAGTGATAACTAAGGCGAAATAATGTACTGAGGGAAACTGTAAGCTAATAGCGGTGGCGCCCGACACACCTCTATCCTCACCCACGGTTAATGCGAGGAGAAAATCCTCAAACTCAGATGGCCTAGGTTCCCTCAATCCCCATCAGAAGGGATCAAGCATATGTTATAGAAGTCAGCTAGCGATAATGTGTGAGGTTCAGCATAAAGATTAAACTGCACTTCATGAGGGTTGCTCCTCCCTAGAAAAGTAAAACTTTGCGCAAAGGAATTTGTAAGGATGTGATATTGGTCACACTTATCTGCGAGGAACTTGGTTAACCCAGCGTTTGCGACAAACTGAGCGAACTCTTGGTGGATCCCGGCCTCCTCCAAGAAGGCATCATGCGGCCATTCGCACGGCCGCACCTCCACCTTTCTTGGAGTGTGAAGGTCATTGTCCGATGATTCCCCAATGACTCCCTTGGCATTTTTCTTGGAAGAGAACTTCCTAAAGATATTCATTTTATTCCTATATAAATTCTGAAAAAAATTAGTCCACGAAATTTTTTGTCAACAAAACTTTGTAATATTGTTAGCAACTACTCCCAAGCATGCTTAGAGGCCATATTGAGCATTCAAACTACTTAGAACTCTAAGAATTCAACATGCAAGCTCATCTGCAGCAGCACAAAGAGTAGCTAATTACTCTAAGAATAACCCACTAAAACAAAAACTAATTGGAGCAATGGAGGAGTCACATACCAAGTAGCAATCCTTCCAAACAGTTTTGGAAACGGAGCTTCGAGCAAAGAGATCGAAATCCGCAGGTTTGAGAACAAGAACACAAAAATGGTGGCTGTGGTGATTTTTTGCTGGAGGTAGGTGACAATGTGGGCTAAAGAGATAAGTGAGGGGGCCTACGTGGGGGCCACCACCCACCAGGGCACGCCTGGGGGTGTTGGCGCGCCCTGGTGGGTGCTGCTCACCCTGGGCACCCCCCTCAGGTGTTATTTGCACCAAAAATTCATAAATATTTGGAAAAAAATTGTGTTAAATTTTTAGGGCATTCTGAGAATTTTTATTTTTGGGTCATTTTTTATTGCACGGAGAAAACAGAAAACAGGATAAACATGGCATTTTATTTTATTTGACTAACTAAAACAGAAAATAAAAGATGGGAGCAGAGAATTGTGCTAACTAGATTCATCGACGTCATACCTCTAAAAAATGATTCATTAATAAGGTTGATCAAGTCTTATTAACAACCACTTCCGATTAGCATGAAACCGAAGAACTTTCGTAAAACACTAACTTAACTCAATAGGGATGTGCATATCCCCTACAATAAGTATGTCATATTTCTTTTTGGCAGTAGGTAGAGGTAATTGAAAACTTCCAATAGTGATGGTCGGAGATTCTTCAATAACATTTATACCATTCACTTGAAATTGTTTCTTCGGAAAGTGCACCGTGTGCTCATTACCATTGATATGAAAAGTGACTTTGCTTTTATTGCAATCAATAACAGCCCCTGCAGTATTCAAAAAGGGTCTACCAAGGATAATCGACATGTTGTCGTCCTCGGGCATCTCAAGAATAACAAAGTCCGTTAAGATAGTAACTTTTGCAACAACAACGGGCACATCCTCACAAATAACAATAGGTATGGCTGTTGATTTGTCAGCCATTTGCAATGATATCTCAGTAGGTGTGAGTTTATTCAAATCAAGTCTTTTATATTAGGAGAAAGGCATAACACTAACACCGGCTCCCAAATCACACAAAGCAGTTTTAACATAGGTTCTTTTGATGGAGCAAGGTATAGTTGGTATTCCAGGATCTCCAAGTTTTTTAGGTACTCCATCCTTAAAAGAATAATTAGCAAGCATGGTGGAGATTTCAGCTTCAGGTATTTTTCTTTTATTGGTGATGATGTCTTTCATGTACTTAGCATAAGGGGCCATCTTTAAAATATCTGTCAAACGGGTACGCAAAAGACTGGCCTAATCATTTCAGCAAAGCGCTCAAATTCTTGATCATCCTTTTTCTTAGATGGCTTAGGTGGGAATGGCATGGGTTTCTGAACCCAAGGCTCTCTTTCCTTACCATGTTTCCTAGCCATAAAGTCTTTTTTATCATACCGTTTATTTTTAGGTTGTGGGTTATCAAGATCAGGAGCAGGCTCTATTTCAACATCATTACTAGGTTGAGCATCATTGTGAACATCATCATTATCACTAGGTTGATGTTCACTACCAGATTGGGTTTCAGGATCAAAAATAGAGACATCATTACTATCAGGAGGTTTTTGTGTCTTAGGTTCACTAGAGGTATGCAAAGTCCTATCATTTTTCTTTTTCTTCTTCTTCTTAGAAGGACTAGGTGCATCGCTATTAATTCTCTGAGAATCTTGTTCAATTCTCTTAGGATGACCCTCAGGATAGAGTGGTTCTTGGGTCATTCTACATCCTCTAGTTACTACTCTAGCAGCAAAGTCATGCATATTATTATTCATTTCATCAAGCAATTCTTTTTGAGACTTGCCTACTTGTTCTAACTGAGTTTGAACCATAGAGGCATGCTTTCCTACACCTCTAACATCATTACTGATTCTAAATAGCAAGTCACTCAAGCGAGCAATCGTATCACAATTATATTTCAATTGTTTCAGAACATGAGCATTGAAATGATCTTGCTTCATAATATAGTTATCAAACTCATATAAGCATTGACTAGGAGGTTTATTGTCAGGAATGTCACTTTCATTAAACTTTAATAAAAAATTTACCTATACCACCTGTGGAGGTGGTGGTGTGTCAAGGCCATGTATTTCTTCAATAGGTGGCAAATTCTTAACATCCTCACCTTTAATACCTTTTTCCTTCATAGATTTCTTTGCCTCTTGCATATCTTCAGGACTGAGAAATAAGATACCCCTCTTCTTCTGAGTGGGTTTAGGCAGTGGTTCAGGAAGAGTCCAATCATCATTGTTCTTCAATATGTTATTCAATAATTCCTCAGCATGTTCAACAGTTCGTTCCCTGAAAACACAACCAGCACAACTATCTAGGAAGTCTCTAGAAGCATCGGTTAGTCCATTATAAAAGATATCAAGTATTTCATTTTCTTGAGAGGATGATCAGGCAAAGCATTAAGTAGCTGGAGAAGCCTCCCCCAAGCTTGTGGGAGACTCTCTTCTTCAATTTGCACAAAGTTAAATATTTCCTGTAAGGCAGCTTGTTTCTTATGAGCAGGAAAATATTTTTTAGAGAAGTAGTAAATCATATCCTGGGGACTACGCACACAACCAGGAGCAAGAGTATTGTACCATGTCTTAGCATCACCCTTTAATGAGAACGGAAACAATTTAAGGATGTAGTAGTAGTGAATCTTCTCATCATGAGTAAAGAGGGTGGCTATATCATTCAGCTTAGTAAGGTGTGCCACTACAGTTTCAGTTTCATAGCCATGGAAAGGATCAGATTCAACCAAAGTAATTAACTCTGGGTCAACAAAGAACTCATAATCCTTATCTGTAACACAGATAGGTGAAGTAGCAAACTTAGGATCATATTTCATTCTAGCATTCAAAGTCTTTTCCTTGTACTTGCACATCAATTTCTTAAGATCGTCTCTATCCTTGCAAGAAAGAATTTCTCTAGATATCTCCTCGTTCATAACATAACCTTCAGGTATCTTAGGCATTTCAAACTTAGGAGAGCTAGGACTAATAGGAGTTTCATAATCCTAATCAGTTTCATAAGCTTCATCAGTTTCAGCAATTTCATTCTCTTTAGCTCTAGCAATTTGTTCATCAAGAAATTCTCCTAGCGGCACATTATCATCAAGCATGGTACTAGCATCATCATAAGTATCATTCATAGCATGTGGTGGTGTTGCAAGCTTACTCATAACAGAAGGTTAATCAAGTGCAGAGCTAGATGGCAGTTCCTTACCTCCCCTCATAGTAGAGGGAAAAATCTTAGTTCTTGGATCCTTCAGATTCTTCATAGTGATAAATTGATATAAATCCCAAGTGACTCAACAAATATTGCTATGCCCCCCGGCAACGGCGCCAAAAAAAGGTCTTGATAACCCACAAGTATAGGGGATCGCAACAGTTTTCGAGGGTGGAATATTCAACCCAAATTTATAGATTCGACACAAGGGGAGCCAAAGAATACTTGAGAGTATTAGCAGTTGAGTTGTCAATTCAACCACACCTGGAGATTAAATATCTGCAGCAGAGTGATCAGTAGCACAGTAATATGATAGTTTGATAGCAGTAGCAATAGTAAAAGTAGCGGTAACAGTAGTAGCAGTTGGAATAGCAGCAACAGCAGTAGTAACTTAGCAAGAGCAATAAGTGGAAAGGTCGTAGGCACTGGATCGGTAACTCATTGGATGATATTCATCATATAAGAGTCATAACCTATGGCGATACAGAACTAGCTCCAGTTCATAAATGTAATGTAGGCATCTATTCCGTAAATAGTCATACGTGCTTATGGAAAAGAACTTGCATGACATCTTTTGTCCTACCCTCCCGTGGCAGCGGGGTCCATAAGGAAACTAAGGGATATTAAGGCCTCCTTTTAATAGAGAAACGGAACAAAGCATTAACACATAGTGAATACATGAACTCCTCAAACTACGGTCATCACCGCGAAGTATCCCAAATATTGTCACTATGGGGTTGACGGATCATAACACGTAATAGGTGCATATGACTAGGCAAGATCGGATCAAGAACATAGATATAGAGATGATAACATAAACGGTTCAGATCTGAAATCATGGCACTCGGGCCCTAGTGACAAGCATTAGGCATAGCAAAGTCATAGCAACATCAATCTCAGAACATAGTGGATACTAGGGATCAAGCCCTAACAAAACTAACTCGATTACATGATGAATCTCATCCAACTCCTCACTGACCAGCAAGCCTACGAAGGATTACTCAATCCCGGTGGGGAGCATCATGGAATTGGCGATGGAGAAAGGTTGATGATGACGAAGACCGAAGATTCCCCTCTCCGGAGCCCCAAACGGGCTCCAGATCTAGCCTCCCGATGAAGAACAGGAGGTGGCGACGGCTCCGTCTCGTGAAACGCGATAATTCTTTCTCTCCTATTTTTTCTCCAAATTTAGGAATTTGTAGTGGCGGAGATAGGGCAAGTGGGGCCTCGAGGTGCCCAGCACCCACCAGGGCGCGCCGGGAGGGGGCTGGCGCGCCCTGGTAGGTGCTGCGCACCCTGGGCCCCCTCTCCGGTGTTTTTTGGCTCCAGTATTTTTTATATTTTTCAAAATAAATCTCCAAAAAGTTTCGTTCCATTCCGAGAACTTTTATTTCTGCACAAAAAACAACACCATGGCAATTCTGCTGAAAACAGCGTCAGTCCGGGTTAGTTCCATTCAAATCATGCAAATTAGAGTCCAAAACAAGGGCAAACGAGTGAGGAAAAGTAGATACGTTGGAGACATATCAACCACCACCCACTCGAAAGAGAAGCACTCAGAACTATTCCATACTTGCCCCATCCAATTTTCTGAGAGATAGCCACCTACTCATGTGTTGAGATCAAGCCATTCCACTCCATCCATATGAATCTTGATCTCTAGCCTCCCCAAGTTTCTTTCCACCAAATCAATCTCTTCCACCATGGCCAAATCTGTGAGAGTGTGGTTGTGTGTTGAGGAGTCTATCATCTTGAAGCACAAGAGCAAGGAGTTCATCGACATTACCGAGCCTATTACCTTTTGGAGGGTGGTGCCTCCTAGATTGGTTAGGTGTCGCTTGGGAGCCTCCTACTTCGTGTTGCGGAGTTGAACCAAGAAGTTTGTACGGGCAAGGAGATCGCCTACTTCATGAAGATCTACCCATAATGAGGCTAGTCCTTCGTGGACAGAAGCCGTTATGGAATAGTCAAGGTTGCTACATCGTGGACCCTTATGGGTGGAGCCCTCCGTGGACTCTCACGACCGTTACCCTCCGTGGGTTGAAGACTCCATAAACGTGGACGTACGATAGCACCACCTATCGGAACCACGGGAAAAATCTTCGTGTCTTCAAATTGCGTTTGATCTTCCTCCCTACCCTCTACCTCATATGCTTGTCTTTACTTTCCGCTGCTATACTATTAGACATGCATGTGTAGGGTGTACTTGAATTGCTATAATCGCTAAAATCTGCCAACACTTAAAATTGGGAAATGGTAGAATTTTTTATTTGCTCAAGTAGTCTAATCACCCCCCCTCTAGACATACTTTCGATCCTACAAGTGGTATCAGAGCTTTGGTCTCCATTTCATTGGTCTCACAACCTACGAGAGTATGGCGTCTAGTGAGGGAAATTATCACCGTAGAGGTCCGTACTTTGATGGCACAAATTTTGCTAGTTGGAAGCACAAAATGAAAATGCATATTCTTGGTCATAACCCCGCCGTTTGGGTTGTTGTTCGTGTTGGCTTGCAAGGTGAATTCTTTGGTGATGGAAAGGAACCGGATCGTGAAGCGACCGCGGATGAATTGAAGATGTTGCGATACAATGCTCAAGCATGTGACATTCTCTTCAACTGCCTATGCCCCGAAGAATTCAACAAAATCAGCCGTCTTGAGAATGCAAAAGAGATTTGGGATACTTTGGTTGATATGCATGAAGGTACCGAATCCGTGAGAGAATCCAAGTTGGATGTTCTTCAAAGTCAACTTGACAAGTTCAAGATGAAGGGTGGTGAAGGAGTCGCTGAAATTTACTCTAGGCTAGCTCTCATCACAAATGAGATTGCCGGCTTAGGAAGCGAAGAAATGACCGACAAATTCATCATCAAGAAGATACTTCGAGCTTTGGATGAGAGATACGACACCGTGTGCACATTGATCCAAATGATGCCCAACTACAAAGATCTCAAGCCTACGGAAGTCATTGGAAGGATTGTTGCTCATGAGATGACACTCAAGGACAAAGAAGAGCTTCACAACAAGTCTAGCGGTGCTTACAAAGCCACAAGTGATGCTCCCGCAACTTCAAGCGACAACCTTATCACCAATGAAGAGATAAGCCTCATGGTCAAGAAATTCAACAAGTTCTACAAGAATAGAGGCAAAGAACGAAGCTCCAACTCAAGATATGAAGAAAAGCGTTCATCAAGTCGTGACCGAAACTGCTACAATTTTGGGAAGCCCGGACACTATTCAAATGAGTGCACGGCTCCCTACAAATGAAGAGAAGAATCACCTAGAAGACGAAGCTCAAGAAATGAATCACCTCAAAGAGAGAGAAGGAGTAGAGATGATCGTTATGAACGAAGACCCTCAAGGAGAAGTAGGGACTCGGAGAAGAAGGACAAGTACACCAAGAGCTACTCAAGAAGAAGACATCAAGCTCATGTTGGTGAATGGGTTTCCGTCTCCGAATCCGACAACCACTCCGAGAGAAGCTATCACTCCAACTCCGACTATAGTCAAGATGAAGGTGTTGCCGGACTTGCACTGGTGACTGCCAACCCCTATGATCTATTTGACTCACCAAATGAAGGGAGTGGAAGTTGCTTCATGGCTAAAGGCCCCAAGGTATCACACCCCGAGTATCTTGATTTCAATAGTGATGAAGATGACTTACTTGGTGATGATGACTTGGTCTTTGATAAAACTAGTGATGTTAGTCAAAATGAACTTGATAATTTTCATGCCAGTCAAGATAAGTCGGTTGATGATGATAAGATGAGAATAGAACAACTAACTAAAGAATTAAACACTCTTAAGTTAGCCCATGAATCTACTCCAGAAGATCATAGAGAGCTTGTAAGGACTCATGAGAAGCTACGCTTCGAGAAGCTCACTTTGGAGCAAGAACATGAGTTTCTTAAAGCTATCAATGATGATCTCCGAAAGAAGACTTCATCTTATCTAGCCAAATGATTACTCTTGTCTACATTCATGCCACAAGTTAAACCTAGACAAACTAGAACAAAGGCAATAAAGGTTCTTCATCTAGTAGCAACAATAAAAATGCTAAATCTAATGATGTTGCTTCTAGTAGTTCTATTGATTCCACTAATGATGATTCTCTTAGCCAACTTACACTTGAGCAAGAAAACAATTTATTGAAAGGGATTATAGAGAAAGGTATCTACAAGAGTCTTTTCGGGTGTAAGCAATTTGAGGAAATTATACGCAAGCACGGAGGATACCGGAAGAACCATGGCATTGGCTACTTCAACGCAAATGGAGTTGAATGGGAAGAAGGTCAATACCCCAAGCCCAAGTTTGTTCCTCGAAGGGAGAAGTATGAACATACTCTTCCCAAGGGAACAAACACTCAAGATGATCTTCCACCACAAGACCACAAGCTCAAGGGCAAGGACAAGCTTCAAGAGGACATTGACTCATATGAAGATGAATCCCAAGCTTTGGTGAAGTGGGTTCCCAAGGCTATTTCAAGCTCAACTTCTACAAGTGACACTTCAACACCAAGGATCCCCATCAAGTTGATGTGGGTCCCCAAGAAGAAGAACTAGAGAAGTTCTTGAGGGGTGACTCCACCAATGAAATTCACTCACATTCATTATTGGAAAGAACTAGTTGCAATCAACGTCAACAACATGCAATGGTTCAAGGAGTCACATATTCCCTCAAAGGTAAGCAAGGGACAAGGTAATCAACAAATCCATGGACATCATCATGTATGCTTTGCACTCCATGTCCATAGATATCCTTGTATTTGTCTCTTGTGCTTGGGACTAACCCATGTAGGTGAGAAGAGTAAGGAAACAACAAGGATGCTCCCAACTCTTGGTGATCTTCATCAACCTTGAGCATCCACCACTGCATCACCCAAATGAAGTCTTCTACGACAAACCCAAGGTTAGTTTATCCCTCCTATGGGGGGATGTCACATCAAGGGGGAGCTTTACTCTAAGACTTGAGTTAAAGCATCTCTTAGAATGTGACAACATTAAATGCTTTATGTAAAAGTGGTAACCCCACTTGTGCTTAAACGATGAGTATGACCTATGATCAAGTATTCTTACTTGGCTCCTATGTCAATATACTCATATATAGATGACTCCGTCATCGCCAAAATGCTTGATAGATGCTAGTATGTATGTGCATGTTTGCCATGATTTCATTTGACATCTTATTGTGTGAGCATGTTGGTCTGCATTTATTTATCCATTCGAGGACATCCAATTGTTGCTATTTGGATTTTGATTTCTCTTTTGCCAATTGGATGGACAAGAATGCCTAGGACCACTCTCTAGCTATCTATGCTTTCTCGTCTCATATTCGATTCTTGCCGCATCATAAAATTTTAACAAGTACTTTTCGATCTCTCTATGTGAGGAGCACTCGGAGTTCCGTATCGACAAAGGACTGACCATTAAAACCTTCCAAGTGCATCTCGGTGGAACCAACTCCAAAATCTCTGATGTAGACCGAACCTCGTGGTGAGATCCGATCTGTTGTTGCGGCCCGATCTTTCACGACACTCCACCACCACCAGTAGCAACTTCTCGCCCGTGCACACGATGTACACAAAGTAGAAGGTTTGAACCTTGCGGATCGGCATGAGAAAACCAATCTCGACGACGATACTCACGCGCAAAACAATTTCCTTGCAGAAATCGCAACACAGAGGTTTTCTAAAGCTTCCTCCAAAACCTAGGGATTTTTAGACAGCTTCCCCCAAAACTCGATACGGGTATTTACCCTAAAAATACATCATGTCTATTCATAAAATATAACCTGATTTACATGTGACACACCTTGGCTTTATATATCAGCCAACTCAAACTTGGCCTAAGGCCCTCACGCACTCACACCAACATGTCTAAAAGCAGGACTCCTTTTACATCTAGGAATTACCATATAAAACAAACCGACTAAATTCTAAATTATATTGGTATGATGTAGTTTTGATTGGTTAACTACGGTGGATCCCAACTAAGATCCCGGAGGGAAAGAAATAGCTGCATAAATATCTTGTACGTTCTCCAAGCAAACTCCTTTCTCGGTGAATATAAAAACAGAAAATAACAGCTTCTAATTTTATGCCTCCAATTCAGCGTTGATCCCCCATGAGAATAAGTTTCCCTGGTGTGCACGATGCCATACTTATTCCTACATAAATCTCCACAGCTCACGCGAGGAAGGAAAAATATATCCATTGCATGTACGTGCCTGTTTTGGACTCCTTCTACATGCATGCGTCCATCGTGACTGGTTCTCTCCCGATCCAAGTCAAAACCATGAATACTTCTTCTTAAACCATGAATTGTATCATCATGCATGCATGCTATATTAACCAGTGCAAGCTTATACTTGCCGGCGTAACTCAGCCGTAAATGTGTTCCAACATATACATTGTTGACAATAACTAATGAAGCAGCGATAACCTGGTCCTCGCCAGCGGCTTGTACATCTTCAGTGTCGTTACGAACAGAATCAGAGTTGGCCACATCAATCTCGGTCTCACCGAATGCCTAGGGTTGATCTGGTTTTCACACTCGGTATCACCGATTCCATCTTCTCAGTTACACCGAGTTTCCCTCTCAGCTGACAGTAGAGGAACTCAGTGACACCGAAAAGTTAGAACCGGTGTCACCGACAGTCACGGGTATATAAAGAGGCGGAACTGACTCTTGAAATTACTTTCTCAAAAGTCATCCCCTCCAAAACCCTAGCTGCCGAACAAGGACCCCTGGTCGTCTCCTTCGTCTTCCCGAGCGCCTCCGCCGTTGGAAGTCCTCGCCATCGACGGAATCTTCACCGCCGTCGCCGCCGTAGCGAGATCGTCACCGAATTAGGGTACGATTTCGACCCCTCGTGCGCTCCTCCCTCCAAATCTTGCGCATTAGGACTTTTCCATCGATGAGCCAAACTTTGAGATTGATCTATCCACAAGAACTTCCAGTAGAATAGCGAACGAAAGATTTTTTAGGGTTTGCCGTCCGCAAATTGAATCTCGGTGGAACCGACGCAAAAGAATCGGTAGCACCGATTCCCTTTTCTGGTCAACTGAGAACAACCTCGGTGAAACCGAGTGCCCATTTTCGGTCTCACCGAAAGTGGTTCCAAGTTTCTGTAATGCAGGTTGTCTGTCTCGGTGGGTCCACAAAGTTTGCCTCGGTTGTACCGATATTCACTTGGCAGAATGCAAATCTTGAGAAATTTTAGTTCAAATCTTTGAAAATTGTCTGCATTTTGTGATGACTCAACCCTTCCACTCTTCTATACTCTATTTCACAGGGTCAGAGATGTCAGGTTCTGATGATAGCCAGAATGACTTCAGAGAGAAAAGTGTTGACATGAGCTCATGCACTAGTCCTGATGGGAGCTATGATGATGTACCTAGCTCACCAGATCTGCCCAAAGCTGCAACCAGGGCAAGAAGAAAGCTCAATTCTGATGAGGAGGATGAAGATTTTATTCCAGAAGAGCTCCCCAAGAAAGACACATTTGTCAAGAGCACTACTGCTTCCACTACATCCAAAAAGAAAGCTATAAGGAAAGAGTATGCTAGCTCAGGGTCAGTGAGAGCACCAGAGAGTGCTAGGGCAACAATGACTCTTCACCTTGAGTCAACCCCAAAGAAGTCCATGCCTAAGAAGGCAGGAGAGAAGAAGAAGTCCAGGAAGAGGATCATTCATGTTATGGGCAGGCCTACCTCTATGTATGACGATCCAGAGGCTGAGGAAGAAGAAGAGGAAGAGCCAGCTGCCAAGGCTCCTCCTAAGAAGAAGCTTATGGCTGATGCTATGCCTAAGGATACATCATCCAAAGGCACCAAGTCTGCCCCCAAGAAGGCTGCTGCTGCTCCTAAACCCAAGAGGTTTTCGAGAGACATCCCAGCTTCTAGCAAGAACAAGACTTCCACTTTCAGGGAAGCTGAGGATGATACACAGTTTGTTTTGATGAAGCTTAGACCACACCTTCCAGAGCACAATGCCAGCCATCCTGTTGCTGAAGACATGAAGAAGAGGAAGGACTCAGGTTTGAGAGAGTGGAGAGCTATTGATCCTTACTCTCAGAGGAGGAGGACAGCTGTGGACTACAAATTCTATACAAAGGAACAACAAGATTTCTATGAAACAGCTTTGCTTGATAAGAGCCCCGCACTGAGTGACATGAGATATGTGGATTGGAAGCACATCAAGGATAATGAGGACTACTTCCCAAGTGTGCAAGATAACTTCCACTGCATTGGTCTTGATGAGTTTGTTGGTAAGGAGTTTACCGCTTGGAACGACGAGATGATCATGCTATACTACTCCACGGCACATTTCTATGGAGATGGTAGGATTGTGTGGATGACAGAAGGCACCAGATATGAATCCTCAGTTGAGGAGTGGGCTGCCATCTTAGGAGCTCCACAGGTGCAAGACGGAGACTTGGATGTGTACTCCGAGTCCAAGGCCAATCAAAATGCTACGAAGAACATGTACAATGAGATCCCTACTGCAAACTTGCCATCACACAAGTTTGGATCCATTTACTTCCTCCAGGCTGGTCTACACACAATCAACACTATCTTAAGGCATACCTTGATGCCTAAGTCTGGAGATGAGAAGATGATAAGAGGATATTCTATCAACATGTTGCTCCATCTTGATCAACATACCAGATTCAGAGTGATGGACTTGATTGTTGAAACAGTAAAGAGGACCGCTGCAGATCAGAAGAGGTCATGTGGATACGCTCCATATATACAGATGGTTATCAACTCCAAGTTGGAGAAGAACATATATGCACTTGATCGACCAAATTTGCCACTCTTGCCAGAGCTAGAGGACAACGTTGTGGTGATGGACCCAGATCATCCCACCTCATCTACAGCATAGGCACAGACACAGGCAGCCAGAGACTCCAGTTCTCAGGTGCCAAAGACTAGGAGTGAGCAGATGGATCTTCTACTTGGCTCTGTGCTCAGCATGCAGAAGGACATCGGGAACATTCTGAAGAACCAGGAGAGCCTCTCGAGGATTGTTGACACCAAATTCCATATTCTCAACAACAAGGTGGATGAGCTCACAGTGACTGTGAATGAGCTCAAGAAGGAAGTTGATGGCGTGCCCAGTCCCCACACTACTAATGATGATGAGGATAGTCCACATCTCGGGACAGCCACTCGGTTCAGGATTCAGCCTAGATCTGCCACAGTGCCAACTCCAGAGTCTAGACCTTCTTCATCAGCACCTGCCGCAGCTCCTCCAGCACCTCCAGTTGCTACTCCGACTCCGTCCATGACGTCTACAAAAGTCTTCGCTGCTGCCGTTCTCTCGACTCCTTCATCAGCCACCGGAGGAGATCAGTCCCAGAAGAGCGCTTAGTTATATACCTTTGAACTTTTTGGTAACTTTTTGCCAAAGGGGAAGAAGATGTATATAGATCTTTAGGCTTCGAGAGAGAGAGCGTTGCTTTTAAAAAAAACACTGATATCTTTTGGTTGGTTTGCTTGTGTTAAACTTTGTTGGTGTTTGATCATACACTTGATGTGTATTGCTACTATTTCCTACCCTTGTGATGCTTATGAAATGATCATTCACCTTTACTTGATTGTGTTGTGCTATGATATTCATTCTCATTATTCTCGCACACCACCAAGTTGTATGTGACATGAAAGAGTTCCCCCATGTACCTAATCGATTGTGCATTTGCATTCAAACGCAAATTCAAAATAATGCACAAATTTAGGGGGAGCTCTTGCTTATCACATACTTCTCAAAGCGACGATTATATTCATTGATTATATCATATGTCGAAGCTTTGATCTATATGTTGTCATCAATTACCAAAAAGGGGGAGATTGAAAGCACATTTGCTCCCTTGGTGATTTTGGTAATTAATAACAACATATATATCCTTGAACTAATATTTCCACTAAGCATATTTCAGGAAAAGTTAAATGATGGGTTGGCAAAAGGATTATGGAGAAACCCCTAGAAGCAAGGAAATGGATTGGCAAAGCTTCAAACAAGAGGACTCTACATTTTACTTTGTGAGAAATCACCTTGAGTCCATAGGAAAGCCAATACTATTAAAAGGGGGTAAGGTACTGTTGGTGAACAAGATGATCCACGTGCACAAGTGATAGTCACCAAAAACACCCACAAACTCTTCCACAAAAGTCTGTCCAAGCCTATCTTGAAAATCGGTGCTACCAACAATTTCCACTCGGTCCCACCGATTCCCACCTGAGACGGACCCATGCCAAACCCTAGCACATCGGTGCAACCGATTCTGATTCGGTGCCACCGTGTTCAGCTTGCCAACTCTCTGTTACCTCATTTCTTAATATCGGAAATTCCAAGATTTTGGACCGGCGTCACCGAGTTTTGGGAACTGACCGTTGGTCACTAAATCGGTACCACCAAGATTTCTGTATCGGTCTCACCGAGATTCAAAAGTTGCTACCTTTGGAGCAACTCGGTACCACCGAGTTTTATACTTTGGTGTCACCGAGTTGGTCACTTTAGGTGTAACGGTTGGATTTTTGGGGATGCCTATATATACCCCTTCACCACCACCCACTCGAAAGAGAAGCACTCAGAACTATTCCATACTTGCCCCATCCAATTTTTCGAGAGAGAGCCACCTACTCATGTGTTGAGATCAAGCCATTCCACTCCATCCATATGAATCTTGATTTCTAGCCTCCCCAAGTTGCTTTCCACCAAATCAATCTCTTCCACCATAGCCAAATCTGTGAGAGAGTGATTGTGTGTTGAGGAGTCTATCATCTTGAAGCACAAGAGCAAGGAGTTCATCGACATTACCGAGCCTATTACCTTTTGGAGGGTGGTGCCTCCTAGATTGGTTAGGTGTCACTTGGGAGCCTCCTACTTCGTATTGTGGAGTTGAACCAAGAAGTTTGTACGGGCAAGGAGATCGTCTACTTCGTGAAGATCTACCCATAGTGAGGCTAGTCCTTCGTGGACGGAAGCCGTTATGGAATAGTCAAGGTTGCTACTTCGTGGACCCTTATGGGTGGAGCCCTCCGTGGACTCTCGCGACCATTACCCTCCGTGGGTTGAAGATTCCATAAACGTGGACGTACGATAGCACCACCTATCGGAACCACGGGAAAGATCTTCGTGTCTTCAAATTGCGTTTGATATTCCTCTCTACCCTCTACCTCATATGCTTGTCTTTACTTTCCGCTGCTATACTCTTAGACATGCTTGTGTAGGGTGTACTTGAATTGCTATAATCGCTAAAATCTGCCAACACTTAAAATTGGGAAAAGGTAGAATTTTTTATTTGCTCAAGTAGTCTAATCACCCCCCCCCCTCTAGACATACTTTCGATCCTACAGTAATTATAGAAATGATAGGGTGACTGGGTTCTAGAATTATGCTATTCATTCACGTAGCAAATATTTTTATAGCTTCCCATTGTAGTTACCATCATGAAGGCTCTTGCATGTGTTTTTAGTTAATTTTAGGAAATAAAAGTAACTCTTGCTGGACACTCCCATAACACATGTAGCATTGTGGATACAGAAAAAAGTATTTCACTCTTTCATGGTAAAAAATGATGAAAAAATGGTTGCCAAATTCTTTTATTAACGGTACAAAATATGTTATGATACAGTGTTAGGAGTGGCTAAGCAATAGCTACTTATCCATTATAGTTAGATGGGAGTATATGAGATAAAAGGAACATCACCCTTTTTTCACCATTTGTAGCTATCAATGAAAAAATGTACAAAGGCAAAATCCCTAGCATTTCACCATTCTCAGGTATGAGTTCACAAGAATAGGAGATGAGCTACAATGCAAGATATGAACTTGACAATCAAAATGGTATATGAATAATACCGCTAGTAATTATTCACGAATCATACTATTACATATTAATATAGAATAAGTTATATAGTGAGCATTTTCATATATTCTTATAATCATTGACAGTAACCTATCAAGCTGACAATTCTATGCACAAGAACTCGACATATGAGTGTATAAGCGCACAAGAAAATATGTATATATCTCTTGAGGTAATGATGCTGACACATGTACTGCCATATAACAACATCTCAATGTAAAGAACAAAAGATTTCAGGTCGAGAAACACATGCAAGAACTGTGGAATCACCAAGAATAAGCTATGAGAACAAGAAACCAAGAAACACTTAAATTATCATTCTCGATTCCTCATATTTTCCAAGCACAATTGTTCACGCTCATGTAGTCTCGGGCACCTACGACGAGCTTCCACAAGCTAGCCGAAACAAATCTGGAATCACAAAGAATAAGCATTGTCTACTTGTGGTTTAGTGATGATGGGTGGGAGCACTTGACAGTAAATTCACAAGCAATAATGTCGATGTTACAGATTACACGTATGTATCAAACAAAAACACTTAATCTCGCATCGCATGTAAGTAACCTACCAAAAGTATAAAATATATATGAAAACTCTCTTCGCTCCAACTAACTTTGACGGTAATAACAATCTTATGAACTTAAATAACTTCTCCTCAAACAAAGGCATAGTCCTTGAAGAACTATACTCTAATCTCTCTTGGCTTCACCTAAATTAGCTTGTCATTAAGCATCAAATACACATAGAATAGAATGTCTTCCACAAGAAAATTAGCAATCATACATGTTATCCTGATGAAAAGACCATATTTATTCTACATCTTCACTTATCCTGATAAGGACAAAACCAAAATGAATTAAATCAAAAGATGATTACGTCGTCAATACATCAAATCATCCTTATATGTCTCAGATTGTGCTGATAGCAATACAACTGTAAAAGATTCCAATGTATGGAAAATGAGAGAGCATTTGCCGTGCCATAATATAATCGATATTGCTAAAAGTCAATGAATGATTTTCTCTGCAAGGATAGTTCTGAAATTTTGTAAGATGATGGAATTTTTTTCTGCATTGATCATGATTATGTTTGAGGCAAACAACTATTAGTTCCTTCCTCCAGTGAGAGGGAAGTGTCTTGGGCAACAACTACCACTCTCTTGATTAAATGACAATGACCCTTTTCAGCCAGGAACGTAGAAACCTGCAAGATAAAAATAAGGATACAGTTCTGCCGGCATGCTGGTGGCCTCTCCGGCCTATTCCTGGTAGCCATGCTCGTTGGTGTCTCTTGTCGTGCTCTTCAGCCTGATGCTTGTGCCCGTCGTGCTTGTTGTCACTGGATTCGTCGACATCAGTGTACATGCCTTGTTCAGGTTGCAGTGATTGAGTTTGGTCGGTGTCGTACCTCAACCTAGAGTCAAACAAAACCATGGATATGGGACATTCGAATACAAAGTAAAGAAAAACAAACTTATATTCGAAGGACACATTTCTCCATGTGTGGTTTTGGTAATTGATGACAATCCCTATGGACTAATGGTTGCCTTGAGTTATATTCGAAGGATTTGTCCATAGGCACTTCTTGAAGTCCATCTGTTGGTTTCAAGGAGTTTATATGGTGACCAAGGTGGTACTCAAGGTTTTATCCAAAGATTGGTCATAGAGAAGATATGATACAAGGTTGATCAAGACTAAGTCAAAGAGTGAATCAAGTTGATAAACACACAAAGTGTACAAGATGTACCAAGAGGTATCAAGTGATCTCATGGTACGGTAAGTATTGTCCATTACGCTTTGTGTACCAACCTATGGTCTACGTAAGATTTCTATGTGGGGTTAGGTATGTTTCCATGGGCTTGAGTCAAGAGGAAGATCTCATACAACCCATGGAGGATGACATCAAGTGGTGATCGTCATCAAGATTGCGCTGTGCAAGTTCAAGTGGAGCATCACGAAGATATCATGCTTGAAGCTTGTCATTCATTGTGGTGACAATGGACTTGTGAAGATGTGCCGAAGGGTGGCTCACCCATAGTGGAGTATAGGGGAGCAATCAACTAGTCTTCATCAAGCCAGCGCAATCAAGAAAGGTGGTCCATCTTGATGAAGTCAAGATTGTCATCATCTAGCTCAAGTGGACTATGTGCAAGGTATAGGTTTGCCCTTGATAGGTTTTTTAGTTTACCGGTCTCATGGTGGTAGTTGGGAGACCGGGGTTATAGGATAGATTGCCATACTATCAAGGGGGGCTCTCAAGTGAGTAGCTTGATCGTATCGTTCGTTCAGAGCTCAAACCATTTGCATCCTTGCATCGTATTTCTTGGTTCTTGTTTGGTGTTTCCCTTTGAGAGTTTTAGAGCTTATGGTCATCTTCATGACAAGCTCGAGTTCATCGAAAACGGAGTCCATATGCATCTTCTATGATGTTTTCGATGTTGGAGTTTTTGTCGGTTCTTCATTGATAGAGGTTTCACATCTCTATATCATTGGCATTGTTATACTGCCTCTTCTTATTATCGCTGTTGGATAGCTCTTGTTGTCATGAATCCAACAAGCTTGAGTTTGCTCAATTTGGAGCTCATATGCGAATGTTATGGCAGTTCAGGTTTTATTGTATCCATCTGGTTGCTTGGGTTCTTTGTTGCTCTCCCGCGGTAGTACCGCTCTGGACAGCATGGTAGTACCGCTTATAGCCGGTACTACCGCTCTGGCCAGCGGTAGTACCGCTCAGGGACATGGGCTGGCTCCGGCGCCTGACGCGGGGCACCAGACACATGTCTTCCCATGTTTGGTGACCCGCGCCACCAGGAGCAGTAGTAGGGCGGTAGTACTAAGCGGTACTACCGCTGCCCCCACTACTGCTACCCGGTTCTGCTGGTGGGCGGTAGTACCACCCTGGCCAGCACGGTAGTACCGCTTGTAGCCGGTACTACCGCACTAGCCAGCGGTACTACCGCTTGTGTGCGGGCTATGGGGGTAATGGTTGGATTTCCCCCCACCTATTTAAGGGGGTCTTCTTCCCCAATGGTTCTTATCCTTTGAGCTCGATTTTGCCCCCCATTGTTGACCTTCTTCGAGCTTGCTATCTCTCAATCCCTCCAATGATTCTTGCTAGTTCTTGAGGGAAAAGAGAGAGGAGATCTAGATCCACATTTCCACCAATCACTTTCTCCTCTATGTGAGGGGAACCCCTTGGATCTAGATCTTGGAGTTCTTCGTGTTCTTCTTCGTTCTTCCTCTCATTTCCTCCATAGCATTAGCTGTTGTGGTGGGATTTGGGAGAGAATGACTTGGGCACTCCGTGTGCCCTTGCCATTGCATTCGGTGCATAGGTTTGAGTTCTCCACGGTGATACGTGGAAGTGAGAAGTTGAGAAGCTTATTACTCTTGGGTGTTTGAGCACCCTAGAGCTTGTTCCTCTTGGGTGCCTTGGCGCCCTAGACGGTTGGTGGGTCTCGGAGCTCAATCATTGTGGTGTAAAGCTCCGGTCAAGCGTCGGGGTCTCCAATTAGGTTGTGGAGATTGCCCCGAGCAATGTGTACGGGTTCGGTGACCGCCCCCAAGTGTTGCCATTTGTACGGGTTCGGTGACCGCCCTTAAGGGTCCCTTAGTGGAATCACGACATCTTGCATTGTGCGAGGGCGTGAGGAGATTACGGTGGCCCTAGTGGCTTCTTGGGGAGCATTGTGCCTCCACACCGCTTCGAACGGAGATTAGCATCCGCAAGGGTGTGAACTTCGGGATACATCATCGTCTCCACGTGCCTCGGTTATCTCTTACCCGAGCCCTTTACTTATGCACTTTACTTTGTGATAGCCATATTGTTTCATGTTATATATCTTGCTATCACTTAGTTGTTTATCTTGCTTAGCATAAGTTGTTGATGCACATAGCTGAGCCTAGTTTTAGGTTTTGTGCTTGACATATTAAACACAAGTTTTATTCCGCATTTGTTCAAGCCTAAACCATAATTATTTTAAAGCGCCTATTCACCCCCCTCTAGGCGACATCCACGTCCTTTCAGCTAGGCCGAGCTGCTACGTGGCTTGGTCAATGTCGTACCTTGACGAAGCACCGGTGATAGTATCCGGGTCCGGCACCAGCAGATTCGTCCTTCCTAACCCCATATAGGATTAGCTGCACCGCCTGTGTGGCGGCAAGACTGCAAAGTCTCGTGTGTGGAGACCTGCCTGCGGCTACGAGTTGTCGAGGGCCAAGGGAGGGCATGTAGAGGACGCTCGGTCACCGAGCAGAGGAAGAGGTGAACGCAATCACACATGTATCGATCGATCCATGTATAACTGCTCGCTCGATCGCCTCCTGGACTGGGCTTCAGCCGCGACGTTGCTCGTCACTCGTTTGATTCCTACGGCGTCGCTCGTCGCACGTCGCTCACCGCGGCGTCTGCTTTGTATGGAAAGTATATGGAAAGTCTCGATTGGTTTGCTTTTATTATTTGATTGATGTTTTCTTTTATATGGAAAGTATCAATTACTTTGTGTTGGACGATTTATGTTTTATTTTATATGGAAAGTACCGGTTTTATATGAAAAGTACCGATTGGTTTGTGCTAGACGATTGAATCTGGTTATATTTTCTTTTATATGGAAAGTACCAATTTGTTTGTGCTGGATGATTGAATCTTTCTTTTATATGGAAAGTACATATTGGTTTGTGTGAAGGATTGATTTTTTCTTTTATATGAAAAGTTCGATCGGTGGGGGTGGGGGGGGAGGGGGGGTACGAAGCGACGAGACGACGTACCAACTGCTCCATTAGGAGTAGAGATTCTTCAGAATGAAGGACCGAACATGAATTTTATGTATTATTTATAATGATTTTTAAGGAAGGTCATCAAGGTTAGTTTATTAATGTTATAGCACATTTACCTCAGTCACAATGCATTAGCCTTTTCTAGCTCTCAAACTTCTTTCAAATTCATATTTTTTTCAAATGCATGAACATTTTTCAAACTCGTGAATATTTTTCAAATGCATGAACTATTTTCAAATTCACAAACACTTTTTAGTTCCTGATTTTTTTTTATTTTAGACATCGGTAGCCTTATTTTTCTTCAACAAAAATAGAAAAAGGAAAGGGCAAGAGAATAGAACAAATCAAGGCGAGCGACACACACGCGGGTGGTCTAGCGAGCTTATTGGGCTAACCCATGCGCACGTGAGTTCTCGGGAGCGGCTTTGAACCGCTTTATGCGAGACGGAAGTCTGTGTTGGAGGTCTTGGGAGCGGCTTTGAACCGCTTTATGCGAGACGAAAGCATGTGCAGGAGGTCTCCGGAACGGTTTTGAACCGCTTTATGCGAGACGGAAGCCTATCTCACTTCAGCGTCACTACTACTCGGGCGGTCCAAGTAGCTTCATGCAAGTTAACTCATTCTTCTCAGTTTCTTCATTTGACCCTTTTTTGTTTTTTGTTTTGTTCATATTTTCAAAAGAAAATCTGAATACATATTCCAAAATTTATATTTAATTAAAAATTCAGAAACCATGAATTAGAAAAACATTAACGAAGTGTAAATTATTTCTTGGCATATTTTTTAAAATGTTGATGGCATTAAAAAAATGTTTGAGATATTTTAAAAAGATTCTCACGTTTCGAAAAAATGAACGTGACATTTTTTATGTAAAATGTAAATAATATTCGTGAAATTAAAAAGAATGTTTCGTACCATTCAACAAATGTATGTTCATTTATAAAAATATTCAATCATTTAAATATGTCCATGATATTAAAATTATATTCACGTAGTTTAAATAAAATCCATGTTGTTCAAAAAATGTTACAACGTGTATTTAAAAAGCGCATATTCAAAAAATATTCAAAAACATCTATTTTAAAAAATGATAAACGTGTATACAATAATATTTAAAATATATGTGAAAATGTACAATGTGTATGAAAAAATATAGATCAAAACATATATTTGAAAGAAAAGTTACCGTGTATTTAAAACATGACAATATATAAAATAATGCTTTGATGTATACGGAAAATATACAGTGTATAGAAAAAGGTAGACAAGTGTTGAAATAGGAAAATAATAAAAAGAAAGAAGAAAGAACAAAAAATGTAAAGGAAACCAGTAAAGAAGCATAGAAAACCGAAACCCAAAAATAAAACTGTTGAAAACCGACACAAAAAACAGATTAAAACCAACACAGAAAACCAAAAAAAAATGAAACCGAAAACCGTAAGGAAAACCATTGAAAACCACCGCAGAAAAGGCATATTGCGTCTAAAATCCGCAGCCGGAGGAACCCCAAGCGCCGGCCCATTGAGCGCTCGGCTGGTTCCTTTTTCCTTCCATATGGACCTGGCTTCATGCATACTAGCCTGACACTTTCGTGCGGGCCTTCCGTTTTCTTCCACACTTCCTTTCAGAGCAGCATTTCCCCTCGGTTTACTCCGCTGCGCTGCAAACTCAACACGTTGGTCGAACGATGATGACGGCCTGACATCGATTGGATGCACAAGTTACGCATACCAGATCTGGACCAGTTTAAGTTTAGGCGTCGCAATGCCGATGCCGCCCTTTGTCATCGGAATTTTTGAACATATACATTTCCGCGCTAGCTTCTTTCTCATTTCTGTCCAAATCAAGGACCTTATATATGTACACCCGCACCGTCAGGAACATCAAGGATCGGTCGATCATCGGCCGCCTCGTTGAGACCACGCATGCAAGATGCGCGCATCGGCATATATACACATGGACCGATGGACGACACACTACACACGTACGCACGAGTCTGGCTGCTAGTGCTAGACGAACTCGTCCTCCATTTCCTGTATGGACTTGCCGGCGGAGGCGATCTGGCGGTTGGAGGTCATCTTCTCGGCGACCATGAGGCCCTTGTAGCTCCGTATCTCGGCCTGCCGCTCCTTCACCACCCTCTCCATCTCCTCCCTACGCTTCTGCGCACGCCACAAGAGAAAAAAGTTAGCCGGTTGTCACCATGCATGACTGTCTTTGGTTTGGAAAGGTTGAGCTCGCATGCATGCGATCGCGTGCCTTGTCTTTCAGCTGCATCTTCCTCTCGGCCTTCTCCGCTGCATTTGATGCGTCTTTCTCGGCTACACACACACAAATTAGCAAATTAACAAATGAAATCCTACTTGCATGTGCATGCATGCATGGTGTACTACACGTGCACACAAAATGTGTGTGTGTGTGTGTACCTTTGAGGTCTGGTCGGCGCTCGACCCTGGTCTTATTCAACCTGTTGAGGATCTCATTGACACGCTTCTCGACTGTCAAGACATGTACCTGTTGGCGGACAGTAGATTGTATATGAACATTTATTTGTCGCAAACACTGAACTTACATTAAAAAAAACATATGATTAGCCAAGTGCCACCGCAAGAAATGAATCATGCGAGAGTCAGCTAGCATCGGCGACGGTTGGGGCCGTCGGCAGCTAAGCTACAGGTATATGCGCAAGACAGGACAGGCTTCTTTCAAGCTAGACTGGTCATGATCGAATAGGCAGCTTTCGTTATAATCGTATCCTCGTGGAATGTTCACAATTATTGCGCAAGATAATCTAATTAAATTTTGAAAAGGTTCTTTTCCAATTATTGGTCGTGCTACTCGAAATGCTTCTATAACTTGATACTGCAAATGCTTATTGCATACATGCCTTGAACAACTGGACCTAATTGAAACGCCACAATCAATCGAGCATATTTTGTCCATGTAAATATTTTATTTAACTTTTTAAATAGCTGTCAAGTGGAAGAGTTAGTAGTACTGGTACTAGCTGACGATAGAAGTGGTTAATTACCATCCGATGGTTGTGGAAGCCAACTTGGCCGACATCCATGGACGTCGCCTTCTTGAGATTAGACCATGGCGTGTAGACCACCTCCACATTGTTCATCTTGTTTCCTGCACGATAAACACATGCATGCATGCATGCATGAATGATTTAGCTAGCATCCATTATCGGCCCAACTTGTCACGTTCTGACGATCACGATCACTCGCACATACAGGCCAGTTATCGATCCAAGGCAGATAATGCAAGGGGGGCCATGCATCGCATGCATAGAGAGGCCGGCAATAATACACCAGGAAAAGTTGCTGCAATGGACACAGAAAGAGGAGATAGCAATGTGCATGCTGCTGCTTTGCACTAGACACGGCCGGTCACAGTCACACCACGAGCTAATTTCTTCGGCCCGTGCTCAGATGCCAAACACAGTTGAGCATGTATCATTGTTTTGTGGGGGCAGCATATATATATTCTCGAGGAAACTTTTTGGTAGTAAGAAAAGAACTACTCCCTCTGTCTCATAATATAAGAACGTTTTTTATATTAGTGAGTTTTTGACACTACATTAGCTGCACATCGGTAACACAATCTTCAGTAGTAGTATGAACAATGAGTTTCTCTCATGCATGTATACCTTGAATGGAATGCGCTTTTACGAGCTGCGCACAATCCTCCAGGAGGCCTTCGCTGATGGTGTCTATGGAGTCGCCTTTCTTGAGCCTCAGGTAGACGTGCGCCGAGGACACCTTGTCCACATGGAACCTGCAGTGCAGATGCCAGATGGTGCGCCACATGATCAATTATTTCACATGATCATCGTTGCTTTGTGCTTAATAAACGGGCTACTAGGTTGTACTACAGCACGATATCCACTGAGCTCGAGGGTTGCTTATTTTTCAGCAATATAAATAAGTAAACCAGTAAAATAAGCACCCCAGTTTGCAGCTAGCTAGCAGCGCGAGCCGAGCCGAGGGCGAGGTCCTCTAGACGTCTAGACGATAGATGTGTACAGGGTGTTTTTGGCCCTAGCTAGCTACGGTCGTGTTGCGTGGTGCAGATGGCAGACTGGGGGACGACATGTTCCGTAGCTCGGGTCGTATCTATTCTACGTCTACGCAGTTTGGTAGTTGGAGTGTCCTCACCAGCCTCGTCATGACCTCGTCACCAGTCAATCCGCGCGCTCCCTCTGTGTCTGTGTTCTCTTCTCTCTCGTTCTGGCCGGCTGGCCGGCCGGTCGGTCTCTCCCTCTCCGTCTCTCTCCGGAATTTCACTGGCTCGCCGCGCATGAGTTTAAACGTACTGCTAAACTATTGGTGATTGACTATTATACTCCACGTGCGTATTTTATATACGGAGGAACTCGATCGAGACCCCAAACCTAACGAGAGTTCATGTTCTAGAGGAGGAGTAGAAGAGAGGGAGAGAGAGGCCAAGGTAGAGACGTAGAGTTGGGCAAATGCTCGTACCAGACGTCCTCGGGGAGGCCGTACTTGATGAGCTCCTCGTTCTCGTTCTTGTCGGCGCCCATGTAGATGGTGTAATCGCCGGCGTCCGGACGCGCCTTGAAGTAGAACACCATTGCCGTTTTCCTCGTCGCAGTTCAGCACGCCAACTGTATATCCAGGTGACTGTGCAAATTAAGAAGAGGCAGAGGCCGAGAAAGAAGAGGCGGAATAGACGCAGGAGATGGGCGAAGGGGGGGAGGGAGACGACAGAGCGACGAACCAGGCAATGAAGCGGCATGGGCGGGTATAAAAAGGCGTCGACGGCCGGGGCTAAAATCTCAAAGGTCTTCTCTTCTCTACTCCAAGGCGGTGGGGTTGGGCCGCCACGTGGATACACGTTGGATTCGATTAAACAAATGCGACCGAGGAGGCGTGGGCCCGGGCGGGGCCTTATCCTCGCAGCTTTTGCTGCTCCCACCATGCCCCTCTTTAATTAACATAATAGTACTAATTTGGTTAACCTCTTTTTCCTTAACCAATGAGTCAATGACGAGCTGATTTGTTGCGTTTTCTTTGCCGTGAATCCACCCCTGATCTGTGCCTGACCTGGAGGATATACTCCACCTACCGGAGGTCTTCCACTTAAAAATTGGTCTCAACGCAACTGCCTTATTGGTGGCGTCGGAAAAGCGCCGTATCTTTTGCGAGAACGACGTCCGTTTAGAACGATCGATCGATGGATTCCGGCCGGACCAAGGAAGGAGCCAAGTAGCCAACCGCTTTCCTTCGCAACGCTCCCTTGGTTCGTTCCGAGCGTCGGGTACCTGGGACTGCGGCGAGACGGGGCCGGCATGGCCAACCGGGGATGGGGGTGGTCGTTGGGTACGTGGATGCGGCCGAAAGATTTTTCAGGGTGAGTCGGTGAGAGAAAGAAAGGTGGAAAGCGAGGGACCGGATATCCAACCGAGGCAGATCCAATGGAGTGTGTGCCCGGCCTTCGCCCACGTTATTCTTGTTCTTTCTGGATAAAAGATGGCAAGAGAAGTAGTACGAAACATATCCTAAAGGCCATTTCCAACGTTCACGCACACGGATGCGGAAAGCCACCATACAATGCTATCTGCATACATTTCAATAATATTTAAAATAAACTGGACGGAATTCGTGCACACACGATGGATTTCATATAAACCGGATGAAGTTCCTTTAAACTAGGATAATTTTTACATAAAACTCTAACACTAAAACCCTAAACTACTCTATACCTGATGCTCGTAGGCCATGTCCGGCTGGCCGACGACTCCTCCTGCATGGTCGTCGCCCGATCCGGTGTCGGAGTCGTCGTCGTCTGGCTTCGGGCGGCAGAAGGTGACGGGGTCACGGCACGGCTTCCCGGCAGCCGCGTGATGCTCGCAGATGATCGTCTTGGTGGAAATATGCCCTAGAGGCAATAATAAAGATGTTATTATCATATTTACTTGTTCATGATAAATGTTTATTATCCATGCTGGAATTGTATTGACAAAAAAGTAAATACATGTGTGGATACATAAACGAATACCGTGTTCATAGTGAGTCTCTACTAGATTAGCTCGCTGATCAAAGATGGTTAAGGTTTTCTAACCATAGATATGAGTTTTCATTTGATAACGCGATCACATCATTAGGAGAATGATGTGATGGACAAATCCAACCGTAAGCTTAGCATATGATCGTATCACTTAGTTTAATCGCTACAACTTTCTTCATGTCAAGTATCTGTTCTTTAGACCATGAGATCGTTCAATTCCCTGACATCGGAAGAATACTTTGTGTGTATCCAAACGTCACTTCATAACTAAGTGATCATAAAGGTGCTCTACGGATATCTCAGAAAGTGTTTGTTGGGTTGCACGGATCGAGACTGAAATTTGTCACTCTGTATGACAGAGAGATATATCTGGGCCTTCTCGGTAACACGATATCCAAAGTAGCTTGCAAGCGTGTGACTAATGAGTTTAGTCACATGGATATTGTATTAGGAACGAGTAAAGAGACTTATCGGTAACGAGATTGAACTAGGTATGGTGATACCAACGGTCGAATCTCGGGCAGAGGGAATTGTATACGAGATTAACTGAATCCCCGACATAGCGGTTCAAACCGATAAAGATCTTCGTGGAATATGTGGGAGTCAATATGGACATCCCGG
This sequence comes from Elymus sibiricus, assembly GCA_039707655.1. Lineage (NCBI taxonomy): Eukaryota > Viridiplantae > Streptophyta > Magnoliopsida > Poales > Poaceae > Elymus > Elymus sibiricus. Next base: position 358,179,823 of record CM077667.1, read on the forward strand.
TCCCGCTATTGGTTATTGATTGGAGAGGAGTCTCGGTCATGTCTAATATTCTCGAACCCATAGGGTCACACACTTGACGTTCGGTAACGCTGGGGTAGTATTCAGATATTGATAATGACAAGAACCGAATATTTTTGGGAGTCTCGGATGAGAACCTGAATGTCACAAGGAACCTCGGAATGGTCGGGAGGTAAATATTTATATATGGGAAAGTATTTTCCGGAGTTCCCGAAAAGTTCAGAAATTTTTGGTAGAATACCGGGAAGGTTCTAGAAGGTTCCGGGGGTTCCACCATGGGTCCCAATAATCCGGGAAGGGCCCACATGGACCGAGGGGTGGGGCTACAACTCACATAGGGTGGCCGCACCAAGCCCAAAGGCCCATTCGTTCAAATCTAGAGATAAGGTCGTATCTCTAAATTTAAAGGGTTAAATCTAGAGATAAGATATTATCTCTAAATTTAAAGGGATTTCTCCCTTGTGACCGACCCTAGGAGGGTTTTGGCCGCCCCTCCCTGCCCCTATTGTCGGGACCCCGATCTTAGGTCACATATGTCTAGCATGGAACACATCATATCACTCTGCAGCCTCACGCACGGTATCCCACGGCTGCAACCATTACCTTGGTGGGGACCATTTGTGTCTCTTGGCTTACGTATATGATTATGTCACTAGGATCCATATGACAGAGAACCCGGGTCGACACGATTAGTTATAAAGCAAGGTGGCACAAATGTACAGGGACAAACATAGGTGACCCAGTAATGCACGTGTCGGTCATCAACGTGTGTAACCAAGTCGTAGCAAGCTACAAGGACTCTAGTAAACACCTCGTGACATTTCCCCATAGGGACATACACAGGAGCAAAGAAGGATACATGTCGGCCAATCAATGTGTCCGAAGCAGTAGCGAACTACTAAGGCTCAGTGGAAGCACAAAGAGACATTTCCCTATAAGGAGGGCTACCGTAAGCATACAACTAGGTGTCGAACCCTACACATAGCAATACATATCACACGTACATATAACATGCAAGTATGTGTTGGTACAACATGGCATCACAACATAACTCTACAACTCAAGTATAGATAAGGCTCGAAAGAGCCAACATAGTATGATATTACACACACGGGTCACATGACCCATCATACAAGTCATACAAGTAACAACAGAAGCATAACATGTATGAGTACACACATCTAGAAAAGAAAAAGGTTGTGGAAGTTTGTTTATCTACAAGACCCTCCATAGGAGCCAGACCTCTGTTTGGGATTTCCAAGCTACTCGGTCAATATCGATATTCTCGTAGAAACCACTAGCGAGACTGAAGTCTCCTCTTCAAAACATAAATTAAACAACCGTGAGTACGGAATTACTCATCAAGACTTACATCAGAACTATCTACCTATGCATCAGTATCAACAAGGGGGGTTGTGGTGTTTAGTGCAGCAAGCCAGCTTTGACTTAGTAGCTATCATGTACTGCGACTACCAGTAGTTTAGTAAGATGAGAAAGCGCATACGATTCCACTAGCTAGTCACCACAACAATACACCACTATGGATTCTCTCTCGTCTCCCTACGAGAAAGCCATCCATAGCACTCACACTTATCTTGCACATTTTAGGGTATCCATTTCAAGTTGTCTATGAACCATATAAGTCTCCAAGTAGTCCTTATCCATGGACACGACTATTCAAATAATTTACTTACCCTGCAGGCATGTACTTCTTCACACACGCTCTCACCACTTATCACCATATACACTTCATGTATCTCGGCAACCTTCAAGCGGAAGCACTGGCAAGGTAGTCCAGGTTTATCGCTTATCCGAGGCTGAACCCGGAAAGGAAGTCCGACCGAAGTTTCCATCACGGCCCCAAACGATGTGTGCAGGGTTCCCACGTCCACCATCCGGGTGCCACTTGGTACACCGGGCCACTGTGCCTAGTCTGTCCCAAGCCCACCTTTACCAGGTGCCACTTGGTAGACAAATAGCACGACCTACAAACACGAGAAACTAGTTGCAACTCGTGGAAAGAGATCGAGGCGGTTAATAAGTTGAGAGGGTTCATTGGTTTCGAGCCCAACGTGTGGTAGTAATTGTACTTGGATAACATACACATAACTCAGTTCTTAAGGATGGTCATAATGAGACAACCCACCATGTACTCCTACATGGACTCCCATCGCTACCTTTACCAAATCGAGTTCACACACTTAACTCTCAACATCAGAACATGAGCACGCCATTCCAAATCATTCCCAGTTGAATCAGACCTGACAACTCTAAGCAATAACAAGCATGACATGGATGAATGGTCACAACATGGCTCAAGCAACTCCTAATCATGCTAGGATTATGGTTCAACTATTTACTATGACAATGACAGGTCATGCAGAGGAATGGGTTCAACTACCGAAACAGGTAACAGTTGAAACATTGTTGTCCTAATGCAATAACAGAGATCAAGAGTGAGAGAGTGGGATTGTATCGAAATAATCAAGGGGGTTTGTTGGCTGACAAAGCGTCAGCCAGTTATTGCTCCTCAGATGGATACTCGATCGTACCCTCTGGAACAAGACCTAACGTGAAGAACAAACATCGAAGGGGGACAAATCAATACACATCAAATGCAACAACATGATGAATGATCATGGCATGGAGATATGATGTGGTTTGAGCTAATGCAACTAGCAACAATTTAAATGAAGTTGAATTGAGCCCTAGTTTCAAAATTCAAGCTTCACATAAGGCATTTCAAATGCCATTCATTTGAATTGTTCTATCCAGCAACATAAAGTTGTTCAAACATGCATGAAAATGGTACAGATGGATAGGTTGGATTTCTCTGATCATTTTTCATATATAAATTATTTCCATTGGAATTATAGATTATTTATATGAATTTACAAAGTTTTGGATATTTTCTAGAACTTCCAAATCATTTCCGAAATAAAAAACCAGAAAAACTCATTATGATGTCATCTCTGCATGAGGCTTGTCACAACGAGTCAACTGAGTCAAACCTGACCAGTCGGACCCACTAGTCAGTGACTCGTCTAACCAACAGAGTTGGTTAGTGTTAATTTTGTACTAATCAAAATTAACCAGGGCCTAGGCCCATGGGGCTGTTATTGGTCAAACGGGGTCAAAGCCACCGGTTTTGACCGATGGTTAGCAGCCGGCGAGGCCAGACTGGTGGAGGGCTGCGGGTTTTCTGCTCCGGCGACCAACTGGACGACCGAGGTCATCCACGCAGAGTTGGGAGCGAGCCGCGTCGATTGGTGTAGGCGACATCACCGGAGGTGGGCTAGAGCGATTGTGATGAGCTCTACGACAACGGTTGGAGTACTGCGAGGATGGGAATGACGCTACAACATGCGGCTTGACTGTCTGATGACACCTACGTGACCTGTGTGTCCTCACGAAGCTATTGGACAGGATGATGTGACCAAATAGTCATCGTAGTGACGCCGTCAACGAGCACCAGCGGAGTGAGGTTCGGCTTCGACGACCGCGGTAGTTAGAGGATGAAAACAATGTGTGGAAGAGACGGTTTCGAGGCAGGAGCTCATAGCGGTTGCAACAGGCATCTCGGCGACCTCGGGGATGCACGGGCGGTGGAGAAATCGCAACAACGATCATAGGAGCGTGAGATGGATGATGAAGTCGATGGCGGTGATTCCGAGCCTCCGAGCTTGTTCTCTTCTTCGTGAAGACGTGCGGCGACGTGGCGGAGCTCCTAGACATGGTTGGATGGCGAGGGGAGCACGATGGCTGCATGGTTTACGACGGCGCGAACGTGGAGGTCTCGGCCATGGCGGAAATCAGCCAAGGGGGTAAGCGAGGGGAGGAATGGGAAGGCCAACTGGATCGGGACGACATCACATCACTTATCCGCGACTTCGGTGAGGCGGGCTGGCAGCTGTGGATGTCGAGGCCTCGACGCGCCGTGCGCTGTCTCACCTCTGGCTACTGGCAGAGGTTGAAGATGACTGGCGTGCAGGCCACGTGGGATAGGCCGACTGCTACATTAGCATGCCACACAAGTGAGCTCTCTCTCTCTCTCCTGTCTTTTCATTTTCTGTTTTCTTTTTATATTTTTTTGTATCTATTTTGATTTAGTTTTGAAACCAAACCATTTTTGTAAATTTCAAAAATTATTGTGGGTGCTATCTGAACTATTTCTGAGCCCCCACAAAAAGTTTCAGAATATTTGGAGCATTTAAATTATATATAGCATTTAAATAGTTCCAATTCAAATAATTTTGATTTAATTAAAATTCCAAAATTGTCCTGGAAATATTTGCATCATTCTTGGCAGAGGTTTTCACCTTTTTCAAGAATCATGAACTTTTCTGAAGGGCATTTTGGGTTCGTTGAAAATATTTTTAGTTGAATCTATTTGAAATTCAAATAGGTAGGGTTTGATCATCCCCATTTTAGTTCCATTGGAAATGTAAACATGATGCAACACAAGTGCTAGCCTAGTGCATACCAGAACTAGGGTTGTAACAACTCACCCCCACTCAAAAGAATCTCATCCCAAGATTCAGGGTCATCGGGAAGAGTGCGTGGTACTCAAGTTGGAGATGATCTTCTCATTCCCAAGTAGATTCCTTCTTAGAATGATGAGGCCACCGAACGTTGAGAAACTTGATGTTATTACATCGAGTGATACGCTCGTCTTGATCAAGAATACGAACATGCACTACTGCAGGAAGGTCCAAAGACGACACATCATTGAGAGACCCTTCGACCAAACTATGTGCGATGCATGAATCGCAAACGGTATAGTTCTAGCTCTGTCGCCAATAAAATAAACTGTGTACGATGGCGGATCCATCAACCACGATTCAAATAAGACTTTCGTGTGCAATACGTGGCATACAATTGGTCCTAACAAACTGTTTGCGATGAGGAGAAATAACACAAACATCTAACCAAATATAGATGTGTGCGATGTACGGCATACAGGTCACTCGGATAAACTGTTTGCGCTGATCCAGCAAAACACAAACGAGCCGGCGTCAGAAGATGTGTGTGATACCCGGCAAACAGGTCGCTCAGACGAATTGTTTGCGATGATCAAAAGTAACACAAATGATTCTGCGTAACAAGATGTGTGTGATATCCGGCAAACAGGTCGCTCGACAAACTGTTTGCGATGATCAGAAGTCACACAAACGATTTGGTGTAACAAGATGTGTGTGATACCCGACAAACAGGTCAGTAATCGGAATTGTGTGGGAAGACCGATAAAAATACAGACGATTCCTGGTAATAAGATGTGTGTGCTGTGGACAAACGCTTACTTGCACCCAATTGTATGTGATTGTTGAAATCATCACCGACGTGTTCCTTTGTTTAATCGTAAGCGGTGTGATTTTGTCTGTCCACACAACATCTACACTCTGTCTACAGAACAACAACATATATACTTATAACAACATGATTGCATAACCAAAATAAACATCCAATTGCATTACTGACTACAGGTAACATTTGCATACTTCTTGTGACGAGGGGTGCTGATTGGCGTAGGACAGAGGCACTTCCTCATGTTAACGTTCCGCCTGCACAGCTCGTAGCTTACGTACGCGTCCTAGGCTACATACTTGACGTGATCTTCATCCAGTCTTCGGACCCACGCACGGTGCCAGACAACATTCTTCTTCTTTTTCTTGCAGACATCCTTCATTTCTACATAGTAGGGGTCGAAGATGGCCATGGTGAGGTCAACCAGGGAGTCCTCGTGCTTCTTCTCGCTGCCCAAGACCCTGTACTGGCCTTAGATGTCGACAAAATTCCGACAGGCCAAGCCCGTGGTCTTGAGCACCTTTTCATCGTTGGTGGTGTCCACTGTACCGAATATGTAGTCAGGGTTGTTGACAAACTTGGCGAAACACTCGCAGGTCCTTGTGGCCATATGAAAGCACGTGGATGTCACCTAGAGGGGGGGTGAATAGGCGCTTTAAAATAATTATGGTTTAGGCTTGAACAAATGCGGAATAAACTAGCGTTTAATTAGTCATGCACAAAACCTAAAATAACTAGTCTCGCCTATGTGCACTAACAACTTATGCTAAGCAAGATAAACAACTAAGTGATAGCAAGATATACAACATGAAACAATATGGCTATCACAAAGTAAAGTGCATAAGTAAAGGGCTCGGGTAAGAGATAATCGAGGCACGCGGAGACGATGATGTATCCCGAAGTTCACACCCTTGCGGATGCTAATCTCCATTTCGAGCAGTGTGGAGGCACAATGCTCCCCAAAAAGTCACTAGGGCCACCGTAATCTCCTCACGCCCTCGCACAATGAAAGATGTCGTGATTCCACTAAGGGACCCTTGAGGGTGGTCACCGAACCCGTACAAATGGCAACCCTTGGGGGCGGTCACCGAACCTGTACACTTTAGTAACCCTTGGGGCGGTCACCGGAACCCGTGCAAATTGCTCAGGGCAATCTCCACAACCTAATTGGAGACCCTCGACGCTTGCCCAGAGCTTTACACCACAATGATTGAGCTCCGAGGCACCACCAACCATCTAGGGCGCCAAAGCACCCAAGACGGACAAGCTCGAGGGTGCCCAAACACCCAAGAGTAATAATCTTCTCAAACTTCACTTCCACGTATCAACGTGGAAAACTCAAATCGGTGCAACTAATGCAATGGAAAGAACACACGAAGTGGTCAAGTCCCTTACTCCCAAATCCCACCACAACAACAAAAGCTATGGAGGAATATAAGAGGAAGAACAAGGAGCTCACAAAGACCTCCAAGATCTAGATCCAAGGGGTTCCCCTCACATAGAGGAGAAACTGATTGGTGGAAATGTTGATCTAGATCTCCTCTCTCTTTTCTCTCAAGAACTAGCAAGAATCATTGGAGGGATTGAGAGTTAGCAACTTCTAAGAAGGTCAACAATGGGGGAAGAACTCGAGCTCAAAGGATAAGATCCATTGGGGAAGAAGACCCCCTTTTATAGGTGGGGAAAATCCAACTGTTACCCCCTCAGCCCACACACAAGCGGTACTACCGCTCGGACGGTAGTACCCATAGGGCAGGGCAATGGCGAGGAGCCACGAGGCGGTAGTGCCACCAGAGCGGTACTACCACTCGCCCTAGCGGTACTAACGCTTATTAGCGGAAGTGGAGAGGTAGTGACGGGCGGTACTACCGCTTCGCACTACCGTGCCTTTACCGCGCAGTCCGACACAAAAAGTGGAGACCCCCCAGAGGAAGCGGTAGTACCAACGGTACTGGTCAAGGGAACTACCGCCTATAGGCGGTACTACCGCTTGCTCAGAGCGGTACTACCGCTTGCCCACAGCAGTACTACCGCGGGAGTGCAACAAAGATTCCAAAGCAAACAGATGAATACAATAAAACCTGAACTGCCATAACTTTTGCATACGAGCTCCGAATTGAGAAAACACAAGCTTGTTGAATATAATAAGAAGATGCAGTATAAATATGCCAATGATATAGAGATGTGAAACCACTATGAATGAAGAACCGGTAAAAACTCTAACATCGAAAACATCATAGAATATGCATATGAACTCCGTTTTCGATGAACTCGAGCTTGTCATGAAGATGACCATAAGCTCTAAGACCCACATAGAGAAAAGGCAAACAAGAACCAAGAAAGATGATGATGCTAAGAATGCAATGGTTTGAGCTCTCAATGAACGATACGATCAAGCTACTACCTCGAGAGCCCCCCTTGATAGTACGGCTATCGATCCTATACCCGGTCTCCCAACTACCGCCATGAGACCGGTAAAATAGAGAACCGTATCAAGGTCAAACCTTTGCCTTGCGCATAGTCCACTTGAGCTAGAGGATGACGATCTTGTCCTCCTCAAGATGGAACACCTTTCTTGATTGCGTCGACTCGATGAGGGCTAGTAGATTGCTCCCACATTCTCCACTATGTGCGAGCCTCTCTTCGACACATCTTCACATGTCCATTATCACCATAATGGACGGCAAGCTTCAAGCATGTGATCTCTTCGTGATGCTTCACTTGAACTTGCACACCTCAACCGTGATGACGATCACCACTTGATGTCATCCTCCATGGGTGTATGAGATCTTCCTTTTGATGAATTCCATGGAAGCATACCTAACCTCACAAAGAACACTCACAAAGATCATGGGTTAGTACACAAGCGTAATGGACAATACTTACCGTACCATGAGATCACTTGATCCCACTTGGTACATCTTCTACGCTTTGTGTGTTGATCAACTTGAATCACTCTTTGCCTTAGTCTTGATCAACCTTGTATCTTATCTTGTCTCTTCATAAAGGTGATGTCTTGAAGATAAACATGAATGTTCACACAATCTTCTTCTTCAAGACATACTTGCAATAAGCTCAACTCTCACATGACCAAACTTTGGATAAATCTTTGAATACCACCTTGCTCATCACATAAACTCCCTGAAACCAACAAATGGACTTCAAGAAATGCATATGGACAAATCCTTCGAATATAACTCAAGGCAACCATTGGTCCATAGGGATTGTCATCAATTACCAAAACCACACATGAAGAAATATGCTCTACCACCAGGCAGTAATGGTAGATGAGGACGTGATGGCGGACGCACAGCTAGGCGACGACAACCTTCTGATCATACCCGACACGACCGCCGGTGTACTCAAGGTCAAAGCCAACCACTTCGTATGTGTCCTTGGCAAGCAACTACTCCATGGTGCGTATAGAGTTCTCCACCCAGACTAGGTCGTTGGTGTACAACACCGAGAGGTCCTTGGATCTTACATGGGTGTCCACGGAGGCACGAGTGGTGAACTGCCGCTCGTCGTCGGCAGTCGCTGGGAGTGCCGCCATTGGAGCCGAGTAGGATATCATATTTGTATTGGACGTCGTGGGTGTGCTTCTTGCATTGTGGGGAAAGGTTGAAGATAGAAAAGAGGTTAAATGAGTGGTGGAGTAAATGAGGGTTGGACGTACTGTAATCGACATGTCTTGTCACCGTGTTCCAAGCGGAGGATTGCGGTGCAAGCTTGACGAGAGCGCGCACACGTGTTTCTTTTGGCCACACGCCAGCTCAAAGAGGCGCTACCGTTGGTGAGCCTGTTCCCGCGCAACCACAAAGCTTCCCTGCCCGGCTCGTTTGGCTACGCGTTGGTTGGAAGAAGCTCCCATTATTGTGGGCGTTAAATGGAAAACGGTTGGCAAAAACGAAGTGTGTGCAATGACTTAAAGCAGCGCACATATTTAACACTAAGCAACGTGTTTGATGAGGTGAATGTTTCACACACGGGTAATGAATGACAGTCGTGTGCAATAATGGGAATGATTGCTGTCGGTTACGTCGTATAGATCGTTTGCATTGAGATCGAGAGGGGAAACACAAGCTAGAATGGTAATTAAATCAAGTCGTTTACATGTTAAGGTCCAGATATCAATCGCCCATTGCATATTAAAGGCAAAATAGAACTGCCAAAATATGAGTCTCATACACTGCTAGTTCACTGATTGTATCACAAATGGAAAAAATATGACAAGGCTTAGATTCGATGATTACAAGGTTCAAACTGATATTGGAAATGAAAATGAACATATGAAAGGTCCAAACTGATATTTACAACTCGTCTTGCAACTTCATTATTTCTGTGAAGAGATCAGCCAGTGACAAGTCATGTAGGGGCTTGACATACCGACTTCCTATTACTCTGAAATATGAACTTTGAAAATGTAGCTCAGCTTCTGCAGAGCCTTTTCCATTCTGCTGAAGACGCCGACGCTAATCAGCAAACCATTCATTTTTGTGCTCTAAATGTATGCTCATACTCATTACCTTTAGCACACTTGCTTTCGCAAGAAAGAACCTGGCAAATTCAATCTCCGGTAAGGTCCCTTGGTAGGAGTTCAAAGTAATTTCAGAGAGATGGAGATCAAGGCATTCAATGGGAAAGCCATAATATTGCGTCACATTATCCGCAGCTTGGCCTAATCGGATCTGCAAAAGAGAAGAGAATGTGTTAGTGTCTAGATGTACTTTTGAACACTATGAGACTCTTTGATTTGCAGGATTTCTAAAATAAAAGAATAGAGTAGGAATGCCATCTTCGATCTGACATGATTAACATGGCGTTTGATTACACTCTAGGAAAACTTAGGATTCTTTAGAAGAGGTTGGATTGGATGGAAACTTTGCAATGAAAACTAGTACAAATGAATCCGAAGGAGAAATACATATGGAATGTAATCATATGAATCAAGCAACCACTTTAGGAAAAAAACATATATGTATTGAAATCCTCCAAATATTCCTTTAGAAATCATAGTACAGTTGTAAGAGCACATTTATCCATGTGTGGTTTTGGTAATTGATGACAATCCCTATGGACTAATGGTTGCCCTGAGTTATATTCGAAGGATTTGTCCGTAGGTACTTCTTGAAGTCCATCTGTTGGTTTCAAGGAGTTTATATGGTGACCAAGGTGGTATTCAAGGTTTTATCCAAAGATTGGTCATGTGAGAGTTGATCTCATTGCAAGCATGTCTTGAAGAAGAAGATTGTGTGAACATTCATGTTTACCTTCAAGACATCATCTTTGTGAACAGAGAAGAGAAGACACAAGGTTGATCAAGATTAAGGCAAAGGCTGATTCAAGTTGATCAACACACAAAGCATAGAAGATGTACCAAGTGGGATGAAGTGATCCCATGGTATGGTAAGCATTGTCCATTACGCTTTGTGTACTAACCCATGGTCTACGTGAGAGTTCGTTGTGGGGTTAGGTATATTTCCATGGGCTTGCATCAAGAGGAAGATCTCATACAACCCATGGAGGATGACATCAAGTGGTGATCGTCATCAAGGTTGCGGTGTGCAAGTTCAAGTGAAGCATCATGGAGAGATCATGCTTGAAGCTTGCCGTTCATTGTGGTGACAATGGTCTTGTGAAGATGTGCCGAAGAGTGGCTCTCCCATAGTGGAGTATGGGGGAGCAATCTACTAGTCTTCATCGAGCCGACGCAATCATGAAAGGTGGTCCATCTTGAGAAGGACAAGATCGTCATCATCTAGCTCAAGTGGACTATGCGCAAGGCAAAGGTTTGACCTTGATAGGGTTTTCTATTTTACTGGTCTCATGGTGGTAGTTGGGAGACCGGGTTATAGGATCGATAGCCGTACTATCAAGGGGGGCTCTCAAGTGAGTAGCTTGATCGTATCGTTCGTTGAGAGCTCAAACCATTGCATTCTTGGCATCATCATCTTTCTTGGTTCTTGGTTGGATTTTATCTATGTGGGTTCTTGAGCTTATGGTCAGCTTCATGACAAGCTCAAGTTCATCGAAAACGGAGTCCATATGCATCTTCTCTATATCGCTGTTGGATAGCTCTTGTTGTCCTGAATCCAACAAGCTTGAGTTTGCTCAATTCGGAGCTCATATGCGAAGGTTATGGCAGTTCTGGTTTTACTGGTTCCATCTGGTTGCTTGGGTTCTTTGTTTCTCTCCCACGGTACTACCGCTCTGGCCAGCACGGTAGTACCGCTTATAGCCGGTACTACCACCCTGGCCAGCGGTAGTACCGCTGGGGGGAAGTGGGGTGGCTCGGGGAACTCGCGCGAGGCACCAGATAGCTCCAGACACTTGTCTGGTGTCCCGCGCCAGCCCTCCAGCCGCAGCGGTAGTAGTGGTGGTAGTACTAAGCGGTACTACCGCCGCCCCTTCTATTGCTGCTCAGTTCTGCTGGTGGGCGGTAGTACCGCTCCCAGGGGCGGTACTACCGCTTGTGTGCTGGCTGTGGGGTAACGGTTGGATTTTCTCCCACCTATAAAAGGGGTTCTTCTTCCCCAATGCATCTTATCTCTTTAGCTCGAGTTTGCCCCCCATTGTTGACCTTCTTCGAGCTTGCTAACTCTCAATCCCTCCAATGATTCTTGCTAGTTCTTGAGGGAAAAGAGAGAGGAGATCTAGATCCACATTTCCACCAATCACTTTCTCCTCTAAGTGAGGGGAACCCCTTGGATCTAGATCTTGGAGTTCTTCGTGTTCTTCTTCGTTCTTCCTCTCATTTCCTCCATAACATTTGTTGTTGTGGGATTTGGGAAAGAAGGACTTGGGCACTCCGTGTGCCCTTGCCATTGCATTTGGTGCATAGGTTTGAGTTCTCCACGGTGATACATGGAAGTGAGAAGTTGAGAAGCTTATTACTCTTGGGTGTTTGAGCACCCTTGAGCTTGTTCCTCTTGGGTGCTTTGGCGCCCTAGATGGTTGGTGGTGCCTCGGAGCTCAATCATTGTGGTGCAAAGCTCCGGGCAAGCTTCGGGGTCTCCAATTAGGTTGTGGAGATTGCCCCGAGCATTTGAGGTCACCTCGAAGCCACAATCCATTGTGGTGAAGCTTCGTGGTGTTGTTGGGAGCCTCCAATTAAGTTGTGGAGTTTGCCCCAACCTTGTTTGTACGGGTTCGGTGACCGCCCTCAAGGGTCCCTTAGTGGAATCACGTCATCTTGCATTGTGCGAGGGCGTGAGGAGATTACGGTGGCCCTAGTGGCTTCTTGGGGAGCATTGTGCCTCCACACTGCTCCGAACGGAGATTAGCATCCGCAAGGGTGTGAACTTCGGGATACATCGTCGTCTCCGCGTGCCTCGGTTATCTCTTACCCGACCCCTTTACTTATGCACTTTACTTTGTGATAGCCATATTGTTTCTTGTTATATATCTTGCTATCACTTAGTTGTCTATCTTGCTTAGCATAAGTTCTTGGTGCACATAGGTGAGCCTAGTTGTTTTAGGTTTTGTGCTTGACTAATTAAACGATAGTTTTATTCCGCATCTGTTCAAGCCTAAACCGAAATTATTTTAAAGCGCCTATTCACCCCCCCTCTAGGCGACATCCATGTCCTTTCAATAGTTGTCAGTGTAAACTGGGGAAAAGTTACCAAAAAATTGAAGTTTGTTGTGGTTAACACTTAACAGGACAGGAGCATCACCTCGATATATAGCTTCTCCACGCACGAAAAGCATTTCAGAAATCTAGCAACTTGATCCAGGTCGGGGCCGGTAGATTCTAGTGCCAAGACCTTCATTGAGCGCAGAGACGGGGTCAAGCTTGTCGGAATTATTTTCTGGATGACAAACGAACATACATGTTTAAAATTAAGAAACATTAATTTGAAGAAGCAGGAGAAGAAGAAGACTGGTGTATCTGAATGGACGAGTAGCCCAACACTATCAATTTCGACGTAAAAATGACACTAATTCTTGTTGGACCTTGTTGATCAATTACAACCAATCTCTCAAGTAAAGACGCGTCCTCAATGACCATATAATGACACACCTTAACTGCTCTCTTGTTGGAGCACCAACAACACACATAAATTGCCCGGAGAGTCATGGAGGCGATGGTGAGGCTACTCAACCCATTGACAGCCTCAAGATGAAGGTGCTCGAGCGCAGTATAGCCGCGGAGCAGGCGCTCCATGTCCTCCTTGAAAATGCAGACACCGAAGAATATGAGCAGCTTCTGTCGAGGGAGAACAAGAGTGGGTGTGTCGTTAATATGGGGGGAAATGCAGCTCATGAAACAGACGCGACGTGGTGTGGGCGCGATGCGGAGCGGGGACCTTGGCAGCAAGCGCATGTATCCATAATTTAACCTAAGATCCTTGAGCTGATTTAGGGCGGCGGATAGGAACCACTCATCAAGCTTGGCTTCGACCTTGTCAGTGTAACGAAACTTGCCAATTTTAAGGCCTCTGATTGGGCCAAGGTGTGTGTAGAGGATGTGGGACAATATGCCAGTGCGACTGTGATAGTTACAGCTGAGCTTCTGGTCATCGATGATGTTGAGGGGGGAGGTGCTCCATAGGGGCGCCACCGCTGGGATAGGACGGTTGTTTGCGCGCCATTTTTTATTGGGAGGAGGGAGATGATGACTATCAACATATCGCCAGGGAGGCTGTTGGTGATGTCTAGGCCACCGGAGCCTCTTGCGGTTCTGGTTCGACCTGCCTCCGCTTGTTGGCAGCCCCATCCTCCACCTCTGCAAGTGGCGATAAAGGAAACTCCGGAGTGTCCTCAGTTATGGTACTTTCTAATATGAGTGGGGGGAGTGGGAATACATGGATTATTTAGGTAGAACAAGGCAGAAGAATAGTGTATTGGTAATTAGAAGTTACTAGGTAGGAACAGACTTAACATAGTCAGGAAATGAAATCACAATTGGTTTCTTAAATACTACACAATTACTTCAACATTGCTACGTAAATCAACATGCAAATACTCGAAAGAACACTTACTTCTAACAATGTCTGGACGGATGATGTCATCGGGGAAGATATCATCTATGGTATGACCAGGCTCCTTTAGGTGCGTATAATTTCAGTGTCGGCTTTTAGTGGACAATCTCGCAAATCCTACCACCACTTTTCCACACTTGCTATATTAACTTAATTGTTCTTTTATTAAAATAGCACCTAACTTTTATTTCCACGTTTTTTATTATCTTGCAAAACTATCTTCTTACACCAACAAAGTACTTATAGTTTTATTCCCGCAAAGTAGTTTATTTCTTGTACTAGGTATAGTGAACATTGTTGCACGTAGAGTTGTATCGGTGGTCAATAGAACTTGAGAGAATATTAATTACACCTTTAGCTTCTCGTTGGTTTTGACACTCTTACTTATCAAAAAAGGCTACAAACGATACCCTATACTTGTGGGTTATCAGGACACACAAAGATATAACAATGAACCAATCATTGATCGGTAAACCTTTTGATCAACCGGTTTGTCCTCCTTAGTGAGGTCAACATGTCCACTAGTAGGCATGGGGGTTTTCATACCTTTGCATTCTTGCATGTTCAACTTTTTGAACAAGTCCTTGGTATACTTGGTTTGAGAGACAAATTTGCCATCTCTCGTTTGTATGATTTGCAAACCAAGGAAAATTTTCAGTTGACACATCATAGACATCTCATATTTCTCGGGCATCAACCTTCCAAATTTCTCACTAAAATGAGGGTTAGTAGATCCAAATATCATAACATACAAATAATTCACCATTAACCCTTTTGGCAAACAAGGTTGCATCAATTTTACCAATTTCAAAACCCTTTTCAATAAGAAACTTCGTTAAGCATTTGTATCAAGCTTGAGGGGCTTGTTTAAGAGCATAGAGAGCTTTGCGAAGTTTGTAGACATGATTAGGTTTCTTAAGGTTAAAAAATACGGGAGGTTGTTTAACATAGACTTCCTCCTCAATTTCACCATTTAAAAAGGCACTTCTAATGTCCATTTGTAAAGAATGATATCATGGTGATTGGCATAAGCAAGAAGAATGCGAATGGACTCAAGTCTAGCAACGGGGGTGTATGTCTCACCATAGTCCATATCTTCGACTTGATTGTAGCCTTGAGTGACAAGGCGAGCCTTATTGCGTACTACTTGTCCATCTACATCTTGCTTGTTGCGAAACACCCATTTGGTTCCAATGATGTTTTTCTCGTCCTTGGGCTTCTCCACAAGTGTCCAAACTTCATTCCTCTCAAAGTTTTGTAGTTCTTTGTGCATGGCATTTACCCGATCTAGGTCTTTGAGAGATTCATATACATTCATAGTCTCAGTGCTAGAGATAAATGAGTAATGCTTAAAAAGTTAGCCAATCAAGTTTTAGAGCGAGTGATTCTCCCCTATTTGACGTCACCAAGTATTTGTTCAACAGGATGATTCTTGTCCACTCTTGCTCAAACTCGAGATAACTTTTGAGTTGTGGATGCTGGAGCTTCCTCATCATCATCTTCTTCTTCATTCTTGTTGTTGAAGTCGTCACTTCCTTGAGGTGGTGGAGAGGGAGGTTGAGATGAATCATCTAGTTGCACTTCCTCATTTCCTTCATCTTGACGTGTACCACTTGTGGATGCCTCCACGTCATTTTGGGGTTCACCTTGACGTGAAGTGGGGGCTTCCACTTGAGTTGATGAAGTACTTTCCTTCACCTCTGATACGTCTCCAACGTATCTACTTTTCAAACACTTTTGCTTTTGGTTTGGACTCTAATTTGCATGATTTGAATGGAACTAACCCGGACTGACGCTCTTTTCAGTAGAACTACCTTGGTGTTATTTTTGTGCAGAAATAAAAGTTCCTGGAATTGGACAAAACTTGTGAATTATTTTTGGAATAAATAATGAATTATGGAGCGAAGATCCACCGGAGGGGGGATGCCTGTGGGCCACAAGCCAACACGGCACGCTCACCCCCTGGGCGCGCCCTGATGGCTTGTGGGGCCCATGTGGCTCTCCCGGCCCTAATTCCACTCCTATAAATTTACATCTTCGGAGAAAAAATAATAGAGAATATTTCATCGCGTTTTACGAGATGGAGCCACCGCCACCCCCTTTTCTTCCTTGGGAGGGCTGATCTGGAGTCCGTTTGGGGCTCCGGAGAAGGGGATTCGTCGCTGTCCTCATCACCAACTCTTCTTCATCAACACTGCCATGATGCTCACTATCGAGAGTGAGTCATTCCTTTGTAGGCTTGCTGGACAGTGATGGGATTGGATGGGATTGATCATCTAATCGAGTTAAGTTTGATAGGGCTTGATTCCTAGTATCCACTATGTTCTGAGATTGATGTTGCTATGACTTTGCTATACTTAATGCTTGTCACTAGGGCCCGAGTGCCATGATTTCAGATCTGAACATATTATAGTATCTCTGAATATAAGATTGATTTGGATCCTATCTTTCAAGTTGTATGCACCTGTTACGTGTCTTGATCCGCATACCCCAAGGTGACAATAATTGGGATTCTTTCCGGTGATTGCCGTAGTTTGAGGAGTTCATGTATTCACCATGTGTTAATGCTTTGTTCCGGTTCTCTATTAAAAGGAGGGCTTAATATCCCTTAGTTTTCCATAGGACCCCGCTGCCACGGGAGGGTAGGACAAAAGATGTCATGCAAGTTCTTATCGCAAGCACGTATGACTATATACGGAATACATGCCTACATTATATTGATGAATTGAAGCTAGTTCTGTGTCGCCCTAGTGTGTAAATGTTACATGATTGATGTCATCTAACACTTATCCATCACCGATCCACGTGCCTACACTTTACATATACTGAATTTTGCTAAGTTACTATTGCTGCTACTACTGTCACAACTACTACATAATTGCTGCTATCACTGTCACTGTTACTATTGTTACTACTATTACTTGTTGTGCTACTAAAACTTTACAGCAGAGAAATATCCCAGGTGTGGTTGAATTGAAAACTCAACTGCTAAGGCCAATAAATATTCTTTGGCTCCCCTTGTGTCAAATCAATAAATCAGGGTGAAATACTACCCGCGAAGACTATTGCGATCCCCTATACTTGTGGGTTATCAAGACCTTTTTCTGGCGCCGTTGCCGGGGAGCATAGCTATATTTATTATGTTAACGTGAGGATATCCAATTGCTACTATGAAGAATATGAAAGATACTCGAACTAAGATCATCCCCTCTCGTACGAGAGGAGGTAAGGAACTGTCATCGAGCTCTGCTTTTGATTCACCTACTATTTTGAATCAGCTTATAACACCACCACCTGTTGCTCGTTCTAATATATCGCATGAACTTGATGATGCTACTTCTGGAATTAATGATGATACTATTGCTACACTTGATGAAACCGAAACTGTGCCACTGAGTGAATTACTTGATGCTCATATTGCCGAAGCTAGAGAACTTGAAAATGTTGAAACTAATGAAGACTTTGAATCACTTGTTACACCTCGCTCCCCAATAGATATGAATTACCTGATATACCTGAAGGTTATGTTATGGACGGGGAAGTAGCTAGGCACTTTCTTGCTTGTCAGAATAGAGATGACTTGAGAAATTTTTATGCAAACTCAAAGAAAAATCTATGATGGAGAAAATGAAACGTGATCCTAAATTTGCTACCTCTCCTATATTTGTCACTGATAAGGATGAAGAATTCTCTGTAGAACCTGAATTGATTCCTATAGTAGAGTCCGATCCTTTTCATGGTTATGAAACTAAAATTGTTGTTGAACATCTCATGAAATTGAATGATTTTGCTGCTTTCATTACTAATGAGGAAAAGATGCGCTACTACTTTATCCTTAAGCCTTTTCCTTTCTCGCTAAAAGGCAAGGCTAAATAATGGTTCCTTTCGCTTGCTCCTAGTTGTGTGCGTAGTCCTCAGGATATGATATATTACTTCTCTGAAAAATATTTTCTTGCTCATAAGAAACAAGTTGCCTTACAGGAAATATTTAACTTTGTGCAAATTGAAGAAGAGATTCTCCCGCAAGCTTGGGGGAGGCTTCTCTAGTTACTTAGAGCTTTGCCTGATCACCCTCTTAAGAAAAATGAAATACTTGATATCTTTTATAATGGACTAATCGATGCTTCTAGGGACTTCCTAGATAGTTGTGCTGGTTGTGTTTTCAGGGAAAGAACTGTTGGACAAGCTGAAAAACTATTGAATAACATATTGCAAAATGCTGACGATTGGACACTTCCTGAACCACCACCCGAACCTATTCAAAAAAAGAGAGGTATTCTATTTCTCAGTCCTGAAGATATGCAAGAAGCAAAAAGATCTATGAAAGAGAAAGGTATTTAAACTGAAGATGACAAGAAATTACCACATGTCGAAGAAATACATGGACTTGACACCCCGACACAGGCGGGACCCCCCCACTCTCGCGAGGCTTGACCGGGCATTTTTTGACGCCAACTGGGACTCCATGTTCCCGGACTCCTCGCTCTGCTCGCATCCTAGGACCACTTCGGATCACTGTCCGTTGGTTGTCTCCGTCTCGACTTCTATCCCCTCTGCCGGGCAGTTTTTCTTTGAAAACTCTTGGTTACTGGATCCCCAGTTTCTTCCGTCGGTTATCCCGCCTTGCTCGTCAGAAAAAGTCTCTCAGGTTTGCCGCCAAGGTTTGGAAATGACAACACAAATTTATTCCTGCTTTTGATAATGATTGCAAGTTTCTTGTTGATCTGCTGGATTTTTTCGAGGAACATCGACGACTATCCTTGGCCGAGGGCGAGCTGCGGCGCGACGCTAGACAGGCGCTCTCGGAGTCTGTCCTGCGTCAGGACGCCTACTGGCGGCAACGGGGGAAATGTCGTGCCGTGGTGGCTGGAGACGATAACACCGGCTATTTCCACGCCCGTGTGTCGCAGTGTCACCGGCGTAACACCGTCCGGGTGCTCGTCGTCGGTGGCGTTGAGCTCGTCGCGCACAACGCCAAGGAGGTTGCGCTGCGGAGATTCTACATCGACCTGCTGGGTCGCCCCCCCCCCCCCCCCCGTCACCTGGGGGTTCGACCTGGCGGCCCTCTATGCCGGTTCGCCCACTGTCAACGGCGCCCCCCTGATCGTGCCGTTCACGCGCGACGAGGTTCGCGCGGCTGTCTTCTCGCTCGACCGGTACAGTGCGTCGGGCCCCGATGGGAACAACCCCGCTTTCTATCAGACCGCCTGGCCGGCGATTGCTGATGACCTTCAGCGCCTCTTCGATGACGTCCACCGGGGGCGGCGTGTCTTGATGGGATCAACATGGCTCTCATCGCCTTGCTCCCCAAGACGGAGGGGGTGCCGGGCCCGGGGGATTTCCATCCCGTTTCTCTCCAGAACGGGGACGTGAAGATCCTTTGTTGGGGTCTCACTACCCATCTCCAGCGACGGATCGCCGGCCTCATCGATGAAGACCAGTCCGGCTTCCTGTCCGGACGGAGTATCTCCGAGAACTTCGTCTACACGGCGGAGTTGGTGCAGTGCTGTCACAAGCGCGCTGCGTCCACCTTGGTGTTCAAGCTTGACTTCGCCAAGGCCTTCGACTCCATCGCCTAGACAAGCCTGCGTCGAATCATGGAGACGCGGGGGTTCCCCGCGGCCTGGTGCGACTGGATTGATCTCATCCTCACTTCCTCGCAGGCGGCCGTGCTCCTTAACGGAGTCCCGGGGAGGTGGTTTGCGATCCGGAAGGGGCTGCGTCAGGGTTACCCCGCCTCCCCTTACCTGTTCCTCCTGGTTGCTGACGTGCTCCAACGCATGATCAAGGGGGACGGGGGGCTTCAGCATCGCCTGGTGGACGGGGCACCGCCGGTGGTGCTCCAGTACGCCGACGACACTCTGATCATCATGCGCGCTGACCCTGTGGCTGCTGCGACGTTGCGGGGCATCCTTGATCTTTTCGCCGCCGCGACGGGCCTTGTGATCAACTTCGCCAAGAGCACCCTCGTGCACATGCACGTTGATCCTGGGTTCTTGGCAAGGTTGTGGCATCCTTCGAGTGCAGTGTCGGCTCCTTCCCGCAAAACTACCTCGGGATGCCCCTCTCCTGCGACAAATTCAAGCTCGACGACTTCACGCCCATGATCGCTAAGGTGGACCGCTACCTTGCTGGTTGGAGGGCGAGGTTGCTGTCCCCTGCGGGGCGTCTCGTTCTCATCAACGCGGTGCTCGACTCCATCCCGACTTATGCCATGTCAGCCATGTTGCTTCCTCCCGCGGTGGTCGCGGTGCTCGACAAACTCAGGAGGGCATTTTTCTGGAACGTTGCCGATCGGGCGCCTGGGGCCCAATGCCTCGTTGCCTGGGATCGGGTCTGTCGATCTAAGGCAGAGGGTGGGCTTGGGGTCTGGGCCCTTGCCGTCCAGAACGAGTGCCTCCTCCTAAAGATTCTTCATCGTCTGCACTCCGTCGTCTCCTCTCGTTGGGGCGCGTGGGTGTGGGGGTAGCTGGACGGGCGCTCGATTCTGGCCTCCGGCTGGTCCCCTCTGGAGGGGTAGCACTGGCGCGCCCTCAAGGGCCTCCTCCCCGTCTACCGGTCTCTCTCCAGTGTGGTGGTGGGGGACGGGAGGAGGACTTCGTTCTGGAACGATCGGTGGCTTCCTGGTGGGCCGCTTCGGGTGGCTTACACCGCCTTATTTTTTCATGATACCGCCCGGAGGTGACGGTGTGGGAGGCCCGTCGGTGGGGCGTGTGGGCACTACTCGTGCCCCGGCTTACGCCGCTGGCTGCCTGGGAGTGTGCCGCCGTCCAGTGGCTCCTGGACGGGTGCTCTGCGAAAGGGGCTCCAGACTCTTGGCTCGTCCCTCTCTACGCTGCCCCGAAAGGGCGGTTCTCGTCTAGCGCGGCGTACGCCCTCCACCACTTCGGGGGCGTCGAGGCTGCTACGGCGACTTTCCTATGGTCGACGCGGATTCCCTCGCACGTCAAGTTCTTCTGCTGGCTGCTCGCCTTGTCGCGCGTCCACACACGGGACATGCTTCTTCGCAAGACCATCCTGACTTTGAAGGAGGCCGGATGCCCCTGCTGCATGGCGGAGCTGGAGACGGTGGACCACCTCATCTTTGGCTGCCCCTTCGCGGTCCAGTTTTGGAGGTGTGTCGGCTTGGCGCCGGAGGGGGCATCCGTTAGGAACGTCCACCTCTTCGATGCCTCCCCGGCGGTCGGTGCCGCCTCTCCTATTGCCTTCGTCCTTCTATGCTGCTGGAGGCTTTGGAAGCGACGAAACTCCGTGTTGTTCGGGGATGGGCTGCCGACTCTTGCTGCCACCCTCAAAGCCTGTCAAGACGAGGCGGTGCTCTGGCATGGGAGGTTTAGGACTGTAGATCGCGGCCACATTGACGTCTGGCTGGGTGTCCTTGGGATTGGCTGAGGAAAATGTCTCTCGGTCTCTCTGTTCTTGTTCTGTCATACTTCCCCCTGTAACCCTGTTCACTCGGTGAGGGCTTTTTTCCCTCTTGCGTAATATATTCAGGTGGTTGAGGGGCTTTCCCCTCCTCCCCCGGTGAAAATTCAAAAAAAAATATACCTTATACTAAGACTCCTAGTCAATGCATGGATGAATTTGACAATTACATTGTTAAGCAAGAGCATTTCAATAATTATGTCAAGGATCAATTAAGACGTAATGCCATGATGATAGATGACTTGAGCGACTTGATTTTTAGAATTTCTAATGATGTTAAGGTTCTAGGTAAACATGCTTCTATGGTTCACACCCAATACCAAGTTGCTAAGTCACAAAATGATTTGCTTGCTAAAATAAATGATAATATGAATGATCATGATGTTAGAGTAATGACTAGAGGAGGCCGAATGACTCAGGAACCTCTTTACCCTGAGCATCACCCTAAAAGAATTGAACAAGATTCTCAGACAATTAATGATGACACACCTAGTTCATCTAAGATGAAAAAGAAAAAGGAAATTGATAGAACCTTGCATGCTTCTAGTGAACCTGTTATAGAAAAACCTGCTGAGAAACATAATGATGTTTCTATTTCTGATGCTGAGACACAGTCTGGTAGTGAACATGCACCTAGTGATAATGAAAATTATAATAATAATGACGAGGTTCACGTATATGATCAACCAGATGATAATAAAGAACATGATAATGATGTGGAAATAGAACCCGCTCAAAATCTTGATAACCCACATCCGAAAAATAAATGCTATGATAAAAGAGACTTTGTTGCTACAAAACATGGTAGGGAAAGAGAGTCATGGGTTCAAAATCCCATGCCATTCCCTCGTAAGCCTTCTAAAAGTAAGGACGATGAAGATTTTGAACGTTTCGCCGAAATGATTAGACCCGTCCTTTTGTGCACTCGCTTGACTTATATATTGAAAATGCCTCCGTATGCTAAGTATATGAAGGATATTATTACCAACAAAAGAAAAATACCTGAAACTGAAATTGCTACCATGCTTGCTAATTATTCTTTTGATGGTGGAGTACCTAAGAAGTTGGGAGATCTGGTTATACCCACAATACCTTGCTCTATTAAAAGAAGTTATGTTAAAACTGCTTTATGTGATTTAGGGGCCGGTGTTAGTGTTATGCCTTTATCTCTATATAAAAGACTTGATTTGAATAAGCATACACCTACTAAGATATCTTTGCAAATGGCGGATAAATCCACTGCTTTACCTATTGAAATTTGCAAGGATGTTCCTGTTGTGGTTGCAAATGTTACTACCTTAAC
The DNA here is from genome assembly GCA_039707655.1 of Elymus sibiricus. Lineage (NCBI taxonomy): Eukaryota > Viridiplantae > Streptophyta > Magnoliopsida > Poales > Poaceae > Elymus > Elymus sibiricus. The sequence continues at coordinate 358,202,857 of CM077667.1, forward strand.
AGACTTTGTTATTCTTGATATGCCCGACGACGACAACATGTCGATCATCCTTGGTAGACCCTTTCTAAATACTATGGGGGATGTTATTTATTGCAACAAAAGCAATGTTACTTTTCACGTCAATGGAAAACAACATACTGTGCATTATCCGAAGAAGCAAACTTTGGTTAATAATATTAATGTCATTGAGCCTAGTGCCTCGGATATCATTGGAGGTTTTAAAATCCCTCTACCTACTTCAAAGAAGAAGTATTCTAATCTTATTGTTGGGGAGATGCAAATCCCCATTGAGGTAACTTAGTCTGATACGAAAATTCTTCGGTCTCATGTCAATGGGAAACGGCTATTAATAAGACTTGATCAACCTTATTAATGGATCCTTTTTGAAAGACATGTGATTGATGAATTTAGTATGCACAACTCTCTCTATCATTTATTTACCCTCTGTTATTTTTAGTTGAATAAAGTAAAATGCCATGATTATCTTGTTTTCTGAGTTTACCGTGCAATAGAAAATGACCAAAAAATAAAAAGTCTCAGAATGCCACCAAATTTTAACATGAATTTTCTGGAATATTTAAGAATTTCTGGTGCTGAAAATACATCAGGGAGGTGCACCTGTGGGCCACAAGCGCCCTGATGGCTTGTGGGGCCCATAGGCCCCCTGCCTTATCCCTTCGGCTCACTTCATCCCTCACCTCCAGCAAAAATTCCCTAGCTCTCTCTCCCGTGTTCTTCCACCTGAAACTAAAATTTTCAATCTCCTTGCTCGGAACTCCGTTTCCAAAACTGTTTTGAGGAATTGCTTCTTGGTATGACTCTCCCGTTCCTCAAATTAGTTTTTGCTTTAGTGGTTTATATTTTGCATATATTGCTGCACTTGGTGCTACAGAAAATGAGCTTGCATGTTGAATTGTTTGAGTTCTAAGTAGTATGAATGCTTGATATGACCTCTAGGTACCTATATGAGTAGTTGCTATTAGTCTTGCAAAGTTTCATTGACATAATTTTGTGGCCCAAAAGTTTCAGAAATTTGTGCTTAGGGAAATGAATTTCCTAAGGAAGGGTTCTTCGAGCTGGAGCCCCAAGGGAGTTGTTGGGAGGACTCATGATTGTGACATCAACATTTTCGCCACACGAAGGTTAGGCCATATGAATGGCCACATGCACCCTTCATGAACGAAACGGGTTTCTATCAAGAATTTATGCAATTCGTTGCAAATGCCGAGCTGGCCAACTTCCTCGCAGATGAGTGTGACCAATACTATCTCCTTACTAATTCCTTTGTGCAAAAATTTTACTTCTCAAATAGGCCCGGTGCTCTCACAGTACGCTTTGATTTATATGCAACAAACTATGAAATGCCTCTAGATGAATTTTTTAAAATATGCTTGCTTCCCTTTGACGGGGGAATGCGTGATCCTGAGCCCGAGGAGTTCGAGGATTCCCTCCTCACCTTAACTGTGGAGGAAACCAGGGGCGTATCAAACGCTAGGGCCACTAGTTTGCATTTTCCGTCTGTGCATTATTTTGCTTTGTTTATAGGAAAATGCATAACTGCTATGGAGCAGGGTGGTGGTCTCAGTGCCCCCCCTTGCTATTTTGCGCCGCGCACTCTATGGTGATAACACTTACAACTTAGGAGCTATTGTCGCGCGCCGCTTGCATCTTAACCGAACCAAGGGCAAGGTTCATGGTGTTATTTATGCCACATGCTTAGCAAAGCGTTTTAATGTCGCCATACGCCCCACTAACTACTTGTTGCCTAAAGTTTATCTTGATCACCAGTCTATGCTAGAGCACCAGTTCATTGAGGAACCTCAGCCACCGCAGCACATTCGTTACAACTTAGTATTCAATAAGGATACTCATGATATTATTGTGTTGCATGCACCCTCTTTGTTTAACCATCATGCCAGGAACGGATACACCATCATGCCACCAGACATAATTGCTTACCGGAACGAGTTGGCCGAGGCGGAAGTCGCAGCCCAGGAGTGGGACGCTCAGGTGCCTCAGCCCAACTACTTTCCTCCAGGACCAGATGGATTCTTCGGATGGTGATTACCAAGCTAGGCAAATGCCTAAGCTTAGGGGAGTACATGTTCACACACTTCATATAAATTGTCGGTGTTCATCCTCTTTCATTGTATATCCATGTCATCTTTATTTTTCCGCTTTCTTCTTGTGTGTTTGAAAAAACTTTGAAAATCCAAAAATAATTCTCGCTTCTTTTCGGTTTTCTTTTTTGTTGAATTAGTTGTAGTATTAAAAAGGAAACCCAAAAAGATTTCCTTTGCATGTTGGGAGCTTTCTCGTGTAAATATTTTTCTCGTTTTTGTTTTTCCTTTGTTTATTTGCTTTCATGAGAAAAACAAAAACTTCAAAAATATTTCAGTGTGTTTCTCTGAATTTGTTTTCTTTCTATTGAGTCATGAAAGGAGAAGAGCACTATCAAAATGTTGAGTGGCTCCCATATGCTTTATTGTTGATCTAACAGAGAGCCAATATTACCTTGTCTTCTCCTTTGTATAAAACTGCCATGCAGATTCCAGCTTAGTCCACGGCATTCTTGCACTATTATTATTATCACATCATTCGATCGCGCAAGTGGAAGGCAATAATGACGATATTTGATGAAGTGATCATGTTAAAGGAAGTTGGTATGAACTCTTCTTGTTTTCCGTTTTTGTAAATATGTTTAGCTTGTTCGATCTCGATTCGATATATCATGAGTGAACATGTTTATGATGACAATTAGAGATTATAGTTTCTCATGCCATGCTTAAACAGCTAGGAGTGGATAATAATTTATCTTATGTGTCAACATGCATTAAAATGGTTATGATGTGATATGGTAGTATGGTATTTCCCTCTGAGTAATTCGAGCGGCTTGACTTGGCCCATGTGCAAACATGTAGTTGATTGAAAACCAATGCAGCCTTTATGATGTTTAAATTCAGAGTGTTCATATCCTACTCATGCTATCCAATGTTAATTATTCACAATGCATGATTATGACAGTTTTCGCTCTCTAGCTAGTCGCTTCTCATTCTATTGCTAGCCTTCACTTGTACTAAGCGGGAATACTGCTTGTGCATCCAAAACCCTTAAACCAAGTTATTCCACATGAGTCCACCATACTTTCCTATATACGGTATTACCCTGCCGTTCCAAGTAAATTTGCATGTGCCACCTCTAATCTTCAAATAAACACCTGTTTTGTGTACTCGTACCGCTCATGGAGCGATGGGGCAGTCAGTATCTTCCATGCTAAGTGGGTTATTCTCCAGATGGGCGTTTATTCGCCTATCATTTCACGAGAGAGGCTGGTAAAAAGGATGCCCAGTCCTGCAAAACAAAATTAATTAAACAAAACTCCCGGGATAGTTGAAATGTTGGAGGGCATCCGTGGATTTGGTCAGCCATGGCTTGTGTATGAATGGTGGATGGGAGTAAACTTTACAATTCCGCTTGGGAACTGCCAATAATGTGTTTAGCAAGGAAAATATTGAAATCCTTTGTCGTGACGTTGACAGGAAAAGTGCACCACCCAAAAACTATAATTTCAATCCTGTTTTAAACCTTGAGCTCTAGCACCTCTGCAAATCAGTGCTTCCCTCTGTGAAGGGCCTATCTATTTACTTTTATGTTGAGTCATCACCCTCTTACTAAAAGCACCAGACCGGAGAGCACTATTGCCATTCTTATGCATTGAGTCTAGTTAATGTTGTATGTGAGCATGACTGGATCTTTTCTACCCTGAATTATAATGTTTAGTCTCTGCTTGAACCTCAAAGGTGCTCTGCATTTATGTTTTGCGATCTCAGAAAGGGTTAGCGAAATACCATGTCACCATATTATATTATGATTGTTTTGACAAATTGTTGGCATGTGAGATATCTTATTATTGCTAGCTAGTTGGTTATGTATTGCCATGAGTGAATATGATGTTTAATTGTTATCATCGATATGGTTATTTATGATTTATGCTGAAAACTTGGACACTAGCTAAGCATGTGTATAACAACGAGAACAAAAGAGTTTGTAAAAGTTTTCTTTATCACTTTCAGTTTATCAACTGAATTGCTTGAGGACAACCAATGAGTTAAGCTTGGGGGAGTTGATACATCTCCAACGTATCTACTTTTCCAAACACTTTTGCTCTGGTTTAGACTCTAATTTGCATGATTTGAATGGAACTAACCCGGACCGACGTTGTTTTCAGCAGAACTACCTTGGTGTTATTTTTATGTAGAAATAAAAGTTCCTGGAATTGGACGAAACTTTTTGTGAATTATTTTTGGAATAAATAATGAATCATGGAGTGAAGATCCACCGAAGGGGGGCTGCCTATGGGCCACAAGCCAATAGGGCGCGCCCTGATGGCTTGTGGGGGCCACGTGGCTCCCCCGACCCTAATTCCAGTCCTATAAATTCACATCTTCGGAGAAAAAAATAAGAGAGAAGATTTCATTGCGTTTTACGAGACGGAGCCGCCGCCACCTCCTGTTCTTCCTCGGGAGGGTTGATCTGGAGTCCGTTTGGGGCTCCGGAGAGGGGGGTTCGTTGCCGTCGTCATCACCAACCCTTCTTCATCAACACCGCCATGATGCTCACCACCGAGAGTGAGTAATTCATTTGCAGGCTTGTAGGACAGTGATGGGATTGGATGAGATTGATCATGTAATCGAGTTAAGTTTGATAGGGCTTGGTCCCTAGTATCCACTATGTTTTGAGATTGATATTGCTATGACTTTGCTATGCTTAATGCTTGTCACTAGGGCCCGAGTGCCAGGATTTCAGACCTGAACCTATTATGTTTTCATGAATATAAGAGTGATTTGGATCCTATCTTGCAAGTTGTATGCACCTATTACGTGTCTTGATCCATATACCCCAAGGTGACAATAATTGGGATTCTTTCCGGTGATTGCCATAGTTTGAGGAGTTCATGTATTCACCATGTGTTAATGCTTTGGTCTGGTTCTCTACTAAAAGGAGGCCTTAATATCCCTTAGTTTCCAATAGGACCCCGCTTCCACGGGAGGGTAGGACAAAAGATGTCATACAAGTTCTTATCGCAAGCACGTATGACTATATACGGAATACATGCCTACATTACATTGATGAATTGGAGCTAGTTCTGTGTCACCCTAGTGTGTAACTGTTACATTTTCCATCACCGATCCATGAGCCTACACTTTACATATGCTGAATCTTTCTAAGTTACTATTGTTGCTACTACTGTCACAACTACTACATAATTGCTGCTATCACTGTCACTCTTACTATTGTTACTACTATTACTTGCCGTGCTACCAAAACTTTGCTGCAGAGAGATATCCCAGGTGTGGTTGAATTGACAACTCAACTGCTAAGGCTGATAAATATTCTTTGGCTTCACTTGTGTCAAATTAATAAATCAGGGTGAAATACTACCCGCGAAGACTGTTGAGTCCGGTTCTTCCTCTAAACAACTCCATTTTGTTGAGGCATGTACGTAGACGAGAACTCATGTGTGATCCCCTCTTCGTCAAGAAAGGTGTCCACATTGGTGTTCTTGAACTCCGATCCATTGTCGCTCCAAACTTTATTGATCTTCACTTCAAACTGGTTTTGGGCCTTCCGAGCGAAGCTTTTGAAGAACTTTTAAACATGTGACTTATCATCAAGAAAGAACACCCACGTAAATCTGGAGAACTCACCAACTATGACTAAACCAAAGGAATGGAGAACTCACCAACTATGACTAAACCAAAGGAATTTCCACCGAGGTTCTACATTGGGACCAAAAAGATCCATATGAAGCAACTCGAGTGGTCTCCTAGTAGTCATGATATTATTTACGGGGTGACTTCCTCCAACTTGTTTTCCTGCTTGACAAGCGCTATAAAGTCTATCTTTGTCAAAGATAACATCTTTAATACCAAGTATATGATCACCTTTGATGAGCTTGTCTAGATTACGCATACCAACATGTCCTAACCTTCTATGCCATAACCAACCTTTAGAAGATTCTACAATAAGACAATACGAGGTTGGGCTCTCTTAGTGAAATCAACAATGTATATATCACCTCTACAAAACTCGGTAAATACCATGTTATGATTGTCCCGACGAAACACTTGGCAATCTACTTTAGTAAATAGCACATTGAAACTGAAGTCGGCAAGTCTAGATACGGAAAGAAGATTGTATCCAAGAGATCTAACAAGCATGACATTTCGAATGGAGCTATCATGAGATATGGCCACCTTACCAAGGCCAAGTACCTTACCCTTGAAGTTGTCTCCCAACGTTACGTACTTGTGTTGTCCATCATTTGGTGTGATCTCACGAAAAATGTCTCTACCTCCGGTCATGTGATCGGTGCATCCACTGTGGAGAATTCATTCCTTTCCTCCAGACACGTAGTCTTTGAAGTTGGCCACGAGACTACGATTCTTCATAGTCTTCTCAAATTCAATGTCGAGCTCCTCATCCTCATCATATTAGCCATGTTCCTCATTGTCATCATCAAATGGGACGTCCTCGTCACAAACATCAAGTGAGTCGTTAGATTTATGATCATGACAATATTCAAGATAATGAATGTGAATGGCTTCTAGAATGATATTGTTGATGGTTCTAACATCTCCTTTAGCACGCATGAGGTCACGAAGCTCAAAGGGACATTCATCAAAGTTGGGATCAATAGGCTTCATCTTGTGAAATGCAATGGTTTTATGAAGAATAACATCAAGATTCTTTACAGAGAAATTTGGGTATCTCTTTTCCAAATCTTTCCATAAGGTGTAGGCACAAGTAAAGTTTTGCATGGAGCTAAGCACAATATTGGGTAATCCTCTAATGATAAGATTGATAGTCCTTAGATTACGAAGCATGTAAATTTCTTCCTCGTTAGTAGGATGTAAGGGATCAACGGGAGGCGCATAGGGAGTATGAATATACTTGCTCAAGTTAAATTCATCAAATATATCAAGCATTTCATCTCTCCGATGACTATACTACTCCCCATCGAGAATAGGCACTCCACATCTAATACTCCCAAAAATAGACATACCCATCTTCCTCCAATGGTAATAAAACCAAAGCAATGGAGACCAATGCTCTGATACCAATTGTGGGATCGAGAAGTGGCGTCTACAGGGAGGTGAATAGACACTTAACAAGACAAATGTGCAGTTTTTAATTTGCTTGATATTTAGATTTTAGCACAAGTTAAGTTGCATCCAATGAGTCCTACACATTCATATCTCGAGATCAAGCAGCGGAATGTAAATATCATGCATATGCAAGAAACATAAAGGATGGTAGAGTAAGAAGATCAAACGCAATGAAGTGTAACACCCCGTTACGCCTGGCGGGATCTAGACTGGCCCCACAGACCAACACTAGTCTTTCCTGCGCACTTTGTCCTCACTCATGCGCACCCGGGACCAACTTCCCGGTCGGTCACCCATCCTAGAATTACTCCAAACCAAGCACGCTTTACTTTGGATTCTTTTCGAATGAGCTCCTGGAAAGAAGGAATTCCTTGTTGATATGAGTAATCTATCATTCCTATTAAGCCAGGCTCTCACATAAACCAACGCTGTCGGGACCCCGATCCTAAGCCATACAAATCTAGCATGTAACACATCACATGCCTTGGTGGCCTCTGATGTCTACTACGCAACTTTATTCTTGTAGACTTTGTTGGGCCTCCAAGCGCAGAGTTTTGTAGGACAATAGCAATTTTCCCTCAAGTGTATGACCTAAGGTTTCTCAATCCGTGGGAGGCATAGGATGAAGATGGTCTCTCTCAAACAACCCTGCAATCAAATACAAGAAATCTCTTGTGTCCCCAACACACCCAATACAATGGTAAATTGTACAGGTGCACTAGTTCGGCGAAGAGATGATGATACAAGTGCAATATGGATGGTAGATATAGGTTTTTGTAATCTGAAAATATAAAAACAGCAAGGTAATAAATAGTAAACAGCAAGCAAAACGATATATTAATGCTTGGAAACAAGGCCTAGGGTTCATACTTTCACTAGTGCAATCTCCCAACAATGCTAACATAGTTGAATCATATGATCATCCCTCAACGTGCAACAAAGAATCACTCCAAAGTTCCTATCTAGCGGAGAACAATAAGATGAAATTGGTGTAGGTAATAGAACCACCTCAAAGTTATTCTTTCTGAACAATCTTTTGGGCTATTCCTATAAGTGTCACAAACAGCCCTAGAGTTCGTACTAGAACAACACCAATGATACATATCAATCAACCCTAATGTCACCTAGATACTCCAATGTCACCTCAAGTATCCGTGGGTAAATTATGCGACATGCATCAAACAATTTCAGGTCTATCATATTCAATCCAACACAAAGAACTTCAAGGAGCACCCCAAGATTTCTATCGAAGAACGTGGTATGAAAACGTGCAATCAACCCTTATGCATAGATCCCCAAGGTCACCGGAATCCCAAGTTGATGCCTCAACATATATCAAGTGAATCAATAGAATACCCCAATGTCACTATGGGTATCCCACGCAAGACGTACATCAAGTGTTCTCAAACCAAAATATTCAATCCAACATAACGAGATCTCATAGGTAAAGATTCAGTTCATCACAACGAGGTAGCAAGGGAATAACATCATATGATCCGACTATAACAAAGCCCGTGATACATCAAGATCGTGACATCTCAAGAACACGAGAGAGAGAGAGAGAGATTGAACACATACCGACTGGTACATACCCTCAGCCCCGAGGGTGAACTACTCCCTCCTCGTCATGGCCTCGGCCGGGATGATGAAGATGGCCACCGGTGATGGTTTGCTCTCTCTGGCAGGGTACTGGAACGTCTCCAGATTGGTTTTTAGTCGATACAGAGAGTTGCGGCGGCGGAACGGAGAGTCTCTGTTTATTTCTGGGGTTTCTAGGATTTATTGGATTTTTCAGCGCTGGAATCACGCGCAACGGAGCCACGTGGGGCCCACCACATATCAGGGCGCAACCTAGGGGGGCGTGCCCTGATGACTTGTGCCCCATGGGTGGCTCCCCTACGGTGGTTCTTCGCTCCAATATGGCTTATTTCCTCCAGAAAAAATCACCAAAAAGTTCCGGGCGATTCCGAGAACTTTCATTTTCTACACAAAAACAACACCACGGTAATTCTGGTGAAAACAGCGTCAGTCCGGGTTAGTTATAAATAAATCATATAAAGTGCATCAAAACCATATAAAAGTATTGTAAACTTAACATAGGCCATCATGGCATGAATACTTCATAAATTATCGATACATTGGAGATGTATCAGCCTCATGCACGGTAAACTCCACGGCTGCCACCTTACCTTGGTCGGGACCGTTTGCGCCTTTTGGCTCACGTATATGAATATGTCGCAAATAATCATATGTTAGAGTACCCGGGTCGACATGACTAGTTATATACCCAAGTGACACTACCATACAGGAACAGGCATACATAACCCAGCAATACAGGTGTCGGTCATCAGCGTGTGTAGATGAGTCGTAGCAAGCTACACGGACTCCATTACATCGTGTGGCATTTCCCCGTAGGGACACGCACAGCAGCAAAGAAGGATACATGTTGGTCAATCAATGAGTCTGGAGTAGTAGCAAGCTACCAGGGCTCAACGGAAGCACAAAGAGCCATTTCCCTGTAAAGAAGCCTACCATAGGCACACAACTAGGTGTTGAATCCCACACATACCAATGCATTTCGGTCATATACGTGAGCCAAAAGGCGCAAACGGTCCAGCCAAGGTAAGGTGGCATCGTTGTGTAATGTGAGTGAGGCCGCAAAGCTATATGATGTGTTACACAAATGGGAATGACCATACCCTAGCACCCAATAAAATTCAAATTAGGTTCAACCTAAAATATTGTAATGAGCCAAAATGACATACAAAGATGTCCATGATTTTTGGATAATGTTGTAAACAACAACGAGAGGTGATGTACATTTTTCCTTGCTATTTTGGATTTTCAATTAACTCATATATGTATTTGAGTTGGGGATTTTTAAACACTATAAATATTTGGAAGCTCCAAATATTCTGAAACTTGATGAGTGGCACTGGCTATATTTCAAGAGGCCACATAACAATTTTAATAGTTTATAAAATAATTTGGTTTGTCAACCAAATTCAAATAAATTTGCCAAAATAGAAAAAAAGGGAAAAGTGCACTGTACCTGGCTTACCTATAGCCGGCCCATTAGGCAGCCCAGCCCACCAGGCAGTCGTGCCTTCTTCAACCTCTGCCAGAAGGCAGAGGGCATGGCAGCTCGCGCGCGGCCGAAGCCTCCACCTCCTACTTCTCGCCGTCCCTCGAGCCCCCGAGCCTATCTCCTCGCCAGAAGACACCCTGGAGCTTCCTCTACCATTTCCCTCACTCCCTGGCCTTGCTTCCCTCCTCTAACCTCGATCCCGAGCACCACCCGAGACTACCGCCGTCCACCATGTTGTCGCATGCGTGGCCGCCCTCGCTCCCTCGTCGAGCCAGAATGTCCAGCAGCATCTCCATGGTCCGAAACGCCCCCCCCAAGACGACGTACGCAAGCCTGGAGGCCACTCAGCGCCGCCATCGCCGTCGTCTTCTTCCTCTGCACCGAGCGCCGCCCGTCCGATTCGCCGCCGTCCCTGCTTCCCCAAGGTCTCCGACCGAGCCGTTCGAACCTTGGTGAGCCTCCGGTCTTTTACCACTGTTTTCATGCTCGAAATCGAGCTCTAGCAGTCGTCCCCGTGCGACATGAGGGGCACCGCCGCCTGAACCCGACGCCTGAGTATCTCCGGTGACCATTGGGTCACCCCGGTGTGTCCATCATGCTCGTAGAAAGCCGCAGTGCATCCTTAGCGCGCTAGCTGACTCGTTTGCACAACGCAACGCCGAACCCGAACGCAGCCAGGCTCCGGCCGCCGCTCCTCTCGTCGCCGCTGACACCACAGGACACCCCGGCACTTGCCACCACCACCGTTCGAAGCACCGCAGCAGCAGCTCCTCAACGAGCCTAGCCGCGCAAGCTCTAACTGCCAGAAACGACCGGACGGTGAGCTCCGCTGCGCCGGATTAGCACCGGTGATGAGCTGCCAATGTGGCATCACCATTAAGGCCTAATCGCCCTACTAATTAACCCCATAGCCACTGACAGTGGGCCCCAGAAGCGGGTCAAATCCCAGTCAACACGGGATTAAACCCCGCTTAGCCTCTAGGTCACTTACCAGTGGGGCCCACTGGCCATGTTTGACTTGGACCGGCCCTGTTGACCACTGACGTCAGGCTGACGTAGTAATACGTTTCTGGATTTAAAATAAATCTTAAATGATTTATTTATTTAAGAAAATGATTAAAACTTCTAAAAATCATAGAAAATAATTTGTAACTCAGATGAAAATAGTTTATATATGAAAAATGATCAGAAAAATATGAAGAACCTATTTATGTCATGTTCATGCATGATTGAACAAGTTAAAATCACCAACTAGGACAATTCATGATTAGGGCAATTTATGAAATAACATTTGGAGTTGGAATTCAAACTTGTTTGAACCCCACTTCAATTAACTTGGTTAATTATCCCTCTAGTTCAATTCAGTACCTTAATTTGTCATGTCATACAACATGGTTGTGCATTGCATGAATTGAATGTTGCATGTAGCCGGTGTTTGTTGATACGTCTCCAATGTATCTATAATTTTTGCTTGTTCCATGCTGTTATATTATCATTCTTGGATGTTTTACAATCATTTTATTACAACTTTATATCATTTTTTGGGACAAACCTATTGACATAGTGCCAAAGTGCCAGTTGTTGTTTTTGCTTGTTTTTTACTTCGCAGAAAATCGTACCAAACGGAGACCAAACGCTGCGGGGATTTTTGTGGATTTTTTCTGCACCAGAAGAAAGAAGATGGACCAAAGAACACTAGAAGAGGGGGCCCAGGGTGGCCATCCTCCACCAGGGCATGCCAGAGGCCCCCTGGCGCGGCCTGGTGGGGGATGGGCACCTCGGGCACCTCCTCAACCGACTATCGTGCCTATAAATTCCCAGAAAATCCAAAAACCCTAGAGGAGTCAACGAAACACAATTCCAGCCGCCGCAAGTTCCAGAACCGCGAGATCCAATCTAAACACCATCACGGAGGGGTTCATCTTCCTCATAGGTGCCTCTCCGATGATGTGTGAGTAGTCCACCATAGACCTACGGGTCCGTAGGCAGTAGCTAGATGGCTTCTTCTCTCTCTCTTATGATTCTCAATACAATGGTCTCTTGGAGATCTATTTGATGTAAACTTTTGCGGTGTGTTTGTTGGGATCCGATGAATTTTGAGTTCATGATCAGTTTCTATCCATGAATATTATTTGAGTCTTCTTTGATCTCTTATATGCATGATTACTTATAGCCTCGTATTTCTTCTTTGAATCTTTGGATTAGTTAGGCCAACTAGATCGATTTTTCTTGCCATGGGAAGAGGTGCTTTGTGATGGGTTCGATCTTGCGGTGTTCTTTCCCAGTGACAGAAGGGGCAGCAAGACACGCATGTATCGTTGCTGTTAAGGATAACAAGATGGGGTCTATTCCTACATGAATAGATCTTGTCTACATCATGTCATCGTTCTTATTGCATTACTCCATTTTTCCATGAACTAAATACAATAGATGCATGCTGGATAGCGGTTGATGTGTGGAGTAATAGAGGTAGATGCAGGCAGGAGTCAGTCTATCTATCTTGGACGTGATGCCTATATAATGATCATCGCCTTGGATATCGTCATGACTATTCGATTTTCTATCAATTGCCCAACAGTAATTTGTTCACCCACCGTGCGCTATACTCATGAGAGAAGCCACTAGTGAACCATACGGCCCCCGGGTCTACTTTTCTATCATATTGCTTTCCGATCTACGTTTTTTGCAATCTTTGTTTTCAGATCTACAAAACCAAAAACCCAAAAATATATTGCTGCATATTTACTCTTTATATTTGTGTTCTTGAGAGATCTATCTCTCCTATCTATGACTACCTAATCTATCTATTTACCGTAGAGAGATTGACAACCTCTCTTTCGCGTCAGGTTGCAAGTATTTCTTGTTTGTGTGCAGGTGCTGCTTATTGGGTGGTGGTGATCCTTCTACTGGTTCGATAACCTTGGTTTCATAACTGAGGGAAATACTTACCGTCGCTGTGCTGCATCATCCCTTCCTCTTTGGGGAAATACCGATGCAGTCCAAGCTCGTCAAAGTAATTTCTGGCGCCGTTGCCTGGGAGGAAGCGGTCTCTTCTAAGTGCCTATCGTAGGCGCCGAGGGGACTCCATCATCATCTACCAGGTTCCTAATCACAAATCTTATCTCCTTGCAATTATATTATTTGCCATTTGCCTCTCGTTTTCCTCTCCCCCACTTCACCAATTTGCCGTTTTACTCGCCCTCTTTTTCGTTTGCCCTTTTTTTTGCCGGATCTCTTCCTTGCTTGCAATCTTGTTTGCGTAGTCACGATGACTCAAGAGAACACCAAGTTGTGTGATTTTTCCAATACTAATAACAATGATTTTATTAGTACGCCTATTGCTCCTCCCGCCACTAGTGCGGAGTCTTGTGATATTAATGCCGCTTTGTTGAATCATGTCACAAAAGATCAATTTGCCGGTAATCCTAATGAGAATGCCGCGTCCCATCTAAACACGTTCGTTGAATTGTGTGATATGCAAAAGAAAAAAGATGTGGACAATGATATTGTCAAGTTGAAACTATTTCCTTTTTCCTTGTGGGATCGTGCAAAAAATTGGTTTTCATCTTTGCCTCGCAATAGTATCGATTCTTGGAATAAGTGCAAGGATGCTTTTATCACTAAGTATTTTCCGTCCACGAAAATTATTTCCCTTAGGACGCAAATCATGAATTTTAAGCAACTTGATCATGAACATGTTGCACAATCTTGGGAAAGAATGAAGTTGATGCTAAGAAATTGTCCTACACATGGTTTGAATCTTTGGATGAGCATACAAAAAATTTCTGCGGGATTGAATTTTGTCTCTAGAAATCTTTTAGATTCCGCCGCGGGTGGTACTTTTATGGAGATTACTTTGGGTGAAGCTACTAAATTGCTAGATAATATCATGGCTAATTATTCTCAATGGCATACCGAAAGGGCACCTACTAGTAAAAAAGTTAATTCGGTAGAGGAAATTAGTACTTTGAGTGATAAAGTTGATACTTTGATGAAATTGGTTGCTAGTAAAAATGCTCATATTGATCTTAATGGTGTGCCTTTGTCTACTTTGATTGAGCAAAATAGTGAATCCGTAGATGTGAATTTTGTCTCGCGCAACAATTTCAATAACAATGCTTATAGAGGTAATTTTAATCCTAGGCCTTTTCCTGGAAATTCCTCTAATAATTATGGTAATTCCTATGGTAATTCTTCTTACAATAATAATAGGAACACCTCTGATCTTGAGAGTAATATTAAAGAATTTATCAATGCGCAAAAGCCTTTCAATACTACGATAGAAGAAAAGTTGAATAAGATTGATGATATGTCTAGAAGCATTGATAGAATTTCTCATGATGTTGAAAATCTCAAGTTGAAAGATGTTGTGACTAAGATTGATGAATCTATTAAAGCTTTATATGTCTCTATGGATGAAAGTAAGAAAAGAACCGCTATGCTTAGAGCTAAAAGAGAAATCTTAGAAAAATCGTCTTCTAGTGATTGCCGTTATAAAAGTGATGAAGATATTAAAGTGATTGGTGTTTGTTCTATTGATTCCTTGTTTAGTAATATTAAAATTGATAATGAAGGACTGAAGTAGAGTCAACTTTATCTAGAAGGCGTCCCAATAATTTGGAGGGTGAAAATCTTGATGAAAATTTTGATAAAAGTGGGTTTGAAGAGGTCAAAACTTTAACTAGTGATGTGCCCACTATCTTGGATTGCAAAGATTTTAATTATGATAGCTTCTCCTTGATTGAATGTATTTATTTTTTGTAATCTATGTTGAATTCACCCCATGCTTATGAGCAAAATAAAGCTTTTACTAAACATATCGTTGCTGCCATGATGAAATCTTTTGAAGAAAAGTTGGAGTTGGAGATTTCTATTCCTAGAAAATTACATGATGAGTGGGAACCTACCATTAAGGTCAAGATTAAAAATTATGAATGCTTTGCTTTGTGTGATTTGGGTGCTAGTGTTTCCACGATTCCGAAATCTCTATGTGATGTGCTTGGTCTTACCAACATTGAAGAATGCTCTCTTAATTTGCACTTGGCGGATTCTACTATTAAAAAGCCTTTGGGAAGAATTAATGATGTTCTTATTCTTGCAAATAGGAATTATGTGCCCATTGATTTTATTGTGCTTGATATTGATTGCAATCCGTCTTGTCCCATTATACTTGGTAGACCGTTTTTACGCACTATAGGTGCCGTGATTGATATGAAAGAAGGCAATATTCGTTTTCAATTTCCCTTGAGAAAGTGTATGGAACACTTCCCTAGAACAAGAATTAAGCCACCATATGAATCAATCATGAGGGCATCCTATGTATCCAAAACCAAAGATGACAATACTTGAATCTATCCAATATGCCTAGCTAGGGGCGTTAAACGATAGCGCTTGTTGGGAGGAAACCAAATGAATAAATAATTTTTTGCTTTTTCCTTTCTGTTTTTGTGTGTTGACACAATTATGCCTCTGTTATGATTGTGTTTTATGGTTTATTTAGTGTTTGTGCCAAGTAGAACCGTTAGGATGATTCATAGGATGAGTAGAAGTGATGCTGAATCTGAAACAGAAACTTTGCGTCCAGTATATGAATTTTCATATTTTTTTCTGGAACGTGATATTGAGCTGAAATTTCAACACACTGTTGCTATACAAATTCCTTACGTTTTACTAATTTTCAGAATTTTTAGAGTTACAGAAGTATGGGTAGAGTACAGATTACTACAGACTGTTCTGTTTGAGACAGATTCTGTTTTTGTTGCATTGTGTGCTTGTTTTGATGAATCTATGGTTTGTATTGGGGGTATAATCCATGGTAAAGTTAGAATACAGTAGGTATAATGCAATTATAAAATTTGAATGGGTTTACAACAGTACCTAAAGTAGTGATTTGCTTTATTATACTAACGGATCTCACGAAGATTTTGTTGAGTTTTGTGTGATTGAAGTTTTCAAGTTTTGGGTGAGATCACGATGGATGAAGGAATAAGGAGTAACAAAAGCCTAAGCTTGGGGGTGCTAAGATATATCCAAAGAGTAACAAGCAACTAAGCTTGGGGATGCCCCCGAGTGGCATCCCCTCTTTCTTCTAACGACCATCGGTATTTTACTTGGAGCTATATTTTTATTCGTCACATATCATGTGTTTTGCTTGGAGCGTCTTGTATCTTTGCTTGCTTTGTTTGTTAGTTTTTCCTTTGTATCCTTGCTGTACACACCTATTTGAGAAAGCCAAAATCATGCTATGATTTGTTAGAATTTCTCTATGTGCTTCACTTAAACTTTTTGAGCTATAGAAATTGCTCTAGTGCTTCACTTATATCTTTTTGAGCATGGTGTGCTTGGAAGCTTTTGTAGAAATACTCTCATGCTTCACCTAGATTAATTTGAGAGTTAGTAAAATTTTGAAGAAATCCTCTCATGCTTCACTTATACCTTTTTGAGAGATGAAATCTTTATGCTCATGTGCTTCACTTAAATTTGTTTGAGCTTGCCAAAAAGCAATGGCAATATATGAAACTAGTCCAAAAGTGATAGATATCCAAGGAGGATATAATAAAAAAAATCATGAAGATCATTGGACAAATTAAACTTGATTCCTTGTAATAGTTTTGAAACATGATGATAGTAATATGTGAGTCATGTTATTGAGTAATTATGCTTAGTAGGAATATTGGTGTTAAGGTTTGTGATTCCCTATGCATGCACGAAAGTCAATAGTTATGCAATGAAGTAACATCCTATTTGTGGTGCATTATTCGATGTTAGTTATGTTCAATGCTCACTTATGTGATTTTTCGTTTCTTGGTTTGGTTGCTTCCCAATCTATTTGCTAGCCTTCATTTGTACTAAGTAGAAATATTACTTGTGCATCCAAAATCCTTAAACCAAGTTTTGCCTTATGAGTCCACCATACCTACCTATATGCGGTATTTCCATGCCATTCCAAGAAAATTTGTATGTGCCATCTCTAAATTTTCAAAATAAATTTTCTCTTTTGTGTGCCCGTACCGCTCATGAAACGGTGGGGAGTATCCAATATTTTTCCATGCTAGATGTGTTATTCTCAAGATGAGTGTTTATTCACTTGTAATTGCACGAGAGTGCGGCGGTAATAGGGATGCCCATTCCCAAAATGAAAAAGAAAATATATTTACTTTATGTTGTCAAATAATAAATTCCTTGGAAAGTGTTGGTATGGAAGGCAACCGTGGATACGGCCCGCCATGGAAAGTGAAAGTTTGGTGGAAAAAGGAATAAACTTTATTTTCTGTTTGGGAACCGCCTATGATATATCTAGCATGGAAAGTATTGTGAGCTACTTTGTCGTTTTCGTTGATAGGAAAAGCATGCCACCCAAATTTTTTTTTTCTCTCTCAATTTAAAACTTTGAGCTCTGGCACCTCTACAAATCCCTACTTCTATCTGCGAAGGGCCTATCTATTTACTTTATGCAATTTTATTTTTGCTTTGAGTCTCCATCTTCTCTTATAAGCACCAACTAGGGGGCACTATGATCGCACTTGAGCATTGGGCATAGCTAATATTTGAGTGTGTTTCATGAATGGATCAATGATTGAGCATGATGGGCTAGGGATAACTTTATTTAGCGTTGATATTTTGAAAGACATGGTTCCTTGTTGACATGCTTGAGTATTGAAGTCATTATGTTAAAACTAGACTATTGCTTTGAATCATTTACAAGTCCAAATTTCCATGCTATACAAAGAAGAAAAGAATATGATGAACATGTTAGGCAGCATTCCACATCAAAAATTCTGTTTTTATCATTTACCTACTCGAGGACGAGTAGGAATTAAGCTTGAGGATGCTGATACGTCTCCAACGTATCTATAATTTTTGCTTGTTCCATGCTGTTATATTACCATTCTTGGATGTTTTACAATCATTTTATTACAACTTTATATCATTTTTTGGGACTAACCTATTGACATAGTGCCAAAGTGCCAGTTGCTATTTTTGCTTGTTTTTTACTTCGCAGAAAATCAGTACCAAACGGAGACCAAATGCTGCGGGGATTTTTGTGGATTTTTTCTGGACCAGAAGAAAGAAGATGGGCCAAAGAACACCACAAGAGGGGTCCCAGGGTGGCCATCCTCCACTAGGGCGCGCCAGAGGCCCCCTGGCGCGGCCTGGTGGGGGATGGGCACCTCGGGCACCCCCACAACCGACTATCGTGCCTATAAATTCCCAGAAAATCCAAAAACCCTAGAGGAGTCGACGAAACACAATTCCAGCCGCCGCAAGTTCCAGAACCGCGAGATCCAATCTAAACACCATCACGGAGGGGTTCATCTTCCTCATAGGTGCCTCTCCGATGATACGTGAGTAGTCCACCATAGACTTACGGGTTCGTAGGCAGTAGCTAGATGGCTTCTTCTCTCTCTCTTATGATTCTCAATACAATGGTCTCTTGGAGATCTATTTGATGTAAACTTTTGCGGTGTGTTTGTTGGGATCCGATGAATTTTGAGTTCATGATCAGTTTCTATCCATTAATATTATTTGAGTCTTCTTTGATCTCTTATATGCATGATTACTTATAACTCGTATTTCTTCTTCGAATCTTAGGTTTAGTTAGGCCAACTAGATCAATTTTTCTTGCCATGGGAAGAGGTGCTTTGTGATGGGTTCGATCTTGCGGTGTTCTTTCCCAGTGACAGAAGGGGCAGCAAGACACACATGTATCGTTGCTATTAAGGATAACAAGATGGGGTCTATTCCTACATGAATAGATCCTGTCTACATCATGTCATCGTTCTTATTGCATTACTCCATTTTTCCATGAACTTAATACACTAGATGCATGCTGGATAGCGGTCGATGTGTGGAGTAATAGAGGTAGATGCAGGCAGGAGTCGGTCTATCTATCTTGGACGTGATGCCTATATAATGATCATCGCCTTGGATATCGTCATGACTATTCGATTTTCTATCAATTGCCCAACAGTAATTTGTTCACCCACCATGCGCTATACTCATGAGAGAAGCCACTAGTGAACCCTATGGCCCCCGGGTCTACTTTTCTATCGTATTGCTTTCCGATCTACGTTTTTTGCAATCTTTGTTTTCAGATCTACAAAACCAAAAAACCAAAAATATATTGCTGCATATTTACTCTTTCTATTTGTGTTCTTGAGAGATCTATCACTCCTATCTATCATTAACTAATCTATCTATTTACCGTAGAGAGATTGACAACCTCTCTTTCGCATCGGGTTGCAAGTATTTGTTGTTTGTGTGCAGGTGCTGCTTATTGGGTGGTGGTGATCCTCCTACTGGTTCGATAACCTTGGTTTCATAACTGAGGGAAATACTTACCGTCGTTGTGCTGCATCATCCCTTCCTCTTTGGGGAAATACCGACACAGTCCAAGCTCGTCATTTGTTTTCCCTCGGTAGACGTTGTTCCGACATTGAGATCGATGTCACTAATGAAGACTCATTGTTATCTTTAGAAGTGCCAGGCAAGCAATCGCCCTTGAGCATTTCGATACAATCCCGCTCTCTCGCTCTTGCTCTCATTTCAATGCATTAGGACAACACGATTCAATTGTTACTTGTGTTTCGGTAGATGAACCCATTTCTTTGCATGACCTGTCATTGTCATAGTAAATAGCTAAACCTTCCCAGCATGATTAGGAGTTGCTTGAGCCATGTTGTGACCCTTCAACCAGTCATGCTTGCTATGCTTAGAGTTGAGTTGGTTTGAACATCTGGGTGATGAGTTGGAATGAACATGTCCTGCTGATGGGAGTTAAGCATGTGAACCTGTTTTGGTACAGGTAGCGATGAGAGGCCATGTAGGAGTACATGGTGGGTTGTCTTATTGATGCCGTACTTAGGACCTGAGATCTTATGTTTGTGTTCCAAGACTAGTTACTACCACACATTGAGGACTCAGTGATCCTAATCAGCTCGGCCTGTTAACCTACCCTGTTCTCAGTCCAGGAGTCACAGCAGTTCGAAATGTTTATAGGTTGTGGCACGGCCTGCAAAGTGGATGAACGGCCCACTCGGGACCGGCTTGGGGCCCTGCTCACATCGTTTGAAGCCATGTTGGAAACCTTGGCCGGACTTCCATTATGGGTTCCAACTCAGATAGGCGACTACCTTGGACATGAGTCGTTGTAAGTTAACGTCCGTGGCCGACATCCTCGCCGAGCTTCCGCTTGAAGGTTGCCGAGTACATGACGTGTAAAGGGCGATAAGTGGTGGAAGCATGTGTGATGAAGTACACCCCTGTAGGGTAAACTATCTATTCGAATAGCCGCGTCCGCGGATATGGACTACTTGGAGACTTGCATGGTTCATAGACAATTTAAATGGATACTTTAAAATGTGCAAGATAAGTATGAGTGCTATGGATGGCCTTCTCGTAGGAAGACGGGAGAGGATCCATAGTGGTGTATTGATGTGGTGAATATGTGGACTCGTGTGCGCTCTCTCGTAGGGAGACGAGAGAGGGATGATACTTTGTCGTAGTTCAGGTTAGCCAAAGGTCAAAGCTGGCATTTCTACAGTAAACCCCACAATCCCGTTCATTGATATATGATGCATGAGTAGATAGCTCTGATGTAAGTCTTGCTGGGTACCTTCATACTCACTGTTGCTTATTTACATTTTTGCAGAGATACACATTGTTCACTTTACGCTTTCTTCTTGACGTTGACATCGACGAGTAGCTTGGGAACCCAGATTGCAGTCTGGCTCCTTTGGTAGGGTCGTTGTAGCTTTTCAGGCTCTTCCAGCCATTTTCAGTAGATGTTTGTACCCAGACATGTATAACTTCCGCTTGATGTTTGTATGCTCTGAATGTTAGGTCATGTGACCCCCTCTGCTTGTAACATTATACTATGTTGGCTCTTCGGAGCCTTCTAAATAAATGGTGTGTTCTAGAGTTATGTTGTGATGCCATGTTGTATCTACAAATATCGTGCATATTGCGTGTATGTTTGAAATGCATTGGTATGTGTGGGATTCGACACCTAGTTGTGTGCCTATGGTAGCCTTCTTTACAGGGAAATGCCTCTTTGTGTTTCCGTTGAGCCCTGGTAGCTTGCTACTGCTCCGGACACATTGATTGACCGGCATGTATCCTTCTTTGTTGATGTGTCTGTCCCTACGGGGAAATGTCACGCGGTGTAATGGAGTCCGTTTAGCTTGCTACGACTCGTCTACACACGCTGATGACCGACACTTGCATTGTTGGGTTATGTATATTTGTTCCTGTATGGTTGTGCCACTTGGGTCTATAACTAGTTATGTCGCCAGGGTTCTCTGACATATGATTGCTAGCGACATATTCATATACATGAGCCAAAAGGCGCAAACGGTCCCGGCCAAGGTAAGGTGGCAGCCGTGGAGCTTACCGTGCGTGAGGCCACAAAGGGATATGATTTGTTACATGCTAGATTTTTATAGCTTAGGATCGGGGTCCCGACATGAAGACACGGAGGTTTTTGGTGTGGTTCTGATAGGTGGTGCTATCGTACATCCACGTTGATGGAGACTTCGACCCACGGAGGGTAACGGCTACGCGATTCCACAAAGGGCTCCACCCACAAAGGGTCCACGTAGAAGCAACCTTGTCTATTCCACCATATCTTACGTCCATGAAAGACTAGCCTCACATGGGGTAGATGTTCACGAAGTAGGCGATCTCCTTGCCCTCCTTGGTCTTGTGCTTCAAAAGATAGTCTCCTCAACACTCAATCACTCTCTCACAGATTTGGCTTAGTAGAAGAGGATGATTGGGTGGAAAGCAACTTGGGGAGGCTAGAAATCAAGGATCTATTGGTTGGAGTGGAATCCCTTGATCTCAACACATGAGTAGGTGGTTCTCTCTCAAAAATGAATGGTGGAAGTGTAGTTTCATTCTGATGGCTCTCTCAATGAGTGAGAGGGGGTGGAGGGGTATTCATAGCCTTCTCCAAAAATCCACCAATACAACGTTATTGTCCAAACTCGGTGACACCAAAGTGAAAACTCAGTGCTATCGACTAGTGCAAAATGTCCTAACTTTTGGCTTTTCGGTGAGACTGAATGGAACATATCGATCAGACCGATTCGTCTTAACCTAGGCAGATCCAGTACTTCGGTGGCACCAAAACATAAAACTTGGAAGTTCCAAAATTAAATAGTTCGACCACAGAAGGTTGGTCACTGCTTTTCGGTTCCACCGAACGCAGTCTCGGTTCTACCGAGGTGCTAGGGTTTGGCATAGGATCTGTCTCGGTGGGACCAAAGTGAAAAACTTGGTGGCACCGAATATGGAGTTTAGGGTTTAAGACAGATGGTTTTGCGATATTTTGTTTGAGGCTTTTGGTGGCATATCTCTAAGCACTTGAGCAACCAGATCATCATCAGTACCTCATCCCCTCTTAATAGTATTGGCTTTCCTATGGACTCAATAGTGATCAAATCACAAAAAATAAAATGTAGAGCCTTGAAGCTTTTGCCAATAATAGTACTTTGCATCTTAGGGGATCCTCCTCACAATTCCTTGCCAATTCAGTATTGGGACTTTTCCTAAAATGTACAAGATGAAACTGTTAGTCCAAGAGATAATGCATGTTGTCATTAATCTCCAAAACCACCAAGGGAGCATTTGTGCTTTCAATGACATACAAACATTAGAAACTAGTTGCAACTCCTGGACAGAGATCGATGCGGTTCATAAGTTGAGAGGGGTCATTGGTTTCCAGCCAGCGTGTGGTAGTAACTGTTCTTGGATAACATACACAGAACTCAACTCTTAAGTACGGTCTTAATGAGACAACCCACCATGTACTCCTACATGGCCTCTCATCGCTACCTTTACCAAATCGGGTTCACACACTTAACTCTCAACATCAAAACATGAGCACACCATTCCAATTCATTCCCAGATGAATCAAACCTTAAACAACTCTAAGCACTAGAAAGCATGACATGGATGAATGGTCACAACATGGCTCAAGCAACTCCTAATCATGCTAGGATTATGGTTCATCTATTTACGGTGATAATGAGAGGTCATGCAGAGGAATGGGTTCAACTACCGAAACAGGTAACAGTTGAAACGTTGTTGTCCTAATGCAATAACAGAGATCAAGAGCGAGAGAGTGGGATTGTATCGAAATGCTCAAGGGGGTTTGCTTGCCTGACAAAGCATCAGTTTACTGCTCCTCAGATGGATACTCGATCGTACTCTCCGAAACAAGACCTAACACGACGAACAAACATCAAAGGGGGACAAATCAATACACATCAAATGCAACAACATGATGCATGATCATGGCATGGAGATATGATGTGTTTTGAGCTAATGCACCTAGCAACAATTTAAATGAAGTTGAATCAAATCCTAGTTTCAAATTCAAGCTTCACATAAGGCATTTCAAATGCCATTCATTTAAATTGTTCTATCCAACAACTTAAAGTTGTTTAAACATACATGAAAATGGTATAGATGGATAGATTGGATTTTTTGATCATTTTTCATATATAAATTATTTCCATTGGAGTTATAGATTATTTTATATGAATTTTCAAAGTTTTGGATATTTTCTGGAATTCCCAAATCATTTCTCAGAAAAGAAAAACTAGAAAAGCTCATTATGACATCATCTCTACGTCAGCCTGGTGTCAGCGAGTCAACCGAGTCAAACCTGATTAGTGGGACCTATTGGTCAGTGAGTCATCTAACTAACAAAATTAGTTAGTGTTAATTTTTGTCTAATCCAAAATTAACCAGGGCTTGGGCCCACATGTCATAGACTCTGGGGGTTGTTAGTGGTCAAGTGGGGTCAAACCCTCCGGTTATGAATGGTGGTTAGCCGCCACCGAGGCCAGATGCAGCGGAGGGCTGCGGGTTTTGTGCTCTGGCGACCAAACGGATGGCCGAGGTCATCCACACGTAGCTGGTAGCTAGTCGTGTCGATTGGTGCAAGTAACATCACGAGAGGTGGGACAAAGCGATGACGACGAGCTCTACGGCGGCGGCCGGAGTACTGCGAGGACGGGAACGCCGCTACAATGTGCAGCTCGACCTGCTGACGACACCTATCTGACCCGTGTGTGCTCACGAAGCCATTGGACATGCTCGTGTGAGCAAACAGTCACTGGAGTGACACCGACGACGAGCCCGAGCGAAGGTGAGGTTCGGCTTCGATGGTCGTGGCGGTTTGCGGATGAAAAAGACGCGAGGAAGAGAGGGTTTCGAGGCAGGATCTCACAATGGTTGCAACGGGCGTCTCTGTGACCTCGGGGATGCACGGGCGATGGAGAAATCGCGACGGCGATCGTCGGAGCCCAAGATGGATGATGAAGTTTATTGTGGGATTCCGAGCTTTCGAGCTCGTTCTCTTCTTCATGAACACATGCAGCGACGTGGCGGAGCTCCATGACACAGTTGGACGGCGAGGGGAGCACGGTGGCTACGTGGTTTACGGCCGCGCGAACACGGAGATCTCGGCATGGCGAAAATCGAGCAAGGGAGAGAGCGAGGGGAGGAATGGGAAGGCCAGCTCGATCGGGACGACATCGCAATGCTTATCCACGGCTTTGGTGAGGTAGGTAGGCAGCTATGGACGTGGCGGCCTCGATGCGTAGTGCGCTGTCTCGCATCTGCCTACTGGCAGAGGTTGAAGACGACTAACGTGTGCCGGCCTTGTGGGCTGGGTCGGCTGCTACAGTAGCAGGCCACACAGGTGAGATCTCTCTCTCTCTCTCTCCCTCTCCCTCTCTCTCCCTCTCCCTCTCTCTCTTACTTGTCTTTTCCTTTTCTGTTTTGTTTTTCTATTTTTTCAGTCTGTTTTGATTTAGTTTTGAAACCAAACCATTTTTTGTAAATTCCGAAAATCATTGTGGGTGCTATATGAAATATTCTTGAGCCCCACATAAAGTTTCGGAATATTTGGAGCATTTAAATTATATATACCATTTAAATAGCTACAGTTCAAATAATTTTGAGTTAATTAAAAATCCAAAATATCCTAGAAATATTTGCATCATTTTTGGCACATGCTTTCATCTTCTTCAAAAATCATGAACTTTTATGAAGGGCATTTTGAGTTCATTGAAAATATTTTTAGTTGAACCTATTTGAATATCAAATAGCTAGGGTTTGATCATCCCCATTTCAGTTTTAATATAAAATGTAAACATGATGCAACACAAGTGTTAGCCTAGTGCATACTAGAACTAGGGTTGTAACACCTAACCTATATAGCCTATATAAAGAGAGCGGAGGCGCATGAGGAGAGCCACCTGTTGGAAATATGCCCTAGAGGCAATAATAAAATGGTTATTATTGTATTTCCTTGTTCATGATAAATGTTTATTATCCATGCTATAATTTATTGATTGGAAACTCAAATACATGTGTGGGTACATAGACAACAATGTGTCCCTAGTAAGCCTCTAATGGACTAGCTCGTTAATCGAAGATGGCTGTGGTTTCCTAGCCATGGGCAAGAGTTGTCATTTGATGATGGGATCACATCATTAGGAGAATGATGTGATGGACAAGACCCAAACTATGAACGTAGTATATGATCATGTCAGTTTATTGCTATTGTTTTCTGCAAGTCAAGTATGTGTTACTATGACCATTAGATCATGTGACTCACTGACACCGGAGGAATACCTTGTGTGTGTCAAACGTCACAACGTAACTGGGTAACTATAAAGATGCTCTACAGGTATCTCCGAAGGTGTCTGTTGAGTTGGCATGGATCAAGACTGGGATTTGTTACTCCGTGTGACGGAGAGGTATCTCAGGGCCCACTCGGTAATACAACATCACAATGAGCCTTGCAAGCAAAGTGACTAAAGTGTTAGCCATGGGATCTTGTATTACGGAACGAGTAAAGAGACTTGCTGGTAACGAGATTGAACTAGGTATGGAGATACCGACGATCGAATCTCGGGCAAGTAACATACCGATAAACAAAGGGAACAGCGTACGGGATTGACTGAATCCTTGACATAGAGGTTCAACCGATAAAGATCTTCGTAGAATATGTAGGAACCAATATGGGCATCCAGGTCCCGCTATTGGTTATTGACCGTAGAGATGTCTCGGTCATGTCTACATAGTTCTCGAACCCGCAGGGTCTGCACACTTAACGTTCGATGACGTTTCGGTATTATTGGGTTATGTATGTTGGTGACCGAAGGTTGTTCGGAGTCCCGGATGAGATTCCGTACGTCACGAGGAGCTCCGGAATGGTCCGGAGGTAAGGATTGATATATAGGAAGTTGATATTCGGGCACCGGAATGGTTTCGGAGTTTGCCCGGGTTTCATCGGGAGTGCCGGAAGGGTTCCGGGGGTCCACCGGGTGGGTCCACCTGCCCCGGAGGGCCCCATGGGCTGTGAGAGGGGGTGCACCAGTCCCTGGTGGGCTGGCCGCCCTCCCACAAGGCCCATGCGGCCGAAGGGTGGAGGGGGGAACCCTAAAGGGGGCCGGCCAACTTGCCTTGGGGGCCAAGGCACCCCTTGGCCGCCACCCCCCCTCTCTTGGCCGGCGCCCCTAGGGGTGGGAATCCTAGGGGTCCGACCCCCTCTCCCTCTCCCCCTATATATATGAGAGGGGAGGGAGGGCTGCTACCACCACAAGCCACGGCGCAGCCCTCCCTCTCCCCTAGATCATCTCTCCTCTAGTTTGACTCGGCGTTGCTTAGCGAAGCTCTGCCGGATCAGCTCCACCACCACCGCTGCCACGCCGTCATGCTACCGGAGAACCCATCTACCTCTCCGCCCTCGCTTGCTGGATCAAGGAGGCGGAGATCGTCATCGAGCTGTACGTGTGCTGAACACGGAGGTGCCGTCCGTTCGGCGCTAGATCGTGATTGGATAGCGGGACGGCTTGCGATTTGGATCGCGAAGACGTTCGACTACATCAACCGCGTTTCTTAACGCTTCCCGCTTAGCGATCTACAAGGGTATGTGGATCCGATCTCTCCTCTCGTAGATGCTCATCTCCATGGATAGATCTTGTATGTGCGTAGGAAATTTTTTGTTTCCCATGCAACGTTCCCCAACAGTGGCATCATGAGCTAGGTCTATGCATAGATGAGATCACGAGTAGAACACAAAGGAGTTTGTGGGCGTTGATATTCAGATTGCTTCCCTCCTTAGTCTTTTCTTGATTCAGTTGTATTGTGGGATAAAGCGGCTCGGACCAACCTTACTTGTCCACGTACGATAGACCGGTTCCATCGACTGACATGTAACTCTGTTGCATAAGATGGCTGGCGGGTGTCTGTCTCTCCCACTTTCGTTGAATCGGATTCAACAGAGGCGGTCCTTGTAGAAGGTGAAATAGCAACTTGTATATCACCGTTGTGGTTTTGCGTAGGTAAGAATCGTTCTTGCTAGATACCCATAGCAGCCCCGTAAAACATGCAACAACAAATTAGAGGACGTCTAACTTGTTTTTGTAGGGTATGATATGATATGATATGGCCAGAAACATGATGAGATATATGTGATGTATGAGATGATCATGTTTTGTATAGATTATCACGACTTGCATGTCGATGAGTACGGCAACCGGCAGGAGCCATAGGGTTGTCTTTAATTTATTTTCGCCTTTTTGCTTTGCTTTATCGCTATGAGTTAGCAATAGTTCTAGAAGCAATAGTTGGCGCGACAACCTCATGGCAACATGTTGATGGAGATCAAGATGATGGAGATCATGGTGTCATGCCGGTGACAATGGAGATCATGCCGATGCTTTCAAGATGGAGATCAAAAGCACAAGATCATGGCCATATCATGTCACTTATGATTTGCATGTGATGTTAATCCTTTTATGCACCTTGTTTTGCTTAGGACGACGGTAGCATTATAAGGTGATCACTCATTAAAATTTCAAGATAAAATTGTGTTCTCCCCGAGTGTGCGCCGTTGCGAAAGTTTGTCGTTTCAAGACACCACGTGATGATCGGGTGTGATAGACTCTACGTTCACATACAACGGGTGCAAGCTAGTGTTGCACATGCGGAACACTCGGGTTAAACTTGACGAGCCTAGCATGTACAGACATGGCCTCGGAACACAAGAGACCGAAAGGTCGAACATGAGTCATATAGTAGATATGTTCAACATGGAGATGTTCACCATTGAAACCACCTCATCTCACGTGATGATCGGACTTGGGTTGGTGAATTCGGATCATGTAGCACTCGGATGACCGGAGGGATGTCAATTTGAGTGGGAGTTTTTAAGTAATATGATTAACTAAACTCATTATCTTGAACAATAGTCTAAGTTGTCTTTGCATATTTTATGTTGTAGATCAATGGCTCGCGCAGTAGTTCCCCTGAATTTCAATGCATTCCTAGAGAAAGCTAAGCTGAAAGATGATGGAAGTAACTTTGTAGACTGGGCCCGTAATCTGAGGATTATCCTCATGGCTTCCCAAAAGGCTTATGTCCTTGATGCACCGCTCGATGAGCCACCCGCTCCAGTGTCGTCTCTAGATGTTGCGAACACCTAGCAGTCGCGTTCAGATGATTACTCAATACTTCAGTGTGCTATGTTGTATGGCTTAGAGCCGGGACTTCAAAGGCGTTTTGAACATCATGGAGCATATGAGATGTTCCAGGAGTTGAAGTTTATCTTTGAGAAGAATGCCCGGATCGAGAGGTATGAGACCTCCGATAAATTCTATGCTTGCAAAATGGAGGAGAACGGGTCTGTTAGTGAGCACATACTCAGAATGTCTGGGTATTCCAACCGTCTGGCCGAGTTGGGAATTGCCCTCCCGCCGGAGGCGATCACTGACAGAGTTCTTCAATCACTGCCACCTAGCTACAAGAGCTTTGTGTTGAACTATAACATGCAAGGGATGAACAAGTCAGTCGCCGAGCTGTTTGCGATGCTGAAAGTCGCTGAGTCTGAAATCCAGAAGGAGCATCAAGTGTTGATGGTCAATAAAACCACTAGTTTCAAGAAAAATGGCAAGGGCAAGAAGGGTAACTCCAAGAAGAGTGGCAAAGCAGTTGCCCCTCCCATGAAGAAACCCAAGGCTGAACCCAAGTCAGAAACTGAGTGCTTTCATTGCAAGGGTACTGGCCACTGGAAGCGGAACTGCCCCAAGTATCTGGCCGACAAGAAGGCGGCCAACACCAAACAAGGTATATATGATATATATGTTATTGATGTATACCTTACCAACTCTCGTTGTAGTGCCTGGGTATTTGATACCGGTTCGATTGCTCACATTTGCAACTCAAAACAGGAACTGCGGAATAGACGGAGGCTGGCAAAGGACGAAGTGACGATGCACGTGGGAAATGGTTCCAAGGTTGATGTGATCGCCGTCGGCACGCTCGCTCTTCGACTACCATCGGGATTAGTGATGAACCTGAATAATTGTTATTTAGTGCCTGCGATAAGCATGAACATTATATCTGGATCTTGTTTATTGCGAGACGGTTACTCATTTAAATCAGAGAATAATGGTTGTTCTATTTATATGAGTAATATCTTTTATGGTCATGCACCCAATGTGAGGGTTTTATTCTTATTGAATCTCGATAGTGACGATACACATGTTCATAACATTGATGCCAAAAGATGTAGAGTTGATAATGATAGCACCACTTTCTTGTGGCACTGCCGCTTAGTTCATATTGGTGTAAAACACATGAAGAAACTCCATGCTGATGGACTTTTGGAGTCACTTGATTTTGAATCACTTGACACATGTGAACCATGCCTCATGGGCAAGATGACTAAAACCCCGTTCTCTGGAACAATGGAACGGGCAAGTGACTTGTTGGAAATCATACATACTGATGTGTGCGGTCCGATGAGCATTGAGGCGCGCGGTGGATATCGTTATTTTCTCACCTTCACCGATGACTTAAGTAGATATGGGTATATTTACTTAGTGAAACATAAGTCTGAAACATTTGAAAAGTTCAAGCAATTTCAGAGTGAAGTTGAGAATCATCGTAACAAGAAGATTAAATTCCTATGATCTCATCGAGGAGGAGAATATCTGACTTATGAGTTTGGCAATCACTTAAGACAATGTGGAATTGTTTCACAGTTGACGCCACCTGGAACACCACAGCGTAATGGTGTGTCCGAACGTCGTAATCGAACCTTATTGGATATGGTGCGGTCTATGATGTCTCTTGCCAATTTGCCACTATCGTTTTGGGGTTATGCGTTAGACAGCTGCATTCACTTTAAATGGGGCACCATCTAAATCCGTTGAGACGACGCCGTATGAACTGTGGTTTGGCAAGAAACCAAAGTTGTCGTTTCTTAAAGTTTGAGGATGCGATGCTTATGTCAAAAAGCTTCAGCCTGAAAAGCTGGAACCCAAAGCGGAGAAATGCGTCTTCATAGGATACCCAAAAGAGACGGTTGGGTACACCTTCTATCTCAGATCCGAAGGCAAAGTGTTTGTCGCTAAGAACGGGTCATTTCTTGAGAAAGAGTTTCTCTCGAAAAAATTGAGTGGGAGGAAGATAGAACTTGATGAGGTTGTTGAACCTTCACTTCAACCAGAGAGTAGCACAGCGCAGAAAGATGTTTCTGTGCTACATCAGTTGAAGAGGAAGCTAATGATAGTGATCATGATGCTTCGGATCAAGTTACTGTCGAACCTCGTAGGTCGACAAGGGCACGTACTGCTCCTGAGTGGTACGGTAACCCTGTCTTGGAGGTCATGTTGTTGGACAACGATGAACCTACGAGCTATGGAGAAGCGATGGTGGGCCCGAATTCCAACAAATGGTTAGAGGCCATGAAATCCGAGATAGGATCCATGTATGAAAACAAAGTGTTGACTTTGCAAGTATTACCTGAAGGGCGGAAGGCCATTCAGAATAAATGGATCTTTAAGAGGAAGACGGACGCGGACGGTAATGTCACGGTCTATAAAGCTCGACTTGTGGCAAAGAGTTTTTCACAAGTTTAAGGAATTGACTACGATGAGACTTTCTCTCCCGTAGTGATGCTAAAGTCCGTCAGAATCATGTTACCAATAGCTGCATTTTTCGATTAAGAAATTTGGCAGATGGATGTCAAAACAGCGTTCCTCAACGGTTTCCTTGAGGAAGAGTTGTATATGATGCAACCAGAAGGTTTTGTCGATCCAGAGAATGCTGACAAGGTTTGCAAGCTCCAGCGATCCATTTATGGACTGGTGCAGGCATCTCGGAGTTGGAATAAGCGCTTTGATGAGGTGATCAAAGCGTTTGGTTTTATACATGTTTACGGAGAAGCTTGTATTTACAAGAAAGTGAGTGGGAGCTCTATAGTGTTTCTAATATTATATGTGGATGACATATTGCTGATTGGAAACAATATAGAATTTTTGGAAAGCGTGAAGGAATATTTGAACAAGAGTTTTTCAATGAAGGACCTAGGAGAAGCTGCTTTCATATTAGGCATCAAGATCTATAGAGATAAATCAAGACGCTTAATAGGACTTTCACAGAGCACATACCTTGATAAAGTTTTGAAGAAGTTCAAAATGGATCAGTCCAAGAAAGGGTTCTTGCCTGTGTTGCAAGGTGTGAAGTTGAGTAAGACTCAATGCCCAGTGACTGCAGAGGATAGAGAAAAGATGAGTGTCATCCCCTATGCTTCTGCGATAGGCTCTATCATGTATGCAATGCTGTGCACAAGACCGGACGTCGGCCTTGCCATAAGTATGGCCGGAAGGTTTCAAAGTAATCCAGGAGTGTATCACTGGACGGCGGTCAAGAATATCCTAAAGTACCTGAAGAGGACTAAGGAAATGTTTCTCGTTTATGGAGGTGATCAAGAGCTCACCGTAAAGGGTTACGTCCATGCAAGCTTTGACACTGATCCGGATGACTCTAAGTCTCAAACTGGATACGTATTTATTCTCAATGGAGGAGCGGTAAGCCGGTGCAGTTCCAAGCAAAGCGTGGTAGCTGATTCTACATGTGAAGCGGAGTACATAGCTGCCTCGGAGGCAGCGAAGGAAGGTGTCTGGATGAAACAGTTCATGACGGATCTTGGAGTTGTGCCGAGTGCACTGAACCCAATGACTCTGTTCTGTGACAACACTGGTGCCATTGCTCTAGCCAAGGAACCAAGGTTTCACAAGAGGACCAGACACATAAAGCGACGCTTCAATTCCATCCGCGATTACATCGAGGGAGGAAACATAAATATTTGCAAAGTACACACGGATCAGAATATTGCGGATCCGTTGACTAAGCCTCTTCCACGAGGGAAACATGATCAACACCAGAACTGTATGGGTGTCAGATTCATTACAATGTAAATCACATAGTGATGTGAGCTAGATTATTGACTCTAGTGCAAGTGAGAGACTGTTGGAAATATGCCCTAGAGGCAATAATAAAATGGTTATTATTATATTTCCTTGTTCATGATAAATGATTATTATCCATGCTATAATTGTATTGATTGGAAACTCAAATACATGTGTGGGTACATAGACAACAATGTGTCCCTAGTAAGCCTCTAATGGACTAGTTCGTTAATGAAAGATGGATGTGGTTTCCTAGCCATGGGCAGGAGTTGTCATTTGATGATGGGATCACATCATTAGGAGAATGATGTGATGGACAAGACCCAAACTATGAACGTAGCATATAATCGTGTCAGTTTATTGCTATTGTTTTCTGCATGTCAAGTATGTGTTCCTATGACCATGAGATCATGTGACTCACTGACACCGGAGGAATATCTTGTGTGTGTCAATCGTCACAACGTAACTGGGTGACTATAAAGATGCTCTACAGGTATCTCCGAAGGTGTCTATTGAGTTGGCATGGATCAAGACTGGGATTTGTTACTCCGTGTGACGGAGAGGAATCTCAGGGCCCACTCGGTAATACAACATCACAATGAGCCTTGCAAGCAAATTGACTAAAGTGTTAGCCACGGGATCTTGTATTACGGAACGAGTAAAGAGACTTGCTGGTAACGAGATTGAACTAGGTATGGAGATACCGACGATCGAATCTCGGGCAAGTAACATACTGATAAACAAAGGGAACAGCGTACGGGATTAACTGAATCCTTGACATAGAGGTTCAACCGATAAAGATCTTCATAAAATATGTAGGAACCAATATGGGCATCCAGGTCCCGCTATTGGTTATTGACCGTAGAGATGTCTCGGTCATGTCTACATAGTTCTCGAACCCGCAGGGTCTGCACACTTAACGTTCGGTGACGTTTCGGTATTATTGGGTTATGTATGTTGGTGACCGAAGGTAGTTTGGAGTCCCGGATGAGATCCCGGATGTCACGAGGAGCTCCGGAATGGTCCGGAGGTAAGGATTGATATTTAGAAAGTTGATATTCGGGCACCGGAATGGTTTCGGAGTTTGCCCGGGTTTCGTCGGGAGTGCCGGAAGGGTTCCGGGGGTCCACCAGGTGGGTCCACCTGCCCCGGAGGGCCCCATGGGCTGTGAGAGGGGGCGCACCAGTCCCTGGTGGGCTGGCCGCCCCTCCCACAAGGCCCATGCGGCCGAAGGGTGGAGGGGGGAACCCTAAAGGGGGTCGGCCACCTTGCCTTGGGGGCCAAGGCACCCCTTGGCCGCCGCCCCCCCTCTCTTGGCCGCCGCCCCTAGGGGTGGGAACCCTAGGGGCCGACCCCCTCTCCCTCTCCCCCTATATATATGAGAGGGGAGGGAGGGCTGCTACCACCACAAGCCACGGCGCAGCCCTCCCTCTCCCCTAGATCATCTCTCCTCTAGTTTGACTCGGCGTTGCTTAGCGAAGCTCTGTCGGATCAGCTCCACCACCGCCGCCGCCACGCCGTCGTGCTATCGGAGAACCCATCTACCTCTCCGCCCTCGCTTTCTAGATCAAGGAGGCGGAGATCGTCATCGAGCTGTACGTGTGCTGAACGCGGAGGTGCCGTCCGTTCGGCGCTAGATCGTTATTGGATCGCGGGACGGCTTGCGATTTGGATCGCGAAGACGTTCGACTACATCAACCACGTTTCTTAACGCTTCTCGCTTAGCGATCTACAAGGGTATGTGGATCCGATCTCTCCTCTCGTAGATGCTCATCTCCATGGATAGATCTTGTATGTGCGTAGGAAATTTTTTGTTTCCCATGCAACGTTCCCCAACACCACCCTTCCATCCTTGGTCGCCGTCTCTCCCAAATCCTCCCATCTCCTCGCGTAGATGCTTGGCGAAGCCCTGCTGCAGTACGCTGCCACCACCACCACACCGTTGTGTTGGACCATATCTCGTCTACCTCTCCTCTCTCGCTTGGTGGATCAAGAAGGAGGAGATGTCACCGAGCACTACGTGTGCATATCTCGGAGGTGTCGCTTGTCCGGTGCTTGGATCAGATTGGATCACAACGCGAGTATGACTACGTCAACCACGATTTCTAGACCGTTAATGCTTTCGGTCTACAAGGGTATGTAGACACTTCTCCCTTTCGTTTCTAGCATCTCCATAGAATAGATCTTAGGTGATTCGTAGGAAAAAAATGTTTTCCATGCAACGTTCTCAAAAGTGGCATCATGAGCTAGGTCTATGCATAGATGTTATTTGAACGAGTAGAACACAAATTGGTTGTGGGCGTTGATGTTCAGATTGCTTACCTCATTTGTTATTTTGGATTTGGTGGTATTGTGGGATGAAGCAGCCCGAACCAACCTTACTTGTCCTCGCACAAGAGGCCGGTTCCACAATTGACATGCAACTTGTATTGCATATGTGGCTAGCGGGTGTCTGTCTCTCCCACTTTAGTTGAATCTGATTTGACAATGGCGGTCCTTGAAGAAGGTTAAAAAGGCAACTTTTATATCACCGTTGTGGCTTTGCATAGGTAAGAACAATACTTATTAGTTGCCCCTAGAAGCCATGTAAAACATGCAACAACAAAGTAGAGGACGTCTCACTTGTTTTTGCAGGGCATGTGATGTGGTATGGCCAAGATGTGATTTGATATAGTTGGTATATAAGATGAACATATTTTGTAATAGGTTCACGACTTGCATGATCCCTGATCTATGAAATAAATTTGCCATGTTTCATAAATAAAACTCCAAAACTTGACGTGGCAACACATGTTTATTTGCCATGGCAAAGAACACATCTTCAAATTGGCATGAAAAGATGCATTAGATTTGTCATGGCCACAAAAAGGAAAGAGTTTTCCATGGATAGCTTTAAATGTAGAAGAATAAATGAATAGATGAAACATATCATGGCAATTTTAGTGTAAATACTATGTCAACTTCAGTGTAACATCATGACAACTTTTGACCCCCAAAAAAGTCTTTGAAATATAATAATATGGGATCTGGTTTTGAAGATTTCGTCGAGAGGGATTATTTTAATCAGATTTTTTATTTAAAAGAAAAAAATAAAGTTTGAAAAACCAAAAAAGACTCCGCTAATGTCGTCTGTTTTGTTGTGGATGCATGCATGTGATGATGATGTGACAAGATGAATGATGATAAAGACATTTGAACCAAATTGCTTCGTGTCACACTTGTGACACTTATAATTGAGAGAATTCCTTATTTGACCCTTTCTTAAATTTTGCTTCCCTATTTGGCCTCGGAAAAAAAATCTTCCCTGTTCGACACCTAAAATAATTTTTGTTCCTTATATGACACTTTCGTCCATTTTAGACACTAACAGTGTTAAGTGTGAGATGAAATGACCATTTTGCCCCTAGTGCATCGTTCATCACGTGCGAGTGCGGCTGTAGTGGATGGCCCATGGCGTTGAGGCAGGCTCGACCTTGGGCGTCCACGCGGATATGGCGCCACGGCATGTCGGCATGTGTGCCCGTACCATAGTGGTGCCATGAGCAACGAAAAAAATAGCGCGCTATTTCGGCGTTTTAGCGTCGCTATAGTATATTTGGGATGCTCACGTTACGTTTCAGAGAATTTGCTCGCTATGCCGCTAAATACGCTATAGTACGCTATTTACGCGCTAAACGAAAAAACGTTACAACGTTATAGCGTGGAATGGATCAAGATGGACCAAATTTGTGAGACAAACGGCAAGCTCAGCAGCCCATCGAGGCCGAAGTGTAGTTTCCTAGATCGACAGTTCTCTCTTCTCTGTTGTCGTGTAGTTCTCTATTGACATAATCCTATCTTCTGCCATATATTCATCTGTAGTTTTCTACTACTTGCTGTCTTGAACATAAACTGCCTAGATCTCATGCTGAGTTCATTTGCTATGCACAACGATTATGAGTTCATTTGCAAACAGAGGATGTCTAGTTTTGTACGGAGTACTTACTAATAGTAACTACACCTTTGACTCACATTAAACTACAGATGGGATTATGAATTTATGATCAACATGAACACATTACATCTACAAATCTCTTATATGTTGTCGCTATGTTGTATTGTTTACTTGTTGGCCTGATGCAATGTTTGCTAGTTCCATCTTCAAACTGCCATGTTGTATTATTGTTGTTCTATTGGCTGCTGTTGTTGCCTGCTAGACTTTTGGACAAGTACTTCTGTATGTAGTTGTGTTGCTATGTTTCTCCATCTAGTTCATTTTATAACTGCTATGTTGTATTGTTGTTGTTGTTCATCTTAACCAATTGTTGCATGTATGGCTCCTAGACAAAATTTTAGATGTTTAAATCCTTAATTTCTGGTATATATTTGGCATTTTTTTCAAAACGCTATTTTGAATATAGCACGCTATAGCACGCAATAACTTGTATAGCATTTGAAGAAGGGCCACGCTATTTTAGATAGCACGCTATTTTTTTCGTTGGCCATGAGTTGCGGACGACGCCGGCATCGCCTACGGTGCATGGCAGTCGCGATTAAAGATGCCTCTGCAGACTGCAGTAGTCGGACATAGCATAGTGATGCCCGAGCTCGCGAGTGAGGCCCTGGATGGAGCGATGGAGCTGCCATGGGCGTCGACATCTGCAGGTACGTACCTTGGTTCCGTCGAGGCACGAGCTAGCTGATTCCGCCGGAATTGAGGTGCACGTACGCACCAAGCAGACAGGCAACCAGGTGGATTGATTCCACGTGAACCAAGTACATGCACGTACACACGATCGGCAAGTACACATGTAGCTACTACGTACGAATTCACCGGCTAACACGCACGCGAGAACACGAGGCAAACAACAGGCGGCGGCGGCTGCCTCAGACTGGACGCGCATGTGGTTTGTGGCTGCTCATAGGTGGTTGCGGGCGTTCCTCTGGTCCTCCGTTGTGCGTGGTGTCCAGTTGTTGTCGTCATGGGCGGATTTGGGCCCCAGGCAGCCCAGGCGGCGGCCCAATCCCTTCGTATACTGTAGCATTTACTGTAGCTCGGTGCTACAGTATACGAAGGCTGCCTGGGCCCTGGCCCGGTTCGCCTGGGGCGCAGCCCAATCGAAGCCCAGGCAGCCCAGCTAACCCATCCCACGTTCGCACTCAGCCACTCACGACCTAGACGTCGCCCCGTTGCGCGCCTGCGCCACCCGCCCGCTTCCCCGCCAGCCGCTGCGCCGCCCGCCGCCCGCCGCTCCCCCGCCACCCGCCGGCTGTGCCCCCCCGCCCGCTTCCCCGCCCGCCGCTGCTCCGCCCGCCGCCCGCCGCCCGCCACCCGCCCGCTGCGCCGCCCGCCGCCCGCCGGTCGCCCCTCCCCTTCCCGGCTCCCCGCATCCCCGGCTGCCGGCTCCCGCCCGTCGGTCGCCCCTCCCCGGCTCCCCGCATCCCCTGTCCGCTGCTGGCCTGCTGCCCTGTCCGCCCTCGGCGCCGGGTCCAGCGAGGGCGCGAGCCGGCGACCCCGGCTAGGGAGCTGCCCCAGGCTGCCCGGCGGCCGGCGAGGTAGTCCTCGAGTTCGGCCTGTAGGCTGCCCTGTTTTTGTTAGTAGTTTTGTTACCAGATTGTTTGATTTTAGTTGCTATATGCCATTATATGTCTGCTTTTAGATGTAGAAACCGATTTTGACATTGAACAATTTATGTTTACAGGAAAGCAAGATGAGTAAAAGAAACAGGACATTGAATTCTTTTTTTCAAGTTCGAACCACCGAAACCGCGGAAATAGGTCCTTCAGCTCAAACAACTGAAAATCCCCCTAATGTTAGAGCAGAACTCAAACCCGGTGATGTTGAATCGGACCCCGGTAAAAGAATACCCATTGAGGATTTAGATGTAGACATTAGAGATCTTGCTAGAAGGGAGTACATTAGTATGGGTCCTTGCCAACCAACTAATCATACATATGAACAAATCAATGGTAGAAGCTTTCATAACTATTGGTTCGATAATCATCGCGGCTGGTTGGAATATAGCATTGAAAAGAAATCAGCCTTCTGCTTTTATTGTTTCCTGTTTAAGCAACCAAGAGCTGAAAACTATGGTATTGAAGCATTCACGAAACATGGATTCAAAACTTGGAAGGATGGGCCTAAAGTTTTTAATCAACATGTTGGCAAGCATGATAGTGCTCATCATAAATCTAGGCAACATTATGAGGATTTCAAAAATCAAAGACAAAATCTGCCACATGTGTTTGATAGGGGTTCTCAGAAGAAAGAAGAAGAATACAAAGCTCGTATCTTGATTATATTGAGTATTGTCAAATTTTTGATACTACAAGCTCTTGCTTTTCGTGGTCATGATGAGTCTAATAGCTCATCGAATAAGGGTAACTTTAGAGAGTTGTTGGACTTGTTCATAAAGAAAGACCCAAAGGTGGCAAAATTATTTGGCGATGCAGGAGATAACCATAAGTTGACTTCACATAAGATACAAAAGGATTTATGCAAGGTTTGTGCAAAAGTGACCACCGGTGTCATTATTGAGGAGATTGGAGATAGTAAATTTGCACTACTTGTTGATGAGTCCAGAGATGCATCAATGAAGGAGCAAATGGCTATGTGTTTGAGGTCAGTAGCTTTGCAAATGACTATGTGTGTTCTTAAAGTTTTTATATATTAATCATTCTCCTTTGTCTGTTGTAGGTATCTCAGCAAACGAGGGGAGGTGATTGAGAGATTCATGGCAATTGAGCATGTTCCTGACACGAGAGCAACTTCACTGAAGGCAGCTTTGGATGGTATGTTTGGCACACTTGGCTTATCTATGTCTAATTTGAGAGGACAGGGTTATGACGGGGCTTCAAACATGAGAGGGGAATTTCGTGGGTTGCAGAGATTGATCTTGGAGGAAAATCCTTATGCTCATTATATACACTGTTTTGCCCATCAAATACAACTAGTGGTTGTTGCTGTTGCCAAGTGTTGTTCATCAGTAAGAGATTTTTTTGAGTACACAAGCATGGTTGTTAACATTGTTAATGCTTCTTGTAAAAGACATGATCAGTTAGCCCAAGAGCAACATGATGAAATAGTGCGTCAAATAGAGGCTGGGAAACTTCATGAGGGCAGAGGGAAAAACCAATTAACAAACCTTGCAAGACCTGGTGATACACGATGGGGATCACATCATAAAACATTGTGTCGTCTTGTTGAGATGTGGAACCCGGTTCTAAAGGTGTTAGAAAATTTACACAATGATGCAGATAATGTTTCCCAAAGAACCACAGCCGCGGGGTTGATAAAACACATGGAGTCTTTTGAATTTGTTCTCATATTGCATCTTATGATTAGATTATTAGGCAAGACTAACAATCTGTCACAATGCTTGCAAATGAAAAATCAGAATATTGTACGTGCTGTTGGATTGATTAAAACCACGTTGGAGGATATTCAAAAGATAAGGCAAGATGGTTGGGATGAGCTCTTTAAAGAGGTAACATGCTTTTGTGTCAAATACAACATTGTAGTACCAAATATGGAAGATACAAGAACTGCTAATGGTCGTTCAAGGACTTGGGGTGGGGATTTGGTAACTTACATCCATCACTTCAAATTTGGAATATTCAATGTGTTGCATGATCAACTTATTGTGGAGTTAAACAACCGCTTTGCTGAAAGGTCTACTCAATTGCTGAGATGCATTGCTTGTCTTGATCCCAAGAATTCATTTGCCAATTATAGTGAAGACAAGTTAGTAGATCTTGCTAATATGTATGCTGCTGACTTCTCTACATATGAAGTTACTTTTGTCCTAAGAAACCAACTAGACTCATTCATTCGGGAAGCAAGAGTTGATCCACATTTGATGAATTGCAATGATCTTGGTCATCTTGTCATTAATATGGTGAAAACTGATATGCACACAACTTATCCCTTGGTTTACCGTCTTGTTGAGTTAGCATTGATTTTACCTGTTGCAACCGCAACAGTGGAAAGAGCATTCTCAGCAATGAGCATTATCAAGACTGGATTGAGGAACAAAATGGGTGATGATTGGATGAATCATAGAATAGTATGTTACATTGAGCGAGATGTATTTGTTACTATTGAAGAATCAAAGATAATCGAGCGATTTCAAGGTTATCGCACACGTAAAGGCCTTTTGCCTCGTCCTATCGGTAAGTTTTCACATTTTACATCTATTATTAACTAGTTTTACCTGCTATATTATGCACTGATTTACATTTCATAATTGATGATTGAAGGATTGGCTTCTTCTGCTATTGAAGATGTAGTCATGGGAGGCTCAGATCAACCAATCCTTTGATTTGGTATTAATCATTTGTATCATCTATCTATGCTACATATTGTCTTTTGATTTGTCTTGCTTTATTAGTTGACCCATTATGGAACAAATGCTACCATTGAATATTATGTTTGATTTCTTATTAGTTATGCAACATAGCTTGACTTTTATATGCCTTGAAACTAGAGTTTTCTCTCGATAGTTTTTAGCCATTAGTTTCTCGCCTGGGGCGTCAGCAAATCCTGGGTCCGCCACTGGTTGTCGTCCTTGTCTGCCGGCCATGCGTGAAGTCTACGGATGCTAATTCAGAACGTTGTGTAGTATGTGTAATCGAATTCAAAACGATGTGCTAATTGGAGGATTTAGTAGCATGTAATACTGTACTTTGAAACGTGATGAACTAAACAAAATATGGTTCCGTACTGATCATAGATATGCTAGTACAAGTTCTACGGATGTTTTGCACGCACAGACCAAATACCTAAGGAACAAAATATTGTAGCATACATATACATGTGCACATCTGTTGAACATCCCTAAAACATGGGTGAACTGTTTGCCTTTTTATTACCCAGAATAGTTACACAATGCACTATGGGCAAAATGGTCTTTTCACCTCACATTTAACACCGTTAGTGTCTAAAATGGACGGAAGTGTCATATAAGGAATAAAGTTTACTTTAGGTGTCAAATAGAGAAGAAAATTTAATTTGGGCCAAATAGGGAAGTAAAATTTAAGAAAGGACCAAATAAGGAATTCTCTCCTTATAATTTGGGTTGTTTCGAATTGGGTCTAAAAGAGCCGGGAAGACGAAGAACACACGCATCATCTTCTAGCAGATCAGAAGATCGCCAATAGGGCAATAACGAGACACGGGTGAAAGGGAAAAGTACAGAAAAGACCCGAAAATGGCAGAAAAGCGGAGCAGAAGCTGAGTCCATCAAATAATTGGCCCCTTCTTATTCACTGGCGTTTCTGAACCCATACAATAAGTGGAAATGACAATGATATATAGATCCTGAGATGCTTTAGCATGGCATGTAAATATCCTTCATAAGACGAAATTTGCAGTCTAACATCCTTTTTCACGGATAAGGTATATCACCCGTGGCAACCACGCATTCCAATACATACCCCTTATCTATCTCTTGTAGATAGCTCCACACATACACGACGGAGAAACTGTTGTCTGGGAAATATTATTCATTCATCGTATTCACAATAAACTGCACAACATGCAAGATGGCAGACAGCTCAGGACAGATCATCAATCCTTGATTTCGTACCGGAGGGGTGATTGGTCAGGTCACAATTGAAATACAGATTAACAAGATGACATTTTACAGGCACGAAAGACTGCATATTCAATGGTTGCTACGGCCATGGCGCGGCACAGCCTAACAGCAGCCTGATGATCTTTGGGTACGGTTGCCACCCACCACGTCGACAGTGTCAGGAATGTACCTACATGACAAGTTTATGTTTATCAGTTGCAACTTGAAATAAACATGATAGCGTGCTTATATGAAATAAAACACAAGTTGAAGCTTTCAGCCACCCTTCATGAAACACACCCTTCATGAAACAGAAGGTGGAGTACACGCCATGAAAACAATGGACCAAATATGAAGCAAAAAGGCTGGCATGGGTAAGCTAGCACTTGGAAAATAACAACATATGATTGCATCAACACAAATATGTTTAAGCAACAGTAAATCCAAATCCTCTAGCTATATGTGCATTAAACAGATACTCCAGTACCGAACAAGCAAGAGAGCGTGCTTACAATTCTTCTTCTGGTTCATTCTTCAGAGCATCCTTTACAATGCACTGAAAAGCGTCTTCTACATTTGTTCCTTCTTTCGCAGATGTCTCAAAGTATGGGATGTTGCCTTTTGAGGCGCACCAAGCCTTTGCCTTCTTCTCAGAGACCTAAGATAGCAGTAGACAAGTCCGTTAGCAGAGCATGGCTTGAAAATAATTTTGAGAAGACAATTAGTTGTGCTAATTACCACGCGACTGTTGCCACCATCAATATCAACTTTGTTTCCCAGCAGAACAAAAGGGAAGTTATCAGGATCAGACGGACTAGCCTGAAAAGTTGGATTTGTAGGTGAGACAGAAATCCAATCATACTGCGGTGTTAAAACATTATAAGCAACAGCAAATCTTCACCTGGATCAGAAATTCTTCACGCCAGTTGTTCAGATTATCAAATGATTTCATTGAATTAACATCATAAACTAGAACGCAACAATCTGCTCCACGGTAGAATGCAACACCAAGACTCTGAAACCTTTCCTGTCCAGCAGTATCCCATATCTACAGAGATAGAATGTGAATTATCATCATTTGTAAAGAAGCAGCAGAAGAGATAAGCATATTGAAACTGCAAAGAAAATCGTATAATTATGAAGAACCATATAAATGTACAGATTCAACAACTACCAGCTTTAAGAAAAGTGATACATGTTGATTCAGAGAAAGAAGAGCTACACGTTGCCAACGATAATTCCATGTCCATCAGATCTTACTGTTCTGAACTTCTAACAGAGTGGACACTGGATTATCTTCTTATTCATAAAAATATAAACTGGCATATGGGTCACATATTTAATTATCCATACTGCACCTTTTTTTGTGATGGAAACTATGGGCATCTATGGGTTGCATATTTCTTTTGTAATGGGAACTGGCATATGGGTCACTATGCCGATACTAGGCATTGAAGAATTTTCTGAGTCAAACAACCGAAAACTGACATTATGGGTTGCATATTTAATTTTCCATTCTGTAGCTCTTCCTTCTGTGATAAAGTAGAGACACCCCAGCTCCCAACAACTCAAATGTACAGTGTTAAGAGGAAAAGGAAAGAGGGCATATGGTACTAATGCATGCTTATAGTTAAAATTAACAGATGCAAACTATCTTTACTGGAACTAGGTAATGCCAATTGCAGGAAATGCTTTATGATACCGATGGTAAGATACAAAATTAGAGTACCACCTCGACACTTGGATGGATAATTTGCAGTATTAGGTACTGTCTCACTGTACCGACAACACTGACTCTTTTAACCATCATAGGTGACTCTGCATTAGCAAATACGTTTTCTTTTCATGTCTGCAAATTCATAGACCCCCCCCTGATTTCTATGAGTGCAATGTTAACTTCTCACAATTGTGCAATGATTACCCCCCAGATATATTTTGATATCAATTAACCCCTAGATAAGAGTAAGTGGGACACTTCAAAGTAAAAATATTACAACACGAACTTTGCTTCGGCACACCCCGTAGAAAAGTTTACAGTCGATGCAGATTAAAGGTGGAGATTAGAAAGTACCCCTTCAATCAAAAGGGATAATATAATCTTTTGTATCCAAATCAATCTATTCAATACGTTTG
Organism: Elymus sibiricus; assembly: GCA_039707655.1. Lineage (NCBI taxonomy): Eukaryota > Viridiplantae > Streptophyta > Magnoliopsida > Poales > Poaceae > Elymus > Elymus sibiricus. The sequence continues at coordinate 358,247,081 of CM077667.1, forward strand.
ATCTGCAGGCTAACATGACGATAGAGATAGCCTTTTTAAGTAACTTTAAGACTCGCGCAAACTTTTACCCAAATGATAAGGGCCACACGTGTGGCACGAAGTAACACCGCCCTGACGTTTTTACAACTAAAATTGCCATCCGAGAAAAAAAACGAAATCCAAAAGAAACTGAAACTAGCCATCCAAACAGAAAGTTGCCATGCTTCACAACTAAAGTTGCCATCCCCAGATAACTAAATTTGCCATCAAAAAACGTCAGGGAGGAATTGCACGTGTGGCACGCTAAATGATCTTCTGAAACACTATCGAACATGACCGAAGTGTGGCGTGTCTTGTCGAGGAATACAACACTCCAGCACACTTATACCCATAATAAGTGAATAAGCACTCCCGCATAATAAAAGGTGAATGAATACAATGCATCTAGAGATTCAAAAATCAAACATAAAGATACTCGGAGCAATTGCGAGAGTAGGACAACAACTTGCCCCAAGCATCGGTACATGACCACATAGGCTGAATTGCTAAGAGAAGGTACAGTACCTGCAGAGTGAAGAGCCTGTCCTCGTATTGCACCTCCTTCGTGAGGAAATCCGCGCCGATGGTGGCCTTATACTGGTTACTGAACTTCTTGTTCACATATCTGAATTACATCAAAGCTCAGGAAAACACAGACAAAGCAAAATCAAACCCTACACGACCTCGACAAAAAGGGGGGGACAAGTAATCAGAAGCGATCAGTCCACCGCGACTCGAATTGCAGGATACTGGTTCATCAAGGACGTCTTCCCGACCCTGGATCGCGGCGGATCAGCAGAAAAAGTCAGTCAGCAGAGCGAACACTGGAAGAGGCAAAAGCCGAAAAGGAGGAGGAGAGATCCGAATCCACCAACCCGCTGTCGCCGAGGATGATGACCTTGAGGAGCGTGCGGCGTCGCGAGGCCATCGGGATCTATGTGCCAAGGGCTCTTGCTCGCGCTCGTCGCGCGCCGGAGTGGTAGGGGGGGAGCAGGAGGTGGGGACGGAGGAGGGAGAGACGAAACCTAAGCTTGCGTAATCGCGTTTGCTGCCTTGCCGTCGCAGGCGGGGAACAAGGGTGCGTGTGCGTTTGGCAACAGGACAGACCACAGGGATGGGACGCGGAGCATCTGCTCCCGTTTGACTGGAAGCTTTCCAGGAAGTACCCCTACTAGTTTGCTTTTCGAAAGAAAAAAAAACAGAAGTGGTACTAGTTTGGAGTCCGATGACTGGTGCAAATGCAACTACCGCCGGCTGTCAAGGAGATCGAGCAAAGCTTAGAGCATCTTCACCCGTTTGGTGCCCCCGGGACCAAAATAGCGCCGTCTGGGGTCAACCGGCAAAAAAAATCGACGTGGGGGCAACCGGTTCCCAGTCGCCGCCCCACAATGCCATCCCACGACAATTTGAATGCAAAATTTAAAATAGCAAACGGAGCCCAAAGGATCTTCGAATACCGACTGGTCGTCCCAATCCAATCTCCCATCTGCTTATTCCAAAGCTCCGAGATGAATTCAATCTTATCTTACCGGGGTCCTTTTTCTTCGCTTTCTTCAACAATGCGAATCTACCTCACTCCTCATCATAACTCAAATACAAATTCGAGTTCCAAATTGATATTTCCTCACGTAAGCAATAAAATGTGAAACCAATATTCATCATGAAACTTCAGACGCTGGCCATTTAAAATAGGTGGAAACGGGAGACTGGAGAAGATGATCACACTTTGGAAGAGAGACAGTCGCGTACCTGCCCCGGGAGGGGGCTTTTGTTCCATACAATCACTGAACTCAACCGCTTAGACTGGAGATGGTGCCAAGTTTCGTCCAAATTACGACTAGATTCGAACGTTTTTTACAAAAGTAGACAAAAAAAAACTAGGTAAACTACGCCGTCGCCGCCGCGCCGTCTTCTACATGCCGAGCAGCCTGTAGAAGTCCGTGTAGTCGCCGTCGTCGTCGTCGTCGCCGTCGTCGCCACCGTCGTCGTCGCCGTCCTGCACGCCGCCGCCGTCCCTGCTGCACCCCTGCCTTGGGTCGCCGTGGCGATGCAGCTCGGGGTTGGAGGGCCCCGGTGCCTCCTCGTCGTCGCTTTCGTGGATGACGACGCCGCCCTCCTCGCGGCCGCGGCGACGAGCAGCGATTTCCTCGAGGGCGTGCCGCTGGCGTTCCATCTCCTCCCGGACGTAATCGTCCCGCGCCCATTTGAGGGCCGTCTCGTCGGCGGCGGCCATGGCGAGGTGCTCCTGTTTTATGGCCGTCGCCGCCGCCGTGCCAGGCTCTGTCTTGGGCCTGACAAGGCGAAGGTGGCCGCCGGGACGGGGGAAGGCTGGCGGCGGCGGCCCTCGTTGATGGTGATGCTGCCGCCACCGCTGCGCCCGCTGCGACGGAGGGGCGTCTCGCCTGGCTCGGGCTTCACGGCGACGAGCGGCGTGCGCGCGTCGGAGGAGTGGGAGCCGGACGACGAGGACGACGCCGTGGCCATCCGCCTCGGCATCCACGAGGAGCCCCTCCGGCGCGAGATGGAGGACGGCTCGGGGTACTCGAGCCGCGGCGAGTCGCCACCCTCGATGTGCTCGAGGACGGCGTCGAGCGTGTGCCCGGGAACGCCCCACCACAGGCGGCGCCCCTCGGAGTTGTGGCGGCCGCGCGTCAGGCCGCCATTGGTGGAGGCTAGCTGGTCCTCGCGGTGGCGCTCGAAGTACGCCGTCCACAGCGTGTTGCTGTCGGCGGCGTACCTTGGCTGCTGGCGCACCGCCTCGGTCAGCGACGAGCGAATCCTCGCGATTTCGGCGCGTCGCTCGGCTCCGGTTGGCACCGGTGGCACCGGGACTCCGCCGGCGCTGAGCCTCCATGTGCCCGGCACCCGCATGTCCGGCGCCGCCGGGTAGTCCGCCTCGTACAGGAGGCGGGCCTCGTCCTCGTGGAGGTGTGTCGGTGTACTAAAGTATGGGTCTTTTTAGTACCCCTTACTTGTGCACGGGCAGTTCTAGCCGTACCGCGGCAAGCCTTGCCGGGGAATAGCTATGAGTAATCACGAGACTAAGATGCCAAGGAGACGTTCAAGACAACGATCAGACCAGAAGACAGAAAGCCAAAGGGTTGCGGAGGCCCGGCAAAACCCTTGCCGGCAATGCCTCGCACCCGGCAAGACCCGATCCCGGCAAGCCCCGGGCCCGGCAAGGATTCGGTCCCGGCAAGGCTCTGCACAGTGCAGCGCTATCGCTCCAGTGCAGCGGCCAGCCTTGTCGTTTAGGGCTTGTCCTCATGGTGACGTGGTGTGATGCTGGCCACGAGATGCTTAAGCGGTGCTGATGGGATGGCTGCTTTTGCCCATCCCCTGTAAAGCTTTTCCAAGCCCAAGACGCTGAGGGACACCTCGACGGACACCTCACGGTGCATTTAATGAGCTTGTCCTAGGCCGTCAGGGTTAGGTATGATAACACTGTAGCTACTTTCCACCTCATGCCTTATCTCGTACGCCACTGTGGTAGCCCCTTTGACCCATATAAAAGGAGGCCTGAGGCGTACAGAGAGAGGGGACTTCAGAGGGCCCATTCTGTTTGCGTAGCCACTGAGTACTGTAGCTCCCAGAACTTGGCCAAGAACACAATTAATACAATCAAAGCAGGAGTAGGGTTTTACGCATCCGTGCGGCCCGAACCTGGGTAAATCCCCGTGTGCTGCTTGTTAGTTCTGCTCTTTGTGTAATCCTCTCCCCTTGCCGAACCGTAAAGGGATCCGCTCGATAGCGATCCCATAGGTGTCTGTTTCCCACGACATCTTTAGCGCGCCAGGTAGGGGAGAGGAGGTTGTGCGAACCTGATCTAGCGATCAGCGCGTCAGATCTTCGATCATCTTCACCACCATGGCTCCCAAGAAAAAGGGTTTCATGGCGGTTGGTCCATCTGCATCCGTCGTGCCTGATGCTGCGCGCACAGGCGACGGGGTAGACGCGGGTGGAGAAGGTGGAGGCTCCGAGCTTCCACGGCGTTCCCGCGATCCGAGCCGGACGAGCAACAGGTCCAAGGATGGAGCTGCGCAACCTGCGGGTGGTGCAGCGACTTCCAAGGATGGAGCTGCGCAACCTGCGGGTGGTGCAGCGACTTCCAAGGATGGAGCTGCGCAACCTGCGGGTGGTGTAGCGACTTCCAAGGATGGAGCGGCGCCTTCCAGGATGAATACGCCGGCGCATGCACCGCGACCTTCTCAGGACGCGCGTGACGTGCGGCCTCAATACGTTGGTGGTTCTAGGCGTCCGCATGGGAAGACCCCTGCGCATCACTCTAAAGATGTGTGGGGCCAAGATCCGCGCCAGCGCGCTGGTGGAAGCCGCGCGCGGATGCAGAGTCGTGATGATGCTCCTTCTAACCCTGTTAGGAGTTTGAGCACCTCACGTTCTTCGCACCTGTCGCCGCCGCCTACGCCAGCAGAGGCGTTGGCGCGAGCTCAGCTGCTCCTAGACTTCCCTCCTGCCGCGGAGAAGCTAGACGAGTGGCGAGCCGCTATCCAGAGCCTCATCGGCCTAGCCAACAACGACGTACCGCAGCAGGGTGAACCCTCGCGGCTGCAGTCGTCTAGGCTGGTGCGTGGCGATGGAGAGAAGACCGGAGCTAGAACGACTGCGTTGCGTTCCCCTCCGCTTCATCAAGAGCGGTCGTTAACTCGACGGACCAGCGCCCGTGAGGATGATTCCACAGCGTCGTCTGATCCGCGGGCTCGCCGCGATCAACGTCACGTTCTTCGGGAACGGAAGAAGGAGGACGCTCGAACCACCATCGAGCGCCGAAGGGAAGCGCGTCGCCAGTCCGACAAGCGCGTTGGGCCCACTGTTGACGAGCCCGCTCCAGGGTACCCTGGCTGCCTACCTTACGAGGTGGGTTGCCCAGCGTTTACTCGTGAGCTGCGGCAAGTCCAGTGGCCCAGCTCCCGCTCCTTCAAGCCGGAAGTACCGGAGAAGTACGATGGCAAGACTCATCCGTCCGAGTTCTTGAGCATCTACACCATCGCGGTGCAGGCTGTCGGGGCTCGTGACGATAAGGTACTGGCCAACTACTTTCCATTGGTGCTGAAGCCCAACGTGAGATCGTGGTTGATGCACCTGCCCGAGAATTCCATCTCTTCTTGGGCCGACCTGTGCCACCAGTTTGTTGGCGCCTTCACCGGCGGCCATCAAGCTCCCGGCCAGGAGAGTGATCTGCACATCATTCCCCAGAAGGAGGGCGAAACCTTGCGCAAGTATATCCAGAGGTTCAGCCGCATCCAGCACAACATTCCTGACGTTCATCCCGCCGCCGTCATCGGCGCCTTTCATCAGAATGTGCGCAATCGTAAGATGCGGGAGGAGCTGGCGATGAACAAAGTCAGAGATGTCGTCGAGCTCTACGCTTTGGCCGACAAGTGTGCTCGGGCAGAAGAAGGAAGGAGGCTCCCCGGCGAGAACGCTGGCGCCGGAGTCGACTCCGAGAGCGAAGACGCTCCTGCCCCGACAAGGAAGGGAAAGCGGAAGAACAAGAAGCACAAGGGCAAGACCGTACTTGCCGTCGAAGGTTCCGGCAACCCCGGCACCGCCAAGAAGTCCAAGACCGACGACCCCGGCAAGGAGGTTGCCGGGTGTGCGGCGTGTTAGGCCTTGGCGGCTGCCGACAAGCCAGAAGGATCCGGCAAGCAGTACTGCAAGATCCACCGTACCAAGGGCCATGATCTCCAAGACTGTCGGCAAGTTGAGGAACTTGCCGAGAAGCAGCGCGCCGAGTACGAAAGGCGCGACAAGGAGAGAGCCCAAGATGGTACCGGGGGGTCTGGCAGGAAGCGCGGTCGAGGAGGTCGCCGCGGCAAGCCCAGGCAGCAGCAAGAGAAGCCTGCCCGGGGCTGTGGCAAGAGGCAGGGGGATGATGATGATGATGCAGAAGGCAACGAGTCCAGCGAACACGAGTTCCAGAAGGCTACAGAGGCCATGTGCGTCGACGGGGGCGCTTTATTGCATTCCTCTCACCGCCAGCTCAAGCAGTGGGCGCGCGAGATTAATGTGGCAGAGCCATCCCTCGATGCCCAAAAGCCACTGAAGTGGTCCCACACGCCTATCATTTTTGACGCCGAGGATCACCCTGATCGCACAACTGCGGTTGGGTGTTTGCCGTTGTTGGTTTCACCAACGATCCGCAACCTCCAGGTGACGAGAATGTTAGTTGACGGTGGGGCCGGCCTTAACTTAATCTCGCCAGACGTCATCAAGAGGCTGCAGATTCCTGACGAGGACCTTGAGGAGACAGGCTCATTCCAAGGGGTTAATCCGGGAAGGAACCAGCCGAAAGGCAAAATCACGCTGCCGGTAACATTCGGCAGCGAGCTGAACTTTAGGACGGAGAAGGTCGTTTTCGACATCGCCAAGATTCCGTTACCTTATAATGGAATCCTTGGCCGCCCAGCGCTGGCTAAGTTCATGGCGGCCTCGCACTACGCCTACAACGTCTTGAAGATGGCCGGTCCAATGAGCGTCATCACTGTCTACTCCGACAAGAAAGACGCGCTCATTTGCACCGACAAGCTCTACCGGGAAGCAGTTGCAGCGTCCGCCGCCAAGGCGCATGCTCCTGCCGCTCAAGGTCCCGGCAAGAAGGAGAAGCCTGGCAAGACCTCTGGGACAAACTCCGGCAAGCGCGCCTCTCCGGAGTGCTGCGCTACCGTCGAGGATGCACCGGAAAGCTCTGTCGGCCAGACCAAGAAATCCAAGGCTACTCCACCTAAGACCAAGAAGGTGCCCGCCAAGGAGGACGGGACGGGGGGAACTTTCACTATAAGTTCCACCCTTGATGGCAAATAGGAAAGCGCGCTCGTTGCTTTCCTGCGGGCGAATGTCGATGTGTTTGCATGGCAACCATCTGACATCCCCGGTGTTCCCAGGGAAGTAATTGAGCACCACCTAGCTGTCTGTCCTCACGCGCGGCCCGTCAAGCAGAAGGTGCGGAAGCAAGCTTTGGAGCGGCAAGAATTTATTGCAGAAGAGATTAAGAAGCTTGAGGCGGCAGGCCTGGTTAGAGGAGTCCTCCATCCTACATGGTTGGCCAATCCAGTTGTTGTGCGCAAGGCGAATGGTAAATGGAGGCTATGTATTGACTTTACAGATATCAATAAAGCCTGCCCAAAAGATCCCTTTCCCTTGCCGCGCATCGACCAGATTGTGGATTCCACTGCCGGCTGCGATCTGCTGTCATTCCTTGACGCATACTCAGGCTATCACCAGATCTTCATGGCGAAAGAAGACGAAGAGAAGACCGCATTTATCACCCCGTGTGGCACATATTGCTTTTTGCGTATGCCTTTCGGGTTGAAAAGTGCTGGTTCGACCTTCGCAAGAGCTGTCCAGATTGGTTTCGGGGCCCAGCTGAATAGAAATATGGAAGCTTACATGGATGATATAGTGGTCAAAACCAAGGACAAGGCAACGCTCATTCAAGATCTTGAGGAGACTTTTGCAAACCTGCGCAGGATCAACCTGAAGCTCAACCCCGAGAAGTGCGTGTTCGGTGTCCCATCCGGCAAGCTTCTCGGGTTCTTTGTATCTCAGCGTGGAATTGAAGCCAATCCCGACAAGATCAAGGCAATTGAGCAGATTGAAGCACCGAGACGAGTCAAGGATGTGCGCCGCCTTGCCGGCTGCGTCGCTGCTTTGAGTAGGTTCATCTCAAAGTCCGCTGAGCGCGCCCTGCCATTTTTCAAAATTTTGAAGAAGGCAGGTCCAATGAAATGGACCCCAGAAGCGGAGGCAGCGCTGCAGGATTTGAAGAAGTACCTCTCCTCTCCGCCAATACTAGTCGCGCCTAGACCACAAGAGCCGTTGCTGCTATATCTAGCGGCAACGAATCAAGTGGTTAGTGCTGCGCTGGTGGTAGAGAGAGAAGCAGAGGAGGATGCAGCGGCAACGGCAGGTCCGCCAAGTGACTTGCCGGGGCCGGCCCCGGCAGAGCCTGGTGCCGACAAGGAAAGATCCGCGCAGTCAAGTCAAGCAGTGCAGAGGAAGAAGATGGTGCAGCGCCCAGTCTATTTCGTCAGCTCCCTGTTGCAGGGGGCTAGGTCGAGATATTCTGGCGTGCAAAAGCTGCTCTTCGGCCTCCTTATGGCCTCGAGGAAGCTGCGCCATTATTTCCAAGCACATGACATCACCGTCGTCACTCGCTTTCCGCTGCAACGGATTCTCCGGAACCCAGAAGCAACCGGCAGGATCGTGGAGTGGCCGTTGGAGCTGTCATGCTTTGGTCTCAAGTTTGAAAGTTCTTCAACTATCCAGAGCAGAGCCTTGGCAGAGTTCATTGCAGAATGGACCCCAACGCCAGACGACGAAGTTCAAGAATTAGCGATTCCCGGCAAGGAAACAGATCGCGAATGGATCATGTACTTTGATGGAGCCTTTTCGCTGCAAGGCGCCGGTGCCGGCGTGCTGCTTGTCGCACCCACCGGAGAGCACCTCAAGTACGTCATCCAGATGCATTTTTCCCGGGAGAGATCGACCAACAACACGGCAGAGTATGAAGGACTGCTTGCCGGTCTCAGGATCGCGGCAGACCTTGGGATCAAGAAGCTCATCGTCAGAGGTGACTCCCAGCTCGTCGTGAGGCAGGTCAACAAAGATTATCAGAGCCCGTTGATGGAAGCGTACGTCGATGAAGTGAGGAAGCTGGAGGAGCGCTTTGACGGTCTTCAGACAGAGCATGTTCCTCGATCAGAGAACAACATTGCCGACGACCTGTCGAAGCGTGCCGCACTCAAGCTGCCTGTGGAACCATGGACTTTTGTGCTCCGCTTGACTCAACCATCCGTGTCGCCATCGACAAGGCCTGATAAGAGAAGAAAGTTAAGTACCGGCGAGTACTTCCCGGCAGGGCTTCCCGAAGCCCCCGGCAAGGATCTTGTCGGGAACGACACGGTTGCCGGTGAGCAGCGGCTTTGCGCAGAACCTCTGGTTCTTGCCGCCGAAGCAAGCGCCCCTGCTGCCGAAGAAATACCAGTTGCCGGTGAGCAGCTGCTCCGCCAAGAACCTCAGGTTCTTGCCGTAGAAGCGAATGCTCCCGCAGCTGAAGAGTCGCCTTTAGTCCTTGTCGTCGAGCCACAGGCTCCGGCATGGGCACAGCAAATAGTCCATTTCCTTCAGACAGGAGAACTCCCTGAGGAGCAGGAAGAAGCTGAGAAAGTAGCCCGTCAGTCAAGTATGTACCAGTTCGTCGACGACGTCCTGTACAGAAAGAGACCCAACGGTGTGAAATTGAAGTGCATTCCTCGGGAGGATGGACTAGAGCTGTTGGCAGAGATTCATGGGGGGATATGTGGATCCCACATAGGCTCGAGAGCCCTTGTCGGCAAGGCATTCCGGCAAGGATTCTTCTGGCCTACTGCCCTCCAGGATGCAGCTGCACTAGTAACCAAGTGTGAAGCGTGCCAGTTCCATTCAAAGCAACTTCATCAGCCAGCTCAAGCCCTCCAGACGATCCCTCTCTCCTGGCCCTTCTCGGTCTGGGGGCTCGACATACTGGGTCCCTTCCCCCGCGCTACCGGGGGCTTCGAGTACTTGTACGTTGCTATCGACAAGTTCACGAAGTGGCCGGAAGTGGAAGCAGTGAGAAAGGTGACAGCACAGTCAGCCGTCAAGTTCTTCAAAGGAATAGTGTGCCGTTTTGGTGTGCCGAATAGGATCATCACCGACAACGGTACGCAGTTCACTAGTCGCACCTTCATGCAGTACGTCCAAGACCTTGGCGGCAAGATTTTTTTTGCCTCTGTTGCTCACCCGAGAAGCAATGGCCAAGCGGAAAGGGCGAACGCTGAAGTGTTGCGTGGTCTCCGGACCAGAACTTTGACAAGCTGCACAAGCATGGAAGACGCTGGATTGATGAGCTGCCGGCGGTTCTTTGGTCGATCAGGACGACGCCAAATCGAGCCACCGGCCAGACGCCCTTCGCTCTGGTTTACGGAGCGGAAGCAGTTCTCCCCACGGAACTCATATACGGGTCACCTCGAGTGCTCGCTTATGATGAGCTTGAGCAAGAGCAGCTGCGGCAAGATGACGCGCTGCTCCTTTAGGAGAACCATCTTCGGGCTGCTGTGCGAGCCGCTCGCTACCAGCAAGCTTTGCGCCGCTACCATAGCCGCAAGGTTCAAGCCCGGAGACTTGAGGAAGGCGACCTTGTTCTTCGGCGCGTTCAGTCGGCCAAGAATTCCAACAAGTTGACGCCGAAGTGGGAAGGCCCTTACCGGGTAGTGCGAGTCACCAGGCCTGGCGCTGTCCGCCTGGAGACCGAAGAGGGCTTGCTAGTGAGCAACTCCTGGAACATCGAGCACCTTCGCAAGTTCTACCCGTAAGGCGCAGTTGTTCGGGTTTCTTGCTGTGATAGCGATACGGCCAGCAGGCTGCTGACGACCCGAATCCAGCGCTCGCGGCAGCGTAACGCTCCGGCAAGATCCCGGCAACGCCATTCTGTACGAGTGTTGCCGGATGGCATGTAATCCTTTGTACAGAACAGGCGCATCCTTTGTGCATATTTAATAAGATCTGTGTGCTTTACATTTCTTGTTGATTTCATGTCATATATATGCATGTATTATCTGAGATGTGTATTGCACTTGATCCCGGTAAGAGCTAACGAACCGTCAAGGTTCCATACCTTTATTTTCTCTTCTTTCTTTTTCTCAAGAGACAGAAGATTCCCTCACGCGCAAGTTTGCCGGGGGGGAAGGAATGGTGGTATGGATACCAGACGACGTTCAAGGTTGGCGCCTTGCCGGAAGAAGAAGAATAGCGACGAAAAGCAGAGCTAAGTTGCTGAACCCCTTAAGCAGATTTTTGATTTTTGTAAGGTTGTATTCCCTTGAACGATTTCGGCTTTGTATGGAAAACCTGCACGCGATGGAATCTTGTCGTGATCGGTTGCGTCCTTACTCTGTTTCAAGTCCGCTCAACAGTCTAGGTGGCCGCGCTGAAAGCGTCAAGATTTCTTGCCGTGAGCAGCACTGCCCGCAAGCTGCTGACGACCCGAATCCAGCGCTCGCGGCAGGGTTATGCTCCGGCAAGTTCCCAGCAAAGCGTAGGGTATACGCCATACTGAAAGAAATTGAACAAAGGGAATAGCATGCCATAATTCAAATAGAGCAAATTATATTACATCCAGTGCTTGCCACGTTTCTGACATAAGGCAAATTGTCTTTTCCATGGAATGAGGAAGAGATGAGGCGGATGTGGCTAGTCCCGGCGATCGCCCTCGACCCTCTTCACCTGGCTCACCCGATCGACAATGGGCGCGACAAGCTCTTCGAGAGCCTTGACGTCCATGTCCTTCGGCAAGCTCTTCGAGGCATTGGAGAGGTCGATGCCAGGGTTCCTGTACTCCACCTTCATCAACACCTTGCGGAGGATGAGCTGGCAGAGTTTCCGGGATTCGTCGGCCAGCTTGCTAGTCTGGTTCGCCTGGAGTAGCTTGAGGGCGTCGACGAGCTTGTCGAAAAACATGGTTAGCCTGGCGCTTGAGAATATGTTGTCGTCGACAAAGTATCCGAAGCCCGGCAAGTCCATGGCCTCCAGCTCCGCGCCAAGCTTCTCGGCGACGTCCGCCAGCCTGGCAGTCCAGAGCTTCACGCTAGAAGTGTACTCGTTGTGGGTGGTGGCGGCGTTCTGGAGCAACTCTTGTTCGTCGTGGAGGTCTTTGATAAGAGTCCTCTCGCGGACTCGGGCAGCCTCAAGAGACTCCTCCAGCGTGGATAGCTTCAGCTTCAGATCTTCAATGGAGTCCTTGGCGGAGGAAGCTGCTGGACCTTCTCGGATGCGGCAGCCTGCGTCTCCATCAGGCTGTGGAGAGCCTTGTCTCTCTCGGCCTCGAGTGCTGAGACCTTCTTGCCGTGGTCCTCGAGAGCGGCCTCCAGCTGCTTCGTTTTCTCCTCCAGCAAGTTCTTGGCGGTCTCCGCAGCTCCGGCAGCGTCGAGGGCCTCTTTGAGCTTGCCGGCGTGGTCTTCAGTTAGAGCTCTGAGCGTCTTCAAGTGTTTCTGCTCAAGCTCCTGGACCCGCCGTGCAACAAGACTTTCGAGCTCTTCATCCTTGTTGCGAAGCTTGGCGGCAAGCGCCGCCTCGCGCGCGGCAAGGTCCTCTTCTTGGGCGTCAAGGCTGATGCGGCGCTGCGTCAAGAGGGCTCCTGCCGCGGCGGCTTGCTGGGCGGTCTCCTCCTGCGCTTTCTCGATGTCTGATTGCTTCAGCAGGAGGATGTTCCGCTCTTCCGCCAGCTGCTCCCGATAAACATTCAGCTCTTGGAGGGCCTCGCCGTACCAAGCCTGTGTCTCCGTGACGCGTTGTTGGAAGTCTCCTTCCGCTGCCTCGACGAGCGCTGCCCGGGAGTCCAGTTTCTCCTTCCGGGCACGGTAGAGCGTTTGGAGCTTCCGATAGTTGTCATTCATGGCTTGGAGTAGCTGCTCCTCCTTGAGCCCGCTGGCGGCGGCGACGATGATTTCCCCGTCAAGATGTTCTCCTTCAACCAGCTCTTCGATGTTTGCCGACCCCGGCATGCTGACAACGTTTTTGCCGGCCCTGATGTATTGGCTTGAGGAAGGGGCCTGGGTCGACGAGGGTTGGTCTTCGGCAGTCGAAGGCCTCGCGGCAGTATAAGCGCCTGGCGCTCCTGCAGCGGAAGCGCCGTCAGTATGGCCGCGGGTCTCCTCACCAGCTCCCTCGGCGGACACCTTGGCGGCCTCCTCTTGCGCGGCCTTGGCGGCCTCAGCGGCAGCGGCCTTGGCGGCCTCGGCGGCACTGGCCTTGGCGGCCTCAACGGCAGCAGCCTCGGCGGCAGCAGCTTTGGCGGCCTCGGCGGCGGCATGCTTGGCGGCCTCTTCGGCAGCAACCTTGTCGGCTTCAGTGGCGGCATCCTTGGCAGTCTCTTCAATGACAACGTCAGTGTCCATGAGCTCTGTCAGAAGAAGATTGAAAGCCAAGGAGTTAATTAAGATGAAGCTGGGAAGGAAGTTCAAGAAGACAAAAAGAAGAAAAACCAAAGCGACAAGAGTTCTGGGCTGAGCCATTTACCTGCGTCAGGGAAGGGGTTGCCGGAGCTTACGCTTGCCGGCCCCTCCTTATCGTCGTGGTAGAGCTTGCCCGAGGACTCGCCCCTGGGCGGTGTGGTCGACGGAGGTGGCATGTCAGAGGCAGCTCCCGCTGTTGCTTCTCGCTGTTGCTCCGCTCCTGCACGCCCGGAGATGTCAGCAGAGAAGATGCACACCCCGGCACGCGCCAGTGGGTAGTGAGTAGAAGACTCACGCTGGGGGCTGCGCCGGGGGCTGCGTCGAGGGCTGCATCGGGGGTTGCGTTCTGGGCTTGACTCCGAGCTAACGAGAACCGTTTCCGACGCGCCCGAGGTGCTTGCCGGCGGCTCGACGCTTGTTGAGGTCTTAGCCCTCTTCGCCATTCTCTGCGCCAGAGTCTCCGTATCCCTGAGGAGGCAAAAACAGAGCAAGTTAATCAAGCAAAACTAGAAGGATAAGAATCGAAGCTGTGGCGGGACTCTTACTCTTCTTCTTCTTCTTCCTCGGAGCTGATGGCGGAGAGGTCGAAGCCGACCCCCGCCGCAGAACCTGGCGGAGGAGGAGGAGTGGTCCTGGGCCGCTTGGCAGCGGCAGGTTGCGGTGCGGCCTCGCCGGCCGCCCCTTTGCCGGAAGCCTCGCTGCTTGAGGAAGGTTGGCGGGCTGGAGCGCCAGTGGCGTTCTTCCGGAGGACGCGCCTCTTCCTGTGTTGAAGAGCTGGGGGCTCTTCCTCCTCCTCCTCTTCCTCTTCGGCGGCGCCTCCGGTAGAAGAGCTCCCGGCAGCGGCTCCGCTCGGATCCCCGGCAGCCTTATCTCGCCCGGCAAGATCTTCCCGCAGCGAGTCCTCGCCTTCGCTGGACTCAGCGCTGCCGGCTTCTTCGGCAAGGTTCGCCTCTTCCGCCCTGCTGGCGATGTAGGCGAGCTCCTCCTCCGTGGTGGCGCGGACAAGGTTCTCTTCGCGGATGGCCTTCTCCGTCAAGTTGTCGAAGAACGCCAGCGCCTGCTCCGCGGACGGCTCGATCCACCTCTCGTCGATGCTATGGGCATTGAGCACCGGCATCATGGCGATGATGGAGGTCAGCGATGAGTTGTTGCATAGTGGGACGACGCCTGCCGGCAAGTCTCCCACTGCTCCAGATTTGAACAGCTGTTGGCAGAGGGCTGCGTGCCCCATGGCTGTCAGATCATTATCCAGCCCAGGCCGCACCCTCATGACGTCGGCAGCGTTCATGTACTCCCAGGCAGGGCACCCCTTGTTCTGCAGTAGGGCGATGCGCCGGCGAAGGAAATCTGAAGCAATCATCTCCACCTTCAACCCGGCAGCCTTGAGGCGCAGTATCCTGGTGATGGCGATGGTGAGCTTGCTATCGTCAGGGTCCGCGGCGCCCCAATCCTTGCCACGGACCACCTTCTGCTTCCGCACCTCGCAGAACGGTTTGGGCTCCTTTTCCCAGACCCAGCACCACTTGCCGCGCCACTCATCCCATCTCTCGCGGTAGAGCCCCTCTGGGTACGCCTCCTTGGTCGCCGTCCTCGGAATCCGAGTGATGCTGCCGGAGAGGGCGTCGCCCTTTTGGATGCGGGGGTAGAAGTAGTGCCGGAAAAGTGCAGTGCTCGGGGTGACCCCGACAAAATTCTCGCAAAGGTGCGCGAAGACGGACATGCAAGTCACGGCATTCGGCGTGAAATCTAGCAGCTGGAAGCCGTAGGTGAGCATGATATCTACGAAGAAATCCGAGTACGGAGGACAGAGGCCGCACCAGAAGTAATCGGCAAAGAAGGGATAATCTCCTGGCTCTGCCTTACAAGAAGCTACACTCACTTTGGTGGCTGGATGCGCCGTGGTCTCAGTCGCCCATGCGAACTGGTACCTCTTCTTCAAGGTCTCCGCATCAAGCGTCGAGGGGAAGATAGCGTGTTCCTTCCGCATCTTCGGCAACCTGCTCTCCGCGGCGGCCGCTTCCGCCGCCTTGCCCTTGCTCGACTTGGGCGGCATGGTGGCTATGGAAGTGGGCGCTGAAGGCGTCGAGAGCGCGGTGGAGGAGGGTGGAGGAAGGAAGGCTCTGCTTTTGGGCGCGAGGAAGAAGACGATGGCGACGGCTCTGGGATTGAGATTGGAAAGGCGAAGGGGGTAAATGAGCAGTGCCCTCTGCGATTCCCTTTTTTATGGGGAAGGCACGAGGCAGGCTCTTTACCGCCCGCTTTTGCAGTGGAGTTTCCGCCCACGTCTCCCACGTCGCGCGATTAATGCGCATAGTGGAGGGGCGTGGTAAAAGAGATAATGATTGCGGGCGGTTATTCCCTGCCACGCGTGCCCATGCACTGTTTTGGGCCTAGCCCAACAGGCCTGGCACCCGTGTATGGCCTAGGCCCGGGGGCTCCTGTCGGTGTACTAAAGTATGGGTCTTTTTAGTACCCCTTACTTGTGCACGGGCAGTTGTAGCCGTACCGCGGCAAGCCTTGCCGGGGAATAGCTATGAGTAATCACGAGACTAAGATGCCGAGGAGACGTTCAAGACAACGATCAGACCAGAAGACAGAAAGCCAAAGGGTTGCGGAGGCCCGGCAAGGCCTCGCACCCGGCAAGACCCGATCCCGGCAAGCCCCGGGCCCGGCAAGGATTCGGTCCCAGCATGGCTCTGCACAGTGCAGCGCTATCGCTCCAGTGCAGCGGCCAGCCTTGTCGTTTAGGGCTTGTCCTCATGGTGACGTGGTGTGATGCTGGCCACGAGATGCTTAAGCGGTGCTGATGGGATGGCTGCTTTTGCCCATCCCCTGTAAAGCTTTTCCAAGCCCAAGACGCTGAGGGACACCTCGACGGACACCTCACGATGCATTTAATGAGCTTGTCCTAGGCCGTCAGGGTTAGGTATGATAACACTGTAGCTACTTTCCACCTCATGCCTTATCTCGTACGCCACTGTGGTAGTCCCTTTGACCCATATAAAAGGAGGCCTGAGGCGTACAGAGAGAGGGGACTTCAGAGGGCCCATTCTGTTTGCGTAGCCACTGAGTACTGTAGCTCCCAGAACTTGGCCAAGAACACAATTAATACAATCAAAGCAGGAGTAGGGTTTTACGCATCCGTGCGGCCCGAACCTGGGTAAATCCCCGTGTGCTGCTCGTTAGTTCTGCTCTTTGTGTAATCCTCTCCCCTTGCCGAACCGTAAAGGGATCCGCTCGATAGCGATCCCATAGGTGTCTGTTTCCCACGACAAGGTGGCAGCGGCCGAATCCGTTTAGGGCCGCACCGTCGCCTGGGTAGCGCGCGGCCATCGCGGGAGAAGAAGAGAAGCTCGTCGGGGGAGAGTGTGGTTGAGGGCGTCGACAGCGAGAGAGGGGAGGAGATGTGGCGAGGAGTGGTGGGGCTGCCGGAGGTCGCCTTTTATAGCGGCGAGCGGGCGACAACGTGCGGCCGCGTGGAGGGAAAGGTGTGGACGTGCGTCGCCCAGCATGACTGCGCCGCCCGTCGCGTCGCCCGGCATCAATGGAAGGCTGACTGCCGGGCAGCCTTGCATTGATTCCGCGGGAAACTGAGGCGATGAGGACGACGAAGCGCCGCGGGTCGCTGACGCGAAGGACCCACCGTTTTTCGCGCCAAAAATCGTTCCCCCGGCGCCCCCAGGCGCCCCCAGCGCGCCGGGTTCGGCTTGGGTTCGCCAATGCCAATTTTGGCCCTAACCGGCGAAAATTGGGCTCCTGGGGGCGCGACTGGGCCGTTTTTCGCACGCCGGCGATAAAAAGGGCCTTGGGGGCCTGTTGGGGGGGGGGGGCGAGTGGAGATGCTCTTAAGCCGCACCCCCAACAAGCCCTTCAGGCCCATTTTTTATCGCCGACGCTAAAAAAATGGCCTAGTCGCGTCCTCAGGACCTCGTTTTTCGTTGGTTTGGGCCGAAATTGGCGCCGGTGGACCTAGGCCGAACCCAGCGCGCCGTGGGAAAGAAATTTGGCACGAAAATAAACCGCGCCAAATTCTCCCCGTGTGGACCCGCTGAGTTAGCGAGTCAGCGAGACCGGGCGCCCCCGAGAACCTTCGTCCTCCCTCGTCGTCGGCTCCCATGCCAGTTCAACGCCCCAGATTCCGAGGTCTGGCGGCACAGTGGTGGCGAGCCGCCGCGCATCCCGTCGTTTCCCGCCATGCGTTCGCACCGCTCCCACCCTTCCCTGGCTATAAAAGCCGCGCCTCTCGCTGTCGCATGCCACACACTCGGCTCCGTCCTCATCTCCTCCTCCCTCGCTCGCCATCGCCGGAAACCCCCCGAAGAAACTCCCCCTCCCCCTGATGGCCGAGAGGTTCCCCGGCGATAGAGTGGCCGCCAACGGCTTCGGCCGGCGGTCGCAGCATGAGTGGGAGGTGTAGGATCAAAAGTAAGTCTAGAGGGAGGGTGATTAGACTACTTGACCAAATAAAAATTCTACCTTTTTCCAATTTTAGTTGTGGGCAGATTTTAGCAATGATAGCAAGTCAAGCACACCCTACACATGCATGTCTAAGAGTATAGCAGCGGAAAGTAAAGACAAGTACATGTAGTAGAGGGTAGGGATAAAAGATCAAACACAATTGTAGACACGAAGATTTTTCCCGTGGTTCCGATAGGTCGCGCTATCGTACATCCACGTCTATGGAGTCTTCAACCCATGAAGGGTAGCGGTCGCGAGAGTCCACGGAGGGCTCCACCCATAAGGGTCCACGAAGTAGCAACCTTGACTATTGCATAACTGCTTCCGTCCACGAAGGACTAACCTCACTATGGGTAGATCTTCACGAAGTAGGCGATCTCCTTGCCCGTACAAACTTCTTTGTTCAACTCCACAACACGAAGTAGGAGGCTCCCAAGCAACACCTAACCAATCTAGGAGACACCACCCTCCAAAAGGTAATAGGCTTGATAGTGATGATGAACTCCTTGCTCTTGCGCTTCAAGATGATAGACTCCTCAACACTCAATCACTCTCTCACAGATTTGGCTTGGTAGAAGAGATTGATTGGGTGGAAAGCAACTTGGGGAGGCTAGAAATCAAGATCCATTTGGTTGGATTGGATGATCGTGATATCAACACAAGGGTAGGTGGTTCTCTCTCAGAAATTTGGATATGGGAAGTGGGGAACTGTTCTGAGTGCTTCTCTTGCGAGTGGGATGTGGTGGAGGGGTATATATAGGCATCTCCAAAAATACAACCGTTACACCATTATTGACCAACTCGGTGAAACCGAAGTAAAACTCGGTCGTACCGATTTGTTCAAAATGTGGCAACTTTAGGAATCTCGGTGAGACCGATATATGATTCTCGGTAGTATCGATATGAGTGGCCGAGGGCAGTTTCCAAACTCGGTGAGACCGATCCATAAAACTTGGAAATTCCGATTTTATAAACTTGGTCATCCGAATGTTGGTCACCGAAACTCGGTTGCACCGATGTAGTACTTGGTTGTACCGAGAAGCTAGGGTTTGGCTAGGGTTCTGTCTGAGATGGAAAATCAGTAGGGCCGAGTGGGAAACTTGGTGGCATCGATTTTGTATGGTAGGGTTTAGACAGAGTATTTTGTGGGAGAGCTTGTGGGTGTTTTTGGTGGCTAGCACTTGTGCACGTGGAGCAATTTGTTCACCAGTATTACCTCACCCCCTTTTAATAGTATTGGCTTTCCTATGGACTCAAAGTGATTTCTCACAAAGTAAAATGTAGAGTCTCCTTGCTTGAAGCTTTGCCAATTCCATTCCTTGCATCTTGGGGTCTCCTCACAATCTATAGCCGTCCCATCATTGAACTTTTCCTGAAACATACTTAGTGGAAACATGAGTCCAATGAGATATATGTTGTTATTAATTACCAAAACCACCAAGGGAGCAAATGTGCTTTCAGGAGGCCCGTGTTCTTCACGAGGCCAACTACCCAGCGCCACCCGACATGCGCGTGCCCGACGCCTGGAGGCTGAGAGCCGGCGGCGTCCCCGTCCCCCTGTCGCCCTCCGCCGCGGAAAGACGCGGCGAGATCGCGCGCATCCGGGCGTCGTTGCCGGAGGAGGCGCGGCAGCAAGAGAGGTACGCCCCCGACAACCTGCTGCTCTAGACGGCGTACTTCATGCGCCGCCATGAAGAGCAGATGGCCTCCACCAACGGCTTCCCGGCGCCAAGGGGACGCCACAACTCCGATGGGCGTCGTCGATGGTGGGGCGTCCCCGGGCGCACTCTCCACCCCGTCCTCGAGCACATCGAGGGCGGCAACAACCCACCTCTGGAGTACCCGACGCCGTCCTTCTCACGCCGGAGCGGGTCCTCGTGGCTGCCGAGGCGAATGGCGGGGTCCTTCCCCTCGTCCTCATCCCGCTCCTCCGGCGCGGCGCCGCCGCTCGCCACCGTGAAGGTCGAGCCCTAGGAGACGCCGGAGTGCCGTCGCAGCCGTGGCGGCAACCTCATTATAAACGAGGGCCGGCAACCTTCACCTCCGAGCGGCGGCCACCTTTGCCTGGTCAGGCCGAGGAAGGAGCCAGCGATGC
Source organism: Elymus sibiricus (assembly GCA_039707655.1). Lineage (NCBI taxonomy): Eukaryota > Viridiplantae > Streptophyta > Magnoliopsida > Poales > Poaceae > Elymus > Elymus sibiricus. Next base: position 358,266,641 of record CM077667.1, read on the forward strand.
CCATCGCCGTCGTCAAACAAGAGCACGTCGAGATGGCCGCCGACCTCGACACCAGCCTGAAGTGGTCCCGCGACGACTACGTGCGGGAGGAGATGGAGCGTCAGCGCCGTGCTCTGGAGGAGATCGTCGAGCGACGCCGCGGACTTGAAGATGGCGGCATCATCGTCCTCTCGGACGACGACGAGGAGGCGCCGGCGCAGACCGCCCCCGTCCGCAGCGGCGATCCAAGGTAGGGCTTTAGCAAGGACGGCGGCGTGCAGGACGACGACGGCGACAGCGACGACGGCGATGACGACGACGGCGGCGACTACACCGCCTTCTACCAGCTCCTCGGCATGAACTAGGCTCATCAGGGCGGTGGCGTAGTTTTTTAGTTTTTTTATGTACTTCTCTATGTTTGTACAAATTTTAATGAAATCGCCTAAATTCCGTAAAAAATGAGTCGTTTTCTTCAAATTTCATCCATATTTTCATTTCAAAATACGGCGTCTGGGGGCGACCTTGAGGGGGCGGCTGGGAACCCTAGCCCCCCCCAGGCCGATTTTATCGCCGGCTAGCCCCCAAGCGGCGCTATTTCCAGCCCTTGGGGGGCCGAACGGTTGGAGATGCTCTTAGGACTAGTTTGATTCAAATGAATCTATAGGATTTTTGGATTCAAATCCTTAGGAATTTTTCCTACATCGGTCCTTTGATTCGTAGGATTAAATTCTATAGGAACTTTTTCTATGGAATATTTTATACTACATTTCATAGAAAATGTAACATCCACTCTAACCTCTTTTTATATTTTTTTGTTTTTTTGGGCATCAAACACGCCTTACTAATCCTATAAGACTCAAGTGGATATGCCACTCCAATCCTATACTTTTTTCTATCTCCAAGTTTTCAAAGTATTACGAATCAAAGAGGCCATAAGGGAAAAGAAAGAAAATACTCCCTCCGGTTCTTTTTAGTCTGCATATAAGTTTTGTCCAAAGTCAAACTATCTCTACTCCGACCAAACTTATAGAGGAAAGTATCAACATTCACAATGTCAAATCAATAGTGTTGGATTCATTACGAAATGTAGTTTCACAGTATATATATTTGATATTGTAGTTGTTGATATTTTTTAATACAAATTTGGTCAAACTTTGCAAAGTTTGACTTGACACAAATCTAATACGTGGAGTAAAAAGGACCGGAGGGAGTACAATATTTACCACCATTGCAACTCACGTGGGTCGCATACCCATCTCCCTCGATGATTTTTCTATCATAGTTCATGATAGCCCTTTGTGAAAGATTTGCCAGATTCATAGCCGATTGGATGTAATCCAACGTTGTTACTCCCGAGTTTCTTGAATGTGTGGCAGATTCAGTCTCCTTGTGATATGGTTCATGGATTACGTGTTTTCCTTTGAAATTTTTACCTTGACAATAATTGTCTTATTGTCACGGTTCATAAGGATGGTTGGGATTGGCTTCTTAACCACATGCAAGTCCATCGGAAGCACTCGCTTCGACACATGATTTGTTTAATGATGTGATTTTTTGCTTCCATAGTTGATTTCGTTAAGATAGTCTACTTGCAAGACTTCTAGGAAACACCACCACCACCAAGTATGAACACATATCCACTTGTGGCTTTCATATCATCAGCAACAGGGATCTAATTCGCATCACTATACCCCTACAAGTACTGTCGGGTACCCGATATAGTGGATTATGTGGCTCACAGTACCGTGCAAATATCACATAACTCTTTCAACATCACGGCAATGTACATCTCCCAGATTGGAAACAAATCGGCTCAGTTTGCTCACAGCAAACATGATGTCAGGCCTCATAGTGCAAGCTAGGTACATGAATGAACCAATCACTTGAGAGTAGCTCATTGGATCTATAGTCGTGCCTTAGAATGATCAAATCTGCATGTTAGGATCATTATAGTGTTGGAGCAGGTTTACAATCTGAATATCCAAAGCGACCGGAATCTTCTCAACACAGTGGGATTGCATAAGTGTAATCACACGCTCATTATCTTTCGGTAGCTTAATGTTCAAGATAACATCAGCCAAACCTATGTATTTCATCTCAAAGATATGAGATAGAAAAGCCTTAATCTCCCCAGTGACTTTCAGGTTGGTTCCAAGTATTAGCATGTCATCGACATATAGACATAGTATAACTCCTTCACCCCCATCACGGCGATAGTATACACATTTGTCAGCTTCATTAACAACAAAGATATCAAATATTAAAGTTTTATCGGACTTCTCATGCAATTGCTTAGGTATTTGTTTCAGACCGTACAAAGATTTCAATAACTTGCACACCTTTCCTTCCTATCCATCTACCACAAAGCCATAAGGATGTTGCATGTATATTTACTCGTCTAACTCTTCGTATAAAGTTGCCTTGACGTCCATCTGATGAATGAGAAGATCATGCGAGGCAGCCAACGAGAGTAGTACTCAAATGGTTGCAAGTCTAGCCACAAGTGGGTAAGTATCAAAGAATTGTTACTTTCTTTTTCGGTATAACCCTTGTCCACAAGGCGAGCCTTGTACTTCTCAACATTACCATCGGGTCGAAGCTTCCTTTTGAACACCCACTTAAATCCCACTGGTTTTCAACCATAGGGATGATCAGGGATCTCCCATGTCCTGTTAGCCAAGATGGAATCCATCTCACTACAGACCACATCCTTCTAGTAGTCAGCATCTGGAGATACATAAGCTTCTGAAATATAATAGGGAGTATCATCCACGAGGTACACAAGGAAATTATCACCAATGGACCTTGCTACCCTTTGTCTCTTGCCCCTAACAGGAGCTTCCTCATAATCCTCCATGGGATTTTCATCATGTTTTCACGCAAAATATTCTATCTAAATGGCATGTTCAAGAGTCTCATTAGATTCATGTCTAAAAGTGCTTTGTATATCCCTCATAGAAAAATATACTTAAAGAATGTAGTATCTTTAGACTCCATGATCGTACCAACCTTCATGTCAGGTACATCTGGTTTCAGCACTAGAAATCTATAGCCAATGCTATGCTTACAATGGCCCAGAAAAACACAGTCCACAATCTTTGGTCCCAGCGTGCGCTTTTTGGTTATCGACACATTGATTTTGCCAAATAGCCCAAGTGTGCAAGTAAGAGAGTGTAGTTATTTTCTTCTCTCATTGCTCATAGAGAGTAATCTCATTATCCTTCGTGGGAACCTTATTCAGGACATGACATAATGTCAATATAGCCTCCCCCAACATGCCTTAGATAAACCTGATGTCTAACATCGCGTTAACCAAATCTGTTGGAGTACGTTCCGTTTGGAAACCCCGTTTGGCTGGGCTGAGTAGAGAGGAGTCCTCTCATGAATAATTCCATGTTCCGCACACAAGAAATTGAACTCGCTAGAAAAGTACTCTCCACCATGATCAAACCGAACTCGTTTTATTTTCCTTTCAAGTTGATTCTCAACTTCTGCCTTACAGATTTTAAAGCAGTGTAGAGCTTCATCCTTGGTATTTAACAAATACACATGGAAATATCTAGTGGAACCATCTATTAATGTCAAGAAGTATTTATTTCCACCTTTAGTCAACACACCATTCATCTCACACAGATCTGAATGTATGAGCTCTAGTGGTGCCAAGTGTCTCGCCATCGCAGCCTTGTGAGGCTTCCAAGATTGCTTAGCTTGCGCACATGCATGGCACTTAGAACCCCGTTGTACAACCAAAATTAATGTGACAAATACGTAAATGCCAAACCTCAGATTCGTTCACACTAGAATGAATATGGTTTGCGACTTACAGAAATTCACACGGAAAAGGCGGAACAAACCTCTTCATTAATATCCTTTTTTGAACAAACAACCCATATCTAGATACGACTACTTTATTGGACTCAAATACTAACTTAAAGCATTATTTACATAGAAGGGAACCACTAATGAGATTCTTTTTGATAGGAGGGACATTATGCACATTCTTCAGTTGCACGATCTTTCATGAGTAAACTTCAGATCTGTCGTGCTAACACCATGAAAAAAAGCATGCGATCCATTCCCCATCAGGACGGAGCAATCTCGTGCGACATGGTAAGAAGAGAACAAAGACATATCAGCACACACATGAATATTTGCACCTGTATCAACCCACCAATCGGTGATTGACAAATTGAAAGTACAGTAAAGGAATTACCATATGTAGATGCCACATTGTCATTGTTGCTCATGGTCACATTGACAGACCTGGAGTCCTGTATTGGATTCTTGTACTTGTTTGGGCACATATTGGCCCAGCGATTTTCATTATCACAAGTGAAGCAACCATCTTTATTCTTGTCTTTCTTCTTACCCTTATTCTTGAAGGTAGTATTCTGCTGGACCGTGTTCTTTCCCTTGAACGTGTGGAAATTCTTCTGCACCACATTGGCGCTAGAAGATCCCTCGAACCCCTTAATGCGTGAGTCCTTTGCTCTCGAGTTATATCCAACACTTAGATGACTGATGATATCCTCAACCAACAATTCACGTCTCAAGTGCTTGAGAGAAGTAGAAAAGTTCTGCCAAGGAGGGAATTTAGCAATTATGCAACCCGTGACAAACTTGTCCGATAACTCACTCTTTAGGAGCTCCAGTTTCTTAGAGATGCACTGTATCTCATTAGCCTAGTCCAATACAAGACATTTATCAACCATCATGTAATCGTCAAACTACTCCATAGCATACAACTCGCTTCCAGCATCGGATGCCAAACTTAGCTTCAAGTGCATCACATAAGTTCTTGGTAACCCCGCATATGGAGATACACGTCAACCAACTTGTCTCCGATCACACTCAAAACGACTTCACAAAGACGATGGTGGCCTCCCTAAACACCTTCTCCTGGTAAGGAGCTATCTTTCCCACGGGAGTCACACCAGCGACCCAGAACATGTTCGTCATTGTGAACCACAAAGTAGTCTTGGTTGTTAACGCTTAAAATGCGTACCCACGAATGGGCCTGGTTCCAGTGTTGCAGCAAAGCCTTGAATCAAAAAGTGCCTGTATAGATAAGTTTTTTGGATTGCTGGATATATTAGCACTTTTATAATTTATTTAATCCCTAAGTAAATCATGTACATGGCATTAACAACATGAAGCTCGTACCGATATATAAACATGAGAGCACGTACAGAACATAGACCTGAAACATCTATGAACACAGTATATACGGCTAGCACATGAATGATTAAAAGGGGATGAACAAATCATACCCTCTCATAGGCTAGGAAAGGGCCACGACTTCGGCTTCGGCCACAGCCTTCTTCTTGGCGGCGCCGTCGGCGGCCATGACATCGTTGTTAGGGAAGTAGTGGAAGCATAGAACGAAAGCAAGGATGAACAGGGAGCAGTTGCGCTGACATGCTCCACAAAAACCTTATCGCCCTACTCCTGATGCAGGATCTCGAAAGACGGGGTTCGGGAGGCCTGCTCTCCCAAAAGGTTGTGCATGCGGGCGACAAGATGGGATCACCAGAAGTAGTCACAGTGAGACAAACAGTAGATGGTGGCTAGGGTTGAGCGAGGAGGAACTAAGTGTCGGTTTCACCGGTGATGTACTGCAAGTGCACATGGTGTTGTAGCACTTTCGTGATAAGTAAGTGTCGAACCGACAGCGGGCGGAAAGGAAGGCACCACAAACCCCGCAACTACGATGTCACTTACGCAACTATGTACGCACCCAAAATAGAGTTTGGAAATAGTCTACCCTATCGGTTGCTAGGGAAACAAAATAAAAAGGAGTCTACTACACTACGAACTAGAAGATAAAAACAGGTCATAAAAATACACTATGTTAGTGGAGACGGTGCTTGAGCAGTAAGGTGTTCTTGAGGGTTGCGAAGTCAACACTACGAATATGAACTGAGTGAGAAGTGTGGAGCAGACACTGTCTATCGTATCTGTAATCTACTCTTCATATGCATAAGTGGGCGGTCCCCGGTACAGAACATGTTCTACTCACGGGCAGACTTCATGCCACATACGCCACTACCATAGTTCCCCCACGGCGGTTCTCATTACAATAATTAAGGGTTTCCCCATGGATGCAGCCAGATGTGGGTTAACCTATTAGTCCCATGTCAATTGTAAAGGCGTGAACTTCAAAGATAATTGTCTATTATCAGATGGCATCGATCCCTCTATAGTAACAGTAGCAACTTCACAACCAATCACGACGATACTATGAGCAAGGCCTCCTCTCAACATTCGTGAAGGATACTAACTTGAACATGTAAGAATAAGATATTGGACCACACAGAAGTAAATAATTCTAATCATAAAGAGTTCATCTGTATCCCCAAAAATAAGTGCAACTACTCACACATGTTAATGATACACATGCAGGAGAGGGTTAAGTTACAAGCCAGAATCGACCCGGTGAAGTGAGAAGGCATGACGGTGGTGGAGGCAGCGGCGGCGGTGATGGCGATGATGGTGGCCCTGGCCATGGTAGTGATGAAGGCGGCGTCGGTGCTGCGGTGTGGTGGAGAAGGGACTGACCAAAGGCTGGTGTTCGCGGCGGTGTAGCTTCGTCTTCTTCATCTTGATCTTCTCCCTTCTTCTATGAGGAGGAGATGGATGCGTACGTAATGGATGAGATGAGATGATATAAGATGAGACGGCGGCGTCTAGGGTTGGAGGTCATATAGGACGTGATGGGGACGTTTCCCATGGTTATGACCTGGCTCAGGTATGACCCGACAAAGTACCAAGGGTATTATGGGCCATTCCACGCCCGGGTCAAGATGATATGATGAGGAAGGAGCACCAGGCCCATAATGAGAATCGTCTGTGGGCTAACTCAAGGAAGGGCTTTGCGGGCTGGCTTATGGAAAAGGCCTAGATAAGGAGTTTCCTGTCTTATGTGACAAGATGAATAAGAGTTAGACTAGGATACGGGTTAACACTGCAACCCAAAATCTCGTGTAAACCTAGGGGTTCAACCTATTATATAAAGGGGAGCCCCTGAGACGAAAAGACTAAGTTAGAAACCCTAGAGAGCTAGGTAGCGAAAGTTATACACTATAATCAAGATCATCATCATCAATAGCAATCAATTAGGAGTAGGCTCCTACCTCCATCGTGAGGTGTTGAACCTGGGTAAACTTGCGTCTCTCGTTTCCGATCAACCACGTTCAAGCAATCACCTAGCAGCGATGGACTCGTGACATAGTTCTCTCACGAGGACATCTGCCGTGACAAAACCACGACAGTTGGCACCCACGGCGGGGCCAGCGCATGGTGGTGTTGAGATCTTGAAGGGAGCCCTTCCAGGGATCGAGAAGTATGCGAGCGGCCGGATGACGAAGTGCCGGCGAGGGAAGCTCTACATCGACAATGCAGCTTGGGTTCTGATAACCCACAAGTATAGGGGATCAATCATAGTCCTTTCGATAAGTAAGAGTGTCAAACCCAACGAGGAGCAGAAGGAAATGATAAGCAGTTTTCAGTAAGGTATTCTCTACAAGTGTTGCAAGTAACAGTGATAGATAGTTTTGTAGCAAGGTAATTTGTAACAAGTGACAGGTAGCAATAGTAACAAAGGTGCAGCAAGGTAACCCAATACTTTTTATAGCAAAAGACAGGCTTGAAAGTACTCTTATATTAAGCAAGCGCTCCCGAGGACACATGGGAATTTCTGTCTAGTCATGTTCATCATGTTGAGTGGATTCGCGTTCGTTACTTTGATAATTTGATATGTGGGTGGACCGGTGCTAAGGTGTTGTTCTTACTTGAACGAAAAACCTACTTATGATCACCCCCTCTCGCAAGCATTCGCAACTACGAAAGAAGAATTGAGATAAATCTAACCATATCATGAAACGTGTGGATCCAAATCAGTCCCTTATGAAGTAACGCATAAACTGGGGTTTAAGCTTTTGTCACTCTCGCAACCCATCATCTACTTGTTACTCCACAATGCCTTCCCTTAGGCCCATAACATGGTGAAGTGTCATGTAGTCGACGTTCACACGACACCACTAAGAGAAGCAACAACATACACATCATCAAAATATCGAAAAAATACCAACTTCACATGATTACTTATAACAAGACTTCTCCCATGCCCTCAGGAACAAAAGTAACTACTCACACATCATCAACATGTTCAAGATCAGAGGTGTAATAATGGAGATCAAGGATCTGAACATAATATCTTTCACCAAGTAAACCAACAAGCATCAACTACAAGATGTAATCAACACTACTAGTAACCCACAGGTACCAATCTGAGGTTTTGAGACAAAAATTGAATACAAGATATGAACTAGGGTTTGATATGAGATGGTGCTGGTGAAGATGTTGATGAAGATTGGTCCTCCCACGAAGGAGGAAGCGTTGGTGATGACGATGGCTTCGATCTCCCCCTCCCGGAGCGAAGTTTCCCCGGCATAATCTCTCTGCCTGAGATCAAAAGGGCATCTGCCCAGGTTTCTGCCTCGAGATGGCGACGCTTCGTCCTGAAAGTATCCTTACGATTTTTTCTAGGGTAAAACACGCCATATAGGAAAAGAGGGGGGTCGGGAGACTTGTTGGGGCCCCACAAGGCAACAGGCCGCGCCCTGTTGGCTTGTGGCCAGCAGGTGGGCCCCCTTTGGTATATTTTTGGCCCAAAAATTCTTATATATTCCATAAAAATTCTCCATGAAGTTTCAGGTCATTTGGAGTCCTGTGAATTTTCAGCCATTTTCTTGGTTTTCAGGTCCATAATTCCAGTTTCCAGTGATTTCCCTCTTTGTGATGTACCTTGCATATTCAGAGAGAAAAGACATAAGAATTGTATCATAATGAGTAATAACGGACAAGAATAACATAAATATCAATAAGAATTCATGATGCAAAATGGACGTATCAACTCCCCAAGCTTAGACCTCGCTTGTCCTCAAGCGAATGCCGAACTCGATAATATGACCACATAATTTGAGAGATAGGTGTCGATAGAAACAGAATACGAACATGAGAGCATCATGAATGTTAACATAGCAGCAAGTTTTTCATCATATAACTTCTCATAAACAAGTAACAATCTATCCACAATTGTTGAAGTATGAAGCATAAACTTTATTGACAATCAACGAACTATGTTCTTAGTCATTGAGACAATCACAATTCATCATATGTAAGAGCTTAGTCATTGAGAAGAGTCTATGTAAGAGCTTTTATTCTAGCAAGTTCACATACTCAACTATCATTTAGTCATCTATGATTGCTGACACTCATTGCATATTTTTGGAGCTAATGTTTCCATCGGACACATAGGAAGATGGGGGCTTTATTGTATTTGCCGCCCAACTCATTTACCTCAAGAATAATGTCAACAATAATGAATCATGATCACCTACATTCAAATGGATATATATATATATATATATATATATATATATCTGTATCTTTCCTCAACACATAATGCTTGCCACTATAGAATTGCTAGGTGGGAAAAGAAATAAACATCATTGACTCTTGTATAAAATTAAATACATGAAAGTAAAAAATATGCCCTTAGCAGATGGAATCAGAGGTTGTCATGCGCTTTTTAGTTTTGGATGTGCAAACTCTTAATGGAAAGGAACGTCACTTTATATTGCCCCTTATGATAGCAAACTTTATTATGCAATCTGTCACTTTTATTTCTTTGCCATCACAAGATCGTACAACTTACAATAAAAGGTCGTACATATTTAAGAGCAATTTTTATTGCTTCATGCACCGATGACAACTTACTTGAAGGATCTTATTCAATCCATAGGTAGGTATGGTGGACTCTCATTGAAAGAAGCTGGGTTTAAGGGGTTATGGATGCACAAGTAGTATCTCTACTTAGTGCGGATTTTTTTTGGCTAGCAAAAGATCTAAAGCAAGAACCACATGTTAAAGGATCCATGACAATATAACTTCTATGTGAATGTAAACAAATATAATCATTACGTTGTCTTCCATGTCCAACATCAACACTTGATCATTATATAATATTTGGTGGGGGCTCACAATCATAAAAGATGTCCAAGATAGTGTATTTGTATGTGAATCTCCTCTCTTCTATCATAATCTTGCATAGATTGTATCAATGACTAATGTTATGTTTGTTTATTCCCAACTACTTTTATCTAACATACTTCTTCTATGTGAAGTCATTACTCCCCATGAGGTTAGCATATGATTTTTCTATTTCTTTTATTTAATTGCTATGATTGATGCATGAGAGTAAAGCAAACAAACTCAAACTAATCTTTATTATATAACTCTCATACTCGATTACAAGGATAGATAGAACTCAAAGCAAAAACTCTAAGCAAAGAAAATCTGAAATTTTATTTCTCTAAATCACGACATAACTACAGATCGAACTAAAATAGATGACAATGGTAAAAGTGATGATGATACGATACCGAGGCACCTCCCCCAAGCTTGGAACAAGCTAAGGGTGGTGCCCATACCCATGTACTCAAGTGTCCTTGTTGGTTGATGGTGGTGATGATGTAGTAGGTTGGTCCTCCGTCTTCCACGTCATTGGCTCCCCGTCATAGAAAGGGGATCTTGTCTCCGGGATCCTGATATCGGCAGCTATGCTCATCCTTTTAAACCTGGATTCATACTCCTAGTTTTGGTTTTGCACATCAAAGATTTGAGCTTGGAGATGATCGATCCGATCTTGAAGCTTGAAGAGAGACTCTACCATGCTCCTAGTGTCCGGCTTGTTCTCCCGGATGAATTTCGTGATCATAGAGGGATTATCACTCAAACCACGTTCAACCAACCCTTGGCACTTGAAGATTTCCTGCTCCACCGCTGCAAGCATGGCCTCCTTGCTCCCCTCCTTCTTTGGGCCTTGAACATCCCAGATGTGGAGCACCCCCTCACGCATCTCAATGGATTGAGGGTGCTTCATCACCTCCGGCATGTAGGGGTTGATGACCTTCTCGAAGAACTTGTCCTTGGAGGAGCTTGACGGCGTTATGGCGATCTAGATCTGTCAGAAAAACAACCCGAAACAAGAACAGAGGGGAAACTTGCGATGCGGTGGTCAAAACATACGGGAGTATATATAATGATTTTTCTCTAGGCCAGAATACGTGTCTAGGAAGAAAACGGAGTCCAGGAGGCACACAAGGGCCACACAAGCTATCAGGGCGCGCCCAAGGGGGTGGGCGCGCCCCGTTGCCTTGTGGCTCCCTCGTGGGTCCGCTTGACGTGGCTTGAGACTGCGTCGGTATTTCCCCAAAGATGAAGGGATGATGCATCATAGCTACAGTAACTATTTCCCTCAGTTATGAAACCAAGGTTATCGAACCAGTAGGAGAACCACGCAACACTATGTAAACGGTACCTGCACACAAAGAACAAATATTGCAACCCGACGCGTAAGAGAGGTTGTCAATCTCTCCACGGTAAAAAGATATATTAGATTGTAGTAGATTGGATAGATAGATCACACAAGAACACAAAATAAAAGAAGCAAATAAAAAGTGCAGCAAGGTATTTTTGGGTTTTTGGAATAATAGATCTGAAAACAAAAGGCGGCAAAAGATAGATCGGAAAGCAATATGTTGAAAGAGTAGACCCGGGGGCCTAGGTTTTACTAGTGGCTTCTCTCATGAGTATAGCACACGGTGGGTAAACAAATTACTGTTGGGCAATTGATAGAAGATCAAATAATCATGACGATATCCAAGGCAATGATCATTATATAGGCATCATGTCCAATATTAGTAGACCGAAACGATTCTGCATCTACTACTATTACTCCACACATCGACCGCTATCCAGCATGCATCTAGTGTATTTAGTTCATGGAGAAACGGAGTAATGCAATAAGAACGATGACATGATGTAGACAAGATCTATTCATGTAGGAATAGACCCCATCTTGTTATCCTTAATAGCAACGATACATGCGTGCCTCGCTGCCCCTTCTTTCACTTGGAGAGGACACCGCAAGATCGAACCCATCACAAAGCACCTCTTCCCATGGCAAGAAATATCGATATAGTTGGTATAACTAAACCAAAGATTCAAAGAAGAAATACGAGGCTATAAGTAATCATGCATATAAGTGATCATGAACTCAAATAATATTCATGGATAGAAACTGATCATGAACTCAAAATTCATCGGATCCCAACAAACACACCGCAAAAAGTCATTACATCAAATAGATCTCCAAGAGACCATTGTATTGAGAATCAAAAGAGAGAGAGAAAGCCATCTAGCTACTGCCTACGGACCCGTAGGTCTATGATGGACTACTCACGCATCATCGGAGAGGCACCAATGAGGATGATGAACCCCTCCGTGATGGTGTTAGATTGGATCTCGTGGTTCTGGAACTTGCGGCGGCTGGAAGTGTTTTTCGTCGACTCCTCTAGGGTTTCTGGAATATTTGGGTATTTATAGAGCTCAGAGGCGGTGGAGGGGAGTCCCGAGGCCACCACAACCCACTAGGGCGAGCCGGGGGCCTCAGGCACGCCCTGGTGTCTTCTGGGCCCCATGGGCCTCCTCCCGGGTGCTTCTTTGTCTCACTGGCTTTCTTCTGGTCCAAAAAAATCTCCAAAAAGTTTCATCGCGATTGGACTCCGTTTGGTACTGATATTCTGCGAAGTAAAAAACAAGCAAAAAACAGCAACTGGCACTTGGCAATATGTCAATAGGTTAGTCCCAAAAAATGATATAAAGTTGTTATAAAATGATTGTAAAACATCGAAGAATGATAATATAACAACATGGAACAATAAAAAATTATAGATACGTTGGAGACGTATCAGCATCCCTAAGCTTAATTCCTACTCGTCCTCGAGTAGGTAAATGATAAAAACAGAATTTTTGTTGTGGAATGCTGCCTAACATGTTCATCACATATTCTTTTCTTTTGTAGCATGGACATTTGGACTTTTAGATGGTTCAAAGCAATAGTCTAGTTTTGACATAAAGACTTTAATACTCAAGCATGCCAACAAGCAACCATGTCTTTCAAAATATCAACACTAAAGAAAGTTATCCCTAGCCCATCATGCTCAATCATTGATCCATTCATGAAACACACTCAAATATTAGCCACACCCAATGCACAAGTATGATCATACTGCCCCCTAGTTGGTGCTTCATAAGTGAAGACGGAGACTCAAATAAAAGTAAAAATTGCATAAAGTAAATAGATAGGCCCTTCACAGAGGGAAGTAGGGATTTGTAGAGGTGCCAGAGCTCAAAGCTTAAATTGAGAGAGAAAAATATTTTGGGTGGCATGCCTTTCCTGTCAACGAAAATGACCGAGTAGTTCTCAATACTTTCCATGCTAGATACATCGTAGGCGGTTCCCAAACATAAAATAAAGTTTATTCCTTTTCCACCATTCTTTCATAGTCCATGGCTAGCCGTATCCACGGTTGCCTTCCATACCAACACTTTCCAAGGAATTTATTATTTGACAACATAAAGTAAATTTCTTTTTTCATTTCGGGACTGGGCATCCCTATTACCGCCGTACTCTCATGCAATGACAAGTGAATAGACACTCATCTTGAGAATAACACATCTAGCATGGAAAAATATTGGACACCCCTACCGTTTCATGAGCGGTACGAGCACACAAAAAGGAAATTCATTTTGAAAATTAGAGATGGCACATACAAATTTGCATAGAACGGCATGGAAATACCGCATATAGGTAGTTATGGTGGACTCATAAGGCAAAACTGGGTTTAAGGATTTTGGATGCACAAGTAGTATTTCTACTTAGTACAAGTGGAGGCTAGCAAATAGATTGAGAAGCAACCAACCAAGAAACGAAAATTCACATAAATGGGCATTAAGCATAACTAACACCGAATAATGCACCATAAGTAGGATGTAATTTCATTGCATAACTATTGACTTTTCTGCTTGCATAGGGAATCACAAACCTTAACACCAATATTCTTACTAAAGCATAATTACTCACCAACATGACTCACATATTACTATCATCATGTCTCAAAACTATTACAAGGAATCAAGTTTAATTTGTCCAATGATCTTCATGAAAGTTTTTATTATATCCCTCTTGAATATCTATCACTTTGGGACTAGTTTCATACATTGCCATTGCTTTTGACAAGCTCAAATAAATTTAAGTGAAGAACATGAGCATAAAAATTTCATCTCTCAAAATAATATAAGTGAAGCATGAGAGAATTTCTTCAAAATTTACTAACTCTCAAATTAATCTAAGTGAAGCATGAGAGTATTTCTTCAAAAATTTAAAGCACACCGTGCTCAAAAAGATATAACTGAAGCACTAGAGCAATTCCATAGCTCAAAAAAATTAAGTGAAGCATATAGAGCAATTCTAATAAATAGTAGAATAATTTTGGCTCTCTCAAATAGGTGTGTCCATCAAGGATACTTGTGACAAACTAAAAAGCAAATCAAGCAAAGACTCAAATAATACAAGACGCTCCAAGCAAAACTCATGATATGTGACGAATAAAAATATAGCTCCAAGTAAAATACAGATGGTCGTTGGAAGAAAGAGGAGATGCCACTCGGGGCATCCCCAAGCTTAGTTGCTTGTTTCTCCTTGGATATTATCTTGGTGGTTCTGTAGCATCCCCAATCTTAGGCTCTTTTCACTCCTTATTCCTTCATCCATCGTGATCTCACCCAAAACTTGAAAACTTCAATCACACAAAACTCAACAAAACCTTCGTGAGATCCGTTAGTATAATAAAGCAAATCACCACTGTAAGTACTGTTGAAAACCCATTCGTATTTTATTATTGAATTATATATACTGTATTCTAACTTTACCATGGCTTATACCCTTCAATACAAACGATAGATTCATCAAAACAAGCACACAATGCAACGAAAACAGAATCTGTCAAAAACAGAACAGTCTGTAGTAATGTGTACCCTAACCATACTTATGTAACTCTAAAAATTCTGAAAAATTAGGACAACGTAAAGAATTTGTATAGAAATACTGTGTTAAAATTTCAGCTCATTATCACGCTTCAGTAAAAAAATGAAAATTCCTGCACTGGAGTCAAAGTTTCTGTTTCAGATTCAGCATTGTTTCTACTCATCTTGTGAGCCATCCTAAAGGCTTTACTTGGCACAAACACTAATTAAAACATAAAAAACACATTCATAACAGTAGCATAATTTGTAAACACTCAAGAACATAAAGAAAAAGGTAAAAATAAATTTATTCATTGGATTGCCTCCCAACAAGCGCTATCGTTTTATGCCCCTAGCTAGGCATAATGCATAGATTCAAGTATTGTCATCTTTAGTTTTCGCTCCATTGGATGATCTCATGATTGATTCATATGGTGGCTTAATTCTTGTTCTAGGTAAGTGTTCCATACCCTTTCTTAGTGGAAATTGAAATTTAATATTGCCTTCTTTCATATCAATCACGGCACCTATAGTGCGTAAAAACGGTCTACCAAGTATAATGGGACAAGACGGATTGCAATCAATATCAAGAACAATAAAATCTATGGACAGTTAGTTCCTATTTGCAAGAATAAGAACATCATTAATTCTTCCCAAAGGCTTTTTAATAGTAGAATCCGCCAAGTGCAAATTTAGAGAACATTCTTCAATATTGGTAAGACCAAGCACATCACATAGAGATTTCGGAATTTTGGAAACACTAGCACCCAAATCACATAAAGCAAAGCACTCATAATTTTTAATCTTGACTTTAATGGTTGGTTCCCACTCATCATGTAATTTTCTAGGAACTGAAATCTCTAACTCCAACTTTTCTTCAAAATATTTTATCATGGCATCAACAATATGTTTAGTAAAAGCTTTATTTTGTTCATAAGCACGGGGTGAATTTATCATGGATTGCAGCAAAGAAATACATTCAATCAAAGAGAAACTATCATAATTAAATTCTTTGCAATCCAAAATAGTGGGCACATCACTAGTTAACGTTTTGACCTCTTCAAACCCACTTTCATCAATTTTTTCATCAAGATTTTCACCCTCCAAATCATTGGGACGCCTTCTAGCTAAAGTTGACTATACTTCAGTCCCTTTATCATCAATTTTAATATTACTAAACAAGGAATCAATAGAAGAAACACCAATCACTTTAAGATCTTCATCATTTTTACGAAAGCAATCACTAGAAAACGCTTTTTCTAAAAATTCTCTTTTGGCTCTAGGCATAGCGGTTCTTTTCTTACTTTCATCCATAGAAACATATAAAGCTTTAATTGATTCATCAATCTTAGGTGCAAAAGCTTTCAACTTGAGATTTTCTCCATCATGAGAAATTCTATCAATGCTTCTAGACATATCATCAATCTTATTCAACTTTTCTTCTATCGTAGTATTGAAAACCTTTTGAGCATTGATAAATTTTTTAATATTACTCTCAAGATCGGAGGGGTTCCTATTATTATTGTAAGAAGAATTACCATAGGAATTACCATTATTAGAGGAATTTCCAGGAAAAGGCCTAGGATTGAAATTACCTCTATTAGCATTGTTATTAAAATTGTTTCGCGAGATGAAATTCACATCTACGGAATCACTATTTTGCTCAATAAAAGTAGACAAAGGCACATCATTAAGATCAATAGGAGCATTTTTACTAGCAACCAACTTCATTAAAGCATCAACTTTGTCACTCAAAGTACTAATTTCTTCAACCGAATTAACCTTTTTGCTAGTAGGTGCTCTTTCAGTATGCCATTGTGAATAATTTGCCATAATATTATCTAGAAATTTAGGAGCTTCACCCAAAGTAATTTCCATAAAAGTACCACCCGTGGTGGAATCAAAAAGATTTCTACAGACAAAATTCAATCCCGCATAAAAAAATTGTATGATCATCCAAAGATTTAAACCATGAGTAGGACAATTTCTTAGCATCAATTTCATTCTTTCCAAAGATTGTGCAACATGTTCATGCTCAAGTTGCTTAAAATTCATGATTTGAGTTCTAAGGGAAATAATTTTCGCGGGCAGAAAATACTTAGTGATAAAAGCATCCTTGGACTTATCCCAAGAATCAATACTATTGCGAGGCAAAGAAGAAAACCAAATTTTTGCACGATCCCGCAAGGAGAAAGGAAATAATTTCAACTTCACTATATTATTGTCCAAATCTTTTTTCTTTTGCATATCACAAAATTCTATGAATGTGTTTAGATGGGACGCGACATCCTCATTAGGAGTACCGGAAAATTGATCTTTCATGACATGATTCAACAAAACGGTATTAATATCACAAGACTCCGCACTAGTGGCGGGAGGAGCAATCAGAGTACTAATAAAATCATTATTATAGGTATTAGAAAAATCACACAATTTGGTATATTCTTGAGTCATCGTGAATACGCAAACAAGAATGCAAGCAAACAAGAGATCTGACGAGAAAAAGGCAAACGAAAAAGAGGGCGAATAAAACGACAAATTTTGTGAAGTGGGGAAGAGGAAAACGAGAGGCAAATGGCAAATAATGTAATTGCAAGGAGATGAGATTTGTGATTAGAAACCTGATAGATGTTGATGATGTCTCCCCGGCAACGTCGCCAGAAATTCCTTTGACGTGGCTTGAGACTGCGTCGATATTTCCCCAAAGAGGAAGGCTTGATGCAGCATAGCTACGGTAAATATTTCCCTCACTTATGAACCTAAGGTTATCGAACCAGTAGGAAAACCACGCAACACTATGTAAACGGTACATGCACACAAAGAACAAATACTTGCAACCCGACGCATAAGAGAGGTTGTCAATCTCTCCACGGTAAAAAGATAGATTAGATTGTAGTAGATTGGATAGATAGATCGCACAAGAACACAAAATAAAAGAAGCAAATAAAAAGTCCAGCAAGGTATTTTTGGGTTTTTGGAATAATAGATCCGAAAACAAAAAGCGAAAAAGATAGATCGGAAAGCAATATGTTGAAAGAGTAGACCCGGGGGCCGTAGGTTTCACTAGTGGCTTCTCTCATGAGTATAGCACACGGTTGTAGGATCCAAAGTATGTCTAGAGGGGCGTGATTAGACTACTTGACCAAATAAAATATATCCTTTTCCCAATTTTAGTTGTGGGCAGATTTTAGCAATTTGCACAAGTCAAGTTTACCCTACACATGCATGTCTAAGAGTATAGAAGCGGAAAGTACAGACAAACACATGTAAGTAAAGGAGGGAGAGGAGATCAAATGCAATTGGAGACACGAAGATTTTTCCCATGGTTCCGATAGGTGGTTCTATCGTACGTCCACGTTTATGGAGTCTTCAACCCACGGAGGGTAGCGATCGCGAGAGTCCACGGAGGGCTCCACCCATAAGGGTCCACGAAGTAGCAACCTTGACTATTCCATAACGGCTTCCGTCCACAAAGGACTAGCCTCACTATGGGTAGATCTTCACGAAGTAGGCGATCTCCTTGCCCATACAAACTCCTTGGTTCAACTCCACAATCATGAAGAAGGAGGCTCCCAAGTAACACCTAACCAATCTAGGAGGCACCACCCTCCAAAAGGTAATAGATGTGGTAGTATGATGAACTCCTTGATCTTGTGCTTCAAAAGATAGTCTCCTCAATACTCAATAACTCTCTCACAGATTTGGCATGGGTAGAAGAGATTGATTGGGTGGAAAGCAACTTGGGGAGGCTAGAAATCAAGATCCATATGGTTGGAGTGGATGATCTTGACCTCAACACAAGGGAAGGTAGTTCTCTCTCAGAAAATTGGATATGACAAGTGTGGAATGGTTATGAGTGCTTCTCTTATGAGTGATAGGTGGTGGAGGGGTATATATAGGCATCTCCAAAAATCCAACTGTTACAACATTATTGCCCAACTCGGTGGAACCGAAGCAAAAACTCGGTTGCACCGACTAGTGCAAAATGTGGCAACTTTGGCATTTTCGGTGAGACCGATATATAAATCTCAGTGGTACCGACTATGGGGTAACGGCTAACCAGAGACTTGGCCATCAACTCGGTGAGACCGATTTGCAGAACTCGGTGGGACCGATTCTGAAAATCATCCTAACAGAGACTTGGTCACGACTTCGGTGAGACCGAAAATGAAAACTTGGTTACACCAAGAAGCTAGGGTTTGGCAGGGTTTTGTCTGAGTTGAAAATAGGTAGGGCCGAGTGGAAATAGTTGGTGGCACCGATTTTGCAAGTTTGGCTTAGGACAGAAGATTTTGTGTGGAAAATGAGTGAGTATTTTTGGTGGCTAATCTCTAAGCACTTGAGCAACCAGATCATCATATTTCCTCACCCCCTTTTAATAGTATTGGCTTTCCTATGGACTCAAAGTGATTTCTCACAAAATATAAAATGTAGAGTCTTGTAGCTTGAAGCTTGGCCAATCCTATTGCTTCTTCTTCTCTTCATCTCCTTGGGTATTGTCCACACACATCAATTTGCCAACCCATCATTGAACTCTTTCCTGAGATATACTTAGTGGAAACATTAGTCCAATGAAATATATGTTGTTATTAATTACCAAAACCACCTAGGGAGAAGTTGTGCTTTCAATGTCCCCCTTTTTGGTAATTGATGACAACATATAGATCAAAGCTTCGATGAGAGATATAAACAAAGAATAGCATCGTCGCTTTGAGAAGTATGTGATAAGCAAGAGCTCCCCCTAAATTTGTGCATTATTTTAAATTTGCGTTTGAAAGCAAATGCACAATCGATTAGGATTATGGGTCACTCTTCCATGTCACATACAACTTGGTGGTGCGCAAGAATTAATATGAGTGAATAACAAGCACATCACACCAAACATTAAGTGAATGATCATCAAGATATATCTCAAAGGTAGTAAAGTAGTAGCATCACACAAGAGTATATGATCAATCACCCACAAAGTTTCAACCAAACAATAAACCAAATGTGTTTAAAAACTAGCAGAGATGAATCAAAATGCAACACGCTCTCTATCTCGAAGCCCTATGATCTACAACTTCTCCCCCTTTGGCAACAAGTTACCAAAAAGTTCAAAGATATAGAGCTATGTGTCGCTCTGGGCAGGATCTCCTCCATGAGATGATGAAGCTGCTCCTGTGGCTGTCGATGGAGTCGAGAGAAGAGTATCTGCAAAAATTTCTGCTGAAGTCCTCTGAGGTGGTGGAGTCGACACTGGAGGTGCAGGAGGTGCTGATGGAGCAGTGGCAGGTGCTGAAGAGGTAGGCCTGATCTCTGGTGCTAGCATAGTGGGAGTCCTCGACCGAGTCTTGAACTTAGTGCCTGGCTAAAGAACTGGACTCTCCTCATCATCATTAGTGGTATGAGGGCTAGGCACTGCATCCACTTCCTTCTTGAGCTCGTCCACAGTTTTTGTCAGCCCATCCACCTTGTTGTTCAGTGTGGTAAACCTATTATCCATGATCCTCACAAGACTATCTTGTTTCTATAGGAGTTGCTTGATATCCGTCTGCATGCTTTGCATAGTGCTGATGATAAGTTCCATTTGCTCACCCTTGGTTCTAGGAACTGGAGCACTAGTGGCTTTGGCTGCTTCAGCTGCTGCTCTTCCAGAAGATGAAGTGGGATGATCTGGATCCATCTCCACAACATTATCCTCAAATTCAGGCAAAAGTGGCAAATGAGGACGATCAAGTGCATATACATTCTTTTCCAACTGAGAGTTGATAAGCATCTGAATGTATGGTGCATATCCACATGATCATTTTTGATCAGCAGCAGTCCTCTTCACAGTCTCTACTATCAAATCCATCACTCTTATCCTGGTGTGGGAGTCTATGTGATGCAGCATGTTGATGGAGTACCCCCTTATCATCTTATCATCTCCAGATTTGGACATCAATGTATGCCTCAAAATGGTGTTAGAGGTGGGTAGTCTTGCTTGCAGGAAATAGACAGACCCAAACTTATGTGAATGCACATGTGAAGCAGGGATTTCCTTATACATATTTGCCATGGAGTTGTGACTCATCTTGGATTCAGCGTAGACATCCAAATCTCCCTCTTGTACCTGTGGAGCTCCTAAGATGGTAGCCCACTCATCAACAGTTGATTGGTACCTCACTCCTTTAGTCATCCAAATAATCCTGCCATCCGGATAAAAGTGTGCAGTGGAATAAAACTGCATGATCATCTCATCATTCCAAGCTGAATACTCTCTGCCAACAAAGTTTGCAAGATCAATGCATTTAAAGTTGTCTTTGACACTGGGAAAGAAATCTTCATTGTCCTTGATGTAATCCCAGTCGACATATCTCATGTCACTAACAGTTGGGCTCTTATCCAATAGAACAGTCTCATAGAAATCCTGTTGTTCCTTGGTATAGAACCTGTCATCCACAGCAGTCCTTCTTCTGGAGGCATAAGGATCAACAGCTCTCCACTTCCTCAGCCCCGAGTCTTTCCTTTTCTTCATATCTTCTGCAACTGGGTGATCATCATTATGAATAGGCAAGTGGGGCCTCGGTTTTCTCAAAACAGATATGTCCTCCTCTTCTTCTATCATAGTGGATTTCTTGTTCTTAGCAGCACTTGGAATGTCTGTGGTAGACTTGTTTGACTTGGAGGCTGCAGTAGACTTCTTGGGGGCAAACAAGGTGGTCTTAGTTGGAGCATCCTTGGCCATAGCATCAGCCAACAATTTCTTTTTCTTCTTAGTTGGAGGGGCTTTGGCAGCTGGTTCCTCCTCTTCCTCTTGTTCTTCAGCTTCTGCTAGATCTTCATACATTGAAGTTGGTCTGCCAACAACATGTATAATTCTCTTCCTGATCCTCTTCTTCTTGTAGGATCGAAAGTCTGTCTAGAGGGGGGGGGAGGTGATTAGACTACTTGAGCAAATAAAAATTCTACCTTTTCCCAATTTTAAGTGTTGGCAGATTTTAGCGATTATGGAAATTCAAGTACACCCTACACATGCATGTCTAAGAGTATAGCAGTGGAAAGTAACAACAAGCATATGTAGTAGAGGGTAGGAAGGAAGATCAAACGCAATTTGAAGACACGAAGATTTTTCCCGTGGTTCCGATAGATGGTGCTATCATACGTCCACGTTTATGGAGTCTTCAACCCAAGAAGGGTAACGGTCGCGAGAGTCCACTGAGGGCTCCACCCATAAGGGTCCACGAAGTAGCAACCTTTATTCCATAACGGCTTCCATCCATGAAGTACTAGCCTCACTATGGGTAGATCTTCACGAGGTAAGCGATCTCCTTGCCCGTACAAACTTCTTGGTTCAACTCCACAACACGAAGTAGGAGGCTCCCAAGCGACACCTAACCATCTAGGAGGCACCACCCTCCAAAAGGTAATAGGCTCGGTAATGTCGATGAACTCCTAGCTCTTGTGCTTCAAGATGATAGACTTCTCAACACACAATCACTCTCTCACAGATTTGGCTATGGTGGAAGAGATTGATTTGGTGGAAAGCAACTTGGGGAGGCTAGAGATCAAGATTCATATGGATGGAGTGGAATGGCTTGATATCAACACATGAGTAGGTGGCTCTCTCTCAGAAAATTGGATGGGGCAAGTATGGAATAGTTCTGAGTGCTTCTCTTTCGAGTGGGTGGTGGTGAAGGGGTATATATAGGCATCCCCAAAAATCCAACCGTTACACCTAAAGTGACCAACTCGGTGACACCGAAGTGTAAAACTCGGTGGTACCGAGTTGCTCCAAAGGTAGCAACTTTTGAATCTCGGTGAGACTGATACAGAAATCTCGGTGGTACTGATTTAGTGACCAACGGTCAGTTCCCAAAACTCGGTGACGCCGATCCAAAATCTCAGAATTTCTGATTTTAAGAATCGAGGCAACAGAGAGTTGGCAAGCTGAACTCGGTGGCACCGTATCAGAATCGGTTGCACCGATGTGCTAGGGTTTGGCATGGGTCTGTCTGAGGTGGGAAATCGGTGGGACCGAGTGGAAATTGTTGGTAGCACCGATTTTCAAGATAGGCTTGGACAGACTTTTGTCGAAGAGTTTGTGGGTGTTTTTGGTGACTATCATTTGTGCACGTGGATTATCTTGTTCACCAACAGTACCTTACCCCCTTTTAATAGTATTGGCTTTCCTATGGACTCAAGGTGATTTCTCACAAAGTAAAATGTAGAGTCCTCTTGCTTGAAGCTTTGCCAATCCATTTCCTTGCTTCTAGGGGTTTCTCCACAATCCTTTTGCCAACACATCATTGAACTTTTCCTGAAATATGCTTAGTGCAAATATTAGTTCAATGATATATATGTTGTTATTAATTACCAAAACCACCAAGGGAGAAAATGTGCTTTCAATCTCCCCCTTTTTGGTAATTGATGACAACATATAGATCAAAGCTTCGACATATGATATAGTCAATGAATATAATCGTCGCTTTGAGAAGTATGTGATAAGCAAGTGCTCCCGCTAAATTTGTCCATTATTTTAAGTTTGCGTTTGAATGCAAATGCACAATCGATTAGGTACATGGGGCACTCTTTCATGACACATACACCTTGGCGGTGTGCGAGAATAATAAGAATGAATATCATAGCACAACACAATCAAGCAAAGGTGAATGGTCATTTCATAAGCATCACAAGGATAGGAAATAGTAGCAATACACATCAAGTGTATGATCAAACACCAACAAAGTTTAACACAAGCAAACCAACCAAAAGTTATCAATGTTTTCGAAAAGCGATAAAAAGCAACGCTCTCTCTCTCTCTCTCTCGAAGCGTAAAGATCTATATACATCTTCTCCCCCTTTGGCAACAAGTTACCAAAAAGTTCAAAGGTATATAACTAAGCGCTCTTCTGGGGCTGATCTCCTCCGGTGGCTAATGAAGGAGTTGAGAGAACGGCATCAGCGAAGAATTCTGCAGACGTCATGGACGGAGTCGGAGTAGCAACTGGAGGTGCTGGAGGAGCTGAAGGAGCTGAAGGAGCCGCGGCAGGAGCTGCTGAAGACGGTCTAGACTCTGGAACTGGCACTGTGGCAGATCTGGGCTGAGTCCTGAACTGAGTGGCTGCCCCGAGATGTGGACTATCCTCATCATCATCAGTAGTGTGGGGACTGGGCACGCCATCAACTTCCTTCTTGAGCTCATTCACAGTCAATGTGAGCTCATCCACCTTGTTGTTGAGAATATGGAATTTGGTGTCAACAATCCTCGAGAGGCTCTCCTAGTTCTTCAGAATGTTCCCGATGTCCTTTTGCATGCTGAGCACAGAGCTAAGTAGAAGATCCATCTGCTCACTCCTAGTCTTTAGCACCTGAGAACCGGAGTCTCTGGCTGCCTCTGCCTGTGCCTGTGCTGTAGTTGAGGTGGGATGATCTGGGTCCATCACCACAACGTTGTCCTCTAGCTCTGCCAAGAGTGGCAAATGTGGTCGATCAAGTGCATATATGTGCTTCTCCATCTTGGAGTTGATAAGCATCTGTATATATGGAGCGTATCCACATGACCTCTTCTGATCTGCTGCAGTCCTCTTCACTGTTTCAACTATTAAGTCCATCACTCTGAATCTGGTATGTTGATCAAGATGGAGCAGCATGTTGATAGAGTATCCTCTTATCATCTTCTCATCTCCAGACTTAGGCATCAAGGTATGCCTTAAGATAGTGTTGATCGTGCGTAGACCAGCCTGGAGGAAGTAAATGGATCCAAACTTGTGTGATGGCAAGTTTTCAGCAGGGATCTCATTGTACATGTTCTTCATAGCATTGTGATTGGCCTTGGACTCGGAGTACACATCCAAGTCTCCGTCTTGCACCTGTGGAGCTCCTAAGATGGCAGCCCACTCCTCAACTGAGGATTCATATCTGGTGCCTTCTGACATCCACACAATCCTACCATCTCCATAGAAATGTGCCGTGGAGTAGAATTGCATGATCATCTCGTCGTTCCAAGCGGTAAACTCCTTACCAACAAACTCATCAAGATCAATGCAATGGAAGTTATCTTGCACACTTGGGAAGTAGTCCTCATTATCCTTGATGTGCTTCCAATCCACATATCTCATGTCACTCACTGCAGGGCTCTTATCAAGCAAAACTGTTTCATAGAAATCTTGTTGCTCCTTTGTATAGAATCTATAGTCCACAGCTGTCCTCCTCCTCTGAGAGTAAGGATCAATAGCTCTCCACTCTCTCAAACCTGAGTCCTTCCTCTTCTTCATGTCTTCATCAACAAGATGGCTGGCATTATGCTCTAGAAGGTGTGGTCTAAGCTTCATCAAAACAAACTGTGTATCATCCTCAGCTTCCCTGAAAGTGGAAGTCTTGTTCTTGCTAGAAGCTGGGATGTCTCTAGAAAACCTCTTGGGGGCAGTCTTGGTGCCTTTGGATGATGTATCCTTAGGCATAGCATCAGCCATAAGCTTCTTCTTCTTCTTAGGAGGAGCCTTGGCAGCTGGCTCTTCCTCTTCTTCTTCCTCATCTAAATACTCTGGAGTAGAAGGAAGAACTTTAGCTTTAACAAATCTTGTCCTTTCTCTCTTCTTCTTCTCCCTAGCCTTCTTAGGCATAGATTTCTTTGAGGGCTCAACAGTCATTGTTGCCCTAGCACTCTCTGGTGCTCTCACTAACCCTGAGCTAGCATACTCTTTCCTTATAGCCTTCTTCTTGGATGTAGTGGCAGCAGCAGTGCTCTTGGCAGTAGCATCTTTCTTGGGCAGCTCTTCTGGAACAAAGTCTTCATCCTCCTCATCAGAATTGAGCTTTCATCTTGCCCTGGTTGCAGCTTTGGGCAGATCTGGTGAGCTAGGTACATCATCATAGCTCTCGTCAGGACTAGTGCATGAGCTCATGTCAACATTCTTCTCTCTAAAATCATTCTGGCTATCATCAGAACCTGACATCTCTAACCCTGTGAAATAGAGTATAGAAGAGTGGAAGGGTTGAGTCATCACAAAATGCAGACAATTTTCAAAGATTTGAACTAAAATTTCTCAAGATTTGCATTCTGCCAAGTGAATATCGGTACAACCGAGGCAAACTTTTCAGACCCACCGAGACAGATAACCTGCATTACAGAAAATTGGCACCACTTTCAGTGAGACCGAAAATGGGCACTCGGTTTCACCGAGGTTGTTCTCAGTTGACCAGAAAAGGGAATCGGTGCTACCGATTCTTTTGCATCAGTTCCACCGGGATTCAAGTTGCTGACGGCAAACCCTAAAAAATCTTCCGTTCGCTATTCTACTAGAGGTTTTTTATGGATAGATCAATCTCAAAGTTTGGCTTATCGATGGAAAAGTCCTAATGCGCAAGATTTGGAGGGAGGAGCGCACGAGGGGTCAAAACCGTACCCTAATTCGGTGACGATCTCGCTACGACAGCGACGATGGTGAAGATTCCGTCGACAGCGAGGACTTCCAACGGCGGAGGCACTCGGGAAGACGAAGGAGACGACCAGGGGTCCTTGTTCGGCAGCAGGGTTTTGGAGGGGATGATGTTTGAGAAAGTAATTTCAAAAGTCGGGTCCGCCTCTTTATATACCCGTGGCTGTCGGTGACACCGGTTCTAACTTTTCGGTGCCACCGAGTTCCTCTACTGTCAGCTGACAGGGAAACTCGGTGTAACCGAGAAGATGGAATCGGTGATACCGAGTATGAAAACCAGATCAACCCTAGGCATTCGGTGAGACCGAGATTTTGGTATTGGTTCCACCGAGATGCACTTGGGAGGTTTTAATGGTCAGTCCTTTGTCGATACGGAACTCCGAGTGCTCCTCACACAGAGAGATCGAAAAGTACTTGTTCAAATTTTGTGATGCAGCAAGAATGGAATATGAGACGAGAAAGCATAGATAGCTAGAGAGTGGTCCTAGGCATTCTTGTCCATCCAATTGGCAAAAGAAAAACCAAAGTCCAAATAGAAACAATTGGATGTCCTCAAATGGATAAATAAATGCAGACCAACATGCTCACACAATAAGATGTCAAATGAAATCATGGCAAACATGCACATACATACTAGCATCTATCAAGCATTTTGGCGATGACGGAGTCATCTATATATGAGTATATTGACTTAGGAGCCAAGTAAGAATACTTGATCATAGGTCATACTCATCGTTTAAGCACAAGTGGGGTTACCACTTTTACATAAAGCATTTAATGTTGTCACATTCTAAGAGATGCTTTAACTCAAGTCTTAGAGTCAAGGTCCCCCTTGATGTGACATCCCCCCATAGGAGGGATAAACTAACCTTGGGTTTGTCGTAGAAGACTTCATGTGGGTGATGTAGTGGTGGATGCTCAAGGTTGATGAAGATCACCAAGAGTTGGGAGCATCCTTGTTGTTTCCTTACTCTTTTCACCTACATGGGTTAGTCCCAACACACAAGAGACAAATACAAGGATATCTATGGACATGGAGTGCAAAGCATACATGATGATGTCCATGGATTTGTTGATTACCTTGTCCCTTGCTTATCTTTGAGGGAATGTGTGACGCCTTGAACTATTGCACGATGTTGACGTTGATTGCAACTAGTTCTTGCCAATAATGAATGTGAGTGAATTTCATTGGCGGAGTCACCCCTCAAGAACTTCTCTAGTTCTTCTTCTTGGGGACCCACATCAACCTTATGGGGATCCTTGGTGTTGAAGTGGCACTTGTAGAAGTTGAGCTTGGAGTAGCCTTGGGAACCCACTCCACCAAAGCTTGGGATTCATCTTCATATGAGTCAATGTCCTCTTGAAGCTTGTCCTTGCCCTTGAGCTTGTGGTCTTGTGGTGGAAGGTCATCTTGAGTGTGTGTTCCCTTGGGAAGAGTATGTTCATACTTCTCCCTTTGAGGAACAAACTTGGGCTTGGGGTATTGACCTTCTTCCCATTCAACTCCATTTGCGTTGGAGTAGCCAATGCCATGGTTCTTCCGGTATCCTCCGTGCTTGCGTAGAATTTCCTCTAATTGCTTACAACCGGCAAGACTATTGTAGATACCTTTCTCTGTAATCCCTTTCAATAAATTGTTTTCTTGATCAAGTGTAACTTGGCTAAGAGAATCATCATTAGTGGAATCAATAGAACTACTAGAAGCAACATCATTAGATTTAGCATTTTTATTGTTGCTACTAGATGAAGAACCTTTCTTGCCTTTGTTACTAGTTTGTCTAGGTTTAACTTGTGGCATGAATGTAGGCAAGAGTAATCATTTGGATAGATAAGATGAAGTCTTCTTTCGGAGATCATCATTGATAGCTTTAAGAAACTCATGTTCTTGCTCCAAGGTGAGCTTCTCGAAGCGTAGCTTCTCATGAGCCCTTACAAGCTCTCTATGATCTTCTAGAGTAGATTCATGGGCTAACCTAAGAGTGTTTAATTCTTTAGTTAGTTGTTCTATTTTCATCTTATCATCATCAACCGACTTATCTTGACTAGCATGAAAATTATCAAGTTCATTTTGACTAACATCACTAGTTTTATCAAAGAGCAAGTCATCATCACCAAGTAAATCATCTTCATCACTATTGAAATCAAGATACTCGGGGTGTGATACCTTGAGGCCTTTAGCCATGAAGCAACTTCCACTCCCTTCATTTGGTGAATCAAATAGATCATAGGAGTTGGTAGTCACTAGTGCAAGTCCGGCAACACCTTCATCTTGACTATAGTCGGAGTTGGAGTGATAGCTTCTCTCGGAGTGGTTGTCGGATTCGGAGCCAGAAACCCATTCACCAACATGAGCTTGATGTCTTCTTCTTGAGTAGCTCTTGGTGTACTTGTCCTTCTTCTCCGAGTCCCTACTTCTCCTTGAGGGTCTTCGTTCATAAAGATCATCTCTACTCCTTCTCTCTCTTTGAGGTGATTCATTTCTTGAGCTTCGCCTTCTAGGTGACTCTTCTCTTCGTTTGTAGGGAGCCGTGCACTCATTGGAGTAGTGTCTGGGCTTCCCACAATTGTAGCAGTTTCGGTCATGACTTGACGAACGCTTCTCTTCGTATCTTGAGTTGGAGCTTCGTTCTTTGCCTCTATTCTTGTAGAACTTGTTGAATTTCTTGACCATGAGGCTTATCTCTTCATTGGTGACAAGGTTGTCGCTTGAAGTTGCGGGAGCATCACTTGTGGCTTTGTAAGCACCGCTAGACTTGTTGTGAAGCTCTTCTTTGTCCTTGAGTGTCATCTCATGAGCAACAATCCTTCCAATGACTTCCGTAGGCTTGAGATCTTTGTAGTTGGGCATCATTTGGATCAATGTGCACACGGTGTCGTATCTCTCATCCAAAGCTCGAAGTATCTTCTTGATGATGAATTTGTCGGTCATTTCTTCGCTTCCTAAGCCAGCAATCTCATTTGTGATGAGAGCTAGCCTAGAGTACATTTCAGCGACTCCTTCACCATCCTTCATCTTGAACTTGTCAAGTTGACTTTGAAGAACATCCAACTTGGATTCTCTCACGGATTCGGTACCTTCATGCATATCAACCAAAGTATCCCAAATTTCCTTGGCATTCTCAAGACGGCTGATTTTGTTGAATTCTTCGGGGCATAGGCAGTTGAAGAGAATGTCACATGCTTGAGCATTGTATTGCAACATCTTCAATTCATCCGCGGTTGCTTCACGATCCGTTTCCTTTCCATCACCAAAGAATTCACCTTGCAAGCCAACACGAACAACAGCCTAAACGGCGGGGTTCTGACCAAGAATATGCATTTTCATTTTGTGCTTCCAACTAGCAAAATTTGTGCCATCAAAGTACGGACCTCTACGGTGATAATTTCCCTCACTAGACGCCATACTCTCCTAGGTTGTGAGACCAATGCAATGGAGACCAAAGCTCTGATACCACTTGGAGGATCGAAATTATGTCTAGACGGGGGGGGGGGGGTGATTAGACTACTTGAGCAAATAAAAATTCTACCTTTTCCCAATTTTAAGTGTTGGCAGATTTTAGCGATTATGGCAATTCAAGTACATCCTACACATGCATGTCTAAGAGTATAGCAGCGGAAAGTAACAACCAACATATGTAGTAGAGGGTAGGAAGGAAGATCAAACGCAATTTGAAGACACGGAGATTTTTCCCATGGTTCCGATAGGTGGTGCTATCGTACATCCACGTTTATGGAGTCTTCAACCCACGAAGGGTAACGGTCGCGAGAGTCCACGGAGGGCTCCACCCATAAGGGTCCATGAAGTAGCAACCTTGACTCTTCCATAACGGCTTCCGTCCACGAAGGACTAGCCTCACTATGGGTAGATCTTCACGAAGTAGGCGATCTCCTTGCCCGTACAAACTTCTTGGTTCAACTCCACAACACGAAGTAGGAGGCTCCCAAGCGACACCTAACCAATCTAGGAGGCACCACCCTCCAAAAGGTAATAGGCTCGGTAATGTCGATGAACTCCTTGCTCTTGTGCTTCAAGATGATAGACTCCTCAACACACAATCACTCTCTCACAGATTTGGCTATGGTGGAAGAGATTGATTTGGTGGAAAGCAACTTGGGGAGGCTAGAGATCAAGATTCATATGGATGGAGTGGAATGGCTTGATCTCAACACATGAGTAGGTGGCTCTCTCTCAGAAAATTGGATGGGGCAAGTATGGAATAGTTCTGAGTGCTTCTCTTTCGAGTGGGTGGTGGTGAAGGAGTATATATAGGCATCCCCAAAAATCCAACCGTTACACCTAAAGTGACCAACTCGGTGACACCGAAGTGTAAAACTCGGTGGTACCGAGTTGCTCCAAAGGTAGCAACTTTTGAATCTCGGTGAGACCGATACAAAAATCTCGGTGGTACCGATTTAGTGACCAACGGTCAGTTCCCAAAACTCGGTGACGCCGATCCAAAATCTCGGAATTTCCGATTTTAAGAATCGAGGCAACAGAGAGTTGGCAAGCTGAACTCGGTGGCACCGAATCAGAATCGGTGGCACCGATGTGCTAGGGTTTGGCATGGGTCTGTCTGAGGTGGGAAATTGGTGGGACCGAGTGGAAATTGTTGGTAGCACCGATTTTCAAGATAGGCTTGGACAAACTTTTGTGGAAGAGTTTGTGGGTGTTTTTGGTGACTATCACTTGTGCACGTGGAGCATCTTGTTCACCAATAGTACCTTACCCCCTTTTAATAGTATTGGATTTCCTATGGACTCAAGGTGATTTCTCACAAAGTAAAATGTAGAGTCCTCTTGCTTGAAGCTTTGCCAATCCATTTCCTTGCTTCTAGGGGTTTCTCCACAATCCTTTTGCCAACAGATCATTGAACTTTCCATGAAATATGCTTAGTGGAAATATTAGTTCAATATATATATGTTGTTATTAATTACCAAAACCACCAAGGGAGCAAATGTGCTTTCACTTCTCTCCTGCCTTCTTAGGTAAGGAACTCTCAGGTGCTCTCCTAGCATCAATGCTAGCATATTCCTTTCCGACAATCCTTTTTGTTGAAGTAGCCTCTACAGTTGTGCTCTTGGCAGCTTTCTCTTTCTGCTTCTTGGCTAATTCCTCTTGTGGCACAAAATCAACATCTTCCTCATCTGAGTTCAACTTCTTTCTTGCCCTGGTGGCAGCCTTGGGCAGATTAGGAGAACTAGGCACATCATCATAAGAAGATGAACTAGCTTCAGGGCTAGTGCCTGCACTCATGTCCACATCTCTTTCTCTGAAGTTGTCCTGGCTATCATCTGAACCTGACATGCTGACCCTGTGAATAGAGTATAGAAGAGCAGAGAGGTTGGGCATAACAAAATACTGGAGTTTTTCAAAAATTTGAACTTAGAAACTTGGGTTTGATCTACTGCCAAATGTATTTCGGTTGCAACGGGTTGAAATTTTCGGAGTCACCGAGACAGACCACTTGCATTAACAGAGACTTGGGCAGTCTTTTCACTGTCACCGAAAAGAACTGCTCGGTCTCACCGAAGCGGTTCTCAGAAACCCTAAAAACTAAATCGGTAGAACCGATTTTATCAACTCGGTGTCACCGAGATACATGTTGCGGGAGGTTAGATCCAAAATTTCTTCGTTCTCTAATCTATGGAAGTATTCGGTGGGATGGGAGGCTTTCAATCTGTGGCAAGAATATGGAGGAACCCTAAGGCGCTTGAATTAGACTTTGGAACACAAGAGGGGATCGAAACCGTCCCCTAACTTGGCGATGGTCCGACTACGGCGACAACAGCGGTGATGATTTCCGTCGACGGCGAGGATCCCAACGGCGAAGGCGCTCGGGGAGACAAGGGCGACGACCAAGGGGTCCGATGCGGCAGCTTAGGGTTGGAGACTCGAGTGTTTGAAGATGAATTTCAAAACGTCGGGTCCGCCGGGATTAAGTACCCTTTATTGTCGGTGACGTCGATACTAAAATTTTGGTGCCACCGAGTTCCACTACTATCAGTTGACAGGGAAACTCGGTGAAGCCGAGATTATGGTATCGGTGCTACCGAGGTGCAAAATAGATCAACCCTGAGCATTCGGTGGAACCGAGAATTTTTGATTGGTTGCACCGAGTTGCACTTTTGGGAGGTTTTGGAAGTCAGCCTTGACGAAACGGAACTCCGAGTGCTCCTCACACAGAGGGTTCGAGAAGTGCTTGTTCTAGTTTTGTGATGAAGCAAGAATAGAACTTGAGATAAGAAAGCATAGATAGCTAGAGAGGGGTCCTAGGCATTCTTGTACATCCAGTTGGTCAAAAGAAAAACAAGAACCAAATAGCAACAATTGGATGTCCTCGAATGAGAAAAGATATGCATACCATCATGCTCACACAATGATGACCCACAAGTATAGGGGATCAATCGTAGTCCTTTTGATAAGTAAGAGTTTCCAACCCAACGAGGAGCAGAAAGAAATGACAAGCGGTTTTTAACAAGGTAATTTCCGCAAGCACTGAAATTGTAGGTAACAGATAGTTTGATAGCAAGATAATTGGTAACGAGCAAGTAACTGTAACGGTAAACAAGGTGCAACAAGGTAGCCCAATCCTTTTGAGGCAAAGGACAGACCAGAACAATTACTAGTAATAGGCAAAGTGTTCTTGAGGGTACACGGGAATTTCGTCTAGTCACTTTTATCATGTTGGTTTGATTCGTGTTCGGTACTTTGATAATTTGATATGTGGGTGGACCGGCGCTAAGGTGTTGTTCTTACTTGAACTAACAACCTATTTATGATTAACCCCCTCGCAAGCATCCACAACTATGAGAAAAGTATTAAGACAAAGTCTAACCATAGCATTAAACATGTGGATCCAAATCAGCCCCTTACGAAGTAGCGCATAAACTAGGGTTTAAGCTTCTGTCACTCTAGCAACCCATCATCTAATAACTACTCCACAATGCCTTCCCTTAGGCCCATGAATGGTGAAGTGTCATGTAGTCGACGTTCACATGACACCACTAAGGGAATCACAACATACATATCATCAAAATATCGAACACATATCAAATTCACATGATTACTCGCAACATGACTTCTCCCGTGACCTCAAGAACAAAGGTAACTACTCAGAAATAATAATCATGCTCAAGATCAGAGGAGTATTGAATAGTATAATGGATCTAAACATATAATCTTCCACCAAATAAACCATATAGTAATCAACTACGCAAGGTAATCAACACTACTAGTCACCCACAAGTACCAATCTGAGGTTCCGGTACAAAGATTGAACACAAGAGATGAACTAGGGTTTGAGAGGAGATGGTGATGTTGAAGATGTTGATGAAGATTGGCCTCCCAAAGATGAGAGGGGTGTTGGTGATGACGATAGCTTCGATTTCCCCCTCCGAGAGGGAAGTTCCCCCGGCGGAATCGCTCCGCCGGAGGGCAAAAGTGCTCCTGCCCAAGTTCCGCCTCGAGGCGGCGGCGCTTCGTCCCGAAAGTCCTCCTCTGATTTTTTCTAGGTCAAGAGTGACCTTATACCAGAAGATGGGCACCGGAGGTGGGCCGAGGTGGCCACAACCCATCAGGGCGTGCCCAGGGGGGCCCGGCGCGCCCTGGTGGGTTGTGCCCACCTGGGAGCCCCCCTGCGATAGTTTTCAGCTCCAGTATTTTTTATTAAATGCAAAAATAATCTCCGTAAAATTTCAGCTTCATTGGAGTTGTGCAGAATAGGTATCTCTGACGTGCTTTTCTTGGGTCCAGAATTCCAGCTGCCGGTATTCTCCCTCTTTGTGTAAACCTTGCATATTATGAGAGAAAAGGCATTAGAATCACTCCCCAAAGCATTATTATTCAACAAAACAAAGTAAATAACAGTAGGAAATCATGATGCAAAATGGACGTATCAACTCCCCCAAGCTTAGACCTCGCTTGTCCTCAAGCGAAAGCCGATATTGAAAAGCATGTCCACATGGTTTGAGAGAGAGGTGTCGATAAAACAAAATACGGACATAGAAGCATCATGCTTATTAACATAACAGCAACAAACTGTAACATAAGAACTTATTTCAATACATTTTTAACATAAAGTTTCTCATGAACAAGTAACAATTCATCACAACATAGAAGTATGAAGCATAAACCTTATTGAAAACCAACAAACTATGTTCTCAGTCAACTTTGCAACTACAATTCAGCATATTTTCAGAAAGTGTCTCATGTAGGAGCCTTTTGGCAAGTCCACATACTCAACTATCATTTAGTCTTCTATGATTGCTAACACTCACGGCATACCCATGAACAAAAAGTTTCAACCGGACACGTAGGAAGATAGGGGCTTATAGTTTCGCCTCCCAATTCACTCACCTCAAGGGTGATGTCAACAATAATAACTCATGCTCACCCATATCCAACTGGATATATGTGCCTAGATCTTTCCTCACCGCATGATGCTTGCAAAAGAAAAAGTAAAAAGGAATAGGGAAGAATACTTTGACTCTTGCATAAAGGTAAGTGCATAAAAGTAAAAGATAGGCCCTTCGCAGAGGGAAGCAGAGGTTGTCATGCGCTTATTGGTTTGTATGCCCAATCCCTTAATGTAAAAGAACGTCACGCTATATTGCCCCCTATGATAGCAACCTTTATTATGCAGTCCGTCACTTTTATTACTTTGCCATCATAAGTTCGTGTAACTCTCAATTTTCTCTTACACTAATTGATCAAAACACTTTTAGAAGCAATTTTTATTGCCTTGTTACACCGATGACAACTTACTTGAAGGATCTTTCTCGATCCATAAGTAGGTATGGTGGACACTCAAATAAAGAGTTTGGTTTGGGTTTTTGGATGCACAAGTAGTATCTCTACTTAGTGCGGAATTTTTTTGGCTAGCAAAGATATTAGGCAAGCACCACATGTTAAAGGATCTATGACAATATAACTTCTATGTGAATATGAACAAACATAAATCATTACGATGTCTTCCTCGTCCAACGTCAACAATTTTGACATATAATATTTGATGGGGGCTCACAATCATAAAAGATGTCCAAGATGGTGTATTTGCATGTGAATCTTCTCTTCCTTTATTAATTATTTCATGAATTGCATCATTGACTAATGCTATGTTTGTCAATCTCCAACAAATTTTACTACTTATACTTTTCCTTATGTGATGTCATTACTCACCATAAGATTAGAATATGATTCTTTTTATTTGTTTCATCTTTTCTTTATTTTGATTGCAACAAGAAAGTAGAGAGGCAAAAACTCAAACTAAACTTTATTATATAACTTTCACTCGATTACATGGATAGATAGACCACGGAACTAACACACGAAAATAGATCATACTAAACTTTTATTCAACTAAAGCAAAGGGAAACTAAAGATAGAACTAAAATAGGTAAAGGGGAATAAAAGTGGTGGTGATACCTTACCGGGGCACCTCCCCCAAGCTTGGCTCAAGACAAGGGGAGTGCCCATATCCGTGTGCTTAAGTCTCCTTTGGTGGTGGTGATGAAGAAGGTGGAGGAGCTATGATGTCACACTTCAGCTTCAAAAGGTGCTCCAATTTGCGGATGACCCTCCTAAGGTTATTGATGTGCTCTTCTAGCAAAATATTTTCACGGATGAGAAATTTATTCTGAACACGAACCGCTTCGAAAGCTCTAAAGGCTTCGATTTCAATAGGCGTGAGATGACTGTAGTAAGGTTGAAGGATATCTTCTTCCTCTTCCTCCTTTGCTGGCATGGGTTGATCTCCTTCAGGGGGATGATCAACCATAGCCTCCTTGCCCTTCTCTTCCTTGTTGGCTTCTTCCGGCTCCTCCCTCCTCAACTCTATCTTCATTAGCCAGGCATATTCTTCTACGTTGTTAGAAGAGGGAGAAGACATGATGCCTGACTTGACAGACCTGATAGGAAAACAACAAGAAACAAGAACAGAGGATTTTTCTGCGATGCGGTCGTCAAAACAGTCGGGGTATATATAGAGAATTTTTATTCTTGGGAAACAAGTATATGGAAGGAAAACGGAGTCGGGAAGGCATCCAAGGTGGGCACAACCCACCAGGGCGCGCCTAGGGGTGCCTGGCGCGCCCTGGTGTATCGTGCTCACCTCGATCACCTTCCGGCTTGTTTATTTATTTCCAAAATTCTAAAATATTCGAAAACTGACAAAAAATATTTTTGCGGATTTTTCGGAGTCCGTTTACTTACCGTATCATGTACCTCCTATTTTTAAGTATTTTGGAGCATTCCGGAAGGTTTCTTTTATGTGTTCCTCCGGTGTCATGGTTTGGATAACATTGCTTTCAACGTTAATAGGCGTACCTGAGATATAATGCTTAATTCTTTGTCCATTGACCACCTTCGGGTTAGTACCTTCGGCGTTATTAATCTTGATAGCTCCAGAACGATAAACCTCTTCGATAATATATGGTCCTTCCCATTTTGAGAGAAGCTTTCCTACAAAAAATCTTAAACGAGAGTTGAACAAAAGAACATAATCTCCTATTTTGAATTCCCGCTTTTGGATTCTTTTGTCATGCCATCTTTTTACCTTTTCTTTGAATAGCTTGGCATTTTCATATGCTTGGGTTCTCCATTCATCTAGTGAGCTAATATCAAATAGCCTCTTCTCACCGGAAAGTTTGAAATCATAGTTGAGTTCTTTAATTGCCCAAAATGCTTTGTGTTCTAGTTCTAGAGGCAAATGACAAGCTTTCCCATACACCATTTTATATGGAGACATACCCATAGGATTTTTATAAGCTGTTCTATAGGCCCAAAGTGCACCATCTAATTTCTTAGACCAATTCTTACGAGACCTATTGACAGTTTTTTGTAATATTAATTTTATTTCTATATTGCTAAGTTCAACTTGACCACTGGATTGAGGATAATAGGGTGATGCAATTCTATGGTTAACATCATATTTAGCAACCCTCTTACGGAAAGCACCATGGATAAAGTGTGAACCACCATCAGTCATTAAATATCTAGGGACTCCAAACCTCGAGAAGATAACCTCTTTAAGCATTTTAATGGAGGTGTGGTGATCAGCACTACTAGTTGGAATAGCTTCTACCCACTTAGTGACATAATCCACCGCAACTAAAATATGAGTGTACTCGTTGGAGGAAGGGAAAGGCTCCATATAATCAAAACCCCAAACGTCAAATGGTTCAACAACGAGTGAATAATTCATAGGCATTTCCTGACGCTTATCGATATTACCAATTCTTTGACATTCATTACAAGACAAGACAAACTTACGGGCATCCTTGAAGAGAGTAGGCCAATAAAAACCAGATTGTAATACCTTATGAGCAGTTCTATCTCCCGCATGATGTCCTCCATAAGCTTCGGAAAGACATTTCTGTAGGATTTGTTCCTATTCATGCTCAGGTACACAATGTCTAATAATACCATCTACTCCTTCTTTATAAAGATGTGGGTCGTCCCAAAAGTAATGTCTCAAGTCATATAAATTTTTCTCTTTTGTTGATAAGTGAAGCTAGGTGGTATATATTTAGCGACAATGTAATTAGCATAATCAGCATACCAAGGTGTGTTTTGTGAGACACATATTGCAGCTAGCTGTTCGTCAGGGAAACTATCATCAATAGGTAGTGGGTCATCAAGAATATTTTCCAACCTAGACAAGTTATCAGCTACAGGGTTCTCAGCTCCTTTCCTATCAATGATGTGTAAGTCAAATTCTTGAAGCAGAAGGACCCACCTAATGAGTCTAGGTTTAGCATCTTTATTTTCCATAAGGTATTTTATAGCAGCATGATCGGTGTGAACAATAACTTTGGAGTCAACAATATAGGATCTAAATTTATCACAAGCAAACACAACTGCTAAAAATTCTTTTTCAGTGGTAGCATAGTTTCGTTGGGCACTGTCTAGAGTTTTACTAGCATAATGGATAAGATTCAATTTCTTATCAACTCTTTGTCCTAGGACAGCACCAACAGCATAATCACTAGCATCACACATAATTTCAAAAGGCAAGTTCCAATCAGGTGGTTGAATGATAGGTGCAGAGGTTAAGGCTTTCTTGAGTGTTTCAAAGGCTTCCACACAATCATCATCAAAAACAAAAGGAATATCCTTTTGCAAAAGATTAGTAAGAGGCCTAGAAATTTTAGAGAAGTCTTTAATGAACCTCCTATAAAAACCAGCATGGCCAAGAAAACTTCGAATACCTTTAATATCTTTAGGACATGGCATTTTCTCAATTGCATCAACTTTAGCTTTAGCCACCTCAATACCTCGTTCAGATATTTTATGCCCCAAGACAATGCCTTTATTAACCATAAAGTGGCACTTCTCCCAATTCAAGATGAGATTAGTTTGTTCACATCTCTGCAAAACTCGATCAAGGTTTCTTAAGCAATCATCAAAAGAAGTTCCGTAAACGGAAAAATCATCCATGAAAACCTCCACAATCTTTTCACAAAAATCAGAGAATATAGCAGTCATACATCTTTGAAAGGTAGCAGGTGCATTGCATAAACCAAAAGGCATACGTCTATAAGCATAAGTTCCAAAAGGGCAAGTAAAGGTAGTTTTCTCTTGATCAGATTGTGACACAGGTATTTGAGAGAACCCAGAATATCCATCTAAGAAACAAAAGTGTGTGTGCTTAGATAGTCTCTCTATCATTTGATCAATGAATGGTAGAGGGTAATGATCTTTCCTAGTAGCTTTATTTAATTTTCTAAAATCAATTACCATTCTATAGCCAGTGACAATTCTTTGTGGAATGAGTTCGTTCTTATCATTGGGAACAACGGTAATACCTCCTTTCTTATGGACATAATGAACGGGACTTACCCATCTACTATCAGCTATGGGATAGATTATACCCGCTTCCAGAAGCTTTAATATTTTGGTTCTTACCACTTCTTTCATCTTAGGATTCAATCGCCGTTGGTGATCAACAACGGGTTTAGCATCAGGTTCCATATTGATCTTGTGCTGACATAGAGTGGGACTAATGCCCTTAAGATCATCAAGAGTATATCCAATAGCAGCCCAGTGCTTCCTTAGAACTTTTATTAATCTTTGTTCTTCATGTTCTGAAAGGTTAGCACTAATAATAACATGATATATCTTTTTCTCATCAAGATAAGCATACTTCAAAGTGTCAGGCAATTGTTTCAATTCAAACACAGAATCACCTTTAGGTGGAGGAGGACCTCCAAGAGTTTCAATAGGCAAATTGTGTTTCAACAGAGGTTGTTGTTCGAAGAAAATTTGATCTATTTCATTTCTTTCACGCAAATGCATATCATATTCACGGTCGAGCAAATATTGTTCTAAGGGATCAGTAGGAGGCACATCAATACAAGCAAGACCAATTATTTCATCCTTACTAGATAACGCTTTATCGCGAGGTTGTCTACTAAACTTGGAAAAATTAAACTCATGAGGCACATTACCAAAACTGACACCAACAGTTTGTTTTTCACAATCTATCTTAGCATTGACGGTGCTGAAGAAAGGTCTACCAAAGATAATGGGACAAAAGTCATCTTGTGGGGAACCAAGGACTAGAAAATCAGTAGGGTATTTTACTTTCCCACACAAGACTTCAACATCTCTAACAATCCCAAGTGGTGTGATAGTGCCTCTATTAGCAAGTTTAAAAGTGACATCAATGTCTTCCATTTTAGCAGGTGCTATTTCATCCATAATTTCTTGGTATAAGGTAAAAGGGATAGCACTCACACTAGCACCCAAATCACATAAACCATGATAGCAATGATCTCCTATTTTGACTGAGACAACAGGCGTGCCTTCTATGGGTCTATGTTTATCTTTTTCATCAGGTTTAGCAATTCTAGCAGCTTCATCACAAAAGTAGATAACATGCCCATCAATATTTTCTACCAAGAGATCTTTAACCATAGCAACACTAGGTTCTACTTTAATTTGCTCAGGGGGTTTAGGTGCCCTAATATTACTCTTACGAACCAAAGTTGATACCTTAGCATGTTCCTTTATCCTAAGAGGGAAAGGTGGTTTTTCAATATAAGCGGTAGGCACAACTGGATCAACATTGTAAAAGATGGTTTCTTCTTTAGCTATGATCGGTTCTTTAATTTCTTCCTTAATAGGGGGATGATATTTAAACCACTTCTCCTTAGGGAGGTCAACGTGAGTAGCAAATGCTTCACAAAAAGAGGCTACTATCTCAGAGTCAAGTCCATATTTAGTGCTAAACTTGTGAAAAGTATCTGTATTCATAAAAGATTTAACACAATCAAATTCAAGCTCTATACCTGACTCATTACCTTCGTCGAGTTCCCAATCTTCAGAGTTGCGTTTAATACTTTCTAATAGATCCCACTTGAATTCAATAGTGTTCATCATATAAGAACCAGCACAAGAAGTATCGAGCATGGATTGATCATTATGAGAAAGCCGAGCGTAAAAATTCTGAATGATAACTTCCCACGGAATGTCATGATTGGGGCATGAATATAACATTGACTTAAGCCTCCCCCAAGCTAGAGCGATACTTTCTCCTTCACGAGGCCAAAAATTATATATATAATTCCGATCACGATGAACTAGATGCATGGGATACAACTTTTGGTGAAATTCCAATTGCAAATGATTCCAGTTCCACGTTCCAAGATCATCACATAGCCTATACCATGTCAATGCTTTTCACTCCAAATATAAAGGGAAAAACTTCTTCTTAACTTCATCTCCGGGTAAACCTGCAAGCTTAAATAATTCACAAATTTCGTTCACATATAAAAGATGCATATCAGGATGTTTAGTTTCATCTCCTGCATAAGGTTTAGCAAGCAGTTGTTCCAACATACCTGAAGGAATTTCATAAGTAACATTTTCATTAGGTGTTGTAGGCTGAGGGGCAACTAATTGTGGTTCCGGTCGAGGTGAAGATACACCAAACAAACCCCTCAAAAGATTGTTCTCCATTGTAGCAAGTAGCAATAAATTTCAGCACGTAGTATAAGTTTTTCCTTACCGATTTCCACTTACCAAAAGCGCTTCACTCCCCGGCAACGGCGCCAGAAAAGAGTCTTGATGACCCACAAGTATAGGGGATCAATCGTAGTCCTTTCGATAAGTAAGAGTGTCGAACCCAACGAGGAGCAGAAGGAAATGACAAGCGGTTTTCAGCAAGGTAATTTCTGCAAGCACTGAAATTGTAGGTAATAGATAGTTTGGTAGCAAGATAATTGGTAACGAGCAAGTAACGGTAACGGTAAACAAAGTGCAGCAAGGTAGCCCAATCCTTTTGAGGCAAAGGACATGCCAGAACAATCACTAGTAATAGGCAAAGTGTTCTTGAGGGTACACGGGAATTTCGTCTAGTCACTTTTATCATGTTGGTTTGATTCGTGTTCGCTACTTTGATAATTTGATATGTGGGTGGACCGGTGCTAAGGTGCTGTTATTACTTGAACTAACAACCTACTTATGATTAACCCCCTCGCAAGCATCCGCAACTACGAGAAAAGTATTAAGACAAAGTCTAACCATAGCATTAAACATGTGGATCCAAATCAGCCCCTTACGAAGTAGCGCATAAACTAGGGTTTAAGCTTCTGTCACTCTAGCAACCCATCATCTAATAACCACTCCACAATGCCTTCCCTTAGGCCCATGAATGGTGAAGTGTCATGTAGTCGACGTTCACATGACACCACTAAGGGAATCACAACATACATATCATCAAAATATCAAACACATATCGAATTCACATGATTACTCGCAACATGACTTCTCCCGTGACCTCAAGAACAAAGGTAACTACTCAGAAATAATAATCATGCTCAAGATCAGAGGAGTATTGAATAGCATAATGGATCTAAACATATAATCTTTCACCAAATAAACCATATAGTAATCAACTACACAAGGTAATCAACACTACTAGTCACCCACAGGTACCAATCTGAGGTTCCGGTACAAAGATTGAACACAAGAGATGAACTAGGTTTTGAGAGGAGATGGTGCTGTTGAAGATGTTGATGAAGATTGGCCTCCCAAAGATGAGAGGGGTGTTGATGATGACGATAGCTTCGATTTCCCCCTCCGGGAGGGAAGTTCCCCCCGCGGAATCGCTCCGCCGGAGGGCAAAAGTGCTCCTGCCCAAGTTCCGCCTCGAGGCGGCAGCGCTTCATCCCGAAAGTCCTCCTCTGATTTTTTCTAGGTCAAGAGTGACCTTATACCGGAAGATGGGCACCGGAGGTGGGCCGAGGTGGCCACAACCCATCAGGGCGTGCCCAGGGGGGCCTGGCACGCCCTGGTGGGTTGTGCCCACCTGGGAGGCCCCCTCCGGTAGTTTTCAGCTCCAGTATTTTTTATTAAATGCAAAAATAATCTCCGTAAAATTTTAGCTTCATTGGAGTTGTGCAGAATAGGTATCTCTGATGTGCTTTTCTTGGGTCCAGAATTCCAGCTGCCGATATTCTCCCTCTTTGTGTAAACCTTGCATATTATGAGAGAAAAGGCATTAGAATCACTCCCCAAAGCATTATTATTCAACAAAACAAAGTAAATAATAGTAGGAAATCATGATGCAAAATGGACGTATCACACAATAAGATGTCCAATGAAATCATGGCAAACATGCAAAACCACTCTAGCATCTAACAAGCACTTTGGCAATGACGGAGTCATCTATATATGAGTATATTGACTTAGGAGTCAAGTAAGAATACTTGATCATAGGTCATACTCATCGTTTAAGCACAAGTGGGGTTATGACCTTTACATAAAGCATTTAATGTTGTCACATTCTTAAGAGATGCTTTAAAGAGTAAAGCTCCCCCTTGATGTGACACCCCCCCTAAGAGGGATAAACTAACCTTGGGTTTTGTCGTACAAGACTTCATGTAGGTGATGTAGTGGTGGATGCTCAATGTTGATGAAGATCATCTTGAGTTTGGAGCAATCCTCGTTGTTTCCTTACTCTTCTAACCTATATGGGTTAGTCCCAAACACAAGAGACAAATACAAGGATATCTATGGACATGGAGTGCAAAGCATATAAGATGATGTCCATGGATTCATTCATTACCTTGTCTCTTGCTTACCTTTGAGGGAATGTGTGACTCCTTGAACTATTGCATAGAGTTGGAGTTGATTGCAAATAGCTCTTGCCAATAATGAATATGAGTGAATTTCATTGGCGGAGTCACCCCTCAAGAACTTCTCTAGTTCTTCTTCTTGGGGACCCACATCAAGTTGATGGGGATCCTTGGTGTTGAAGTAGTATTAGTTGAAGTAGAACTTGGAGTAGCCTTGGGAACCCACTTCACCATGGCTAGGGACTCATCTTCAAGTGTGTCAATGTCATCATGAAGCTTGCCCTTGCCCTTGTGGTCTTGTGGAGGAAGGTCATCTTGAGATATTGTTCCCTTGGGGGGAGTAGGTTCATACTTCTCCCTTTGAGGAACAAACTTAGGCTTGGGGTATTGACCTTCTTCCCATTCGACTCCATTGGCGTTGAAGTAGCCAATGCCATGGTTCTTCCAGTATCCTCCATGCTTGCGTACAATCTCTTAGAATTGTTTACATCTGGCAAGACTTTTGTAGACACCTTTCTCTATAATTCGTTTCAATAAATTGTTTTCTTGCTCAAGTGTAACTTGGCTAAGAGAATCATTAGTGAAATCAATAGAACTACTAGAAACAACATCATTTGATTTAGCATTAGCTTTGTTGTTACTAGATGAAGAACCTTTCTTGCCTTTGTTACTAGATTGTTTAGTCTTAGCTTGTGGAATAAATGTAGACAAGAGTAGTCATTTGGTTAGATAAGAAGAAGTCTTCTTTTGGAGATCGTCATTGATTTCTTTAAGAAACTCATGTTCTTGCTCTAAATTGAGCTTCTCGAAGCGTAGCTTCTCATGAGTTCTTGCAAGCTCTCTATGATCTTCTAAAGTAGATTCATGGGCTAACTTAAGAGTGTTTAATTCTTTAGTTAGTCGTTCTATTTCCTTCTTATCATCATCACACGACTTATCATGACTAGCATGATCTAGCTCATTTTGACTAATATCACTATTGTAGTAAGTCATCCTCATCACTATTGAAGTCAACGTATTCGGGGTGTGATACCTTGGGGCCTTTAGCCATGAAGCAACTTCCACTCCCTTCATTTGGTGAATCAAATATGTCATAGGAGGTGGAGCTTACGAGTGCTAGTCCGGCAACACCTTCATCTTGACTATAGTCGGAGTTGGAGTGATAACTTCTCTCAGATTGGTTGTCGGATTCGGAGCCGAAAACCCATTCACCAACATGAGCATTATGTCTTCTTCTTGTGTAGCTCTTGGTGTACTTGTCCTTCTTCTCCGAGTATCTACTTCTCCTTGAAGGTCATCGTTCATAACGATCTTCTCTACTCCTTCTCTCTCTTCGAGGTGACTCATCTCTTGAGCTTCGTCTTCTAGGTGATTTTTCTCT
This sequence comes from Elymus sibiricus, assembly GCA_039707655.1. NCBI lineage: Eukaryota > Viridiplantae > Streptophyta > Magnoliopsida > Poales > Poaceae > Elymus > Elymus sibiricus. Next base: position 358,311,413 of record CM077667.1, read on the forward strand.
TCTCTTATCGGGGGCGTGCACTCATTAGAGTAGTGTCCGGGCCTTCCACAATTGTAACAATTCTGGTCACGACTAGATGAACGCTTCTCTTCATATCTTGAATTGGAGCTTCTTTCTTTGCCTCTACTCTTGTAGAACTTGTTGAATTTCTTGACCATGAGGCTTATCTCTTCATTGGTTACAAGGTTGTCACTTGATGTAGCGGGAGTGTCACTTGTAGCTTTGTAAGCACCGCTTGACTTGGTGTGAAGTTCTTCCTTGTCTTTGAGTGACATATCATGAGCAACAATCCTTCCAATGACTTCCGTAGGATTGAGATCTTTGTAGTTTGGCATCATTTGGATCAATGTGCACACGGTGTCATACTTTCCATACAAGGCTCTAAGGATCTTCTTGATGATGAATTTGTCGGTCATTTCTTTGCTTCCTAAACCGGCAATCTCATTGGTGATGAGAGCAAGCCTAGAGTACATTTCCGCAACTCCTTCACCATCCTTCATCTTGACTTGTCAAGTTGACTTTGAAGCACATCCAACTTAGATTCCCTGACGGATTCGGTACCTTCATGCATATCAACCAAAGTATCCCAAATTTCCTTTGCATTCTCAAGACGACTGATTTTGTTGAATTCTTCGGGGCATAGGCAGTTGAATAGAATGTCAGATGCTTGAGCATTGTATTGCAACATCTTCAATTCTTCCGTAGTTGCTTCACGATCCGGTTCCTTTCCATCACCAAATAATTCACCTTGCAAGCCAACACGAACAACAGCCCATACGGCGGGGTTATGACCAAGAATATGCATTTTCATCTTATGCTTCCAACTAGCAAAATTTGTACCATCAAAATATGGACCTCTACGGTGATAATTTCTCTCACTAGACGCCATACTCTCCGAGGTTGTGAAACCAATGCAATGGAGACCAAAGCTCTGATACCACTTGTAGGATCCAAAGTATGTCTAGAGGGGGGTGATTAGACTACTTGACCAAATAAAATCTATCCTTTTCCCAATTTTAGTTGTGGGCAGATTTTAGAAATTTGGACAAGTGAAGTTCACCCTACACATGCATGTCTAAGAGTATATCAGCGGAAAGTAAAGACAAACACATGTAAGTAAAGGAGGGATAGGAGATCAAACGCAATTGGAGACACGAAGATTTTCCCCGTGGTTCTGATAGGTGGTGCTATCGTACGTCCATGCTTATGGAGTCTTCAACCCACGGAGGGTAGCGGTCGCGAGAGTCCACGGAGGGCTCCACCCATAAGGGTCCACGAAGTAGCAACCTTGACTATTGCATAACGGCTTTCGTCCACAAAGGACTAGCCTCACTATGGGTAGATCTTCACGAAGTAGGCGTTCTCCTTGCCCGTACAAACTCCTTGGTTCAACTCCACAATCACGAAGAAGGAGGCTCCCAAGTAACACCTAACCAATCTAGGAGGCACCACCCTCCAAAAGGTAATAGATGTGGTAGTATGATGAAATCCTTGCTCTTGTGCTTCAAAAGATAGTCTCCTCAACACTCAATCACTCTCTCACAGATTTGGCATGGGTAGAAGAGATTGATTGGGTGGAAAGCAACTTGGGGAGGCTAGAAATCAAGATCCATATGGTTGGAGTGGATGATCTTGATCTCAACACATGAGTAGGTGGTTCTCTCTCAGAAAATTGGATATGACAAGTGTGGAATGGTTCTGAGTGCTTCTCTTACGAGTGATGTTAGGAGCGCTCAATATGGAACATAACACCGGTACACAAGTAACTAGGGCGGCAAAAGTGGAACAAAACACCGAGCAAAAGGCCAAGCCTTCCACCTTTTTCCAAGTATATATGTGCATTAAATTAAATAGCAATAATATTGTGATAGGTAAAAAAATATCCATGTTGCACATGGAAAGAACTTGCACCTGCAACCAACAACGCTATAAGAAGGGCTGAGCAAGCGGTAACATAGCCAAACAATGGTTTGCTGGGATGTGGAGGGGTTAGAGGCTTTTCATGGCATTTGGGAGGCTTGACAAACAAGTGGTAGGTAGCGGGACATAGCGATAGAAATGAGACAACTAGTATGGCAATGATAGTAATGGTATCCAGGGAAATGTTCATCTTGCCTGAGATCTCGCTTGGAAGAAGAACGAATCCGTGTAGAAGACGATCCAACGTAGTCGAACGATCCTCACACTCCGAAGCGGTTTCGGAACTCTATCGAGAAGAAGCAATCCGAAAACGACAATCAACACATGATAAACACCGCTACATATGCATGACATGATGCGCAAACAAATATGATGCATGTCCATTTAAATATGCAAGGCATGGCATGGCAAGAACAACAAACAACTACTACACATTAAGTGAAGTTCAATATGCAACGAGTTGCATATTGACGAAACCCCACATTCAAATATTTAGTTCCTCTTGTTTATTTACTCGGCAATATTAAATGTTGTTAAACATGGCAAGAGGTGATGCAAAAACAACTACATCATCTAGGCATTTTAAATGAGGCCGGAAGCAGCATATTGCATTTCCGAAACGACCCCATATGCAAATTATGAATTCGGTCCAGATCTGTTCTAAGCATATTTTAAATTTATTAAACAGCAAAATAAAGTGTTCCATGAGATTCTACACATTTTTATAGTCAAGTTACATATATAGAACATTTTAATCGGAGCTACGGTTATTTAGTTATGAAATAAATCATTTTCACATGGCATTTATGCAAATAATAGAAAATGGCATGTTAAACATTTTTATCATTTGTGAAAGCGGGATATTGCGAATCTACACGAAATTCTAAGCATTTTACATATATCAGGTTTTTACATATGATGCACGGTTGGTGAGTTATTAAATGCATGAAGTTCGGGTACTTTTATGCAAATCTGCCAACTCTGGATAATCTGACAAATTCACAGATACTAAAAAAACAACTATGGGCCGAAACTGACTCTGCTGGGCTGCACAAAGGTGGGCGTCGAGTACAAAATAGTGCACACAGCGCAGGATAGGCAGGAGCTGCTCACATTGGGCCATCGGGCCGGAAGCAGAGAAGCGGCTGGGCTTTGCAGAGGCTGGCGGCTGGGCCTTGGCGAGCTGGGCTGGCGCGGCCCACCTAGTGCTGGTGCTCGCTCGTCTGCCTGCTCCAGCGAGACGAGGCAGATCGAGCGCGTGCGGGCAAGTCGCACGGGCGTTGACCCGAGGAGGCGGCAGGTGCAGTTCGTCGGGGACGAACGGGATGGCGGCGAGGATGGCGGGGCTCAACAGATCTGGTGGGTGGGCAGATGGATCGGGGCGAAGGCGAAGTCCTGCAAGGTCCAGTCGAGCTCCATGGCGTCGGGGACAACTTGGAGGTGCCTGTCCATGGCGTCCATGGCCGGATTAGAGAGAGGTGAGGGAAAACGAGAGAAAGGGAGGAGGAAGAACGGGGCCGGTGACCTGGTCCTATGGTGGATGGCGGCGCGGGTCTCCGACGAGGGGCAGTCGGGCGACTGCGGCGAGGTTGCGACTGGTGCGGGTGCGAGGGCAAGGGAGCTCGAGTGGCTGTGGCTTCGGGCTGGACACTGGGAGCCTCCTGGGCCGTCGGATCCGAGATCCGGTGGTCCAGATCGAGTGGAAGTGGTTGGCTAGGGTTGGTTCGATCCGGAATTTTTAGGGGGAGGAAGACAAGTGGCGGCTGGAGGCTGGTGGGGCATGGAAAACGAGGAGGAGGCTAGGGTTTGTCCAAATAAGGCAGGGTAGGCTTCCTATATATAGTAAGGAGCTAGGTTTTTGGTGCTTTTGGACGTTTTCGGACCGTACGATCACGATTGGACGACACCGGTCGTGGGATAGGGTAGGTTGGGCTATGGCTGTGTAGGTGAGCTTGTGTAGGTGGTGTTGGCTTAGATGTGAGAGAGAATGCGGCCCGACAACAAAGTTTTTAATCACCGAAACGTCCGACAATTAAACCGGCGATATTGCCGCTACGGTCGACCGTTCGGGTATCAAACGACCTTCGATTGCGACGAAATTTGGCAGGCGGTCTACCTACAATATAATGAGACCGGACGCCAACTTTTGACCCAATCCGAGAATATTTTTCACGCACTTTTAAAAACAATAATTCATCGATGCCGCGGGCGCGTGCGTGCGTGTGTGTTCGGGTATCATCATGTTATTCCTTCGCTGTCATGTTGTGATGAATTGAATCTTTCCCTTTGAGATATCGTTATGTTGGATTGAATATTGGATTTGAGAACACTTGATATATGTCTTGCATGTGGATACCCGTGGTGACAATGGTGTGTTCTATTGATTCACTTGATATATGTTTTGGTACTCAACTTGCGGATTCCCGAGGTGACATTGGGGTGATCTATGCATAGGGGTTGATACACGTTCTTGTCCTACTTTCTCTGGTAGAAATCTTGGGGCACTCTTTGAGGTCCTTTGTGTTGGATCGAGTATTATGAATCTGAAATTGTTTGATGCGTATCGTATAATTAACTCATGGATACTTGTGGTGACATTAGAGTATCTAGGTAACATTAGAGTTGGTTGATGTGTATCATATGGTGTTATTCTAGTACGAACTCTTAGATAGATCGAACAGAAAGGATAACTTGATGTTATCTTAGTACGAACTCTTGAATAGATCGATCGGAAAGGATAACTTTAAGGTGGTTTCGTACCCTACAAACAATTTCTTCTTATGTTCTCCGCTACAAAAGAACTTTGGAGTGATTCTTCGTTGCACATCGAGGGATGGTTATGTGATCCAATTATATTAGCATTGTTGAGAGATTGCACTAGCGAAAGTATGGACCCTAGGCCTTGTTTTCAAGCATTGCCGTTTGTGCTCACTTTTGTTACTTGCTACCTTGCTGTTTTTATATTTTCAGATTACAAAATCCTATATCTACCATCCATATTGGACTTGTATCACCATCTCTTCGCCGAACTATTGCACCTATACAATTTGCCATTGTATTGGGTGTGTTGGGGACACAAGAGATTTCTTGTATTTGATTGCAGGGTTGTTTGAGAGAGACCATCTTCATCCTACACCTCCCACGGATTGATAAACCTTAGGTCATCCACTTGAGGGAAAATTGCTACTGTCCTACAAAACTCTGCGCTTGGCGGCCCAACAAAGTCTACAAGAATAAAGTTGCATAGTAGACATCATATGTCTATGGTGGTCTACTCACGGATCATTGGAGAGGCACCAATGAGGATGATGAACCCCTCCATGATGGTGTTAGATTGGATCTCGTGGTTCTGGAACTTGCGGTGGCTGGAAGTGTTTTTCGTCGACTCCTCTAGGGTTTCTGGAATATTTGGGTATTTATAGAGCTGACAGGTGTTGGAGGGGAGCCCCGAGGCCACCACAACCCACCAGGGCGCGTTGGTGGCCTCTAGCACACCCTGGTGTCTTCTGGGCTCCATGGGCCTCCTCCCGGGTGCTTCTTTGGCTCACTGGCTTTCTTCTGGTCCAAAAAAAATCTCCAAAAAGTTTCATCGCGATTGGACTCCTTTTGGTACTGATATTCTGTGAAGTAAAAAACAAGCAAAAAACAGCAACTAGCACTATGTCAATAGGTTTGTCCCAAAAAATGATATAAAGTTGCTATAAAATGATTGTAAAACATCCAAGAATGATAATATAATAGCATGGAATAATCAAAAATTATAGATACGTTGGAGACGTATCACCCCCTGACTCGTTTTTATTTTTTGGAATTTTTCTAAAATACCAAAACTAACAGAACATATATTTTTTGGAATTTTTGGAGTTGGTTTACTTACCGTATCACATACCTACCCCTTTTCAGCTTTCTGGAGTGTTCCGAAAGGTCTCTCTTATGTATTCTTCCGGAGTCATAACTTGAATAATATTAGTTTCAACATTGACGGGCGTACCAGAGATATAGTGTTTAATTCTTTGTCCATTTACCACTCTCAGATTTTTGCCTTCGAAGTTGTTAATCTTGATAGCACCAGAGCGATAGACCTCCTCGACAACATAAGGGCCTTACCATTTTGAGAGAAGCTTACCTGCAAAAAATCTGAAACGAGAATTATACAAAAGAACTAGGTCTCCTACATTGAATTCCCGTTTTTGGATTCTCTTGGCATGCCATATTTTAACTTTTTCTTTAAACAGTTTGGCATTTTTGTAAGGTTGTGTCCTACATTCATCTAACGAGCTAATATCAAATAACATCTTTTCATTGGCAAGCTTGAAATCATAACTGAGTTCTTTAATTGCCCAATAAGCTTTATGATACGGGGCACGCCCGTGTGTGTCGATCTTTCACGAATTGGAGGGCGATTCCACGAAGAACACGAGGGGACATCACAAACTCAAGGACAATATTTGATTACACATCCACTAGAAACACACGAACACACGAGACACAAGATCCACAATCAACATAAGGGTACACGTAACCGGTAGTCTCCTCACTCCAAAGGAGGAGGTCTTGAATCCCTTAGGATCTTCCCTTAGAGGGTCCTTGGCATCACTTGGATCTTCTCTCAATGGAGGGCAATCTCCGTGGGAGAAGTAAGTAATGGAGCTATGCTCAACAAAAGGTAGTTGCTAAAACAAAGCTAACCCTAGAGAAAGGAAGGGGTGGAGTTTATATAGTATTAGGCGAAAGAAGGGGTACATGGGCCAAGGCCCGAAGTCCTGTGCGCAGACAGGGTCCGTACGTCCGGACGGGGTCGGAGGTCCGACGGCTCAAGACGGTCCGGACGTCCGGAGGAGGCCGGATTCCGAGAGTTCAGTGCGGGTGCACCTTGGCCGGATTTCCGGAGCTGTCGGACGTCCGGGGCTCGGTCGTCTAGCAGCTCCGGTCTTCCGACGTTTTGGAGCTGGTGACCTGGCGTCGGATTTCTGGGACGGCTGGGACGTCCGTGTGCTGGAGCGTGTCGGTCGTCCGGGCGGTGTCGGTCGTCCGTGCGTTGTAGAGTCCTGCTAGTCTTCGGGTGGGGTCGGCCTCCAGGCGTCGAATGCCCAAGGTGTGTCGGTCGTCCGGGTTCCGGTCGTGTGAGGCCGGCCGGTCGTCCGAGAGCTGGGACTTGTCCGGAGCTCCTCCCTTGTCCTTCCAAGCTTGACGTCCTTCGTCCTTGCCTCCAAGTTTTACGTTCGAGCACCTAAGTGTACAGAGAACTTCCGTCTAAGGAAGTGACCATGTCTCGAGTGGATCAAACGGGGATTGAGCAAGGAGAGATGTCACCTTGGTTTCAATGGCACGTGCACGGGCTCTCGTCATGGGTCCTCTCATAGCTTGAGATGTTGGTGATGTGTCCATGGGGGTGATCATCGGATGCTCCGTATCATCTCCCCCCCCCCTGCGAGAGATCTGTCCTCGGATCAAGATCTTCATTACCATGGAAGGGATATAAGTCCGCGACGTTGAAGGTGTCGCTCACATTGTACTTGTCACGTGGTATGTCGATCTTGTAGGCATTGTTGTTGTAGCGTGCCAACACCTTGAAAGGTACGTCGGCTCGAGGAAGCAGCTTCGACTTGCGTTCGTTGGGCAAGCGGTCCTTGCGAAGGTGTAGCCACACGAGGCATCGGTATTGAACACCATGGGTTGCTTGTTGAGGTTGCGCTTGTTGGAGACGCGTTCCACTTGATGTTCAATTGTGCGCCTTGTATCTTCATGCATCCTCTTGATGTAGCTTTCCCTTGCACTTGCGTCCATGTTGACGCGCTCTTGGAGTGGTAGAGGAAGGATGTCCAATGGGGACAAAGGGTTGAAGCCGTAGACCACTTCGAACGGAGACTTGCCGGTGGTGGAGTGACTTGCGCGATTGTAGGCGTACTCGGCGATGGGGAGGCATTCTTCCCATTCCTTGATGTTCTTCTTGATCTACACGCGTAGTAGAGTAGATAGCGTCCGGTTCGTCACCTCCGTTTGTCCATTGGTTTGAGGGTGATAAGCCGAATAGAATAGAAGCTTGATTCCGAGCTTGGCGCATAGGGTCTTCCAAAAGTAGCTTAGGAACTTGACGTCGCGATTCGAGACAATGGTCTTGGGGACGCCATGTAGTCCCAAGATGTCCCTACAAAAGAGATTTGCAATATGTGAAGCATCGTCTATCTTGTGACATGGAATGAAATGAGCCATCTTGGAAAAGCGATCCACAACGACAAAAACGGAATCATGGCCATTTTAGTTCGTGGCAAACCAAGCACAAAATCCATACTAATATCTTCCCATAGTTGGAAGGGTATAGGGAGAGGCATGTAAAGACCATGGGATTGAGCTTTTGACTTAGCTTTGCGGCATGTAGAGCATCGGTTGGTGAAGCATGCAACATCACGAAACATCTTGGGCCAAAAGTACTTGTTGGATAGTGTGGCATACGTCTTGTCGCGTCCAAAGTGGCCCATAAGTCCTCCACCGTGAGCCTCTTGCAAAAGCAACAAACGAAGAGAAGACTCGGGTATACAAAGTTTGTTAGCACGCATAAGATAGCCATCTTTCATGTAGTAGTTCTCCCAACAAGTTTCCAGTTGACATTTAGCATATGGAGTAGCAAAAGAAACATCATGCTCATACAGGTCTTTGATATGCTCAAAACCAACAACATTCAATTCAAGTTGAGTAACTAACATGCATTTGCGGGAAAGGGCATCCGCCACAACGTTTTCCTTACCCTTAATGTATTTGATGACATAAAGGAAAGACTCAATAAATTCACTCCATTTAGCATGCCGTTTGTTCAACTTAGTTTGACCCTTTAAGTACTTGAGCGTTTCATGGTCGGTATGGATAACAAACTCATGATGTCGCAAATAATGTTCCCACACATGTAAAACTCTCACCAAAGCATACAATTCTTTGTCATAGATGGGATAATTAAGTTGGGAGCTGGATAGTTTCTCGCTAAAGTACACAATTGGCCTCTTTTCTTGCATAAGCACATCTTGATAACCCACAAGTATAGGGGATCAATTGTAGCCTTTCTCGATAAGTAAGAGTCTCGAACCCAACGAGGAGCTAAAGGTAGAACAAATATTCCCTCAAGTTCTATCGACCACCGATACAACTCTACGCACGCTTAACGTTCGCTTTACCTAGAACAAGTATGAAACTAGAAGTACTTTGTAGGTGTGATAGGATAGGTTTGCAAGATAATAAAGAACACGTAAATAAAATCTAGGGGCTGTTTAGATAAGGTAACAACTAGGTTAGTTTAACGAGTGTGGAAAAGTGGTGGTAGGAGTTGCGGAATTGTCCCTAGGCAATCGATAACTAGACCGGTAATCATTATTGCAATTTTATATGAGGGAGAGGCATAAGCTAACATACTTTCTCTACTTGGATCATATGCACTTATGATTGGAACTCTAGCAAGCATCCGCAACTACTAAAGATCATTAAGGTAAAACCCAACCATAGCATTATAAGGTATCAAGTCCTCTTTATTCCCATACGCAAACAACCTACTTACTCGGGTCTGGGCTTCTGTCACTCACGCCAGCCACCATAAGCGAATCAGGAACATATTGCAAAACCTACAGCGGGGATCCCTCACGCTTGCGCGACACGAAGAGCACCATAGGACAGCACCAATAATAAAACATGCAACTCAAACCAATCATGATCATCAATCAACCCATAGGACAACAAAAATCTACTCAGACATCATAGGATGGCAACACATCATTGGATAATAATATGAAGCATAAAGCACCATGTTCAAATAGAGGGTACAGCGGGTTGCGGGAGAGTGGACCGCTGTAGATAGATGGGGGAAGGTGATGGAGGTGTTGGTGAAGATGACGGAGTTGTTGGAGTAGATCGCCGTCACGATGATGGCCTCGGCGGCGTTCCGGTGCCACCGGGAGAGAGGGGGAGAGAGCCCCCCTCCTTCTTATTCTTCCTTGGCCTCCCCCCTAGATGGGAGGATGGTTTCCCCTCTGGTCCTTGGCTTCCATGGCGGCGGAGGGGCGGGAGCCCCTCCGAGATTGGATCTCTCTCTCTGTTTCCTTCTGTTTCTGCGTTCTCAGATTCTGGCCTTTCACCGTTTCTTATATTCCCGGAGATCCGTAACTCCGATTGGGCTGAAATTTTAACACGATTGGGCGAAAGAAGGGAACCAACCGCCTTACGGGGTGGCCACAAGCCAGCCTGGCGCGCCCAGGGGGGTATGGCGCGCCCCCTGGCTTGTGCCCCCCTCAGGCATCGCCTTCTGTTGATTCCACTTCCCAAAATTCACATATATTCCAAAAAAAAAATCTCCATAAGTTTTTATCCCGTTTGGACTTCGTTTGATATGGATTTTCTGCGAAACAAAAAACATGCAACAAACAGGAACTGGCACTGGGCACTGGATCAATATGTTAGTCCCAAAAATAGTATAAAAAGTTGCCAAAAGTATATGAAAGTTGTAGAATATTGGCATGAAACAATCAAAAATTATAGATATGACGGAGACGTATCAGCATCCGCAAGCTTAATTCCTGCTCGTCCTCGAGTAGGTAAATGATAAAAAAGATAATTTTTGATGTGGAATGCCACCTAGCATAATCTTGATCATATAATCTAATCATGGCATGAATATTAAGACACGAGTGATTCAAAGCAATAGTCCATATTGACATAAAAACAGTAATACTTCGAGCACACCAACAAGGCAATCGTGTCCTTTCGAAATAACATGGCCTTAGAAAGTTATCCCTACAAAATCATATGGTCTGGCTATGCTCCATCTTCCCCACACAAAGTATCTAAATCATGCACAACCCCGATGAACAAGTCAAGCAATTGTTTCACACTTTTATGTTCTCAAACCTTTTCAATTCTCACGCAATACATGAGCGTGAGCCATGGATATAGCACTATAGGTGGAATAGAATATGGTGGAGGTTTCAAGGAAAAAGTAGAAGATAGTCTCACATCAACTAGGCGTATCAACGGGCTATGGAGATGCCCATCGATAGATATCAATGTGAGTGAGTAGGGATTGCCATGCAACAAATGCACTTAGAGCTATAAGTGTATGAAAGCTCAAAAATAAAACTAAGTGGTCGTGCAAGATGAAAAATTCCACTAGTTATATGAAAGTGACAAAATAGGAGACTCTCTATCATGAAGATCATGGTGCTACTTTGAAGCACAAGTGTGGAAAAACATAGTAGCAATTGTCCCTTCTCTCTTTCTCTCATTTTTTTTCTTTTTCTTCCCCCTTTTTTTTGGTGGGCATCTTTGGCCTCTTTTTTTTATTTTATTTTGGGCTTCGCTGGCCTCTTTTATTTTTTGTAAAGTCCGGAGACTCATCCCAACTTGTGAGGGATTCATAGCTTCCATCATCCTTTTCTCACACGGGACAAATGCTCTAATAATGGAAATCATCACACTTTTATTTACTTACAACTCGATACCTAGAACAAAATATGACTCTATATGCATTATGAAAGTGGTGATGCATGTCATGAAAAACGGAACGGTGGAAGTTGCATGGCAATATATCTCGGAATGGTTATGGAAATACCATAATAGGTAGGTATGGTGGCTGTTTTGAGGAAAATACATGGTGGCTGTTTTTAGGAAGGTGGGTTTGATGCACCGGCGAAAGTTGCGCGGTACTAGAGAGGCTAGCAAAGGTGGAAGGGTGAGAGTGCGTATAATCCATGGACTCAACATTAGTCATAAAGAACTCACATACTTATTGCAAAAGTCTATTAGTTATCAAACAAAGCATTAGACGCATGCTCCTAGGGGAGAGGTTGGTAGGAGTTAACCATCGCGCGCTACCGACCCTCACACAAAGGTTGACAATCATTAAACAAATCATGCTCCGACTTCGTTACATAACGGTTCACCATACGTGCATGCTACGGGAATCACAAACTTCAACACATGTATTTATCCAATTCACAACTACTCACTAGCATGACTCTCATATTACCATCTTTATATCGCATAACTATTGCAAGGAATCAAACATATCATATTCAGTGATCTACAAGTTTTATGTAGGATTTTATGACTAACCATGTGAATGACCAACTCCTGTTAACTCTCTAAATAGATATAAGTGAAGCATGAGAGTTTAATTATTTCTACAAAAGATATGCCCACGCTCTAACAAATATAAGTGAAGCAAAAGAGCATTCTACAAATGGCGGTTTTCTATGTGTAGAGAAACAGGCAATCCAAACTTCAAATGATATAAGTGAAGCACATGAAGCATTCTACAAAGCCATACTCAAAAGATATAAGTGAGGTGCAAAGAGCCTTCTATAAATCAACCAAGGACTTTCTCATACCAGCATGGTGCATTATTAAAAGAAAAATAAAAAAGCACACGACGCTCCAAGATTTACGCATATCATGTGACGAATAAAAATATAGCTCCAAGTAAAATTACCGATGGTTGTTAGAAGAAAGAGGGGATGCCTTCCGAGGCATCCCCAAGCTTAGTTTCTTGGGAGTCCTTGAATATTACCTTGGGGTGCCTCGGGCATCCCCAAGCTTAGTCTCTTTCCACTCCTTATTCCTTCATCCATCGTGATCTCACCCGAAACTTGAAAACTTCAATCACACAAAACTTAACAAAAGCCTCGTGAGATCCATTAGTAATAATAAAGCAAATTACAACTTTAAGTACTGTTGCCAACCAATTCATATTTTGTTTTTGCATTGTAGCTACTGTAATATAACTTCTCCATGGCTTATACCACCGATACAATCGATAGTTTCATCAAAACGAGCAAAACAATGCATCAAAAACAGAATCTGTCTTAAACAGAACAGTCTGTTGTAATCGGAACATTCACCATACTTCTGTAACTCTAAAAATTCTGAAAAATTAGGAAAAAATAAAAAATTTGCATATAAGTACTGTGTAAAATTTTCAGAAACTTTTGACATTCCAGTAAAAAATGTAAATTCAAGCACTACAGCCAAAGTTTCTGTTTTTGCACTGCACACACCAAACAAGCAATCTAATCATCCTAAATGCAAATCTTGGCACATTATTTTTATAATACAATGGATTTATACAAGGGGATAATTATTTTTGTTGAAAAGTTGCTGTAATCAAGATTTGCAAAGTTTCCATGGGCATGAACAAAGTTCAAGGAGCTCCCCCACTTCAACGGTGCTCGTCCTTCTTAGTTTCACTTCTCTTTTTTGAAAAAGTTTTAGGTTCCCCTCTTTATTTTTTTTGTTTTTAAACTTTATAAAAGCACACAACAGAATAAAATGACTCTCTAAAACTTCCGGATTGTCTCCCTGGCAGCGCTTTCTTTAAAGCCATTAAGCTAGGCATAAAGTGCTCAAGTAATGGATCCACCCGAATCCCAAGGTATATCAAAGCCAATTTTAATTAACAATGATTTGTAATTTAGTATTGAGCACAAAGTAATATATATCATGCAATGACGAAGTCTAACTCTCTTCCTATGCATCGGCATGTCATAAAAGAACAATTCATGCACACAAAGTAAAGGCCGATACATAGCATAAGCAGTTTCTTGCAATTCTATTGTGTTGGAAACATAGAGAGGTGGAGATGTAGTTCCTCTCTCATAATAATTGCAAGTAGGAGCAGCAAGCACATGCATATTATATTTATCAAAATTATCATGTGTAATAGTGAAAGGCAACCCATCTATATAATCCTTAATAAGTGCAAACTTCTCCGATATAGTGTAGTTGGGAGAATTCAAAAAGATAATAGGACTATCATGTGTGGGTGCAATAGCAACAATTTCACGTTTAACATAAGAAACTATAGCAAGTTCATCTCCATAAGCATAATTCATATTGTCATCATGGCCACAAGCATAGCAAGCATTAAGTTCATCAAAAAGGGATATTTCAAACGAATCCAAGGGATCATAGCAATTATCATAGCATTCATCCTTCGGTAAGAACGAAGGGAAATTAAACAATGTATGAGTTGAAGAGTTACTCTCATTAGAAGGTGGTCATGGGTAGCTAATCCGCTCTTCCTCCTTTTGTTCTTCGCTCTCCTCCTCATCTTTTTCGTCCAATGAGCTCACAGTGTCATCAATTTCTTCTTCCATAGATTCCTGCAAAATATTAGTCTCTTCTTGGATAGCGGAGACTTTCTCAATAAATTGATCAATATGGGAATTATATTCATAATTGGCATAACAATAACGAAGCATAGCCAAATTTTGAGATCGGTAAACAGCATCATCATAATCTTCATACTTTTCAAACAAAGCTTCAATTTCATAAGCACCCTTAAAAGCAACAAACTCTTCTATTTGTTCCACATCATAGTAATCATATATACCATTAGCATAAGAAGCCAAGGTTTCATTATCATTAAATTTACATGAAAAGGGAAGGTGTTTAGCCTTCATCCTAGAGCAACAAGTAATATCATATCTCAAGCATAGATTCCAACTATACCATTTCAACATATGAATTTGATCCCATAACAGTTTCCCTTTTTGAGTCAGGCGATAATCCCTAAAGTATTCACATTGATCCAACGTGTATCCCATTATATAATTGAATGGGGTTTTCTCAGGATTATTGAAGTAGTGCATAATATCTTTCACATAATGAGCATCGAGGGTTTTAGGAGGTTCCTCATCTTGGTATTTCGTGTTCCATATCCATAGCTAAAGATAGAGAACAACTTAGAACAGCAAATAAAATCTACTTAGTGATAAAGCAAACAAGCACACACGAGAATATTCACCCCACGCTATTGCTCCCCGGCAACGGCGCCAGAAAAAGGTCTTGATAACCCACAAGTATAGGGGATCAATTGTAGCCTTTCTCGATAAGTAAGAGTGTCGAACCCAACGAGGAGCTAAAGGTAGAACAAATATTCCCTCAAGTTCTATCGACCACCGATACAACTCTACGCACGCTTAACGTTCGCTTTACCTAGAACAAGTATGAAACTAGAAGTACTTTGTAGGTGTGATAGGATAGGTTTGCAAGATAATAAAGAACACATAAATAAAATCTAGGGGCTGTTTAGATAAAGTAACAACTAAGTTAGTTTAACGAGTGTGGAAAAGTGGTGGTAGGAGTTGCGGAATTGTCCCTAGGCAATCGATAACTAGACCGGTAATCATTATTGCAATTTTATATGAGGGAGAGGCATAAGCTAACATACTTTCTCTACTTGGATCATATGCACTTATGATTGGAACTCTAGCAAGCATCCGCAACTACTAAAGATCATTAAGGTAAAACCCAAGCATAGCATTATAAGGTATCAAGTCCGCTTTATTCCCATACGCAAACAACCTACTTACTCGGGTCTGTGCTTCTGTCACTCACGCCACCCACCATAAGCGAATCATGAACATATTGCAAACCCTACAGCGGGGATCCCTCACGCTTGCGCGACACGGAGAGCACCATAGGACAGCACCAATAATAAAACATGCAACTCAAACCAGTCACGATCATCAATCAACCCATAGGACAACAAAAATCTACTCAGACATCATAGGATGGCAACACATCATTGGATAATAATATGAAGCATAAAGCACCATGTTCAAGTAGAGGGTACAACGGGTTGCGGGAGTGTGACGCCCCCAATTTGACCGTACGCTAATCATACACACAATGCGTACGACCAAGATTAGGGACTCACTGATTGATATCACAACACAACACTAGACACAAATTAAAGTCATACAACTTCATATTACAAGCCAGGGGCCTCGAGGGCTCGATTACAAAGCTCGACAAACACGAGTCAGCGGAAGCAAAATAATATCTGAGTACAGACATAAGTTAAACAAGTTTTGCCTTAAGAAGGCTAGCACAAACATAACAACGGATCGAAAGAGGCGAGGCCTCCTGCCTGGGAACCTCCTAACTACTCCTGAGCGTCGGCATTCTCCACGTACTAGTAGGCTCCAGCGGTGGTGTAGTAGTCGTCTCCGGCGCACTCCATCTCCTGGGCTCCATCGTCTGAACGCAGAATCGTATCGAGGGGGAAAGAGAATGCAAAGCAGCAGTGAGTACTCATCCAAAGTACTCGCAAGACTGACATCAGAACTATGCTAAGTATGCATCAGTATCAAGGAATGGGGGTATATCTGGGCTGACTGCAGAAGGCAAGAATAGGGAGAAGGCCTAGTCCTATCGAAGACTAGCATCTCCAACATCTTGCAGCATTAGAAGAGAGTAGACTGGTATCACATATATAGTCATATTATTGTAGCAATTTTATTAAGTAACCACGCCCAGAGATTCTTCCTCGACTCCCTACGAGGAAGCAATCCCGGAGCCACATTCATTTCAAATTAAATCACAATTATAGTTGTATAAGGTCAAGGCACAACTCCAAGTCGTCCTGTTACCGTGGACACGGCTATTCGAATAGATTATTCATCCCTGCAGGGGTGCACCACATATTCCCCAACACGCCTGAGTCACCTCCGGCCGGACACACTTTCCTGGGTCATGCCCGGCCTCGGGATATCAGCACATTGTCGCCCCACCTAGGTTCAACGAAGAGGCCAGCCCGCCGGTCTAAATCCTAAGCGCGCAGGTTCGTGGGCCCACTTGCCCTTGCACTCCTGCACGATGCGAACGCGGCGGCGATGCACTCCCACACTTTAGTAGTCCTAGCACCCCTTAGTAACAAGCACGATGCCGTTGCGGACCACTCGGGCGCGCGCCGCTCCATTGCTGACGTCCGAAGAGCTTCGGCTGATACAACCACGCTGAGTGCCCATATCTTCCCCACGTGAAGGTTAGTGCGTATTAAGGCCAATGACCCAACTCAGATCAAATACCCAACCCATTAGCATTTTATTAATGCGGGGAAAGCGCGACCCATGAAGTGCGGTCCGTCGCCCCGCCTCGAGGACCGTGGCAAGGGCCTCTCCTGCCCGTCCACGCCTCATCAACATCAAACCGTGGGTACCCCTCAGGGCCAACCCATCACCAACATGTTTCTGTAACCAGGTCATAGTAACCGTGTGTATAAATCATCAAGATGGAACCTGAGGAATCACCCTGAAAGGGCCCCGCTCGATGAAACCGTCAAGGTGGGCTTAGAGGAATCACCCTCGAGGGTCCCACACTTGAGGGGTTGCATGACAGAGTCATCGTCGGGAGTGGTGAAGGAGGAATCACACTCGATAACCACGACCGACTAGCTGCACTACAGAGCTAGCATCATGAGTACTTCACGAGGTGTCACCCTCGGTACTCGATAGTAGCACTGCAGAGTCGTACAATTAAGGGGTGTGCGGTGATGTGAGGGGCCTGGCTTGTCGGTCGGTTGACCGAGTCTTTGAGTCTTCGGGTCGTGGAGTCATCGATGAAGAAGCAGGGGCAACTGGGACTAAGAGGTCACTGGGAATTCATTGATCAACCTATACTAAGCAGTTGATATGATTGCAGGTATAGTAACAGTTTATCAAAAACAGGCTATGCATCAGAAATAGGAGCTAGCTAAAACAGTAGCAAAATCTAATGCAAGAATAAGAGGGAAGGGAATGGGCGATATCGGAATGCTCAAGGGGGGTTGCTTGCCTTGCTGCTCTGCGGCAAAAGGCTGATCGTCAACGGCGTAGTCATACCCGGCAGCACCGTCAGTCTCGGAGGCTACCGGAGAGAAGAGGGGGGATGAAACAATAAATACAAGCAAACAGATGCAGCACGATGCATGACATGACAATACGCAGTGCTAGGGGTAGTCTAACGCAGTACTACACGTATCAGATGGAACGGGAGAATATCTGACGATATTTCCCGGGTCTTTGGATTTATTGGACAGATGATCCGGAGGGGAAAGTTCCATGTTCATCATGCTAGGAGCATGTGACAGACGAACGGACAGCGTATTTGGATTCGTGGGATTTTTCTGAACAATTTTCATGTATAAAACTTTTTCATCTGAGCTACGGATTATTTTCTTTTAATTTTCTAAGTTTTAACAATATTCTGAATTAAACAGATTATATAAATTTGAAAAATGCTTTAGGAGGTCAGCATGACATCATACTGATGTCAGCAGACAACAGTGGGGCTGAATGGTCAATTTGACCAGGTGGGACCCACATGTCATAGACACAGGGTTTAATTTCAGTTTTAAATTAATCTAACCAGAGGTTAACTAGGGGAGGGCCCCACCTGTCATCCTCACATTTATTAAACAGAGGGGTTTTATTTAATCTAATCTAAGGGACCCCACTAGTCAGTGTCTAATTAGTCTTTTAATTAACAAATTAATTAACAGCTTTATTTATTTATTTATAAAAATGCTTAATGGGCTGGGGCCCGCGTGTCAGTGGCGCTGTGCTGCCACGTCGGCGCGTTGACTGGTCAAACCAGTCAACGGGGCCCGTGGGGGCCGCTGGTAGCGATCCAGGGGGTGGGTCCCATGGTGCCACGTCGGACGCCGGCACCGGAGCACTCCGGCGAGCGCCGGACGCGACAGTGAGCTCCGGCGAGCTCGGACTTCACCTGTGGTGCACCAAAACGGCTGCGGCTTCTTGCTTTCGATCAGCCTCTTCACGCCGCGTCGAACGGCGGTGGCCACGCGAGCTACGGTGGCCGGAATCGGGTGGTGTGGCGTCGCCGGCGGCGAGGCATTCGGGTGAGCTGCGGGATCAGCGAAGCGGCGCGCAAATGAGCCAAAGAAGGGGCTGACGAGGGCCTACGTGATGCGGCGAGTCCAGCGGGCACTAGCCCGTGACCAAAAGGTCACCGGAGTCTCGCCGGCGACGAGCTCCACGGCGATGCATTCGGGCGCACGTCGGGGACGGCTCTAGAGGTAGCTAACGGCGACGGGAGAGAGAGGGGAGGAAGCGGAGGCTCACTGTGAGCCTATAGAGGTGCAAAGCGGGCTCGGGGGAGGCTCGATGCGGCCGGAAACGACGACGAACGGCGGCGGGGATCCGAGGAGGAAGGAGGCTCGGGGACGGCATTGCGGCGACTCCGGGCTCCAACGGCTCGATGCAGTCAACGGAGATGGCGACGACGGAGCTCCTGGACACGGAGGCGACGCGTGGGAGGTTCGGTGGGCACGGCTAGCCGACGGCCATTACGGCGGCCACGCTCGGGAATGGAAGAGGAGAGCGAGGGAGAGAGAGCGAGGCGAAGCAGACGGGTCCAGGGGGTCGCGGGGTGGCCTCCTTATCCATCCACGCCAGCAGGGAGGGAAAATATCGTGAGGGGGGGGGGGGGGGGCGAGCGAGCGCGCGCTCTCTGGGAGAGAACGAGAGGTTAGGGACGGTGAGGGGATGGGCTGGACCGCACTGTAGCACCAGGCTTCAAGTGCACAGTCCGTTTTTCCTTTTTCTTTCTTTTCCTTTTCTGTTTCAATTTACAGCTTTGGTTTTATTTATTTTTAGCCATAATTCTTCACAAGGAAAATGTGCCACTTGTTCCAAATAATACTTGGCAATATTTTGCAATACCTCACCAAGTTTGAGGAATTTTCAAATCTGTTTGAATTTTCCACAGAATTAAAGAGCACTTTTAAAATGCAAATTGGTGCTGTTTTGGATGGTGGGGTCCACACCAACATCAAGGTGATGTTGTTTTCCTCAACAACATTTGTTTTGGATTATTCCATGAGTGTGCAACATTTTTCCTTTGCTGTTTGGAGAATTATTTTATCACAATATAATTCAAAGCCCTTTTTAAGTGGAATTTGAAATGAGATATGATTTCTATTTTGATCATATCCTGTTTAGCAAAAATGATTTGTTGCTGATCATGGTCATCACTGTAGCTTAGTTACATGGATCACTGTAGCACTGATCCAGGGGTGTTACAGGGAGAGTGGACCACTGTAGATAGATGGGAGAAGGTGATGGAGGTGTTGGTGAAGATGACGGAGTTGTTGGAGTAGATCGCCGTCACGATGATGGCCCCGGCGGCGTTCCGGTGCCACCGGGAGAGAGGGGGAGAGAGCCCCCCTCCTTCTTCTTCTTCCTTGGCCTCCCCCCTAGATGGGAGGAGGGTTTCCCCTCTGGTCCTTGGCTTCCATGGCGGCGGAGGGGCGGGAGCCCCTCCGAGATTAGATCTCTCTCTCTCTGTTTCCTTCTGTTTCTGCGTTCTCAGATTCTGGCCTTTCACCTTTTCTTATATTCCCGGAGATCCGTAACTCCGATTGGGCTGAAATTTTAACACGATTTTTATCCGGATATTAGATTTCTTGCGGCGAAAGAAGGGCACCAACCGCCTTACGGGGTGGCCACAAGCCAGCCTGGCGCGCCCAGAGGGTAGGGCGCGCCCCCTGGCTTGTGGCCCCCTCGGGCACCGCCTTCTGTTGATTCCACTTCCCAAAATTCACATATATTCCAAAAAAAAATCTCCGTAAGTTTTTATCCCGTTTGGACTTCGTTTGATATGGATTTTCTCTGAAACAAAAAACATGCAACAAACAGGAACTGGCACTGGGCACTGGATCAGTATGTTAGTCCCAAAAATAGTATAAAAAGTTGCCAAAAGTATATGAAAGTTGTAGAATATTGGCATGAAACAATCAAAAAATTTAGATACGACGGAGACGTATCAGCACACCACCTATTCCATTACCACTAGCATCACAATGCACTTCAAATGTTTTATCAAAATTGGGCAAAGCAAGCAAAGGTGCATGAGTGAGCAGATTTTTAAGGTCATGGAATGCGGTGTCTTGGGAAGTACCCCAAATAAATGGTGCATTCTTCTTGCTCAAAGCATGGAGAGGAGATGCAATAGTGCTAAAGTCTTTAACAAAACGACTATAGAAACCGGCTAGTCTTAGGAAACTATGCACTTGTTGCAAATTCGTTGGTGTAGGCCAAGTTTTAATAGCATCAATTTTAGTTTCATCTACATGAACGCCCTTAGAAGATACTACAAAGCCTAGGAAAACTACCTTCTCAACACCAAAGGTGCATTTCTCCATGTTTGCATAGAGTTGTTCTTTCCTAAGGATTTGCAAAACATCACGAACATGGGTAGCATGCTCTTCAAGAGACTTGCTAAAGACAAGAATGTCATAAAAATAGACCACAACACAATATCCTATGAGGGGTCGCAAAACATAATGCATGACACGCATGAATGTACCCAGTGCTTCGGATAAGACCATGGGCATAACCAACCATTCATAGAGACCGAATTTAGTCTCGATGCAGTTTTCCACTCGTCACCCTCTTGTATGCGTATTTGGTAGTATCCACTTTTTAAGTCAATCTTAGAAAATACAGAGGCACCACTAAGTTCATCTATCATATCATCTAGGTGAGGAATGGGATGACGATAATGAATGGTGATAGCATTGATAGGACGGCAATCGGAGCACATGCGCATACTTCCATCTTGCTTAGGCACTAGTATCACCGGAACCACACAAGGACTCAAACTCTCACGTACATGCCCTTTATCTAGGAGTTTTTGTTCTTGCCTTTGTATTTCCTTTGTTTCTTCAGGGTTGACGCGATAGGGAGCCTTGTTAGGAAGCGGTGCTCCGGGGATGAGGTCGATGCGGTGTTCGATCCCTCGTTTTGGTGGTAGTCCCGGAGGTAGCTCATCGGGGAAAACATCTTTGAATTCCTGCAACAACTTAGATAACACAAGAGGAAGATGTTGTGAAGGGTTAGTCCGAACGACGTCATCTTTGCACACAAGTACACAGTGAAGAACGGTCGATGGGCTCTCACTCACATCCCTCAAATCTCGTTTGGTGGCTAAAAGAACTATATCTCTCATGTCCCTCATCGTGGAGTCGCTCATTTTTGGCTTGTGGCACTCACTCTCTTTGAGGTGGATCACTCTCTCACTTTTATCTCCACGATGGGATGAAGCATGTTTGTCGGCGATGACTTGACTTGGAGTCATTGGTCAGAGTACATATTGCTTGCCCTTCATTTTGAAGCTATATTGATTTGTCCGACCGTTGTGTGTGACGCCACGGTCGAATTGCCAAGGTCTACCAAGTAGGAGGTGGCAAACGGACATTGGAACCACATCACACTCCAAAGTGTCTTCATAAGTGCCTATATTGAAGGAAACTTCCACGGTATGTTCAACTTGGATGGTGCCGGAATCACTTAGTCATTGTACTTTGTAGGGGCGAGGGTGCTTTTTCTTGACCAATTGTAGCTTGGAACAAAGGTCCTCACTTGCCAAGTTTGGCAACTCCCGCCGTCGATGATGACCTTTACGGATTTTCCTTGGATGCCCGCCTTGGTGTGGAAGATGTGGTAACGTTGGTCCTCGTCTTCTTGTTGTTGGAGCGTCAAAACCTTGGAGACAACGAGAGCGGAGCTCGGATCGTTGACACAAAACATTTGCGAATCTTCATCTTCATTCACTTGGCGGTGTATGGCCACTTGCTCCAAAGCTTGCATCTCGTTGTCACTCATAGAGTCATAGGTGCCCTCGTCGAGTAGAACCATATTGCGTTTGGTTGGACATTCGAAGGTCTTGTGGCCTCGGCCTTGGCACGTGAAACACTTGATGGAGCTTGTCTTGGCGGTAGCATCCGATGTTGGAGTAGAGGATGAAGCTCTCGGCTTGTAGGTGCTTGTGGTTGGTCGGCTTGACGAAGTCGTCTTGTCCTTGTAGCTTGACTTGTCGCCAGTAGGTGTTGTAGATTTTGTATTGGAAGGTGTCGTTGTCGTAGTAGCTTGCGCACTTGAGCCGTAGGTCTTGGAGGAGAACTTGGAGTACTTGTAGTCATCTTGCACTTGCCGTTCCGCCTTGGTTGCTTGATGCACAAGTTCGAGAAGGTTGGAGTATGGTTGGAAGTCGGCAATTTTCTTGACTTGGTAGTTGAGGCCATTCAAGAAGCGTGCCATTGTTTTCTCGTCATCTTCCTTGACATTGGCTCGGATCATAGCGATTTCCATCTCTTGGTAGTACTCTTCTACCGACTTGGTGCCTTGCTTGAGTTGTTGTAACTTCTTGAAGAGATCCCGGTTGTAGTGTATAGGCACAAAACGAGCTCGCATGAGATCCTTCATTTGGGCCCAAGTGTTGATAGGTGGCTCGCCTCTATCTCTTTGCCGCTCAATCACTTGTTCCCACCAAATAAGGACGTAGTCTTGGAACTCAAGTGAAGCCATGGCAATCTTCTTCTCTTCATCATAGTTGTGGAGGCGAAAGATCTTGTCAACCTTGAGGGCCCATGATAAGTAGTCTTCGGGATCATTGCTTTCGGAAAACTTTGGCATTGTGAACTTGAGCTTGCCGAAGCGTTGTTCATCATTGTGGTGGTGATGCCGAAATCCTTGTCTTGGATGTGGATCCTCATTGTCATTGTCTTGAGCGTGTTGGCGATGATCTTGTCCTTGCTCATCTTCATGGCCGGGTTCGTCGCGATGATCTTGAGGACGGCGACGAGGTGGACGCACTTAGTTGCGCCTTTCTTGATGCTCCTCTTGGTGATTGGCTTCTTATTGTCATTGTCGACGAAGTTCGTCTTGTCGTTCTTGGCGAAGTGCTTCTTGCTCAAGACGTGCTTGAAGGTTTCATTCCTCCAACGCTCGAGTGGAATCACGTAGTGCATGTTGGGCTTTAAGCGCTTGTTCTTCGCGAAGGAGTATTTCTTCTTCACGGCGTTGTTGTTGGCGTTGTTGTTACAATGCCTCTTGTTCTTGTTGATGTTGTTGAGCACGCTCGCGAAGTCGATTTTGTAGCCAATTGCCATGGAAGGGATTTTCCGAAGGTTGACGTTGGCGGCCTTGGTGTGAACTTGGACCGGGGCGGTCATCTCGATGATGAGAACATGGTCGAGGCAGACTCTCGCCGGAAGAGTACTCCAAAGAGTGACGACTTGAGTGGCGCCGTCCGGAGGATGTAGATGTAGAAGAAGCCCGTGTGACCATCAAGGCGCGAATTTCCTCCATTTGGCTTGAGAGCTTGGTGTCGAGGTAGTCCCTTGTTCGCACTTCGGATTCGCGTACATCGGTAGCGAGTTGCTCGATGCGGTCATTCAAGATGTCATGCGATTGGCGCATTGCTTTTTGCACGCCGAAGAATTGCATCTTGGTGACGAAGGTGGTATTGTCGTCCTCTTGTTCCTCAACCGTCGGGTTGTGGATGCTTGACCTATCCATAGCACTCAAGGAGATATAAGTGGAAAAGTGAGAAGACAATACCAATTACCGTTCCAAAAGTTGAAAGTGGATCAAGATCACTCAATGTGAAAGTATGGAAATAGTAGAATTGGTACCGAAGATCGTCCTTCTCACACCTACACAAATAAGGCTTATGGAGTAGCTTGGTTAGGATAGTGGCACAAATTTCAAGCAATCCGAAAGATAAGATTCAATAAAGTTGAGATAGATTCGTAAAATTCACTAATGAGACAATGTAGATCAATAGCAATGAGTATACACGGAAACACACACACCGAACAAAATCGGGGTCGTGCAACCAAGGATGAGCAAAAATGTGGAATCCACGGAAAATGCTCTCGTTGCACAACACTAGAGAGATGCTAGCACGATTGCTCCAATGGGCGTGATACGCACTTATGCACAACCTAAAAGGAACCAAACGTTTCGTCTTCCTATGCCCGACTTGCTATGTGTGTATGTGGAATGTGTCACTCGCTCAAGTGATCCAAGATGATCAGATATGCTATGCGAAGCTTGCAATGCTCTTGCTCTTGCTTAAAAGCTTTGCTTCTCTTTTCTTTTGCAATGATGTTTTGTATGGTCACAATGCGGGACGTGCATACCGAGATAGCAACTATGTATGCGGGAACTATTCGTAACACAAAAGATGATACCAAGATATATGCACGCAATTTTAGCTATGCGGAGTATGTATCACTAAAGTGCACAAGTAGCGTAGCCCGGCAATAATCAATGGCTAGTCTCGATAGGCAAGGAACGCAAATAGGATCGATGTAACAATGCAATGGCAAGGGTATATAACAAGAGTCGTCGCGGTTACCGTCCTTGCTAACGGTGTGGTTTGAACGAAGAGGTGGTTGCGACGATCCGGGGCGATGATGAGCGGCGATGTCGATGAAGAACCACTCCTAATTAGCCGAAACACCTTAGGAAGTGGCGAGGCTCGCGACTCAAAATCTCAAATGCAAAGGGTTGCGGAGGAATTGATGGAGATAACTGTTGGGGAACGTTGCATGGGAGACAAAAAAATTCCTACGCACACGCAAGATCTATCCATGGTGATGAGCATCTACGAGAGGGAGAGTGGATCTACATACCCTTGTAGATCGCTAAGCGGGAAGCGTTAAGAAACGCGGTTGATGTAGTCGAACGTCTTCGCGATCCAAATCGCCGAGCATCCCACGATCCCATCACGATCCATCTCGCGATCCAATCACGATCCGTCCCGTGATCCCATCACGATCCATCCCACGATCCCATCACGATCCGTCCCGCGATCAAATCACGAATCGTCTCGTGATCCTGATCACGGTCCTTCCGATCTAGCGCCGAACGGACGGCACCTCCGCGTTCAGCACACGTACAACTCGATGACGATCTCCGCCTTCTTGATCCAGCAAGAGGGAGCGGAGAGGTAGATGAGTTCTCCGCCAGCACAAAGGCGTGGTGGCGGTGGTGGTGGAGCTGTCCCGGCAGGGCTTCGCCAAGCACGACCGAGACGATCTAGTGGAGAACAGATCTAGAGGAAGAAGAGGGCATCACGTGGCAATTAGGGTTAGGGGCTGCCCTCAAAATCCCTCAATATATATAGGAGGAAGGGGAGAGGAGGCAGCCTTGGCCCCTCCTCCAAGGAGGTTCGGCCGAACCAACAAGGGAGGAATCCACCTCCCATAAGGGAGGTGGAATCCTATTAGGACTCCTTCCTAATTTGGATTTTCCTTCCCCCACTTGGGGTTTTTCCTTTCCCACTCTTTCCTAGCCACATGGGCCTTGTAGGGCTGGTTTGCCCAGCCCACTAAGGGCTGGTGCAACACCCCTCAGGCCCATGTGGCCTCCCGGCGTGGGTGGCCCCTCCCGATGGCCCTCCGGCACTCCCAGTACACTACCGGAAATACCCGAAACTTTTCCGGTGGCCAAAACGGGACTTCCTATATATCAATCTTTACGTCCGGACCATTCTGGAGCTCCTCGTGACGTCTGGGATGTCATCCGGGACTCCGAACAACCTTCGGTCACCAACATACATAACTCAACTATACCGAAACGTCACCGAACCTTAAGTGTGCAGACCCTGCGGGTTCGAGAACTATGCAGACATGACCGAGACACCTCTACGTTCAATAACCAATAGCGGGACCTGGATGCTCATATTGGTTCCTACATATTCTATGAAGATCTTTATCGGTCGAACTTCTATGTCAAGGATTCAGTTAATCCCGTATGCTGTTCCCTTTGTTCTTCGGTATGTTACTTGCCCGAGATTCGATCGTCGGTATCTCTATACCTAGTTCAATCTCGTTACCGACAAGTCTCTTTACTCGTTCCGTAATACAAGATCCCGTGGCTAACACTTTAGTCACATTGCTTGCAAGGCTTGTTGTGATGTTGTATTACCGAGTGGGCCCTAAGATACCTCTCCGTCACACGGAGTAACAAATCCCAGTCTTGATCCATGCCAACTCAACAGACACCCTCGGAGATACCTGTAGAGCATCTTTATAGTCACCCAGTTACGTTGCGACGTTTGATACACACAAGGTATTCCTCCGGTGTCAGTGAGTTGCATGATCTCATGGTCATAGGAACAGATACTTGACATGCAGAAAACAATAGCAATAAACTGACACGATCATATGCTATGTTCATAGTTTGGGTCTTGTCCATCACATCATTCTCCTAATGATGTGATCCCGTTATCAAATGACATCTCATGTCTATGGCTAGGAAACCTTGACCATCTTTGATCAATGAGCTAGTCTATTAGAGGCATACTAGGGACACAGTGTTGTCTATGTACCCACACATGTATTTGAGTTTCCAATCAATACAATTATAGCATGGATAATAAACGATTATCATGAACAAGGAAATATGATAATAACTAAATTATTATTGCCTCTAGGGCATATTTCCAACAGTCTCCCACTTGCACTAGAGTCAATAATCTAGTTCACATCACCATGTGATTTACATTGTTATGAATCTAACACCCAATCAGTTGTGGGGTTCGATCATGCTTTGCATGTGAGAGAGGTCTTTAGTCAACGGTCTGCAACATTCAGATCCGTGTTTTCTTTTGCATATCTATATGTCATACTGCAGATGCTACCACGCTCCACTTGGAACTATTCCAAATGATTGCTCCACTATACGTATCCGGATTGCTACTCAGAGTCATCCGGATAGGTGTCAAAGCTTGCATCGACATAACCCTTTACGACGAACTCTTTATCACCTCCATAATCAAGAAATATTACCTTAGTCCTCTAGTTACTAAGGATAATCTTGACCGCTGTCCAGTGATCCACTCCTGGACCACTCTTGTACCCCTTGAACGACTCATGGCAAGGCACACACAGGTGCGGTACACTGCATGGCATACTATACAGAGCCTATGGATAAGGCATAGGGGACGACCTTTGTCCTTTCTCTTTCTTCTGCCGTGGTCGAGCTTTGAGTCTCACTCAACTCCACACCTTACAAATCAGGCAAGAACTCTTTCTTTGACTGATCCATTCTGAACTCTTTTAAAATCTTGTCAAGGTATGTACTCATTGAAAGTTTTATCAGACGTCTTGATCTATCTCTATAGATCCTGATGCCCAATATTTAAGTAGCTTCATTCCAGGTTTTCCTTTGAAAAACTCCTTTTCAAACAACCCTTTATGCTTTCCAGAAATTCTACATCATTTCCGATCAACAATATGTCATCCACATATACTTATCAGAAATTCTATAGTGCTCCCACTCACTTTATTGTAAATACAAGTTTCTCATAAACTTTGTATAGACCCAAAAACTTTGATCATCTCATCAAAGCGTATATTCCAACTCCGAGATGCTTGCTCCAGTCTTTAGAAAGATCGCTGGAGCTTGCATACATTTTAGCATCCTTAGGACTGACAAAACCTTCCGGTTGTATCACATACAACCTTTCCTCAAGGAAACCGTTAAGGAAACGATGTTTTGACATCCATCTCCCAGATTTCATAATCAAAAAATGCAGCAACTGCTAACATAATTCCAACAGATTTTAGCATCGTTGCGGGTGAGAAAGTCTCATCGTAGTCAACTCCTTGAACTTGTGAAAAACCCTTTGCCACAAGTCAAGCTTTATAGACGGTGACAGTACCGTCCGCGTCCATCTTCCTTTTTAAAGATCCATTTGTTCTGAATGGCCTTTCGCCCTTCAGGTAATACTTCCAAAGCCCATACTTTGTTTTCATACATGGATCCCTTCTCGGATTTCATGGCCTCTAACCATTTCTCGGAATCCGGGCCCATCATCGCTTCTCCATAGTCTCGTAGGTTCATCATTGTCCAACAACATGAACTCTAAGACAGGGTTGCCGTACCACTCAGGAGCAGTACGCGTCCTTGTCGACCTACGAGGTTCGATAGTAACTTGATCCGAAGCTTCATGATCATCATAATTAACTTCCTCTTCAACTAACGTAGGCTCCACAGAAACAACTTTCTGCGCTGCGCTACTCTCTGGTTGAAACAAAGGTTCAACAACCTCATCAAGTTCTATCTTCCTCCCACTCAATTCTTTCGAGAGAAACTCTTTCTCGAGAAAGGACCCATTTTAGCAACAAACACTTTGCACTTGGATCTGAGATAGAAGGTACACCCAACTGTTACGTTAGGGTATTCTATGAAGATAAATTTGTCCGCTTTGGGTTCGAGCTCATTAGGTGAAAACCCTTTTTCACATAAGCGTCGTAGCCCCAAACATTAAGAAATGACAGCTTAGGTTTCCGCCAAACCAAAATTCATACGGTGTCATCTCAACGGACTTAGATGGTGCCCCTTTTAAAGTGAATGTAGTTGTCTCTAATGCATAACCCCAAAACGATAGTGGCAAATCGATAAGAGACATCATAGTTCGCACCATATCCAATAGAGCACGACTACGCCGTTCGGACACACCATCACACTATGTTGTTCTAGGTGGCGTGAGTTGTGAAACAACTTCCACATTGTCTTAAGTTGTATACCAAACTCGTAACTCAGATATTCACCTCCACGATCATATCGTAGACATTTTATCTTCTTGTCACAATGATCTCAAACTTCACTCTGATTTTGTTTGAACTTTTCAAACGTTTCAGACTTGTGTTTCATTAAGTAAATATCCCCATATCTACTCAAATCATCAGTGAAGGTAGGAAAATAACGATATCCACCGCATGCTACAACACTCATTGGACCACATACATCAACATGTATCATTTCCAATAAGTTATTTGCCCGCTCCATCAAACCGGAAAACAGAGTCTTAGTCATCTTGCCCATGAGGCATGGTCCGCATGTCTCAACCGATTTGAAATCGAATGAGTCCAAAGATCCATCAGCATGGAGTTTCTTCATGCGCTTTACACCAATATGACACTTAGCGACAGTGCCACAATTATGTGGTACTATCATTATTAACTTTGTATCTTTTGGCATCAATATTATGAACATGTGTTTTACTACGATCAAGATTCAATAAACCATTCATTGGGCGCATGACCATTGAAGGTATTATTCATGTAACCAGAATAACCATTATTCTCTGACTTAAATGAATAACCGTATTGCAATAAACATGATCTAATCACGTTCATGCTTAACGCAAACACCAAATAACATTTATTTAGGTCCATCACTAATCCCGAAGGTAGAGAGAGCGTGCGATGGTGATCACATCAACCTTGGAAACACTTCCAACACTCATCATCACCTCACCCTTAGCTAGCCTCCGTTTATTCCGTAGCTTTTATTTCGAGTTACTAACATTTAGCAACCGAACCGGTATCCAATACCCAGGTGCTACTTGGAGTATTAGTAAGGTATACATCAATAACACGTATATCAAATATACTTCTGTCGACGTTCCCATCCTTCTTATCTACCAAGTATCTAGGGCAGTTCTGCTCCAGCGACCGTTCTCCTCATAATAGAAGCACTCAGTCTCGGGTTTGGGTTCAACCTTGGGTTTCTTTACTTGAGCAGCAACTGGCTTGCCATCCATGAAATATCCCTCCTTGCCCTTGCCCTTCTCGAAACTAGTGGTTTTACTAACCATCAACACTTGATGCTCCTTCTTGATTTCTACCTTCACGGTGTCAAACATCACGAATAGCTCAGGGATCATTATTTCCATCCCTGGCATTTTATAGTTCATCACGAAGCTCTAGTAGCTTAGTGACAGTGACTTGGAGAACTATATCAATCACTATCTTATCTGGAAGATCAACTCCCACTCGATTCAAGCGATTATAGCACCCAGACAATCTGAGCACATGCTCACCGATTGAGCTATTCTCCTTCATCTTGCAGGCAAAGAATCTTGTTGGAGGTCTCATACCTCTCAACACGGGCACGAGCCTGAGATCCCAATTTCAGCTCTTAGAACATCTCATATGTTCCGTGACGTTCAAAACGTTTTGGAGCCTCAATTCTAAGCCGTAATGCATGACACACTGAACTATCAAGTAGTCATCAGAACGTGCCTGTCAGATGTTCATAACATCTACAGACGACGCTTGAGGGGGGTGGCGCACCGAGTGGTGCATTAAGGACATAAGCCTTCTGTGTAGCAATGAAGACAATCCTCAGATCACGGACCCAGTCCGCATTATTGCTATCATCATCTTTCAACTCTATTTCTCTAGGAACATATAAAAACACAGGGGAACTACAACGCGAGCTAGTGATCTACAACATAATTTGCAAAGACTTTTGACTATGTTCATGATAATGAGTTCAATTAATCATATTACTTAAGAACTCCCACTCAAATTGACATCCCTCCGGTCATTCGAGTGACACATGATCCAAATCCACCAACTCAAGTCCGATCGTCACATGAGTTGAGGTGGTTTCAATGGTGAACATCTTCATGTTGATCATATCTACTATATGACTCATGTTCGACCTTTCGGTCTCTTGTGTTCCGAGGCCATGTCTGTACATGCTAGGCTCGTAAAGTTAAACCCGAGTGTTCCTCATGTGCAACACTGGCTTGCACCCGTTGTATGTGAACGTAGAGTCTATCACACCCGATCATCACGTGGTGTCTCGAAACGACGAACTTTCGCAACGGTGCACACTCGGGGAGAACACAGTTTTATCTTGAAATTTAAGTGAGGGATCAACTTATAATGCTACCATCGTCCTACGCAAAATAAGATGCATAAAAGGATTAACATCACATGCAAATCATAAGTGACATGATATGGCCATGAACTTGTGCTTTTGATCTCCATGTTCAAAGCACCGGCATGATCTCCATCGTCACCGGCATAACACCATGATCTCCATCATCTTGATCTCCATAAATGTGTCGCCATGAGGTTGTCGCGCCGACTGTTGCTTCCACGACTATTGCTAACTCATAGCGATAAAGTAAAGCAAAAACGGCGAAAATAATTAAAGACAATCCTATGGCTCCTGTCGGTTGCCGTACTCATCGACATGCAAGTCGTGATATTCTATACAATACATGATCATCTCATACATCAAATATATCTCATCATGTAATTGGCCATATCACATCACAACATACCCTGCAAAAACAAGTTAGACGTCCTCTAATTGTTGTTGCAAGTTTTACGTGGCTGCTACGGGTATCTAGCAAGAACAATTCTTACCTACGCAAAAATCACAACGGTGATACAAAAATTGCTTTTCAACCTTCTCAAGGACCGCCTTTGTCAAATCCGATCCGACTAAAGTGGGAGAAACAGACACCCGCCAGCCATCTTTATGCAACGAAGTTACATGTCAGTTGATGGAACCGGCCTCTCGTAAGCGTACGAGTAATGTTGGTCCGGGCCGCTTCATCCCACAATACCGCCGAAACAAGAAAAGACCAAGGGAGGAAGCAATCCGAATATCAACGCCCACAAACTCCTTTGTATTCTATTCGAGATCTCATCTACACATACACCTAGCTCTGATACCACTGTTGGGGAATGTTGCATGGGAGACAAAAAATTTCCTACGCACACGCAAGATCTATCCATGGTGATGAGCATCTATGATAGGGAGAGTGGATCTACATACCCTTGTAGATCGCTAAACGTGAAGCGTTAAGAAACGCGGTTGATGTAGTCGAACGTCTTCGCGATCCAAATCGTCGAGCGTCCCGCGATCCCATCACGATCCATCTCGCGATCCAATCACGATCCGTCCCGCGATCCCATCATGATCCGTCCCGCGATCCCATCACGATCCGTCCCGCGATCAAATCACGAATCGTCTCGCGATCCTGATCACGGTCCTTCCGATCTAGCGCCGAACGGACGGCACCTACGCGTTCAGCACACGTACAGCTCGATGACGATCTCCGCCTTCTTGATCCAGCAAGAGGGAGCGGAGAGGAAGATGAGTTCTCCGCCAGCACAACAGCGTGGTGGCGGTGGTGGTGGAGCTGTCCCGGCAGGGCTTCGCCAAGCACGACCGAGACGATCTAGTGGAGAACAGATCTAGAGGAAGAAGAGAGCAGCACGTGGCAATTAGGGTTAGGGGCTGCCCTCAAAATCCCTCAATATATATAGGAGGAAGGGGAGAGGAGGCAGCCTTGGCCCCTCCTCCAAGGAGGTTCGGCCGAACCAACAAGGGAGGAATCCACCTCCCATAAGGGAGGTGGAATCCTATTAGGACTCCTTCCTAATTTGGATTTTCCTTCCCCTACTTGGGGTTTTTCCTTTCCCACTCTTTCCTAGCCGCATGGGCCTTGTAGGTCTGGTTTGCCCAGCCCACTAAGGGCTGGTGCAACACCCCTCAGGCCCATGTGGCCTCCCGGCGTGGGTGGCCCCTCCCGATGGCCCTCCGGCACTCCCAGTACACTACCGGAAATACCCGAAACTTTTCCGGTGGCCAAAATGGGACTTCCTATATATCAATCTTTACCTCTGGACCATTCCGGAGCTCCTCGTGACGTCCGGGATCTCATCCGGGACTCCGAACAACCTTCGGTCACCAACATACATAACTCAACTATACCGAAACGTCACCGAACCTTAAGTGTGCAGACCCTGCGGGTTCGAGAACTATGCAGACATGACCGAGACACCTCTACGGTCAATAACCAATAGCGGGACCTGGATGCCCATATTGGTTCCTACATATTCTACGAAGATCTTTATCGGTCAAACCTCTATTTCAAGGATTCAGTTAATCCCGTATGCTATTCCCTTTGTTCTTCGGTATGTTACTTGCCCGAGATTCGATCATCGGTATCTCTATACCTAGTTCAATCTCGTTACCAGCAAGTCTCTTTACTCGTTCCGTAATACAAGATCCCGTGGCTAACACTTTAGTCACATTGCTTGCAAGGCTTGTTGTGATGTTGTATTACCGAGTGGGCCCTGAGATACCTCTCTGTCACACGGAGTAACAAATCCCAGTCTTGATCCATGCCAACTCAACAGACACCCTCGGAGATACCTGTAGAGCATCTTTATAGTCACCCAGTTACGTTGCGATGTTTGATACACACAAGGTATTCCTCCGGTGTCGGTGAGTTGCATGATCTCATGGTCATAGGAACAGATACTTGACATGCAGAAAACAATAGCAATAAACTGACACGATCATATGCTATGTTCATAGTTTGGGTCTTGTCCATCACATCATTCTCCTAATGATGTGATCCCCTTATCAAATGACATCTCATGTCTATGGCTAGGAAACCTTGACCATCTTTGATCAACGAGCTAGTCTATTAGAGGCATAGTAGGGACACAGTGTTGTCTATGTACCCACACATGTATTTGAGTTTCCAATCAATACAATTATAGCATGGATAATAAACGATTATCATGAACAAGGAAATATGATAATAACTAAATTATTATTGCCTCTAGGGCATATTTTCAACAGTCTCCCACTTGCACTAGAGTCAATAATCTAGTTCACATCACCATGTGATTTACATTGTTATGAATCTAACACCGAATCAGTTGTGGGGTTCGATCATGCTTTGCATGTGAGAGAGGTCTTTAGTCAACGGTCTGCAACATTCAGATCCGTGTTTTCTTTTGCAAATCTATATGTCATACTGCAGATGCTACCACGCTCCACTTGGAACTATTCCAAATGGTTGCTCCACTATACGTATCCGGATTGCTACTCAGAGTCATCCGGATAGGTGTCAAAGCTTGCATCGACGTAACCCTTTACGACAAACTCTTTATCACCTCCATAATCAAGAAATATTACCTTAGTCCTCTAGTTACTAAGGATAATCTTGATCGTTGTTTACGAAAGCACCATGAATAAAATGTGAACCACCATCAGTCATTAAATATCTAGGGACTCCAAACCTCGGGAAAATAACATCTTTATGCATTTTAATAGACGCATTATGATCAGCACTACTAGTTGGAATAGCTTCTACCCACTTAGTAACGTAATCAACAACAACTAGAATATGAGTATACCCATTAGATGAAGGAAAAGGTCCCATATAATCAAAGCCCCAGACATCAAATGGTTCAATAGCAAGTGAATAATTCATAGGCATTTCCTGACGTCTACTAATGTTACCAATTCTTTGACATTCATCACAAGAAAGGACATACTTACGAGCATCTTTGAAAAGAGTGGGCCAATAGAAACTAGACTGTAATACCTTGTGTGCAGTTCTATCACCAACGTGGTGCCCTCCTTAGGCCTTTGAGTGACACTTCTGTAGGACATGTCCCTGTTCATGCTCACGTACACAACGTCTAATAACACCATCTACTCCTTTATAAAGATGTGGGTCATCCGAAAAGTAATGTCTTAATTCATAGAAAAACTTTTTTTTGTTGGTAGGTGAAACTAGGTGGTATATATTTAGCAACAATGTAATTAGCATAATCTGCATACCAAGGAGTACTATGGGAAGCATTTATAATAGCAAGTTGCTCATCAGGAAAATTATCATCAATAGGCAGTGGGTCATCAAGAACATTTTCCATCCTAGACAAATTATGTGCTATGACATTTTCATCTCCATTTCTATCAAAAATGTGCAGGTCAAATTCTTGAAGTAAAAGCACCCACCTAATCAGTCTAGGCTTAGCATCTTTCTTTTCCATAAGGTATTTAATAGCAGCATGGTCAATGTGAATCGTAACTTTGGAATCAACAATATAAGGACTAAACTTATCACATGCAAAGACAACTGCTAAAAATTGCTTCTCAGTAGTAGCATAATTCGTTTGAGTATTGTCTAGGGTCTTACTAGCATAATGAATAACATGCAATTTCTTGTCCACTCTTTGCCCTAGAGCAGCACCAATAGCAAAATCACTAGCATCACACATGATTTCAAATGGTAAATTCCAATTAGGTGCAGAAATCAAGGCTTTCTTAAGTATTTCAAAGGCTTCTACACAATCATCATCAAAAACAAAAGGAATATCTTTTTGGATAAGATTAGTTAGTGGCCTAGAAATCTTCGAGAAATCTTTAATAAAACGCCTATAAAAACCAGCACGACCAAGAAAACTTCTTATACCTTTAATATCTTTAGGACGTGGCATTTTCTCTATTGCATCAACTTTAGCTTCGTCTACCTCAATGCCTTGTTCAAATATTTTATGCCCAAGTATTATACCTTCATTCACCATAAAGTGGCACTTCTCCCAATTAAAGACAAATTTGTTTCTTCACATGTCTGCAAAACTCGATCAAGGTTGCTCAAGCAATCATCAAAAGAAGTACCGTAAACAGAAAAGTCATCCATGAAAACCTCAACAATCTTTTCACAAAAATCAAAGAATATAGCAGTCATACATCTTTGAAAGGTAGCAGGTGCATTGCATAAACCAAAAGTCATGCATCTATAGGCATAAGTTCCAAAAGGGCAAGTGAAAGTAGTTTTCTCTTGGTCTTCCTTTGACACAAGTATTTGAGAGAAACCAGAATATCCATCAAGAAAACAAAAATGTGTGTGCTTAGATAACCTTTCTAACATTTGATCAATAAAAGGCAAGGGGTAATGATCTTTTCTAGTTGCTTTGTTTAGTTTCCTGAAATCAATTACCATCCTATAACCAGTTACGATTCTTTGTGGGATAAGTTCATTTTTATCATTAGGAACAATAGTTATACCTCCTTTCTTAGGAACACAATGAACAGGACTTACCCATCTACTATCAGCAATAGGATAATTATACCCGCCTCCAGAAGCTTTAGTATTTTAGTTCTTACCACTTCATTCATCTTAGGATTTAAGCGGTGTTGATGATCAACGATAGGATTAGCATTCGGTTCCATATTAATGTTGTGCCGACATAGAGTGGGACTAATGCCCTTAAGATCATCAAGAGTATATCCAATGACAGCCTGTGGTTCTTCAGAGTTTTAAGTAATCTCTTCTCTTCATGCTCTAAAAGGTTTGCACTAATAATAACAGGATATATCTTCTTTTCATCAAGATAAGCATATTTCAAAGTATCAGGCAATGTCTTTAACTCAAACACGGGATCTCCCTTGGGTGGAGGAGGATCCCCTAAATATCAACACGCAAGTTGTGTTTAAGAATAGGTGTTTGTCTAAGAATTATATCATCTATCTCATTTCTTTCATTCATATGCATATCATTCTCACGGTCTAGCAAATATTGTTCTAGTGGATCAGTAGGAGGCACGACAATAGAAGCAAGACCAATTATCTCATCTTTACTAGGTAATTATTTCTCATATTGTTTTCTGACGAACTTAGAGAAATTAAATTCATGAGACTCACCACCAAATCTTACCTTGATTTTCTCAGTAACACAATTAATTTCAGCATTAACAATATTCAAGAAAGGTCTACCAAATATAATGGGACAAAAACTATCTTGTTGGGAACCTAGTACTAAGAAATCTGTAGGGTACTTTACTTTTCCACATAAGACCTCAACATCTTTAACAATCCCAAGTGGTGCAATGGTGTCTCTATTTGCAAGTTTAATAGTGACATCAATATCTTCAATCTCAGAGGGTGCTATGTCATTCATACTAAGGTAAAAGGTATAGCACTCACACTAGCACTGATGTCACATAAGCCATGATAAAATTGATCTCCAATATTAATAGAAACAACATGAATGCCAGTAACTGGTTTATTTTTATCTAGCTCATCCTGCTTGTTTCTAACAGGTTTTGCAATTCTAGCAGCTTCATCACTGAAATAGATAACCTGACCATCAATATTATCAGCTAGGAGATCTTTAACCATAGCAATATTAGGCTCAACATTTATTTGTTCAAAGGGTTTAGGTGTTCTAATATAACTTTTATTAACCACAATTGCAGCTTTAGCATGTTCCTTAATCCTAACGAGAAAAGGAGGTTTCTCAATGTAAGCTGTAGGCACAACTGGATCAACATGATAAACATTTTTTCCTCTTTAACTTTAACAGGTTCCTCTAATGGTTTTTCAATAGGTGGATGATATTTAAACCACTTCTCCTTAGGGAGATCAACATGAGTAGCAAATGATTCACAGAAAGAAGCAACTATCTTGGAGTCAAGCCCATATTTATTGCTAAACTCATGGAAAGTATTTGTTTCCATAAAAGATTTAACACAATCAAACTAAAGCTTTATACCTGAATCTTTACCTTTGTCGAATTCCCAATCTTCAGAGTTGCATTTAATTCTTTCTAGAAGATCCCATTTGAATTCAATAGTCCTCTTCATGTAGGAACCAGTAGAAGAAGAATCGAGTAGTAATTGTTCATCATGAGAAAGCCTAGCATAAAATTTTTGTATAATAATTTCTCTTGAGAGCTCATGGTTGGGGCAAGTGTGCATCATAGATTTAAGACTCCCCCAAGCTTGAGCGATGCTTTCTCCTTCACGAGGCCAACAATTATATATAAAGTTTCGATCACGATGGACTAGATGCATAGGATAAAACTTCTGATGAAATTAGCTTCTATTCCAGTCCCATGATCCAATATCATCCAATAGCATGTACCACATTAATGATTTTCCCTCCAAAGATAAAGGGAAAACCTTCTTCTTAACTTTGTCTCCAGATAAACCTGCGAGCTTAAACAATCCACAAATCTCATCTACATATATCAAATGGTAATCAGGATGAGTTGTACCGTTATAAGGATTAGCTAGCAGTTTCTCTACCATACCCGAAGGAATCTCATAATAAATATTTTCAGTAGGTTCAGTAGGTTGAGAAGCAACCTTTTCCACTTTCGTTCGAGGCAAAGATGCCCCAAACAAGCCACTCAAAGGGTGACCATCCATAGTAACGAGCAACAGTAAATTTCAGCATGTATCGAAAATGTTTCCTTACCATGTTCCACTTACCAGAGGTGCTTCACTCCCCGGCAAAGGCGCGAGAAAAGAGTCCTGATGACGCACAAGTATAGGGGATCAATCGTAGTCCTTTTGATAAGTAAGAGTGTCGAACCCAACGAGGAGCAGAAGGAAATGATAAGCAGTTTTCATTAAGGTATTTGATGACCCACAAGTATAGGGGATCAATCGTAGTCCTTTCAATAAGTAAGAGTGTCGAACCCAATGAGGAGCAGAAGGAAATGACAAGCGGTTTTCAGCAAGGTAATATCTGCAAGCACTGAAATTGTAGGTAACATGTAGTTTGATAGCAAGATAATTGGTAACGAGCAAGTAACGGTAACGGTAAATAAAGTGCAGCAAGATAGCCCAATCCTTTTGTGGCAAAGGACAGGCCAAAACGGTCTCTTATAATAAGCAAAGCCTTCTTGAGGGTACATGGGAATTTCATCTAGTCACTTTCATCATGTTGGTTTGATTTGCGTTCACTACTTTGATAATTTGATATGTGGGTGGACCGGTGCTTGGGTGTTGTTCTTACTTGAACAAACCTCCCACTTATGATTAACCCCCTCGCAAGCATCCGCAACTAAGAGAAAAGTATTAAGATAAAATCTAACCATAGCATTAAACATTTGGATCCAAATCAGCCCCTTACGAAATAGCGCATAAACTAGGGTTTAAGCTTCTGTCACTCTAGCAACCCATCATCTAATAACTACTCCAGAATGCATTCCCTTGGCCAAAGATGGTGAAGTGCCATGACCTTCACATGACACCACTAAGGGAATAACAACATTCATATCATCAAAATATCGAACACATATCAACTTCACATGATTACTTGCAACATGACTTCTCCCGTGACCTCAAGATCAAAGGTAACTACTCACAAATGATATTCGTGCTCAAGATCATAGGGGTATTAAATAGCATAATGGATCTGAACATATAA
Source organism: Elymus sibiricus (assembly GCA_039707655.1). Lineage (NCBI taxonomy): Eukaryota > Viridiplantae > Streptophyta > Magnoliopsida > Poales > Poaceae > Elymus > Elymus sibiricus. Next base: position 358,350,721 of record CM077667.1, read on the forward strand.
TGTTCCACCAAATAAACCATATAGTAATCAACTAAGAGATGTAATCAACACTACTAGTCACCCACAGGTACCAATCTGAGGTTTCGGTACAAAGATTGAACACAAGAGATGAACTAGGGTTTGAGAGGAGATGGTGTTGTTGAAGATGTTGATGAAGATTGGCCTCCCAAATATGAGAGGGTTGTTGGTGATGACGATGGCTTCGATTTCCCCCTTCGGGAGGGAAGTTCCCCTGGCGGAATCGCTTCGCCAGAGGGAAAAAGTGCTCCTGCCCAAGTTCCGCCTCGAGATGGCGGCGTTCTGTCCCGAAAGTCCCCTCCTGATTTTTTCTAGGTCAAAAGACCTGAAGTACCAAAAGATGGGCACCGGAGGTGGGCTGGGGTGACCACAACCCACCAGGGCACGCCTGGGGGGCCTGGCGCGCCCTGGTGTCTTGTGGTCACCAGGTGGCCCTCCTCTGGTAGTTATTTGCTTCAGTATTTTTTTTATATTCCAAAATAATTCTCCTTGAAGTTTCAGTTTATTTGGAGATGTGCAGAATAGGTGTCTCTGATATACTCTTCCAGGTCCAGAATTCCAGCTGCCAACATTCTCCCTCTTTGTGTAAACCTTGCATATTATGAGAGAAAAGGCATTAGAATTACTCCATAAAGCATTATTGTGCATAAAAAAATTATAAATAACAGTAGGAAATCATGATGCAAAATGGACGTATCAACTCCCCCAAGCTTAGACCTTGCTTGTCCTCAAGCGAAAGCCGATATCGAAAAACATGTCCACATGGTTTGAGAGCGAGGTGTTGATAAAAACAAAATACGGACATAGTAGCATCATGCTTATTATCATAGCAGCAACAAACTATGTCATAGGACCTTTTTATATAACTTTTATTATATAACTTCACCATATTACTTCTCATGAACAAGTAACAATTCATCACAACATAGAAGTATAAAGCATAAACCTTATTGAAAACCAACAAACTATGTTCTCAGTCAACTTTGCAACTACAATTCATCATATTTTCAGGAAGGGTCTCGTGTCGAAGCCTTTTGGCAAGTCCACATACTCAACCATCATTTAATCTTCTATGATTGCTAACACTCACAGCATACCCATGAGCAAAAAGTTTCAAGCGGACACATAGAAAGATAGGGGCTTATTGTTTTGCCTCCCAACGTATTCACCACAAGGGTGATGTCAACAATAATAACTCATGCTCACTCATATCCAACTGGATATATGTGCCTAGATCTTTCCTCACCATATGATGCTTGCAAAAAGAAAAGGTAAAAAGGAATAGGGAAGAATACTTTGACTCTTGCATAAAAGTAAATACATAAAAGTAAAAGATAGGCCCTTCGCAGAGGGAACCAGAGGTTGTCATGCGCTTTTTGGTTTGTATGCCAAATCCCTTAATGCAGAAGAACGCCACGTTATATTGCCCCTTATGATAGCAACCTTTATTATGCAGTCTGTCGCTTTTATTACTTTGCCATCACAAGTTCGTACAACGCTCAATTTTCTCTTACACTAATTGATCAAACACATTTAGAAGCAATTTTTATTGCCTTAGTGCACCGATGACAACTTACTTGAAGGATCTTACTCAATCCATAGGTAGGTATGGTGGACTCTCAAAACATGAGTTTAGATTTAGGGTGTTTGGATGCACAAGTAGTATCTCTACTTAGTGCGGAATTTTGGCTAGCAAAGATATTGAGCAAGCACCACATGTTGAAGGATCTATGACAATATAACTTCTATGTGAATATGACCAAACATAAATCATTACGTTGTCTTCCTTGTCCAACTTCAACAATTTTGGCATATTATATTTATTGGGGCTCACAATCATAAAAGATGTCTAAGATAATGTATTGCATGTGAATCTTCTCTTCCCTTATTAATTCTTTCATGAATTGCATCATTGACCAATGCTATGTTTGTCAATCTCCAATAAATTTTACCACTTATACTTTTCTTTATGTGATGTCATTACTTACGATAATATTAGCATATGATCCTTTTCACTTATTTCCTTTTTATTTTGATTGCAACAAGAAAGTAAAGAAGCAAAAGCTCAAACAAAACTTTATTATATAACTCTCACTCGATTACATAGAAAGATAGATTACAAAACTAGCACTCGAAAATAGATTATACTAAACTTTTTTTCAACTAGATCATGAAAGAGCTAAGGATCGAACTAAAATAGGTAAAGGTAAATAAAAGTGATGGTGATACGATACCGGGGCATCTCCCCCAAGCTTTGCTCAAGCCAAGGGGAGTGCCCATAGCCGTGTACTCAAGTCTCCTTTGGTGGTGGAGATGATGAAGGTGGTGGTGATGAAGTGGTAGGTTTTTCCTCCGGCTTCCAGGGCAAGGGCTCACCATCAAAAGATGGTGCACGAGTCTCCCGAGTCCTGCAACTGGCAGCTAAACTCATACCTTTAAATCTTGCTTCATACTCAAAAACTTGGTTTTGAAGATCATAGATTTGACTTTGCAGAAAATTGATTTGCTCGTTGAAGGTGAAGACGATGTCCTTCATGGACCGGCCATCCACCATGTGATCTTGGGTGAATTCCTTGATCATGGAGTGATTGGCACTAAGTCCATGCTCCACCATCCCTTGGCACTTGAAGATGTCTTGTTCCACCGCCTCGAGCCTAGCCTCCATGCTTCTCGTCCTCTTGGGTCCCTGAACATCTCGGATGTGGAGAAACCCCTCACGCATCTCAATGGCTTGAGGGTGCTTCATCACCTCCGACAAGTATGGGTTGATGACCTTCTCGAAGAACTTGTCCTTGGAGGAGCTTGGTGGAGCCATGGAGCTCTAGATCTGACGAAAAAAACAACACGAAACAAGAACAGAAAATTTTTCTGCGATGCGGTGGTCAAATCAATTGGGAGTATATATAAAGATGTTTTATCTTGTGAAACAAGAATATGGAAGGAAAACGGAGTCGGGAAGGTGCCCGAGGGGGGCACAACCCACCAGGGCGCGCCAGGGGGGCAGGCACGCCCTGTTGTATCGTGCTCACCTCTGTTGCTTTCCTGTTTATTTCTTATTTTCCTAATTTTTGTAATATTCCAAAACTAATAGAAAATATTTTTGTGGATTTTTCGGAGTCCGTTTACTTACCGTATCACGTACCTCCTCTTTTGAGGATTCTGGAGTGTTCTAGAAGGTTTCTTTTATGTGTTCCTCCGGTGTCATGGTTTCAATAATATTGCTTTCAACATTAATAGGCGTACCTGAGATAGAGTGTTTAATTCTTTGTCCATTGACCACCTTCGGGTTAGTACCTTCGGCATTATTAATCTTGATAGCTCCAGAACGATAAAGCTCTTCGATAATATATGGTCCTTCCCATTTGGAAAGAAGCTTTCCTGCAAAAAATCTAAAACGAGAGTTGTACAAAAGAACATATTCTCCAAATTTGAATTCCCGCTTTTGGATTCTATTGTCATGCCATCTTTTAACTTTTTCTTTGAATAGTTTGGCATTTTCATAAGCTTGGGTTCTCCATTCATCTAGTGAGCTAATATCAAATAACCTCTTTTCATCGGCAAGTTTGAAATCATAATTGAGTTCTTTAATTGCCCAAAATGCTTTATGTTTTAACTCTAGAGGCAAATGACAAGCTTTTCCATATACCATTTTGTATGGAGACATGCCCATAGGATTTTTATAAGCTGTTCTATAGGCCCAAAGTGCATCATCTAGTTTCTTAGACCAATTCTTTTGGGACCTATTGACAGTTTTTTGTAATATTAATTTTATTTCTCTATTGCTAAGTTCAACTTGACCACTAGATTGAGGATGATAGGGTGATGCAATTCTATGGTTAACATCATATTTAGCAAGCATTTTACAGAAAGCACCATGAATAAAGTGTGAACCACCATCAATCATTAAATATCTAGGGCCTCCAAACCTCGGGAAAATAACTTCTTTAAGCATTTTAATGGAGGTGTTATGATCGGCACTACTAGTTGGAATAGCTTCTACCCACTTAGTGGCATAATCAACAGCAACCAAAATATGAGTATACTCATTAGAGGAAGGAAAAGGTCCCATATAGTCAAAACTCCAAACATCAAATGGTTCAACAACAAGTGAATAATTCATAGGCATTTCCCGACGCTTACCGATATTACCAATTCTTTGAGATTCATCACAAGACAAGACAAACTTACGGGCATCCTTGAAGAGAGTAGGCCAATAAAAACCAGATTGCAATACCTTGTGAGCAGTTCTATCTCCCGCATGATGTCCTCCATAGGCTTCGAAATGATATTTCCGTAGGATTTGTTCCTGTTCATGCTCAGGTACACAACGTCAAATAATACCATCTACCCCTTCTTTATAAAGATGTGGGTCATCCCAAAAGTAATGTCTTAAATCATAGAAGAATTTTTTCTTTTGTTGGTATGTGAAACTAGGTGGTATATATTTAGCAACAATGTAGTTAGCATAATCAGCATACCAAGGAGTGTTTTGAGAAAAAATTATTGCAGCTAACTGTTCATCAGGAAAACTATCATCAATAGGTAGTGGGTCATCAAGAATGTTTTCTAACCTAGACAAGTTATCAGCTACGGGGTTCTCAGCTCCCTTCCTATCAGTGATATGTAAATCAAATTCTTGAAGCAAGAGAACCCACCTTATGAGTCTAGGTTTAGCATCTTTATTTTCCATAAGATATTTTATAGCGGCATGATCAATGTGAAAAATAACTTTGGAATCAACAATGTAAGATCTAAATTTATCACAAGCAAACACAACTGCGAAAAATTCTTTTTCAGTAGTAGCAAAATTTCTTTGGGCATTGTCTAGAGTTTTGCTAGCATAATGGATAACGTTTCATTCTTATAAACTCTTTGTCCTAGAATAGCACCAACAGCATAATCACTAGCATCACACATAATTTCAAAAGGCAAGTTCCAATCAGGTGGTTGAACAATTGGTGCAGAAGTTAAGGCTTTCTTGAGTGTTTCAAAGGCTTCTACACAATCATCATCAAAAACAAATGGAATATCCTTTTGTAAAAGATTAGTAAGAGGCCTAGAAATTTTAGAGAAGTCTTGAATAAACCTCCTATAGAAACCAGCATGACCAAGGAAACTTCGAATACCTTTAATATCTTTAGGACATGGCATTTTATCAATTGCATCAACTTTAGCTTTATCCACCTTAATACCTCGTTCATATATTTTATGCCCCAAGACAATACCTTCATTAACCATAAAGTGGCACGTCTACCAATTCAAGACGAGATTAGTTTGTTCACATCTCTGCAAAACTCGAACAAGGTTGCTTAAGCAATCATCAAAAGAAGTTCCGTAAACGGAAAAATCATCCATGAAAACCTCCACAATCTTTTCAAAAAAATCAGAGAATATAGCAGTCATACATCTTTGAAAGGTAGCAGGTGCATTGCATAAACCAAAAGGCATACGTCTGTAAGCATAGGTCCCAAAAGGACAAGTGAAGGTGGTTTTCTCTTGATCAGATTGTGATACAGGTATTTGAGAGAAACCGGAATATCCATCCAGAAAGCAAAAGTGTGTGTGCTTAGATATTCTTTCTAACATTTGATCAATGAAAGGCAGAGGGTAACGATCTTTTCTAGTAGCTTTATTTAATTTTCTAAAATCAATTACCATTCTATAGCCAGTGACAATTCTCTGTGGGATAAGTTCATTTTTATCATTAGGAACAACAGTAATACCTCCCTTCTTAGGGACACAATGAACGGGACTTACCCATCTACTATCAGCTATGGGATAAATTATACCTGCTTCCAGAAGCATTAATATTTCAGTTCTTACCACTTCTTTCATTTTTGGATTCAAACGTCGTTGGTGATCAACAACGGGTTTAGCATCAGGTTCCATATTAATCTTGTGCTGACATAGTGTGGGACTAATGCCCTTAAGATCATCAAGACCATATCCAATAGCAGCCCGGTGCTTCCTCAGAATTTTTAGTAATCTTTCTTCTTCATGTTCTGAAAGGTTAGCTCTAATAATAACAGGATATATCTTTTTCTCATCAAGATAAGCATACTTCAAAGTGTCAGGCAATTGTTTTAATTCAAACACAGGATCACCTTTAGGTGGAGGAGGACCTCCTAGAGTTTCAATAGGCAAATTGTGTTTTAGGAGAGGTTGTTGTTCAAAGAAATTTTTATCTATTTCATTTATTTCATGCAAGTGCATATCATTTTCATGGTCTAGCAAATATCGTTCTAGTGGATCGATAGTGTTGGGGAGCGTTGCATGGGAAACAAAAGTTTTCCTACGCACACGCAAGATCTATCCATGGTGATGAGCATCTACGAGAGGGAGAGTGGATCTACGCACCCTTGTAGATCGCTAAGCGGGAAGCGTTAAGAAACGCGGTTGATGTAGTCGAACGTCTTCGCGATCCAAATCGCAAGTCGTCCCGCGATCCAATCATGATCCGTCCCGCGATCCAATCACGATCCGTCCTGTGATCCAATCACGGTCCTTCCGATCTAGCGGCGAACGGACGGCACCTCCGCGTTCAGCACACGTACAGCTCGATGACGATCTCCGCCTTCTTGATCCAGCAAGAGGGGGCGGAGAGGTAGATGAGTTCTCCGCCAGCACAATGGCGTGGTGGCGGTGGTGGTGGAGCTGTCCCGGCAGGGCTTCGCCAAGCACGACCGAGACAATCTAGTGGAGAACAGATCTAGAGGGAGAGAGAGGCAGCCGTGGATTTTCAGGTGAGGGCAGCCCTCAAATCCTCTAGTATATATAGGAGGAAGGGAGGGGAGGCGGCAGCCCAAAACCCTCCACCAAGGAGGGTTCGGCCGAACCATAGAGGAGGAGTCCTCCCCCAACTAGGACTCCTCGTCCCACAAGGGAGGTGGAGTCTTGGGAGGACTCCTTCCCACTTGGCCTCCTCCTTTCCTATTTCGCATGGGCCCCTTAGGGGCTGGCCGGCCAGCCCACCAGGGGCTGGTGCGCCACCCCCTAGGCCCATGTGGCCCTTGGGGTGAGTGGGCCCCTCCCGGTGGACCCCCAAAACCCTCCCGGCACTCCCGGTACACTACCGGTGACGCCCGAACTTTTTCCGGTGACCAAAACGGGACTTCCTATATATCAATCTTTACCTCTGGACCATTCCGGAGCTCCTCGTGATGTTCGGGATCTCATCCGGGACTCCAAACAACCTTCGGTCACCACCATACATAACTCAATACTACCGAAACGTCACCGAACGTTAAGTGCAGACCCTGCGGGTTCGAGAACTATGCAGACATGACCGAGACACCTCTATGGCCAATAACCAATAGCGGGACCTGGATGCCCATATTGGTTCCCACATATTCTACGAAGATCTTTATCGGTTGAACCTCTATGTCAAGGATTCAGTTAATCCCGTATGATGTTCCCTTTGTTCTTCGGTATGTTACTTGCCCGAGATTCGATCGTCGGTATCTCTATACCTAGTTCAATCTCGTTACCGGCAAGTCTCTTTACTCGTTCCTTAATACAATATCCTATGGCTAACTCTTTAGTCACTTTTCTTGCAAGGCTCATTGTGATGTTGTATTACCGAGTGGGCCCTGAGATTCCTCTCCGTCACACGGAGTAACAAATCCCAGTCTTGATCCATGCCAACCCAACAGACACCCTCGGAGATACCTGTAGAGCACCTTTATAGTTACCCAGTAACGTTGCGACGTTTGATACACACAAGGTACTCCTCCGGTGTCAGTGAGTTGCATGATCTCATGGTCATAGGAACAGATACTTGACATGCAGAAAACTATAGCAATAATCTGACACGATCATATGCTATGTTTATAGTTTGGGTCTTGTCCATCACATCATTCTCCTAATGATGTGATCCCATTATCAAATGACATCTCATGTTTATGGCTAGGAAACCTTGACCATCTTTGATCAACGAGCTAGTCTATTAGAGGCATACTAGGGACACAGTGTTGTCTATGTACCCGCACATGTATCTGAGTTTCCAATCAATACAATTATAGGATGGATAATAAACGATTATCATGAACAAGGAAATATGATAATAACTAATTTATTATTGCCTCTAGGGCATATTTCCAACAGATAGGAGGTACGGCAATAGAAGCAAGACCAATTATTTTATCCTTACTAGATAATTCTTTATTATGAGGTTGTCTACGAAACTTGGAGAAATTAAATTCATGGGACACATCACCAAAATTAACACTAACGGTTTCTCTCTTGCAATCTATCTTAGCATTAACTGTGTTCAAGAAAGGTATACCAAAGATAATGGGACAAAAGTCATCTTGTGGGGAACCATGAACTAGAAAATCAGTAGGATATTTTATTTTCCCACATAAGACTTCAACATCTCTAACAATCCCAAGTGGTGTGATGGTGTCTCTATTAGCAAGTTTAATAGTAACATCAATGTATTCTATTTTGGCGGGTGCTATATCATTCATAATTTTTTGTTATAAGGAAAAAGGAATAGCACTCACACTAGCACACACATCACATAAACCATGATAGCAATGATCTCCTATTTTAACTGAGACAACAGGCATGCCAACTACGGGTCTATGTTTATCTTTTTCATCGGGTTTGGCAATTCTAGCAGCTTCATCACAGAAGTAAATAACATGCCCATCTATATTTTCTACCAAGAGATCTTTAACCATGGCAATACTAGGTTCTACTTTAATTTGTTCAGCGGGCTTAGGTGCTTTAATATTACTTTTGCGAACCACAGTTGATACCTTAGCATGTTCCTTTATCCTAACAGGGAAAGGTGGTTTTCAATATAAGCAGTAGGCACAACTGGATCAACATTGTAAATGATAGTTTCATCTTTAGCTATGACCACTTCTCCTTAGGGAGGTCAACATGAGTAGCAAATGATTCACAGAAAGAGGCTACTATCTCAGAGTCAAGTCCATATTTACTGCTAAACTTGTCAAAACCATTGGTATTCATAAAAGATTTAACACAATCAAACTTAAGCTTAATACCTGACTCATTACCTTCGCCGAGTTCCCAATCTTCAGAGTTGCGTTTAATTCTTTCTAAGAGATCCCACTTGAATTCAATAGTCTTCTTCATAAAAGAACCAGTACAAGCAGTATCGAGCATGGATCGATCATTATGAGAAAGCCGAGCATAAAAATTCTGAATAATAATTTCTTCGGGAGCTCATGATTGGGGCATGAATATAACATTGACTTAAGCCTCCCCCAAGCTAGAGCGATGCTTTCTCCTTCACGAGGCCAAAAATTATATATATAATTCTGATCACGATGAACTAGATGCATAGGATAAAACTTTTGGTGGAATTCTAATTTCAGTCGTTTCCAGTTCCATGATCCAATATCATCACATAGCCTATACCATGTCAATGCTTTTCCCTTCAAAGATAAAGGGAAAACCTTCTTCTTAACTTCATCTCCGGATAAACCTGCAAGCTTAAATAATCCACAAATTTCATCCACATGTATTAGATGCATATCAGGATGTTCAGTTTCGTCTCCTTCATAAGGATTAGCTAGCAGTTGTTCTATCATAACCGAAGGACTTTCATAACCAATATTTTCAGTAGGTGTAGTAGATTGAGGGGCAACTAATTGTGGTTCCGGTCGAGGTGAAGATACCCAGAACAAACCCCTCAAAGGATTGTTTTCCATAGTAGCAAGTGACAAGAAATTTCAGCACGTAGTATAAGTTTTTCCTTATCGATTTCCACTTACCAAGAGCGCTTCACTCCCCGGCATCGGAGCCAGAAAAGAGCCTTGATGACCCACAAGTATAGGGGGTCAATCATAGTCCTTTCGATAAGTAAGAGTGTCGAACCCAACGAGGAGCAGAAGGAAATGACAAGCGGTTTTCAGCAAGGTAATTTCTGCAAGCACTAAAATTGTAGGTAACAGGTAGTTTGATAGCTAGATAATTGGTAACGAGCAAGTAACGGTAATGGTAAATAAAGTGCAGCAAGATAGACCAATCCTTTTGTGGCAAAGGATAGGCCAAAACGGTCTCTTATAATAAGCAAAGCCTTCTTGAGGGTACACGGGAATTTCATCTAGTCACTTTCATCATGTTGGTTGATTTGCGTTTGCTACTTTGATAATTTGATATGTGGGTGGGCCGGTGCTTGGGTGCTGTTCTTACTTGAACAAACCTCCCACTTATGATTACCCCCCTCGCAAGCATCCGCAACTACGAGAAAAGTATTAAGATAAAATCTAAGCATAGCATTAAACATTTGGATCCAAATCAGCCCCTTACGAAATAGTGCATAAACTAGGGTTTAAGCTTCTATCACTCTAGCAACCCATCATATAATAACTACTCCACAATGCATTCCCTTAGGCCCAAAGATGGTGAAGTGCCATGTAGTCGACGTTCACATGACACCACTAAGGGAATCACAACATTCATATCATCAAAATATCAAACACATATCAACTTCACATGATTACTTGCAACATGACTTCTCCCGTGACCTCAAGAACAAAGGTAACTAATCACAAATGATATTCATGCTCAAGATCAGAGGGGTATTAAATAGCATAATGGATCTGAACATATAATCTTCCACGAAATAAACCATATAGTAATCAACTACGAGATGTAATCAACACTACTAGTCACCCACAGGTACCAATCTGAGGTTCCAGTACAAAGATTGAACATAAGATATGAACTAGGGTTTGAGAGGAGATGGTGATGTTGAAGATTGGCCTCCCAAAGATGAGAGGGTTGTTGGTGATGACGATGGCTTCGATTTCTCCCTCCGGGAGGGAAGTTCCGCCGGAGGGCAAAGTGCTCCTGGCCAAGTTCTGCCTCGAGACGGCGGCATTCCGTCCCGAAAGTACCCTCCTGATTTTTTTCTAGGTCAAAAGACCTTAAGTACCAGAAGATGGGCACTGGAGGTGGGCTGGGCTGACCACAACCCACCAGGGCGCGCCTGGGGGCCTGGCGCGCCGTGGTGTCTTGTGGTCACCAGGTGGACCCCCTCCGGTAGTTATTTGCTCCAGTATTTTTTATATATTCCAAAATAATTCTCCATGAAGTTTCAACTTATTTGGAGATGTGCAGAATAGGTGTCACTGATATGCTTTTTCAGGTCCAGAATTCCAGCTGCCGGAATTCTCCCTCTTTGTGTAAACCTTGCATATTATGAGAGAAAAGGCATTAGAATTACTCCATAAAGCGTTATTGTGCATAAAAACATTATAAATAACAGTAGGAAGTCATGATGCAAAATGGACGTATCAGTATTCTCTGCAAGTGCAGCAAGTAACAGTGATAGATAGTTTTGTAGCAAGGTAATTTGTAACAAGTGAAAAGTAGCAATAGTAACAAAGGTGCAGCAAGGTAGCCCAATCCTTTTTATAGCAAAGGATAGGCCTGAAAGTACTCTTATATTAAGCAAGCGCTCCTGAGGACACATGGGAATTTCTGTCTAGTCATGTTCATCATGTTGAGTTGATTCGCGTTCGTTACTTTGATAATTTGATATGTGGGTGGATCGGTGCTAAGGTTCTGTTCTTACTTGAACAAACAACCTACTTATGATTACCCCCTCTCGCAAGCATCCGCAACTACAAAAAAAGAATTAAGATAAATCTAACCATAGCTTGAAATGTGTGGATCCAAATCAGACCCTTATGAAGTAATGCTCAAACTGGGGTTTAAGCTTCTTTCACTCTCACAACCCATCATCTACTTGTTACTCCACAATACCTTCCCTTAGGCCTATAACATGGTGAAGTGGCGTGTAGTCGACGTTCACATGACACCACTAAGAGAAGCAACAACATAAGCATCATCAAAATATCGAACGAATACCAACTTCACATGATTACTTATAACAAGACTTCTCCCATGTCCTCAGGAACAAAAGTAAGTACTCACACATCATCAACATGTTCAAGATCAAAGGTGTAATAATGGAGATCAAGGATCTGAACATAATATCTTTCACCAAGTAAACTAACAAGCATCCACTACAAGATGTAATCAACACTACTAGTAACCCACAGGTACCAATCTGAGGTTTTGAGACAAAGATTGAATACAAGAGATGAACTAGGGTTTGAGATGAGATGGTGATGGTGAAGATGTTGATGAAGATTGGTCCTCCCACGAAGGAGGAAGCGTTGGTGATGATGATGGCTTTGATCTCCCCCTCCCGGAGGGAAGTTTCCCAGGCAGAATCTCTCTGCCTGAGATCAAAAGGGCCTCTGCCTAGGTTTCCGCCTTGAGATGGTGGCACTTTATCCTAAAAGTATCCTTATGATTTTTTCTAGGGTAAAACACACCATATAGGAGAAGAGGGGGGGTCGAGAGACCTGCTGGGGCCCCACAAGGCAACAGGGCGCGCCCTGTTGGCTTGTGGCCGGTAGGTGGCCCCCTCTGGTATATTTTTGGCCCAAACATTCTTATATATTCCATAAAAATTCTCCGTGAAGTTTCAGGTCATTTGGAGTCCGGTGAACTTTCAGCCATGCTCTTGGTTTTCAGGTCCAAAATTCTAGTCTCCAGTGATTTCCCTCTTTGTGATGTACCTTGCATATGCAGAGAGAAAAGGCATAAGAATTGTATCATATCGGGTCCCGTTCGCCAACATGTGTTCATTGCCGAGATTGGTCATTATGCTCTGGAGGGAGCCACCACCGCCTATTAGCTGGAGGTGGTGAGCCGGGTTAAGCCCCGCCGGGTTGTGAAGAGCCGGGTCAGTGGTTTCATCGGCCTCGTCGGCGGCGCTGCGTAGGAGGTAAATTCAGACACCAACTCGTTATCAGAGGTGATACCCTCATTAATTATAATGACGAATCAGTGTGACATAGAATCAATTCTTTAGCTCTTCGATGAAAGGTTGGGTGGATACTCTGATGACGAGGCTGACCCGGAGCCATGCAAGCTGGGTGTTGGGGAACGTTGCATGGAAAACATAAAAAATTCCTACGCACACGCAAGATCTATCCATGTAGATGCATAGCTATGAGAGGGAGAGTGTGTCTACATACCCCTATAGATCTCTAAGCGGAAGCATTAAAAACATGGTTGATGAAGTCGTACGTCTTAACAATCCAATCGTAATCTGTCCTGATCAAGCGTCAAACAGACGGCACCTCCGCGTTCAGCACACGTGCAGCTCGATGACGTCTCCTCCTTCTTGATCCAGCAAGCGAGGAAGGAGAAGTAGATGGGATCTCAACCAACACGATGGCGTGGTGGAGCAATCCCAGCAGGGGTTTGCGAAGCGCTACCGTAGATGCGATCTGAGGAGAAAACGAGGTAACGGGAGAGGGAGGGCTGCCACCGGGGCGTACGGATTGGTGTGTGTAGCCCTCTCCTCCCCTCTACTATATATAGGAGGCAAGGGGAGAGGGGAGGCACAGCCTTGACCCCTCCTCCAAGGGAGGGGCCGGCGGCCAACGGAGAAGTCCTCCCTTTACAAGGAAGGGAGGAGTCCCCCTCCTCCAAGGCACCTCCGTGGTGCCTTGTCCCTTTGGGACTCTTGCCCCCAAACCTCATGCGCCTCTTGGGGCTGGTGCAACTGGCCCATGCTGGTTAGGGTGCACCCCCTATGGCCCATTGATACGTCTCCGTCATATCTATAATTTTTGATTGTTTAATTCCAATATTCTACAACTTTCATATACTTTTGGCAACATTTTATATTATTTTTGGGACTAACTTACTTATCCAGTGCCCAGTGCCAGTTCCTGTTTTTTGTGTGTGTTTTGTTTCGTAGAAATTCCGTATCAAACGAAGTCCAAACGCGATAAAAATTTATGAAGATTTTTTTGGAATATATGTGAATTTTCGGAAGAAGAATCAACGCAACACGGTGCCCGAGGGAGACACAAGCCAACAGGGTGCGACCGGAGGGGTAGCCGCGCCCTGATGGCTTGTGGCTCCCCCTTAAGTCGGTTGGGGCCCTTCTTCTGCCACAAGAAAGATAATTTCACGATAAAAATCCCCTCAAAAATTTTCCCCAATCGGAGTTACGGATCTCCGGATATTTAAGAAACGGTGAAGGGGTCAGAAAAAGTCGCGAAAACAGGAGAGAAACAGAGAGAGAGATCCAATCTCGGAGGGGCTGCTGCCCTCTGGGAGCCATGGCAGTCATGGACCAGAGGGGAAACCCTCCTCCCACCTAGGGAGGAGGCCAATGAAGAAGAATAAGGTGGGGGTTCTCTCCCCCTCTCTCCCAGTGGCGCCGGAGCGGCACCGGGGCAACCATCATGACGGCGATCTACACCAACAACTTTACCATCATCACCACCACCATCACCTTCCCTCATATGTCTACAGCGGTCCACTCTCCCGCATTCCGTTGTACCCCCTACTTGAACATGGTGTTTTATGCTACATATTATTATCCAATGATTTGTTGCTATCGTATGATGTTTGAGTAGATCCCTTTTGTCCTATGGGTTGATTGATGATCTTGATTGGTTTGAGTTGTATGTTGATATGGTGCTGTCATAAGTTGCCCTCCGTGTCGCGCACACATGAGGGATTCCTGCTGGAGGGTGTTGCAATACGTTCATGATTCGCTTATAGTGGGTGGCTAGAGTGACAAAAGCTTACACCCGAGTAAGGGGATTGTTGCGTATGGGAGTAAAGAGGACTTGATGTTTAATGCTATGGTTGGGTCTACCTTAATGATCTTTAGTAGTTGCAGATGCTTGCTAGAGTTCCAATCATAAGTGCATATGATCCAAGTACGGAAAGTATGTTAGTGTATGCCTCTCCCTCATATAAAATTGCAATAATGATTGCCGATCTTGTTCTCGATTGCCTAGGACAATCTTGCAAATCCTACCACCACTTTTACACTCTCGCTGTATTTACTTTATTGTTATTTTATTACAAAACACTAATTTTTATTTCCATGTTCTTTATTATCTTGGAAAACTATCTACAAAGTACTTCTAGTTCTATTCTCGCAAAATAGTTTCATACTTGTTCTAGGTAAAGTAAGCGTTGGCATGCGTAGAGTTGTATAGGTGGTCAATAGAACTTGAGAGAATATTAATTCTACCTTTAGCTCCTAGTTGGGTTCAACACTCTTACTTATTGAAAAAGTCTACAAACGAGCCCCTACACTTGTGGGTTATCATGACCTTTTTCTGGCGCCGTTGCCGGGGAGCAATAGTGTAGCGGTTGATATTCTCGTGTGTGCTTATTTGCTTTGTCACTAAGTAATTTTATTTTCTGTTATAAGTTGTTTTATATCTTTAGTTATCGATATGGAATATGAAACACCAAAATAATTAGTTCTACTTTCTACTCATGGATATGGGGAACCTCCTAAAACCCTCGATGCTGGTTATATGAAAAACATTAAATACTACTTTGATAATCCTGAGAAATCCCCATTAAACTTGATAATGGGAGACATGTTGGATATACGTGAGTATTTTAGGGATTATCGCTTGTCTCAAAAAGGGAAACACTTATGGGATCAAATTAAAATGTTGCGTTGGTATGCTTGGAATTTATGCTTGAGATGTGATTATACTTGTTGCTCTAAGATTAAGGGTCTACACCTTCCCTTTCAATGTGAATTTAATGATAATGAAACCTTGGCTTATTATGCTAAGGGTATATATGATTACTATGATGTGGAACAAATAGAAGAATTTGTTGCTTTTAAGGGTGCTTATGAAATGGATTCGTTCTTCGAAAAGTATGATAACTATGATGATGTTGTTTATAGATCTGAAAATTTTGCCATACATAAATATTGCTATTTGAATTATGAATACAATGCTGATATTAATGAATTTATTGATAGAATGTTTGTTTCCTTGGAAGAGACTAATATTTTGCAGGAATCTATGGAAGAAGAAATTGCTGAAACTGTGAGCTCATTAGATGAAAAAGATGAGGAGGAGAGCGAAGAACAAAAGGAGGAAGAGCGGATTAGCTACCCATGCCCACTTTCTAATGAGAGTAACTCTTCAACTCATACATTGTTTAATTTCCCTTCGCACATACCGAAGGATGAATGCTATGATGATTGCCATGATCCCTTGGATTCATTTGAAATATCCCTTTTTGATGAACTTGATGCTTGCCATGCTTGAGGCCATGATGCCAATATGAATTATGATTATGCAGATGAACTTGCTATAGTTCCTTATGTTAAGCATGAAATTGTTCCTATTGAACCCACACATTATCGTCCTATTATCTTTTTGAATTCTCCCAACTACACTATATCGGAGAAGTTTGCACTTATTAGGGACTATGTTGACGGGCTGCGTTTTAATATTACACATGATGATTTTGATGAATACAATATACATGTGCGCTGCTCCTACATGCAATTATTATGAAAGAGGAACCAAATCTTCACCTCTCCATGTTTCCAACACGATAAAATTGCAAGAAACTACTTATGCTATGTATTGGCCTTTACTTGATGTGCATGAATTGTTCTTTTATGACATGCCGATGTATAGGAAGAGATTTAGACTTCGTTGTTACATGATATATGTTCCTTTCTGCTCTCTACTAAATCACAAATAATTGTTGATTAAATTTGGCTTTGATATACCTTGGGATCCGGGTGGATCAATTACTTGAGCACCATATGCCTAGCTTCATGGCTTTAAAGAAAGCGCTGCCAGGGAGACAACCCGGAAGTTTTAGAGAGTCATTTATTTCTGTTATGTGATTTTAAAATAATTAAAAACAAAAAATAAACTGGGGAACTTGAAACTTTTCCAAAAAGAAAAGTGAAAGTGAGAAGGACGAGCACCGTTGAAGTGGGGGCTAGCCTTGAACTTTGTTGATGCCCATGGAAACTTTGTGAATCTTGATTACAAAAACTTTTCAACGAAAATAATTATCCCCTTGTAGAAATCCATTGCATTATAAAAATAATGTGCCAATATTTACCTTTAGGATGTTTGAATTGCTTGTTTGATATGTGCTATGCAAAAACAGAAACTTTTACTATAGTGTTTGAATTTTCATATTTTACTGGAGCATGCAAAAAATCTGAAATTTTTACACAGTACTTTATGCAGTTTTTTTATCACGTGCTAATGTTTCGGAATTTTTTGAGTTATGGAAGTATTGGGTTCATCTGCATCTTTACAGATTTTCCTGTTTTTCACAGATTGTTGTTATAATTGCTTTGACTGCTTATGTTTGAGTTCTTGTTGAGCCCCATTGACTTGGGAGTCATAGAATTGTGATAGAATGTAGTAGGTAATATTATATTATAATTATACAATTATGTTATGGCAGGACATGATGGGATTTGATGATTATATGTACTAACCTTTCTAATAAAAGTTTGGTTAAGTTTTGTGTGGATGAAGTGTTCGAAGATCGAGCAGGTATAGATATGAGAGGAATAAGGAGAGGCAAGAGTTCAAGCTTGGGGATGCCCAAGGCACCCCAAGTAAACATTCAAGGAGACTCAAGCATCTAAGCTTGAGGATGCCCAGGAAGGCATCCCATCTTTCTTCTTCGACAATTATCAGTATGTCTCGGTTTTTGTTTTGTTCACATGATATGCGTAAATTCTTGGAGCGTCGTGTGCCTTTTATTTTCCTTTTATCAATACACCATGCTGGTATGTGAAGGTGCATGGTTGATTTATAGAATGCTCTTCGCACTTCACTTATATCATTTGAGTATGGCTTTATAGAATGCTTCATGTGCTTCACTTATATCATTTGAAGTTGGATGCTTGTTTCTCTACATATAGAAAACCGTTATTTGTAGAATGCTCTTTTGCTTCACTTTTATTTATTATAGCATGTTTAGGTCTTTTGTAGAAAGAATTAAACTCGCATGCTTCACTTATACTATTTAAAGAGTCAACAGTAATTGGTCATTCACATGGTTAATCATAAAATCCTACATAAAACTTGTAGATCACTGAATATGATATGTTTGATTCCTTGCAATAGTTTTGCGACAATAAGATAGTAATATGTGGGGGAACTAGTGGATGATTGTGGATTAGTAGGAATATCGATTTTAAGGTTAGTGATTACCGAAGCATGCAAGTATAGTCTCTAGTTATGCGTTGAACTTGGAGCATAATTTATCCTTGATTGAAATCCTTTGTGCTGTTGAATCGGGGGCGCGCGATGGTTAACTCCTACCAACCTTCTCCCTAGGAGCATGCGAGTAATACTTTGCTTCGTGAGAGCTAATAAAATCTTGCAATAAGTATGTGAGTTCATTATGACTAATGTGAATCCATGGATGTACGCACACTCACCTTACCACATATTTGCTAGCCTCTTCGGTACCGTGCATTGCCCATTCTCACTTCGAGGATTGGTGCAGCCTTCGCCGGTGCATCCAAACCCCGTGATATTATACGCTCTATAACACATAAGCCACCTTATATCTTCGTCAAAACAACCACCATACCTACCTATCATGACATTTCCATAGCCATTCCGAGATATATTGCCATGCAACTTCCATCATCATCATATACATGACTTGAGCATTCATTTTCATATTGCTTTGCGTGATCGTAAGATAGCTAGCATGATATTTCCATGGCTTGTCCGTTTTTTGATAGCTTTCGCTACGCTAGATCATTGTACATCCTGGTACACTGTCAGAGGCATTCATATCGAGTCACATTGTTTCATACGTTTTCATATCGAGTTGTAAGTAAATAAAAGTGTGATGATCATCATTATTAGAGCATTGTCCCAGTGAGGAAAGGATGATGGAGACTATGATTCCCCCACAAGTCGGGATGAGACCCCGGACGAAAAATGAATAAAATGGGGGAGGCCAAATGAGTCCACCACACAAAAAATGGGGGAGGCAAAAAAAAGAAAAAAAACCACCATGAAAAATAAAAAAAAACAAATAAATGAGAGAAAAGGTGAGAAGGGACTTTGCTACTATCCTTTACCACACTTGTGCCTCAAAGTGGCACCATGTTCTTCATATAGAGAGTCTCTTGTTTTGTCACTTCCATATGCTAGTGGGAATTTTTCATTATAGAATTTGGCATGTATATTCCGATGACGGGCTCCCGTAAATGCGCGAGGTCTTCATGAGCAAGCAAGTTGGATGCACACCCACTTAGCTTCAGTTGAGCTTTCATACACTTATAGCTCTAGTGCATCTGTTGCATGGCAATCCCTACTCCTCGCATTGATATCTATTGACACGCATCTCCATAGCCCGTTTATACGCCTAGTTGATGCGAGACTTTCTTCTCCACTTTCACCCCTTTGAAACCTACCACCATATTCTACTCCACCTTTATGCTATATCCATGGTTCATGCTCATGTATTGCGTGAGTAATAAAAAGTTGAAGCGTGTTAAAAAGTACGATCCAGTTGCTTGGTTTGACACCGGGGTGCTCATGATTTATACTTTATGCTAGGAAGACCAAGCATGATAGGCTATATGATTTTGTAGGGATAGCGTTCTTTAGCATTGTTATTTTGAAAGGACATGATTGTTTGCTAGTAAACCTGAGTATTGATGTCTTTATGTCAAATAATAGACTATTGCCTTGAATCACTTGTATCTTAATATTCATGCCATGATTAGACATTTGTTCAAGATTATGTTAGGTAGCATTCCACATCAAAAATTATCTTTTCATCATTTACCTACTCGAGGACGAGCAGGAATTAAGCTTGGGGATGATGCTACATCTCCGTCATATCTATAATTTTTGATTGTTTCATGCCAATATTCTACAACTTTCATATACTTTTGGCAACATTTTATATTATTTTTGGGACTAACTTACTTATCCAGTGCCCAGTGCCAGTTCCTGTTTTTTGTGTGTTTGTTGTTTCACAGAAATTCCATATCAAACGAAGTCCAAAAGCAATAAAAATTTATGGAATTTTTTTTCGAATATATGTGAATTTTCGGAAGAAGAATCAACGCAACACGGTGCCCGAGGGAGGCACAAGCCAACAGGGCGCGACCAGGGGGTGGCAACGCACTGATGGATTGTGGCTTCCCCTTAAGTCGGTTGGGGCCCTTCTTTCGCCGCAAGAAAGATAATTTCACGATAAAAATCCCCTCAAAATTTCTGCCCAATCGGAATTAAGGATCTCCGGATATTTAAGAAATAGTGAAGGGGTCAGAAAATAGTCGCGAAAACAGGAGATAAACAGAGAGAGGGATCCAATCTCGGAGGGGCTACTGCCCTCCGGGAGCCATGGCGGCCATGGACCAGAGGGGAAACTCTCCTCCCACCTAGGGAGGAGGCCAAGGAAGAAGAATAAGGAGGGGGGCTCTCTCCCCCTCTCTCCCGATGGCGCTAGAGCACCGCCGGGGCAACCATCGTGACGGTGATCTACACCAACAACTTCGCCGTCGTCATCACCACCACCATCACCTTCCCTCATCTATCTATAGTGGTCCACTCTCCCGCATCCCGCTGTACCCCCTACTTGAACAGGGTGTTTTATGATACATATTATTATCCAATGATTTGTTGCTATCGTATGATGTTTGAGTAGATCCCTTTTGTCCTATGGGTTGATTGATGATCTTAATTGGTTTGAGTTGTATGTTGATATGGTGATGTCCTAAGGTGCCCTCAAGTGCTGTGCACACGTGAGGGATTCCCGCTGGAGGGTGTTGCAATATGTAATGATTCCCTTATAGTGGGTGGCTAGAGTGACAAAAGCTTACACCCGAGTAAGGGGATTGTTGTGTATGGGAGTAAAGAGGACTTGATGTTTAATGCTATGGTTGGGTTTACCTTAATGATCTTTAGTAGTTGCGGATGCTTGCTAGAGTTTCAATCATAAGTGCATATGAACCAAGTACGGAAAGTACGTTAGCGTATGCCTCTCCCTCATATAAAACTGCAATAATGAAATAATGATTGCCGATCTTGTTGTCAATTGCCTAGGACAATCTCGCAAATCCTACCACCACTTTTCCACACTCGCTATATTTACTTTATTGTTCTTTTATTAAAACATCACCTAATTTTTATTTCCACGTTCTTTATTATCTTGGAAAACTATCTACAAAATACTTCTAGTTTTATTCTCACAAAATAGTTTCATACTTGTTCTAGGTAAAGTAAGCGTTGGCGTGCGTAGAGTTGTATCGGTGGTCGATAGAACTTGAGAGAATATTAATTCTACCTTTAGCTCCTTGTTGGGTTCGACACTCTTACTTGTCGAAAAAGGCTACAAACGACCCCCTACACTTGTGGGTTATCACCCATGCGGGCCCCCGGGGCAGGTGGACCCCCCGGTGAACCCGCAGAACCCTTTTCGGCACCCGTGTACACTACGGGTAATGCCCGAAACTTTTCCGGCGACCAAAATAGGACTTCCCATATATAAATCTTTACCTCTGGACCATTCCATAAATCCTCGTGACGTCCAGGATCTCATATGGGACTCCGAACAATATTCGTTCACAAACTTACATATCCCAATGCTACTCTAGCGCAACCGAACGTTATGCGTGCGGACCGTGCAGGTTCGAGAATCATCTAGACATGACCGAGACACTTCTCTGGCCAATAACCAATAGCGGGACCTGGATGCCCATAGTGGCTCCTACATATTCCACAAAGATATTCATCGGTCGAACCATGATGTCAAGGATTCAGTTAATCCCGTATGCAGTTCCCTTTGTCCATCGGTATGTTACTTGCCCTAGATTCGATCGTCGGTATCTCCATACCTAGTTCAATGTCGTTATCGGCAAGTCTCTTTACTCGTTTCATAATACAAGATCCCATGACTAACTCCTTTTTCACATTGCTTGCAAGCTTCTTGTGATGTTGTATTACCGAGAGGGCCCAGAGATACCTCTCTATCACACGGAGTGACAAATCCCGGTCTTGATCCATGCCAACCCAACATACACCCTCGAAGATACCTGTAGAGCACCTTTATGATCACCCAGTTACGAAGTGACGTTTGATGCACACAAGGAATTTCTCTGGTGTTAGGGAGTTGCATGATCCCATGGTCTTAGGAACAGATACTTGACATGAAGAAATCAGTAGCAATAAACTAAGTGGTACGACCAAATGCTATGCTTACGGTTTGGGTCTTGTCCATCACATCATTCTCCTAATGATGTGATCCTGTTATCAAATGACAACTCATGTCTATGGTTAGGAAACTTAACCACTTTGATCAACGAGCTAGTGTAGTAGAGGCTCACTAGGGACAAGGTGTTGTTTATATATCCATACATGTCTCTAAGTTTCCGGTCAATACAATTCTAGCATGGATAATAAACATTTGCCATGAAGAGGAAATATGATAATAACCAATTTATTATTGCCTCTAGGGCATATTTCCAACACTGGGTCATTGGGCTGCGGTCTATATGGCTGGAAGCCAAAATCTTCCTCAGTACAACGCATCGGGCAACCTGGTGATAGTCCCGTCAACAAGCCAGAATACGGCTCAGCTTACGCTGGGTCAGGTGATGGCTACTGCGGCGGCTGTTACAGCGGCTGAAAGGACGTGGATGTCGCCTAGAGGGGGGTGAATATCTACTTTAAAATAATTATGGTTTAGGCTTGAACAAATGCGGAATAAAACTAGCGTTTAAGATGTCAAGCACAAAACCTAAAACAACTAGGCTGACCTATGTGCACTAACAACTTATGCTAAGCAAGATAAACAACTAAGTGATAGCAAGATATATAACAAGAAAAATATGGCTATCACAAAGTAAAGTGCATAAGTAAAGGGCTCGGGTAAGATATAACCGAGGTACGTGGAGACGAAGATGTATCCCGAAGTTCACACCCTTGCGGATGCTAATCTCCGTTAGGAGTGGTGTGGAGGCACAATGCTCCCTAAGAAGCCACAAAGGCCACCGTAATCTCCTCACGCCCTCGCACAATGCAAGATGCCTTCATTCCACTAAGGGACCCTTGAGGGAGGTCACCGAACCCGTAAAAATGGTAATCCTTGGGGGCGGTCACCAAACCCGTACACTTTGGCAACCCTTGGGGCGGTCACCGGTACCCATACAAATTGCTTGGGGAAATCTCCACAACCTAATTGGAGACCCCCGACAATTGCCTGAAGCTTTACACCACAATGATTGAGCTCCAAGACACCACCAACTGTCTAGGGCGCCAAGGCACCCAAGAGGAACAAGCTCTAGGGTGCTCAAACACCCAAGAGTAATAAGCTTCTCAAACTTCACTTCCACGTATCACCGTGGAGAACTCAAACCTATGCACCAAATGCAATGACAAGGGCACACGGAGTGCCCAAGTACTTCTCTCCCAAATCCCACCACAACAACTAATGCTATGGAAGAAAAAGAGAGGAAGAATGAAGAAGAACATGAAGAACTCCAAGATCTAGATCCTAGGTGTTCCCCTCACATAGAGGAGAAAAAGATTGGTGGAAATGTGGATCAAGATCTCCTCTCTCTTTTCCCTCAAGAACTAGCAAGAATCATTGTAGGGATTGAGAGTTAGCAAGCTCGAAGAAGGTCAACAGTGGGGGAAGAACACGAGCTCAAGAGATGGGAACCATTGGGGAAGAAGGCCCCCTTAAATAGCCCCCCCAATCCAACCGTTATGCCCACAAGTCTTGCTCTAGCGGTACTACCGCTTAGCACGGTCAAAACTACCACTCGTGATAGAAAAACACGAGTGGTAGTTCTGCTAGAGAGGTAGTACCGCCTGGGGGAGAGGTAGAAAAACACGAGTGGTAGTTCTGCCAGAGAGGTAGTACCGCTTGGGGGAGAGGTAGTACCGCTTGAGAGGTATTACCGCTTGGGGGAGAGGTAGTACCGCTTGAGAGGTACTACCACTCAAGAATATTGGGCACCAGAAGCATAAAATAAGCAAAGGTGGAAGCGATAATGGTCAGCGGAAGTTCCGCCTAAGAGGTACTACCGCTCGGGGGAGAGGTACTACCGCTTGAGGGGTACAACCGCTCTCTACTACCGCTTAAAGCAGTACTTCACCCCAAGCAAAACTGAAACCGCCATAACTGTCACATACAGACTCCGAAATGAGCAAACTCAAGCTTGTTGGATAGAAGACGACAAGTACTATCAAGAAATGGAGAATAAATGTCAATAGGATAAGGAAGATGACCTTCCCAAGAATTATCCGGCAAAATATCCAACACCGAAAACACAAATATGATACATACGAAAACCGTTTTTGATGAGCTTGTCGGGACCCCGATCCTAAGCCATACGAGTCTAGCATGTAACACATCATATCACATTGCGGCCTCACGCACGGTAATACCCACGGCTGGCACCTTACCTTGGCCGGGACCGTTTGCGCCTTTTGGCTCACGTATATGAATATGTCGCTAGCAATCATATGTCAAAGAATCCGGGTCGACATGACTAGTTATAGACCCAAGTGGCACAACCATACAGGGACAGGCATACGTAACCCATCAATGCAGGTGTCGGTCATCAGCGTGTGTAGACGAGTCGTAGCAAGCTACATGGACTCCATTACATTGTGAGACATATCTGTCATCAACGGTACGTAGATGAGTCATAGCAGGCTGCAGGGACTCCATTACACTGCGAGACATTTCCCCGTAGGGACAGACACATCAGCAAAGAAGGATACACACCGGTCAATCAATGTGTCCGGAGCAGTAGCAAGCTACCAAGGCTCGGTGGAAGCACAAAGAGGCATTTCCCCGTAAGGCAGGCTACTAAAGGTATACAGCTTGGTGTCGAATCCCACACACACCAATGCATTCCAACCATACACGCATTATGCACGATATGCGTAGATACAACATGGCATCACAACAAAACTCTACAACATAACATTTATTTAGAAGGCTCTGAGGAGCCAACATAGTATAATGTTACAAGCAGGGGGGTCACATGACCCATCATTCAGAGCATACAAACAACAAGCGGAAGTTACATGTCTGGGTACACACATCTACTAAAAGCGGCTGGAAGAGCCTGAAAAACTACAATGACCCTCCCACAGGAGCCAGACCTCTGTCTGGGATTCCCAAGATAATCCGGTCAACATCGAACTTCACGTCATACGAATCCCTAATGAGACTGAAGTGTCAACTGCAAAAATAGAAATAAGAAAACATGAGTACAAAGGTACTCAGCAAGACTTACATCAGAACTATCTACATATGCATCATTGTCAACAAAGGGGGTTGTGGAGTTTATTGCAGCAAGCCAGCTTTGAATCTTGGCTAACCTGTACTACGGCTATGAGTACTTTCTTTGAGGTGGCGTATCACACACGAGTCCACATATTCACCACATAAATACACCACTATGGATCCTCTCTCGTCTTCCTACGAGAATCCATCCATAGCACTCACACTTATCTGGAGCATTTTAGAGTATCCATTTAAAGTTATCTATGAACAATGCAAGTGTCCAAGTAGTCCATATCCGCGGACGCG
The DNA here is from genome assembly GCA_039707655.1 of Elymus sibiricus. Classification (NCBI taxonomy): domain Eukaryota; kingdom Viridiplantae; phylum Streptophyta; class Magnoliopsida; order Poales; family Poaceae; genus Elymus; species Elymus sibiricus. The sequence continues at coordinate 358,376,143 of CM077667.1, forward strand.
ACTATTCGAATAGATAGATTACCCTGTAGGGGTGTACTTCGTCACACATGCTCCCACCACTTATCGCCATGTGCACGTAAAAAGGCACCTCGGCAACCTTCAAGCGGAATCCAGGCGAGGGAGTCGGCCACGGACGTTAACTTACCATGACTCACGTCCAAGGCAGTCGCCTATCTGAGTTGGAACCCATAATGGAAGTCCGGCCGAGGTTTCCAACATGGCCTCAAACGTTGTGAGAAGGGCCCCAAGCCGGTCCCGATTGGGCCGTTCATCCACTTCGCAGGCCCGGCCACACCTATTAACGTTTCGAACTACTGTGACTCCTGGACTGAGAACAGGGTAGGTTAATAGGCCGAGAGAGCTCGAGTTACCGGAGCCCAATGTGCGGTAGTAGCTAGTCTTGGAACACAAACACGGAACTCATTTCCTATGAGCGGTTTTGTAGGACCGAAAGTATGTCTAGAGGGGGGGGGGTCACTACTAGAAAAAAGGCTGTTAGTGGCGCACCAGTTTTTGCTATTAATGGCGCACTATAGGTGCGCCACTATTAACACGCCATTAATAACAAATAGTAATGGCGCACCTCTGGTGCGCCATTAGTAATCCAAATACTAGTGGCGCACCACCTGGTGCGCCATTATTAACACTTCAGGTGCGCCACTGCTAATAGAGGACAGTGCGCCACTACTAACACCCATGATGCGCCATTGCTATTTATTTTTGCGGTTTTTTTTTGCGATTTTATTTTGTGATTAAATCAAAAAAAGTTAGTAATGGCGCACCAGGAGAAGGTGCGCCATTGCTATCCCGATGTTTATGGCGCACCCCTAAAAGGTGCGCCATTGCTATCCCGAAGTTTATGGCGCACCCCTAAAAGGTGCGCCATTGCTATTTTTTTTTGCGATTTTTTTTGCGATTTTTTTTTGTGATTTTTTTTTGCGATTTTTTTTTGAATTTCGTTCTGGTTTGCATCTTTGTGCCGGGAGGAGGAGGGACTGTGAGGAGGAAGTAGAGGAGGAAGGAGAGGAGGCAGAAGAGGAGGGAGGAGAGGAGGGAGGAGATAGGAGAGGAGGAGAGGAGGGAGGAGAGAGGAGAGGAGGAGAGGAGGGAGGAGAGAGGAGAGGAGGAGAGGAGGGAGGAGGAGGGAGGAGAGACCGCGAGGAGGAGGGACTGTGAGGAGGAAGGAGGAGGGACTGTGAGGAGGAAGGAGGAGGGAGGAGGAGGTCACCGGCCGGAGAGGAGGAGGAGGAGGAGGTCGCCGGAGCGGAGGAGCAGGAGGAGGAGTTCGCCGGAGAGGACCGTGAGGAGGAGGTCGCCGGAGAGGACCGTGAGGAGGAGGGAGTAGGAAGGAGGAAGGAGGAAGGAGGAGGAAGGAGGAAGGAGGAGAGGAGGAGGAAGGAGGAGAGGAGGAGGAGGAGGAGGTCGCCGGAGAGGACCGTGAGGAGGAGGTCGCCGGAGAGGACCGTGAGGAGGAGGGAGGAGGAAGGAGGAAGGAGGAGGAAGGAGGAAGGAGGAGAGGAGGAGGAGGAGGATAGAAATGTGTGGAGGAGGAGGGAAGTGGATAAGGGTAGTGGGGGTACGTGCGTTTTGAAACTGCCCGGACTTAGTAATGGCGCACCTAGGTGTGGTGCGCCATTACTATGTACCTTAGTAATGGCGCACCTAGGTGTGGTGCGCCATTACTATGTACCTTAGTAATGGCGCACCTAGGTGTGGTGCGCCATTACTATTTTTAAATTTTTTTGAATTTGGAAGGCGGGAAAATAGTAGTGGCGCACTATGCATTGGTGCGCCATTGCTAACTTTTTTTATTTTTTTTTATTTTTTTTTGCCTCCAGATCTTAAAATGGCTGTAACTTTTTTTCTGTTAGGTTTTTGAGGATTCTAAAAAATCGATAACGGGCGTATCTTTTTCATATAAAAAACTTTTTCATCGGAGGTCGTATGCAAAAGTTACGACCATTTTACCGAAACACGACGGTTTTTTTTTGCAAAAAAATTCAAAATTCATGTTTGTTAATTTTCGTAACAACTAGAACACATAACACATGGGCATCTATTTTTTTGAATTTTTTTGAATCTTTTATCATTTTCTTTTATTTTTTTTAAACCGAAAAGGCGATCCACGGGGGGGGGGGGGGGGGGGGGGTGAGTGTGTGTGTGTGGGGGGGGGTGTTTGTGTGTGTGTGAGACGTTAGTAATGGCGCACCCTCCCTGGTGCGCCATTGCTAACCTTAGCAATGGCGCACCAGGGAGGGTGCGCCATTACTAACCTCACACACACGCAGGCACACAGCCCCACCAGACATAGCAATGGCGCACCGTGGTGTGGTGCGCCATTGCTATGTCTGGTGGGGTGGGGGATGGACAAAAAAAATATTAATGGCGCACTGCTCAGGTGGTGCGCCACTACTAAAAAAATAACAATGGCGCACCTGCTTCTGGTGCGCCATTGCGATATAGCAGTGGCGCACCACCACCATGGTGCGCCACTAATAGGGATATTGGCTATAGCCATTTTTCTAGTAGTGGGTGATTAGACTACTTGACCAAATAAAAATCTACTTTTTCCCAATTTTAAGTGTTGGCAGATTTTAGCATTCATAGCAAGTCAAGCACACCCTACACATGCATGTCTAAGAGTATAGCAGCGGAAAGTAACAACAAACATGAGTAGTAAAGGAAGGGTAGGAGGATCAAACGCAATTTGTAGACACGAAGATTTTTCCCGTGGTTTCGATAGGTGGTGCTATCGTACGTCCACCTTTATGGAGTCTTCAACCCACGGAGGGTAACGGTTGCGAGAGTCCACGGAGGGCTCCACCCATAAGGTTCCACGAAGTAGCAACCTTGACTATTCCATAACAGCTTCCGTCCACGAAGGACTAGCCTCACTATGGGTAGATCTTCACGAAGTAGGCGATCTCCTTGCCCTTACAAACTTCTTGGTTCAACTCCACAACACGAAGTAGGAGGCTCCCAAGCGACACCTAACCAATCTAGGAGGCACCACGCTCCAAAAGGTAATAGGCTCGGCAATGTCGATGAACTCCTTGCTCTTGTGCTTCAAGATGATAGACTCCTCAACACACAATCACTCTCTCACAGATTTGGCTATGGTGGAAGAGATTGATTTGGTGGAAAGCAACCCGGGGAGGCTAGAGATCAAGATTCATATGGATGGAGTGGAAAGGCTTGATCTCAACACAAGGGTAGGTGGCTCTCTCTCAGAAAATTGGTTGGGGCAAGTATGGAATAGTGCTGAGTGCTTCTCTTTCGAGTGGGTGGTGGTGAAGGGGTATATATAGGCATCTCCAAAAATCCAACCGTTACACCTTAAGTGACCAACTCGGTGACACCGATGTGTGAATCTCGGTGGTACCAAAGTGATCAAAAGGTGACAACTTTTGAATCTCGGTGAGACGGATATATAATTCTTGGTGGTACCGATTAGGTGACCAACGGTCAGATTGTGCAACTCGGTGACGCCGATCCAGAAAACTCGGTGGTACCGATTTTATGAATCGAGGTAACAGAAAGTTGGCAACCCAAACTCGGTGGCACCGAAGTGGAATCGGTTGCACCGATGTGCTAGGGTTTGGCATGGGTATGTCTGAGTTTGGGAATCGGTGGCACCGAGTGGAAAGTGTTGGTTGCACCGATTTTGGATATTTGACTTTGGACAGACTTTTGTGGAAGAGCTTGTGGGTGTTTTTGGTGACTATCACTTGTGCACGTATGAGCATTTTGTTCACCAACAATACCTTAGCCCCTTTTAATAGTATTGGCTTTCCTATGGACTCAAAGTGATTTCTCACAAAGTAAAATGTAGAGTCCTCTTGCTTGAAGCTTTGCCAATCCATTTCCTTGCATCTTGGGGTATCTCCACAATCCTTTTGCCATCCGTATCATTGAACTTTTCCTGAAATATGCTTAGTGGAAACATTAGTTCAATGACATATATGTTGTTATTAATTACGAAAACCACCAAGGGAGCAAATGTGCTTTCAATCTCCCCCTTTTTGGTAATTGATGACAACATATAGATCAAAGCTTCGACATATGATATAATCAAAGAATATAATCGTCGCTTTGAGAAGTATGTGATAAGCAAGACCTCCCCCTAAATTTGTGCATTATTTTAAATTTGCGTTTGAACGCAAATGCACAATCGATTAGGTACATGAGGCACTCTTTCATGTCACATACAACTTGGTGGTGTGCGAGAATAATAAGAATGAACATCATAGCCCAACACAATCAAGCAAGGGTGAATGATCATCTCATAAGCATCACATGGATAGGAAATAGTAGCAACACACATTAAGCGTATGATCAAACACCACAAAAGTTTAACGCAAACAAACAAAAAGATCAAATGTTTTGTAAAGCAATAAAAACCAAACGCTCTCTCACTCGAAGCCTAAAGATCTATATACACTTCTCCCCCTTTGGCAACAAGTTACCAAAAAGTTCAAAGAGATATAGCTAATCGATCTTGGGCTGATCTCCTCCGGTTGTTGATGAAGGAGTCGAGAGAACTGCGTCGGCGAAGATCTCAGCTGATGTCCTGGATGGAGTTGGAGTGGCAACGGGAGGAACTAGAGTTGATGGAGCTGAGGAGGCTGTAGCAGGTGCTGATGAAGAAGGCTTCAAATCTGGAGCTGGCACTGTGGCTTATCTGGCCTGGGTAGTGAAGTGAGTACCTGGCCTGAGAGGAGAGTCATTCTCATCATCTGAAGAGTCGGGACTGGGCACGCTGTCAACTTCCTTCTTCAGCTCATTCACGGTCTTTGTCAGTCCATCCACTTTGTCATTGAGGGTCTTGATCCTATTCTCAAAGATCCTCACAAGACTATTCTGATTTGCCAGTATGTCCTTGATGTCCTTCTGCATGCCCTGAACGGTGGAAATCAAAAGATCCATTTGCTCGTTCCTGGATCTAGGGACTGGAGCACTAGTAGCTCTAGCTGCTTCTGCCTCTGCCTGTGCCTGTGCTGCAGCTGATGTGGGATGATCTGGGTCCATCACCACAATGTTGTCCTCAAGATCTGGCTGTAGGGGCAAATGGGGCCTGTCAAGAGCAAAAATGTGCTTCTCCAGCTTGGAGTTGATCAGCATCTGAATGTAGGGTGCATAGCAGCATGAGCGCTTCTGATCAGCAGCAACCCTCTTCACAGTCTCTACTATCAAGTCCATCACTCGAATCATGGTGTGTCTATCAAGATGGATCAGCATGTTGATGGAATAGCCTCGATCATCTTCTCATCTCCAGACTTAGGCATCAATGTGTGCCTCAAGATGGTGTTCATGGTGCGGAGGCCAGCCTGGAGGAAGTAAATGGATCCTAACTTGTGTGATTTCAAGTTTGCTGCAGGGATCACATTGTACATGTTCTTCATAGAATCATGGCTCTCCTTGGATTCAGAGTAGACATCCAAGTCACCATCTTGCACCTCTGGGACTCCTAAGATGGCAGCCCATTCCTCAACAGAAGACTCATACCTTTCTCCTTCAGTCATCCACACAATTCTTCCATCTCCATAGAAGTGAGCAGTGGAGTAGAATTGCATGATCATCTCGTCGTTCCATGCAGTGAATTCTTTGCCAACAAACTCATCTAAGCCAATGCAATGAAAATTGTCTTGAACATTTGGAAAGTAATCTTCATTCTCCTTGATGTACTTCCAGTCAACATATCTCATGTCACTGATAGCTGGGCTCTTGTCAAGCAAGATTGTCTCATAGAAATCTTGTTGCTCCTTGGTGTAGAACCTATAGTCCACGGCTGTTTTTCTCCTCTGGGCATATGGATCAATTGCTCTCCATGCCCTCAAACCAGAATCCTTCCTCTTCTTCATATCTTTAGCAAGCAGGTGGCTGGAATTGTGCTCTGGAAGGTGTGGTCTGAGCTTCATCAAAGCAGTGATGTCATCATCATCCTCAGTTTCCCTGAAAGTGGAGGTCTTGTTCTTCTCAGAAGCTAGAATCTCTCTAGATGTCCTCTTGGGCTTTGCAGCAGCAGCAGCCTTCTTGGGAGCAGACTTGGTGCTCTTGGAAGTAGTAGCCTTGGGCATAGCATCTGCCATAAGCTTCTTTTTCTTCTTGGGAGGGGCCTTTGCAGCTGGCTCTACCTCCTCTTCTTCAGCAGCTGCCTCCTCTGGATCCTCAAACATAGCGGAAGGCCTGCCAACCACATAAACAATCCTCTTCCTGGATTTCTTCTTCTCCCCTGCCTTCTTAGGCATAGACTTCTTTGGGGGTGACTCAAGGTGAAGAGCCATAGTTGCCCTGGAGCTCTCAGGTGCTCTAGCTGACCCAAAGCTGGCATACTCCATCCTGATAGCTTTCTTCTTCTTGGATGAAGAAGCAGCAGCAGTGGTGTTCTTTGCAGTGTCATCCTTCTTGGACAGCTCCTCAGGAATAAAGTCCTCATCCTCCTCATCTGAGTTGAGCTTCCTCCTTGTCCTTGTAGCAGCCTTGGGTAAATCAGGAGAACTAGGAATGTCATCATAGCTCCCCTCAGGACTAGTGCCTGAACTCATGTCAACACTCTGCTCTCTGAAATCATTCTGGCTATCATCTGAGGCAGACATCTCTGACCCTGTGAATAGAGTATAGAAGAGTGGAGAAGATGAGTCATCACAAAATGAAGATATTTTCAAAAGATTGAACTAAGATTTCTCAAATTTTGCATTCTGCCAAATGTATGTCGGTACAGCCGAGACAAAATTTTCGGACCCACCGAGACAAACAACCTGCTTTCCAGAAACTTGGCACCATTTTTGGTCACACCGAAAATTAGTACTCGGTTCCACCGAGGTGTTCTCAGCTAGCCAGAAAAACCGAATCGGTGCTACCAATTCTTTTGCGTCGGTTCTACCGAGATTCACGTGGCGAACGGCAAAACCTAAAAAATCTATCGTTCGCTATTCTACTGGAACTTCTAGACGATAGGGAGGTTTGCAATCCGTGGCTTATCGATAAAATTAACTCCAATGCGCAAGAATCGGACGGGGAGCGCAAGGAGGGCCGGATCCATACCCTAGCTTGGTGACAGATCCGCTACAGCGACGACGGCGGCGAAGATTCCGTCGGCGGCGGTGATTCCCAACGGCGGAGACGGACAGGGAGGCAAGGGCGACGACCAGGGGTCCGGAGCGGCAGCTTAGGGTTGGAGGAAAACGGGCTTTTGAGATTGAATTTCAAAAGTCATGCCCGCCAGAATATATACCCGTCACTGTCGGTGACATCGGTTTGAAATCTTCGGTGTCACCGAGTTTCTCAACTGTCAGCTGACAGGGAAACTTGGTGTAACCGAGAATAAGGAATCGGTGTTACCGAGATTGAAAATCCAGATCAACCCTAGGCATTCGGTGAGACCGAGAATTTTGGTTGGTTCCACCGAGATGCACTTGAGAGGTTTTAATGGTCAGTCCTTTGTCGATGCTGAACTCCGAGTGCTCCTCGCACAGAGGGATCCAAAAGTACTTGTTCAAATTTTGTGATGCAGCAAGAATGGAATATGAGGTGAGAAAGCATAGATAGCTAGAGAGTGGTCCTAGGCATTCTTGTCCATCCAATTGGCAAAAGAGAAAACAAACGCCAAATAGCAACAATTGGATGTCCTCAAATGGATAAATAAATGCAGACCAACATGCTCACATAATAAGATGTCAAATGAAATCATGGCAAATATGCACAATCAATCTAGCATCTATCAAGCATTTTGGCGATGACAGAGTCATCTATATATGAGTATATTGACTTAGGAGCCAAGTAAGAATACTTGATCATAGGTCATACTCATCGTTTAAGCACAAGTGGGGTTACCACTTTTACATAAAGCATTTAATGTTGTCACATACTATGAGATGCTTTGACTCAAGTCTTAGAGTAAAGCTCCCCCTTGATGTGACATCCCCCCATAGGAGGGATAAACTAACCTTGGGTTTTGTCGATGAAGACTTCATGTTGGTGAGGTAGTGGTGGATGCTCAAGGTTGATGAAGATCACCATGAGTTGGGAGCATCCTTGTTGTTCCCTTACTCTTCTCACCTACATATGTTAGTCCCAACACACAAGAGACAAATACAAGGATATCTATGGACATGGAGTGCAAAGCATGCACAATGATGTCCATGGATTTGTTGATTACCTTGTCCCTTGCTTACCTTTTGAGGTAATGTGTGACTCCTTGAACTATTGCATAGAGTTGATGTCGATTGCAAATAGTTCTTGCCAATAATGAATGTGAGTGAATTTCATTGGCGGAGTCACCCCTCAAGAACTTACTAGTTCCTCTTCTTGGGGACCCACATCAACTTGATGGGGATCCTTGGTGTTGAAGTAGCCCTTGTAGAAGTTGAGCTTGAAGTAGCCTTGGGAACCCACTCCACCAAAGCTTGGGATTCATCTTCATATGAGTCAATGTCCTCTTGAAGCTTGTTCTTCCCTTGAGCTTGTCGTCTTGTGGTGGAAGGTCATCTTGGGTGTTTATTCCCTTGGGAGGAGTATTTTCATACTTCTCCTTTCGAGGAACAAACTTGGGCTTGGGGTATTGACCTTCTTCCCATTCAACTCCATTAGCGTTGAAGTAGCCAATGCCATGGTTCTTCCAATATCCTCCATTCTTGCGTACAATTTCCTCAAATTGCTTACACCCGGCAAGACTCTTGTAGATACCTTTCTCTATAATTCCTTTCAATAAAGCATTTTCTTGCTCAAGTGTAACTTGGCTAAGAGAACCATCATTAGTGGAATCAATAGAACTATTAGAAGTAACATCATTAGGTTTAGCATTTTTATTGTTGCTACTAGATGAAGAACCTTTCTTGCCTTTGTTACTAGTTTTCTTAGACTTAACTTGAGGCATGAATGTAGACAAGAGTAATCGTTTGGCTAGATAAGATGAAGTCTTCTTTCGGAGATCGTCATTGATAGCTTTAAGAAACTCATGCTCTTGCTCCAAGGTGAGCTTCTCGAAGCGTAGCTTCTCATGAGTCTTTACAAGCTCTCTATGATCTTCTAGAGTAGATTCATGGGCTAACTTAAGAGTGTTTAATTCTTTAGTTAGTTGTTCTATTTTTGTCTTATCTTCATCAAGCGACTTATCTTGACTAGTATGAAAGTTATCAAGTTCATTTTGACTAAGATCACTAGTATTATCAAAGTGCAAGTCATGATCACAAAGCAAATCATCTTCATCACTATCGAAATCAAGATACTCAGGGTGTGATACCTTGGGGCCTTTAGCCATGAAGCAACTTCCACTCCCTTTATTTGGTGAGTCAAATAGATCATAGGAGTTGGTAGTCACTAGAGCAAGTCCGGCAACACCTTCATCTTGACTATAGTCGGAGTTGGAGTGATAGCTTCTCTCGGAGTTGTTGTCGGAGTCGGAGCCGGAAACCCATTCACCAACATGAGCTTGATGTCTTCTTCTTGTGTAGCTCTTGGTGTACTTGTCCTTCTTCTCCAAATCCCTACTTCTCCTTGAGGGTCTTCGTTCATAACGATCATCTCTACTCCTTCTCTCTCTTTGAGGTGATTCATTCCTTGAGCTTCGTCTTCTAGGTGACTCTTCTCTTCGTTTGTAGGGAGCCGTGCACTCATTGGAGTAGTGTCCGGGCTTCCCACAATTTTAGCAGTTGCGGTCACGACTTGACGAACACTTTTCTTCATATCTTGAGTTGGAGCTTCATTCTTTGCCTCTATTCTTGTAGAACTTGTTGAATTTCTTGACCATGAGGCTTATCTCTTCATTGGTGACAAGGTTGTCGCTTGAAGTTGCGGGAGCATCACTTGTGGCTTTGTAAGCACCGCTAGACTTGTTGTGAAGCTCTTCTTTGTCTTTAAGTGTCATCTCATGAGCAACAATCCTTCCAATGACTTCCGTAGGCTTGAGATCTTTGTAGTTGGGCATCATTTGGATCAATGTGCACACGGTGTCGTATCTCTCATCCAAAGCTCTAAGTATCTTCTTAATGATGAATTTGTCGGTCATTTCTTCGCTTCCTAAGCCAGCAATCTCATTGGTGATGAGAGCAAGCCTAGAGTACATCTCCGCGACACCTTCACCATCCTTCATCTTGAACTTGTCAAGCTGACTTTGAAGAACATCCAACTTGGATTCTCTCACGGACTCGGTTCCTTCGTGCATATCAACCAAAGTATCCCAAATTTCTTTTGCATTCTCAAGACGGCTGATTTTTTGAATTCTTCGGGGCATAGGCAGTTGAAGAGAATGTCGCATGCTTGAGCGTTGTATTCCAACATCTTCAATTCATCCGCGGTCGCTTCACAATCCGGTTCCTTTCCATCACCAAAGAGTTCACCTTGCAAGCCAACACGAACAACAGCCCATACGGCGGGGTTATGACCAAGAATATGCATTTTCATTTTGTGCTTCCAACTAGCAAAATTAGTGCCATCAAAGTACGGAACTCTACGGTGATAATTTCCCTCACTAGACGCCATACTCTCCTAGGTTGTGAAACCAATGCAATGGAGACCAAAGCTCTGATACCACTTGTAGGACCGAAAGTATGTCTAGAGGGGGGGTGATTAGACTACTTGACCAAATAAAAATCTACTTTTTCCCAATTTTAAGTGTTGGCAGATTTTAGCATTCATAGCAAGTCAAGCACACCCTACACATGCATGTCTAAGAGTATAGCAGCGGAAAGTAACAATAAGCATGAGTAGTAAAGGAAGGGTAGGAGGATCAAACGCAATTTGTAGACACGAAGATTTTTCCCGTGGTTCTGATAGGTGGTGCTATCGTACGTCCAAGTTTATGGAGTCTTCAACCCACGGAGGGTAACGGTCGCGAGAGTCCACGGAGGGCTCCACCCATAAGGGTCCACGAAGTAGCAACCTTGACTATTCCATAACGGCTTCCGTCCATGAAGGACTAGCCTCACTATGGGTAGATCTTCACGAAGTAGGAGATCTCCTTGCCCTTACAAACTTCTTGGTTCAACTCCACAACATGAAGTAGGAGGCACCCAAGCGACACCTAACCAATCTAGGATGCACCACCCTCCAAAAGGTAATAGGCTCGGCAATGTCGATGAACTCCTTGCTCTTGTGCTTCAAGATGATAGACTCCTCAACACACAATCACTCTCTCACAGATTTGGCTATGGTGGAAGAGATTGATTTGGTGGAAAGCAACTTGGGGAGGCTAGAGATCAAGATTCATATGGATGGAGTGGAAAGGCTTGATCTCAACACAAGGGTAGGTGGCTCTCTCTCAGAAAATTGGTTGGGGCAAGTATGGAATAGTTCTGAGTGCTTCTCTTTCGAGTGGGTGGTGGTGAAGGGGTATATATAGGCATCTCCAAAAATCCAACCGTTACACCTTAAGTGACCAACTCGGTGACACCGATGTGTGAATCTCGGTGGTACCGAAGTGATCAAAAGGTGACAACTTTTGAATCTCGGTGAGACCGATATATAATTCTCGGTGGTACCAATTAGGTGACCAACGGTCAGATTGCGCAACTCGGTGACGCCGATCCAGAAAACTCGGTGGTGTCGATTTTATGAATCGAGGTAACAGAAAGTTGGCAACCCAAACTCGGTGGCACTGAAGTGGAATCGGTTGCACCGATGTGCTAGGGTTTGGCATGGGTATGTCTGAGTTTGGGAATCGGTGGCACCGAGTGGAAAGTGTTGGTTGCACCGATTTTGGATATTTGACTTTGGACAGACTTTTGTGGAAGAGCTTGTGGGTGTTTTTGGTGACTATCACTTGTGCACGTATGAGCATTTTGTTCACCAACAGTACCTTACCCCCTTTTAATAGTATTGGCTTTCCTATGGACTCAAAGTGATTTCTCACAAAGTAAAATGTAGAGTCCTCTTGCTTGAAGCTTTGCCAATCCATTTCCTTGCATCTTGGGGTATCTCCACAATCCTTTTGCCATCCCTATCATTGAACTTTTCCTGAAATATGCTTAGTGGAAACATTAGTTCAATGACATATATGTTGTTATTAATTACGAAAACCACCAAGGGAGCAAATGTGCTTTCAATCTCCCCCTTTTTGGTAATTGATGACAACATATAGATCAAAGCTTCGACATATGATATAATCAAAGAATATAATCGTCGCTTTGAGAAGTATGTGATAAGCAAGAGCTCCCCCTAAATTTGTGCATTATTTTAAATTTGCGTTTGAATGCAAATGCACAATTGATTAGGTACATGGGGCACTCTTTCATGTCACATACAACTTGGTGGTGTGCGAGAATAATAAGAATGAACATCATAGCACAACACAATCAAGCAAGGGTGAATGATCATCTCATAAGCATCACATGGATAGGAAATAGTAGCAACACACATTAAGCGTATGATCAAACACCACAAAAGTTTAACGCAAACAAACCAAAAGATCAAATGTTTTGTAAAGCAATAAAAACCAAACGCTCTCTCACTCGAAGCCTAAAGATCTATATACACTTCTCCCCCTTTGGCAACAAGTTACCAAAAAGTTCAAAGAGATATAGCTAATCGATCTTGGGCTGATCTCCTCCGGTTGTTGATGAAGGAGTCGAGAGAACTGCGTCGGCGAAGATCTCAGCTGATGTCCTAGATGGAGTTGGAGTGGCAATGGGAGGAACTGGAGCTGATGGAGCTGAGGAGGCTGTAGCAGGTGCTGATGAAGAAGGCCTCAAATCTGGAGTTGGCACTGTGGCTGATCTGGCCTAGGTAGTGAAGTGAGTGCCTGGCCTGAGAGGAGAGTCATCCTCATCAACTGAAGAGTCGGGGACTGGGCACGCTGTCAACTTCCTTCTTCAGCTCATTCACGGTCTTTGTCAGTCCATCCACTTTGTCATTGACGGTCTTGATCCTATTCTCAAAGATCCTCACAAGACTATTCTGATTTGCCAGTATGTCATTGATGTATTGGCTTTCCTATGGACTCAAAGTGATTTCTCACAAAGTAAAATGTAGAGTCCTCTTGCTTGAAGCTTTGCCAATCCATTTCCTTGCATCTTGGGGTATCTCCACAATCCTTTTGCCATCCCTATCATTGAACTTTTCCTGAAATATGCTTAGTGGAAACATTAGTTCAATGACATATATGTTGTTATTAATTACCAAAACCACCAAGGGAGCAAATGTGCTTTCAGGTTTCAATGAGACAACCCACCATGTACTCCTACATGGCCTCTCATCGCTACCTTTACCAAAACAGGTTCAACACTTAACTCTCATCATTAGAACACATCCATATCACTCTGGTTCATCACCCAGATGAATTAGACCTGACACAACTCTAAGCATAGCAAGCATAATAGGGTTATGGCACAACATGGCTCAAGCATATACCAGGTATGCTAGGTTGCTTGGTTCATCTATTTACTGTGACAAAGACAGGTCATGCAGAGGAATGGGTTCATCTACCGCAACACAAGTAATAGTTGAATCGTTTGTCCTAATGCATTGAAATGAGAGCAAGAGCGAGAGAGTGGGATTATATCAGAATGCTCAAGGGCGGGGGTTGTTTGCCTGACACTTCTGAAGATAACGGTGAGTCTTCATCGGTGGCATCGATCTCAACGTCTAAGTAACATCTACCGAGAGGGAACAATACTGGCAACAAGGAAATGAACACATTCAATGCAATGCCACCGCATGATGTATGATATGGCATGTTAAGGTACTGGATTCACCTAGCACAATATTTAGTCATATTAATTGAAGTGGAATTCAAATATATACTAAATTCCAACTCCAACACTATTTAACAAATTGTCCTAATCACCATTTGTCCTAGTTGATGTTGTTAACTTGCTCAAACATGCATTAGAATGGTATAAACAGATTCCTTGCATTTTTCTAATAATTTTTCATATATAATTTTTTCATTTGGAGCTATGGATTAATTTCTATGAATTTCCAAAGTTTTAGGCATTTTCTGGATTTTTCCTGAATATCTTTTATTCCAGAAATGATTAATTACGTGAGCCTGACGTCATCATGACGTCAGCAGGTCAACAATGCCGGTCCCAGGTCAAACCTGACCAGTGGGGTCCACTGGTCGGTGACCCAGGGACTAATCCCGCGCTGACCAGGGGTTTGACTCACTCTGGGGCCCACTGTCAGCGTTAGGGGGGCGGTTAGGAGGGGGTTAGGCCCTAATGGCCGGCCATGTCAGCACCGGCAGAGGGAGGTTGCCGGCAACCATCCGGCGTGGCGGAGGCACGCCGGGTAGCGCTACGGGCGGCGGTTTGGCGTGCACAGAGGACCGGGAGGTAGCCCGTGCTCGACCGCATCGAGTGGGGCTGGTCAGGGAACTCGGGGTCGCCGGAGTGCTCGCCGGCGAGCACATCCACAGCGGACGTTGCTCGGGCAAGGCGCGCGCATGGCTGCAGGGCACGAGTGAGCAAGGCAACCGGCTGGGCGGCTTCACGGGAGCTCCAGGAGCACGTAGGGGTGCTCGGGCGCGAGCCGTGGTGGCTGTGGCCACGGCCACGCCATTGCCGGTGGCGAGGGGTCTCGGGCTCGCGGCGGGGCGGCAGCTAGTGGACGGGAGGGACCTCGGCGAGAGGGGGAGGAGCATCGGGGGCTCACCGCGGTTCCAGGGAAGGCGACGGAGAGGCCGGGGAGGCGTCGAGGCTCGCGAATCGACAAAGGCGGTCCGGCGGGTCTGGAGGTTGAAGACGACCAGGACGGCGGCACTGGACGGCCTCCGGCCTCTATTCCTTTGGCGGTGAGGATAAACGAGCGGTGGAGGAGTCTCTGGGCAGGGCGGCTAGCTCTACGGTGGCCGGTGGGTGCGGTGGCGCACGTCGGTGTGCTCTGGCTCCGTTCGGGAGAGGGCACAGCGACGGGAGAGAGGGAAGAGAGGCTAGGATGAGGATGGGGAGAGGACGAGACGTCCACGGGAGTGAGCGTGGCGCCCTTATCCAACTTGGAGCGACGGTGGCAAGCATGAGGTGGCTCGGGCGCGTGCCGTCGCGCCGCGGCCACGCGCTCGTCCTCCTGGCGCAGGGAGGAAGACGACAGGGGGAGGCTCAGGTGGGCTGGGCCGAACTAGTGGGCTGGCCAGGTAAGTGGCCAGGTGAGGTCTCTGCCTTTTATTTTTATATTTTTGTCTTTTCTATTTATGTTCAATTTGTTCTCGTTTGAAAATATACCAAACCATTTTATAAAATTCTGATAATTTGCAGGTGAGTCCAATGGATTAAACCATAGCACCACAAAATGTTTCAGAATTAATGGACTTATATTTTATATATAACAAATATAAATCCATGGAAAATAATTGTTAGATTAACTCAAATGCCCAAATAAAATGTTGTTGTGATTTCAAAAATATTGGTTTGAATTTTACCCCATGCCAATTTTTTATTAGAATACCAGGGACATTTTCTTGGTTCACTTTGAAGCAATTTTTTTATATTGCTTATTTGACAAAATTTGGTTTGTGAGGCTTGATCATTCCTCATTTCATTTTCATTTGAAAAATGAAAATAAATGCATGAATGCAATAACAAGCATAGTTAAACTAGGGCTGTGACAACTCACCCCCACTAAACAAGAATCTCGTCCCGAGATTCATTCATAGGGTAAGAGGACAGAGGGGATACTAAACGATCATAATCTTCATGATCCAATTGCCCTTCTCGAAGATGTTGATTCTTGCACCAGGTTGATCTTGACAGCTCCGCTTTTGAGAACTCCACCCAGCACAAAGACAAAGGGAACATGAAAACTCTACAAGAATCAATCTTCTTGAAGATCGAGCAACTCATGATCAACTCATGGAATGAGACATAAGAACATCTCTGGAGCTGAAACACAAAACACAAATCGAGAACTATGGAATGAGGCAGATGACGGAGGTTCAATTTGGTAGGCAACAATTCCACGCTAAAACAGATGGTGACGAGGTTTCAATGTAGCGAGGAAATAATTGCCATGATTCCATAACGGGGAACCTTAGGGGGATGACTCGTAGAGTTATTCCCTTAACTGGCAAAAAGAATTACTTTTGATACAAAGATCATTGAAACTCTTCATACCAGGCTAAGGCAATTCACAAACGATTGTTGCAAAGAATTTGAACGAATGGCATACTCATCTTGGAAAGGAAACTATGGTTATAGAACAACTCGGCAAACGGAAGGCATATTCCAATTGATACCGAGGATATAACCTAGTGTCTGAGCGTGCTCTCAAGAACTTGAGCATTTCCATATTCATCAAGGTTTTACCAACATCCATGCCAAGGATCTTGGTCACATCATACTACCATGATGAATAATGATGGAGGATGCAGATGCAAAGGAAGACAACACTTTCTCAGATTTCACCTTAGCTATGCCAAGGGAGCGAAATCTGGATGATCGACTGAGAGACATTTAGCACTCCGCTTCTAATGTTCTCCTTGATGAAATAGCATAACCCAATTATAGGTCATGTTCGCTATCTAGAACATCAAGTAAAATTCAGACTTCGGGAGCACAAAGGTCCATGAGGAACAACTTCTAGAATAAGTCATACGAAATCCTCATGTAGAAGTGGTCAAATTTGCTGAATCAATATACTACAATGATAGATCTTCCGACTAGGTGTGTGCTACTTCTTGAGCTTGCGTTGGTTTTCCCTTGAAGAGGAAAGGGTGATGCAGCAAATTAGATAAGTATTTCCCTCAATTGTTGAGAACCAAGGTATCAATCCAGTAGGAGATACAAGCAAGTCCCCAATCTTCGCACCTACACAAACAATCAAACTCTTGCACCCAACGCTAAAAGGGGTTGTCAATCCCTTCACGGTTATTTGCAAGGATGAGATCTGATAGAGATAGATATAAAAGATTGCTAAAATGAAAAGTGAAACAAAAGTAAAAAAGAATGCAGCGAGGTATTTTTGGTATTTTTGGTTTATAGATCTAAAAATATAATATGGAAAATAGACCCGGGGGCCATAGGTTTCACTAGAGGCTTCTCTCATGAAGGAAAATAATACGGTGGGTGAACAAATTACTGTCGAGCAATTGATAGAAAAGCGCATAGTTATGACGATATCCAAGGCAATGATTGTGCATATAGGCATCACGTCCGTGTCAAGTAGACCGAAACGATTCTGCATCTACTACTATTACTCCACACATCGACCGACTCCAGCCTGCATCTAGAGTATTAAGTTCATGAAGAACAGAGTAACGCATTAGGTAAGATGACATGATGTAGAGGGATAAACTCAAGCAATATGATGAAAACCCCATATTTTTATCCTCGATGGCAGCAATACAAATACGTGCCTCGCTACCCCTACTTTGTCACTGGGTGAGGACACCGCAAGATTGAACCCAAAACTAAGCACTTCTCCCATTGCAAGAATTACCAATCTAGTTGGCCAAACCAAACCAATAACTCGAAGAGACTTGCAAAGATATGAAATCATGCATATAAGAATTCGGAGAAGATTCAAATAATATTCATAGATAAGCTGATCATAAACCCACAATTCATCGGATCTCGACAAACACACCGCAAAAGAGTATTACATCGGATAGATCTCCATGAAGATCATGAAGAACATGGTATTGAAGAACAAAGAGAGAGAAGAAGCCATCTAGCTACTAGCTATGGACCCGAAGGTCTAAGGTGAACTACTCACGCATCATCGGAGGGGCAATGGAGTTGATGTAGATGCCCTCCGTGATCGAATCCCCCTCCGGCAGATTTCCGGAAAAGGCTCCAAGAATGGATCTCACGGGAACAGAGGCTTCCGGCGGCGGAAAAGTATTTCCGTGTCTCTTTTTGGTATCCAGGGAATATTTGGGAATTTATAGGCCGAAGAATAGGGTTAGGAGGCCTGCTGGGGGGCCACAAGCCAGGAGGGCGCCCCCCCCCCCTAGGGGCGCGCCCTGGTGGCTTGTCGCCTCCCGGCAGGTCTCCTGCCTTCATCGCCAAGTCTGGTAGGTTTCTTCTGGTCCAAGAAAAATCATCCCGAAGATTTTATTTCGTTTGGACTCCGTTTAATATTCCTTATCTGCAATACTCAAAAACAAGGAAAAAACAGAAACTGGCACTAGGCTCTAGATTAATAGGTTAGTCCCAAAAATAATATAAAATAGCATATTAATGTATATAAAACATCCAAAACAGATAATATAATATCAAGGAACAATCAAAAATTATAGATACGTTGGAGACGTATCAAGCATCCCCAAGCTTAATTCCTGCTCGTCCTCGAGTAGGTAAATGATAAAAACAGAATTTTTGATGTGGAATGCTACCTAACATATTTATCCATGTAATATTCTTTATTGTGGCATGAATATTCATATCCGCAAGATTCAAAACAAAAGTTTAATATTGACATCAAATCAATAATACTTCAAGCATACTAACAAGGCAATTGTGTCCTTTCGAAATAACATGGCCTCAGAAAGTTATCCCTACAAAATCATATGGTCTGGCTATGCTCCATCTTCCCCACACAAAGTATCTAAATCATGCACAACCCCGATGACAAGTCAAGCAATTGTTTCACACCTTTTATGTTCTCAAACCTTTTCAACTCTCACGCAATACATGAGCGTGAGCCATGGATATAGCACTATAGGTGGAATAGAATATGGTGGAGGTTGTAAGGAAAAAGGAGAAGATAGTCTCACATCAACTAGGCGTATCAACGTTCTATGGAGATGCCCATCAATAGATATCAATGTGAGTGAGTAGGGATTGCCATGCAACGAATGCACTAGAGCTATAAGTGTATGAAAGCTCAAAAAGAAACTAAGTGGTTGTGCATAATGATGAAAAATTCCACTAGTTATATGAAAGTGACAAAATAGGAGACTCTCTATCATGAAGATCATGGTGCTACTTTGAAGCACAAGTGTGGAAAAAGATAGTAGCATTGTCCCTTCTCTCTTTCTCTCATTTTTTTTATTTTGGTGGGCATCTTTGGCCTCTCTTTTTTTTATTTGGGCTTCATTGGCCTCTTTTATTATTTGTAAAGTCCAGAGACTCATCCCAACTTGTGAGGGAATCATAGGTTCCATCATCCTTTTCTCTCACGGGACAATGCTCTAATAATGAAGATCATCACACTTTTATTTACTTACAACTCAAGAATTACAACTCGATACCTAGAACAAAATATGACTCTATATGAATGCTTCCGGTGGTGCACCGGGATGTGCAACGATCTAGCCTAGCAAATGACATCAAAAAACGGACAAGCCATGAAAACATCATGCTAGCTATCTTACGATCATGCAAAGCAATATGAAAATGATGGTGCGTGTCATGAAAAACGGAACGGTGGAAGTTGCATGGCAATATATCTCGGAATGGCTATGGAAATGCCATAATAGGTAGGTATGGTGGCTGTTTTGAGGAAAGTATATGGTGGCTGTTTTGAGGAAGGTGGGTTTAATGTACCGGCGAAAGTTGCGCGGTACTGGAGAGGCTAGCAATGGTGGAAGGGTGAGAGTGCGTATAATCCATGGACTCAACATTAGTCATAAAGAACTCACATACTTATTGCAAAAGTCTATTAGTTATCGAAGAAAAGTATTAGACGCATGCTCCTAGGGGAGAGGTTGCTAGGAGTTAACCATCACGCGCTCCCGACCCTCACACAAAGGTTGACAATCATTAAACAAATCATGCTCGGACTTCGTTACATAACGGTTCACCATACGTGCATGCTACGAGAATCACAAACTTTAACACAAGTATTTCTACCAATTCACAATTACTCACTAGCACGACTCTCATATCACCATCTTTATATCTCAAAACTATATGCAAGGAATCAAACTTCTCATAGTATTCAATGCACTTAATATGAAAGTTTCTATTATATCCCTCTTGGATGCCCATTATATTAGGACTAAATTCATAACCTAAACCAATTACCATGCTGTTTAAAGACTCTCAAAATAATATAAGTGAGGTACGAGAGTTCAATTATTTCTATAAAATAAAACACCACCGTGCTCTAAAAATATATAAGTGAAGCACTAGAGCAACATTGCCTAGCTCAAAAGATATATTGACGCACATAGAGTATTCTAATAAATTCACGATTAATGTGTGTCCCCCTCAAAATATGTGTGAAGCAAGGATGATTGTGGAAAACTAAAAAGCAAAGACTCATATCATACAAGACGCTCCATGCAAAACACATATCATGTGGTGAATAAAAAAATAGCCTCAAGTAAATTTACCGATGGATTGAAGACGAAAGAGGGGATGCCTTCCGGGGCATCCCCAAGCTTAAGCCCTTTGGTATTCTTGAATATGGCTTGGGGTGCCTTGGGAATCCCCAAGCTTAGGCTCTTGCCACTCCTTATACCATAGTCCATCAAATCTTTACCCAAAACTTGAAAACTTCACAACACAATACTCAACAGAAAACTCGTGAGATCCGTTCGTATAAGAAAAATAAATCACAACTTTAGGTACTGTTGTGAACTCATTCTTTATTTATATTGGTGTAATATCTACTGTATTCCAACTTCTCCATGGTTCATACCCCCCGATGCAACCCATAGATACATCAAAATAAGCAAACAACCCAAAGAAAATAGAATCTGTCTAAAACAGAACAGTCTGTAGAAATCTATAGACTTCGAATACTTCTGTAACTCCAAAATTCTGAAAAATTAGGAAAATCAGGGAAATTTGTATATCATTCTTGTGTAAAAATTTCAGATCAAAAGAACGTTCCAGTGAATTTACAAAATTACTGGACTGAGAGCGAAAGTTTCTGTTTTTCAGCAAAATCAAATCACAAACACCGTAGACCATCCCAAAGGTCTTACTTGGCTCAAACACTAATTAAAACAAGAAAACACAATTATTACAGAGGTAATAATGTGTAAAGCACTCAAAAACAGAAGCAAAAAAACAAAAGCATAAAAATAAAATTGGGTTGCCTCCCAACAAGCGCTATTGTTTACGCCCCTAGCTAGGCATAACGCAATATATCTAGTTATTGTCATCTTTGGTATGCAATCCATAAGTAGCTCTCATAATAGATTCATAAGGTAACTTTATTTTCTTTCTAGGAAAGTGTTCCATGCCTTTCCTTATTGGAAATTGGAATCTAATGTTTCCTTCTTTCATATCAATAATTGCACCGATTGTTCTAAGGAAAGGTCTACCAAGAATAATAGGACATGTAGGATTGCAATCTATATCAAGAACAATGAAATCTACGGGCACATAATTCCTATTTCAACAATAAGAACATCATTAATCCTTCCCATAGGTTTCTTAATGGTGGAATCCGCTAGATGCAAATTTAAAGAGCAATCATCAAATTCATGGAAACCTAGCACATCACATAAAGTTTTCGGAATCGTGGAAACGCTAGCACCCAAATCACACAAAGAATGGAACTCATAATCTTTAATTTTAATCTTAATAGTAGGTTCCCACTCATCATAAAGCTTCCTAGGTATAGAAACTTCCAACTCAAGTTTTTCTTCAAAAGATTTCATCATAGCATCTACAATATGTTTAGTAAAAGCTTTATTTTGATTATAAGCATGCGGAGAATTCAACATGGATTGCAAAAAGGAAATACAATCAATCAAAGAACAACTATCATAATTAAAGTCCTTGAAATCCAAAAGAGTGGGTTCATTGCTATTTAAAGTTTTGACCTCTTCAATCCCACTTTTATCAATCTTAGCATTAAGATCTATAGACTCCGAATCATTGGGACGCCTTTTAACTAAAGTTGACTTATCTCCAGTCCCATATTTATCAAGATTTATATCAGAAAACAAAGATTCAATAGGAGTCACATCAATCACTTTAAGATCTTCATCAATATTATCACGAGAACACACTTTTTCAAGCCATTCACGCTTAGCACGCATTCTAGCGGTTCTTTCCCTACACTCATCAATAGAAATCCTCATAGCTTTTAAATACTCATTAATATCATGCTTGGGTGGAATAGATCTAATTTTCAAAGAATCAATCTCAAGCGAAATTCTATCAACGTTCCTAGCCAAATCATCAATCTTGAGCAATTTTTCTTCAATCATAGCATTGAAACCCTTTTGCGAACTAATAAATTATTTAATATTATTCTCGATATCAGAGGGCATCTTATTATAATTTCCATAAGAATTGTTGTAGGAATTGCCATAATTATTAGAGGAATTACTAGGAAACGGCCTAGGATTAAAATTACCTCTATACGCGTTATTACCAAAAATTTTCCTACCAACAAAATTCACATCCATAGATTCATTATTATTTCCAATCAAAGAAGATAAAGGCATATCATTAGGATCAATAGGAGCACTCTTACTAGCAAACAATTTCATTAATTCATCCATCTTTTCACTCAAAGAATTTATTTCTTCAATAGCATGCACTTTTTTACTAGTAGGAGATCTTTCGGTATGCCATTGAGAGTAATTTGCCATAATATTATCTAGGAGTTTAGTAGCTTCTCCTAATGTGATTTCCATAAAAGTACCACCCGCGGCGGAATCTAAAAGATTTCTAGAAGCAAAATTCAATCCCGCATAAAAAATTTGTATAATCATCCATAAACTCAAACCATACGCGTGGCAATTTCTAATCATAAGTTTCATCCTCTCCCAACATTGTGCAACATGCTCATGATCAAGTTGCTTAAAATTCATTATATCGTTCCTAAGGGAGATGATCTTAGCGGGCGGAAAGTACTTGGAAATAAAAGCATCTTTACACTTATTCCATGAATCAATACTATTTTTAGGCAAAGATGAAAACCAAGTTTTAGCACGATCTCGTAGTGAGAACGGAAATAGCTTCAATTTAACAATATCATTATCCACATCTTTCTTCTTTTGCATATCACACAACTCAACGAAAGTATTTAGATGGGATGCGGCATCTTGACTAGGAAGGCCGGAAAATTGTTCTTTCATAACAAGATTAAGCAAAGCGGCATTAATTTCATAAGATTCCGCACTAGTGGCGGGAGCAATCGGAGTACTAATAAAATCATTATTATTAGTATTGGAGAAGTCACACAACTTGGTATTCTCTTGAGTCATCGTGACAAAGCAAGCAATCTAGCACACAAGCAAACAAAAAGCAAACGAAAAGACGAACGAAAGAAGGGCGAATAAAAAGGCAAATCTTTTTGGTTTTTTCTGAAAATCGTTTAAGAAGTGGGGGAGAGGAAAATGAGAGGCAAATGGAAAATAATGTAAATGCAAGAGATGAGTTTGTGATGGGTACTTCGTAGGCTTCATGTAGATCTCCCCGGCAACGGCGCCAGAAATCCTTCTTGCTACTTCTCTAGCTTGCGTTGGTTTTCCCTTGAAGAGGAAAGGGTGATGCAGCAAAGTAGATAAGTATTTCCCTCAGTTGTTGAGAACCAAGGTAGCAATCCAGTAGGAGATACAAGCAAGTCCCCAATCTTCGCACCTACACAAACAATCAAACACTTGCACCCAACGCTAAAAGGGGTTGTCAATCCCTTCACGGTTATTTGCAAGGATGAGATCTGATAGAGATAGATATAAAAGATTCCTAAAACGAAAAGTGAAACAAAAGTAAAAAGAATGCAGCGAGGTATTTTTGGTATTTTTGGTTTATAGATCTGAAAATATAATATGGAAAATAGACCCGGGGGCCATAGGTTTCACTAGAGGCTTCTCGCATGAAGGAAAATAATACGGTGGGTGAACAAATTACTGTCGAGCAATTGATAGAAAAGTGCATAGTTATGACGATATCCAAGGCAATGATTATGCATATAGGCATCACGTCCGTGTCAAGTAGACCGAAACGATTCTGCATCTACTACTATTACTTCACACATCGACCGACTCCTGCCTGCATCTAGAATATGAAGTTCATGAAGAACAGAGTAACGCATTAGGTAAGATGACATGATGTAGAGGGATAAACTCAAGCAATATGATGAAAAACCCATCTTTTTATCCTCGATGGCAATAATACAAATACGTGCCTCGCTACCCCTACTTTGTCACTTGGTGAGGACACCGCAAGATTGAACCCAAAACTAAGCACTTCTCCCATTGCAAGAATTACCAATCTAGTTGGCCAAACCAAACCAATAACTCGAAGAGACTTGCAAAGATATGAAATCATGCATATAAGAATTCAGAGAAGATTCCAATAATATTCATAGATAAGCTGATCATAAACCCACAATTCATCGGATCTCGACAAACACACCGCAAAAAAGTATTACATCGGATAGATCTCCATGAAGATCATGAAGAACATGGTATTGAAGAACAAAGAGAGAGAAGAAGCCATCTAGCTACTAGCTATGGACCCGAAGGTCTGAGGTGAACTACTCACGCATCATCGGAGGGGCAATGGAGTTGATGTAGATGCCCTCCGTGATCGAATCCCCCTCCGGCAGATTACCGGAAAAGGCTCCAAGATTGGATCTCACGGGAACAGAGGCTTCCGGCGGCGGAAAAGTATTTTCGTGGCTCTTTTTGGTATCTAGGGAATATTTGGGAATTTATAGGCCGAAGAATAGGGTTAGGAGGCCTGCTGGGGGGCCACAAGCCAGGAGGGCGCCCCCCCTAGGGTTGCGCCCTGGTGGCTTGTCGCCTCCCGGCAGGTCTCCTGCCTTCATCTCCAAGTCTGGTAGGTTTCTTCTGGTCCAAGAAAAAGCATCCCGAAGATTTTATTCCGTTTGGACTCCGTTTAATATTCCTTATCTGCAATACTCAAAAACAAGGAAAACATAAACTGGCACTAGGCTCTAGATTAATAGGTTAGTCCCAAAAATAATATAAAATAGCATATTAATGTATATAAAACATCCAAAACAGATAATATAATAGCATGGAACAATCAAAAATTATAGATACGTTGGAGACGTGTCAAGCATCCCCAAGCTTAATTCCTGCTCGTCCTCGAGTAGGTAAACGATAGCCCACACTAAAATCAAAAAGTGGACAAGACAATAGAGACAATAGTTGATCACACGGGTCAATCGACGAGGATATCGTCTTCCTTCAACACACACACACACAAGATATCCCTTTGGCATGAACTAAGTTAGATCAAGCTTTTATCTTTCAACTCCCCAAGTTGTTGTTTAGCTTAACCAACTTGTTCAGGGGGTATCCATCACAGATTCTTGGAGAAGGGGTGGCTTACAGGAAACCAACTTGATCACGAACTCAACATAACGGTCAGAGGACAACCTGGTGATACTTCCGAGAAGATATTCGGAAAATCACGGACCACCGATATGTTATCAAGCTCGGGAACAATCTTGCTTTTCAGGGCAAGATGATATGATCAAAAGAGCGAAGGATTGACACAATCCTAACTCGTTGATCGAACAGTGCGCCATGAAATATGTACTAGGTGGCACAATCAATCTTAGAATGATGATTCAATAACAAACACACCAAGAATGAAATTATTGTCCTTTAACTTTCAAGCAATGGAATTGCTAGGAGTATTGATTTCACACATCACGGTTCACTTGTCGACGTTCCGGTTACAACCAACACGGAGGCCAAGGAATGAATAATGATGGCGAGAAGTATTACTGTATCAAGAATTCATGGGAGGTGGTGCAATTCTCATGACAAACTTGACATGAAGAGGGTAATACCTCAGGGTAGAACAAAGCAAAATCTAGATTGGCATTTTGATCTGCGGAATACAACTACTTTGACCCAATCCAAGAAATGGATGAGGTACTGGAGTTTGTTTCTCCTAGGCATTCTGAAATAGAATGACCTTACAGACCACAAGAATAATATGCATCGATGGATATGATTGCACAGTTACTCCTTACTATCCACTGATAGACGAGGGTCAGAATACAACTGAAGAGGGGCAACTCAAGAGCACATAATTTTCCTGAGTTGTAGACGCATAGGGTGGCACGTCGAACAAGTTCGACATAATTCTTCCGGATAACCCATGTAGAAAGGAAAAGAGTTGGCATGGTCACAATTATGGAATGGAGAACTCATCATGAGCACTCATGTTGTGATCTTTCGTTCACGAGGAACTTCTGCCATAACTGGTTCATGGTATTGGAAGAATGATGTACCACAAACCTTGAAGACTATCACAAAGGTTACTAATATCCTAAAGGAACGAGCAAATACTATCAACGGGAGTGAGCGGAATGATTCTTGGGTTCTAGAACCCAGAAATAGAATACCTACTGACTAAGTAGCATCACAGGATGCTTTCGATAACGATGGCCAGAATTATCACACCGGAATACAACACAACTATACATTGGGTGGTTCTCTGGGATAAGACGGTTTCCTAACACCTTCATCAGATACGTCAAGGTAATGGAGTACCTCAACACAATAGTTGGTGTGCTTTATCTGGCCCAAAGACATTAACTCGGGATGAAAGGATTTGCAATTGCGTCAGATAATTTAGAAACCTTGGAACACTCGGATAGCATAACGGTTGTACGGGCATGAAATATGAGGCAACCTGCATGAAAACTGATAGCAAAACAACTGGATTCTTATGGAGACATTGATCCAGGAAGACAACAACTTTCATATAAGTCTCCAGCATAGTAACTCGTCATCCTGGTAGATAGATGAGAAGCCTAATTCTTAACCCCGTAGAATAAAGAAGAGGGTGACTTAGAATTAGAATGACACGAGGAAAGGAGTAAAAAGAATCTTACATTCCCTTCCACAATCAATTCCCTTATGTAACTAAAGCAGTTCTAGACTCAACATCGACTAGTTTGGCTTGGTAATCCTACAGGCAGTCAAGCTCTGATACCAACGTTGTCGGGACACCGATCCTAAGCCATACGAGTCTAGCATGTAACACATCATATCACATTGCGGCCTCACGCACGGTAATCCCCACGGCTGCCACCTTACCTTGGCCGGGACTGTCGGGGATATACCCCGTGGTTAACCCGGCTGACAGTTATAACCCGGCAGACAGTTAACCCGGCAGACAGTTATAACCCGGCAGACAGCTAACCCGGAAGACAGTTAACCCGGCTGACAGTTAACCCGGCTGACAGTTAACCCGGCTGACAGTTAACCCGGCTGACTGTTAACCCGGCTGACGGTTAACCAGGCAGACAGTTAAACCGGCAGACAATTATGACCCGGCAAACAGTTATGACCCGTCAGATAGTTATGACCCGGCAGATGGTTAAGTCCCGGAGACGGGTCCCTGAAGATGAGTCTTGAAGATAAGCCTTGATTATAAGCCGCCCGTCTCGGATAAGAAGCCCGGGACTCAGAAGCCCATGAGGAGAAGCCCGCGATGGGAAGTCATAATAAGTTAAGTCTCAATCCGACTTAGACTCTACATGTAAACCGCCTCTTCAGCTTATATAAGGAGGGGCGGGTCACCCCAAGAGGGTGAAGTTTTGAGACGTCTCCATAGACAGGTCTTAGACAGAGAAGCCTTACGGCGAGAGACGCCTTACGGCGAGAGACGCCTTACGGCGAGAGAGATCAAGTATCGAGAGTTAGGGCAAGCAAGCCGCCCCTTGTAATCGATGCACCAGTTAATACAAGACAAGCAGGACGTAGGCTTTTACCTCCATCACAGGGGCCGAACCTGGGTAAAATCGCGTCTCTTGATTCCGACCAACCCCTCTCAAGCCACCACATAGTTGCGATGGCCTCACACCTCAAGTCCGCTAACCCGGACATCTTGCCATGACAAATCCACGACAGTTGGCGCCCACCGTGGGGCTGCGCTCACGGTGGTGTTGAGTTCTTGAAGGGATCTTTCACAGGGGTCGAGAAGTTCGCAATTTCCGGATGAAGAAGAGCCGGTTGGAAAGGATCTGCATCAGGTTCGAGTTCATCAGTTCAGATTCATAGTCTGGGAGATTTAAAGTTCAAGAAAATTAAGGTTGCAATCTGATGACTGCCGCAAGTCGCCAAGGTCAACAGGAACGTTTCCGCCACAACCAAAACATGTTGCAATAATCCGTCAAGGTCATCCCGGATTTTCCGCTGCAAAAAAGAAGTCACAAGTCGCCAACACCATAGCCTTCCTTTATGGCCTATTTCGCCCTCGGCGTGTCAAGTTTCCATCAGTAACTCGCCAAAACCAGTCGCCGTTTCATTGTGGTTCACCGATTAACCATCAAAAGCAAAGGAAAAAAGTCAAGGAAAAAGTCAAAGGAAAAGAAAGAGGCAGACGTGAATTGTCCAAAGACGCCTACGACCCGGAAACGGACACAGCCGCGACCCGGATTCGGTTGCCTCGTCTCGCCATGGTTCGCCCGTCTGCTTCCACCGTGGCTCACCGCGGCCGCCGCAGATCGAGCCGCTTCTACTCTTCTCCTCTTATGGCTGCGTCCGCCCGAACCCGGCCGATCTTGCTTCGCCCTCGAGCTGCCTTTAACGAGCCGCCGAGGCCTTCCTCAGAGCCGGAGCCGATGCCCGACGTGCCAAGCCGCCGCCGAGTTTTCACTGTGACTCGCCTGAGCCGCCGGTCCGCCTGGTTGACCCACAGAGCTTCGCTTCCGGTCGGACGCTCGCTTCGAAAACCGTCGCCGTGAGTCACCGCTTGCCGCATTCAAACCGGCTTGGTGTCACCGCTACGGAGAGCCGCTGTTGCCAAGTCGCCACCTCCAAGATAGCTCGCCTCCACGATTGCAGCCTCGATCCGCCGAGTCGCCCCGATGGCTTCGCTTCCATGGCCTTGGATCGCTTCCGTGGCCTGCATCTAAGTCGCCGAACTGTCACTTCAGCTGCGGTTGCGTTTTCCCTCGCCGGCACAACGCCACGGCCACGTTCCGCCCCGAACCGGACTCCGCCCTGCGGCCGTGAGTCTCCGTCGCCGGCGAGTCTCCTCCTCCTTTGGATTCTGCCTTCACCGGTCTGCCGCCTCGCCTTCATCGTAGTTCGCCACCACAGCCCGCCGAGTCACCGTGAGTCGCCTCGCCTCGCCCAATACAGGAGCCGCCTGTGGCGGGCTTCGCCGCTACCGCCGCTAGCGCCGGAATCGCCGCCTCGCCGGGGACCTTCCCGAGCCACTGCTCCTTGGAGCCGCCTCCGGGTCGACCCGCTACTGCCACGACTCGCCTCCTCGCGCGCAGTTTCACCCGTCACAGGAGCACCTCCAAGCCTCACCCTGCCGCCTAGCTGGGCCGCTCGCAGTGAGCCGCCGCCCCCACCACTGGCCTCCGTGAGCCGCCTACCTCTGACTCTACTGCCTTAACCCGCCGCGGTTTTCCTCGAACTACTGAGCCGCCCGACTCCTACTGAAGAAAGGGACAGATGTAAAAAAAGGGGGTGAGTTGACCCGGTGATGGGACGACATTATCATCAGGATAAATTATAAAATGGGAGACCGCTCGGGCGTCCACAATACGTTGGACTTTCCACTGAACGGGTGAACCGCCAACGGACATGTACAAGCCGCCGCATCGGCGGCCCAATCTACATCAGCACTACGCGGCTGACTCGCTCGACCGCACGGCTTACCGCGCCTGCGATTGACTCGGTCGTCCGCACCGGCTTACAATGCCCGCGGCCAATTCACCGGCCCGCACCGGTTTACAGCGCCCGCGGCCGACTTTCTTGTCCGCGCCGGGTTACCGGCCGACTCCTGCATTTATATCAACCACTCAGAGCCCCGTCTGCTCACACAAGCTGCCCAACGGACATGTGCAAGTCGCCGCCCTGCGTCAACCTCAACCTCCCGTGGATTCGCATCGCGTTATCAACGCTAAAGGATATACAATGAGTGTGACGAAGATTATCAACTCGCCACTTTGCCTGCGGCTTCAAACACATTCCAGCGTTCCGATGCCGACTTATATCATGGTTAAGTATGGAGGATCTCAAGCCGCCTCTTCGAGTCAACTTAAGACTCGGGGGCTACAGACATGATTCAGTAAGATGGCGACTTACAGGACTGTGCAAAAACTCTTCAGCAAAAATAGCATCATTATACGGCGGCTTACAAGATGGTGCACAAGTTAATATCATCGACAAGGTCGTTTGAGGGTTTTCAACCCACCGGGTTAAGCTTCAACCCTTTCGATCAGGCTTTTCAGCGACTGTAAGGCGGGTCTTGAACCCAGAGATTGACTCCATCAACAATGCCAAAATTGGGGTGCAGCGAGTTGAGAACTTACCCCCTCTTTTGATGACTTATTCCAAAATTGGGGTGCAGCGAGTTGAATACTTACCCCCTCTTTGATGACTTATGCCAAAATTGGGGTGCAGCGAGTTGAATACTTACCCCCTCTTTTGATGACTTATTCCAAAATTGGGGTGCAGCGAGTTGAGAACTTACCCCCTCTTTTGATGACTTATTCCAAAATTGGGGTGCAGCGAGTTGAATACTTACCCCCTCTTTTGATGACTTATTCCAAAATTGGGGTGCAGCGAGTTGAGAACTTACCCCCTCTTTTGATGATTTTTTCCAAATTGGGGTGCAGCGAGTTGAATACTTACCCCCTCTTTTGATAACTTATTCCAAAATTGGGGTGCAGCGAGTTGAGAACTTACCCCCTCTTTTGATGATTTTTTCCAAATTGGGGTGCAGCGAGTTGAGAACTTACCCCCTCTTTTGATAACCTCTCCAATATTGGGGTGCAGCGAGTTGAGAACTTACCCCCTCTTTTGATGATTTTTTCCAAATTGGGGTGCAGCGAGTTGAATACTTACCCCCTCTTTGATGACCTTTTTCAAAATTGGGGTGCAGCGAGTTAGCCACTCACCCCCTCTTTTGATAACCTCTCCAATATTGGGGTGCAGCGAGTTGGCCACTTACCCCCTCTTTGGATGACTTGTAAGAGCAGAGAACATCATGCATTGCATCATACATTGCATCATGCATTCCATCATACATTACATTGCATCATACATTTCATATCATGCCGGTTTGCCAAACCGGGTCAGAGCAAGATTATGAAAGAAGAAGCAAGACTATGTGAGAGTTAACCTCTCCGGGTTGTGCTTTTTCAAGCCGCCCTCACAACAATGCAGAATATACTCTGTATTGTTTATTTTTTGCAGGTCTTATCTCTTGATCTGAGCCGCCATTAAAGTGTGATGAAAGATGTCACGGACAGAATACAAGACGGCTTGAAAAATTGGTTATTCTTGAAGAGCCGCCCTATCAATTATAATGCCGGGTCATCTAATTGACCGGCTCTTGGTTTTCTTCAACCAGTGCTCTGTAGTATACTACAGCACTCATGGATTTCTCAAGCATATGTTTGCCGGGTTGCACCGCAACCACGAGCAGGGATTTCACTATTGACACCGGGTTACAACCACGGTCAAGGAGTCATATTCTTCTTATACAGTCCCGAGTCGCCGCAGGCAGACAACCCGGCACTTGGGGGCTACATTATTCAAGTCCAGTTGATATCAAGTATGCAAGTCCCATGTCGCTGCAAGCACGCACCACGGCACTTGGGGGCTAATGCAAGCTGGTTTTGAAATCATGACATTATCAACAAGACCCTGTTATCTCAAGGAGATGAGCCGGCCGTTCTGTATTTTTCTAAGTCCCAGCCCAGTATTTCTTACTGACCCGGCGCTTGGGGGCTACAGTGTTCAGCTGATTAACAAGACTATGAGGTTCAAATTGAAGACCCGGCCCATCACATACTGATGACCCGGCCCTTGGGGGCTACACCAGCTGAAGCTTTAAAAGGTACAAGACAGTTACAAGTCCCAGGCTGCGGCAGGCCAGACAACCTGGTACTTGGGGGCTACACAAACAAAGACATTATTGCAAAGCACCAAGTCATCATGGATAAACTTGGAGCTTGGGGGCTACAGGTAATATGGATATATCAAAAAATTGAAGAGAATTTTCAAGATGTCAATTGTGAGTGAGACCGGCTCAACAGATTCTTATTTTAGCCGAAATATTAAGAGACCGGCTCTACATCAGATGGATTTTCATCCCAATATTTTTATCAAGTCAGCTGGAGTCTAGCTATTTGACCCGGAGTCACCAACAATACATGACCCGACATCATCAATGGCATATGGGTGTTGTATTCCCAGTATTTTACTTCAAAGGACACTGACAAGCAAGACGATTGAGAAGATGGCTCATTCATATGAAGAAGAAACCCGGATTTTTGAGGATCCACTCTAGTGAAATAAGCCGGCCAGGGGAGTGAGCCGGTCACCTAACATGTTTATTATTTTTCAGGAGGTTACCATGAATAAATTCAAGCTAACCTGTGGGCTAATGTCGGGGATATACCCCGTGGTTAACCCGGCTGACAGTTATAACACGGCAGATAGTTAACCCGGCAGACAGTTATAACCCGGCAGACAGCTAACCCGGAAGACAGTTAACCCGGCTGACAGTTAACCCGGCTGACAGTTAACCCGGCTGACTGTTAACCCGGCTGACAGTTAACCTGGCAGACAGTTAAACCGGCAGACAGTTATGACCCGGCAGACAGTTATGACCCGGCAGATAGTTATGACCCGGCAGATGGTTAAGTCCCGGAGACGGGTCCCTGAAGATGAGTCTTGAAGATAAGCCTTGATTATAAGCCGCCCGTCTCGGATAAGAAGCCCGGGACTCAGAAGCCCATGAGGAGAAGCCCGCGATGGGAAGTCATAATAAGTTAAGTCTCAATCCGACTTAGACTCTACATGTAAACCGCCTCTTCAGCTTATATAAGGAGGGGCGGGGCACCCCAAGAGGGTGAAGTTTTGAGACGTCTCCATAGACAGGTCTTAGACAGAGAAGCCTTACGGCGAGAGACGCCTTACGGCGAGAGAAGCCTTACGGCGAGAGAGATCAAGTATCGAGTGTTAGGGCAAGCAAGCCGCCCCTTGTAATCGATGCACCAGTTAATACAAGACAAGCAGGACGTAGGCTTTTACCTCCATCAGAGGGGCCGAACCTGGGTAAAATCGCGTCTCTCGATTCCGACCAACCCCTCTCAAGCCGCCACATAGTTGCGATGGCCTCACACCTCAAGTCCGCTAACCCGGACATCTTGCCGTGACAAATCCACGACCTGCATGACGGTTGTACGGGCATGAAATATGAGGCAACCTGCATGAAAACTGATAGCAAAACAACTGAATTCTTATGGAGACATTGATCCAGGAAGACAACAACTTTCCTATAAGTCTCCAGCATAGTAACTCGTCATCCTGGTAGATAGATGAGAAGCCTAATTCTTAACCCCGTAGAATAAAGAAGAGGGTGACTTAGAATTAGAATGACACGAGGAAAGGAGTAAAAAGAATCTTACATTCCCTTCCACAATCAATTCCCTTATGTAACTAAAGCAGTTCTAGACTCAACATCGACCAGTTTGGCTTGGTAATCCTACAGGCAGTCAAGCTCTGATACCAACGCTGTCGGGATACCGATCCTAAGCCATACGAGTCTAGCATGTAACACATCATATCACATTGCGGCCTCACGCACGGTAATCCCCACGGCTGCCACCTTACCTTGGCCGGGACCGTTTGCGCCTTTTGGCTCACGTATATGAATATGTCGCTAGCAATCATATGTCAAAGAACCCGAGTCGACATGACTAGTTATAGACCCAAGTGGCACAACCGTACAGGGACAGACATACGTAACCCAGCAATGCAGGTGTCGGTCATCAGTATGTGTAGACGAGTCGTAGCTAGCTACATGGACTCCATTACGTCGTGAGACATATCTGTCATCAACGGTACGTAGACGAGTCATAGCAGGCTATAGGGACTCCATTACATTGCGAGACATTTCCCCGTAGGGACAGACACAGCAGCAAAGAAGGATACACGCCGGTCAATCAATGTGTCCGGAGCAGTAGCAAGCTACCAAGGCTCGGTGGAAGCACAAAGAGGCATTTCCCCGTAAGGCAGGCTACTAAAGGTATACAGCTAGGTGTCGAATCCCACACATACCAATGCATTCCAACCATACATGCATTATGCACGATATGCATAGATACAACATGGCATCACAACAAAACTATACAACATAACATTTATTTAGAAGGCTTCGAGGAGCCAACATAGTATAATGTTACAAGCAGGGGGGTCACATGACCCATCATTCAGAGCATACAAACAACAAGCGGAATTTACATGTCTGGGTACAGACATCTACTAAAAGCGGCTGGAAGAGCCTGAAAAACTACAACGACTCTCCCAAAGGAGCCAAACCTCTGTCTGGGATTCCCAAGCTAATCCGGTCAACATCGAACTTCACGTCATACGAATCACTAATGAGACTGAAGTCTCAACTTCAAAAACATAAATAAGCAAACGTGAGTACAAAGGTACTCAGCAAGACTTACATCAGAACTATCTACATATGCGTCATTATCAACAAAGGGGGTTGTGGAGTTTATTGCAGCAAGCCAGCTTTGACTCTTGGCTAATATGTACTAATGCTATGAGTACTTTCTTTGAGGTGGTGTATCACACACGAGTCCACGTATTCTCCACATAAATACACCACTATGGATCCTCTCCCGTCTTTCTACGAGAAGCCATCCATAGTACTCACACTTATCTGGAGCATTTTAGAGTATCCATTTAAAGTCATCTACGAACAATGCAAGTCTCCAAGTAGTCCATATCCGCGGACGCGGCTATTCGAATAGATAGATTACCCTGCGGGATTGTACTTCATCACACATGCTCCCGCCACTTATCACCCTGTGCACGTAAAAAGGCACCTCGGCAACCTTCAAGCGGAAGCCAGGCGAGGGAGTCGGCCACGGACGTTAACTTACAACGACTCACGTCTAAGGCAGTCGCCTATCTGAGTTGGAACCCATAATGGAAGTCCGGCCGAGGTTTCCAACATGGCCTCAAACGTTGTGAGCAGGGCCCCAAGCCGGTCCCGATTGGGCCGTTCATCCGCTTCGCAGGCCCGGCCACACCTATCAACGTTTCGAACTACTGCGACTCCTGGACTGAGAACAGGGTAGGTTAATAGGCCGAGAGAGATCGAGTTACCGGAGCCCAATGTGCGGTAGTAGCTAGTCTTGGAACACAAACACGGAACTCAGTTCCTATGAGCGGTTTCAATGAGACAACCCACCATGTACTCCTACATGGCCTCTCATCGCTACCTTTACCAAAACAGGTTCAACACTTAACTCTCATCATTAGAACACATCCATATCACTCTGGTTCATCACCCAGATGAATCAGACCTGACACAACTCTAAGCATAGCAAGCATAATAGGGTTATGGCAGAACATGGCTCAAGCATCTACCAGGTATGCTAGGTTGCTTGGTTCAGCTATTTACTGTGACAAAGACAGGTCATGCAGAGGAAAGGGTTCATCTACCGCAACACAAATAACAGTTAAATCATTTGTCCTAATGCATTGAAATGAGAGCAAGAGCGAGAGACTGGGATTATATCGGAATGCTCAAGGGGGGGTGCTTGCCTGACACTTCTGAAGATAACGGTGAGTCTTCATCGGTGGCATCGATCTCAACATCTAAGTAACGTCTACCGAGAGGGAACAATACTGGCAACAAGGAAATGAACACATTCAATGCAATGCAACAACATGATGTATGATATGGCATGTTAAGGTACTGGATTCACCTAGCACAATATTTGGTCATATTAATTGAAGTGGAATTCAAATATATACTAAATTCCAACTCCAACACTATTTAACAAATTGTCCTAATCACCATTTGTCCTAGTTGATGTTGTTAACTTGCTCAAACATGCATGAGAATGGTATAAACAGATTCCTTGCATTTGTCTGATAATTTTTCATATATAATTTATTTCATTTGGAGCTATGGATTAATTTCTATGAATTTCCAAAGTTTTAGGCATTTTCTGGATTTTTCCTGAATATCTTTTATTCCAGAAATTATTAATTACGTCAGCCAGATGTCATCATGATGTTAGCAGGTCAACAGCGCCGGTCCCAGGTCAAACCTGACCAGTGGGGTCCACTGGTCAGTGAACCAGGCACTAATCCCGCGCTGACCAGGGGTTTGACCCACTCTGGGGCCCACTGTCAGCGTCAGGCGGGCGGTTAGGAGGGGGATTAGGCCCTAATGGCCGGCCACGTCAGCACCGGCTGGAGGGAGGTCATCGGCGACCATCCGGCGTGGCGGAGGGACGCCGGGCAGCACTACGGGCGGCGATTTGGCGCTGAGAGGACCGGAAGGTAGCCCGTGCTCGACCGCGTCGAATGGGGCTGGTCAGGGGACTCGGGGTCGCCGGAGTGCTCGCCGGCGAGCACATCCGCGGCGGCCGGAGCTCGGGCAAGGCGCGCGCATGGCTGCGGGGCACGAGCGAGCAAGGCAACCGGCTGGGCGGCTTCACAGGAGCTCCAGGAGCACGTAGGGGTGCTCGGGCGCGAGCCGTGGTGGTTGTGGCCACGGCCACGCCATTGCCGGTGGCGAGGGGTCTCGGGCTCACGGCGGGGCGACAGCTAGAGGACGGGAGGGACCACGGGGAGAGGGGGAGGAGCATCGGGGGCTCACTGCGGTTCCAGGAAAGGCGACAGAGAGGCCGGGGAGGCATTGAGGCTTGCATCGACAAAGGCGGTTCGGCGGGTCCGGAGGTTGAAGACGACCAGGACGGCGGCGCTGGACGGCCTCCGGCCTCTATTCCTTCGGCGGAGAGGATAAACGCGCGGTGGAGGAGTCTCTGGGCAGGGCAGCTAGCTCTACGGTGGCCGGTGGCTGCGGTGGCGCACGTCGGTGTGCTGTCGCTCCGTTCGGGAGAGGGCATAGCGATGGGAGAGAGGGAAGAGAGGCGAGGATGAGGACGGGGAGAGGACGAGACGTCCACGGGAGTGGGCGTGGCGCCCTTATCCAACGTGGAGCGACGACGGCAAGCATGAGGTGGCTCAGGCGCGTGCCGGCGCGCCGCGGCCACGCGCTTGTCCTCCTGACGCAGGGAGGAAGACGACAGGGGGAGGCTCAGGTGGGCTGGGCCGCACTAGTGGGCTGGCCAGGTAAGTGGCCATGTTAGATCTCTGCCTTTTATTTTTATATTTTTGTCTTTTCTATTTATTTTCAATTTGTTATGGTTTGAAAATATACCAAACCATTTTATAAAATTCTGATAATTTGCACGTGAGTCCAATGGATTAAACCATAGCACTACAAAATGTTTCAGAATTAATGGATTTATATTTTATATATAACAAATATAAATCCATAGAAAATAATTGTTAGATTAACTCAAATGCCCAAATAAAATGTTGGTGTGATTCCAAAAACACTGGATTGAATTTTACCCCATGCCAATATTTTATTAGAATACCAGGGACATTTTCTTGGTTCACTTTGAAGCAATTTTTTTATATTGCTTATTTGACAAAATTTGGTTTGTGAGGCTTGATCATTCCTCATTTCGTTTTCATTTGAAAAATAAAAATGCATGCATAAATGCAATAACAAGCACAGTTAAACTAGGGTTGTGACAGAGCTTGAGCTTATCACGATGAAGACCATAAGCTCCAAAACTCCCAAAGCGAAAAGCCAAACAAGAACCAAGAAAGATGATGAGGCCAAGGATGCAATGGTTTGAGATCTCAACGAACGATACGATCAAGCTACTCACTCGAGAGCCCCCCTTGATAGTACGGCTATCGATGCTATAACCCGGTCTCTCAACTAACACCGTGATACCGGTAAAATAGAAAACCTATCAAGGACAAACCTTTGCCTTGTGCATGGTCCACTTGAGCTAGATGATGACGATCTTGTCCTCCTCAAGATGGACCACCTTTCTTGATTGCGCCGGCTCAATGAAGACGAGTAGATTGCTTCCCCATACTCCACTATGGGTGAGTGATACGTCCATTTTGCATCATGATTTCCTACTGTTATTTACTTTCTTTTGTTGAATAATAATGCTTTGGGGAGTGATTCTAATGCCTTTTCTCTCATAATATGCAAGGTTTACACAAAGAGGGAGAATACCGGGAGCTGGAATTCTGGACCTAAGAAAAGCACGTTAGAGATACCTATTCTGCACAACTCCAATGAAGCTGAAACTTTATGGAGATTATTTTTGCATTTAATAAAAAATACTGGAGCAGAAAACTACCAGAGGGGGCCTCCCACGTGGGCACAACCCACCAGGGCGCCAGACCCCCCTGGGCGCGCCCTGATGTGTTGTGGCCACCTCGGCCCACCTGCGGTGCCCATCTTATGGTATATGGTCACAGTTTACCTAGAAAAAATCAAAGGAGGACTTTCGGGACGAAGCTCCACCGCCTCAAGGCGGAACTTGGGCAGGAGCACTTTTGCCCTCCGGCGGAGCGATTCCGCTGGGGGAACTTCCCTCCCAGAGGGGGAAATCAAAGCTATCGTCATCACCAACACCCCTCTCATATTTGGGAGGACAGTCTTCATCAACATCTTCAACAGCACCATCTCCTCTCAAACCCTAGTTCATCTCTTGTGTTCAATCTTTGTACCGGAACCTCAGATTGGTACCTGTGGGTGACTAGTAGTGTTGATTACCTTGCATAGTTGATTACTATATGGTTTATTTGGTGGAAGATTATATGTTCAGATACATTATGCTATTCAATACCCCTCTGATCTTGAGCAAGATTATTATTTGTGAGTAGTTACCTTTGTTCTTGAGGTCACGAGAGAAGTCATGTTGCGAGTAATCATGTGAATTTGATATGTGTTCGATATTTTGATGATATGTATGTTGTGATTCCCTTAGTGGTGTCATGTGAACGTCGACTACATGACACTTCACCATTCATGGGCCTAAGGGGATGCATTGTGGAGTAGTTATTAGATGATGGGTTGCTAGAGTGACAGAAGCTTAAACCCTAGTTTATGCGCTGCTTCATAAGGGGCTGATTTGGATCCAAACGTTTAATGTTGTGGTTAGATGTTATCTTAATACTTTTCTCGTAGTTGCGGATGCTTGCGAGGGGTTAATCATAAGTGGGAGGTTGTTCAAGTAAGAACAGCACCCAAGCACCGGAACACCCACATATCAAATTATCAAAGTAGCGAACACGAATCAAACCAACATGATAAAAGTGATTAGACGAAATTCCCGTGTACCCTCAAGAACACTTTGCCTATTACTAGTGATTGTTATTGCCTATCCTTTGCCTCAAAAGGATTGGGCTACCTTGTTGCACCTTGTTTACCGTTACCGTTACTTGCTTGTTACCAATTATCTTGCTATCAAACTATTCGTTACCTACAATATCAGTGCTTGCAGAATTCCCTTGCTGAAAACCGCTTGTCATTTCCTTCTGCTCCTCATTGGGTTCGACACTCTTACTTATAGAAAGGACTATGATTGATCCCCTATACTTGTGGGTCATCAGTGAGCCACTCTTTGGCACATCTTCACATGTCCATTATCACCATAATGGACGGCAAGCTTCAAGCATGTGATCTCTTCATGATGCTACAGTTGAACTTGCACACCGCAACCTTGATGAGAATCACCAATTGATGTCATCCTCAATAGGTTTTATGGGATCTTCCTCTTGATGCAAGCCCATGGAAATATACCTAACCCCCCAAAGAACACTCACAAAC
Organism: Elymus sibiricus; assembly: GCA_039707655.1. Taxonomy (NCBI): domain Eukaryota; kingdom Viridiplantae; phylum Streptophyta; class Magnoliopsida; order Poales; family Poaceae; genus Elymus; species Elymus sibiricus. Next base: position 358,415,628 of record CM077667.1, read on the forward strand.
ATCATTGGTTAGTACACAAAGCGTAATGGACAATACTTACCGTACCATGAGATCACTTGATCCCACTTGGTACATCTTCCATGCTTTGTGTGTTGATAGACTTGAATCATTCTTTGCCTTAGTCTTGATCAACCTTGTATCTTATATTCTCTTCATAAATATGATGTCTTGAAGGTAACCATGAATGTTCACACCATCTTATTCTTCAAGACATGCTTACAATAAGATCAACTCTCGCATGACCAATCTTTAGATAAACCCTTGAATACTACCTTGGTCATCACATAAACTCCTTGAAACCAACAAATGGACTTCAAGAAATGCCTATGGACAAATCCTTCGAATATAACTCAAGGCAACTATTAGTCCATAGGGATTGTAATCCATTACCAAAACCACACATGGAGAAATATGCTCTAACAATCTCCCCCATTTTGGTAATGGATGACAATCACTTTAAAGAGAGTTTATATAAGGAAATAAGCACACCCAAGCACACACATGCAAAGAAATAATGCATGGGTATGAGATGCAAATGCTTAAGAAATCAAAAGCAAAACTCCCTAAACTTCTCCCCCATTGGCATCGATTGCCAAAATGGACGAAAAGCTTAGAAAGCCAATATAATATATGTTCCTCCAAAAAGTGTGTATTTCTCAAAATATGAGTGCAAAGAAATACACATATCCAATGATAAGTAGTTGGAGGAAAACAAACTATATTGAGGATCCAAAGATTGCAAAAAGGATCATATGACACAAAGACATACAAAAGAGTGAGGCACGCAATCAAAAGATACCAATTGGAACAAACAATCACATGATCCTATGAGTCACATGAAAGAAAGATATTATGGTATGGGCAAAGGAGTGTTTTAAAGAAACTAGAGAAGCTTCCCATGATGTGTGCACTATTTAGAATTTTTGTATTTAGATATAAGTGCACAAAATAAGATCATCGCTCCCCCAAAGTCAATAAAAACACAAAACATGTGAAAGTGAGCATAGATAGGAAATAATGCATAGCACTTGCAACAAACATATGGTTGAGCAACAAGAAAGAGGCAACTTAAGAATATGCTCAACCGAGATGATGTGTGTGAGTCATGGCAAAGCATTTGATAAGACTAATATAAGGATGAGCATTAAGCATCAACATAGTCTTGATGAAATGAGACACAAAGTGCAAGACATATCCTTCCCCCTCCCCCCCCCCCCACACACACTACTAGCAAATGGGTTCACAATCTTACAAATAAGAAAATTAAAAACCAAATATTGTGACAACCCATGGTGAAGATAGGAAATAATAGCCTTCTCAAGAGGAGGGATACTAATCGAAATGGCAAAACCCTCATCAAGACAAGCATGAGGAAAAATAATATTCACCACCAAAGAGTGCATTAAGATACAAGAATATACAATCTGCACTCAAGACAAATCCTTTCATGAAACCACCAAGGAAAAAAGTAAATGCTACGGTGGACGTGAAAGAAAAAGATATCAACTAGAGATGTAACTTCTCTCATGTGTATAAGAGTCTAGGTAGAAGACAATAATAATGATATATATCCACAAAGAAGGATGTACACACGAAATAATTACACACGGGAGGAACAAGATATCCAAAAGGAGTCATAAATATATCAACAAGATCGTTGCTTGAAAAGCATAGCATATGGCTCAATATTATCTTATTGTATATAAATTAACTCCAACACACGAACATCAAAGACATCACAACTAGCAACAAGAGATCATTGTTGGGATGCTTTGAGAAAGGAAACAAGTACCACAAGAACGAATCAAGAAATTCATGCCATAATGCAACCTACACAAGGTTGAATGTAATAAATGTATGCATGAAGTAGATACTTGTTACCGATATAGCATTGGATTGATGTAGTAGATAGTGGCTCATTGATCATCCTAGCTTGACTCCAATAAGCACATAGTGTCAACACCTTCCTTGTAAGTGAGTCGAGCATCCAATCCATCTCCAATTGTTCCTAGAACAACAACACAAACAAAATGGCACCCAAACTAGTTGGGACCAAAGAGTTAGAGGACCAACAATACATAGAACAAACTCCACATAGATATGAAATTGAATTTCATGCACACTTTAGCCAATTTATGACATGGTGGAGTTTCCCCTGCATATTGGGTCAAAGAAAGAAAGCATGACAAAGAAATCACAAATAGTAAATATGCATGCCCAAGACTTTCAAGAACCAAATCAACACATAGTTGATAAGATACCAAAAGGAAAGGTACCAAGTGAAATAAGATACCAGACAAAGAAATTATCACTTGAAGGATACCAATTAAAAGATACATCAGGGAATGAGATATCCATTGGTATATGCCAAATAAAAGAAAAACAGGATACCAATTGAAAGAAAACAAACAAGAGTTATCAAGTTCCCAAAAGAGAGCTATGTTCCAAACAAACCAAACCCTCGACAACTATCATGATGGCACAAATCACCAAAAGGAAAAGGCTTGACTTCCACCCACACACACTAGGTAAGGATCAAAAGATTTTATGATAAACACATAAAGAGAGTGTTCTAAAGAAAATAGGATAGCTCCCCCAAGAGATTGCTACTTATTGAGCTTGCGTTGGTTTTCCCTTGAAGAGGAAAGGGTGATGCAGCAAAGTAGATAAGTATTTCCCTCAGTTGTTGAGAACCAAGGTATCAATCCAGTAGGAGATACAAGCAAGTCCCCAATCTTCGCACCTACACAAACAATCAAACTCTTGCACCCAACGCTATAAAGGGGTTGTCAATCCCTTCACGGTTAATTGCAAGGATGAGATCTGATAGAGATAGATATAAAAGATTGCTAAAACGAAAAATAAAACAAAAGTAAAAAAGAATGCAGTGAGGTATTTTTGGTATTTTTTGTTTATAGATCTGAAAATATAATATGGAAAATAGACCCGGGGGCCATAGGTTTCACTAGAGGCTTCTCTCATGAAGGAAAATAATATGGTGGGTGAACAAATTACTGTCGAGCAATTGATAATAAAGCGCATAGTTATGACGATATCCAAGGCAATGATTATGCATATAGGCATCACGTCCGTGTCAAGTAGACCGAAACGATTATGCATCTACTACTAGTACCCCACACATCGACCGACTCCTGCCTTCATCTAGAGTATTAAGTTCATGAAGAACAGAGTAACGCATTAGGTAAGATGACATGATGTAGAGGGATAAACTCAAGCAATATGATGAAAACCCCATCTTTTTATCCTCGATGGCAATAATACAAATACGCGCCTCGCTACCCCTACTTTGTCACTGGGTGTGGACACCGCAAGATTGAACCCAAAACTAAGCACTTCTCCCATTGCAAGAATTACCAATCTAGTTGGCCAAACCAAACCAATAACTCGAAGAGACTTGCAAAGATATGAAATCATGCATATAAGAATTCAGAGAAGATTCAAATAATATTCATAGATAAGCTGATCATAAACCCACAATTCAACGGATCTCGACAAACACACCGCAAAAGAGTATTATATCGGATAGATCTCCATGAAGATCATGAAGAACATGGTATTGAAGAACAAAGAGAGAGAAGAAGCCATCTAGCTACTAGCTATGGACCCGAAGGTCTGTGGTGAACTACCCACGCATCATCGGAGGGGCAATGGAGTTGATGTAGATGCCCTCTGTGATCGAATCCCCCTCCGGCAGATTACCGGAAAAGGCTCCAAGATTGGATCTCACGGGAACAGAGGCTTCCGGCGGCGGAAAAGTATTTTCGTGGCTCTTTTTGGTATCCAGGGAATATTTGGGAATTTATAGGCCGAAGAATAGGGTTAGGAGGACTGCTGGGAGGCCACAAGCCAGGAGGGCGCCCCCCTAGGGGCGCGCCCTGGTGGCTGGTCGCCTCCCGGTAGGTCTCCTGCCTTCATCTCCAAGTCTGGTAGGTTTCTTCTGGTCCAAGAAAAATCATCCCAAAGATTTTATTCCGTTTGGACTCCGTTTAATATTCCTTATCTGCAATACTCAAAAACAAGGAAAAAACAGAAACTGGCACTAGGCTCTAGATTAATAGGTTAGTCCCAAAAATAATATAAAATAGCATATTAATGTATATAAAACATCCAAAACAGATAATATAATAGCATGGAACAATCAAAAATTATAGATACGTTGGAGACGTATCAGGCATCCCCAAGCTTAATTCCTGCTCGTCCTCTAGTAGGTAAATGATAAAAACAGAATTTTTGATGTGGAATGCTACCTAACATATTTATCCATGTAATATTCTTTATTGTTGCATGAATATTCAGATCCGCAAGATTCAAAACAAAAGTTTAATATTGACATAAAAACAATAATACTTCAAGCATACTAACAAGGCAATTGTGTCCTTTAGAAATAACATGGCCTCAGAAAGTTATCCCTACAAAATCATATGGTCTGGCTATGCTCCATCTTCCCCACACAAAGTATCTAAATCATGCACAACCCCGATGACATGTCAAGCAATTGTTTCACACCTTTTATGTTCTCAAACCTTTTCAACTCTCACGCAATACATGAGCGTGAGCCATGGATATAGCACTGTAGGTGGAATAGAATATGGTGGAGGTTGTAAGGAAAAAGGAGAAGATAGTCTCAGATCAACTAGGCGTATCATCGGGCTATGGAGATGCCCATCAATAGATATCAATGTGAGTGAGTAGGGATTGCCATGCAACGAATGCACTACAGCTATAAGTGTATGAAAGCTCAAAAAGAAACTAAGTGGTTGTGCGTAATGATGAAAAATTCCACTAGTTATATGAAAGTGACAAAATAGGAGACTCTCTATCATGAAGATCATGGTGCTACTTTGAAGCACAAGTGTGGAAAAAGATAGTAGCATTGTCCCTTCTCTCTTTCTCTAATTTTTTTCTTTTTTTTTATTTTGGTGGGCTTCTTTGGCCTCTTTTTTTATTTGGGCTTCATTGGCCTCTTTTATTATTTGTAAAGTCCGGAGACTCATCCCAACTTGTGAGGGAATCATAGCTTCCATCATCCTTTTCTCTCACGGGACAATGCTCTAATAATGAAGATCATCACACTTTTATTTACTTACAACTCAAGAATTACAACTCGATACCTAGAACAAAATATGACTCTATATGAATGCTTCCGGTGGTGCACCGGGATGTGCAACGATCTAGCCTAGCAAATGACATCAAAAAACGGACAAGCCATGAAAACATCATGCTAGCTATCTTACGATCATGCAAAGCAATATGAAAATGATGGTGCGTGTCATGAAAAAACGGAACAATGGAAGTTGCATGGCAATATATCTCGGAATGGCTATGGAAATGCCATAATAGGTAGGTATGGTGGCTGTTTTGAGGAAAGTATATGGTGGCTGTTTTGAGGAAGGTGGGTTTAATGTACCGGCGAAAGTTGCGCGGTACTGGAGAGGCTAGCAATGGTGGAAGGGTGAGAGTGCGTATAATCCATGGACTCAACATTAGTCATAAAGAACTCACATACTTATTGCAAAAGTCTATTAGTTATCGAAGCAAAGTATTAGACGCATGCTCCTAGGGGAGAGGTTGCTAGGAGTTAACCATCGCGCGCTCCCGACCCTCACACAATGGTTGACAATCATTAAACAAATCATGCTCCGACTTCGTTACATAATGGTTCACCATACGTGCATGCTACAGGAATCACAAACTTTAACACAAGTATTTCTACCAATTCACAATTACTCACTAGCACGACTCTCATATCACCATCTTTATATCTCAAAATTTTATGCAAGGAATCAAACTTCTCATAGTATTCAATGCACTTAATATGAAAGTTTTTATTATATCCCTCTTGGATGCCCATTATATTAGGACTAAATTCATAACCTAAACCAATTACCATGCTGTTTAAAGACTCTCAAAATAATATAAGTGAGGTACGAGAGTTCAATTATTTCAATAAAATAAAACACCACCGTGCTCTAAAAAGATATAAGTGAAGCACTAGAGCAACATTGCCCAGCTCAAAAGATATAAGTGAAGCACATACAGTATTCTAATAAATTCACGATTAATGCGTGTCTCCCTCAAAAGTTGTGTGCAGCAAGGATGATTGTGGCAAACTAAAAATCAAGGACTCATATCATACAAGACGCTCCAAGCAAAACACATATCATGTGGTGAATAAAAATATAGCCTCAAGTAAATTTACCGATGGATTGAAGACGAAAGAGGGGATGCCTTCCGGGGCATCCCCAAGCTTAGGCTCTTTGGTATCCTTGAATATGGCTTGAGGTGCCTTGGGCATCCCCAAGCTTAGGCTCTTGCCACTCCTTATTCCATTGTCCATCAAATCTTTACCCAAAACTTGAAAACTTCACAACACAAAACTCAACAGAAAACTCGTGAGATCCGTTAGTATAAGAAAAATAAATCACCACTTTAGGTACTGTTGTGAACTCATTATTTATTTATATTGGTGTAATATCTAATGTATTCCAACTTCTCCATGGTTCATACCCCCCGATACAACCCATAGATACATCAAAATAAGCAAACAACACAAAGAAAACAGAATCTGTCTAAAACAGAACAGTCTGTAGAAATCTATAGACTTAGAATACTTCTGTAACTCCAAAAATTCTGAAAAATTAGTAAAATCAGGAAAATTTGTATATCAATGTTGTGTAAAAATTTCAGATCAAAATCACGTTCCAGTGAATTTACAAAATTCCTGGACTGAGAGCAAAAGTTTCTGTTTTTCAGCAAAATCAAATCACAAACACCGTAGACCATCCCAAAGGTCTTACTTGGCTCAAACACTAATTAAAACAAGAAAACAAAATTATTACAGAGGTAATAATGTGTAAAGTACTCAAAAAAATAAGCAAAAACAAAAGAATAAAAATAAAATTGGATTGCCTCCCAACAAGCGCTATTGTTTAACGCCCCTAGCTAGGCATAACGCAATAGATCTAGGTATTGTCATCTTTGGTATGCAATCCATAAGTAGCTCTCATAATAGATTCATAAGGTAACTTTATTTTGTTTCTAGGAAAGTGTTTCATGCCTTTCCTTAATGGAAATTGGAATCTAATGTTTCCTTCTTTCATATCAATAATTGCACCGATTGTTCTAAGGAAAGGTCTACCAAGAATAATAGGACATGTAGGATTGCAATCTATATCAAGAACAATGAAATCTACGGGCACATAATTTCTATTTGCAACAATAAGAACATCATTAATCGTTCCCATAGGTTTCTTAATGGAGGAATCCGCTAGATGCAAATTTAAAGAGCAATCATCAAATTCATGGAAACCTAGCACATCACATAAAGTTTTCGGAATCGTGGAAACGCTAGCACCCAAATCACACAAAGCATGGAAATCATAATCTTTAATTTTAATCTTAATAGTAGGTTCCCACTCATCATAAAGCTTCCTAGGTATAGAAACTTCCAACTCAAGTTTTTCTTCAAAAGATTTCATCATAGCATCCACAATATGTTTAGTAAAAGCTTTATTTTGATTATAAGCATGCGGAGAATTCAACATGGATTGCAAGAAGGAAATACAATCAATCAAAGAACAACTATCATAATTAAAGTACTTGAAATCCAAAAGAGTGGGTTCATTGCTATTTAAAGTTTTGACCTCTTCAATCCCACTTTTATCAATCTTAGCATTAAGATCTATAGACTCCGAATCATTGGGACGCCTTTTAACTAAAGTTGACTTATCTCCAGTCCCATATTTATCAAGATTTATATTAGAAAAACAAAGATTCAATAGGAGTCACATCAATCACTTTAAGATCTTCATCAATATTATCACGAGAACACACTTTTTCAAGCCATTCACGCTTAGCACGCATTCTAGCGGTTCTTTCCTTACACTCATCAATAGAAATCCTCATAGCTTTTAAAGACTCATTAATATCATGCTTGGGTGGAATAGATCTAATTTTCAAAGAATCAATCTCAAGCGAAATTCTATCAACGTTCCTAGCCAAATCATCAATCTTGAGCAATTTTTCTTCAATCATAGCATTGAAACCCTTTTGCGAACTAATAAATTCTTTAATATTATTCTCAAGATCAGAGGGCATCTTATTATAATTTCCATAAGAATTGTTGTAGGAATTGCCATAATTATTAGAGGAATTACTAGGAAACGGCCTAGGAGTAAAATTACCTCTATACGCGTTATTACCAAAATTGTTCCTACCAACAAAATTCACATCTATAGATTCATTATTATTTCCAATCAAAGAAGACAAAGGCATATCATTAGGATCAATAGGAGCACTCTTACTAGCAAACAATTTCATTAATTCATCCATCTTTTCACTCAAAGAATTTATTTCTTCAATAGCATGCACTTTTTTACTAGTAGGAGATTTTCGGTATGCCATTGAGAGTAATTTGCCATAATATTATCTAGGAGTTTAGTAGCTTCTCCTAATGTGATTTCCATAAAAGTACCACCCACGGCGGAATCTAAAAGATTCCTAGAAGCAAAATTCAATCCCGCATAAAAAAATTGTATAATCATCCATAAACTCAAACCATGCGTGGGGCAATTTCTAATCATAAGTTTCATCCTCTCCCAAGATTGTGCAACATGCTCATGATCAAGTTGCTTAAAATTCATTATATCGTTCCTAAGGGAGATGATCTTAGCGGGCGGAAAGTACTTGGAAATAAAAGCATCTTTAAACTTATTCCATGAATCAATACTATTTTTAGGCAAAAATGAAAACCAAGTTTTAGCACGATCTCGTAGTGAGAACGGAAATAGCTTCAATTTAACAATATCATTATCCACATCTTTCTTCTTTTGCATATGACACAACTCAACGAAAGTATTTAGATGGGATGCGGCATCTTCACTAGGAAGGCCAAAAAATTGTTCTTTCATAACAAGATTAAGCAAAGCGGTATTAATTTCATAAGATTCCGCACTAGTGGCGGGAGCAATCGGAGTACTAATAAAATCATTATTATTAGTATTGGAGAAGTCACACAACTTGGTATTCTCTTGAGTCATCGTGACAAAGCAAGCAATCTAGCACACAAGCAAACAAAAAGCAAACGAAAATACGAACGGAAGAAGGGCGAATAAAAAGGCAAATCTTTTTGGTTTTTTCTGAAAATCGTTTTAGAAGTGGGGGAGAGGAAAACGAGAGGCAAATGGCAAATAATGTAAATGCAAGAGATGAGTTTGTGATGGGTACTTGGTAGGCTTGATGTATATCTCCCCGGCAACGGCGCCAGAAATCCTACTTGCTACTTCTTGAGCTTGCGTTGGTTTTGCCTTGAAGAGGAAAGGGTGATGCAGCAAAGTAGATAAGTATTTCCCTCAGTTGTTGAGAACCAAGGTATCAATCCAGTAGGAGATACAAGCAAGTCCCCAATCTTTGCACCTACACAAACAATCAAACTCTTGCACCCAACGCTAAAAGTGGTTGTCAATCCCTTCACGGTTATTTGCAAGGATGAGATCTGATAGAGATAGATATAAAAGATTGCTAAAACAAAAAGTGAAACAAAAGTAAAAAGAATGCAGCGAGGTATTTTTGGTATTTTTGGTTTATAGATCTGAAAATATAATATGGAAAATAGACCCGGGGGCCATAGGTTTCACTAGAGGCTTCTCTCATGAAGGAAAATAATACGGTGGGTGAACAAATTACTGTCGAGCAATTGATAGAAAAGCGCATAGTTATGACGATATCCAAGGCAATGATTATGCATATAGGCATCACGTCCGTGTCAAGTAGACCGAAACGATTCTGCATCTACTACTATTACTCCACACATCGACCGACTCCTGCCTGCATCTAGAGTATTAAGTTCATGAAGAACAGAGTAATGCATTAGGTAATATGACATGATGTAGAGGGATAAACTCAAGCAATATGATGAAAACCCCATCTTTTTATCCTCGATGGCAACAATACAAATACGTGCCTCGCTATCCCTACTTTGTCACTGGGTGAGGACACCGCAAGATTGAACCCAAATCTAAGCACTTCTCCCATTGCAAGAATTACCAATCTAGTTGGCCAAACCAAACCAATAACTCGAAGAGACTTGCAAAGATATGAAATCATGCATATAAGAATTCAGAGAAGATTCAAATAATATTCATAGATAAGCTGATCATAAACCCACAATTCATCGGATCTCGACAAACACACCGCAAAAGAGTATTACATCAGATAGATCTCAATGAAGATCATGAAGAACATGGTATTGAAGAACAAAGAGAGAGAAGAAGCCATCTAGCTACTAGCTATGGACCCTAAGGTCTGTGGTAAACTACTCACGCATCATCGGAGGGGTGCTACTTCTTGAGCATGCGTTGGTTTTCCCTTGAAGAGGAAAGGGTGATGCAGCAAAGTAGATAAGTATTTCCCTCAGTTGTTGAGAACCAAGGTATCAATCCAGTAGGAGATACAAGCAAGTCCCCAATAGATGTACCTACACAAATAATCAAACACTTGCACCCAACGCTATAAAGGGGTTGTCAATCCCTTCACGGTTACTTGCAAGGATGAGCTCTGATAGAGATAGATAGATATGATTGCTAAAACGAAAAGTAAAACAAAAGTAAAAAAAGATTGCAGCTAAGTATTTTTGGTATTTTTGGTTTATAGATCTGAAAATATAATGTGGAAAATAGACCCGGGGGGCATAGGTTTCACTAGATGCTTCTCTCATGAAGGAAAATAATACGGTGGGTGAACAAATTACTGTCGAGCAATTGATAGAAAAGCAAATAATTATGAAGGTATCCAAGGCAATGATTATGCATATAGGCATCATGTCCGTGTCAAGTAGACCGAAACGATTCTGCATCTACTACTATTACTCTACACATCGACCGACTCCTACCTTCATCTAGAGTATAAGTTCATGAAGAAAAGAGTAACGCATTAGGTAAGATGACATGATGTAGAGGGATAAACTCAAGCAATATGATGAAAACCCCATCTTTTTATCCTCGATGGCAACAATACAAATACGTGCCTCGCTACCCCTACTTTGTCACTGGATGAGGACACTGCAAGATTGAACCCAAAACTAAGCACTTCTCCCATTGCAAGAATTACCAATCTAGTTGGCCAAACCAAACCAATAACTCGAAGAGACTTGCAAAGATATGAAATCATGCATATAAGAATTCAGAGAAGATTCAAATAATATTCATAGATAAGCTGATCATAAACCCACAATTCATCGGATCTCGACAAACACACCGCAAAAGAGTATTACATCGGATAGATCTCAATGAAGATCATGAAGAACATGGTATTGAAGAACAAAGAGAGAGAAGAAGCCATCTAGCTACTAGCTATGGACCCGAAGGTCTGTGGTAAACTACTCACGCATCATCGGAGGGGCAATGGAGTTGATGTAGATGCCCTCCGTGATCGAATCCCCCTCCGGCAGATTACCGGAAAAGGCTCCAAGATTGGATCTCACGGGAACAGAGGCTTCCGGCGGCGGAAAAGTATTTTCGTGGCTCTTTTTAGTATCCAGGGAATATTTGGGAATTTATAGGCCGAAGAATAGGGTTAGGAGGGCTGCCGTGGGGCCACAAGCCAGGGGGGCACGCCCCCCCTAGGGCGCGCCCTGGTGGCTTGTGACGCCACGGCAGGTCTCCTGCCTTCATCTCCAAGTTTGCTGGGTTTCTTCTGGTCCAAGAAAAATCATTCCGAAGATTTTATTCCGTTTGGACTCCGTTTAATATTCCTTATCTGCAATACTGAAAAACAAGGAAAAAAATAGAAACTGGCACTAGGCTCTAGATTAATAGGTTAGTCCCAAAAATAATATAAAATAGCATATTAATGCATATAAAACATCCAAAACAGATAATATAATAGCAGGGAACAATCAAAAAATATAGATACGTTGGAGACGTATCAAGGGGCAATGGAGTTGATGTAGATGCCCTCCGTGATCGAATCCCCCTCCGGCAGATTACCGGAAAAGGCTCCAAGATTGGATCTCACGGGAATAGAGGCTTCCGGCGGCGGAAAAGTATTTTCGTGGCTCTTTTTGGTATCCAGGGAATATTTGGGAATTTATAGGCCAAAGAATAGGGTTAGGAGGACTGCTGGGGGGCCACAAGCCAGGAGGGCGTGCCCCCCTAGGGGCGCGCCCTGGTGGCTTGTCGCCTCCCGGCAGGTCTCCTGCCTTCATCTCCAAGTCTGGTAGGTTTCTTCTGGTCCAAGAAAAATTATCCCGAAGATTTTATTCCGTTTGGACTCCGTTTAATATTCCTTATCTGCAATACTCAAAAACAAGGAAAAAACAGAAACTGGCACTAGGCTCTAGATTAATAGGTTAGTCCCAAAAATAATATAAAATAGCATATTAATGTATATAAAACATCCAAAACAGATAATATAATAGCATGGAACAATCAAAAATTATAGATACGTTGGAGATGTATCAGAGATGTGTATGATATAGAATTTGCATTAGAATACAAAATGCGCAAGATGGGATCATCACTTTCCCTACATCTATAGAAACACTAGATATGCTCAACAAGATCCACAAGAGGCAAGGAAGACAAATGGATAAACAAAATCCAATGTAAAGATGATTTAGCAATTTCTACCACATAAAGGAATAAAAATTGTAAAAGGACACGAAGTATTAGGAAGTAATTCCCATTGGTAGGTTGTAAAGATATCCAATATCATCTTCACATATAAAACATAAGCAAATGACACTTGTAGAGCTCACATGCCACCTAGGAACAAGATAATTTACAATATCAAATCTAAGTGGCAATACCTTAAATGTACACATTTTATGGGCTTGTAATATGCACATAGCATATTACTCCCCCATAATGTGATAAACCAAAATAATCAACAAGTGGCAAATGAAATCCAACAAGAGATAATTAATGGACCATTTAGAATTTGAATTTCTCATGAGAAGACATACCACATAGAAGCTAGATAATCTTGTAATATCAATACTAAGTGGTATTCCTCATGTACACACATTTTTAGGATCGTGAAGTGCACAAAGCACATCACTCCCCCAAAATGGGATAACCCATTAATCTCTCAAAAGAGCCAACTAAGATACAACCAAGATGCAAAAAAGGCTCAATACAAGACTCACACATACATGATGTGCAACCCACAATACATACTTGATTACTCAATGTAAACAAATAGGAAGCACAACATATACAAGCACATGCAAGGTACAAAACCACAACATGCAAAGGGGAAAGTAACTATCAATGTAAACAATTAAAGTATAAGTTACCGCAAGGAGGCAAATTGGATATAAGATAGAAAATCGATAATCCAAATGACCTGGCTTGAGATAATATGGATGATGAAGATCCCTTAATTCTTCATGATGTAGCCAAGTCTAGAAAGCCCTACATCCACACCTATTGATCAAGTTTGAGCTTGTTGGTCCCCAACCAAGTTGGGTCCTAAGAGGTTAGTCACAATAGGCTTGGCAACCCAAATGGTTCTTTTCTAGACACCATTTTGAGTACCAACAAACTTGGCAAACACATTGCCAACCTTATCCTTACCAAGAGAATATATATCATCAATAATAACTGGGTTGGATAAGTTACCATTCGTGCATGAAGAAGCAAGGTGACCCTTCTCACGAGATAAGTAGCAACATCTACTCTTTACTTTGTTCTCAATTGATTATCAACTTGAGGAGTGTTGACTTGAGTCTTCTTGGGAAGTGGCCTTTTTTCAACTTGTGGTTGAGCATGAGATTGAACTTGTGGCCTCTTCCCTTGTTGCTTGTCACTAATGGCCTTCTTCTTCAATGGGAAAGATCTAACATGATGCCCTTCAATTTTGCACTTGAAGCAAACAATCTTGGCCGAATTCTTGACTTGTTATTGGCCCTTCTTCTTGTTCATCTTGGACTTCTTCTTCTTATTGGAGTTGAATCCAAGTCCACCTTTGTCATTGGGAGATTTTTGCACACTCAAGATATTGTTGAGTGTGGACTTCCCTTCATGACTCTTTTCCAAGTCTTTCTTAAAAGAAGTGGCTTGGGCCTTGAGCTCTTTGATTTACTCTACATGGTTAGTATCAACACAAGTACTAGAGGAAGTATAAGCTTCATCGTTAGAGCAACAAGGCAAGGAAAGTAATTCATTGCAAGATGTAGCAACATTATGAGTAGATAAATTACGAGGACTAGCACATGGCAATGTAGCATTTTGACAAGAAGTAGGGCTAATATCCACATGAGGCTCACTTGATGTTACCTTGGTAGTAATAGCCTCATGAGCTAACTTTAGAAAATTATGGGATACAAGAAGATCACCATGAGAGCTTGAGAGCTTTTCATGACTTTCTTCCAATTCCCCATAATTACTAGATAGCAACTCAAGTTGAGCCCTTAGCTCAACATTCTCCTTTAACATGGATGCTTCACCAGAAATAGAGTTAGTAGAACAAGCATCATCATTAGCAACAAGAGGAGAAGGCAACTTGGCAGCTCTTTTAAATATGAAGCTTCAAGTTGAGCATGAGACTTGGTGAGTTTGATGAGCGAACTCTTAATGGCCTTAGAGCCATTTTCGAGGTGCTGAAAGTCCTCAAGGAGTCTAGCATGTGCAAGTTTAAGCTTATCATTTTTAATTTTAAAATCATTAACCACCACAAGAGCTCTATCATGAGATTCCTTCACTCTAGATAATTCTAGAGCAAAAGTCTCCTCAAGAGATTCCTTGGTGGTTTGTTCTTCCTCAAGAGCTTGAGAAAGATCCCCTCTCTCATTTGCGTACTCACGCTCATGACCTTCTATTTTTCTCAATGGTGACCTCAAGCTCCTCAAGATGAGCTTCCAACTCCTCAATGTATTTCTTGTCCTCAATGGCAATAGACATGATTTCTATGAAGTTGGAACGAGCAATTTTATTCTTATGAAGAGCTTTAAAAATAATTTCACCCTGAATTTTTAAGGAAGCAATATTATCACCCTCTTCATCAATAAGCTCATCCTCATTATTATCAACATCATCATGAGAAATATTGGGGTTCAAAGTAGGAGATACCTTTGAAGCCTTAGCCATAAGACAAAAGTGAGAAACAATAGATGATGATGTAGGATCCCTTGAAGCACCATTCAAGACCACATCTTGTTCCATGGAGTGTTGGGTTTCCTCTAAATTGTTAGCACAACAACTCGAGGAAATAGATACATTTTTATCAAGGCAACAAGACATCGCAATCATATCATCATGAGATTTAGTCAAGCAATTTCTACAAGATATGCAAGGACTATCAACACAAGCATGTGAAACATTTAGGGTCCTCGAAGTGTTAAAGTACAAAGAAGAAGCATTGCAATAAGATAGTGATGAAGGATCATCAACAATAAGCCCACTATCATCATTGCAATGATCAACACTACTCACCATATCATTACATTGTGGAAATCCACATGTAGGTGAACTAGAACAAGTTGAGAAGACAACACGATCGGAGGTGGAGAGAGAGCAATCATCCCTACATATCTTGGACACACCATATTTATCTTGAAGCTTTGTCCACAACTCATGAGAATACCGGAACGACATGAGTTGAAATATAACTACATTGCTCAAAGCATCGAAAAGCACATTAGAAGCTTCAGCATTGAGATAAGAGTTTTTCTCATCCTCTAAATATAGGTTTTGAGAATCCTTTGGAGGAGAAAAACCCATATCTACAATTTGCTCTAAAGTTGGGTCCATGACCCTAAAGAGATTAAGCATATGATTTACCCGCCTGGGGGAGAGGTAGTACCGCTTGAGAGGTACTACCGCTCTCTACTACCGCTTGATACGTCCATTTTGCATCATGATTTTCTAATGTTATTTATAATGTTTTTATGCATAATAATGCTTTAGGGAGTGATTATAATGCCTTTTCTCTCATAATATGCAAGGTTTACACAAAGAGGGAGAATACCGGCAGCTGGAATTCTGGACCTAAAAAAGCATATCAGAGATACCTATTCTGCACATCTCCAAATAAGCTGAAACTTCACGGAGAATTATTTTGGAATATATGAAAAATACTGGAGCAAATAACCGCCGGAGGGGGGCCACCTGGTGAGCACTAGACACCAAGGCCCTGGTGGGTTGTGCTCAGCCCAGCCCACCTCCGGTGCCCATCTTCTGGTACGTAAGGTCTTTTGACCTAGAAAAAATAAGGAGAGGATTTTCGGGACGGAACGCCGCCGTCTCGAGTCGGAACTTGGGCAGGAGCACTTTTTCCCTTCGACGGAGCGATTCCGCCGGGGGAACTTCCCTCCCGGAGGGGGAAATCGAAGCCATCATCATCACCAACAACCCTCTCATCTTTGGGAGGCCAATCTTCATCAACATCTTCAACAACACCAACTCCTCTCAAACCCTAGTTCATCTCTTGTGTTCAATCTTTGTACCGGAACCTCAGATTGGTACCTGTGGGTTACTAGTAGTGTTGATTACATCTTGTAGTTGATTACTATATGGTTTATTTGGTGGAAGATTATATGTTCAGATCCATTATGCCATTTAATACCCCTCTGATCTTGAGCATGAATATTATTTGTGAGTAGTCATGTTGCAAGTAATGTTGAGGTCATGGGAGGAGTCATGTTGCAAGTAATCATGTGAATTTGATATGCGTTCGATATTTTGAATGATATAGCACCCGATGAAAAAGATAAACATAGACCCGTAGTTGGCATGTCTGTTGTCTCAGTTAAAATGGGAGATCATTGCTATCATGGTTTATGTGATGTGGGTGCTGGTGTGAGTGCTATTCCTTTTACCTTATACCAAAAATTATGAATGATATAGCACCCGCCGAAATAGAAGACATTGATGTTACTATTAAACTTTCTAATAGAGACACCATCACACCACTTGGGGTTGTTAGAGATGTTGAAGTCTTGTGTGGGAAAATAAAATACCCTACTGAGTTTCTAGTTCTTGGTTCCCCACAAGATGACTTTTGTCCCATTATCTTTGGTAGACCTTTCTTGAACATCGACAATGCTAAGATAGATTGTGAAAAACAAATTGTCGGTGTTAGATTTGGTGATATGTCTCATGAGTTTAATTTTTCCAAGTTTAGTAGACAACCTGGTGATAAAGAATTAACTAGTAAGGATGAAATAATTGGTCTTGCTTCTATTGTCATACCTCCTACTGATCCACTAGAACAATATTTGCTAGACCATGAAAATGATATGCACTTGCATGAAAGAAATGAAATAGATAAAAAATTCTATGAGCAACAGCCTCTCCTAAAACACAATTTGCCTATTGAAACTCTAGGAGGTCCTCCTCCACCTAAAGGTGATCATGTGTTAGAATTAAAACATTTGCCTGACACTTTGAAGTATGCTTATCTTGATGAGAAAAAGATATATCATGTTATTATTAGTGCTAACCTTTCAGAACATGAAGAAGAAAGATTATTAAAAATTCCGAGGAAGCACCGGGATGCTATTGGAAATACTCTTGATGATCTTAAGGGCATTAGTCCCACTGTATGTCAGCACATGATTCATATGGAACCTGATGCTAAACCCGTTGTTGATCACCAACGACGATTGAATCCTAAGATGAAAGAAGTGGTAAGAACTAAAATATTAAAGCTTCTTGAAGCAGGTATAATCTATCCCATAGCTGATAGTAGATGGGTAAGTCCCGTTTATTGTGTCCCTAAGAAGGGAGGTATTACTGTTGTTCCTAATGATAAAAATGAACTCATCCCATAGAGAATTGTCACTGGCTATAGAATGGTAATTGATTTTAGAAAATTAAATAAAGCTACTAGAAAATATCATTACCCTCTGTCTTTCATTGATAAAATGCTAGAAAGATTATCTAAGCACACACATTTTTGTTTTCTGGATGGATATTCTGGTTTCTCTCAAATACCTATATCACAATCTGATCAAGAGAAAACCACCTTTACTTGTCCTTTTGGAACCTATGCTTATAGATGTATGCCTTTTGGTTTATGCAATGCACCTGCTACCTTTCAAAGATGTATGACTGCTATATTCTCTGATTTTTGTGAAAAGATTGTGGAGGTTTAAATGGATGATTTCTCCGTTTACGGAACTTCTTTTGATGATTGCTTAAGCAACCTTGATTGAGTTTTGCAGAGATGTGAACAAACTAATCTCATCTTGAATTGGGAGAAGTGCCACTTTATGGTTAATGAAAGTATTGTCTTGGGGCATAAAATATCTGAACGAGGTATTGAGGTGGATAAAGCTAAAGTTGATGCAGTTGAGAAATGCCATGTCCTAAAGGTATTAAAGGTATTCAGAGTCTCCTTGGTCATGTTGGTTTCTATAGGAGGTTCATTAAAGACTTCTCAAAAATTTCTAGGCCTCTTACTAATCTTTTACAAAAGGATATTCCATTTGTTTTTGATGACGATTGTGTAGAAGCCTTTGAAACACTCAAGAAATCCTTAACTTCTGCGCCTATTGTTCAACCACCTGATTGGAAACTGCCTTTTGAAATTATGCGTGATGCTAGTGATTATGTTGTTGGTGCTGTTCTAGGACAAAGAGTTGATAAGAAATTAAATGTTATCCATTATGCTCGGAAAACTCTAGACAGTGCCCAACGAAATTATGCTACTACTGGAAAAGAATTTTTAGCAGTTGTGTTTGCTTGTGATAAATTTAAATCCTACATTATTGATTCCAAAGTCATTGTTCACACCGATCATGCTGCTATAAAATATCTTATGGAAAAGAAAGATGCTAAACCTAGACTCATTAGGTGGGTTCTCTTGCTTCAAGAATTTGATTTACATATCACTGATAGGAAGGGAGCTGAGAACCACGTAGCTGATAACTTGTCTAGGTTAGAAAATATTCTTGATGACCCACTACCTATTGATGATAGTTTTCCTGATGAGCAGTTAGCTGCAATAAATGTTTCTCAAAACACTCCTTGGTATGCTGATTATGCTAACTACATTGTTGCTAAATATATACCACCTAGTTTCACATACCAACAAAAGAAAAAATTCTTCTATGATTTGAGATATTACTTTTGGGATGACCCACATCTTTATAAAGAAGGGGTAGATGGTATCATTAGACGTTGTGTACCTGAGCATGAACAGGAACAAATCCTACGGAAATGTCATTCCAAAGCTTATGGAGGACATCATGCGGGAGATAGAACTGCTCACAAGGTATTGCAATCTGGTTTGTATTGGCCTACTCTCTTCAAGGATGCATGTAAGTTTGTCTTGTCTTGTGATGAATGTCAAAGAATTGCTAATATCGGTAAGCGTCAGGAAATGCCTATGAATTATTCACTTGTTGTTGAACCATTTGAGGTCTGGGGTTTTGATTATATGGGACCTTTTCCTTCCTCTAATGGGTATACTCATATTTTGGTTGCCATTGATTATGTTACTAAGTGGGTAGAAGCTATTCCAACTAGTAGTGCTGATCATAACACCCCCATTAAAATGCTTAAAGAAGTTATCTTCTCGAGGTTTGGAGTCCCTAGATATTTAATGACTGATGGTGGTTCACACTTTATTCATGGTGCTTTCCGTAAGATGCTTGCTAAATATGATGTTAACCATAGAATTGCATCACCCTATCATCCTCAATCTAGTAGTCAAGTGGAACTTAGCAATAGAGAAATAAAATTAATATTACAAAAAACCGTCAATAGGTCTCGAAAGAATTGGTCTAAGAAACTAGATGATGCACTTTGGGCCTATAGAACAGCTTATAAAAATCCTATGGGTATGTCTCCATACAAAATGGTATATGGAAAAGTTTGTCATTTGCCTATAGAGTTAGAACATAAAGCATTTTGGGAAATTAAAGAACTCAATTATGATTTCAAACTTGCCGGTGATAAGAGGTTATTTGATATTAGCTCACTAGATGAATGGAGAACCCAAGCTTATGAAAATGCCAAACTATTCAAAGAAAAAGTTACAAGATGGCATGACAAAAGAATCCAAAAGCAGGAATTCAAAGTTGGAGAATATGTTCTTTTGTACAACTCTCGTTTTAGATTTTTTGCAGGAAAGCTTCTTTCCAAATGGGAAGGACCATATGTTATCGAAGAGGTTTATCATTCTGGAGCTATCAGGATTAATAATGCCGAAGGTACTAACCCGAAGGTGGTCAATGGACAAAGAATTAAACACTATATCTCAGGTACGCCTATCCATGTTGAAAGCAATATTATCCAAACCATGACACCGGAGGAACACATAAAAGAAACCTTCCGAAACACTCCAGAATTCTGAAAAAGAGGAGGTGCGTGATACGGTAAGTAAACGGACTCTGAAAAATCCGCAAAATTATTTTCTGTCAGTTTTGGAATATTACAAAAATTAGGAAAATAAGAAATAAAAAGGAAAGCAACCGAGGTGAGCACCATACACCAGGGCGCGCCAGCCCTGCCAGGTGCGCCCTGGTGGGTTGTGCCCACCTGGGACACCTTCCCGACTCCGTTTTCCTTCCATATTCTTGCTCCCAAGATAAAAAAAAATTCTTTATATACACCCCTGATTGTTTTGACCACCGCATCGTAGAAAAATCCCCTGTTCTTGTTTCGTGCTATTTTCCTGACAGGCCTGAAAATATGTCTTCTCAAGATTCAGAGGGGGAGAGCTATGTTGCTGACTATATTGCAAACCCTAAGATCTATGGAGAGGTGGATCATATGGATGGACCCCAGATGAGGAGGAAGACGCCGCCATGAAGGAAACAAAGGATGATAGCTCTCAGGAAGAGGATGACCCACTACCTCAACCCGGAGACATGCATGTGGAATTCAAGAAGTCAAGCCTCCCTAAAGGATACAAACGTGAGGTTCAATTTATTCCATCTCGTTTTCTGTAGGAGAGCAAGGTGACATTATGCAAAAATATATTAAAGCTCCAGTTAGAGAATGAGAATCTAAGGGAGGAAAATTTTATGCTCAAATATAAGTTTAAGAAGAAGACCACTTCATCACCACCACCTTCATCATCTTCACCACCAAAGGAGACTTGAGTACACGGGTATTGGCATTCCCCTTGGCTTGAGCCAAGCTTGGTGGAGATGCCCCGGTATCGTATCACCATCACTTTTATTTACCTTTACCTATTTTAGTTCGATCCTTAGCTCTTTCGTGATTTAGTTGAATAAAAGTTTAGTATGATCTATTTTCGAGTGCTAGTTTCGTGATCTATCTTTCTCTGTAATCGAGTGTGAGTTATATAATAAAGTTTAGTTTGAGCTTTTGCTTCCTTACTTTCTTGTTGCAATCAAAATAAAAAGGAAATAAATGAAAAGGATCATATGCTAATCTTATGGTAAGTAATGACATCTGAAAGCACAATATGCTCCCTTGGTGGTTTTGATAATTCATGACAACATACATTGTCTCTTGGACTAATACTTTTATCTAGTGTATTTCAGATAAAGTCCACAGAGAAGGTTGGCTAAGGATTGTGAAGAGCATCCCCAAGAAGAAGAAGGAGAAGGAAATGGATTGGCAAAGCTTCAAGCAAGAGGACTCTAAATTTTACTTTGTGAGAAATCACTTTGAGTCCATAGGAAAGCCAATACTATTAAAAGGGGGTAAGGTACTGTTGGTGAACAATATGCTCCATGTGCACAAGTGACAGTCACCAAAAACACCCACAAGCTCTTCCACAAAAGTCTGTCCAAGCCTATCATGAAAATCGGTGCTGCCAATATGTCCCACTCGGTCCCACAGATTCCCACCTCAGACATACCCATGCCAAACCCTAGATCTTCGGTGCAACCGATTCTGCTTCGGTGCCACCGAGTTTAGCTTGCCAACTTTCTGTTACCTCGATTCTTAAAATCGGAATTTCTGAGATTTTGGATCGGCGTCACCAAGTTGTGGAAACTGACCATTGGTCACCTTATCGGTACTGCCAAGATCTTTGTATCGGTCTCACCGAGATTCAAAAGTTGCTACCTTTGGAGCAACTCGGTACCACCGAGTTTTATACTTCGGTGTCACCGAGTTGGTCACTTTAGGTGTAACGGTTGGATTTTTTGGGATGCCTATATATACGCCTTCACCACCACCCACTCGAAAGAGAAGCACTCAGAACTATTCCATACTTGCCCCATCCAATTTTCTGAGAGAGAGCCACCTACTCATGTGTTGAGATCAAGCCATTCCACTCCATCCATATGAATCTTGATCTCTATCCTCCCCAAGTTGCTTTCCACCAAATCAATCTCTTCCACCAAAGCCAAATCTGTGAGAGACTGATTGTGTGTTGAGGAGTCTATCATCTTGAAGCACAAGAGCAAGGAGTTCATCGACATTACCGAGCCTATTACCTTTTGGAGGGTGGTGCCTCCTAGATTGGTTAGGTGTCACTTGGGAGCCTCCTACTTCGTGTTGTGGAGTTGAACCAAGAATTTTGTACGGGCAAGGAGATCGCCTACTTCGTGAAGATCTACCCATAGTGAGGCTAGTCCTTCGTGGACGGAAGTCGTTATGGAACAGTCAAGGTTGCTACTTCGTGGACCCTTATGGGTGGAGCCCTCCGTGGACTCTCGCGACCGTTACCCTCAGTGGGTTGAAGACTCCATAAACATGGATGTACGATAGCGCCACCTATCAGAACCACGGGAAAAATCCTTGCGTCTCCAAATTGCGTTTGATCTTCCTATCTCCACTCTCTCTTACATGTGCTTGTATTACTTTCCGCTGCCATACTTGTTGACTAGCATGTGTAGGGTGCATTAGACTTGTTATAATTGCTAAAAACTGCCCACCAATTAACTTGGGAAAAGGTTAGGTTTTAATTCTTGCAAGTAGTCTATTCACCCCCCCTCTAGACATACACTTCTAGTGATCCTACAAGTGGTATCAAAGCGTTGGTCTCCATTGCATCGGTTTCATCACCGTGGAGGAAGATGGATGTGTCTAGTTTGGAGAGTTTGAGTTGTAGAGTGCCTATTCTTGATGGGGAGTACTATAGTCAATGGAAATATAAGATGCTTGAGCTATTCAATGAATTTCATTTGAGCAAGTATGTTAAGAATCCCTATGTACCTCCCATTGATCCTTTACATCCCACACACGAAGAGGAAATTGATATGCTATGCAATCTTAGAACTATTAATCTTATCATTAGAGGATTGCCTAGGATTGTGCTTAATCAAATGAAGAATTTTGAATGTTCTTATACTTTGTGGAATGATTTGGAGAAACGATATCCAAGTTAATCATTGAGTAATCTTGATGAAGTTCTTCATAAGACTATTGTCTTTCACAAAATGATGCCTAGTGATCCCAAGTTTCATGACTATCTATTTGAGCTTAGAGACCTCATGCGTGCTAAAGGAGATGTTATAACTATCAACAACATCATTGTAGAAGCCATTCGCATTCATAATCTTGAACATTGTCATGATCACAACCCTAACGAATCTCTTGTTCCTTGTGACGAGGATTTCCCACTTGATGATGACAATGTGGAACATGGCTACTATGATGAAGACGAGTTGTTCGACATCGAGCATGAGAAGATCATGAAGAATCTAAGTCTCATGGCAAATTTCAAGGATTACATGTCTGGAGGAAAAGAGTGGATTCTCGATAGTGGATGTACCGATCATATGACCGGAGATAGAGAGATGTTTGAAGAGATCACACCAAACCATGGACCGCGAAGGTATGTAACTTTTGGACATAACTCCAAGGGTAAGGTACTTGGTCTTGGTAAGGTGGTCATATCCCATGATAGCTCTATTCAAAACGCCATGATTGTTGAATCCCTTGGCTACAATCTTCTTTCCGTATCTAGACTTGCCGACTTTGGTTTTAATGTGCTATTTACGAAAATAGATTGCCAAGTGTTTCGTCAAGATAATCATAACATGGTCTTTACTGGTTTCCGTAGAGGTGATCTATATATTGTCGATTTCACTAAGAGATTCAAACCTCGTACTTGTCTTATTGCAAAATCTTCTAAAGGTTGGATTTGGCATAGAAGACTAGGACATGTTGGCATGCGTAATCTAGACAAGCTTATCAAAGGTGATCATATACTTGGTGTTTAAGATGTTATCTTTGACAAAGATAGACTTTGTAGTGCTTGTCAAGCTGGAAAGCAAGTAGGTGGAAGTCATCCCGTAAAGAATATCATGACTGCTAGGAGACCACTCGAGTTACTTCACATGGATCTTTTTGGCCCCAATGCTTACAAGAGCCTCGGTGGAAATTCCTATGGTCTAGTCATAGTTGATGATTTTTCCAGATTTACGTGGGTATTCTTTCTTGATGATAAGTCGCAGGTACAAAAGATCTTCAAGAACTTCACTCGCAAAGCGCAAAATCAGTTTGAGGTGAAGATCAAGAAGGTTCGGAGCGATAGCGGATCGGAGTTCAAGAACACCCATGTAGATACCTTTCTTGACGAAGAAGGTGTTTCATATGAGTTCTTGGCTACGTACACGCCTCACCAAAATGGAGTTGTTGAGAGGAAGAACCGGACTCTTATTGAGATGGCAAGAACAATGGTTGACGAATACAAGACGCCAAGACACTTTTGGGCAGAAGCCGTGGAAACAGCATGTCATGCCACAAACCGACTCTACTTGCACAAGCTTCTCGGTAAAATGGCATACGAGCTTCTCACCGGTAACAAACCCCAAGTTGGATACTTTTGGGTATTCGTCTCAAGGTGCTACATTCTTGATAAGCATCGTCGTACTAAATTTGCTCCTAAATCTCATGAAGGATTCCTACTTGGTTACGGATCGAACTCTCACACTTACCGTGTCTACAACAACTTCACTCGAAAAGTTGAAGAGACGGTAGATGTGAAGTTTGATGAATCTAATGGTTCGCAAGTCGAACAATTGCCAAATGATGTAGGAGATAAGGATCCTTCGGAAGCTATCCAAGACTTGTCCATCGGCAAGATTCGTCCCATGGAAGTGAAGGAAAGTACTTCGTCAACTCAAGTGGAAGCCCCTACTTCACGTCAAGGTGATCCTCAACACGACATGGAGGCATCCACAAGCGGTACACGACAATATGAAGAGGAGGAAGTACATCATGAAGATCCACCACAACCTCCTTCACCACCACCTCAAGGAAACGACACCTTCAACAACAACGAAGATGAAGGAGATGATGATGATGAAGAAGCTCCACCATCCAACAAGCCGAAGCTACCCCGAGTTCGAGCAAGAGTGACCAAGAACCATCCTCCAAACCAAATCTTCGGTGACATACAAACCGGGAGAATCACTCGCTCTAAAACTCGCTTAGCTAATTTTTGTGAGCATTATTCTTTCATCTCTAGCATTGAACCCTTGAAGATTGAACAAGCTCTTGAAGACCCGGATTGGGTGAACGCCATGCATGAAGAGCTTCTCAACTTCGAGAGGAACGAAGTGTGGACACTCATGGAGAAGCCCAAGGACAAGCACAACATCATCGGAACCAAATGGGTGTTTCGGAACAAGCAAGATGAAGACGGTCAAGTTGTACGCAACAAGGCGAGTCTCGTAGCCCAAGGAGATACGCAAGTCGAAGGTATGGACTACGGTGAGACCTATGCCCCCGTCGCTAGACTTGAAGCTATTCGCATTCTTCTTGCTTATGCTAATCACCATGATATCACACTTTATCAAATGGACATTAAAAGTGCCTTTTTAAATGGTGAGATTGAAGAAGAGGTCTATGTCAAACAACCCCCTGGTTTTGTGAATCCCAAGAAACCTAATCACGTCTACAAGCTTCGTAAAGCACTTTATGGTCTTAAGAAAGCCCCACGTGCTTGGTATAAATGCTTAACGAAGTTTCTCATTGAAAAGGGTTTTGAAATTGGTAAAATTGACGCGACCTTATTCACTAAAAGAGTTAATGGTGAATTATTTGTGTGCCAAATCTATGTGGATGATATTATCTTTAGATCTACTAACCCACAATTTAGTGAAAGATTTGGAAGGTTGATGTCCGAGAAGTATGAGATGTCCTTGATGTGTGAGCTGAAATTCTTCCTTGGTTTGCAAATCAAGCAAACGAGAGAAGGAACTTTCATCTCTCAAACCAAGTACACCAAGGACTAGATCAAGAAGTTCAACATGCAAGAGTGTAAAGGTATGAAAACTCCTATGCCTACTAGTGGACATGTTGACCTTACCAAGGAGGACGAACCGGTTGATCAAAAGGTTTATCGATCTATGATTGGTTCACTGTTATATCTATGTGCCTCCCGTCCCGATATTATGCTTAATGTTTGCATGTGTGCTAGATATCAACCTGCACCTAAAGAGTGTCATCTTTTGGCCGTGAAACGTATTGTGAGATATTTGATACAAACACCAAACTTTGGCATTTTGTATCCCAAGGGATCTTCTTTTAACCTTGTTGGCTATTCCGATTCGGACTATGCCGGTGACAAGGTTGATATAAAATCCACCTCGGGTACATGTCAATTTCTTGGTAGATCTCTTGTGTCTTGGTCCTCCAAGAAACAAAACTCGGTATCTCTATCTACCGCCGAAGCTAAGTATATTGCCGCCGGATCGTGTTGTGCACAATTGCTATGGATGACACAAACGCTTAAGGATTATGGAATCCATGTGAAAAATGTTCCATTACTTTGTGACAATGAAAGTGCTATTAAGATTGGTCATAATCCCGTGCAACATTCTCGAACTAAGCATATTCAAGTTCGACATCATTTCATTCATGATCATGTTACCAAAGGAGATATTAATCTTAAGCATGTTCGTACCAACAAGCAATTGGCCGATATCTTTACTAAGCCACTTGATGAGAAAGTGTTTTGTTATTTGAGGAGTGAGTTGAACATCATTGATGCTTTAAACTTCAGCTAGACTCACTCGATTGCATGCAAGGTGAGATTACATGATACTTCCATGACACACTTGACATGTTATCTTATTCCATGGAATTCTATGCTCCCTTGTATTGCATCTAACCCTTTTGTAGGTACTTGGAAGAACAACACTCCACAAGATTGCCGTCAACTCATATCTTAAGCAATCTTGTCATGGCCAAGTATCCACAAACCCTTTTTTATGATGGAATGAAGAGGACAACAAAAATATATCCTTGACACATATTTGAATTTCAATTGGTATCATGCCATATCATGTTCTTCCTTGCATGACTAACCCATGTAGGTGATAAGTGAACCAAAACAAGAAGGATTGCTCCCAACTCACGATGAACTTCATCAATCTCGAGCATCCTCATCAAGTTCACCTACAAGCCACGTCATCAACATCACTCAGGTAAGTACTCATATCCTTGAAAAAGCTTTACTCCAAGTCATGAGTTAAAGCAACTCAAGTGATATGAAAACATTAAAATGCTTAATCGAAAAATGGTAACCCCATTTTGAGCTTAACGATGAGTATGACCTATGATCGAGTATTCTTGCTTGGCTCCTAAGTCAATATACTCTAACATAGGTGACCTAGTCACCGACCATCATCTAGATGAAGCTTCTAATGTGGTTGACTCTCTATTTGCAAGATTCCTTGGAACCACTCAAATCTTCCCTAGTTGATGTTTCTTTGAAACGTCTTTTGTATTCCCTTTGCAAATCCTTTCAAAATTTTATTGCAAGTTTTCTAAAAGCATTTAAGAATTTCTAGTTATTGCCAAGTTTCTGTTATATCCTCGGAGCCTCCGATTCAAACGTCTCGGTTTCACTGACTTATTTGCCTCGGAGCCACCGACTTTGCTATCTTTTCTATCCTTTGTTAAACTCAGCAATTCTCCATTTCTTCAATGATCCCTTATTAAAAAAAGTGGGAGAAACTCTATTCTAGGATCCCTAACTCAAAGGAGGAGAAGTCTTACATGTTCTCAGATCAGTGAAAGAGGGAGAAATTATTCTCTATGTTCCATTAGTTTTTAATGCTCTCTATGATCCTCATTCTTTTCTGTGAACCCTACATTCTATGACCCTCATTCTCAAGGATCCCTTCTGACTCCATGATCCCTGTGTCTGACCATGTGTATGGACCTTTTTGGAAATTAATGCCAAAGGGGGAGAAATACCAAAGCTTCAAATGCAAAGCGGGAGATACATTCTTCAATGCAAAGGGGGAGATACAATCAAGGGGGAGAATACCAAAGTGGGTAGAGAAGTTTCGTTGTTTCCCAAAGGAGAGAGAGCATGCCTAATCTTGTTCTAATTTGATACTCTTACTTGCTATTCTCTTTAGACTTGTCTCACCCTATCCAATCCCAATATCCACATGCTAAGATTTAGGGGGAGAGGATGACCTACAATTTCACATCTAGGGGAGAAAAGTTCTAAATGATCTTGGAGACAGATCAATCTTAAGGAATACCATCTTCTATATGTTCTCCACATCTTGGTACCATTGAGTTCTATTGATTTTTGATTAGTAGAATACTCTTGTGTTTCCTAACATTGTTTTCTAAAGTGTGTTTCTACTACTAGAATGCTCAAGAACTCAAGGTAAGTATATACATCATATCCTTGATCAATATGATCTCTTGCTTCTTGCACATATTGTTTGCAAGAGTGAAGTCTTGAACAAGAATGTAACTCATTCACTTGTACTTGATGCATATAGCCAAGATAAATATGACTTATTTTACCCCTTTCCACTACATGTGTTTTCTGGATGGATATTCTGGTTTCTTTCAAATACCTGTATCACAATCTGATCAAGAGAAAACCACCTTACGGAACTTCTTTTGAAAAGATTGTGGAGGTTTTCATGGATGATTTCTCCATTTACGGAACTTCTTTTGATGATTTCTTAAGCAACCTTGATCGAGTTTTGCAGAGATGTGAACAAACTAATCTCATCTTGAATTGGGATAAGTGCCACATTATGGTTAATGAAGGTATTGTCTTGGGGCATAAAATATCTGAACGAGGTATTGAGGTGGATAAAGCTAAAGTTGATGCAATTGAGAAAATGCCATGTCCTAAAGATATTAAAGGTATTCAGAGTCTCCTTGGTCATGCTGGTTTCTATAGGAGGTTAATTAAAGACTTCTCTAAAATTTCTAGGCCTCTTACTAATCTTTTACAAAAGGATATTCCATTTGTTTTTGATGACGATTGTGTAGAAGCCTTTGAAACACTCAAGAAAGCCTTAACTTCTGCACCTATTATTCAACCACCTGATTGGAAACTGCCTTTTGAAATTATGTGTGATGCTAGTGATTATGTTGTTGGTGTTGTTCTAGGACAAAGAGTTGATAAGAAATTTAATGTTATCCATTATGCTCGGAAAACTCTAGACAGTGCCCAACGAAATTATGTGTGACGCCCCCAATTTTGACCGTACGCTAAACATACACGCAATGCGTACGACCAAGATTAGGGACTCACTGATTGATATCACAACACAACACTAGACACAAATTAAAGTCATACAGCTTCATATTACAAGCCAGGGGCCTCGAGGGCTCGAATACAAAGCTCGACAAGCACGAGTCAGCGGAAGCAAATAATATCTGAGTACAGACATAAGTTAAACAATTTTTGCCTTAAGAAGGCTAGCACAAACATAAGCAGCGGATCGAAAGAGGCGAGGCCTCCTGCCTGGGAACCTCCTAACTACTCCTGAGCGTCGGCACTCTCCACGTAGTAGTAGGCTCCAGCGGTCTTGTAGTAGTCGTCTCCGGCGTACTCCATCTCCTGGGCTCCATCGTCTGAACGCGGAATCGTATCGAGGGGGAAAGAGAAGCAAAGCAGCGGTGAGTACTCATCCAAAGTACTCGCAAGACTGACATCAGAACTATGCTAAGTATGCATCGGTATCAAGGAAAGGGGTTTTATCTGGGCTGACTGCAGAAAGCAAGAACGAGGGGGAAGGCCTAGTCCTATCGAAGACTAGCATCTTCAGCATCTTGCAGCAATAGAAGAGAGTAGACTGGTATCTCATATATAGTCATATTATTGTAGCAATTTTATTAAGTAACCACGCCCAGAGATTCTTCCTCGACTCCCTGCGAGGAAGCAATCTCGGAGCCAACATTCATTTCAATTTAAAGTCTCAATTATAGTTGTAGAAGGTCAAGGTACAACTCCAAGTCGTCCTGTTACCGTGGACACGGCTATTCGAATAGATAATTCATCCCTGCAGGGGTACTCCGCATTTCCAACACGCCTGATCACCTCCGGCCGGACACACTTTCCTGGGTCATGCCCGGCCTCGGGATATCAGCATGTCGTCGCCCCACCTAGGCTCAACGAAGAGGCCAGCCCGCCGGTCTAAATCCTAAGCACAAAGGGGTCCAACTTGCCCTCTGCACTCCTGCACGATGCGTGGGCGGCCGAGGTCAGCCCTAGTACACTCTAGTCCAAGAGCTGCACCGTCCAGGCCACTCGGGCGCGCGCCGCTCCATTGCTGATGTCCGAAGAGCTTCGGCTGATACAACGACGCTGAGTACCCATAACTTCTCCCACGCGATGGTTTGGTGCGTAAAAAGGCCAACGACCCAACTCAGATCAAATACCCAACCCATTAGCATTTTATTAATGCAGGGAAAGCGCGGCCCATGAAGTGTGGTCCCGTCGCCCCGTCTCGAGGATGTGTGGCAAGGGCCTCTCCTGCCCATCCACGCATCATCATCATCAAACCGTGGGTACCCCTCAGGGCCGACCCATCACCAACATGTTTCTGTAACCAGGTCATAGTAACTGTGTGTATAAAACATCAAGACGGAACCTGAGGAATCACCCTCAAAGGGGCCCGCTCGATGAAACCGTCAAGGTGGACTTAGAGGAATCACCCTCGAGGGTCCCACACATGAGGGGTTGCACGACAGAGTCATCGTCGGGAGTGGTGAAGGAGGAATCACCCTCGATAACCACGACCGACTAGCTGCACGACAGAGTTAGCATCATGAGTACTTCACGAGGTGTCACCCTCGGTACTCGATAGTAACTCTGCAGAGTTGTACAACTAAGGGATGTGCGGTGATGTGAGGGGCCTGGCTTGTCGGTCAGTTGACCGAGTCTTTGAGTCGTCGAGTCGTCGATGAAGAAGCAGGGGCAACTGGGACTAAGGGGTCATTGGGGATTCATTGATCAACCTATACTAAGCAGTTGATATGATTGTAGGTATAGTAGCAGTTTATCAAAAGCAGGCTATGCATCAGAATAGGAGCTAACTAATACAGTAGCAAAATCTAATGCAAGAATAAGAGGGAAAGGAATGGGCGATATCGGAATGCTCAAGGGGGGGTTGCTTGCCGTGCTGCTCTGCGGCAAAGGCCTGATCGCCAACGGTGTAGTCGTACCCGGCAGCACCGTCAGTCTCGGGGTCTACCGGAGAGAAGAGGGGGGAAGAAACAATAAATATAAAGCACAGATGCAACACGATGCATGCCATGGCAATATGCAGGGCTAGGCATGCACTAACGCAGTGTTACACATCGTAGACGGGTCGGAAGAATATCTGACAATATTTTCCGGGTCTCGGGCTACTACCGGACAGGCGAAATCGATGGAAAAATTCCATGTTCGCTATGCTAGGAGCTCGTGGCGGATGAACGGACTGCGTATTCGGATTCATCTCGTCGTTCTGAGCAACTTTCATGTATAAAGTATTTTCATCCGAGTTACGGTTTATTTTATATTAATTTTCAAAGTTTTAAACATTTCTGAAATTAGTATTAATTAAATTAATTCGAAAATAGAATTATGACGTCAGCAGTCAACAGGACTGTTAACTGGGTCAAATTGACGTGTGGGTCCCGCCTGACAGTGACTGTTAACTAATTAACAGTTAAACACTTTAATTAGCAGGTTAATTAAACTTAATTAGTTAACTAAACAAAATTAATTAAGTTGCTTAATTAACTAATTAATTAATTTTATTTATTATATATATATATTTTTTCTTTTTTTTTGGCCGGCCCCACCAGGCAGTGGCACGAGGCCACTGGGCGTGCACGCGCACACGCACGCAGCCACAGCCACAGCCGAGCCATGGCCACGGCGTGGCCGGCCGGCAGCAGTGGCCCGGGGCGAGCGGCGCCGGCTTGGGGCAGGGGGCGGCGTCAGCGGCGGGCGGCCTCGACGAGGGTGGCTGGGCGAGGCGATGCAGATGCGCGCGTGGGCGCAGTGAGCAGCGGTAACGGCTGTGGGGAGCACGGGCTGGGGAGCCCCGGGGCGCGCACGGGGCGGCCGGTGCGTGTGCACGGACGCGGCCATGGCGGGGCGCGCACGCGACCGGAGCGCGGCGACCGGGACGGGCGACGGGGACGGGGAGAGAGAGGGAGGCGGCGACGGGGCTCACCCTACGGCGCAGGGGTTCGGGCGGCGAGGCTTGGTGAGGCGAGTCGGGGGAGAGGACGAGGAGGACGGCGGTGAACGGCATGGCGCCGGTGGCGTTCACCAGGGTCGGCGCTGAGGCAGGGGGGCGTCGTGGCAAGGGGGGCTCCGGGGAGGAGGGAGGAGGGCGTCGGGCTCGGGCGACGAGGGGACTCCGGTGAGGGGGAGGAAGGCGAGGGAGGGCGACGGGGTCGACGACGAGGTGGCCGAGGCGGCGACGTGGTGGCGGCGACGGGCGCCCCGATCCCAATCTGGATCGGGGGAGGGAGAGGGGGATCGAGTGGGGGGAGTGAGGTAGGGTTAGGGTTTCGGTGTCCAGGGGGGTTATCGGGGGCGGCTGGGCCGGCCTGGTTGGCCCGGTGGCCAGCTGGGCCGAGGCCCAGCGAGAGGGGGGTTTGTATTTATTTTTCTTTTTCTTTTTTTTTGTTTTTGTTTTTTGTTAGTTTCTGTTTTAGTTTTATTTTTAATTTAGTGTTTTTAAACTTTCTCAAAATGTTGATTTCTACCACGCAATTACCTATGTAATATTTGACACACACCGAACATTTTAGTTTTGATATTTGAAAACTTTTATCGTTCGACTTTATTTTAAATTTTGAATTTGAACGGGGTTTGAACCAACGCGAGTTTAACAACAGTAATTGTGGTGACGTGGCAACATTAGCGTGGGATTACTATAGCTTAATTACATAGATTACTGTAGCACAAATCCAGGGCGTCACAATTCTCCCCTACTAAAAAGAATTTCGTCCCGAGAATTAAGATGTAGAAGGAAAGAGCCCGGGGTATTCTGCACGAAGATGATCTTCGCGTTCCCAAGTGGCTTCATCTTCAGAATGATTTGCCCACTACACCATGAAGAACTTGGTAACCTTCTGACGAGTCTGACGTTTAGTTTCATCGAGAATGCGGACTGGTTGCTCTTTGCAAGAGAGGTCTTGTTGCAGTTCAAGCATATCATGATCCACTGCTCGGATAGGATCCTTGAAGCAGCGACGAAGCCGTGACACATGGAACACATCGTGAACCTGAGAAAGGTTTGGCGGTAGTTCCAGTTGATATGCCACCTTACCACGCCTTTCAAGAACAGTGAAAGGACCAACATATCGAGGAGCCAGCTTGCCCTTGATCCCAAAACGGTGTGTACCTCTCATTGGCGTGACTCGAAGATAAGCCTTTTCGCCAGATTGATAGACCATATCTTTGTGATGACGGTCATACTGACTCTTCTGACGAGACTGAGCAGCCTTCAGATTTGCATGAATAATGCGGACTTGATCTTCGGCATGTTGGATAATATCCGGACCGATAAGTGTACGTTCCCCAGTTTCTGACCAATTCAGAGGAGTTCGACACTTACGTCCATATAACACTTCAAAAGGAGCCATCTTCAGACTAGCTTGATAGCTATTGTTGTAGGAGAACTCAGCATACGGGAGAGATTCCTCCCATTTCTTGCCGAAAGAAATGACACAAGCTCGAAGCATGTCTTCGAGGATCTGGTTGACTCTTTCAACTTGTCCCTGGGATTGAGGGTGAAAAGCGGTGCTGAATGACAAATGAGTTCCCATAGCTTCCTGGAAACTTGCCCAGAATCTTGAAGTGAATAAACTGCCACGGTCCGAACTAATCACCAGTGGAATACCGTGGAGTGAAACAACTCTGGACATGTAAAGATCTGCTAGCTGACTAGCAGTAATAGTTTCCTTGACAGCCAGAAAATGTGCAACTTTGGACAACCGGTCAATGACGACAAGAATAGCATCATTACCTTTCTGTGACCTGGGAAAACCAGTAATGAAGTCCATTTCAACATGGTCCCATTTCCATTCAGGAACCGTAATAGGTTGCAGAGTTCCGGCAGGCCTTTGATGTTCTGCTTTGATACGACGGCAAACATCACATTCAGCAACATAGCGAGCAATGTCTTGCTTCATGTTAGACCACCAGAATCTTTGACGAATGTCTTGGTACATCTTGGTACTACCAGGATGAATAGACAGCGGAGTGTCATGTGCTTCCTTCATGACCTCTTGAGTCAAATCATTGTTTTCCCCCTTACTCGGTACCACTAGGCGGCCCTTGAAGTACAAAGCGCCATCCTCAGCAATAGTGAAGTATGAGGGCTTTCCTTCTGCGAGATCGAATTTAATCCTCTCAACTTCATTGTCACACTTCTGGATCCACTTGATGACATCCACAAGATCTGGTTTAGCAACCAGGGTATTGAGAGAACCCTGGGAAACAACGTGGAGGTTCATTTTGTAGGACCCTTCAGGAGGGGGAGCGAGATAACCCTGAGGAACAATATGGAGGTTCAACTTGCGGAATTCCTTTTGAAGGAGGGGGTGAACCTTGTGAACCTGAAGGTGGTTGCAATAAGACTTGCGGCTCAAAGCATCAGCCATTACATTAGCCTTGCCTGGTGTATAAGAAATACCCACGTTGTAATCTGCTATGCGCTCCATCCATCTTTGTTGGCGGAGATTCAGATCTGGCTGAGTAAACAAGTACTTCAGACTTTGGTGATCGGTGTAGATCTCGCAACGATTACCAACAAGGTATTGCCACCACTCTTTCAGTGCATGAATTATTGCAACAAGTTCAAGGTCATGAACTAGGTAGTTCTCTTCATGAGGACGCAATTGACGAGATGCATAAGCAACCACTCTGCGCTCTTGCATTAGGACACAACCTATTCCCTGACGCGAAGCGTCACAATAAATGACGAAGTCCTTACGAGTATCCGGAGGAGCAAGCACTGGAGTAGACGTCAGTTTGTCCTTAAGTGCCTGAAAGCTCTCCTGACATTTTTCTGTCCACTCATATTTAACACCTTTGTGAAGCAGATTGGTTAAGGGCTTTGCAATATTGGAGAAGTTCTCGACGAATCGACGGCAATAGCTGGCGAGTCCGAGAAAACTTCTGACTTGCTTGACATTCTTCGGGGGAGTCCAGTCAAGAATAGCCTGAACTCGTTCAGGGTTGACCGCAATACCATCCTTGGAGATCACATGACCAAGGTAGGTTACTTCGTCCATCCAGAACTTACACTTTGAATACTTTGCATAAAGTTGATGTTCTCGAAGCCTCTCCAGTATAAGACGAAGATGTTCAGCATGCTCTTCTTTATTCTTGGAGTAAACCAGGATATCATCCAGATAAACCACGACGAATTTATCAAGGTAATCCATGAATATATAGTTCATCAGGCGAGAGAAGGTTGCTGGGGCATTGGTTAAGCCAAAGGACATGACGGTGTACTCGTATGAACCACAGCGAGTAACAAACGCAGTCTTGGGAATATCTTCTTCGCGAACCCGGATCTGATGGTAACCCAACCTCAAGTCGAGTTTTGAAAACACTGATGAACCAGCAAGTTGATCGTTCAGATCATTGATCCGAGGAAGCGGATATTTGTTTTGAATCGTTGCTTGGTTGATGGGACGGTAATCTTGCACCAATCGATTCGTACCATCTTTCTTCTTGACAAAGAGAGAAGGTGCTCCCCATGCAGAGGTACTTGGACGAATGAAACCTTGACGAAGCGAATCATCGATTTCTTGTTTCAGTTCAAGGAGTTCATGTGGAGGCATCTTATATGGCCGCTTAGCAATAGGGGTGGTGCCTGGCACTAAGTCGATGACAAACTCAACAGCTCTTACAGGGGGAATCCTTGGAAGTTCTTCCGGAAGGACATCTTGAAAATCACAGACCACTGGGATGTTTTCAATCCCCTCAAGAGGTGACGTGTTTAATGCATTCAGGGCATTTAGCCAGGCTTCAGCATCTAACGGCTTGGAATGACATGATCGAGTACAACTCATGATCAAAGAAGATTACCAAGAGTTGTCGAATCGCAATGCGTACTCGATTCAGATATCAGTGTCCTTGATTTTCCAACAACTCAGAACACGAGGGAACTGGAATCAGTGAAACATCATAGTTGATTAAGAGCTCATAAGAAGTTATATAGCTCCGTGATATTCTTGAGATACCAGGGATAAAACTCGGAGGTAGATCAGAATAAAGGTTAGACTAGTGTATTGATCTGTGGAAGACAGACACTTTAACTTGTCTGAGAACGAAATCAAAGTAGAACAACATGGTCGAAACCACGATTGCAAAGGACAAGATCAAAGATACAAGATCAAATCATACAATGAATGATTATTGAAAGGAGAAGCTTCTATGATAAGATCAACATCGTTTCCATGGGCATGAACACAAGGTTCAAGGTCGACTCCCACTTCATCAATGCATCACCTTCCATTTACACCTCGCCTTTGATGAAGTTGTAGTTTTGAAAGTTTAACTGGCAAAACACTAGGAGAGTAAGACTCGTGAAAACTGTGAGGTTCACACGAATTAAGGAAGGCATAGGTCCAACCCATCGGGGCATCTTAGGAACATATACCACAAGCTTCAAGAGTAATTAACACATGCTTGACAACAGAGCATGGCTAACAAGAGCATAGGATACAACTTATCAGAGGGAGAAGACACAGTTTACCAATGGCATCATGTATCAAGGGAAGAACATCACAAGAATTTTGAATGTGAAGGATGCTATCTGATAATAACCCAACAATGGGTCTGGCGGTCCACAAAGTACCTGATGTGACTATCGATACTCAACCAGAGGGAGAAAGAATGCAAGGCATCAGATTATAGAACATCCAATAATTCGATGCTTAAATAACCAAAGGAATTAGGATTCCCAATTTGGTGTATCAGAATCAGATGCTTCGATCAATACAGATAAGTTGAAGGGACTTAAATGGACAATCAACCAAGGTTGATTTAACGAGAACCAGCTCCTGATTGGAAAGACGTCTGAGCCGGACGGATAATTTATGATAAACAACTGATGACTGCGTGCATCCACACACAGGTTGAATCAATAAAATCAAATGAAAACCACAAAGGATTTACTAAATATTGCTAGACATATGAAATTAACCATAATGCAAGCAGGTGAGAAAGGTCAAGAGCAAAAGGCTACAGAGGATTACGGAAGATCGAATAGCGTTTCAAAGAATTCTATGAAACACATGATCAACCGAGGAAGAACGAATCTCCGGTAAGATAATTCGATGTACCTTGTAATAACAAGAGCAACTGGATATGAAAGTATGAGCGACAATTGCATGTAGTCATCCATAGGGGTTGACGGCGGAAGGGAATCGCAAAAGCGATGAGCACAAGTTCTCGGGAGAACATCGGAGAGTATCTTCGAAGTCTCCTGATGAATCAATTCATCGTCTAGAATGAGGGGCTCTCCGGGGGAAGTAGTTACGAGAACCTAGAGTTAGAGTTAATAAAATCTTTAACCCGAAAGAGAAGAGAGATCAGAACCCAGAGTATAGACGAGGAATAAAAGATCCTAATACCACCCGATTGAGATGTGGGCCCGTAAGCCACACAACAATGTTAGTAAAAGTGTTTCAAGTACTAGACTCAACTTTGGCCAAGGAGTTGGAAAGGGGGCTACCTACAGGCAGTCGGCTCTGATACCAACTTGTGACGCCCCCAATTTCGACCGTACGCTAAACATACACGCAATGCGTACGACCAATATTAGGGACTCACTGATTGATATCACAACACAACACTAGACACAAATTAAAGTCATACAGCTTCATATTACAAGCCAGGGGCCTCGAGGGCTCGAATACAAAGCTCGACAAGCACGAGTCAGCGGAAGCAAATAATATCTGAGTACAGACATAAGTTAAACAATTTTTGCCTTAAGAAGGCTAGCACAAACATAAGCAGCGGATCGAAAGAGGCGAGGCCTCCTGCCTGGGAACCTCCTAACTACTCCTGAGCGTCGGCACTCTCCACGTAGTAGTAGCCTCCAGCGGTGTTGTAGTAGTCATCTCCGGCGTACTCCATCTCCTGGGCTCCATCGTCTGAACGCGGAATCATATAGAGGGGGAAAGAGAAGCAAAGCAGCGGTGAGTATCCAAAGTACTCACAAGACTGACATCAGAACTATGCTAAGTATGCATCAGTATCAAGGAAAGGGGTTTTATCTGGGCTGACTGCAGAAAGCAAGAACGAGGGGGAAGGCCTAGTCCTATCGAAGACTAGCATCTTCAGCATCTTGCAGCAATAGAAGAGAGTAGACTGGTATCTCATATATAGTCATATTATTGTAGCAATTTTATTAAGTAACCACGCCCAGAGATTCTTCCTCGACTCCCTGCGAGGAAGCAATCTCGGAGCCAACATTCATTTCAATTTAAAGTCTCAATTATAGTTGTAGAAGGTCAAGGTACAACTCCAAGTCGTCCTGTTACCGTGGACACGGCTATTCGAATAGATAATTCATCCCTGCAGGGGTGCACCGCATTTCCAACACGCCTGATCACCTCCGGCCGGCCACACTTTCCTGCGTCATGCCCGGCCTCGGGATATCAGCACGTCGTCGCCCCACCTAGGCTCAACGAAGAGGCCAGCCCGCCGGTCTAAATCCTAAGCACAAAGGGGTCCAACTTGCCCTCTGCGCTCCTGCACGATGCGTGGGCGGCCGAGGTCAGCCCTAGTACACTCTAGTCCAAGAGCTGCACCGTCCAGGCCACTCGGGCGCGCGCCGCTCCATTGCTGACATCCGAAGAGCTTCGGCAAATACAACGACGCTGAGTACCCATAACTTCTCCCACGCGATGGTTTGGTGCGTAAAAAGGCCAACGACCCAACTCAGATCAAATACCCAACCCATTAGCATTTTATTAATGCGGGGAAAGCGCGGCCCATGAAGTGCGGTCCCGTCGCCCCGTCTCGAGGATGTGTGGCAAGGGCCTCTCCTGCCTGTCCACGCCTCATCATCATCAAACCATGGGTAACCCTCAGGGCCGACCCATCACCAACATGTTTCTGTAACCAGGTCATAGTAACTGTGTGTATAAAACATCAAGACGGAACCTGAGGAATCACCCTCAAAGGGGCCCGCTCGATGAAACCGTCAAGGTGGACTAGAGGAATCACCCTCAAGGGTCCCACACATGAGGGGTTGCACGACAGAGTCATCGTCGGGAGTGGTGAAGAAGGAATCACCCTCGATAACCACGACCGACTAGATGCACCACAGAGTTAGCATCATGAGTACTTCACGAGGTGTCACCCTCGGTACTCGATAGTAACTCTGCAGAGTCGTACAGCTAATGGGTGTGCGGTGATGTGAGGGGCCTGGCTTGTCGGTCGGTTGACCGAGTCTTTGAGTCGTCGAGTCGTCGATGAAGAAGCAGGGGCAACTGGGACTAAGGGGTCACTGGGGATTCATTGATCAACCTATACTAAGCAGTTGATATGATTGTAGGTATAGTAGCAGTTTATCAAAAGCAGGCTATGCATCAGAATAGGAGCTAACTAATATAGTAGCAAAATCTAATGCAAGAATAAGAGGGAAAGGAATGGGCGATATCGGAATGCTCAAGGGGGGGTTGCTTGCCTTGCTGCTCTGCGGCAAAGGCCTTATCGCCAACGGTGTAGTCGTACCCGGCAGCACCGTCAGTCTCGGGGTCTACCGGAGAGAAGAGGGGGGAAGAAACAATAAATATAAAGCACAGATGCAACACGATGCATGACATGGCAATATGCAGGGCTAGGCATGCACTAACGCAGTGTTACACGTCGCAGACGGGTCGGAAGAAAATCTGACGATATTTTCCGGGTCTCGGGCTACTACCGGACAGGCGAAATCGATGGAAAAATTCCATGTTCGCTATGCTAGGAGCACGTGGCGGATGAACGGACTGCGCATTCGGATTCGTCTCGTCGTTCTGAGCAACTTTCATGTATAAAGTATTTTCATCCGAGTTACGGTTTATTTTATATTAATTTTCAAAGTTTTAAACATTTCTGAAATTATTATTAATTAAATTAATTCGAAAATAGAATTATGATGTCAGCATGACGTCAGCAGTCAACAGGACTGTTAAGTGGGTCAAATTGACGTGTGGGTCCCGCCTGACAGTGATTGTTAACTAATTAACAGTTAAACACTTTAATTAGCAGGTTAATTAAACTTAATTAGTTAACTAAACAAAAATAATTAAGTTACTTAATTAATTAATTAATTAATTAATTTTATTATATATTTTTTTTTTCTTATTATTATTATTTTTGGCCGGCCCCACCAGGCAGTGGCACGAGGCCACCGGGCGTGCACGCGCACACGCACGCAGCCACAACCACAGCCGAGCCATGGCCACGGCGTGGCCGGCCGGCAGCAGTGGCCCGGGGCGAGCGGCACCGGCTTGGGGCAAGGGGCGGCGTCAGCGGCGGGCGGCCTCGACGATGCGAGCGGGGACGGCGGGCACAGCCGGCGCGGGTGGCTGGGCGAGGCGATGCGGATGCGCGCGTGGGCGCGGTGAGCAGCGGCAACGGCCGTGGGGAGCACGGGCTGGGGAGCCCCGGGGCGGCCGGTGCGTGTGCACGGACGCGGCCGGAGCGCGCCGACCGGGACGGGCGACGGGGACGGGGAGAGAGAGGGAGGCGGCGACGGGGCTCACCCTACGGCGCAGGGGTTCGGGCGGCGAGGCTTGGTGAGGCGAGTCGGGGGAGAGGACGAGGAGGATGGCAGTGAACGGCACGGCACCGGTGGCGTTCACCGGGGTTGGCGCTGAGGCAGGGGGGCGTCGCGGCGAGGGGGGCTCCGGGGAGGAGGGCGTCGGGCGTCGGGCTCGGGCGACGAGGGGACTCCGGCGAGGGGGAGGAAGGCGAGGGAGGGCGACGGGGTCGACGACGAGGTGGCCGAGGCGGCGACGGGGTGGCGGCGACGGGCGCCCGATCCCAATCTGGATCGGGGGAGGGAGAGGGGAATCGAGTGGGGGGGAGTGAGGTAGGGTTAGGGTTTCGGTGTCCAGGGGGGTTATCAGTGGCGGCTGGGCCGGCCTGGTTGGCCCGGTGACCAGCTGGGCCGAGGCCCAGCGAGAGGGGGGGTTTGTATTTATTTTTCTTTTTGTTTTGTTTTTTTTCTTTTTTTGTTAGTTTCTGGTTTAGTTTTATTTTTAATTTAGTGTATTTAAACTTTCTCAAAATGTTGATTTCTACCACGCAATTACCTATGTAATATTTGACACACACCGAACATTTTAGTTTTGATATTTGAAAACTTTTATCGTTCGACTTTATTTTAAATTTTGAATTTGAACGGGGTTTGAACCAACGCGAGTTTAACAACAGTAATTGTGGTGACGTGGCAACATTAGCGTGGGATTACGGTGGCTTAATTACATAGATTACTGTAGCACAAATCCAGGGCGTCACATTATGCTACTACTGAAAATGAATTTTTAGCAGTTGTGTTTGCTTGTGATAAATTTAGATCCTACATTATTGATTCCAAAGTCATTCTTCACACCGATCATGCTGCTATAAAATATCTTATGGAAAAGAAGGACGCTAAACCTAGACTCATTAGGTGGGTTCTCTTGCTTCAAGAATTTGATTTACATATCACTGATAGGAAGGGAGCTGAGAACCACGTAGCTGATAACTTGTCTAGGTTAGAAAATATTCTTGATGACCCACTACCTATTGATGATAGTTTTCCTGATGAGCAGTTAGCTGCAATAAATGTTTCTCAAAACACTCCTTGGTATGCTGATTATGCAAACTACATTGTTGCTAAATATATACCACCTAGTTTCACATACCAACAAAAGAAAAAGAAATTCTATGATTTGAGATATTACTTTTGGGATGACCCACATCTTTATAAAGAAGGGGTAGATGGTATCATTCGACGTTGTGTACCTGAGCATGAACAGGAACAAATCCTACGGAAATGTCATTCCAAAGCTTATGGAGAACATCATGCGGGAGATAGAACTGCTCACAAGGTATTGCAATCTGGTTTGTATTGGCCTACTCTCTTCAAGGATGCCCGTAAGTTTGTCTTGTCTTGTGATGAATGTCAAAGAATTGGTAATATCGGTAAGCATCAAGAAATGCCTATGAATTATTCACTTGTTGTTGAACCATTTGATGTCTGGGGTTTTGATTATATGGGACCTTTTCCTTCCTCTAATGGGTATACTCATATTTTGGTTGCTATTGATTATGTTACTAAGTGGGTAGAAGCTATTCCAACTAGTAGTGCTGATCATAACACCTCCATTAAAATTCTTAAAGAAGTTATCTTCTCGAGGTTTGGAGTCCATAGATATTTAATGACTGATGGTGGTTCAGACTTTATTCATGGTGCTTTCCGTAAGATGCTTGCTAAATATGATGTTAACCATAGAATTGCATCACCCTATCATCCTCAATCTAGTGGTCAAGTGGAACTTAGCAATAGAGAAATAAAATTAATATTACAAAAAACTGTCAATAGGTCTCGAAAGAATTGGTCTAAGAAACTACATGATGCACTTTGGGCCTATAGAACAGCTTATAAAAATCCTATGGGTATGTCTCCATACAAAATGGTATATGGAAAAGCTTGTCATTTGCCTATAGAGTTAGAAAATAAAGCATTTTGGGAAATTAAAGAACTCAATTATGATTTCAAACTTGCCGGTGAGAAGAGGTTATTTGATATTAGCTCACTAGATGAATGGAGAACCCAAGCTTATGAAAATGCCAAACTATTCAAAGAAAAAGTTACAAGATGGCATGACAAAAGAATCCAAAAGCGGGAATTCAAAGTTGGAGAATATGT
Source organism: Elymus sibiricus (assembly GCA_039707655.1). Classification (NCBI taxonomy): domain Eukaryota; kingdom Viridiplantae; phylum Streptophyta; class Magnoliopsida; order Poales; family Poaceae; genus Elymus; species Elymus sibiricus. Next base: position 358,458,667 of record CM077667.1, read on the forward strand.
TCTTTTGTACAACTCTCGTTTTAGATTTTTTGCAGGAAAGCTTCTTTCCAAATGGGAAGGACCATATGTTATCGAAGAGGTTTATCGTTCTAGAGCTATCAGGATTAATAATGACGAAGGTACTAACCCTAAGGTGGTCAATGGACAAAGAATTAAACACTATATCTCAGGTACGCCTATCCATGTTGAAAGCAATATTATCCAAACCATGACACCGGAAGAACACATAAAAGAAACCTTCCGGAACACTCCAGAATTCTGAAAAAGAGGAGGTACGTGATACGGTAAGTAAACGGACTCCGAAAATCCGCAAAGATATTTTTTGTTAGTTTTGGAATATTACAAAAATTAGGAAAATAAGAAATAAACAGGAAAGCAACCGAGGTGAGCACCATACACCAGGGCGCGCCCTGGTGGGTTGTGCCCACCTCGGGCACCTTCCCAACTCCGTTTTCCTTCCATATTCTTGCTTCCCAAGATAAAAAAATCTTTATATACACCCCCGATTGTTTTAACCACCGCATCGTAGAAAAATCCCCTGTTCTTGTTTCGTGCTATTTTCCTGACAGGCCTGAAAATATGTCTTCTCAAGATTCAGAGGGGGAGAGCTATGTTGTTGACTATATTGCAAACCCTAAGATCTATGGAGAGGTGGATCATATGGATGGACCCCATATGAGGAGGAAGACGCCACCATGAAGGAAACAAAGGATGATAGCTCTCAGGAAGAGGATGACCCACTACCTCAACCCGGAGACATGCATGTGGAATTCAAGAAGTCAAGCCTCCCTAAAGGATACAAACCTGAGGTTCAATTTATTCCATCTCGTTTTCTGTAGGAGAGCAAGGCGACATTATGCAAAAAGATATTAAAGCTCGAGTTAGAGAATGAGGATCTAAGGGAGGAAATTTTTTATGCTCAAATATAAGTTGAAGAAGAAGACCACTTCGTCACCACCACCTTCATCATCTTCACCACCAAAGGAGACTTGAGTACACGGGTATTGGCATTCCCCTATTCTTGAGCCAAGCTTGGTGGACATGCCCCGGTATCGTATCACCATCACTTTTATTTACCTTTACCTATTTTAGTTCGATCCTTAGCTCTTTCGTGATTTAGTTGAATAAAAGTTTAGTATGATCTATTTTCGAGTGCTAGTTCCGTGATCTATCTATCTATGTAATTGAGTGTGAGTTATATAATAAAGTTTAGTTTGAGCTTTTGCTTCCTTACTTTCTTGTTGCAATCAAAATAAAAAGGAAATAAATGAAAAAGATCATATGCTAATCTTATGGTAAGTAATGACATATGAAAGCATAATATGCTCCCTTGGTGGTTTTGATAATTCATGACAACATACATTGTCTCTTGGACTAATACTTTTATCTAGTGTATTTCAGATAAAGTCCACAGAGAAGGTTGGCTAAGGATTGTGAAGAGCATCTCCAAGAAGAAGAAGGAGAAGGAAATGGATTGGCAAAGCTTCAAGCAAGAGGACTCTACATTTTACTTTGTGAGAAATCACTTTGAGTCCATAGGAAAGCCAATACTATTAAAAGGGGGTAAGGTACTGTTGGTGAACAAGATGCTCCACGTGCACAAGTGATAGTCACCAAAACACCCACAAGCTCTTCCACAAAAGTCTGTCCAAGCCTATCATGAAAATCGGTGCTGCCAATATTTCCCACTCGGTCCCACCGATTCCCACCTCAGACAGACCCATGCCAAACCCTAGATCTTCGGTGCAACCGATTCTGCTTCGGTGCCACCGAGTTCAGCTTGCCAACTTTCTGTTACCTCGATTCTTAAAATCAGAATTTCTGAGATTTTGGATCGGCGTCACCGAGTTGTGGAAACTGACCGTTGGTCACCTTATCGGTACTGCCGAGATCTTTGTATCGGTCTCACCGAGATTCAAAAGTTGCTACCTTTGGAGCAACTCGGTACCACCGAGTTTTATACTTCGGTGTCACCGAGTTGGTCACTTTAGGTGTAACGGTTGGATTTTTGGGGATGCCTATATATACCCCCTTCACCACCACCCACTCGAAAGAGAAGCACTCGGAACTATTCCATACATGCCCCATCCAATTTTCTGAGAGAGAGCCACCTACTCATGTGTTGAGATCAAGCCATTCCACTCCATCCATATGAATCTTGATCTCTAGCCTCCCCAAGTTGCTTTCCACCAAATCAATCTCTTCCACCAAAGCCAAATCTGTGAGTGAGTGATTGTGTGTTGAGGAGTCTATCATCTTGAAGCACAAGAGCAAGGATTTCATCGACATTACCGAGCCTATTACCTTTTGGAGGGTGGTGTCTCCTAGATTGGTTAGGTGTCGCTTGGGAGCCTCCTACTTTGTGTTGTGGAGTTGAACCAAGAAGTTTATACGGGCAAGGAGATCACCTACTTCGTGAAGATCTACCCATAGTGAGGCTAGTCCTTCGTGGACGGAAGCCGTTATGGAACAGTCAAGGTTGCTACTTCGTGGACCCTTATGGGTGGAGCCCTCCGTGGACTCTCGCGACCGTTACCCTCCGTGGGTTGAAGACTCCATAAACGTGGATGTACGATAGCGCCACCTATCGGAACCACAGGTAAAATCCTTGCGTCTCCAAATTGCGTTTGATCTTCCTATCTCCACTCTCTCTTACATGTGCTTGTATTACTTTCCGCTGCCATACTTGTTGACTAGCACGTGTAGGGTGCATTAGACTTGTTATAATTGCTAAAAACTACCCACCAATTAACTTGGGAAAAGGTTAGGTTTTAATTCTTGCAAGTAGTCTATTCACCCCCCCCCTCTAGACATACACTTCTAGTGATCCTACAACATCACGTAAGGAAAAGTATAAGTGGTAAAATTTATTGGAGGTTGACAAACATAGCATTGGTCAAAGATGCAATTCATCAAAGAATTAATAAGGGAAGAGAAGATTCACATGCAAATACACTATCTTGGACATCTTTTATGATTGTGAGCCCCCATTAAATATTATATGCCAAAATTGTTGACGTTGGACAAGGAAGACAACGTAATGATTTATGTTTGTTCATATTCACATAGAAGCTATATTGTCATAGATCCTTCAACATGTGGTGCTTGCTCAATATCCGACAAGACCAAGCAGCTCTCCTCAGCCACTGATTCCATCGAAGATCTGAAGGTGAAACTGTCCACGCTGGAGGAGACTCTGGAGACCGCCAAGGCTCATGAGAAGACCCTGATCAAAGACCTCCAGGATGAGAGGGACCTTCTCAAGAGCGCCGCCGCTGCACACAATGACTATGTGGCAGGCGTGCAAGTCTAGACTGAAAAGCTCGTCGACGTTGCGGAGAAGCTTGCCGCACAACTGTCCACCATGGTCCTGCAGGGCTTCAGGTATTCTTCTGACGACAGGGTATCCACGAGCGCCAAGCTGACCATGTTCTTCGACCGTGTGCTTCAAGCCCTGGAGAAGCTCCACTCTGAGCGAACAACCCATCTGGCCAGCGAATCCCGCAAGCTCTACCAGGCTGTCCTCCGCAAGGTGCTCGTCAAAGTGGTGCACAAGAACCCCGGCATCAACCTCTCCATCTTCGACCGCTTGCCGAAGGATGTGGACGTCAAGGCACTTGAGGAGCTTGTCGCGCCCATCGTCGACAGGGTAAGCCAAGTCAAGAGGGTTGAGGGCGATCGCCGGGATTAGCTGCTTTACTTCCCGTTGCCGCCACCATTCCATGTAAAAGACAAATTTGCCTTATGTTAGAATCGCGGCATTTATTTATGTAATATAACTTGCTATGCTCTGGATGAATATATGTTATTTCCTTTCACCTGATTTCTCTCTGTATGGTACATGCCCTACGCTTTGTTGGAAACTTGCCGGCGCGCGCAACCTTGCCGCGAGCGCTAGGTGCGGGACTTTAGCAGCCTGCTGGCGGTGCCGCTACCGGCAAGAAGCCTTGACGTTCTCAGTGCAGCCACTTAAACTATTGAGCGGACTCGAAACAGAGTAAGGGCGCAACCGATCATGACAAGGTTCCTTCGCGTGCAGGTTTTCCATACAAAAGTCGAAATCGTTCAAGGAAAATAACAAAACAAAAATTTGTTTAAAGTTTCTGCAACTTAGCTTTTCGTTGCTGTATTTCTTCCGGCAAGATGTCAACCTTGAACGTCGCCTGTCGATATCCATACCATCCTTTCCCCCCCCGGCAAACTTGTACGCGAGGGAACCTTCTGTCCTTTGAGAAAAAGAAAGAAGAGAAAATAGAGATATGGAACCTTGGCGGTTCGTTAACGCTTACCGGGAGCAAGTGTAATACAGTATCTCAGATATGCATGCACATAAGTAAACATGGAAATCGATAAGAACTGTAAAACACTTAGGCTTTATTCAACTATGCACAGGGTTTGCGCCTGGCTTTGCACAAAGGATTACATGCTTCATCGGCAAGACTTGTACAAAAGGTGGTTGCCGGGGAACCCGGCAACCGCGCCTTATGGATAGAACTTACGAAGATGTTCGATATTCTAGGAGTTGCTCACCGGAACGCCATCTTTGGTCTCCAGGCGGACCGCGCCAGGCCTGGTGACTCGCACTACCCGATAAGGGCCTTCCCACTTCGGCGTCAACTTGTTGGAATTCTTGGCCGACTGAACGCGCCGAAGAACAAGGTCGCCTTCCTGAAGACTTCGGGCATGAACCTTGCGACTATGATAGCGGCGCAAGGCTTGCTGGTAGCGTGCAGCTCGCATAGCAGCCTGAAGACGATCCTCCTCAAGGAGCAACGCGTCATCTTGCCGCAGCTGCTCTTGCTCGAGCTCATCATAGGCGAGCACTCGAGGTGACCCGTATATGAGTTCCGTGGGGAGAACTGCTTCCGCCCCATATACTAGGGAGAAGGGTGTCTGGCCGGTGGCTCGATTTGGTGTCGTTCTGATTGACCAAAGAACCGCCGGCAACTCATCAATCCAGCGTCTTCCGCACTTGCGCAGCCTATCGAAAGTTCTTGTCCTGAGACCTCGCAACACTTCAGCATTTGCCCTTTCCGCCTGGCCGTTGCTCCTTGGATGAGCAACAGAAGCAAAACAGATCTTGCCGCCAAGGTCTTGGACATACTGCATGAAGGTGTGGCTCGTGAACTGTGTGCCGTTGTCAGTGATGATCCTGTTAGGCACACCAAAACGGCAAACTATTCCTTTGAAGAACTTGACGGCTGACTGTGCTGTCACCTTTCTCACTGCTTCCACTTCCGGCCACTTTGTGAACTTGTCGATTGCAACGTACAAGTACTCAAAGCCCCCGGTAGCACGGGGAAAAGGGCCCAATATGTCTAGCCCCCAGACCAAAAATGGACAGGAAAGAGGGATTGTCTGAAGAGCTTGAGCTGGTTGATGCAATTTCTTCGAATGGAACTGGCACGCTTCACACTTGGTTACTAGTGCAGTTGCATCCTGGAGAGCAGTGGGCCAAAAGAAACCTTGCCGGAATGCCTTACCAACAAGAGCTCTTGAGCCTATGTGGGAGCCACATATGCCTCCATGAATCTCTGCCAACAGCTCCAGTCCATCCTCCCGAGGAATGCACTTCAATTTCACACCGTTTGGTCTCTTTCTGTACAAAACGTTGTCCACGAACTGGTACATACTAGACTGACGGGCTACTTTTTCCGCTTCTTCCTGCTCTTTGGGGAGTTCTCCTGTCTGAAGGAAAAGGACGATGTGTTGTGCCCATGCTGGAGCCTGGGGCTCGACAACAAGGACTAAAGGCATGTCTTCTGCCGTGGGAGCATTTGTCTCTACAGCAAAGGCTCGAGGCCCTGCCGGAGCCTGTCGCTCCCCGACAAGCTCGGCGGGAGCGCTTGTCTCTACGGCAAGAGCCTGAGGCCCTGCCGGAGCCTGTCGCTCACCGACAAGCTTGGGGTCGTTCCCGGCAACTTCTTTGTCGGCAGCCTCTGGGAGATCTGCCGGGAAATACTTGCCGGAACTCGACTTCCTTCTTTTCTCTTGTCCCATCGATGGTGCTACAGATGGCTGAGTCAATCGGAGTACAAAAGTTCCTGGTTCCACAGGTAACTTAAGGGCAGCGCGCTTTGACAAGTCATCAGCAATGCTGTTCTCCGCACGAGGAACGTGCTCTGTTTGCAGATCGTCAAAACGCTCTTCCAATTTCCTCACTTCATCGACATAAGCTTCCATTAATGGACTTTGGTAATCTTTGTTCACCTGCTTGACGACAAGCTGCGAATCATCTCTGACGATGAGTTTCCTGATTCCAAGGTCTGCCGCGATCCTGAGACCGACAAGCGGCCCTTCATACTTCGCAGTGTTATTTGTTGATCTCTCCCGGGGAAAATGCATTTGAATCACGTATTTGAGGTGCTCTCCGGTGGGTGCGACAAGCAACACGCCAGCATCGGCGCCTTGCAGCGAGAAAGCTCCATCAAAATACATGATCCACTCTTGATTGGTTTCCTTGCCGTGGAGCATTGTCTCTGGAATCTCCTCGTCCGCCATTGGGGTCCATTCTGCAATGAACTCCGCCAAGGCTCTGCTCTGAATGATTAAAGTACTCTCAAACTTAAGACCAAAGCTCGACAATTCCAACGCCCACTCCACAATCCTGCCGGTTGCATCTGGATTTCGCAAGATCCGCTGCAACGGAAAGCGAGTGATGACGGTGATCTCATGTGCCTGAAAGTAATGGCGCAACTTCCTCAAGGCCATAAGGAGGCGGAAGAGCAGCTTCTGCACACCAGAATATCTTGACCTAGCCCCCTGCAAAAGGGAGCTGACAAAATAAACTGGGCGCTGCACCATCCTCTTCTTCCGTGTTGCTTCACTTAACTGCGCAGATCCCACTTGGTCAGCACCAGACCCTGACGGGGAAGATTCCAGCTCGTCGCTTGGCGGTCTTGCCGCTGCTGCTGCTTCTTCATCAACTTCTCTCTCCGCCACTAACGCAGCACTCACCACTTGATTCGTTGCCGCTAGATATAGCAGCAACGGCTCTTGTGGTTTCGGCGCGACTAGTACTGGCGGAGAGGAGAGGTACCTCTTCAAATCCTGCAGCGCTGTCTCCGCCTCCGGAGTCCATTTCATTGGACCTGCCTTCTTCAAAATTTTGAAAAAGGGCAGGGCGCGCTCAGCAGATTTGGAGATAAACCTGCTCAAAGCGGCAACGCAGCCGACAAGACGACGCACGTCCTTGACACGTCTTGGCGCTTCAATCTGCTCAATTGCTTTGATCTTGTCGGGATTTGCTTCGATTCCTCGCTGAGACACAAAGAACCCGAGAAGCTTGCCGGATGGAACGCCAAACACGCACTTCTCAGGATTGAGCTTCAAATTGATCTTGCGCAGATTTGCAAATGTCTCTTCTAAATCTTGTATGAGCGTTGCTTTGTCCTTGGTCTTGACCACTATATCATCCATATAAGCTTCCATATTTCTATGTAGCTGGGGCTCAAAACCAATCTGGACCGCTCTTGCAAATGTTGAACCAGCACTTTTCAACCCGAAAGGCATACGTAAAAAGCAATACGTACCACATGGGATGATAAATGCGGTCTTCTCTTCATCTTCCTTTGCCATGAAGATCTGATGATACCCTGAATATGCATCAAGAAATGAAAGCAAATCGCAGCCGGCAGTGGAGTCCACAATCTGGTCGATGCGCGGCAAGGGAAAAGGATCTTTTGGACAGGCTTTATTGATGTCTGTATAATCAATACACAGCCTCCATTTTCCATTCGCCTTGCGCACTACAACTGGATTGGCTAACCATGTTGGGTGGAGCACTCCTCTACCCAAACCCGCCGCTTCCAACTTCTTGATCTCCTCAGCGATAAACTGTTGCCGCTCCAAAGCCTGCTTCCTGACCTTCTGCTTGACGGGCCGCGCATGGGGACAGACGGCAAGGTGGTGCTCAATTACTTCCCTGGGAACACCGGGGATATCAGATGGTTGCCATGCAAACACATCGATATTCGCCCGCAGGAAAGCAACGAGCGCGCTTTCCTATTTGTTATCGAGGGTGGAACTTATGGTGAAAGTTCCTCCCGTACCATCCTCCTTGGCGGGCACCTTCTTGGTCTCTGGTGGAGCTGCCTTGGACTTCTTGCTCTTGCCGGTGGAGCTCTCTGGCACATCCTCAACGGGAGCGCAGCACTCCGAGGAGGCGCGCTTGCCGGAGTGAGTGCGAGAGGTCTTGCCGGTCTTCTTCCCCCCGGGAGCTTCAACGGCAGGAGCAAGCGCCTTGGCGGCAGATGCTGCAACTGCCTCCCGGTAAAGCTGGTCGGTGCAGATAAGCGCGTCTTTCTTGTCGGAGTTGACAGTGATGACGCTTATCGGCCCGGGCGTCTTCAATACATTGTAAGCGTAGTGCGATGCCGCCATGAACTTGGCTAACGCAGGGCGGCCAAGGATCCCATTATATGGCAATGGAATCTTGGCGACGTCGAACACAATCTTCTCTGTTTTGAAGTTCAGATCACTACCAAATGTTACTGGCAGTGTGATCTTACCCTTTGGCTGACTCCTCCCTGGATTGACCCCTTGGAACGTGCCCATTTCCTCGAGATCTTCATCAGGGATTTGCAACCTTTTGATCACCTCGGGCGAGATCAAATTCAAGCCGGCCCCACCGTCAACTAACATTTTCATCACCTTGAGGTTGCGAATCGTTGGTGAAACCAACAACGGCAGACACCCGACCGCAGTTATGCGATCAGGGTGATCCTCAGTGTCAAAAATGATAGGCGTGTTGGACCATTTCAGTGGCTTCTGGGCACCGACAGATGGCTCAATCGCATTAACCTCGCGCGCCCACTGCTTAAGTTGGCGGCGGGAAGAATGCAATGAAGCGCCCCCATCAACGCACATCATGTCTGTAGCCTTCTGAAATTCTTGCTCGCTGGACTCGTCGTCCTCGTCATTGTCATCGTCACCCCCCTCTTGCTTTTCGCGGCCTCGAGCGGGCCTCTCCTTCTGTTGCTTGGCCTTGCCGCGGCGACCTCCTTGACCACCGCGTTTCTTGCCGGACCCCTCCGCACCGTCCTGGGCCTTCTCCTTGTCCCGCCTTTCGTACTCGGCCTTCTGCTTCTCGACAAGCTGCTCAACTTGCCGGCAGTCTTGGAGATCATGGCCCTTGGTGCGATGGATCTTGCAGTACTGCTTGCCGGAGCCCTCCGGCTTGTCGGCAGCCGCTAAGGCCTGACAGGAGGCGCACCCGGCAACCTCCTTGCCGGGGTCGTCAACCTTTGCCTTCTTGGCGGTGCTGGGGTTGCCGGATCCCTTGACAGCAAGCACGGCCTTGCCCTTGCGCTTCCTGTTACGCCGCCGGCCCTTCTTTGTCGGGGCGGCAGCGTCTTCATCTTCAGAGTTGACTCCTGCGCCAGCATCCTCGCCGGGGAGTCTCCTCCCTTCTTCAGCTCAAGCACACTTATCAGCCAGAGCATAAAGCTCGGCAACATCCCTGATCTTGTTCATCGCCAGCTCTTCGCGCATCTTGCGGTTACGCACGTTCTGATGGAACGCGCTGATAACAGCGGCAGGATGAACGTCTGGAATGTTGTGATGTATGCGGCTGAATCTCTGGATATACTTGCGCAGGGTTTCGCCCTCCTTCTGGGGGATGAGGTGCAAATTGCTTTCCTGGCCAGGAGCTTGGTGGCCTCCGGTAAAGGCGCCAACAAACTCATGACACAGGTCTGCCCAGGAAGAAATAGAATTCTCCGGCAGATGCATCAACCACGACCTGACGTTGGGCTTAAGCACCAACGGGAAGTAGTTGGCGAGTATCTTGTCGTCGCGAGCCCCGACAGCCTGCACCGCAATGGTGTGGATGCTCAGGAACTCCGACGGGTGGATCTTGCCGTCATATTTCTCCGGGACCTCCTGCTTGAACGTGCGGGAATTGGGCCACTGGACTCGCCGCAGCTCACGGGTAAACGCTGGACAACCTACCTCATAGGGTAGATCGACAGGATACCCTGGCACAGGCTTGTCTACAGTGGGCCCTGCGCGCTTATCAGATTGATGGCGTGCTTCCCGCCGCCGCTCGATGGTAGTCCGAGCGTCTTCTTTGCCTCGTTCCCGAAGAACTTGACGTTGATCGCGACGAGTTCGCGGATCAGACGACGCCGTTGAATCATCATCGCGGGCGTCGATCCGTCGAGCCAGCGACTGCTGTTGCCGCCGTGGAGGAGAGTGCACCGTAGTGGTACCGCCTCCGGTCTTTTCGCCACCGGCGCGTGTCGGCTCGATGGACTGCCACCGTGAAGGCTCCACCTGCTGCGGTCTGTCATCGTTTGCGAGGCCAAGGAGGCTATGAATGGTAGCTCTCCATTCGTCGAGCTTGTCCGCAGCAGGAGGAAAATTCAGGAGCACCTGTGCTCGCGCCAGTGCTTCTGCTGGTGTAGGCGGCGGCGACAGGTGCGAGGAACATGAGGTGCTCTGACTCCTAACCATGTTAGAAGGAGCTCCATCATGGTCCCGCGACCGCGCGCTGCTTCCACCAACATATTGGCATGCATGCTGGTCCCGCGCATCTCGAGGGTGATGCTCAGGAGACTTTCCGTGGGGGCGCGTAGTACCACCAACGTCGCGGCGCTGTTCATCGCGCGCGACCTAAGAAGGCCGCGACGCGTGCGCCGGCGTGGGTGTCTTAGAAGGCGCCCTTCCATCCTTGGAGTTTGCTACACTGCCTGCAGGCAGCACAGCTCCGTCCCTAGATCTAGGGGCGCGCGGGTGGCCGTCGCCGCTGCGAATGACGCCGCTCGCTTGGCTTTGACCACCAGAACGTCGTGGAGGTTTAGAACCTCCGCCTCCTCCGCCCGCGTCTACACCGTCACCCGTCTGTGTAGCCACGGGGACAGCGGACGTGGATGGACCAACCGCCGTGAAACCCTTCTTCTTGGGGGCCATGGCGATGAAGCTGATGAAGAAACTGGCGCGCTGATCACCAGATCAGGTTCACGCAACCCTTTCCCCTACCTGGCGCGCCAAAGATGTCGGAGAAACGACACCTATGGGACCGCGAGGACCCCTTTACGATTCGGCAGGGAGAGGGTTTGCACAAAGAGCAGATCTAACGACCAGCACGGGGAATTTTTACCCAAGTTCGGGCCGCTGAGAAGCGTAAAACCCTACTCCTGCTTTGGTTGTATTAGATGTGTTCTAGCTCAAGTTCTGGGAGCGCTACAGTACTCAGTAGCTGCGTACGTAGAATAGGCCAGAAGCCGATCCCCCCTGTAGCTACGCCTTGGGCCTCCTTTTATACGTTCAAAGGTGTCACCAACAGTGGCGTACAGTGCATACATGAGGTGTAAAAGTAACTACAGTGCTATCATACCTAATACTGATGGCTTGGGACAAAAGCATTTAATGCTCCGTTGAGGTGTCCCTTAGCGTCTTGGGGATGGAAAAAGGGGCCGTCCCATCAGCACCGCTTAAGCCCCTCCACCGCAGACGCCTGACACGCACCCAAGAGGACAACAGCTAAAAGACAAGCTGGTCGCTGCACTGGAGTGGTGACAGGGCGGCGAAGTCTTGCCGGGTGCGAGCCTTGCCGGGGCTGCGAGCCATCCCGGCAAGACCTTGCCGGGGCTCCAGCCTTCGATCTTCTGATTATTGACTTGAATACTCCACGATAATCTTTGTATTTGCGTTCAGCTGCCTCCCGGCAGGCCTTGCCGCTGGTATGGCTACAACTGTCCGTGCACAAGTATGGGGTATTAAAGGACCCAAACTTTAGTACACCGACAACCGCTGACCTGGAGCCTGCATATTGGATTGAGAGTTATGATTTGGCTATGGACATGTTGGAAGTTAGTGATGTTGTTTGCGTGCGCTATCTGACAATAATGTTGGAGGGCACATCGCGTACTTGGTTGAAAAACTTGCCTACAAACTCGATCAATTCATGGCAAGAGTTGAAAGAGCCATTCGTCAAGAATTTCCAAGGCACATGCAAGCGTCCAACCACCATCATTGATTCGGAGCATTGTGTTCAGCAGGATGGTGGATCAGCTCATCATTGGGCAAGAAGAATTGCTGAGATAGTCCACTCATCCAACATAATTACAACTCACAAGGCGGTCCTTGTCTTGGAGATAAATTGTCGTTTTCAACCCTTGGTACAGAAGCTTGGACGCATGAAGTGGAAGGTCAAGGAGATGAGTGAGCTCATGGACGTTTTAGCCAGGTATGCCGACTCTGATAGCACCAAGGATCCATCTTTCGACGACGAAAAGTCTGGCAACGGCAAGAAGAATGGTGGCAAGGGTCATCACAACAATGACAATGGAAACAACAACAAGCGCAAGAACTTCGAGGGAGGATCAGACCTCGTGGCCAATACCAATACAGGTTTCAAGAATCAGTGTTAAAATGACAATTTCAAAAAGCCGACGTTGCATCCCCGCAATTATGTGGAGACCCTCAAGGGTCCGTGCCCAAAGCATAGTAAGGAGGATAAGCCGGCTAATCACTCTTGGGAAAAATGTTATATAATGCAGGAGTTTAAATATAGCATCTTTGGTGGCGGCAACCATGAAGGAGGCCTTGGTGGTCACCCCGGCAATAGTCAAGTCGGCGTCCTCGGAGTCAGCTTCCCTAATGTCGGCTTCCAGGGAGGCAATTTCCCAGGCACTGGTAACTCATGGTCCGGGTTCCAGGGGGTTGGTAACAATGGTTCCCATAATCAGCATAACGGGCCTTGCAACCAGAATCAGGCATGCACGTCAGGTTTCCAGAGTAATCCAGAGCAGTTGAATAGTGGACAATATCATGTTTTCACCACCAGTACCAGCAAACGGGACAGAAAGGTTCAGCGGCGAGCAGTCAATGCGACAATGCCAACTATTTTGGAATACCTGAATTGGTCCGAGTATCCTATCACTTGGAGTCGAGCAGACCATCCTCCCCGAGTTGACAATCCACAGAGTCTTGCCCTGGTGGTGGCCCCTCAAGTTGGTGGTTACAGGCTAACCAAAATGTTGATGGACAGTGGAGCAGTATCAACATCTCATATTTTGACACCTTCAAGCAGATGAATTTGTCAGAAAGCCAGTTGAAGCTTTCGTCTACAATCTTTCATTGTATTGTCCCAAGCAAATCAACTTAACCCATTGGACGGATTTCTCTCGAAGTAGCCTTTGGTACTAAATTCAATTTCCGTTCAGAATTTCTGACCTTTGAAGTGGTCAAGATCAAAAGTCCTTACCATGCGTTGTTTGGACGCCCGACATATGCGCGGTTCATGGCCAGACCATGTTATGTTTATCTGCAACTAAAGATGTCGGGGCCTGACAGAACTATCACAGTGCATGGGGATCGGAAAATAGCCATTGAGTGTGAGGAAAGAGATGTTGCTTACGTTGAGTCGGCCTGTGCAGCTGAGGAGGTGAAGTTTTGTCAAGCCAATGTTGATCCTGTAGATATGACTTCGCTCAAAAAACCTACCACCGAGTCCGAATCTGTGCTCAAATTCAAGTCAGCACGTGACACCAAGCAAGTGGATTTTACCCCTGGTGATTCATCGCGACAGTTCACTATTGTGGCAAACATGGATCCTAAATAGGAAAGCGCGCTCATCGAGTTCACCCGTGAGAATCGAAACATCTTTGCATGGAAGCCCTCTGACATGCCTGGTGTACCGAGATAACTCGCTGAGCACCGCTTGAATGTTGATCCGAAGATGAAGCCCGTGTGGCAGTATCTGTGCCGTTTCAATGAAGAACGATGCAAAACAGTTGAAGAAGAAGTTGCCTGACTCCTAGCTGCCTCTCCGGCCTCCTACCCTGGCATTGGGCTCGGTAGACGAAAGAGGGGTAACAAAATATAGAATATATGAAACTGTAAAATCAAGTGCCTTTTTCTCCAATTGCAAAATCATTTCGTTTCCCTATTGCAACGCACAGGCACATTTCCAAATAATACTCTAAGGACCAGAGATTGCTATACTTTCCCCTCTCGCAAGGCGACTAGGGAAAGCCTTTCTCCCATTGATCTCTGCCGGCGAGCCCGTGGATTTGCCTCCCCTCCGCCTATCGCTCTGGCGGCCGGTGGCGGGGACAGGTTTTCTGGTGCCTCGGCTCCGGCCAGTAGATAGGTAGGGTTTTGGTCCTCTGAGGGGCGGTGTTTGGACAGATGACGACGCTTCTTGTTCGAGTCAGTCTTTCGGGCTCCGATCGTCCTCAAGTTAGTCCGTTGGGACGGATTAGATGTAGCTCTGGTATAGATTCTTGTCAGCTCCTCTGGACGGCGAGGTTAGGGTTTGTCGTCATGTGTACGCAACGACGATATTTGGTGTCAAATTATTCAAATCGATTAAAGGATTCAATGGCAACGACCGCGGCTCCAGGACACTGGTTCTTAGGGGCTTGTGCACGAAGACTTCCCGACTGTTATCAACAAGGTCGGGCGGGCTCGAGCAGCGATAGCGGCACGTCGGCGTCTCGTTCTGACGGCGACAATGGTCGTTCGGTGGTCCAAATATCTTGACGTAGTTTTTATTATGATTGAGGTGTTTTGTACATTGATGAATTCTTTATAATATATCTTATCTTTAAAAAAAACTCAACTAGAGCAAGAGCCTGTTTCGAGAATTCTCCATCACCTCTTTCAGTTTTATTCACCTGTGTGGTTAATTAATGGACGCACATACAAGTTACAACTTCTTCCACCACCCACCAAAAATCGCATGAACCCAAAAAACTGAAACAAAGAAACGCAAAGCAAATCCCACGGCGACAGCATCACATATGTACACGAGCGACGATTCCTTGATCGCCCGCTCGTAAATGTATTCAGTACGTCTCGTCACCCCCGGCCGGTACGTCTGGCGGTGGTGCGCCTGCTGAACCCCTCCGTGGTTGCACGTCCCGCCTCGCCGCTGGCGCCCTCGGCAGCGCCCCTGCCGGCGCCGGCTCTGTGCGGGAAGTCCGTCATGTCCTCCGTGTCCGCCGCGCTGCTGGCCGTGTACTCGCTGGACGGGTTCAGCCCATACTCGCTCGTCGGCGCGCTCATCTCGCTGCTGGCGTACTCGCTGATGGTGCCGCCGGCCGTCCCGGTGCCCGGCCCGAACGCCATCCTCCTGAGCCGCCTCACATCGTCCGTGTTGCCGCCCCCTGAGCGATGCATCGCGCTCTGGCCCGGCGCCATGCCGCCGTTCAGGTCCTCCGCCGACAGCTCGCCCTCCAGGTACCGAACGATCTGATCACACATACCATCCACACGAGCGCCTCCCTTAGTTGCTTGTGAATGATGTATAGCGGCGCCAATTCAATGTGCAAATCAAGGGTGAGCTAGCTGGTAGGCGAGGGGATTCGGCACGCACCTGTGTCATCCGCGGGCGAGACCGCGCCGTCTGGCGCACGGCGGCGGCGGCGCACGCGACGAGCCGCGCCATGTCGTAGGCGTCGTAGTTGGTCCCCAGCTCCGGATCAATCAGCTCCTCGTAGTTTTCCTCCTCCACGGCCTTGGTCAGCAAGGGCTTTGCCTGTTCGGAACCATCTCAGTAGTCAGCAGTACTCACTAACATTTCCCTGAAAAAAATTCAGGCGATGGATGGTCTGGCAACTCACCCAAGCAACCAGTGTTTCGGGCTGGTGATCTGAGGATGTCATGATAGGTTTCCGTCCGGTGATGAGCTCCAGAAGCATCACGCCGAAGGAGAAGACGTCGGACCGGTCATTGACTTTGCCGGTGGCGGCATATTCCGGAGCCAGATATCTGTGTGGAGACAAAGGTTTCGACAACGAATGATTACTCACTCCACATGCATTGAACCACTGAACTATCATAAGGGATCTCGGAGCCAGCCAAACGGAGATAATTTGTTGGGCTTCTGAACAATCATTTTGTCTTACCCAAACGTTCCCATCACGCGCGTGGAAACAGCGGTGTGTTCTGCTTCTTGGCATTTGGCCAGCCCAAAATCCGCAACCTGCACGCGGTCCAAGGAAGAGTTAGACACACGGAAAGCGACGCAAGCAGACGATGCTTCAACCGTGTTGCTGGGATTTGGCGATCTACTTACCTTGGGCTCATAGTTGTAGTCCAGGAGAATGTTGGCCGCCTTGATGTCACGATGGATGATCTTAGGGTGACCTGAGATCAAGCCAAACATTTTAGTGCCAGGCAGCAAGGACAAGAACAGCTTCAGGCGACAAAACCCGTATCAGAATTAAATGAACTCACAGTCCTCGTGCAGATACGCGAGGCCCTTCGCCGAGCCGACGGCGATCTTCCACCGGCGCGGCCAGTCCAGCGTCGCGCGGCCGCTCCCTGAGACCACCCAAAACCAACCTCTTCTGTCAGTCCCAGCAGAGCAGAGCAGAGCAGAGCAGTTGCAACGGCGTCGATGGCGCGCACGTACCGTGGTGCAGGTGGGACTCGAGAGTCTTGTTGGGGACGTACTCGTAGACGAGGAGGCGCTGCTCGGCGTGGATGCAGAAGCCGACGAGGGAGACGAGGTTCTTGTGGTGGACGCGGCTGATGATGTCCACCTCGGCGCGGAACTCGCGGTGGCCCTGCCCGCTGCCGGCGCGCAGCTTCTTGATGGCCACCTCCTGCCCGTTCACCGTGCCCTTGTACACGTGCCCGAACCCGCCCTGCCCCAGCAGGTTCGCCTCCGCGAACCCGTCCGTCGCCGCCGCCAGCTCGTCGTACCGGAACGTGCCGCCCGTCATGGCCGGGAGCGGGGACCCGGGCGGGCCGCCGCCGCCGCCGCCGCCGCTGCTCTGCGTCCACGAAGCCATCAGCGGCGGCGTCGACGACGGCGTCGACAGCGCGTGCGACGGCTGCAGCGGCGTCGTCGGCTGCCTAGGGTCGTAGAAGAAATCCGCTGGCACGAAAAAACGACCCGTCAATTCACCGCTCGCACGAACACATTCAGAATTTGAATTTGAGATGAAAGCTGTTCAATTTCTAGATGGAAAATCGGCACCACGCGTAGCATTAACGAAAGAAAGTGGAGCACTAATCAGGTCGGCGCGAGCAGCTCTAGTACGTGGGTCGCGCGCTGGCACGCCGCGGCGCGCGTCGCTGTCACTCAGCCTGTCACCAGCACCGTGCCGTTGCATCGGGAGAGAATGGCGCGCGGACTCGCACTAACACCGTGCCGTCAGTTAACGCGTTGCTTGCAGTTGCACCGCGGAAAAAGTCGCGCGCGTGTCAACAATGGCGTTCTCGCGACCCGACCGGGCATATGCAATCTCTACAGCATGTGTACGCAGTACGCACCTGGGGTCCCCGGCGGCGGCACCCTCCGGCGACGGCGCCGCTTGGACACGAAGCAGAATATCAGGGCGGCCGCGAGCCCGAGCAAGACCACTGCCGCGACGGCCACGCCCACGCCCACCGCGGTCCCGCTGCTTGACGAGGACTTGGCGGAGGTCGACGGCGCGTCCGCTGACCGCGCCGGCGGAGGCGGAGACAACGTTAGAAGGGAAGGCGGAGGCGCTGCTGCAGCTGGGGCGTCGTTCGGGGGCGGCGGCGAAGATGGGACGTCTTGAGGAGGTGGTGGCGTGGCGTCAGGCGGCGGTGGAGATGAACGTGGCGCGTCCGGCGGGGGAGGTGGGGATGAAGGCGGCGGCCGGCTAGGAGTTGGCGTCGGTGTTGGTGTCGGGGTTGGCGTTGGTGGAGGTGGGGACGGTGTTACTAGCGTCGGCGTGGGACTTGGCGGAGGTGGCGATGGTGTTACCGGAGTTGGGCTTGGCGTCGGGGTGGGACTTGGCGGAGGTGGCGATGGTGTTACTGGAGCTGGGCTTGGCGTCGGCGTTGGCCTTGGTGGAGGTGGTGGAGGAGGATTCACCGGGGGATTGACCGGAGGATTCACTGGAGGTGTCACCGGGGTCACCGGAGGGGGCGCGCTGCCGCCGTCCGGGGGAGGGGGGTTCACCGGTGGCGGAGGCGTCCCAGACGCGTTCGGGGGTGGTGGGGTCACCGGCGGCGGCCCCGCGGCGTCCGGAGGAGGTGGAGAGACCGGCGTAACAACGGGTGGCGCCGGAGCTGGAGTCGCCGGTGGCGTCCCGCCAGCGTCCGGAGGAGGTGTATTGGACATGATGGCTGCGGCGTGGTGCAATTGCCTAACGTTAAACTATTCTACGATTTGTTACGACTGATATAGCGATGGCCGATGGCTAACAGAGGAGGGGAGACGGGTAGCGAGGTGCCGGTGCAAACTGCCAAGGCTTCTATGGGCTGCAAGCAGTTTTGCCGTTGTGTGGTTTTGCTTGGTATGGTTCTCCATTTCTCCTCAATTTTAGGTCCTTGTATGAGTGACGCGTTTTGGCTCTCGGCCTCCATGAAGACTGCATTTTTTGAAAAATTCAAAGTTCAAACTCTTCAGTTTCAGAAAATCTAAAAAAGGTTGTACAAGTAAGCAAGGATGTTATGCGTATGTGTGTAAAATTTCAGGATGAAATATCTTAAAATGCGATCTGTATAAAAAAGATAAATTCATGGCCTTGGAGGATGAATAGTATCATATGTTGAAAAGCCTCTTTTTTTTTTGCCTAACACTCATTTTAACGTATTTCGTCCTAAAAATTTACACACTTATGCATTATGTCTTCATATATATTTATATTTTTCAGAAATTTTTGAGATATAAAAATATGATTTTTTCAAAAACCGGCCTACATGGAGCTCGGCCTCAAAAGGGATTTTCGGTTCCTGCATGTACTATGTATGGAAAAGAGGTGGCTTGGTCTCTTTTCTCTTTCTTATTCTAGTATCCACTACCCAGGGGTTGTTCGATCAGATTGACCGTGCCAAAGTCAATCAATGAGCCATCAATTTTTGGTGGCATTATGCTAATCATGCCTAGTGTTTGGATGGCAGGCGGATCAGGTCACATAGATGATACAACACGCGACCTGCAGCAGCAAACCGTCGCCTGATTCTGCCTCGTTTTAATTTCATAGCGTGTACTACTGCTGTAGCAGCGACGACTGCAAACCAAGTTGCGCTGATTCTGGCTCGTACTTTTCCCGTTTTCCGAGGAGCAGTGGCGGCGGAACACATGTTTGAATTGTCATGTTCAGGCGTGTGCCCGGACTGTATCTTCTCAAATTTCCAATCGAATGCACCCGGACTGTATCTTCTCTAGAGAGTAAAATGCATTCCCTTATAACTAAACCTGTCGACAAGTTCAAACCCACCAATGCATTTTCACTCTTCCGAAAACCCTACTGAAATGCGGTTTGGAGCGGCAGTGGGCGGTGGCGGGAGGCACGCGGCAGGCAAGCAGCATGGCCGAGGCATGCGGTGGCAAGATACACAAATGCTCAGGCAGCGACTGCGGCAGCGCGGCTGGCAATGCATGCAGCAGGCCGACGTCCATGCACGACGCACACTGGTGGCGCGCCTGCTCCGCTTGACTGACACGGCTGCCATCTGCCAAGGCAGGGCTGCTTCGTGAATACTAATATGTACAGCACGGGTACGCACCTGGAGTCCCGGGCGGCGGCACCCGACGGCGACGGCGCCGCCTGGCCACGAAGAAGAAGATCAGGGCGGCCGCGAGGCCGAGCAAGACCACCGCCCCGACGCCCACGCCGACGCCCACCGTGGTCTTGCTGCTAGACGAGGACTTGGCCAAGGTCGCCGGCGCGTCCGTTGAGAGCGGCGGCGGCGGTGGAGACCACGTTAGAGGTGACGGCGGAGGCGCTGGTTCAGCTGGGGCGTCGGTCGGGGCCGGCGGCGAAGATGGGACGTCTTCTGGAGGTGGCGGCGTGGCGTCAGGCGGCGGCGGAAATGAACGTGGCACGTCCGTCGGCGGAGGTGGGGATGACGGCAGAGTTGGCCCTGGTGGAGGTGGGGACGGTGTTACCGGCGTTGGGTTTGGCGTCGGCGTGGGCCTTGGTGGAGGTGGAGACGGTGTTACTGGTGTTGGGTTTGGCGACGGTGTTACCGGTGTTGGGTTTGGCGTCGGCCGCCTTGGTGGAGGTGGCGGAGGTGGATTCGCCGGGGGTTCCGCTGGAGGGTCCGCCGGGGGCTCCACTGGAGGGTTTGCGATGGTCGGGGGTTTGGCGGCAGTGGGTGGAACAGCTGCTGCCCGAGGAGGTACTGCAGGTGGAATTGCTACCGGAGGAGGTGGTGGTGGAGCAGTCACCGGAGAAGGCGGAATTGCTACCGGGGGAGGTGGTGATGGAGTCACCGGAGGAGGTGGTGATGGAGTCACCGGAGGAGGTGGAATGGCTTCCGGAGGCGGTGGTGATGGAGTCACCGGAGGAGGCGGAGTAAACATGCTAGTGTCCGGAGGAGGTGGATTATTCGCTGGGGCCACCGGAGGCGTCACGACGGGATTGTCCGGAGGAGACGGGGTAACCGGCGGCGTCGGAGATGGGGTCGCGGGTGGGGACCCGCCGGCGTCCGGAGGTGGACTAGACATGGCGGCTGCGGCTAGTGCAAGTGCAAGTTCCTAACGTTCAACTGTGAGCACGGCCACGAGTTAGTATTACGACTATAAATAAATATAGCGATGGGCAAAAGGAGACGACTAAGTGCGGGCTGGACGCAGTTAGCGATGAGGTGGGTTTGCTTTAAGTTTGCGTGTTTGGCCGTGCAGAATTCTTCTCATGGCTTTGCTTATTGGGCTCAAGCGACAGCAACGTATCAATACGGATTTTGGGCTTCCGCAAAAGAATGGGCTCGTCTCTTTTCTTTCTTATTATTATAGTATCCACTATCCATTTCTCAAAACAAAAATTTGTATCCACTATCCAGGATTCGTTAGACACAGCAAGAAAGATTGACTGGGCCAAAGTCAATGAGCCCGATCGATCATTTGTACCGTTTTGTAATCCTTCGAGCAATTGAAAAATATTTTGGTTTCAGTCAATTCAATGCATATGCATGCATGCGCGAAGCGCTGTGATCTCAAGACGGCAAAACCCTGGTTTGCAACTTTATCAGTCGAGGCGAGTCTTAAGGATGACGGTGCCGGTGTGGGTGCGGGTGCGGGTGCTGAAAGGAGGGGACAGGGAGATGGGGAAAAAATCATATACGACCCGGGTCGCACACTTAGATTGTGCTTTTTACATCTCCGAAAAAAACAACTCCAACAGATGATGTATATTAGAGATGTAAAAGTCCAACTATAATAGATAATGTAAATTAAAGATGTAAAACTGGCCGACGACCGGCTGTGTACAACCACTGTGAGCTACTGTGAAACTGAATTTTAACTGTCGAAACATCCGTCGCCGTAGTTGCCGGTTCCCACGAGCTCGCTCAGCCACTGTCGCCGGTTCCCACGAGCTCGCTCAGCCGCCGCCCAGCCTCCCTGTCGTTCATGCGCCTCCGACCAAGGGGAGGCTCCCCACTACAGGGCACCGTCGCCGTCAAAATTGGAAGCCGCCTCGGAATGCAGGTCGCCGCTCCTGCACCGGACGGCTGCTGCAGGTTGGGCCGCACCTCCCGATGTAGGCCGCCATGCGTCAGAGGTCTAGGAAGACGCTGTCGGCGCACAAGTTTTTGGCACACTCCCGCTGCAACTTGTCGGGGGGCGGTGGGGATGTTCGGAATCGGCCGGCGGCGAAGGGGAATGGATAGGGGAGGTCGAGAGGGAGCCAGACCTATGAGCGCCACCACGGGGCGGCACCGGAACTGGTGGGCGACGGCGACGGAGGAAAGGGGGTCGGGCGGTTGGGATCTTTCATTGTGGCAGTTGGGGTTCGCGCGCGGTTGGTCATTTGCATCTGTGTTTATATCTCCTGCACCTGGAGATGTAATTTTTTTTGCATGTGCATCATCCGTTGGAGATGCGTTTTGGGGCCTCGAAGATGCAAAAGTTAGGTATTTTTGCATCTGCATCTTCTATTGGAGATGATCTTAGGCTTGTGTTGGCGGGCGGATTGACAGGACCGAGCAGGGGTGAGGGAGGAATGATTTGTTAAAATATGGGGTGGGCTTTAAGCCCATTTAACAATTTTGAGAAAATCTCTAATGGTCTATGTGTATAATATGACTAGCTGGTGGGAAGTTTAGTTGAACTTCCTTGTAAGAAATTTTCTTTCACATGTTATTGGAGCTTGAGAAAAAAAGTGGTTCCCGCATGCTGCTCTTGCGCTTCCCGCCTCGCGGGCGTCGTGTTTCATAAATGAGTCGAGTCGAGCTTAGACCCATGTCACTCGTGTAATTGCGTTTAATTTTTGTCAGTTACAAAAGAAAAGTCGTTAACAAATGAGACACGATCTGAGACGTCAGATCGCGGGCATGGGTCCATCAATCTTGGATGGGTCCAACCCACGTCTCTCCATCCGGCCGCGCCTATATATTGGAGGCATCAACCGATCATAACAGCCACGCAGAAATATCACATTGTTTATACAACCCCTTGTTTATTTCTGTGTTAGCTGTACTAGTGTTATACGCTGCTATTTGCGTAGTACGTGCTTTTGTGATCAAATATCAGTATGTTCTTACTACTGTCGATGTCATGCTTATGATTTAGGCAAATTTTAACATGCTCCCTCTTACCCCCTCTTTTTACATGCTCCCTCTTATCCCCTCTTTTTACATGTAAGGTAAGGAGGTAAGAGCTAATTTGACCACTAATTAATTAGATCAATTGCTCAGATCTATTATATACTCTTACCTCTCATGTGAAAAGAGGGGTAAGAGGAAGCATGTTAAAACTGCTCTATGCTTTAGTTTTTAATTTAATCCAAATATTGCTAACATATTCAACATGTTGGGCAAACCAACATGTAGTTGGATGGTTAGGAGACCTTATCCCTAGAGTTCAAGTCTCGGAATTGACATTGGTGCTTGCATTTTTCTGGATTTATTTCAGACTTCCGATGATGTGCGTCCGGTAGGAGGAGATATCGTCATCGACTACGAAGGCGTCTATGATGACTTCGTCAATCTTAAGATGATGTGTCGACTAAGTCTCTCGAAGATACTCATAGGAATAGGGTATGCGTACGTGTATTTATGGAGATGAGTGTATGTGTCTGTGTTAAAAAATATTCTAACATGATTGGGTGACCGAAATCAAAAAAAAAATCTTGGTAACGAAAGATGGGCGCTTCCTTTTTTTAGCATCATCATAGTCCTAATCATGACTAGTGTTAAATGGCAGGTAAATCATGTCAAACCAATACAAGAAATGATGTTATATAATGCAAGTATATATCGGGCATGTACCCCTAGTCCATCGTTGCTTTGAGGTTCATGCATTGCTTTTGGTTTGTCGCGAAGTTTGTTTTGTTCATAGGCTCTTTTTTCTTGTTTAAAATGTACCATACGTTTGTTGTGTACCAAAAATTAAGACTGCACTTGTCTCATAGTGAATTTGCTAGTACAAAATGAAACAGGACACCAAAAAAGCATTATAAAAATTTAAAACAAGACATTTTTTTTTGTCCAAGCCTATAAAACAAAGCACGAAAATCACTCGGGTTTTTTTTTTGGGGGGAGGGGGGGGGGGGGGGGGGTGCGGTTAGCGTGGTTATCGGGAGAGCACATAAATACATGATCAAATTTTCAAACAAATTTGAACCTTTTAATCTTGGTATAGATATGTATTGACCTAACATTTACAAAATGTTACTACTGTGGTCGGTCGGCACTTGACCCTGCGACGCGTTGATGTGAAAGGCACGTAGTACTTACCACTAGACTCGTTTGCATGATTAGAGATGTTATATGTAACAATACATTCAACATTTAAATTCAAATTTGAAAAAAAATGTTTTTTCCCTTCTCAATATGTGCTTTTATTGTGGGGTGAAAAAAAAACGTAGTTACTCCAGACAGTAAGCAAGTTTGCCGCTCGGTAACCAAGACCTTGCCAACAGCTGGCTCAGCGACCTGACCAACTTCGGTTGCCTAGATGCAACAACGATGGCTAAATGAGGGTTGACACGTAATTGCGTCTGGTACTAGCGAATTTCAAGCTGCGTTGCTAAATGACGGTTGGCATCTACTTTTCCGAAGTATATATGACCAAAAAAATATCACTTTAGGGGCATACGTCCCATAAAAATACCATTTTTTAAAAGTGATAGCAAAACTATCAAAAATTCTTAATTTTGTGACTAAAAACTATCACTTTCGGAAAAAGGCTAGTTTAGCCGATTTAAACACGTTTCTGACACAGGAGACCCACTCGTCAGGGCTGACGTGTCCGCAAAGTCAACTCCGTTTATTTTGACAGTCAAGTAGACCATTATTACATGTGAGGCCCACGTGTCAGAATCTACCTTCTTCTTTCTCATCCTCTTTTGAGAGTGGAATTTTAGCTCTCAGGCTTCTGAAGGGGGACCGAAATGTAGAAGAAGAAAAACAATGTTGAAGTTTCAAAAATTCTGAAAACAAATACGCTACTCCGTGTTTGTAAAATTTTCATGATAAAATACGTTTTGACGTGTGCTAAAAAAAAGGAACATCAAACATTTCAAATATGCAGTATACGTCTCTACGTACGTGTGTGTGCTTTGCCGAACATTTTTAAAAAAGTACAGAAGTTTGATTTTGTTCCAAAAATCTGGCTCGCCCGATCGAGAGGTTGAGCTCCAACTGCAATTCCTGGGTTCGGATATAGTACTAATCAAGCTGCAGACGCCGGATCAACAATGTCCATGCTGTTCCGCGCGAGGAATGAAATGGTTTGTTCATGCAATATGTACAGTAGTACGTGTACGCACCTGGGGTCCCCGGCGGCGGTACCCTACGGCGACGGCGTCGCTTGGATACGAAGAAGAAGATCAGCGCGGCCGCGAGGCCGAGCAAGACCACCGCCCCCACGGCCACGCCCACGCCCACTGCGGCCCCGCTGCCGGACTTGGGCGATGTCGACGGCGCGTCCGCGAACTGCGGCGGCGGAGGCGGATAAAACGTAAGAGACGACGGCGGAGGCGCTGCTGCAGCTGGGGCGTCGATCGGGAGCGGCGGCGAAGACGGGACGTCCACAGGAGGTGGCGGCGTGGCGTCAGGCGGCGCTGGGGATGATGGCGGCGGCCTGCGAGGAGTTGGTGTTGGCGTCGGAGTTGGCCTTGGTAGAGGTGGGGACGGTGTTACTGGCGTTGGGGTTGGCGTCGGCGTGGGCCTTGGCGGAGGCGGGGACGGTGTTACCGGCGTTGGGTTTGGCGTCGGCGGCCTTGGTCTTGGTGCAGGCGGTGGAGGCGAATTCACCGGGGGTATCACCGGAGGGTTTACGATGGTGGGAGGATTGGCCTGAACCGGAGTAGGCGGAACCGCATCCTTAGGAGGAGGAGGAGGAGGAGGGGGCGGGCTCTGCGGAGGAAGTGCCACAGGAGGGACCGGGTTCACCGGAGTAGGCGGGATCGCCACCGGCGGAATTGGGGTCACCGGAGTAGGCGGGACTGGAGTCACCGGCGGCGAGCCGGCGGCGTCCGGAGGAGGTGGGCTGGACATGGTGATGGTGGCTGGACGTACGTGGTGCTAAGAGGCTGACGTTGAACTGTCTCCGCGCCTACGAGTTTACGACTAATATACCGACGATGGGCAAGAGAAGACACAAAGACTAGCGAGGTAGTACGAGTTCATGCACGTCCGTCTATGAGCTGGATGCAGTTAGCCATTAGGTGGTTTTGCTTTGCTTAATTTTGCCGCGTACAATTCATCTCTTCGCTTTTGCTTGCTGGGTTCAAGCGACAGCAACATATCATACGAATTCTTCACCTACGAAAACACATCATACTACGAACCAACTATGGCTCTCCCTGTAAAAGAATGGGATCGTCTCTCTTATCATTCTTATTTTGTTATCCACTGTCCGGGGTTTGTTAGATAAGATTGACCGGGCCAAAGTCAATGAGCATGATCGATCATTTGGGTTAGCATTAGCGTAGTGCTAATCATGCCTGGTGTGCGGATGGCAGGTGGACGAGGTCAGATGGATACAGGCAGAGAAGAAGCGACCAGCAGCTGGCTTACCACCAACTTCGGTTGCCCGGGCGCAACCGTCATGCCCTGACGGCTCATTGCCATTGCGTGTAGTGCCAGCGAATTCATAGGGCTGTACAAACTGATATTTGATGATAATTGTATATTAATTGATGCCTCAATGGGCTGCTTATATAAGTACAAAGTCTTGAAGTCCAAGTATAGAAGAGATAGATTACAATTCAAACTACCAAAACTAAACCGGCCGAATATACTCTAATATCCCCCCGCAGTGTCAACGTCGGGCGTGACGATGTTGAGACTGGAGCGTATGTCCGTGAATGATGCATTGGGAAGCCCTTTGATGAAGATATCAGCAAATTGCGCACTCGTTGGAACATGTAGAACCCGAACCTCGCCAGGAGCCACCTTCTCACGAACAAAGTGGATGTCGATCTCAATGTGTTTCGTGCGACGGTGCTGAACTGGATTAGAGGCCATATAGACTGCTGAAATGTTGTCGCAGTAAACAATTGTAGCACGCTCGAGTGGTCGATGAAGCTCTACGAGAAGTTGCCGAAGCCAGACGGCCTCGGCTACAGCATGTGCAACAGCCCGATACTCAGATTCAGCGGAGGACCTGGAAACTGTATCCTGCCTTTTCAAGCGACAGCTCTGATACCATGATATTTGATGATAATTGTATATTAATTGATGCCTCAATGGGCTGCTTATATAAGTACAAAGTCTTGGAGTCCAAGTATAGAAGAGATAGATTACAATTCAAACTACCAAAACTAAATCGGCCGAATATACTCTAATACAAACCAAGTTGCGTCTGCTGCTGCTGCTGCTGCTGCTGCTGACTCGTACTTTTCCGAGGAGCAGTGGCGGCGGAAATATGTCTGAATTGTTTCGTTGAGGCGTGTGCCTGTTCCATTCCAAATTTCCAATCGAATGTTCAACAATGTTCTTGCTGTTCCGTCTTCTGTGAGAGGAAAGAGATGGTTCGGAAGCATCATTTTAATACTATATGACTTATGAATGCTTGCCATTAATTGCTGGTTCATCGTCCTCCTAATGGGAGGTCAGCAACAAGACAATTAGGGCAAAGTCTTCCTCCCCTCGATCTCCGCCGGCAGGCGACAAGAAGAAGAAACTGGTGGCTTGGAGTAACACTTGAGATGCGCTAAAAGGTGGAAGCGACAACTTCGTACATACAATTTCGTTTCAAATTTCATTCCATCTTCATATCAAGGAGCTATATGCTTGTCCGACACTAGTCAACGACCATGGGATCAGATCGCTACTTGAAGAATAAACCATGTAGGCAAGTCGGGCATAAAACGTCGTACACAAAGCAATTTTGTTTTCTCATATCCATGATACCGTCGTTTTAATCAACGGTTTTGCTAGATCACATCTAGATTTTTTTTCAAAAATGGCACTGTATTTAGAGCAAATTCGAAAACTAGCATTGCTAACACGTATATATCAAAAATAGCACCCCGTCGGTCTGTGGTTGACCGAAGAGGGAATTTTCGGTCTACCAAAAGCTGAAGTGTGTTTCTGCGGGCCGAAGAGATGCCAGCTGGGCCGAAGAGCTGAGCCACCGACAGAAAAGTCCATCTTCGGCCTACCAGAGACCGAAGAGTGGATACTTCGGCCTACCAGAGACCGAAGAGGCTCTTCGGCCTACCAGCGACCGAAGACATGGGGATAAGGCCGACCCTGCCTTCTTCTTCCTCTCTCTCTCGTTCTCATCTTCCTCCCTCCATTCTCTCTGTTTCATCTCGCCACCCCGCGCCGATCTCTTCCGTCTTCCACTCATTTTCGCATCCCAGCCTCGGAAATAGTAGATCGTAGCCATCCCCTCCACCGTACGGTCATATTTTTCACATGGGGTAGTTTTTTTTGCATAGAAGTGAGGAGGAGCAGCCATGGTGAAGTGGTGGTGGTGGTGAGGAGGAGGTGGTGGTGCGGTTGGAGTGGTGGTGGTGGTGAGGAGGAGGTGGTGGTGCGGTTGGGGAGGAGTTGGTGGTGAGGAGGAGGTGCGGCTAGGGGGCTAGCCGGAGTTGCGGTGGTGTTGTCCGGTGGTGCAAGTACCCCGGGAGGTGGCCGGTGCGGCTGAGTTGAAGAGAGGAGCAAGAAGCAGCGGACACACGCGTCGAAGGTATAACAAATTATCTCTTAGTTTGACAGTTTATTAGTTAGTGTAGCTAAGTCATATAATGAGATGATGAAAATGTCTGACAGGTTAAAATGTCTGAATCAGTAAATTTGACTGTTTACTATGGCCCTGGCAATGTTCGATATAATGAGTTCGGGGTTGATCTTAGCGAGTATAAAAAATGTGTCATGACACTTCCAGACCCGGACAGACTGGACATTAGACAGTTGAAGTACTGGTTGACAATTAGTTTTGGGCTGGATCCTGGGGTATGTTCTGTCAGTATTCAAGCTTTGTGGACCAAATCGTGTAAAAATGTGAAGTGGGAGTTGATGCTGATAGATAGGAGCCAGCAGTGGTTGACCCTGTTAAGGCGTTGCAGGGACCGAAAAATCCACCCATATGCCCTAGTGCAACCTGTGGCGAAGGAGGAGAATACCGGACAACCAGAGGGGGGGTATGAACCCGGGCAGGGCAGTGAAGTGGCTAACGAGATTTATTTATCCGGGTCATAGCCAATGGATGTGGATGCTAGCCAACCCGAGGAAGAGCCAGATTACGTGCCACACAATTTGTGTGGTAATGATACTGGGCAGAGTAGTCGGTCGCTAATATTAGCCGGTTCTGGTTTTGCTGATGGGGATGAGGAAGGGGAGGAAATGCAGAGGGTGATGGAGGAAGAGGACGAGGATGGACTGGCTGAGGATCTGGATTCTGAAAATTCCGAGGATGAAGTGGAGGTACCGATTCCTGCCGCATGGGATCAGGACCTATCCACCGGTCTCACGGTCAACGATGGCCATGAGACTCCATGGGAGTATCATCTGAACCAAGTCCAGATAGGTTCTATGTATGATACAAAGAAGAAATCGAAATATGCGGTGGTAAAGTGGGCTATGTCCACGCAGAGGGTTTTTCGGACACACGTATCAAATCAAACAAACTATACAGTGAAATGTGTTGAAACAGGTTGTCCTGGGAAGGTGCACGGGCACGTGCCGAAGTATAACATCCACTGGGTTGTCACCGGTGTTGTTCCACATACTTGTGTGAGGAAAAACCTTCTGGTGAATCATCCGAACCTGTCTTCTACTCTCATTGCGCAACTCATGTATACTGAGATAGTGCAGAAGAAAGACATGGAAGCAAAACACATCCAGACAGCAGTGAAGGTCAGATGGAATTATGTCATTCCTTACGGGAAGGCTTGGAGGGCTAAGCAGAAGGCTATGGAGGAAAGGTTTGGGACGTTCTTCGACTCATATGATAATGTTGTGCGGCTCCTTCAAGTATTGAAGGAGAGGAATCCCGGCACTTATGTTAACGTACAACACACAAGATTGGCGAGTATACCAGATTTTAAGGTGTTGAAGAGAGTATTCTTTTCTTTTTCTGTTTGCATCGAAGCTTTCCGGCATTGTCCTCCTGTGATGTTTGTGGATGGCACATTCCTGACTGGTCAGTACGGAGGGCAAATCCTTACTGCTATTGGTGTTGACGGGAACAATCAAATCATCCCACTTGCTATGGCATTCGTGGAGGGTGAGAACTTTCCAAGCTGGATATGGTTCTTGAGGCAAGTGAAAATTGCCATCGTGAAGGACCGGCCGAACGTGTGTGTCATTCATGACAGACATGCTGGTATATTGAAGGCCGTGAAGACACTGAGGAATCCAACTGAGAACCAATCAACACCATGGAAGGACCTGCAGAGCCGGTGGTGCATGCGCCACCGTGTTCGACGTGACGGTGGAGGAGATGGCCCTTCATAGGGTGATGAGACAGTTCGGTCGATGTCAGGAGGATGAAATTCCAGTTATTCCACACATACCGGACCACGTGCACAAGTAAGTAATTCTAATTTAGTTGTCAGTTTGATACTTTAAGAATTTTGCTTACCACGTTACCCGGATGTCAATGTCAGGTTGAGCCGCGTAGGAGGGAACAAGTCCATGGATTTCTGGCTTAAGAACATTGGCCCTTATGTTCTAGAATGGACTACTGCGCCAACAAATATCTGGGATGAGGTTCGACCCTTTGACTGGCACAAGTTCGGGTTGTATCTGCAGCGTTACAGGCATTCAACGAGGATCTACTTGGTTCCTTCTGCTGCTCCTGATCAGATTGAAGCGCCTCTGACCAGCGATATGTACCCAACTTCCTCTATTATGGGAACCAGACACCACGCGGTACGTAACCAACTTGCTCTATTATGGTTCTAATATGTGTACTCATGTCATAACCTGAACATTTACAATTGGCTAACTATTCAATGTACAGAGTGACTTGATGGTTGAAGCGCAAGATGAGGTTTCTGCTTTAATGGGGCGGGTTGAGAGCGGAGAAACTATCCCACAGCCAGAGCACCTCTCGTGGTTGAAGCGTTTTGATGAGAAGCTACGAGGGATTTACGCAGCAATGACATGTAGAAGATCTTCTGATGTTGCGGTTCCTCGTCCAGCACTTCGTCCGCCACGTCCTTCACGGCACATGGCTTCACCGGCGCCACCTCCTTCACAGCCAGGGAGCTCGGCATGGCAAGAGCCATCTCCTTCACAGCCAGGGAGCTCGGCATGGCATCAACAAATGGGGCCAGGTAACTTTACTTTTGGTTTTTCTTTTAAGCAGTGTACGTTCGCAATTCAATTTTACATGTGCTTCACTACTACAGTCAGCAACCAGCCGCCTCCGTTCACGCATGTCGTGCAGTCGCCGATGCTTAGTGGTTATGATTCGCTCTTAGACGGCTACGGCGATGACGATGACCACGCTGCAAACACGTATGACTTCTCTCAGCCGCTGCATCATACTCCACCGCCACCACCGACGCAGGAGACACAGACCGTGACAGGCGAGGTTATGTACGGTCGTGGACACCGTGAGGCTCACCCACCGCGTCAGCGCTTATCGCTTTCCGGTCCTCGTCCGAGGAAGGTCCAGACTCGTCGCCGTAGTACCGAGCAGTGATATGTTTATATATGTATGAGACATCCATGTTAGTTTCAGACTATTCTTATGTGTGAGGACTTATCTATGTATCAGACATCCTTCATGTATGTGTTACTATCTATGTATGAGCCATTATCTATGTATGAGTCATAATTAAGATAGAAGTACATCTGAATTAAACGGTACGACTATTCTTGAAAAATACATCCCACAAACTACATGAAGTCATCGTCGACATCCTCCGTTGATGCAGCACTCTTACCCTTGGACGATGCGGTAGTCTTGGACTTCGACGATGTGGGTCTCTTGGCCTTGGTGCTCGGCATGAAGTCGTCGTCGTCATCCTCCGTTGATGCAGCACTCTTGCCCTTCGACGGTGCGGTACTCTTGGACTTCGACGATGCGGGTATCTTGGGCTTGGTGCTCGGCTTGAAAAGATCGTCTTCGTCCTCACTGTCTTGACTCCATAACCAAGTATCTTCTACTGCAGCCCTTTGAAAAGCTTCAATCTTATATTGTACTTTTTTCCACCTACCATGCAACCTGAGAAGTTCTTTCCGTATCTCCTCAAAGGTCCTTGCAGGCCACCCGCTCCTACTTAACTGGTGAGCCAACTCATTCATGAAGATGTCACTACCGAGGAGTTCGTCCCATGGAACTATCCTGTTGTCTATCTTGAAATTGGCGGCTAAACTAAGAAGAGTTTTGGACAGACGAGGGTGAAAACAACTACGATCGAAAGGATAACCGGACATCTTCACGAGACTACACTTGCCTGCTCACCCACCTTAGTGCGGAGGGGGTTTTATAGGTTGAGAAGAGAAGATGGCGGGAGAGAATGGCGGGAAAGAAAATGGCGGGAGAGAATGGCGGGAAAGAGAATGGCGGGAGGGAATGGCGGGAAAGAAGGGTGGGAAAGAAAATGGTGGGAGAGAATGGCGGGAGAGAGAATGGCGGGAGAGAATGCCGGGAGAGAATGGCGGGAAGGAAAATGGCGGGAAAGAAAATGATGAGATATATTGTCGGGAAATGGTTGCGGGAAAGTACAAAGTTGGCATGTCAAAGAGAGGGAATGGTTGTGCAGCAATTATAATGCATTTTTTTGAAAAAAAATAGTCTTCGGTCAGGTGCAGGCCGAAAAGTGCTCCATGCAACTTCGGTCAACGTTTAACGTAAAGAGTATGCATTCTTCGGCCAACAGGAAGCCGAAAAGGCCTCTTCGACTTACTGCTGACCGAAGACAGGTCTTCGGCCCAGCAGCGCCCCTCTTCGGCCCACAGGAAGCCGAAATGGTCTCTTCGGTTTTTTCCAGGCCGAAAAATCACTCTTCGGCCTACGGCAGACCGACGGGGTGCTATTTTTGATATATACATGTTAGCAATGCTAGTTTTCGAATTTGCTCTAAATACAGTGCCAGTTTTGAAAAAAAATCTCACATCTAGATGTGACATAAGTATTGCACATCTAAGTTCTATGTCATTGATTTCATACGGAGATTCGTGTGACTATTTTTTTAAAATTTTAGTTTTTTTCTTTTTATACTTGATGGAGTCACTTTGATGTGCAATAAATATGTCACATCTAGATGTGTCCTAGACACACTTTAATCAATATAAGTTGGGTGTGGTGACAAAGAAAAGAACCCAGATATCGTACTCAAGGTGGCGTTTTTTTGTTGTTGTTGTTGAGATGCAGGCGGCACTGAAGGTGTTGCCGAAAGTGGGAATGTGGCTGTTGTTTTCCAAAGGATAGGAGGGAGCACGGCGGCACCCTATGGGGCTGTGGTGTACTTGTTGGGTGGGGTGATGATTGGAACAACAGAGGTGGAGGCGATGGTGGAGGACCGGAGGTGGACACGGTTTTGATGGTGATGGTTGATGAAGGCGGTGGTCGTTCTCTTGCTGGAACATATAGCCAGGGTGGGTGGTGACGAGTACACTAACAGGGTGATGACGAGCTGCGGCGTGGAGATGGCGTTGACATTGTGGTTTGATATAATTAAGTAGCCCTCCTGCAGATTGAATTCGTCACGACTCATGAGAACTGACCTTTGGATGAAACGTAGTTTGGGACCTCGCAAAATTGATGTTCTATTAAGCCTTTTATATAAAGCTGCAACGGTACTAAGCTTTCTTAAAGCTGGGCACTCGGATCCTATTCTCTAAAAAAGATATGATGTTCGATGAGGATCATCCCTTCCACTTCGATTCTTTTGAGGCGGAATTACCCTTTTCTAGCAAACAGTGGGGATGTTTTATAATCTAGGGTTGTGTAAATAAAGGCAAAGGCAAGAGTAGATATTGTTATCCAGGGAATGGTTTGGCTCGGTCAATCCGTCCATGAATCCGTATGGTTGGACAAGCTGCAGGTTGGATACAGCCGCCCTAGTGGGCGAACTACAATTACAAGTTGGCTAAACTATACCCCGTTTGAGTATCATTTCATCCTTCGTGCTCCGCATTTCCCATTACCCACTACGGCGACCCATTCTTCACCTGTGTTGTCACTCTTAATATGATTGCAAACGTAAATATCACTGTCAGTGCCGCGTAGAATGGATTTAGTCCGAGGTCACGGAGCATCAGGATGACCCCAATGCTAGAGGTGACCTTACATGATTGCAATCAAATTTATTCTAGGATATTTGCAGTTCTTTTATAACGAGCCAAGTCTTGACTGTTGCAAAGTAAACAAGAGCCGCCCAAACTATTAGTAATTTATCACAGGTAAATATTTTCATCGTTGACTTGCTCAGAAGGGTGTGCAAATCTGATCCTAAGCCAAATCGAACTACACAGGTTTTTCATTTTCGATTTTCAAGAGCCACAAAAAAAGACAGCAAATGAAGCTATCTTAAAGCAAGAACATTAAAGCAAGAACATTAAAGCCGAACAAAAGCTCATCTCTGATAAACTATAATCCAGGCAGGGAAAAACTTAGATTGCAGATTGCGTCACATTCAACCTAAATGACAAGCTCGAGTACCTAGCAGATTTAGGTTTTGGAAGCAACAAACTAAACAGGACCCCGTTTTAAGTAAATGCATAACATAGTGGACAGGTGTGGTTCCGCACTAACTTGAATGCTATCTTGACACTTGACAAAGTTGCATAACACGGGAGTGTAAGGATTATCAGTGGACATTGAGATTATGTGAAAGGATTATCAGTGGTTCAAGCAAACATGAATATACAGGCTTTTAAAAATGATAAGCTGGATAAACACACCTCTAACCTACTTTTAAGTGACATTCTAATCACCGATAAAAGGAGAGATATCCAACACAAAACATGTGCTTAGAGAACCATCTAACCAGATCTGTTTTAGATGTATGTTATTTAGTATTCTGGAAGTAGACAGTTCAATAACATATATATGATGGTGCATGACCAAACAATCATGTCCAGTCAAAATATGTTACACAGCTTCTAAGATCTTGAGTTAATAAACGTGATGCGATAGCAATTTTCCCCATGAAGCAAAGGCTAAAATTACTATCATACACTGACTCAGCTTAAACATACCCTTTAACCAAACAACACTACACTAATGCTACAAGATGAAAATATCACAAAATTTATTATGTGTATGAACGACAGCTAATGAAAGACCTCAAGAATGCAGAGAACTCAGTTATAGAAAGGCATATACTGACATACACAGTATAACAGATCCCGTACTCATGTCTCACTTCATTTCTAGTTTGTTGAAATGTTCCATGGATAAGCGGTTGGTAAGTTGATACTATTCCTTTTTTAGTTGCACAAAGAGAGACGCGCATGCCATATCAAAATGACGGTTAAATGTGGCTCAAGCATCGAGTTTGACATGCTCTGCTAGAACATATATGCCATTAACTTTAGAAAACATGCGTGGGTTTCATAAAAAAAAACTCTAGAAAACATACCAGGAAAAAATATATATTAATTCAAACATAACCTTTTCACCACAGTTCTCACTAAAAGATACTCCATGGCTTGAATAGTATTACATGGAGTATCTACCTACTGTTCAAGTAATCCATGTAATACTATCAAAACTGTAACTAATAGGTTCGTCTATATTGAATGTTGTGAAATTGGCACATAAAAGTGAATGCTCCCGTGGACAGGATAGGAATGTACACGTATAAACAAAACTGTAAGTACACCACACATGTGTGTAAATTTATTGTCACAAACTGTGACCCAAACATAAAGCACATACACATAACATGCCAGTCAAATAAACTGAGGACTACTTAAGCATTTAGGCTGATCATAAATCAAGCGATAAAGGTACCATATCTACAACCATTCACGCAATATATCAGTATGGATAACACTCGGAAGTAGACTAATGCTTTAATGGGGACACAAAACCAGAAGAGATTCTAGATAAGAACTGATAGGACACTGAGACTAATGAACAAAGATAATAGAACTTCAAGTGTATATGAAGCTAACAGTCAAATGTCATCCAAACTGCTTACAAATACCATCATTCTCGATAGAACTTCAAGGTAATGGAACTAGCTCTATGCAGGTATGACCAGTAAAACGTCAATGCTCGCAGACCCAGAATCAACCTTAATACCAGCGTGGTCAACAAACAGTTAAGCACACAAACATGATTTATATACTGTCAGAAGGCCATACATTCGCCACGTATTACTCCCCGTTTAATTCAAAGCACAAATAGCATCGCATAACATAAACATTCACCCCCAAATTAACCAATTCAGAATTGTCAGGTTTCGGCAATCAGAAAAGCAGCATTTCCTTACAGCTTATTAAACAGATACCGCACAACATAAGAGAATTCCAAAATACTCCGGTCTGATTACAACAGTACGGGAACAAACCGAATGGAGATTCCTTCTCCCTGACCGAAGCCCTGCAGACGGCTCGGAGTCTCGGCATCCACCGGAGGTGACGCTCACAGGAACTTCCTGTACGGCCGGCCGGCGTCCTCGTCCTGCATATGCTGCATCCATTCCAACCACACGCCCAGATTTGTTTTAGGGTTCGAAGAGGAGATAACGAGATGTGGGCAGAGATGGGTCTGGATGGACCCCCCCCCCCCGGGGGGGGGGGGGGGGGGGGTCAGGGGCTTACGAATTCGCGAACGATGCCCTTGTAGACGAGGATGGGGACGGCGAGGCCGAAGAGGCCGATGACGGCGAGGCTGCGGCGCGTAAAGCGGAAGTTGAGCTCGAGGTTCTCCCGGCCGGCGTTCCACTCCTCGATCCAGCGGTTCTTGTTCACCTCCATGCCACCACCCATCTTCTCGTCTCCTCTCCTTGATCCGCCGCCTCCTGCTTCTTCTCCGCTCTCAGAATGTGCCGGTGGCTCGCCCAAGATTGGTCTGGTTCGGTTCGTGGGGTAGACGGCCGCTTACTTCTGTATCGATTTAGGCGGACTAGAAACCGCAATCACAACACGAAGGCGTACTTCCGTTCGAAGTAAGGTGTGCCGTCCATTAACCATCTGACGGCCGATTTGCCTTGCTTAGATCATCTCGAACAGCTGCCCTATAATAAGGAGGGGGGGAGGGGGGGGGGGGGGGGGGAGACTTGTGTGAGATCTCATATTAGGTGAGATCTATGGGATCAATTTTATTGAAAATGAATACATGTTCAAACATTCTCAAAAAAATTATAGACACACAACAATGTTTGGTCACCACACGCCATGGTCGGCGCCTCCGACCCCGCTATCAACCATGAAATACTCGTCGCCGCACCCGCGCTCCTCTCGATGGCCGGCGGAGGCCTTGCCGCCGCCGCCCAAGCTCTATCCGCCTCTGTCGCCGTCCATGGCTGCCGTGGTGGATTCACAGCCCCGCGGCCGGCGAAAGCCGCCAGAAACGACGGTGGCTAAAAAAAGAAGTCGAAGGCGATGGCGGCCAAGATGACAACGGCTGCTGCCGCGGATGGGGCTCTGCCACTGCCACCACTGCATCCTCCTTCTATCACGCCGGCGTCGTCGGCTGATGTTGAAGAGTCGTTGACGCCGACGACCACGATCACCGTCGCCCACGACGTGCTCGATATTGTGTCCTAAAGGTAAAAACATGTTTTTTTCTTTTGTTTTGTTTTGATTTTGCTTGTAGTTGATCTATGAAATGATTCAAACATGCATTGATGTGTTCTATGTTCAATTATATTCTTGTAGTGTCGACAGTGGAGCATTTTTTAGATATACAATTGTTGCAAACAATGAATTTGCTTCTCGAAAATTTGCTTCTCAAGATTTTGAATAAACCCAATATGCAGATGAGGAGCTTGAGTTGGGTTATTAAGAGCTTGAGCTTGATGAAGAGGAAGAGGGGTTTCTCGATAGACCAAAGGGGAGAACCGCAAAGTACACAACAAGTGAAGATGTGTTAATATGCACGACATGGAAGAAAATTTCCTTGATGCGTCCGTCGGCTCCGATCAACCCAACATCACCTATTGGAAGAGGATCAAGGAGTATTTTGATGAGAGAAACACAAGTGGACATGTCTGCACGTTTGGGTCTCTTCGTCATCAGTGGTCCACCATATCCAAGGATTGTTTCAAGTGGTTATGTTGGTTGAAGAATGTTGATTGCGTAAACCCAAGTGGTTGCAATTAGGATGATAAGGTGATTGTTTGCTCTCTTTCTCTTCTTCGATAAAAAAATGTTTGTTTTCTTTCTACATTTTAATATAGAATGCTATCTTGTTTGACTATATTTTTCTTAATGATTATATGTAGATGAACCTCGCCCAAGGGATGTTCCGGAGTAGAGGGAATAAAGGAGATAAGAAAAATAAAGGGAGGTCATTCACTTTGCATCATTGTTGGGTCGATCTTTAACATGATGAGAATGGAAGACCCGTGAGACATTTAAAATTCCAAACAAGAAGAGCTCGGTTTGGCATGATGATGATTCAAGTGAGGATGAAGAGAAACTGAGTGGCACTCCACACTCGTTGACGGCTAAGTCAAAAAGGCCGAATGGAAGAAAAAAAGAAAAGGGTTGTAAGTGCATCTAGTGCCCCTTAGTGATTTTGGTGTATTGAAGACTTATAGGTTAAGGGACTAATATGTTTGTGAGTATACACGGGATCTATAAGTCGCTGAGGAGTTTGATATATACGAAGAATGTCGACCCCTAAAAATGAATGTCTTCAGCTGAAGACTTTGATATTTCCCTGAAGACTTTGAAAATGAAGAATTTGGTGTGACCTTGAAGATATTGATACGAGGACTATGAAGCGTGAAGACTTTTGTTTTCGTAGTTTCATTTCCTTTCTTTGAGTCATAGGAAGCACTGTACTGTTAAAGGGGGGCGAGGTAATACTAAGGAAAAATTTCCAAGTGGTGCTCAACTCAAAGCCAACACATACCCAAAACCTTCGAGTGAAGCCTTTGGAAATCTCTTGCAGTTCAGTCAATTTCTTCAGTGACAGAGACGAAGTTCTTCTGGTCTCTGAGGAATTTGTTCTGACTGAGGAGTTAGGATTTCTCCAGTGCGAATTGCCTACCGTGAGGAATATGATAGCCCTGAGGAATTTGAGAGTTCAAATCTCCGACCGTTGTTGTGCCTTGCGCCAGCTGTCCAGATATCTTATCTACATAACGGTCATATCATTAGGGGCATTTATGTCATATCATGTCAGGTTGAACCCTGGCTATAAATAGTCGTCCCCCCTCAACCACTAGCTGGTTGGCTGCTCCGAGAGAGATTGACAAGTGTCATTTGAGAGCAACCCATCCTCGAGGACTTTGAGAGAAAATCATCAGTGAGGAAAAACCCAAAACCCAAACCACCAAAAACCCAAAGTGATTGAGCATCACTGAAGAGATTGTTCCTGTGTGGAACCGACGCTTTTTACCTTTGAAGACTGTGCATCTTCCAGACGGTTAGGCGTCATGGTCTAGAGCATCCAAGAGGAAATTGTGGATCGTCGGGTGACCGAGTTTGTGAGGGTTTGGAAGTCTACCCTGAAGACTTACCACGAGTGTTGGGCAAGGTCTGTGTGACCTTAGCTCAAGGAGAATACGGTAAGGACTGTGTGTCCTGGGACTGTGTGTCCTTTGGTTTAAATACCAAGCCGCTCCAAACCAGACGTACGACTATCACAGCAATTGGAACTGGGTCATCAAATCACCATCTTCACCGAGCTCCTGGTTCTATTTCCTCAACCCTTTCATTTCCTCGTTAACTTGTTGATGAAATTGATCTTTACTGTTTGAAGACTTTGACTGAAGACTTTCTCAATTTCCTCTCAAATTCTTCAGTCACTTTGTCTATTGCCTGCTTATCCTGTGATTACGCTACTTGTGCTCTGTGTATGATTCATTTCAACATGATGACTATGCTACTGCTATGTTTCGCATGCACTTAAGTACTTATTCCGCTGCTAGTATTTCGTCACTTAGCAAATTCCTCATCTAGTAATTCCCCAGTGACGAATTTGTAAAAATCTCCTATTCACCCCCCCTCTAGTCGATATAACGCACTTTCAAGGGTACAAAGTCCAAGGACAACAATATCAAAGAATCACTTGAAGCAATTGTGAGTGCAAGGAAGACATATGCCAAGAAGAAGGCTTTGAAGATAACAGAAATGGAGGAGAGGGCGACGACCAAGCTTCGGAAGGCGGTTACCGAAGAAAATAAGGCGGAGGAGGAAGAGAAAAGGGTGGCGGTCGAGGAGAGAATGGCATTGACGAGGAGAAGAAGGCGGAGGTCGAGGCCCGTAGGGTGCAACTTGAGGAGAGGAATCAAGCCATGGCTGAAGAGAAACAAGGAAAGATGATGTTCACGGATACAAGTGGTATGGACGTGAAGCAAAAGGCGTTTGTTGAGATGTACAGAGATCAAATTCTGGGCACTAGGTCCATGAATTTGATGAGATTGATGGGTGGTGGCATGGGAGGCCGCATGATGAGAAGCGGCATGAATTCCATGGGAGGAGGCATGACTGGCATGGGAGGTGCCATGAGCGGCATGAGAGGATTCATGGGAGGAGACATGAGCGGCATGGGAGGTGGCATGGGTGGCTATGTGGGTGGGTTGATGAACATGATGAGCGGTGGCTTTGGAGGTATAATGAATTCCATGGGAGGTGATGAGGTCACCTACCATAGGTAGGGTTGTAGGCGTGACATCTAGGGCCCACCTGGGGTCCTACATTATCATTAAAGTCCCTAGGATACCAATGCATTCGGATGCATCTTCAGTATCCACTCGGATCTCTTTAGTCACTCGGACGTCACTTCACCAGTCAGCCAGGCTCCAGCACTCGGTCAAGAGGTGATATGTCTCCAATGTATCTATAATTTTTGCTTGTTCCATGCTGTTATATTATCATTCTTGGATGTTTTACAATCATTTATAGCAACTTTATATCATTTTTTGGGACTAACCTATTGACATAGTGCCAAAGTGCCAGTTGCTGTTTTTGCTTGTTTTTTACTTCGCAGAATATCAGTACCAAACGAAGCCCAAACATCGTGAAACTTTTTGGAGATTTTTTTGGGCCAGAAGACATCTAGTGGGCCAAAGAAGTGCCAGAGGGGAGGGTCGAGGAGACCACAACCCACCAGGGCGCGCCAGAGGCCCCAGGCGCGCCCTGATGGGTTGTGCCCTCCTCGGGACCCCTCTCCACCGCCTCTGACGCCTATAAATTCCCAAATATTCCAGAAACCCTAAAGGAGTCGACGAAAAACACATCCAGCCGCCGCAAGTTCCACAACCTCAAGATCCAATCTAACACCATCACGGAGGGGTTCATCATCCTCTTGGTGCCTCACCGACGATGCGTGAGTAGTCCACTATAGACCTACGGGTCCGTAGGCAGTAGCTAGATGGCTTCCTCTCTCTCTTTTGATTCTCAATACAATGGTCTCTTGGAGATCTATTTGATGTAAACTTTTGCGGTGTGTTTGTTGGGATCCGATAAATTTTGAGTTCATGATCAGTTTCTATCCATGAATATTATTTGAGTCTTCTTTGATCTCTTATATGCATGATTACTTATAGCCTCGTATTTCTTCTTCGAATCTTTGGTTTAGTTAGGCTAACTAGATCGATTTTCTTGCCATGGGAAGAGGTGCTTTGTGATGGGTTCGATCTTGCGATGTCCTCTCCCAGTGACAGAAGGGGCAGCGAGGCACGCATGTATCGTTGCTATTAAGGATAACAAGATGGGGTCTATTCCTACATGAATAGATCTTGTCTACATCATGTCACCGTTCTTATTGCATTACTCCGATTTTCCATGAACTTAATACACTAGATGCATGCTGGATAGCAGTCGATGTGTGGAGTAATAGTAGTAGATGCAGAATCATTTCGGTCTACTAATCTTGGACGTGATGCCTATATAATGATCATCGCCTTGGATATCGTCATGATTATTTGATCTTCTATCAATTGCCCAACAGTAATTTGTTCACCCACCGTGCGCTATACTCATGAGAGAAGCCACTAGTGAAACCTACGGCCCGCGGGTCTACTTTTCCAACATATTGCTTTCCGATCTATCTTTTTGCCGCTTTTGTTTTCAAATCTATTATTCCAAAAACCCAAAAATACCTTGCTGCACTTTTGATTTGCTCTTTTTATTTTGTGTTCTTAAGAGATCTATCTCTCCAATCTATCACTACCTAATCTATCTTTTTACTGTAGAGATATTGACAACCTCTCTTTCGCGTCGGGTTGCAAGTATTTGTTCTTTGTGTGCAGGTGTTGTTTACGTAGTGGTGGTGATCCTCCTACTGGTTCGATACCTTAGTTTCATAAATGAGGGAAATACTTACCGTCGATGTGCTGCATCATCCCTTCCTCTTTGGGGAAATACCGACGCAGTCTCAAGCCACGTCAAAGGAATTTCTAGCGCCGTTGCCGGGGAGGAAGCGGTCTCTTCTACGTGCCAATCTCTGGCGCCGAGGAGACACCATCATCATCTACCAGGTTCCTAATCACAAATCTCATCTCCTTGCAATTACATTATTTGCCATTTGCCTCTCGTTTTCCTCTCCCCCACTTCACCAAATTTGTCGTTTTATTCGCCCTCTTTATCGTTTGCCTTTTTCTCGTCATATCTCTTGCTTGCTTGCAATCTTCTTTGTGTAGTCACGATGACTCAAGAAAACACCGAAAACACCAAATTGTGTGATTTTTCCAATACTAATAATAATGATTTTACTAGTACTCCGATTGCTCCTCCCGCCACTAGTGCAGAGTCTTGTGATATTAATGTCGCTTTGTTGAATCTTGTCATGAAAGATCAATTTGCCGGTACTCCTAATGAGGATGCCGCGTCCCATCTAAACACGTTCGTAGAATTGTGTGATATGCAAAAGAAAAAGGATGTGGACAATGATATAGTGAAGTTAAAATTATTTCCTTTCTCCTTGCGGGATCGTGCAAAAATTTGGTTTTCTTCTTTGCCTCGTAATAGTATCGATTCTTGGAATAAGTGCAAGGATGCTTTTATTACTAAGTATTTTTCGCCCGCGAAAATTATTTCCCTTAGAACACAAATCATGAGTTTTAAGAAACTTGAGCATGAACATGTTGCACAATCTTGGGAAAGAATGAAATTGATGCTAAGAAATTGTCCTACTCATAGTTTAAATCTTTGGATGATCATACAAAAAAATTATGCGGGGTTGAATTTTGTCTCTAGAAATCTTTTAGATTCCGCCGCGGGTGGTACTTTTATGGAAATTACTTTGGGTGAAGCTACTAAATTGCTAGATAATATTATGGAAAATTACTCACAATGGCATACTGAAAGAGCACCTACTAGTAAAAAGGTTAATTCGGTTGAAGAAATTAGTACCTTGAGTGACAAAGTTGATGCTTTAATGAAGTTGGTTTCTAGTAAAAATGCTCCTATTGATCTTAATGATGTTCCTTTGTCTATTTGATTGAGCAAAATAGTGATTCCGTAGATGTGAACTTTGTCTCGCGAAACAATTTCAATAACAATGCTTATAGAGGTAATTTTAATCCTAGACCTTTTCTTGGAAATTCCTCTAATAATTATGGCAATTCCTATGGTAATTCTTCTTACAATAATAATAGGAACACCTCTAATCTTGAGAGTAATATTAAAAAATTTATCAATGCGCAAAAAGTTTTCAATACTACGATAGAAGAAAAGTTGAATAAGATTGATGATATGTCTAGAAGCATTGATAGAATTTCTCATGATGTAGAAAATGTCAAGTTGAAAGCTTTTGCACCTAAGATTGATGAATCAATTAAAGCTTTATATGTCTCTATGGATGAAAGCAAGAAAAGAACCGCTATGCTTAGAGCTAAAAGGGAATTCTTAGAAAAATCGTTTTCTAGTGATTGTCTTCAGAAAAATGATGAAGATCTTAAAGTGATTGGTGTTTCTTCTATTGATTCCTTGTTAATTAATATTAAGATTGATGGTAAAGGGACTGAAGTAGAGTCAACTTTAGCTAGAAGGCGTCCCAATAATTTGGAGGGTGAAAATCTTGATGAATTTTTTGATGAAAGTGGGTTTGAAGAGGTCAAAACTTTAACTAGTGATGTGCCCACTATTTTGGATTGCAAAGAATTTAATTATGATAGTTTCTCTTTGATTGAATGTATTTCTTTTCTGCAATCCATGTTGAATTTACCCCATGCTTATGAATAAAATAAAGCTTTTACTAAACATATCGTTGATGCCATGATGTAATCTTTTGAAGAAAAGTTGGAGTTGGAGATTTCTATTCCTAGAAAATTACATGATGAGTGGGAACCTACCATTAAGGTCAAGATTAAAAATTATGAGTGCTTTGCTTTATGTGATTTGGGTGCTAGTGTTTCCACGATTCCGAAGTCTTTATGTGATGTTCTTGGTCTGACCAATATTGAAGAATGTTCTCTTAATTTGCACTTGGCGGATTCTACTATTAAAAAGACTTTGCGAAGAATTAATGATGTTCTTATTCTTGCAAATAGTAACTATGTGCCCATAGATTTTATTGTTCTTGATATTGATTGCAATACGTCTTGTCCCATTATACTTGGTAGACCGTTCTTACGCACTATAGGTGCCGTGATTGATATGAAAGAAGGCAATATTAGATTTTAGTTTCCATTAAGAAAGGGGATGGAACACTTCCCTAAAACAAGAATTAAGCCACGATATGAATCAATCATGAGAGCATCCTATGGAGCAAAAACCAAAGATGACAATACTTGAATCTA
This sequence comes from Elymus sibiricus, assembly GCA_039707655.1. Classification (NCBI taxonomy): domain Eukaryota; kingdom Viridiplantae; phylum Streptophyta; class Magnoliopsida; order Poales; family Poaceae; genus Elymus; species Elymus sibiricus. The sequence goes on from CM077667.1 coordinate 358,502,829, forward strand.
TGCGTTATGCCTAGCTAGGGGTGTAAAACGATAGCGCTTGTTGGGAGGCAACCCAATGAATAAATTTATTTTCATCTTTTTCTTTCTGTTTTTGATTGTTGACACAATTATGCCTATGTTATGATTGTGTTTTTATGTTTTATTTAGTGTTTGTGCCAAGTAAAGCCTTTAGGATGATTCATAAGATGAGTAGAAACAATGCTGAATCTGAAACATAAACTTTGCCTCCAGTGTTCGAATTTTCATTTTTTACAGGGGCGTGATATTGAGCTGAAATTTTAACACAGTATTTCTATACAGATTCTTTACGTTGTCCTAATTTTTCAGAATTTTTAGAGTTACAGAAATATGGTTAGAGTACAGATTACTACAGACTATTCTGTTTAAGACAGATTCTATTTTCGTTGCATTGTGTGCTTGTTTTGATGAACATATGGGTTGTATTGAAGGGTATAAACCATGGTAAAGTTAAAATGAAGTAGGTATAATGCAATAATAAAATTTGAATGAGTTTGCAACAGTACTTAAAGTAGTGATTTGCTTTATTATACAGATAAATCTCACGAAGATTTTGTTGAGTTTTGTATGATTAAAGTTTTCAAGTTTTGGGTGAGATCACGATGGATGAAGGAATAAGGAGTGAAAAGAGCCTAAGCTTGGGGATGCTACAGCACCCCCCAAGATATATCCAAAGTGAAACAAGAAACTAAGCTTGGGGATGCCCCGAGTGGCATCCCCTCTTTCATCTAACGACTATCGGTATTTTACTTGGAGCTATATTTTTATTCGTCACATATCATGAGTTTTGCTTGGAGCGTCTTGTATCTTTTGAGTCTTTGCTTACTTTGCTTTTTAGTTTGTCACTAGTATCCTTTCTGGACACACCTATTTGATAGAGCCAAAATTATGCTATGATTTTTTAGGATTGCTCTTTATGCTTCACTTAAACTTTTTGAGCTATAGAATTGCTCTAGTGCTTTACTTATATCTTTTTGAGCACGGTGTGCTTAGAAACTTTTGAAGAAATCCTCTCATGCTTCAATTAGATTATTTTGAGAGTTAGTAAATTTTGAAGAAATCCTCTCATGCTTCACTTAGACTATTTTGAGAGTTAGTAAATTTTGAAGAAATCCTCTCATGCTTCACTTAGATTATTTTGAGAGTTAGTAAATTTTGAAGAAATCCTCTCATTCTTCACTTATACTATTTTGAGAGATGAAATCTCTATGCTCATGTGCTTCACATAAATTTGTGTGAGCTTGTAAAAAGCAATGCCAGTATATGAAACTAGTCCCAAAGTGATAGATATCCAAGGAGGATATAATAAAAACTTTCATGAAGATCATTGGACAAATTAAACTTGATTCCTTGTAATAGTTTTGAGACATGATGATAGTAATATGTGAGTCATGTTAGTGATTAATTATGCCTTAGTAAGAATATTGGTGTTAAGGTTTGTGACTCCCTATGCAAGTACGAAAGTAAATAGTTATGCAATGAAATTACATCCTACTTATGGTGCATTATTCGGTGTTAGTTATGCTCAATGCTCGCTTATGTGAATTTTCGTTTCTTGGTTGGTTGCTTCTCAATCTATTTGCTAGCCTCCACTTGTACTAAGTAGAAATACTACTTGTGCATCCAAAATCCTTAAACTCAGTTTTGCCTTATGGGTCCTCCATACCTACCTATATGCGGTATTTCCATGCCGTTCTAAGCAAATTTGTATGTGCCATCTCTAATTATCAAAATAAATTTCCTTTTTGTGTGCTCGTACCGCTCATGAAACGGTAGGGGGTGTCCAATATTTTTCCATGCTAGATGTGTTATTCTCAAGATGAGTGTTTATTCACTTGTCATTGCACGAGAGTACGGCGGTAATAGGGATGCCTATTCCCGAAATGAAAAAAGAAAAAATTACTTTATGTTGTCAAATAGTAAATTCCTTGAAAGTGTTGGTATGGAAGGCAACCGTGGATACGGCCAGCCATGGATTGTGAAAGAATGGAGGAAAAAGGAATAAACTTTATTTTCTGTTTGGGAACTGCCTATGATATATCTAGCATGGAAAGTATTGTGAACTACTTTGTCGTTTTCGTTGACAGGAAAGGCATGCCACTCAAAATATATTTTTTCTCTCAATTTAAAACTTTGAGCTCTCGCACCTCTACAAATCCCTACTTCCCTCTGCGAAGGGCCTATCTATTTACTTTATGCAATTTTTATTTTTACTTTGAGTCTCCATCTTTTATAAAGCACCAACTAGGGGGCACTATGATCATACTTGAGCATTGGGTGTAGTTAATATTTGATTGTGTTTCATGAATGGATCAATGATTGAGCATGATGGGCTAGGGATAACTTTCTTTAATGTTGATATTTTGAAAGACATGGTTGCTTGTTGGCATGTTTGAGTATTAAAGTCATTATGTTAAAACTGGACTATTGCTTTGAACCATCTAAAAGTCCAAGTGTCCATGCTACAAAAGAAAAGAATATGTGATGAATATGTTAGGCAACATTCCACATCAAAAATTCTGTTTTTATCATTTACATACTCGAGGACGAGTAGGAATTAAGCTTGGGGATGCTGATACGTCTCCAACGTATCTATAATTTTTGCTTGTTCCATGTTGTTATATTATCATTCTTGGATGTTTTACAGTCATTTTATAGCAACTTTATATCATTTTTTGGGACTAACCTATTTACATAGTGCCAAAGTGCCAGTTGCTGTTTTTGCTTGTTTTTTACTTTGCGGAATATGAGTACCAAACGAAGCACAAACATCGCGAAACTTTTTGGAGATTTTTTTGGGCCAGAAGACATCCAGTGGGCCAAAGAAGTGCCAGAGGGGAGGGTCGAGGAGACCACAACCCACCAGGGCACGCCAGAGGCCCCGGGCGCGCCCTGATGGGTTGTGCCCTCCTCGGGACCGCTCTCCACAGCCTCTGACGCCTATAAATTCCCAAATATTCAAGAAACCCTAAAGGAGTCGACGAAAAAACACATCCAGCCGCCGCAAGTTCCAGAACCTCGAGATCTAATCTAACACCATCACGGAGGGGTTCATCATCCTCATTGGTGCCTCTCCGATGATGCGTGAGTAGTCCACCATAGACCTACGGGTCTGTAGGCAGTAGCTAGATGGCTTCCTCTCTCTCTTTTGATTCTCAATACAATGGTCTCTTGGAGATCTATTTGATGTAAACTTTTGCGGTGTGTTTGTTGGGATCCGATGAATTTTGAGTTCATGATCATTTTCTATCCATGAATATTATTTGAGTCTTATTTGATCTCTTATATGCATGATTACTTATAGCCTCGTATCTCTTCTTCGAATCTTTGGTTTAGTTAGGCCAACAAGATCGATTTTTCTTGCCATGGGAAGAGGTGCTTTGTGATGGGTTCGATCTTGCGGTGTCCTCTCCTAGTGACAGAAGGGGCAGCGAGGCACGCATGTATCGTTGCTCTTAAAGATAACAAGATGGGGTCTATTCCTACATGAATAGATCTTGTCTACATCATGTCACCGTTCTTATTGCATTACTCCGTTTTTCCATGAACTTAATACACTAGATGCATGCTGGATAGCGGTCGATGTGTGGAGTAATAGTAGTAGATGCAGAATCGTTTCGGTCTACTAATCTTGGACATGATGCCTATATAATGCTCATCACCTTGGATATCGTCATGATTATTTGATCTTCTATCAATTGCCCAACAGTAATTTGTTCACCCACCATGTGCTATACTCATGAGAGAAGCCACTAGTGAAACCTATGGCCCCCGGGTCTACTTTTCCATCATATTGCTTTCCGATCTATCTTTTTGCCGCTTTTGTTTTCAGATCTATTATTCCAAAAACCCAAAAATACCTTGCTGCACTTTTGATTTGCCCTTTTTATTTTGTGTTCTTGAGAGATCTATCTCTCCAATCTATCACTACCTAATCTATCTTTTTACCGTAGAGAGATTGACAACCTCTCTTTCGCGTCGGGTTGCAAGTATTTGTTCTTTGTGTGCAGGTGTTGTTTACGTAGTGGTGGTGATCCTCCTACTAGTTCGATACCTTGGTTTCATAACTGAGGGAAATACTTACTGTCGCTGTGCTGCATCATCCCTTCCTCTTTGGGGAAATACCGACGCAGTTCAAGCCACGTCAAGAGGGAGCAGGGACGACATGGGAGCTGCAATGTTCGAGGGAATTTTTATCTTACATAAAGTGTTGTGAAGTCTGACGTTACCTAACGCTCCTAGTTAAAGCAGCAGTTTCTAGTAATGCCTACAGTTACTGGTATTAATTACCCTTGTAATGGCGCTCGGCCGGTGGTGGCGCACTCTATATAAGCCACCCCCTGGCGCCTGAGCAGGGGTTCCGCACTCTATTGTATTGCTATCCCCTAAGAAAACACAAAGCCCCTGGGCACGAGATGTAGGGTCTTTACCTCCACCGTGAGGGGCTTGAACTCGATAAATCTGAGTGATACACTTGTGCCGTAGCTAGGATCCGCCCCCTATTCGTACCCCTGGTATTATTGTCCGGCTTACTCCCTCGACATTTGGCGTCCACCGTGGGTGAGGGAGTCCTGGACTAAGGGGTCCTCGGGCCGCCGGTTTATCTCTCACAGGCCGGCTTGGTGGGCCGCTCTCTGATTGTCACGGGGATGGCCGGATAGGCGGTAACCCCATATTCTAGAAGGAAACCTCCAAAGAGAAGGCGTGCACTCCAAGTTAAGAAGAGAAGATCGGTGTCCCTATTTCCGGTTGTAAGCTTACCATGTGTAAACCCTAGGTACCCCCGGTGTCTATATAAACCGGAGGGTTTAGATGGTAGAGGGCAGACAAGCTCATCTAGGGTTTTGGTTACTTGATCTCGAGGTAGATCGACTCTGTAATACTCATACTCATCAATACAATCAAGTAGGACGTAGGGTTTTACCTCCATAGGAGGGCCCGAACCTGGGTAAACACCGTCTCCTTCGTTGCCTCTAACCCATCGATCCTGATCTCATAGCTCGGGACCCCCTACCCGAGATCTGCCGGTTTTGACACCGACATTGGTGCTTTCATTGAGAGTTCCGCTGCGGGATCACAAGAGGAATTGATGGCTCGCCTGATCCTTAGCGATGAAGTCCGTAACGGGGACTCCTTCGCCCCCGGATAGTTTCTCGCTTTCAGCGGCATCGTGCTGCACACTGACCCGACTGGCCACCTTGGTCGGATCGGGATGGTCGCCCCCGATCAGGAGATCAGATTCGGGAACCTAGAGTTCTCCGTAGACTCCCGGGGCGACCTTTCATTCGCCGGGCTCGCAGTTTCGTCTGACGAGCCCGAAGTCTCCGAAGCCTTAACTTCGGGTTTCCTTCTTGACTCCGCCCTCGGGTCTATCCCTGCCGATGATCTGGCTCCTAGCCCGGATCCGGTCATAGTACCTGATGGCCGGAGGTCGGCCCCTGCCGAACACATTCTTCGGACGGACACGTCGGAGGTCAACTCCGGAAGTCCTAGGCAGATTGATCCGATCGAGCTCTCAGCGCTCAACGAGGCACTGGATCGGATCCTAACGATAAAAACCACAGACTACCCGACCTCGACCCATGCTCAGATCGGTCCGGAGGTGGGTCATTGGGAATTTTTCGACCCACCCACCACCCACTTGGTAGCCACTATCGAAGATTTAACCGATATGCTGGACTACGCCTCCGAGGAGGCAGAAGACATGGATGAAGAGGACGGCACCCCTGCCCCTGTCAACACGGGGCGATGGACGGCCACCTCCACTTACGATGTCTACATGGTGGACACCCCCGATGATAAGCACAATCGCACCCCTCAAAATAATGGCGATAAATCCGGTGATGCGCCGTCAAGGCGCCGGAAACAGCGCAAGCGATCTAAGGCACACAAGGGAAGGGAAGCCATTGCAGGCACCGGGGAAAACGATACCCCGAAAGACCTCGGCGACCCCGAAGTCCCCGAACAGCCACTGGAGGACCGGGAAAAGCCCGAAGATCGGCACGACATTGAGGATCCTAATGGTTCCGAGGACGATAACTACCTCCCCCTCGAGGAGGAGGATGACCTTGAAGCAGAGGACTTCACCGTCCCCGATAATCCTACGGATCAGGAACAGTTCAGGCGGCAGCTTCTAGCCACCGCCCGAAGCCTGAAGGCAAAACAACAGCAACTCAAAGCCGAACAAGACACCATCAATGATAGATGGACGAGGGTCTTGGCAGCCGAAGAAGGGTACAGTTCCGATCTACCGGACCAACCCAAGAGCTACCCTTGCCGGCGGCTGCTGCCACAGTTCGATGACGAGGCCTTCGAAACATCGCCTCCTAGGCATACTCCGTATGACCAGCCCGACCGCCCTCCCCGAGGACGGGATAGAATGGACGGCGAGGCCGAGTACAAGCCTGAAGCACCCTGCAGGAGAGGAAAAGAACCAGCGAGGCACGAAGATAGGTACGACTTACGACAGGACCTGGACTACAGAGCAGGCCACACAAGATCCATCTACGGATCTAGAGGGTACTCCCCCCCGCTAGATGGGACGGATACCGGTCTTGGCTCGACCGTAACAATAGAGGTCGGGAACAATACCGGACCCGGCCTACCGCCGATCGTAGGCATGACATAGCTCGGGTCAAAGGTGCTGCCCACCCGCTGTGCTTCACAGACGAGGTGATGCAGCATCAGTTCCCTGAAGGGTTTAAACCCGTTAACATAGAGCAATATGACGGGACAACAGACCCAACCGTGTGGATTAAGGACTTCCTCCTCCATATCCATATGGCACGAGGAGATGACCTCCACGCCATCAAGTATCTGCCCCTAAAACTTAAGGGGCCAGCTCGACACTGGTTAAACAGTCTTCCCGAAAACTCCATCGGGAGCTGGGAAGAGCTCGAGGATGCTTTCCGATCTAACTTCCAGGGCACTTATGTCCGGCCTCCGGATTCCTCCGACCTGAGCAATGTTGTCCAGAAAGCAGGAGAATCGGCTCGGCAATTCTGGAATCGGTTCTTGACCAAGAAAAAACAGATTGTTGACTGCCCGGACGCCGATGCAATAGCCTCCTTCAGGCATAATATCCAGGACAAATGGCTAGCTCGTCAGCTCGGCCAGGACAAGCCGAGGACAATGTCCGCCCTTACCTCACTAATGACCCGCTTTTGCGCGGGTGAGGATAACTGGCTAGCTCGGCGAAGCCATAACCCTGAAGACCCCGGCACCTCTGAAGTCCGGGATGGAAACAGGAAACCACGACGTAACAAAAATAAATGCCGCCACACCAACGCCGATGCGGAGGACACGGCCTTCAATGCCGGCTTCCGCAACCCGAAATCCGGACAGCGGAAGAAACCCTATAAAGGAAATAAAGATGGACCTACCACGCTGGAAAAAATTATGGATAGGCCCTGCCAGATCCACGGCACTCAGGACAAGCCCGCTAACCACACCAACCATAATTGTTGGGTATTCAAGCAAGCTAGCAAGCTCGCAGCCGAGGAGCAAAGCAAGAGCCCACGCAGCGAGGACGATGACGAGCCCCGCGGTCCAAGCAATGGAGGACAAAAGCAGTTCCCTCCAGAGGTGAAAACCGTGAATATGATATATGCCACTCACATACCAAAAAAGGAGAGGAAGCGCGCCCTTCTAGAGGTCTACGCCGTGGAGCCCGTAGCCCCGAAGTATAACCCATGGTCGGCTTGCCCGATCACTTTTGACCGACGGGATCATCCGACCAGTACCCGTCACGGGGGTTCGGCAACCCTCATCCTAGACCCAATTATTGATGGGTTTCACCTCTCTAGAGTCCTAATGGACGGAGGAAGTAGCCTTAATCTGATTTACTCAGACACGGTGAAAAAGATGGGTATAGATCCGTCAAGGATCAAACCCAGCAACACTACCTTTAAAGGGGTGATTCCAGGCGTCGAAGCCCGCTGCTCGGGCACGGTAAATCTGGAAGTAGTGTTCGGGTCGCCCGACAACTTCCGCAGCAAAGACTTGATCTTCGACATTGTCCCTTTTCGCAGCGGATATCATGTGCTTCTCGGCCGCACGGCATTCGCTCGCTTTAACGCCGCCCCCATTACGCGTACCTGAAGCTCAAGATGCCCGGACCCAGGGGGGTTATTACTGTCAACGGCAACACAGAGCGCTCTCTCCGAACCGAGGGGCATACGGCAGCCTTGGTAGCCGAATTCCAGTGCGGCGACGATAGGCCGATGCCCAAATCAGCCATAAAGGCACGTCGTGATAGCAAACGAGTTCGGCCTCAACCCGAACTTCCGGAATCACCTTCCGCCCATCAAAAATAGGGATACGCCCCCCACAGCACATCCCTAATTCCTGTAAAGTATGTGCCAAGAAGGCACAACTTCGCGCTCAAAATACCTTGGGCAGCTGTGGGGACCCACTATCAAAGGGTAAGTGTTCGGCTGGACCGAACTACTGCCAACACATGTCTTCGGACAGACTACAGGTACCATCTAGGACCTGCCAAGCGTCAAGCCCATTCACACTACGACGACTTCTCAAGATCTTCTTCCAAAGGTCCGTTCGCCGATAACAATTACCTTTAAAGGAATGCAACCTCCCTCAGGGGCAAAGGAGTAGACAGGCGACAGGGCGCATCGAGGACGTCAAGCGCCCCATCGAAGACCCCGGGTACAGCCTCTCCTTAGTACACCTTATTTTCCATCCCAAAATACTTGTAAAAGTTGCTTCGGCAGTTTGAGTTGTAAGAATTCATCTGAAATAAAGAGCATCCTTTGCAACCTCCTTGCGGTATTTTATGTCACATACCCTGTTCTCTACTCGCTGACGTCTATAGCAAAAAACTGTTCAGTACTTACCACGATGCGACCGGCTAATAGACCGGGGGCTCGAATATACAAATCGCCCTAAGCATCACCCCAGCAATACTATTCATGTGTTCGGCCTCTCGGATGATTGCTTTATATGAATTGGTTCTGAATTATGTCTTGGGTCAATGGTTGGGTTGCCCGGCTCCTGTGCTTTCCCTCTTACGTTCCGCTTGTTCGGCTAAAAGGGTAAAGGGAGAACCACTGCGATTGTACTTCCAGCTCGCCTGGTCAAGCACCTCAGTGGAGAAAGCTGAAAACCGACTGTCATAATAAGCAAGAACCGGTCTGCAATCTGAGCATAAGTGTCAAACTAAAAATCGATAGAGGTTATTCATGTTATACGAAGGTTTTGTACTATTGCAAACCATGTGATGCTGGTGTCAACCTCGATGTATCCGAATATCACAAAACACTGGAGGCTCGTCATCAGCCCCCGCATTTAAGCTCCTCCGGCTAAGTGAAAGCACTAAAGCATTATAGTCCGATTGCCTTGTTCCCCTCACACTACCGCCTTCGGGCACCGATACTTCGGCTAAGGGTCATAGTGCGGAGGCAGAAACACCTCGCGTAGTATCTACATGGGGGCTGAAGCCGACGACTCGCAACTTTCAGATAAACGACCACACAGGAGTCAAAATAATACAAAGCTTAAAAGACATGATAAACCATGCAGCCGCATTATAAAGCGGAACGGACATCGGATACATGACAAAACGTTCATTCATAAATTACATCTTTCAGGCGAGCTTCTATCGCCCGAGCACCGTCCATCACGGCGGAAAAGTACTTCTCGGGGCGCCTATGCTCCTTCCCAGGGGGTGGAGGCGCGGTGGCCATCTCGGTTGGCTTGAGCCCCGGCAGGTGCACCATGGTCCTTGCAAAGGCCATCCAAGCTCCCGATGCATGTAGAATGCTTCAGAGCGTCAATCCGAGGCGCAGCATCGCATAGTTTCTGCACCAGGCCGAAGTAACTGCTCGGCATCGGCTCTGCAGGCCATAGCCGGATGCAGAGGTCCCTCATGGCCGGCTCCGCCATCCTGTGCAGCTCCATCAACTGTTTCATCTGCTTGCTCAGGAGGGGAGGGTGCTCGGGGGCTTGAAATTGAGCCCAAAATAGCCGTTGCTCAACTTCCCCATCCCGGGAGGCGAAGTATTTGTTTGTGTCCGCTGAACTCTTCGGGAGGTCCGCAAAAGCGCCTGAGGAACGCCACACCCGGGTGAGCAAGGCAAACTTGTTACCACCAAAGGCACATTGCAGCAAGTACGGCTTACCATTGGCAATCGCCCTGACTTGGCGGAGTTCTTCTTCAAAGAACCGCCTATCAACATGCTCCGATGTGAGCTCGGATCTAAGCGTGGATAGCTCGGTGGACTGGTCTCCGTTCTTCTGCTCAAGGGCCTCACACTTTGTGCTGGCATCCTTGAGCTCCAGCTGCACCTCCACCACCCGGGCTTCATACTTATCGTTCACGACTTTTAATGCCAACAGGTCGGCGGCTACCCGTTCAGCCGCCGCCTACTCATCTGCGGCCTCCTGCTTCGCCTTGGCCAACTCGGCCTTGAGGTTCTCGACCTCCGCAGCCGCAGCTGTGGCAACAATAAGTAAATACAAACTTTTGAATAATTCGACTATCTCAATCAATGAGGATAAACAATAACCCGAATGTCACAATTCGGACTCACCTTGCGTCTTGTCGAACCTCTTGTTCAGACGATCGAGCTCCTCATCGGAGCTCTTGAGCTTCCGGTATAATTCGGCAAGCTCCATTGTGTTGGCGACCGCCGCTGATGACGAAGCCTACAAAATAAACTATGTGCATTAAAACTCCCGGGCTATCGGATTCCGACCCCTCCGCTAAGTACTCTTTGGAGCTCTTAGGACAATACAGGACAAAGGATGCCTTGAGCATCGTTACTAATGTTTGGATGTTTGACCCCCCGGGTGGGTTTTTTCAAACTCACCCAGGGCTCGGGGGCTACTACACTTATAAGGATTGTACAAAATAGGCAAATTAACTTTCTCTAATGAAAAGAAAATTATGTGGCTCACCTGGAAGCCCGTCAAGAGACCGTTGAAGGCCTCTCTCAGTCCGTTATCTACGGACTGAATGCCTTGCAAAACCGCACCCATAAGGGCGCGGTGATCCTCGGCGATGGAGGAGCCGGATAAAGCTTCCTCCATCTGCGCCGTCCACCCAGTCACGGGCGGCACTGGTGAGGGTCCGCCAGCCCTCCCTCCTGTGGGGGATTGGGCGTGTTGCTCCGGAGGCGTAGATCGCTCCGGAGATGTCTTCGGAGAGGGACGGACTGGGCTTCGTCGATGTTCTTCCTCCTGGTCTTCGACAGCCGAGGTGTTAACCTCAGGCATGACTTCGTCGCCCCCGCCGCTGGTGTTCGGCTCAGAAGGAGCCGGGCGTGACAACACCTCTGCAGCCTCCTTCGAGGCCTCTGGAGGCGTCGAATGCGACGCAGTCCCGCTTTCCGCCAGGTCGGCGGGCAGGGGCTCCCCGTCTGAGAGTTGGTCGGTGGGGAGATCGCGCGGCGGGCTGCAAAGTGAAATACGTTCACCCATTTAGCATTAAAAACTCTATGCAAGTAACTCAGAAGGTCTTCGGATGCATACCTCTAGGCTGGGGGCTTAACCCTGGGGTTCCTTTGGGGAACCTTTTCGGAAGTCTCAGACTCCTCGTCGGAGCCCAAGCTATCGTCGGCTAGGACTGCCTTTGTTCGGCAAGTCCTTTTTGGGGCAGGAGGAGGTAGGTCCTCCGCGATTTCCGCTGACGCCGCCCTTTTCCTTGCGAGGGGGGAGTCGCCCTCCCCCTCGTCCTCGTGCTCTTCCTCGTGAGCGGAAGAGGCGTGGGTCTCCTCGGATTTAGTGTCCGGGAGACCCCTTGGATGGAGACCCTCTCAGGCTCCCTTCTTCTCTTCTTTCTTCTTCTCCTTCTTCTCTGGCGCCGAATACGGCGCCATGACGAGCATCTCCGTCAGCAGGTCTGACCGAGGGTCTTCGGGCTGCGGGGCCGGACAGTTGATCTTCACGGCCTTCCTCAGCCATTTCTGTAAAGATAAGGGAGAAGGGGTTCAGCTCTTTGTTAAAAAATAGAGCCGCATAATTAAAAGTTCTACCTTACCTTGGTAGGAGCGTTTGCGGCGTCGAGTCTGGTGTCCTCTTCCTTGGCCGGCCAGCTCTCCTGAGGCTTGAATAGCACCTTCCACAATTTCTCGTGGGAGGTGCGGAAGAACTGACGTACGGTGTCCGGGTCCTCGAGCTGGTAAGCCCACATTGGGGAGGCCCGGTGCTGGCAGGGGAGAAGACGGCATCGGAGCATGACCTGGACCACGTTGGTCAGCTTGATGTTGGTCTCGATCATCGAGGTGATGTGCTTCTGCAGCGACTTCACCTCTTCGGCCGACCCCCAGTTAAGGCCCTTCTTGAGCCATGAGGTTAGCCTCGCAGGGGGTCCGGATATGAACTCGGCGGGCGTCATCCCGTCCGCGCTCCTTGGTTCAGTGATGTAGAACCACTCTTTTTGCCAGATCTTTACCGTGTCAATGAAGGTGCCCTTCGGCCACTCGACACGGGGAAGCTTGCTGATGATGGCCCCTCCACAGTCCGCATGCGCACCCGCAACTATCTTCGGCTTGACATTGAAGACCTTGAGCCACAGGCCAAAGTGCGGCTGTACCCACAGGAAAGCTTCACAGACAAGGATGAACGCCGAGATGTGCATGATGGAGTTCGGGGGGAGGTCGTGGAAGTCCAGCCCGTAAAAGAACATGAGGCCCCTGACGAAGGGGTGAAGCGGGAAGCCCAGTCCCCGGAGGAAATGAGGGACGAACACCACCCTCTCGCCCTGCCTCGGCGTGGGAACCACCTGATTCGCCTCTGGGGCGTGGTGGGCGATGTCGGCGGAGAGGTAGCCGGCATGCTTCAACTCTCGTATGTCATTGTCAGTGACGGAGGAGGCCTCCCACTTGCCCATGGAACCAGAACCGGCCATGACCGAGCTTGGAGGGGAGATGGGGGAAGAACTGGATCTGGGCTCTCGGAGCTTGGGAAGGTTGAGGAAGCGGAGGTTGCGGGTAGAGAGCGTGATTAGGCCTTGGGGGTTCTTTCTCCCTTTTATGGGTGCCGTAATACCAAGAGCCTCCCCTCTGCTACGCCGCAGGCCTCGCCACTTCCCGAAATAATCGTGCCGTTATGCGCGCGTGGGATAACCCAAAGGATTAATCATATCCCGTAAGAAACGGGACACGATCTGCACATTGATAAGACGTGCCCATGAAACTGCCTCGAACCGCGAATCGAGTTATTGTAAGCGGCTCGGCGGTCGTGGTAGGCCACGACCCTTCGTCAGAAAGGTTGTCAGGGAACACTATTCATACTTTAACGTTTGGCCTTCGAGGTTAAGCACTTTATGGCATCCGGATAATTCCATGTTCGGATGACTACGTGTTATCGGTAGCTGGACTAGAGCTTGCCGATCATAAAGGAGGAAAAGAACTCGCCCCGCAAGCCGAAGACTCTGCTCACGCAAAACTACTGGTGTCATGATCCCTGGCGTTGGAGGCTAGTTCGGGGGGCTACTGAGGGAGTCCTGGACTAAGGGGTCCTCGGGCCGCCGGTTTATCTCTCACAGGCCGGCTTGGTGGGCCGCTCTCTGCTTGTCACGGGGATGGCCGGATAGGCGGTAACCCCATATTCTAGAAGGAAACCTCTGAAGATAAGGTGTGCACTCCAAGTTAAGAAGAGAAGACCGGCGTCTCTATTTCCGGCTGTAAGCTTACCATGTGTAAACCCTAGGTACCCCCGGTGTCTATATAAACCGGAGGGTTTAGATGGTAGAGGGTAGACAAGCTCATCTAGGGTTTTGGCTACTTGATCTCGAGGTAGATCGACTCTGTAATACTCATACTCATCAATAAAATCAAGCAGGACATAGGGTTTTACCTCCATAGGAGGGCCCGAACCTGGGTAAACACCGTCTCCTTCGTCTCCTGTAACCCATCGATCCTGATCTCACAGCTCGGGACCCCCTACCCGAGATCCGCCGGTTTTGACACCGACAGTGGGGCCGCGCGTCTAGCGAATTCCGGCACATGTGGAGTTTTTTCGATCATAATGATGACACTCTGCTGGGAAATCCTCTTCGGTTCGCTCAGCTTCATCGCGGACGATTCGACGTGGCTGCAGGTGTTGGGGAACGTTGCATGGGAAACAAAAAATTTCCTACGAACACCCAAGATCTATCTATGGAGATCAACAGCTACGAGAGGGAAAGTGGATCTACATACCCTTGTAGATCGCTAAGCGGGAAGCGTTAAGAAATGCGGTTGATGTAGTCGAACGTCTTCGCGATCCAAATCGCAATCCGTCCCGCGATCCAATCACGATCCGTCCCGATCTAGCGCCGAACGGACGGCACCTCCACGTTCAGCACACGTACAGCTCGATGACGTCTCCGCCTCCTCGATCCAACGAGCGAGGTCGGAGTAGTAGATGAGTTCTCCGGCAACACGACGGTGTGGTGGCGGTGCTATCCCGGCAGGGCTACGCCTAGCGCTACCAAAACCGCAAACGGAGGAGAAAACGATCTAGGAAGAGAGAGGGGCGCCAAGGGCTTCGTGTGTGCTCTTGGGGCGCCCCTCCCCTCTATATACAGGTGGAGGGGCGTGGAGATCAGCCCCTCCAAGCCCTAGGGCGCAGCCAAGGGGGAGGAGTTGGACTCTAGTCCAATTCCCTCCCTTTCCATAAACAGGTGGACTTTCCACCTCTCCCAAGCCACATGGGCCTTGAGGGACTTGTGCGCCTGGCCCAATAAGGCCAGGGCGCCTCCCCTCAGCCATGCAAACCCTTGGGATGTGGTGGAACCCTTGGTGAACTTACGGACTCCTCCGGAAGTTTCCGAAACCTTCTAGAAGCTTCCCGGTACAATACCGGAAAAACCCAAAACTTTTCCGGTAGCCAAAATATGACTTCCCATATATAAATCTTTACCATCGGACCATTCCGGAACTCCTCGTGACGTCCGTGATCTCATGCCTATATTGGTTCCTACATATTCTACGAAGATTTTTATCGGTCGAACCACGATGTCAAGGATTCAGACAATCCCGTATGCAGTTCCCTTTGTCCATCGTATGTTACTTGCCCGAGATTCGATCATCGGTATCTCCATACCTAGTTCAATCTCGTTACCGGCAAGTCTCTTTACTCGTTCCGTAACACAAGATCACGTGACTAACTCCTTATTCACATTGCTTGCAAGCTTATTGTGATGTTGTGTTACCGAGTGGGCCCAGAGATACCTCTCTATCATACGGAGTGACAAATCCCAGTCTCGATCCACGTCAACCCAATAGACACCCTCGGAGATACCTGTAGAGCACCTTTATAGTCACCCAGTTACGTTGTGACGTTTGATACACACAAGACATTCCTCCGGTGTCCGGGAGTTGCATGATCTCATGGTCGTAGGAACATATACTTGACATGGATAAAGCAGTAGCAATAAACTGACACGATCAACTGCTATGTTTACGGTTGGGTCTTGTCCATCACATCATTCTCCTAATGATGTGATCCCGTTATCAGATGACAACTCATTATCTATGGTCAGGAAACCTTGACCATCTTTGATCAACGAGCTAGTCTAGTAGAGGTGTCACGCCCAAGATGCGGTTCTATCCCTATTAAGGCTTGTGGCCTCGACGTGGATAGAAGCGCATCTCGTCGTTCGCAAGTACAGTAAAACATTGCAATACATGTAGGAAGAGATGAGTATATGAGTTGGCTTACACTCGCCACAAGCTATCTTACAAGTTCACACAAATTTATTCATACATCATTCCAAAGGCAGGGTCCGGCTACGGACGAAATCAAACGATAAAAGAAGCAATGTAAAACTGTCTCGCTATCCCAGGATCACCACCATGAAGCTCCCTACTCGTCTGGATACGTAACATACATGCGTCTACTCTCTTCGTCGTACTCCCACTGGAGCTGAGTCACATCTTCTGGCACGTTCTCATCAACACCTGCACCTATATTGTTGTAATCTGTGAGCCACAGGGACTCGGCAATCTCATAACCCGGGTACCGAAACTATGTAAGCCATTGGGTAAGGAATTGGTTATGTGGTGAGGCTGCAGCAAGCGCTAAGCATATATTTGGTGGCTAACTTACGAGAACATGAATGTAAATTATGGTGGCCTACGAGAGACGGACGTGAACTAGCATGATCACTAAGTGATCCTGAACACCTACTTACGTCAATCATAACCCCACCGTGTTCTCTCTCGGGTCATGTTCACGAGCAGAGACGGTCACGGTTATGCACACAGTTGGTGTATTTTATTGGAGTTTACTTCAAGTTTACTATAACCGGGTGTGAAACAAATTTCCAAGTTGCCACATAACCGCGGGCACGGCTTTCTGAAAAGATTAAACCCTGCAGGGGTGCTCCAACTCATCCATCACAAACTAACCACACGCCGCGGGAATAACCTCGACCACGAATCCCGTGATCTTCCTAGGCAATTCCACTGGAAAACCGCACCTCGAGATAGCCCGAAGAAAAACCAGAATTCCTCGCGCAAGACATTCGAGAAAGGTAAAACAAGTCCAGCAAGACCGCCCGACGTGTCGACGAACCCGATAAGAGCCGCGTATCTCGTTCTCAGGACACGACGGATGAGCGATGGTTACCACGCCAATCACCGAGTTGCCCCGGGCGGCGTTAATAAGCTGCTCTGGGTTGGACCAACACTCATGAGGAGCACTGGCCCGGGTTGTTGATTAATTATCCACGGGGTAGCTATGCCCTATGCAATTTTATTAAGTTGTTTAGCAAATGTAGTACCAATGTTGGGTCTTGCCAGACAATTTTTAATCTAAAACGAATGGTCAAGGGGGTCCCCATAACAACCCCGAGCATGTTAGGAGCGCAAAATATGGAATATAACACCGGTACTCGGAACTAGTGCGGCAAAAGCGGAACAAAACACTGAGCAAAAGGCCAAGCCTTCCACCATTGCCAAATATATATGTGCATTAATTTAAATAACAATAGATAGAGTGATATAACAAAATCCATGTTGACACATGGAAAGCTTGCACCTGCAACTAGCAACGCTATAAGATAAGGGCTGAGCAGCGGTAACATAGCCAACCAATGTTTGCTAGGTAGTGGAGGGGGTTAGAGGCTTTCATGGCAATTTGGGAGGCTGACAGTTTAAGTGGTAGGTAACGGGAACCATAACGGTAAAAACGAGACATCTAGCAAGGCAAAAATAGTGCCAGGATCCGGGTATGATCATCTTGCCTGTTGGTTCTTCAGAGGGACAAAGAGCTGGGTCCTCGCAGCTGTACTCTCCGGGATCCTCGTACTCAGGCTCAACACTCGCGTCTACCCAAAGAGAACAACACCAAATAAACAAACAGCGAGGTGCAATGCACAGACAAGATGATGCATGGTCATATTAATAAATATAGCATGGCAAGCCTATGCTAGTTATGTTTCACATGCATTTATTAAGTTGTTTAGTATTCTGGACAGAACCTCAATATTACTTATTTGGACATGCATGATCATGGAAAATATGGATGCTTCATGCAAAAACGATGCAAATGCATATGTAGAACGTTGCAAACGGAGTAACGTAGCTCACGGTACGCTCACGGCAAGGTACGAACGTTAACGGAGACAAAACACAACATGAGGCAATCTCTGGGCTATACCTTGGTGTTCCAAGGATGCCACTGGATAGGAAATGAAAATCTAGAAAGAATAGAGCTAAAGATCAAGCAAAACAATGGAGTGTAGCTACCACAAGTCACAAATCAATTCTACACACAATCTGTCCACAAACAGCAACATGGCATCTTGTCACACACATAGCCAGAGCTACAGCAGGTTTTAAATCAAAACCAAGGCATGTACATAATCTATACAGCAAGCTTAACAAATCATCCATCTACACAAACTTGAAAGAAAGCATGGATCAATAGCAATGAAGCTCACAAGATGGCATGTTGAATCAGTTTTTAGGGACTTAGAGAAAATTCCAGTTTTATAGAATCTGAGTTAACCAGATGGCATATTGACAGCACTATTTATATATGCTACAGAAACTTTCATGGCATGAAAATTAACAGGATGGTAGAGGGAAATATCCACTACAATTCATTAGCACTGAGCATGAGCTAGAACACAACACATCACTTGGTAGCATCGTCTAAACATGGCATAAAAATAACAACAGATTCTCAAACTTAGACAATTTTAGCAAGAGCAAAACTGGACACATGTTAACAGAATAGCAACTTGACAGCAGGTTCTAAATATGATGCAAGGTCTTAATGCTCAAGTTCTTAGCACAATTTAGTAGAGTATGATGAGCACAACAAAACATGTTAAGGCCCCAAACTCAAAGGAACAACACATCCATGGGAACCATCATCTAAGCATAGCAAGAAAATAATAGCATTCAACACTTAGCATAATTTGGGACATGAAACCAGTGTTATTTTCTTAGCATGTTAACAGCAAGAAACCCACTTATCCACAAGCTTATCATGCCAAACAAAAATACCAGGGCCTGGTGCCCACAAAACACTAGCATAAACATGTTGACAAGTTTCACATATATTGCATAGATTAAATCATATGAAAAAGACAAAATGGCATGTTGGGACAAAAATGACATTTTGCAAACTTGCTCAAATGACAAAACAAATTGCACCATTGGATTCCTTGGGAAATTCTACCCCAAAATCATATATTACACTCATATGTTTGTATTTATAAAATGCCCAAAACTCAAATCGAAAATACACACATGCACTTATAAGTCACTTATTACCCTATTTGGACATCTCCTAAAATGGCAGTAGCCTGAATTGGCAAGTACCAGGAATGGAAATAACAGAGAAAGATAAGAAAAACAAATACCAGGGGGGTCCCACTGGTCATACTCACCAGGCCCCCCTGAGGATGACAAGTGGGGCCAGGGCCCACTTGTCAGGCCTCACACACACCGAGCCACAAAGACACACACACACAGCCATAACACATAGCCACACGGGATCACACAGGATCCACACACATAGGCCACACACACCTGATCCACACACGCACACACACAGTGCACAACAAAAGAAATAAAAGGGGCAGGGGGGAATCGAACCCACGACCTCGCTACCACTGCGCTAGGCGCGGGCGACTGCTAAAAGGGGGGCCTTTGCCCGTTAAATACAGACAAAGGGGCGAGGTTCCTTCTTCCCCAAACCAGAGAAGGAGGCGACGGCGCCAGCGGCTACAGCGACGGTCTCCGGCGAGGATGACCACCGGCGGGGGCTGCGGGGATCCTGGGGGATCCATTCCTGCACTCAGAGGGGGGAATGCACCTACGCGCTAAGGCGGAGCTTGAGCTCGAGCTTGCGCTCGCTCGGGCATGGCGCTCGCGGCAAACGGCGACGGCTACTACACGCAGAGGGGGACAAGTACGCGGGGGAGGGAAGGAGACAGTCGCCTGCTCACCCAGATTGCTCGGGATGCGAAGACGAGGACGCGAGGCGAAGAAGAGGGTCGGGGCGGCCTGACGCAACAGAGCTTCTCCGCTCCGACGATGGCGAGGAAGGAGCCGATGCCACGGAGGAGCTCGGACCTCCCTAGCGCCGGGAACGGAACGCGGGCGGCATCAGGGACTCTTCGGGCATCCCGGACACCACGGATGGGCCACCGGCGACGAAGGAGAAGGCGGGATCGAACGGCGGCTCTCTGCTTTCTCTCTGAATCTCTGAACCTTGCCCCTCTGAAACTTACCGCGAGGAGGGAGAAGAAGGAGGGGAGAGGGAGATGGCGGCGGCTGGAGGGAAGCGCGAAACCCTAGGCTAGGCGGGCGACTATATAGGGGCACAGATGGGACGACGCCTCGACGTCCGTGAGCCGGCGACAGCTCGCTCTCTGACACGCGCTCTCTGACTGACGGAAAGGAGGGAGACGGCGAGCAGGTGGCCGTCAGGAGCTCTGCTGGGCTATGGGCCAGCTAGCTAGGCCAGGAAGAGCCCATCCGGTCTCCTCTCACAAACAGAAACAATCAGCTAATTAACTTAAAACCTCAGAGGAACAAAAGCACATGTTTTAGAGAGAGATGTTTTGAGGAGAAAGAGGTACATTTTTGGGTTCACAAAAATGCATGCAATTTAATAAAAATGAGAATGTCATTTTTAGAGCAACAAAATAAATTCATGTTTTTAATAAAAATGCAATCTGTTTTGGGGATAGAGGGTGGATGCACTTAAGAACATGGATAGGGGCTGGTTTAGAATACACATTAGATTATTTCTAAAATGACCAACATTTTTAATATATGAAAACAACAAGTAGATTATTAGCATGTGGAATATTTAGGAATAAGATAGAAGAGGGGATGGTTTATGAAATGGGAGGGATTAAAGTAGCACTCCAAACAAAGCAACACATGCACTCACATCACAACACCACTCCACAATCATGGCAAATAATATGATGCACTTGATGTTATGAATATGATGCCATGATGCATGAAATGACAAGAGGCAAAGTTGATAATCAAACACATGATAGCATTCATAACATCCATAGAAGGTCACACATGAGAAATATATTACAAATAAGGCACGGGATGCTCTTGGGCTGTTACAACTCTCCCCCACTACATGAGGATCTCGTCCCGAGATCTAGGAATGGAAGAATTCGGGAAATTCAGAACGGAGATGGTCCTCTCGTTCCCAAGTGGCTTCTTTGTCGGAGTGATGTGACCACTTCACCTTTAGAAACTTGATTGACTTGTTGCGAGTCTTACGCTCAGTTTCTTCAAGGATAGCAACTGGATGCTCATGATAGGATAGGTCTTCTTGGAGATCAATTTCTTGGAGATCAACGGTGCGCTCGGGAGCCTTGAAACACTTCCGGAGCTGAGAGACGTGAAACACATCATGCACATTGGAGAAATTGGGAGGAAGCTCGAGTTGGTAGGCAAGGTCACCCCTCTTGCCCACAATCTTGAAAGGACCCACAAAGCGTGGAGCAAGCTTCCCTTTGATGCCAAAGCGTTGAGTGCCCTTCATGGGAGACACTCTGAGATAGGCAAAATCATCGATCTGAAAGGTCATGTCACGATGCTTGCTATCATAATAGCTCTTCTGACGGGATTGAGCTGCTTTGAGATTTGCACGAATGACACGGCACATTTCTTCTGCTTCAGTGATCATGTCATTACCAAGGATTTGACGCTCACCAGTTTCAGACCAATTGAGCGGGGTGCGGCACTTTCTGCCATAGAGAATCTTGAAAGGAGCTTTGCCGGAACTTGCTTGGAAGCTATTGTTGTATGAGAACTCAGCAAACGGGAGACAATCTTCCCACTTCATGCCAAAAGAAATCACACAAGCTCTGAGCATATCTTCGAGGATTTGATTGACTCTCTCAACTTGACCACTAGTCTGAGGATGGAAAGCTGTGCTGAAATGGAGATTGGTCCCCATTGCAGTCTGGAAGGAATCCCAAAACTTGGAAGTGAAGATGCTTCCACGATCTGAGGATATGAGCTTAGGAACACCGTGCAAAGAAACTATCCTTGACGTGTACAACTCTGCTAGCTGAGCTGCCGAGATAGATTCTTTGACCGGAAGGAAGTGGGCAACTTTGGTGAGCTTGTCGATGACCACGAAGATGGCATCATTCCCTCTCTTGGACTTAGGAAACCCAGTGACGAAATCCATTTCAACATGATCGAATTTCCACTCTGGGATAGGCAAAGGCTGAAGGAGGCCTGCTGGACGTTGATGTTCCGCCTTCACTCTGCAACAAACATCACACTCGTTCACGAACTGAGCAATCTCGCGTTTCATGCGAGTCCACCAGAAGGTTTGCTTGAGGTCTTGATACATTTTGGAACTCCCTGGATGAATTGAGAGGAGGGAATTATGTGCTTCATCCATGATAACCTTCCTGAGATCACCTTTCGGAACCACCAGACAGTCCTCGAAGAACAGGGTGTCTTTTTCATCAACACGGAAGCATTTATATTTTGAAATGCTCTTGGCCACACCTTTCTTCACTTTCTTCACCATAGCATCAAGAAGCTGAGCTTGGTGAACCTGATCTTCTAGAGTCGGAGAGACTTGAAGATTGGCAAGAAAACCTTGAGGAACAATTTGGAGATTGAGCTTGCGGAATGCTTCACAAAGCTCGGGTTGAAGAGGCTTGAGAATAAGACTGTTGCAGTACGCCTTCCTGCTCAGCGCGTCTGCAATGACATTTGCTTTCCCAGGAGTATATTCAATGCTTGGATTGAAGTCCTCGATCATTTCCACCCAACGTGATTGCCGAAGATTGAGATTGGGTTGGGTGAAAATATACTTCAAGCTCTTGTGGTCGGTGAACACCTCAACTGGTCTTCCCAACAATAGATGTCTCCACGTCATCAGAGCATGCACCACTGCCGCCAGCTCAAGATCATGAGTGGGGTAGTTCTTCTCAGCAGGCTTCAACTGCCGCGAGGTATAAGCCACAACTTTCTTATCTTGCATGAGAACGCCACCGAGACCTTGGAGAGAAGCATCACAAAATACTTGGAATGGCTTGGATTGCTCGGGAGGAACAAGAACTGGAGCCGAAGTCAGCTTCTGTTTGAGTGTATTGAACGCCACATCACACTCGGGAGACCACAGAAACTTGACATTCTTCTGAAGGAGGTTGGACAGAGGCTTAGCAATTTGAGAGAAGTTCTCGACGAATCTTCTGCAATAGCTTGCAAGGCTGAGGAAGCTGTGAAGCTGCTTGACATTCTGAGGAGGCTCCCACTTCACAATTGCCTCAACTTTCTCAGGGTGCACTTTAATGCCCTCGGCAGAGATGACATGCCCAAGGTACACCACTTCATTGAGCCAAAACTCACACTTTGAGAACTTAGCATAAAACCGATGTTCCCTTAGCTTGTCAAGCACAAGCCTGAGATGCTCTGCATGCTCTTCTTCAGTCTCCGAGAACACGAGAATATCATCCAAGTAGACCAAGACGAACTCATTCTTGAAAGGAGAGAATATGAAGTTCATCATTCTGGAGAAGGTCGGAGGCGCATTTGCTAGACCAAAAGACATGACGGTGTACTCATAAGAGCCAAAACTCGTCCTGAAAGCAGTCTTTGGAATATCTTCTTCATGAATGCGGATTTGATGATAGCCCATACGGAGATCTAACTTCGAGAAAACCTTGGCACCTTTCAATTGCTCAAACAACTCATTGATGTTGGGAAGTGGATACTTGTTCCTGATTGTCTTCTTATTCAATGGACGGTAGTCAACACATAGTCGGTCCGTGCCATCCTTCTTCTTGACAAACAGAACACCACAACCCCAAGGTGAAGAACTTGGTCTGATCAGACCCAGACGCTCTTGTTCATCTAGCTGTTTCTTCAACTCTTTCAGCTCTTCGGGGCCAAGCTTATAAGGACGCTTGCACACCGGTTCAGTTCCAGGCTCGAGTTCAATCACAAACTCAACTGGCCTGTGAGGAGGCATTCCTGGCAACTCTTCTGGAAAGACATCTTCATACTCCGAGACAACGGGAATTTGAGAGATGGCAGAAATTTCACCCTTCTCATTGAGAGAAAATAGACGAATCGTGTCATCGCGAGCAGCGAAAATGATCACATCTTCAGAAGGATGAGTCAATTGGACTTCTTTAGCTTTGCAATCAACATAAGCCTTGTTCATAGCAAGAAAATCCATGCCGAGAATGAGATCAATATCAGACTTGCCGAGAACAATTGGAGAGGCCAGAAAAGAATAATTGCCCATCTTGACAGAAACCTCCGGAATAATCATATGAGAACTCATTCGCATACCCGGAGAGACCACACGAAAAGGACTTGCCAAATGTTCCGTGGGTAAATCATGCTTTGCAACAAAAGGTCTTGATATGAATGAATGCGATGCACCAGTGTCAAACAAAACTTTTGCAGGAATAGAATTAACCAAGAGATTACCCATGATCACTTGAGAAGAATCCTCTGCATCAGCTGCATTCACCATGTTCATTCTGACTGACTT
Source organism: Elymus sibiricus (assembly GCA_039707655.1). NCBI lineage: Eukaryota > Viridiplantae > Streptophyta > Magnoliopsida > Poales > Poaceae > Elymus > Elymus sibiricus. Next base: position 358,526,808 of record CM077667.1, read on the forward strand.
GGGATTGTGCTTCACCATAGCATTGCCTGGGGGTCTGATAGGAGGAGGAGGCGGAAGACGCCGTTGGTTGTTGCACTTTTTGGAGTAATGGTCCTTCTGACCACACTTGTGACAAGTAACCTCTGAGAGCGGACGGAAGTTGCCTGGAGGAGGAGCATTTGCTGACTTGGGTGCCTGAGGCCTCTGCTGAAAAGCTGGGTTGGGTGGGTGGGAAGGACCATGACCACCATGCTGCCTCTGCTGCTGAAAAGGACGAAACGGAGGAGGAGGAGGAACCCAATACTTCTGCTGCTTAGGAACAATCTGAGAGTTGGAAGAAGAAGAGTTGGTGTCTTTGAATCGCTTCCTGGAATTCTCCAACCTGAGCTGAGATGCCTCAACCTTTAGAGCCATGTTGTAGAACTGATCAAACTCACGAGGCTCTTGCAGGACTAGACCTGGCTGAAGTTCATCCTTGAGACCACCTCTGAACTGATAAATCATTGACTTCTCATCGGGAACGTCTTGCTTAGCATAGCGGGCCAGATTCTGGAAGTCGATGTTATACTGATAGACAGACTTGCTTCCTTGCTTCAAATTCCTGAACTTCTCACGCATCTCCTCGACGAAGCTCGTCCGGATATGATGAGCTCTGAAGTCACGACAGAAGTCATCCCAGCTGATTGCACGATCACCTCTGGAATCCTTGTACTGCTGCCACCAATCTCCTGCCTGGCCCTTGAGCTGGAAAGTTGCAAACTTGACATAGTCCGCAGGTCTAACATTGCTGCACTCAAAATGCTTGTTCATGTCACGGAGCCAATCGTCTGCATCAAGAGGCTGCTCACAACAGGTGAAGGACTTGGGCTGATTTGCGAGGAACTGGTTCAGAGTTGCGAACTGAGGCTGATTCTGAAAATTCCCTTGATGACCTTGCTGTCCCTGCTCTCTTTCCTGCAGCAACCTGAGCAACATCTGAGTGTTCGCATTGGTTGCAGCCATCACTGCTTGCCAAGCCTCCGGAGGTGGAGGTGGTGGTGGGGGTGGTGGAGGATCAGACTGCTCTCCATCACGTTCTGGGTTCCCACGAGTTGCCGGAGCCATCCTGAAGATGGACAGAATATCAGCACACCATTGACAAAGATGATTGAAATAAGCTGAATCAACGGCTTGAAAGAAATTGCAACAGAATCTCATCAATTGCATTCAAACTGCAAATAGTAAGAACGCTTTCTGCAGGATCTTGATAACATCATTAGAACATGAAGCCACTTGAAATAACCAACAAGTATTGAGCTAAGGTTGCTCGGAACAAATGTACAACCATTATACATCTGTCGGAAGATGATCCTAGGTAGCTACTTGAATTCCCACCTAAGAATTTCCGAAGTCTTTCTTGTTTATGCGATTCGGGTTGCGGACCCAGGAACGTACCCAAGGTAATCAGCTCAACTGCACCCGCAACCTTCCACACCATAATTCAAGAAAACTCCGCAAACTCGTCTACCACAGACACTCATAATCACAATGATACTAAACATGGCAGTACCCTGGACGCCTCCCCAGTACTGGGTGACTCCGATCTTATCTCGCCACGAGAAGTATTGAAGCAATTTCGAACACCCTCCGTCCTAAGATACTAAGGAAACTGAATGATAACGATGTGTCAAGAATCCCCTGGAGCTCAACTCCCCGGAAGAAATCAAGTTAGACAGGAGTCACCAAGACAGAACTCTGTCACATCGGCATCATATAGTTTCCAAAATACCCGCGTGATCCTAAAAAAAAATTGAGCGAGAAGAGGAGTAGAATGAAAAATTCCTAAGTCGAATACCTCACCAGAGTATAGAAGAGGAGTAAAAGAATCCTACTCTCCGATATAACTAGACTCAAAATAGTTTTTCACTAGACTCGACTCGGCCAAGTTCGATCAAGCAAGGGGCTCCTATGGTCGGTATGGCTCTGAATACCAACTTGTCACGCCCAAGATGCGGTTCTATCCCTATTAAGGCTTGTGGCCTCGACGAGGATAGAAGCGCATCTCATCGTTCGCAAGTACAGTAAAACATTGCAATACATGTAGGAAGAGATGAGTATATGAGTTGGCTTACACTCGCCACAAGCTATCTTACAAGTTCACACAAATTTATTCATACATCATTCCAAAGGCAGGGTCCGGCTACGGACGAAATCAAACGATAAAAGAAGCAATGTAAAACTGTCTCGCTATCCCAGGATCACCACCATGAAGCTCCCTACTCGTCTGGATACATAACATACATGCGTCTACTCTCTTCGTCGTACTCCCACTGGAGCTGAGTCACATCTTCTGGCACGTTCTCATCAACACCTGCACCTGTATTGTTGTAATCTGTGAGCCACAGGGACTCGGCAATCTCATAACCCGGGTACCGAAACTATGTAAGCCATTGGGTAAGGAATTGGTTATGTGGTGAGGCTGCAGCAAGCGCTAAGCATATATTTGGTGGCTAACTTACGAGAACATGAATGTAAATTATGGTGGCCTACGAGAGACGGACGTGAACTAGCATGATCACTAAGTGATCCTGAACACCTACTTACGTCAATCATAACCCCACCGTGTTCTCTCTCGGGTCATGTTCACGAGCAGAGACGATCACGGTTACACACATAGTTGGTGTATTTTATTGAAGTTTACTTCAAGTTTACTATAACCGGGTGTTAAACAAATTTCCAAGTTGCCACATAACCGCGGGCACGGCTTTCCGAAAAGATTAAACCCTGCAGGGGTGCTCCAACTCATCCATCACAAACTAACCACACGCCGCGGGAATAACCTCGACCACGAATCCCGTGATCTTCCTAGGCAATTCCACTGGAAAACCGCACCTCGAGATAGCCCGAAGAAAAACCGGAATTCCTCGCGCAAGACATTCGAGAAAGGTAAAACAAGTCCAGCAAGACCGCCCGACGTGTCGACGAACCCGATAAGAGCCGCGTATCTCGTTCTCAGGACATGACGGATGAGCGATGGTTACCACGCCAATCACCGAGTTGCCCCGGGCGGCATTAATAAGCTGCTCTGGGTTGGACCAACACTCATGAGGAGCACTGGCCCGGGTTGTTGATTAATTATCCACGGGGTAGCTATGCCCTATGCAATTTTATTAAGTTGTTTAGCAAATGTAGTACCAATGTTGGGTCTTGCCAGACAAGTTTTAATCTAAAACGAATGGTCAAGGGGGTCCCCATAATAACCCCGAGCATGTTAGGAGCGCAAAATATGGAATATAACACCGGTACTCGGAACTAGTGCGGCAAAAGCGGAACAAAACACTGAGCAAAAGGCCAAGCCTTCCACCATTGCCAGATATATATGTGCATTAATTTAAATAACAATAGATAGAGTGATACAACAAAATCCATGTTGACACATGGAAATCTTGCACCTGCAACTAGCAACGCTATAAGATAAGGGCCGAGCAGCCGTAACATAGCCAACCAATGTTTGCTAGGTAGTGGAGGGGGTTAGAGGCTTTCATGGCAATTTGGGAGGCTGACAGTTTAAGTGGTAGGTAACGGGAAGCATAACGGTAAAAACGAGACATCTAGCAAGGCAAAAATAGTGCCACGATCCGGGTATGATCATCTTGCCTGTTGGTTCTTCAGAGGGACAAAGAGCTGGGTCCTCGCAGCTGTACTCTCCGGGATCCTCGTACTCAGGCTCAACACTCGCGTCTACCCAAAGAGAACATCACCAAATAAACAAACAGCGAGGTGCAATGCACAGACAAGATGATGCATGGTCATATTAAGAAATATAGCATGGCAAGCCTATGCTAGTCATGTTTCACATGCATTTATTAAGTTGATTAGTATTCTGGACAGAACCTCAATATTACTTATTTGGACATGCATGATCATGGAAAATATGGATGCTTCATGCAAAAACGATGCAAATGCATATGTAGAACGTTGCAAACGGAGTAACGTAGCTCACGGTACGCTCACGGCAAGGTACGAACGTTAACGGAGACAAAACACAACATGAGGCAATCTCTGGGCTATACCTTGGTGTTCCAAGGATGCCACAGGATAGGAAATGAAAATCTAGCAAGAATAGAGCTAAAGATCAAGCAAAACAATGGAGTGTAGCTACCACAAGTCACAAATCAATTCTACACACAATCTGTCCACAAACAGCAACATGGCATCTTGTCACACACATAGCCAGAGCTACAGCAGGTTTTAAATCAAAACCAAGGCATGTACATAATCTATACAGCAAGCTTAACAAATCATCCATCTACACAAACTTGAAAGAAAGCATGGATCAATAGCAATGAAGCTCACAAGATGGCATGTTGAATCAGTTTTTAGGGACTTAGAGAAAATTCCAGTTTTATAGAATCTGAGTTAACATGTTGACAAGTTTCACATATATTGCATAGATTAAATCATATGAAAAAGACAAAATGGCATGTTGGGACAAAAATGACATTTTGCAAACTTGTTCAAATGACAAAACAAATTGCACCATTGGATTCCTTGGGAAATTCTACCCCAAAATCATATATTACACTCATATGTTTGTATTTATAAAATGCCCAAAACTCAAATCGAAAATACACACATGCACTTATAAGTCACTTATTACCCTATTTGGACATCTCCTAAAATGGCAGTAGCCTGAATTGGCAAGTACCAGGAATGGAAATAACAGAGAAAGATAAGAAAAACAAATACCAGGGGGGTCCCACTGGTCATACTCACCAGGCCCCCCTGAGGATGACAAGTGGGGCCAGGGCCCACTTGTCAGGCCTCACACACACCCAGCCACAGAGACACACACACACAGCCATAACACATAGTCACACGGGATCACACGGGATCCACACACATAGGCCACACACACCTGATCCACACACGCACACACAAGTGCACAACAAAAGAAATAAAAGGGGCAGGGGGGAATCGAACCCATGACCTGCTGGTCGTTGCCCCGGCTCGGTACCACTGCGCTAGGCGCGGGTGACTGCTAAAAGGGGGGCCTTTGCCCGTTAAATACAGACAAAGGGGCGTGGTTCCTTCTTCCCCGAACCAGAGAAGGAGGCGACGGCGACAACGGCTACAGCGACGGTCTCCGGCGAGGATGACCGCCGACGGGGGCTGCGGGGATCCTTGGGGATCCATTCCTGCACTCAGAGGGGGGAATGCACCTACGCGCTAAGGCGGAGCTCGAGCTCGAGCTTGCGCTCGCTCCGGCATGGCGCTCGCGGCGAACGGCGACGGCTACTACACGCAGAGGGGGACAAGGACGCGGGCGAGGGAAGGAGACAGTCCCCTGCTCACCCAGATTGCTCGGGATGCGAAGACGAGGACGCGAGGCGAAGAAGAGGGTCGGGGCGGCCTGACACAACAGAGCTTCTCCGCCCCGACGATGGCGAGGAAGGAGCCGACGCCACGGAGGAGCTCGGACCTCCCTAGCGCCGGGAACGGAACGCGGGCGGCATCAGGGACCCTTCGGGCATCCCGGACACCACGGATGGGCCACCGGCGACGAAGGAGAAGGCGGGATCGAACGGCGGCTCTCTGCTTTCTCTCTGAATCTCTGAACCTTGCCCCTCTGAAACTTACCGCGAGGAGGGAGAAGAAGGAGGGGAGAGGGAGATGGCGGCGGCTGGAGGGAAGCGCGAAACCCTAGGCTAGGCGGGCGACTATATAGGGGCACGGATGGGACGGCGCCTCGACGTCCGTGAGCCGGCGACAACTCTCTCTCTCACACGCGCTCTCTGACTGACGGAAAGGAGGGAGACGGCGAGCTGGTGGCCGTCAGGATCTCTGCTAGGCTACGGGCCAGCTAGCTGGGCTAGGAAGAGCCCATCCGGTCTCCTCTCACAAACAGAAACAATCAGCTAATTAACTTAAAACCTCAGAGGAACAAAAGCACATGTTTTAGACAGAGATGTTTTGAGGAGAAAGAGGTACATTTTTGGGTTCACAAAAATGCATGCAATTTAATAAAAATGAGAATGTCATTTTTAGAGCAACAAAATAAATTCATGTTTTTAATAAAAATGCAATCTGTTTTGGGGATAGAGGGTGGATGCACTTCAGAACATGGATAAGGGCTGGTTTAGAATACATATTAGATTATTTCTAAAATGACCAACATTTTTAATATATGAAAACAGCAGGTAGATTATTAGCATGTGGAATATTTAGGAATAAGAGAGAAGAGGGGATGGTTTATGAAATGGGAGGGATTAAAGTAGCACTCCAAACAAAGCAACACATGCACTCACATCACAACACCACTCCACAATCATGGCAAATAATATGATGCACTTGATGTTATGAATATGATGCCATGATGCATGAAATGACAAGAGGCAAAGTTGATAATCAAACACATGATAGCATTCATAACATCCATAGAAGGTCACACATGAGAAATATATTACAAATAAGGCAAGGGATGCTCTTGGGCTGTTACAAGGGGCTTACTAGGGACACAGTGTTGTCTATGTATCCACACATGTATCTGAGTTTCCGATCAATACAATTCTAGCATGGATAACAAACGATTATCATGAAAAAGGAAATATGATAATAAACATTTTATTATTGCCTCTAGGGCATATTTCCAACAGTCTCCCACTTGCACTAGAGTCAATAATCTAGCTCACATCGCTATGTGATTTACATTGTTATGAATCTAACACCCAATGAGTTCTGGGGTTCGATCATGTTTTGCATGTGAGAGAGGTTTTAGTCAACGGTCTGCAATATTCAGATCCATGTGTTCTTTGCAAATGTATATGTCATGCTATAGATGCTGCTTCCATGCTCCACTTGGAGCTATTCCAAATCGTCGCTCCACTATACGTATCCGGATTACTACTAAGAGTCATCCGGATTGGTGTCAAAGCTTGCATCGACGTAACTCTTTACGATGAACTCTTCATCACCTCCATAATCGAGAAACATTTCCTTAGTCCTCTAGTTACTAAGGATAATTTTGACCGCTGTCCAATGATCCACTCCTGGATCACTCTTGTACCCCTTGACAGACTCATGGCAAGGCACACACCAGGTGCGGTACACAGCATGGCATACTATACAGAGCCTATGGATAAGGCATAGGGGACGACCTTCGTCCTTTCTCTTTCTTCTGCCGTGGTCGAGCTTTGAGTCTCACTCAACTTCACACCATACAAATCAGGCAAGAACTCTTTCTTTGACTGATCCATTTTGAACTCCTTCAAAATCTTGTCAAGGTATGTACTTATTGAAAGTCTTATCAGGCGTCTTGATCTATCTCTATAGATCTTGATGCCCAATATTTAAGTAGCTTTATCCAGGTATTCCTTTGAAAAATTCTTTTCAAACAACCCTTTATGCTTTCCTGAAATTCTACATTATTTCCGATCAACAATATGTCATCCACATATACCTATCAGAAATTCTATAGTGCTCCCACTCACTTTATTGTAAATACAAGTTTCTTATAAACTTTGTATATACCCAAAAACTTTGATCTCCTTATCAAAGTGTATATTCCAACTCCGAGATGCTTGCCCCAGTCCATAGAAGGATCGCTGGAGTTTGTGCACTTTTTAGCATCCTTAGGATCGACAAAACCTTGTGGTTGTATCACATACAACCTTTCCTCACGGAAACCGTTAAGGAAACTCTGTTTTGACATTCATCTGCCAGATTTCATAATCGAAAAATACAGCAACTGCTAACTTAATTCCAACAGACTTCAGCATTGCTACGGGTGAGAGAGTCTCATCGTAGTCAACTCCTTGAACTTGTCGGAAACTACTTTGCGACAAGTCGAGCCTTATAAATGGTGACAATTACCATCATCGTTTGTCTTCTTCTTAAAGGTCCATTTGTACTTAACGACCTGCCGTTCATCGGGAAAGTCTACCAAAGTCCATACTTGGTTTTCATACATGGATCCTATCTCGGATTTCATGGCTGCTATCCATTAGTTGGAATCTGGGCCCACCATCGCTTCTTCATAGCTCGTAGGTTCACTGTTGTCTAACAACATGACCTCCAAGACAGGATTGCCGCACAACTTAGGGGTGGTACGATTCCTTGTCGACCTATGAGGCTCAGTAGTAACTTTGATCTGAAGTTTCATGATCAACATCATTAGCTTCCTCTTCATTTGGTGTACGCGCCGCAGAAACAACTTTCTACGTTGTGCTACCATCCAACTGAAGTGACGGTTCAATAACCTCATCAAGTTCTACCTTCCTCCCACTCAATTCTTTCGAGAGAAACTCTTTCTCGAGAAAGGACCCATTTTTAGCAACAAACACTTTGCCCTTGGATCTGAGATAGAAGGTATACCCAACTGTTTCCTTAGGGTATCCTATGAAGACACATTTTTTCGCTTTGGGTTCGAGCTTATGAGGTGTTCATTCCCCCTGACTTGTGCACGGACAAACGTTCTCTGGCCCCCGCAAGCAAAACCCGTCGGGAAAGCTACCGCATTTCCAAGCAAACATTCAAGAACCAGCATCCGGCAACAACAACCTGCAGGAGGCTGGGCAAGCGCCGGCAACACCAGCACAACGGCCCAGGAGGGGTCCAAAACGCGTCAGCCACGCCCCCGGTGCTTGCCGGGGGCCGAGGCGTGCACATCTCCTGAAGACCCGGCAAGCCATTCCTCGGCAGGCGCGAGCTGATCGGCCACCGCTCCACCGCATCGCTACGCCAGTCACTTGTCGATGCGGTGTCGAGCCCTCAAGCGGCTAAACAGGTCTCACTAAGCACATAGCGACACACCGGGAGACAAGTTATGCTCAGTTGACACCCACCCTGCAGCGTGTCAAGACCGTAAGCAATGACCGGCCAAGTGGTGGTAGAAGCTTGCCGGGGATGCACCCCCGAGCGCCACCTAGGTTAGTAATCATGGTATTTTGTCCTAAATGCCAGAGTTAGGTATGATAGCTCTGCTAAGCTATCTAATCGATAGATAATGACTGTTTTGCCATTGTGGTAACCCCTTGCAATAAAAGGAGGCATGTCGGGGATATTACCCCGCAGTATAACCCGTCCTGAAGTATGACCCGGCCAGGACTTGGCGACTCACTGGTGACCCGGCCGAGTTTGGCGGCTCATTGGTGACCCGGCAGGCGGGTCAGACGAGCGACAAGGACCAACGGCCCAGAGGGCGGCTCATGGGAAGGCCGACTCATGTTATGGCGGAAGGTGGCTCGCAGAGAAGGCCCAAAGGAGAGGAAGGATTCCCTTACAAGAGAAACAAGACCCGGATTAGGACTCAAGAGAGACTAGTCCTAATCCTACTCCCAGTAGGACTCTACATGTAAACCTACCCCTTCAACTTATATAAGGAGGGGTAAGGCACCCCAAGAGGGACAAGTTCAAGTCACGACAGATAGACAGACTAGAGGCTCTCGAGATTAGAGGTAGCGATCCCGCACCCTTGTAATCGAGATCATCCTCATCATCAATATACACAAAGCATGACGTAGGCTTTTACCTCCATCGAAGGGGCCGAACCTGGGTAAACTCGCGTCTCTCGATTCCGACCAACCCCTCTCAAGCCGCCACCTAGTTGCGTTGGCCTCACACCTAAGTTCTCTCACGAGGACATCCTGCCGTGACAAAACCATGACAGTTGGTGCCCACCGTGGGGCCAGCACGGTGGTGTTATGTTTTTGGAGGGAATTCTTCAGGGATTGAGAAGCTCGCGATCGGCCGGATAAAGAAGAGCCGGCACGGGAGTATCATCGACTTCGAGTTCATCAATCAAGATTTCAATTGGTTCGAATATCATCGAGTGTAGTGCGCGTGGGATGCTTTTTACACATAGAAGCAGAGTCTCGACATTAACTTCAAGATCAGATCGGAAGCGGCCAGGAAGTTTTCAACTCTGAAAATAGATCGGTTAATGACCAGCGGCTGCGTGTTGTTCCGATGAGATTTACAGCAACAAACAACAAAGTTAATGAACGGACGCAGCAGACCTGTTGTTGTTGTTCCGTCTATGGCAGGGAACTGACCGCAGAAGAAAGCAGAAGAATAAGTTGAATTGATCATCTTGGAAACCGACACGGAGGAGAAGGGAAATATGCCATCAAGTGACCAACTATCGTAGACAGATCATCTTTCTTTCCTGAAGTTTCTCGAGCAATGGCGAGGCCGCTCGTACTCCGCTCGGCACCTTACCATCGGTCCAACCTCTCCACCATCTTGGCCTTGGATGCAAACCACTGGGATACCATGACAATACCGGCGGCTGCCAGTTGATCCTGGGCCGATCTCAACGGCGAGCTCGCCGTGTCCATCGCTGCCATGGTCGTCGCCGGCGGTTCGCCTCTCACTCTGACAGACTACGAGTGCCTCCGCTGCATCTGCGCTGCCTGACGGTCTGCCCTCGCGTGGGGATATGCATCTCAGCCGCCGCTCGACCGCGCTTGCGAGCCACCCCGTCACGCCCGCCGCGCTGCGCTGCCTCCGGCTTCACCGCACCTCGCGCATCCGGCCTCGCTCGCGCTGGCTCTGCCTTTGCCACGCCCCGGCCGCCTCCACTCGCCTCGCCCCCATGCGCCTCCGAGCCGCCTCGCCTCCCTCCGCACAGCCAGGGGCTCCTCCTCCATCCGGGTCGCCGCGCATTTTCCTCCCCGCCCGCGGCTGCGCCTCCGCTCGCCTCCCGCGCGCGTCGTCGCGCCGTGGCACGTGCCTCCTCCTGCGGCGGCCCCGCATACCCCCGACGCCATCTGGCTGCAACCGCTTCAACGCATCGCCTCACCCCTCAGCCCGCGCTTGGCATCGGCGCTTGGCCGTCCATCCACGCGCGCGTACATCCGCGCTGTTCCCCGGTCCCGGTGGTGTGCGGCGGCGATGGTCCCGCCGCCCTGCCGTTCCGGCGGCGCCTCCGCTCGCCCGGTGCCCCCGCGTGCTCCCGTCACCGACCCGGAGCACGCCTCCTTCACCGGTTCCACGCCCGGCGCGTCTGCACCGGTCCAGCCGCGCCAGCCGGCGGTCCTTCCGGCTCGCCCGCGTAAGCCGCCAGCCCCGCTGGGCCGGCTTGACCTCTGCTCGCCCGCGTGAGCAGCTAGCCCCGCTGGGCCGGCTTGACCTCTGCTCACCCGCGCTTCGCCCGCTGGCTCGCTGCTACCGCCGAGCCACCACCGCTGGAGTAGGCGTCGAGCAGAGGGTTGACTTTAAAAAAAGGCGGATTGGTCAATACGACCCGGAGGGTCTGTTCCGAGTCGCCGCCCCGCTGCGATCGCACTTCAAGTCGCCGCCTTGCCACCACCATCGCGAACCTCGCGCTGAGTCATCGTAGCTCGGCCTCGTCCTGAGCCGATGCACTCCTGCTGCGAGCCGCCTTTTCCTCCACATCCGCGGTCTCGCCTCGAGTCGTTTTCGCCGCTACGACCCGCCACCTTCGCTGCGGTCTCTGCTATGATTGATGATCTTCTACAAGAGAAGGCGAGAGTGATTGAATCGTAGTTGAAATTACTGGATGTTATCCACATCTGATATATACGGATTATCTATCGTCCAAATAAACCAGGTGATATCCATCTGGTCTATTTTATTAATGCATATTAATTTCTTCTCAGAACAATTATTATGCTTGCAATATTTTTATATATGCAGGACAAGTACTCACTACAAAAGTGACATAATCATATGGATATGGAGCTCGCGCCAACATTATCGTGCGACAGGTTATGTCCATATGACACTATCCAACGGATGCGCGTGAGTCGCCGTCCCCGCGGTCTGGTCTACATCAACATGTTGGTGCTGCGCGTGCTCGCTCGAGCCGCCCAACAGATGCGCGTGAGCCACCGCCCTCGCGGTCCGGTCTACATCATCACGCCTGTGCTGCGCCTGCTTACTCGAGCCGCCCAATGGACGCTCGTGAGCCGCCGTCCCCACGGTCTGGTTTACATCAACAATGTCGTGGACACCTCATGCTTCCGCACCGGCTTACAACGCCGCGGCCGCCTCTCGCGACCGCACCGGCTTGCAACGCCGCAGCCGTCTCTCGCGACTGCACCAACTTACAACGCTGCGGCGGACTCTCCCATCGGCGCCGATTTACAATGCCACGGCCGAATCACTGTCCACGCTGGCCTACAACGCCGTGGGCAACTCGCCGCCCGGCGGTCCGGTCTATATCGACATACTGGTGCCACGCCTGCTCACTTAAACTGCCCAACGGACGCTCGAGAGTTGCCGTCTCTGCGGTCTAGTCTACATTGACACGCCGGTGTCGTGCTTGCTCGCTCAAGCCATCGATCCGCACAAGCTGCTCAGCGGGCGCGCGCAAATCGCCGCCCCTGCGGACAGTCTACTACAATAACCAGCTGGGATGAACCACTGGTCGGGTTATTGACACAGTTCATACGGGATCATTTATCAGCGTCTGCGATCAACCTCAACTTTCCATGAATTCACATCGCGTTATCAACACCGAGGGTATACAATGAGTGTTGCGAAGATCATCAAACTCGCTACTTTGCCTCCAGCTTCAACACATTCCAGCGTTTCCGCTGTCAACTATATGTCGGGTTATGCCACGACCAAGTATGGAGAATCTCAAGCCAACTCCTCGAGTCGTCTTAAGACTCGGGGGCTACACAGACATGATTCAACAAATGTTGCTAGTTTCAGCAAATTCAAGAACACCGGGTCATTGGAGAAGAAATAACCCGATCTCGGGGGCTACTGCCACATTGGTGAAGGCTTAAAGGCTGTCAGAAAATTTCCAGCTAAAAAAGTGCCAAGCAATCTGAGAGTTCCGGCTCAAAAGAAGGATTCCGGAGTTTCAGAAAAGGTTCGGGTTTAAAACCCGGCTCAAGAGAAGTCTGTCTCTCACAAAGTTTTGAGATCTCGATATCCGGCTCAACCTCCGGTTCAAAAGGAATTCCTCTCTCGCAAGTTCGAGTTCTCAAGAAAATTTAAAGTCGCCCAAGAGGACGAGCCGCCATGATGCGACCGTTCAAACATGGGTGCCCTGCTTTATTGGCGAAAAATTAAAAAGTTGCCCAAGAGGACGAGCCGCCATCATGTGCCGTTCAAACATGGGTGCCCGGATTTATTGGATCATCATAAGGTCATTTGGGGGCTTCCAACCCACTGGGTTTAGCTTTCATACCCTCTTGGCCAGGCTTTATATGCCATGTTCGAGTTAAACCTGCCTGTTTGCAACTTGCTACTCCACCATGTGACCCGCCGAACTCTTGACAGTCAATCTTGCTAAGAGACCCTGGACTCCATAGTCAATCTCGCACAAAGACCCTGAACTTGTCAAGGTTTAAACGGCGGCTTTTGTCACGAGAGAGCCGGCTTACAGTGAGCTAGGATAAACTCGCCTTGTCTGTCGTAGTCTCTCCGCTATGTGGCCCGTTTGTACTCTTAACAAGTCAATCTTTTTAAGACCCTGAACTTGTTAAGGTTTAAATAACGGATTTATGTCACGTGAGAGCCGGCTTACGAGGTTTCATGCTTTCATGCAAAGCTTCTTTGAAGCAGAACTTGAGTTTTTCAAAAAACAAAACAGAGCTAGTCTCTGTTTGTCGAGTCTTGAAAGCCGACATTTTTATACTCTGTTATCATACACATACATCATCATACATTGCATCATACATTGCATCATCATTGCATCGTCATACCATGCATCATATATGCATGAATATCCTGGTTTATATTACAGGAGCCGGTTTTCAAACCGGGATGCATATTCCAATCCTTAATAGTCAACATGGCTGGATTTCCATTATGGTTGTTATAACCAATATTGAATAATTGAGGTTCTGAAACCAAGTTATATTATTATCTTAAATAACCAACATGGCTGGATCTTCATCATGGTTTATTATAACCAGTATTAAATGATTGGGGTTTTTTAAGCCAGCTCGGAAGAATTGACTATTCCCGAAGAGCCGCCCTATCAAGTATAATGCTGTGTAATCTAATTGACCGGCTCTTGGATTCTTTCAAATTGTGCTCTGTAGTAAACTACAACACTTATGGATTTCTCATACATATATTTGTCGGGTTGCACCGCAACCACGAGCAGGGATTTTCATTTCAAGGACAAAGGCATTAGTAATAATTCAAAAAATTCCTACGTGTCACCAAGATCAATCTAGGAGATGCTAGCAACGAGAGAGAGGGAGTGCATCTTCATACCCTTGAAGATCGCTAAGCGGAAGCGTTGCAAAGAACGGGGTTGATGGAGTCGTACTCGCGGCGATTCAAATCGCGGAAGATCCGATCCAAGCGCCGAACGGACTGCGCCTCCGCGTTCAACACACGTACAGCCCGGGGACGTCTCCTCCTTCTTGATCCAGCAAGGGGGGAGGAGAAGTTGAGGGAGAGCTCCGGCAGCATGACGGCGTGGTGGCGGTGGAGCTCGTGGTTCTCCGGCAGAGTTTCGCTAAGCACTACGGAGGAGGAGGAGGTGTAGGAGGGGGGAGGGCTGCGCCAGGGGCAAGGGGTGCAGCTCCTATGCACCTCCCCACTATATATAGGGGTGGAGGGGGCTGGTTTCTTGCCCTCCAAGTCCATTGGGGCGTTGGCAAAGGTGGGAGGAAAGAAATCCCATCCTTTCCCTTCCCCACCGATGGTTATCCCCCTTTTTAGGGATCTTGATCTTATCCCTTCGGGATATGATCTTATTCCTTCTAAGGGGGGATCTTGGTGCGCCTTGACCAGGGGTGTGGGGCCTTACCCCCACTACCCACGTTCATGTGGGTCCCCCCATGCAGGTGGGCCCCACTCCGGAACCTTCTAGAACCTTCCCGGTACAATACCGAAAATCTCGAACATTTTCCGGTGGCCAAAAGAGGACTTCCCATATATAAATCTTCACCTCCGGACCATTCCGGAACTCCTCGTGACGTCCGGGATCTCATCCGGGACTCCGAACAACTTTCGGTAACCACATACAATTCCCATTACAACTCTAGCGTCACCGAACCTTAAGTGTGTAGACCCTACGGGTTCGGGAACCATGCAGACATGACCGAGACACCTCTCCGGCCAATAACCAATAGCGGGATCTGGATACCCATATTGGCTCCCACATGTTCCACGATGATCTCATCGGATGAACCACGATGTCGGGGATTCAATTAATCCCGTATACAATTCCCTTTGTCCATCGGTATGTTACTTGCCCGAGATTCGATCGTCGGGATCCCTATACCTTGTTCAATCTCGTTACCGGCAAGTCTCTTTACTCGTTCCGTAACACATGATCCCGTGACTAACTCCTTAGTCACATTGAGCTCATTATGATGATGTATTACCGAGTGGGCCTAGAGATACCTCTCCGTCACACGGAGTGACAAATCCCAGTCTCGATTCGTGCCAACCCAACAGACACTTTCGGAGATACCTGTAGTGCACCTTTATAGTCACCCAGTTACGTTGTGATGTTTGATACATCGAAAGCATTCCTACGGTATCCGGGAGTTGCACAATCTCACTCATGGTCTAAGGAAATGATACTTGACATTAGAAAAGCTCTAGCAGACGAACTACACGATCTTGTGCTATGCTTAGGATTGGGTCTTGTCCATCACATCATTCTCCTAATGATGTGATCCCATTATCAACGACATCCAATGTCCATGGTCAGGAAACCATGACCATCTATTGACCAACGAGCTAGTCAACTAGAGGCTCACTAGGGACATGGTGTGGTCTATGTATTCACACATGTATTACGGTTTCCGGTTAATACAATTATAGCATGAACAATAGACAATTATCATGAACAAGGAAATATAATAATAACCATTTTATTATTGCCTCTAGGGCATATTTCCAACAGTCTCCCACTTGCACTAGAGTCAATAATCTAGTTACATTGTGATGAATCGAACACCCATAGAGTTCTGGTGCTGATCATGTTTCGCTCGTGGAAGAGGTTTAGTCAGCGGATCTGCGACATTCAGATCCGTATGTACTTACAAATATCTATATCTCCATCCTAAATGTAACCATGAATGGAGTTGAAGCGGCGCTTGATGTGCTTGGTCTTCTTGTGAAACCTGGCTCCTTGGCAATGGCAATAGCTCCAGTGTTGTCACAGAAGAGAGTCATCGGGCCCGACGCATTGGGAATCACTCCTAGGTCGGTGATAAACTCCTTCATCCAGACTCCTTCCTGCGCTGCTTCCAAAGCAGCTATGTACTCCGCTTCACATGTAGATGCCGCCACGATGCTTTGCTTGCAACTGCACCAGCTGACTGCCCCACCATTCAAAATATACACGTATACGGTTTGTGACTTGGAGTCATCCGGATCTGTGTCGAAGCTAGCATCGACGTAACCCTTTACGACGAGCTCTTCGGCACCTCCATAAACGAGAAACATATCCTTAGTCCTTTTCAGGTACTTAAGGATATTCTTGACCGCTGTCCAGTGTTCCATTCCGGGATCACTTTGGTACCTCCCTACCAAACTTATGGCAAGGTTCACATCAGGTATGGTACACAGCATGGCATACATAATAGAGCCTATGGCTGAGGCATAGGGGATGACACTCATCTTTTCTCTATCTTCTGCCGAGGTCAGGCATTGAGCTGTGCTCAATCTCACACCTTGCAATACAGGTAAGAACCCCTTCTTGGACTGATCCATATTGAACTTCTTCAATATCTTGTCAAGGTATGTGCTTTGAGAAAGACCAATGAGGCGTCTCAATCTATCTCTATAGATCTTGATGCCTAATATGTAAGCAGCTTCTCCAAGGTCCTTCATTGAAAAACACTTATTCAAGTAGGCCTTTATGCTTTCCAAAAGTTCTATATCATTTCCCATCAACAATATGTCATCCACATATAAAATGAGAAATGCTACAAAGGTCCCACTCACTTTCTTGTAAATACAGGCTTCTCCATAAGTCTGTATAAACCCAAACGCTTTGATCACCTCATCAAAGCAAATGTTCCAACTCCGAGATGCTTGCACCAGCCCATAGATGGAGCGCTGGAGCTTGCATACCTTGTCAGCATTCTTAGGATCGACAAAACCTTCTGGCTGCATCATATACAATTCTTCCTTAAGGAAACCGTTAAGGAATGTCGTTTTGACGTCCATTTGCCAGATCTCATAATCATAAAATGCGGCAACTGCTAACATGATTCGGACGGACTTCAGCATCGCTACGGGTGAGAAAGTCTCATCGTAGTCAACTCCTTGAACTTGTCGATAACCCTTAGCGACAAGCCGAGCCTTATAGACGGTCACATTACCATCCGCGTCAGTCTTCTTCTTATCCATTTATTTTCTATGGCTTGCCCATCATCGGGCAAGTCCACCAAAGTCCATACTTTGTTCTCATGCATGGATCCTATCTCGGATTTCATGGCTTCAAGCCATTTGTTGGAATCCGGGACCGCCATGGCTTCTTCATAGTTCGAAGGTTCACCGTTGTCTAACAACATGATTTCCAGGACAGGGTTGCCGTAGCACTCTGGTGCGGAACGTGTCCTCGTGGACCTACGAAGTTCAGTAGTAACTTGATCCGAAGTTTCATGATCATCATCATTAACTTCATCTCTAGTCGGTGCAGGCACCACAGAAACATTTTCCTGCGCTGCGCTACTCTCCGGTTCGAGAGGGGGTACAATTACCTCATCAAGTTCTACTTTCCTCCCACTTACTTCTTTTGAGAGAAACTCTTTCTCTAGAAAGGATCCATTCTTGGCAACAAAGATCTTGCCTTCCGATCTGAGGTAGAAGGTATACCCAATAGTTTCCTTAGGGTATCCTATGAAGACGCACTTTTCCGATTTGGGTTCGAGCTTTTCAGGTTGAAGTTTCTTGACATAAGCATCGCATCCCCAAACTTTCAGAAACGACATCTTAGGTTTCTTCCCAAACCATAATTCATACGGTGTCGTCTCAATGGATTTAGACGGTGCCCTGTTTAAAGTGAATGCGGCAGTCTCTAATGCATATCCCCAAAATGATAGCGGAAAATCAGTAAGAGACATCATAGATCGCACCATATCCAAGAGTGCGATTACGACGTTCGGACACACCATTACGCTGAGGTGTGCCAGGCGGCGTGAGTTGTGAAACAATTCCACATTTCCTTAAGTGCGTGCCAAACTCGTGACTCAAATATTCTCCTCCACGATCAGATCGTAAGAACTTTATTTTCTTGTCACGTTGATTCTCTACCTCACTCTGAAATTCCTTGAACTTTTTAAAGGTCTCAGACTTGTGTTTCATTAAGTAGACATACCCATATCTGCTTAAGTCATCAGTGAGGGTGAGAACATAACGATAGCCACCGCGAGCCTCAACGCTCATTGGACCGCATACATCGGTATGTATTATTTCCAACAAGTTGGTTGCTCGCTCCATTGTTCCGGAGAACGGAGTCTTAGTCATCTTGCCCATGAGGCATGGTTCGCATGTGTCAAATGATTCATAATCAAGAGACTCCAGAAGTCCATCTGCATGGAGTTTCTTCATGCGTTTGACACCAATATGACCAAGGTGGCAGTGCCACAAGTATGTGGGACTATCATTATCAACCTTACATCGTTTGGTATTCACACTATGAATATGTGTATCATCACGTTCGAGATTCAATAAAAATAAACCATTGACCAGCGGGGCATGACCATAAAACATATCTCTCATATAAATAGAACAACCATTATTCTCGGATTTAAATGAGTAGGCATCTCGCATCAAACGAGATCCAGATACAATGTTCATGCTCAAAGCTGGTACTAAATAACAATTATTGAGGTGTAAAACTAATCCCGAAGGTAGATGTAGAGGTAGCGTGCCGACGGCGATCACATCGACCTTGGAACCATTCCCGACGCGCATCGTCACCTCGTCCTTCGCCAGTCTCCCCTTATTCCGCAGCTCCTGTTTTGAGTTACAAATGTGAGCAACCGCACCGATATCAAATACCCAGGAGCTACTATGAGCGCTGGTAAGGTACACATCAATAACATGTATATCATATATACCTTTGACGTTGCCGGCCTTCTTATCCGCTAAGTACTTGGGGCAGTTCCGCTTCCAGTGACCGGTTCCCTTGCAATAAAAGCACTCAGTCTCAGGCTTGGGTCCATTCTTGGGCTTCTTCCCGGCAACTGATTTACCGGGCGCGGCAACTGCTTTGCCATCCTTCTTGAAGTTCTTCTTACCCTTGCCTTTCTTGAAACTGGTGGTCTTATTCACCATCAACACTTGATGTTCCTTTTTGATCTCCACCTCCGCTGATTTCAGCATCGAATATAACTCAGGAATGGACTTCTCCATCCCTTGCATATTGAAGTTCATCACAAAGCTCTTGTAGCTAGGTGGAAGCGACTGGAGGATTCTGTCAATAACCGAGTCATCCGGAAGATTAACTACCAGCTGAGACAAGCGGTTGTGCAACCCAGACATTTTGAGTATGTGCTCGCTGACAGAACTATTTTCCTCCATCTTACAACTGAAGAACTTGTCGGAGACTTCATATATCTCGACCCGGGCATGAGCTTGGAAAACCATTCTCAGCTCTTGGAACATCTCATATGCTCCGTGTTGCTCAAAACGCTTTTGGAGCCCCGGTTCTAAGCTGTAAAGCATGTCGCACTGAACCAGGGAGTAATCATCACTACGCGACTGCCAGGCGTTCATAACGTCTTGAGTTGCTGGGAAAATGGGTGCGTCACCTAGCGGTGCATCAAGGACATATGCTTTCTTGGAAGCTATGAGGATGATCCTCAAGTTACGGACCCAGTCCGTATAGTTGCTTCCATCGTCTTTCAGCTTGGTTTTCTCTAGGAACGCGTTGAAGTTGAGGGCAACATTAGCGTGGGCCATTGGATCTACAAGATAGATTGTAAAGACAATTTTAGACTAAGTTCATGATAATTAAGTTCATCTAATCAAATTATTTAATGAACTCCCACTCAGATAGACATCCCTCTAGTCATCTAAGTGATACATGATCCATATCGACTAGGCCGTGTCTGATCATCACGTGAGACGGACTAGTCATCAATGGTGAACATCTCCATGTTGATCGCATCTACTATACGACTCATGTTCGACCTTTCGGTCTCTCGTGTTCCGAGGCCCTGTCTGTACATGCTAGGCTCGTCAAGTAAACCTACGTGTTTCGCATGTGTAAATCTGGCTTACACCCGTTGTATGCGAACGTTAGAATCTATAACACCCGATCATCACATGGTGCTTCGAAACAACGATCCTTCGCAACGGTGCACACTTAGGGGGAACACATTTCTTGAAATTTTAGTGAGGGATCATCTTATTTATGCTACCGTTGTTCTAAGCAAATAAGATGTAAAAACATGATAAACATCACATGCAAATCATAAAGTGACATGATATGGCCAATATTATCTTGCGCCTTTGATCTCCATCTTCGGGGCGC
Organism: Elymus sibiricus; assembly: GCA_039707655.1. Classification (NCBI taxonomy): domain Eukaryota; kingdom Viridiplantae; phylum Streptophyta; class Magnoliopsida; order Poales; family Poaceae; genus Elymus; species Elymus sibiricus. The sequence goes on from CM077667.1 coordinate 358,547,203, forward strand.
GGCATGATCACCATCGTCACCGGCACGACACCATGATCTCCGTCATCATGATCTCCATCATTGTGTCTTCATGAAGTTGTCTCGCCAACTATTACTTCTACTACTATGGCTAACGGTTAGCAATAAAGTAAAGTAATTACATGGCGTTTTTGATTGACACGCAGGTCATACAATAAATTTAGACAACTCCTATGGATCCTGCCGGTTGTCATACCCATCGACATGCAAGTCGTGATTCCTATTACAAGAACATGATCAATCTCATACATCACATATATTTCATCACATCCTTTTGGCCATATCACATCACATAGCATACCCTGCAAAAACAAGTTAGACGTCCTCTAATTGTTGTTGCAAGTTTTACGTGGCTGCTATGGGTTTCTAGCAAGAACGTTTCTTACCTACGCAAAATGCACAACGGTGATATGTCAATTGCTATTTACCCTTCATAAGGACCCTCTTCATCGAATCCCATCCGACTAAAGTGGGAGAGACAGACACCCGCTAGCCACCTTATGCAGCAAGTGCATGTCAGGCGGTGGAACCAGTCTCACGTAAGCGTACGTGTAAAGTCGGTCCGGGCCGCTTCATCCCACAATGCCGCCGAATCAAGATAGGACTAGTAACGGCAAGCAAATTGATCAAATCATCGCCCACAACTACTTGTGTTTTACTCGTGCATAGAATCTACGCATAGACCAAGCTCATGATGCCACTGTTGGGTAACGTAGTAATAATTCAAAAAAATTCCTACGTGTCACCAAGATCAATCTAGGAGATGCTAGCAACGAGAGAGAGGGAGTGCATCTTCATACCCTTGAAGATCGCTAAGCGGAAGCATTGCAAAGAACGCGGTTGATGGAGTCGTAGTCGCGGCGATTCAAATCGCGGAAGATCCGATCCAAGCGCCGAACGGACGGCGCCTCCGCGTTCAACACACGTACAGCCTGGGGACGTCTCCTCCTTCTTGATCCAGCAAGGGGGGAGGAGAATTTGAGGGAGAGCTCTGGCAGCACGACGGCATGGTGGCGGTGGAGCTCGTGGTTCTCCGGCAGAGCTTCGCTAAGCACTACGGAGGAGGAGGTGTAGGAGGGGGGAGGGCTGCGCCAGGGGCAAGGGGTGCAGCTCCCATGCACCTCCCCACTATATATAGGGGTGGAGGGGGCTGGTTTCTTGCCCTCCAAGTCCATTGGGGCGTTGGCAAAGGTGGGAGGAAAGAAATCCCATCCTTTCCCTTCCCCATCGATTGTTATCCCCCCTTTTTAGGGATCTTGATCTTATCCCTTCGGGATATGATCTTATTCCTTCTAAGGGGGGATCTTGGTGTGCCTTGACCAGGGGTGTGGGGCCTTGCCCCCATTACCCATGTTCATGTGGGTCCCCCCATGCAGGTGGGCCCTACTCCGGAACCTTCTAGAACCTTCCCGGTACAATACCGAAAAATCCCGAACATTTTCCGGTGGCCAAAATAGGACTTCCCATATATAAATCTTCACCTCCGGACCATTCCGGAACTCCTCGTGACGTCCGGGACTCTGAACAACTTTCGGTAACCACATACAATTCCCATTACAACTCTAGCGTCACCGAACCTTAAGTGTGTAGACCCTACGGGTTCGGGAACCATGCAGACATGACCGAGACACCTCTCCGGCCAATAACCAATAGCGGGATCTGGATACCCATATTGGCTCCCACATGTTCCACGATGATCTCATCGGATGAACCACGATGTCGGGGATTCAATTAATCCCATATACAATTCCCTTTGTCCATCGGTATGTTACTTGCCCGAGATTCGATCGTCGGTATCCCTATACCTTGTTCAATCTCGTTACCGGCAAGTCTCTTTACTCGTTCCGTAACACATGATCCCGTGACTAACTCCTTAGTCACATTGAGCTCATTATGATGATATATTACCGAGTGGGTCCAGAGATACCTCTCCATCACACGGAGTGACAAATCCCAGTCTCGATTCGTGCCAACCCAACAGACACTTTCGGAGATACCTGTAGTGCACCTTTATAGTCACCCAGTTACGTTGTGACGTTTGATACACCGAAAGCATTCCTACGGTATCTAGGAGTTGCACAATCTCATGGTCTAAGGAAATGATACTTGACATTACAAAAGCTCTAGCAGACGAACTACACGATCTTGTGCTATGCTTAGGATTGGGTCTTGTCCATCACATCATTCTCCTAATGATGTGATCCCATTATCAACGACATCCAATGTCCATGGTCAGGAAACCATGACCATCTATTGACCAACGAGCTAGTCAACTAGAGGCTCACTAGGGACATGGTGTGGTCTATGTATTCACACATGTATTACGGTTTCCGGTTAATACAATTATAGCATGAACAATAGAAAATTATCATGAACAAGGAAATATAATAATAACCATTTTATTATTGCCTCTAGGGCATATTTCCAACATATATTACAGGAGCCGGTTTTCAAACCGGGATGCATATTCCAATCCTTAATAGCCAACATGGCTGGATTTCCATTATGGTTGTTATAACCAATATTGAATAATTGAGGTTCTCAAACCAAGTTATATTATTATCTTAAATAGCCAACATGGTTGGATCTTCATCATGGTTTATTATAACCAGTATTAAATGATTGGGGTTTTTCAAGCCAGCTCGGAAGAATTGACTATTCCCGAAGAGCCGCCCTATCAAGTATAATGCCGTGTCATCTAATTGACCGTCTCTTGGATTCTTTCAAATTGTGCTCTGTAGTAAACTACAACACTTATGGATTTCTCATACATATATTTGTCGGGTTGCACCGCAACCACGAGCAGGGATTTTCATTTCAAGGACAAAGGCATTATTCCAGGATAATCAACAAAATACCGGGTTACAACCAGGGTCAAGGAGTCATTCAACAAATTACGATGAGTTATATTATTCTCACACAGTCCCAAGTCGCTGCAGGCATACGACCCGGCACTTGGGGGCTACATCATATGATGTTTTTCTTTTCAGAGGAGAAGTGCATGTAAGTCCCGAGTCGCTGCAGGCATACAACCCGGCACTTGGGGGCTACACTGCTCAGATCAAAAAATTCAAAAGTCCCAAGTCGCTGCAGGCATGCGACCCGGCACTTGGGGGCTACAGTACTCAGCTGCTAAAACAGATTATAAAGGCCCAAATTGAAGACCCGGCCCATCACATACTGATCAGCCGGCCCTTGGGGGCTACACATGTGAAATACAAGACACTTAGTCTATATCTGGCGACTCAGATGACAATCCAGATTTTTCAACATTCAACACCAAGTTCAAAGTCCCAGGTTGTTGTAGGCAAGACAACCCGGCACTTGGGGGCTTCACAGTCAAAGATATTGTTGCAAATCACCAAGTCATCATGAGCTGATAAACTTGGAGCTTGGGGGCTACAGGTAATATGGATATATCAAAAAATACAAGAGCACTTTGAAGATGTCAATTGTGAGCAAGACCGCCTCAGCAGTATCAAAAATCATGACCCGGCATTGTCAAAAATCATGACCCGGCAGATTCTATATAAGCAACCCGGCTTCACAAGTTGAAAGTGGTTTAACAATGGACGATTTTCTATTCCCAACCAAAGCATTGGCGGCTGACTCAATGGCATATGGGTGTTTTATTCCCAATATTTTGCAAAGGACATGGACTTGCAATATGATTGTGAAGATGGCTCGTTAATATGAAGAAGAAACCCGGATTTTCAAGGAGCTACTTCATTAAGCCGGCCAGTGGAGCAAGCCGGTCCTTTAACATATTTGTTATTCTTATTTCAGGAGCTTACCATGAATAAATTCAAGCTAACCTGGGGGCTAATGTCGGGGATATTACCCCGCGGTATAACCCGGCCTGAAGTATGACCCGGCCAGGACTTGGCGACTCACTGGTGACCCGGCCGAGTTTGGCGGCTCATTGGTGACCCGGCAGGCGGTTCAGACGAGCGACAAGGACCAACGGCCCAGAGGGCGGCTCATGGGAAGGCCAACTCATGTTATAGCGGAAGGCGACTCACAGAGAAGGCCCAAAGGAGAGGAAGGATTCCCTTACAAGAGAAACAAGACCCGGATTAGGACTCAAGAGAGACTAGTCCTAATCCTACTCCCAGTAGGACTCTACATGTAAACCTACCCCTTCAACTTATATAAGGAGGGGTAAGGCACCCCAAGAGGGACAAGTTCAAGTCACGACAGATAGACATACTAGAGGCTCTCGGGATTAGAGGTAGCGATCCCGCACCCTTGTAATCGAGATCATTCTCATCATCAATATACACAAAGCAGGACGTTGGCTTTTACCTCCATCGGAGGGGCCGAACCTAGGTAAACTCGCGTCTCTCGATTCCGACCAACCCCTCTCAAGCCGCCACCTAGTTGCATTGGCTTCATACCTAAGTTCTCTCACGAGGACATCCTGCCGTGACAAAACCACGACAAGGCCCAAGGCTACCTAGCTCAAGATTCCGACCTTTGGACACTTGTACTCGCGTAGTAGCTCACCCCGACAACAGCTCTTGCCGAGGTTAGGCACTGTGCGTTCTTCGTGTTCCTCTGATCAATCCACCAAAAGCAGGAGTAGGGTTTTGTGCTTAGCAGCGGCCCGAACCTGGGTAAATTGCATGTGTCCTGATCGTCGTGCCGTCTCATGCTCTCTGCTCTTTTTGCAACGTGACCCCCCTTGCCGAACCACAAGGGGCCTCTGGTCCCATAGGGGATCGTGAGCATCCGTGCCCCGACATCTTTGGCGTGCCAGGTAGGGGGGCGTGCACCATTTGCGCGAACCCGAGTTCGTGAACGGCGAATCGATCTTCATCATCATCTTCTTCAATAATGGCTCCCACGAAGAAATCCAGTGCGACCGCGCATCCCTCCACTTCAAAGGCTCCTTCGCGCGTAGCCGCGAACGCGGTGGGCATCCCGGCAGCTGCGAGTGGAGAAGGCGCCATGGGCAACGCCGCTGGTGCAGGCGGCGCCACCGTCGTGTCCACCACGGCCGAGGCCGGAGCGGAAAACACCAGAAGGAAATGGGTCCGCTCGACCCCAGGGAGATGCGGCCTAATCCAGCAGGCCAAGGGGAGAAAGAGGTATCTGGCTATATCCTCCTCCCTCCTCCTTCCCTGCCTATGGTTAGCTCTGCACGGTGACGACGTCCTTAGTGTCGATAAGCTCGCATGAGGTTCGGTCTTGCATTTGTCCCATCCAAGGGACAAATCCCGAACCGAATGCTAGAGTGTGTCTGCTAGTCGACGCTCCCGGTAGGCAAACCATGGCAAGGTCCCGTACGCCTATCATGGGTCGCCACGGGACCGTTGGGCACGAAGAAAAGGAGGGAAGAACTGGCCATACCTGCTTTCTTTTTTCATTCCCGAACTAATCATGAATATCGCATTATCCCGGCAGACTCCTGCCGCGGACCATTTTCATGACTGATGGGTCTTTGAGTACCCCCATTTTGCTCTTCTCTACGTCCCTTCTCTTTCAGGGCTGCGGTGAGCACATGCTTGCGCGCGCACCATGAGGAGCACGGGAGAGGGAAAATGCCATGGCGGAATGAAAAGTCATGACGAAAGCTAAGTTGACACAAATAATCAACTCCCATTAGGATATACGTTTGTATGTCCCTTCGTCGAACCTAAGGTCTCGTATGATAAACCCTGCGTGTGACAGAACCTTACTGTGTTCGTTTGCGCCTGCGTTTTGTTTCGAGCCTGCTCAACAAAACGCGCAGCAGCGTCAACACTGCCAAAGGTAACCTTGTCGGCAACGTGCTCTTGCCAGCAGAAAGCTAAGGACCTGTTCCTCAAAGCAATTCGCGGCAGCACGTCGTTGGCGGGTAAGTAGAAACGTGTAAAGGTGACTATCATACGAACGTCGGAAGGGAAACGAAGGACATAGTATGCAATTACATAAAAGCATCAGTTCAACAAACGTTAAAATAAAGAAGGTTCACGCCCTAATACGAGATACCTACTGTGTCTTAAGTACATGGCGACATGGCGACAAGGAAGGCATGAAGCTAACTCCGGTGGTTCCCCTGAGTCCTTGAAACCTTTAGGATCCTGTCGGCGAGGGGACCGGCCTTCTCCGTGGTGGCCGAGGTGTCGGCACCCGACGGCAACTTCTTGAAACCATCAGAAAGATCGAGCTCCGGATGGAAGAAGGCAAGGTTGCTCCAGACTAGGAAGAGGGCATCACGTGCTAGCTTCCGGGATTCGTTGGCGAAGGAGGCAGCCCTGTCCTCCTCATACGTCTTCAGCCCCTCGATCAGGCCGTCGAAGAAGAGTGTCAGCTTGACACTTGGAGCTTCATGTTTGCCGACGGAGTAGGCCCAGCTCTTCATGTCCATCTTGGCAATCTGGGCAGTGAGGCGCTTGGCGATATCAACCATCCTCTTGATCCAGAGGTCACGCTGCTCAACCAAGTTCTCCAGGTTTTCTTCGGCGTCCTTCTGAAGGGTCTTCGCACGGGTCACATCTGTCAGCAGCAGTTTCTCGCGAGCTCCAACTGATTCGAGGTCGCTCTCCAAGGAAGCAAGCCTGGATTTCATGTCGGAAATGGTGCCGTTAGCAGCATCAAGGTCCTGGCCCTTGGAGGAAAGTTGTGATTGCATCTCTTCCAGAGTTGTCGCTACCTTTCGCGCTTCCTCTTTGAGGGCCTCGATCTCCTTGGTGCTCCCGGCAAGATCCTCTGTCAGCTTGATTAGTTGGGCTTCAAATTTGGCCTTAGCGGCAGATGCGGCAGCCAGCTCGTCAGCTACCTTCTTCAGTTGTGCAGCAGACTCCAAGGAAAGTGCATCGAGAGCGGTCTTCTGGCCATCTTCCAGCTCCCTGGTACGCTGTCGGACGCGGTCCTCCAGCTCCTCGTCCTTGACGCGGAGGGTAGCCTCAAGGTTCCCTTCCCGGAGGGAGATGCCCTCCTCTCTGGCGTCCAGAAGCGCTTTGCGCTCGGCCAGACGGGCCTTCCAGGTGGCAACATCCTCGTTAGCCATGGACATCGTCTCATGCTGCCTCTTGAGAGAATGGACCTGCCGATTGTACCAGTCCCGCAGCTCGCCCCCTTTGCTCCTCGGCTGTTGATCCACGAGCTCGGCCGCGTCATGCTGCTCCTTGACCGCCTGCCACTTGAGGCTGTACCTGCTCTGCACATCCTTAAGCCCTGCTGCTATAGATTCCAGGAGAGCCAGGTACTTGGCGGCGTCAGCAGTGCTGTGAGTTCCTTCGATCTTCTGAGATAGCAGTGCCAGGATCTTGTTAATCTCTTCGTCAAAGTCTGCACCCACTGAGAATGGTGAGCCAAGAGCTGTGTGGCTTAACGGAGCAGTGACCAACGCCAGGTGACTCTACGGGGACTGCAGGGCCGATGCAGGGGATAACTGGACGAGGGAGGCTTCATGGTTTGAAGGTGACGGGGATATTACCCCTGGGTATGCCAAGACAAGGGAGTTCAAGCCCCTTTTAGAAAAACTATACGGCCGGTTGGTCCATGACCGGCTGGCGAGCGGCCGGCTGGCCCCCTGGCCGGCTGACCCACGGCCGGCCGGTCTATGACCGACTGGCGAGCGGCTGGCTGGCCCCCTGGCCGGCTGGCCTACGGCCGCCTGGCCCCTGGCCAGTCCGCAGCCGGCCGCACCGCGACCGGCCCTCCCGCTGACCTCTGGACGGGCAGGCACTTGTCTCCTCCCGCTGCGACCGAGTACACCGACAGGACACGAGCCCCGCGTTGGACTCCGGCGTGGCTATAGCGACTGCTGACGCGCGGACACGCGTGGCTACAGTCCGGGCTGTCGTACTACTTGCCCTGACCGATCGAGACCCGGCGGGGCAACAGTGCGGCCACGCCACCGTCTATTCCATTACCTGCCCCGGCGTGGCTACAGTGCAGCCGGCCGTACCGCTGACTTCGGCCGGCAGGCGCAAGACGACGCCGGGCGGGACGGCCCATGCCGCGGCAGGTAGGCGCGGGCCAATAGAAGAGCCGGCTGGCGGGCCCCAGTCAGCGATGGGACCGCGCAGCCGGTAGGGCCTACGAGCGACAAGACAGCCCGGCCGGTGGGGCCGCTCGCCGGTTAGGGGGGCTGCCGGCCGGGGCCCCCATTTAGTACCTCGTGTATATTATAAGCCGGGGGGTTGGCCTATAAAACCCCCCGAAGCCCCCCATGCATCGGGCAGGCATTCACCCCATCTCACACTCTCATTCCCACGTAGCAAGGCAAGAAGAGCCGGCTGCTCCTTCTTCTTCCTCTAGACAACAGCTCAAGGAGCACCATTGTAACACCAGACACCCATCAACTAGACAAGCAGGACTAGGGGTGTTACCTCCCACGGAGGGCCCTGAACCTGGGTACATCGTGTGTCCCTCACCGCTTGTGCCCAATCCCGCTCCCGGAGTCCGCCGGCGTCCTTCGGCCCCAACCACTCTCGATAAGCCACACCATGGCATCTGTCGTGAGAAAACGACGACAGTTGGCACCCACCATGGGGCCGTCCGCGGCACCGGCCGGAGTCACGCTCCGGGCGGGACCCTTCACCACCTCCCCCGGCCGCCCCGCTTCCGGGCGGAACTGCACGCTCGTGGGGCTTGCTCTCGCAGGGCAGGACCCCGTTCCCGTCGGCCCTGCGGGCATCGCTGCCGACCTCTCGACGAGGGGTGCAGCGGCGACCCTCTCTCCGACGTCGCCATCCTCACCGAGCACTTCGGTAGGCTGAGCCTTGCCGGCGAACCAGCTGCCGATGAGTACCCCAGCGAGGTACTCGACTGCTTCGACGCGCCCTTGTTCGTGGGCGCACTCGCCCCGGGCGATGCTGATGACTCCTGCGTCCTCATGGGGGTAATGGCCACCGACTCCTCCACGACCTCCGGCCGCGTCAGGGCGGAGGCGGAGGCGGCCGCCGCGGCCGCCCGCGCCGGCACCTCCGACCCCCTCGGCTCCGTGCTTCGGGGCCTCAGCACCCCCGTCGCGCCTACAACAAACCCAGCCACGGCTACGGCCGAGCTGGAGGCCGCTCGCCGGCTACTGTTCACGGAGGCAACCACGCTCGCCACCACCAAGCGCCGGATGGAGTCCGCGCAGCGCAAGTACAACTCCGCCTACGGCCTCACCCCCGCTGGCAACGAGCCCAGCCGGCGCGGCGACGTCCACAACCGCAGCCGTGTGGTCGCGGAAATCCTCAGTGGCAGGCTCCCCACCTACGACACATCGGCTGCCAACCTGAGGGCCGCCCAGGTGGCCTATGCTGACCTCGCCGACCTGGTGGGCGAGGAACGAGAGCTGCAGGAGCGGCACATCCAAGACCTCATCGCCACCGCCAATGCCCAGCAGGACCGGCTCGATGACGCCTACGCCGGCTCCGAAATTCCCGCCGCCGAGGGAGATGCTCCGCCAACTGCTGGCCAGCGCCGGCCGGTCCAGCAAGCCTCTTCCCCCCGCGGCTCCGGCCGGCGGGGCACTGGATCCCATAACGGATGCTCCCGATACGGAGACGAGCCGCCGGCCGTCAACATCCGGCGCAACGACGCCCCGACTGGCGGCAGCCGGCGCAGCCGGGACCATGCCCCGCCCCCGTGGCGGGAGCGCGCACGCTCGCCCGCCCCGGCTGTCCGTCCCGAGCTCGCCGCTCGGCTCGGCCCGCATGTCCCGCGGAGTGAGAACGACGCCAGGACCCGCATCGACCGGCTGGCGCAGTCCGCCCTCCTGGAGGAGGGTCCAATCGGTCCGTCATACTTCGGCCCACAGATCCGCAATGAGCCGTTCCCAACCGGCTTCACACTCCCTCGCGACACCCCGAAGTACAACGGCACCGCTAAGCCGGAAGACTGGTTAGTCGACTACACCACCGCAGTCGGCATAGCCAGGGGAATCAAGCGCGTAGCCGTGCGCTACGCCCCCCTCATCATGATTGGCTCGGCTCGGACCTGGCTCAACAGCCTGTCCACCGGCAGCATCAACACCTGGACAGACTTTGAGGAGGCGTTCGTCCGCAACTTCATCGGCACCTACAAGCGGCCCGGCCGGCCCCGCGAGCTGGCTATGTGCGTCTAGGGGCCGGACGACTCCCTTCGTGACTACCTCACGCGCTGGACCGAGCTCCGCAACTCCCGCGAGGGGGTACACGAGGTGCAAGCCATCCAGTACTTCATCGAGGGCTGCCGCGACGGCACTCACCTCAAACACAAACTCCTATGCTCCGAGCCGGCAACCCTGGCGGATCTGATGGCCAAGGCTGACAAGTATGCCACGACCGACTCCGCAATGCGGATGAAGGTCACCACGCCAGCCAAGCCGACCCCGCCGCCTGCCGCGCCGCGGGCGGTTGCAGACAACCGGACGCAGCAGAACAACAAGCGCAAGGCCGACAAGCCGGATCCCCGCTATGGGAGCCGGCAGGTCGCCACTATCGAGGAAGAGCAGCCGACCACCCAGGCCTCCAGCCAGCGCCAGCGGACCGGCAAGGCCACCTGGCAGCCCAAGCTCACCTTCGAGCAGATGCCTGACGCCTCGTGCAAAATGCACTCCGGGGCGAAGCCGGCCAACCACACGATGCGGCAGTGCAGCTTCTCCCAGCTGCTGGCCCGAGGCGAGGGCCTTCCGGTTCCTCCACCTCGGGCTCTCCGCGCGCCGGCCCAGGCCCCGGCCCAGCCACCCGCCCCGGCTCCGGCTGCCAACAACGGTCGCCTTCATGACCAGTTCCCCGACCAGGACGAGGCTTACGTCATCTTCACCAGCGAGGGAACCGACAAGCATAGCTTGCGCCAGTGCCGACACGAGGTGAACGCCACTGTCCCCTCGGTCCCCCAGTATATGCACTGGTCCGAGAGGCCGGTCACTTGGAGCCGGGCGGACCACCCGGCTATAATGCCAAACCCCGGCAGCTACGCCCTCGTCCTCGATCCCACCATCGCCTCCGAGAGGCTCACCTACCACTTCTCGCGAGTATTGGTCGACGGAGGCAGCAGCATCAACATCCTTTACCGCGACACACTGATCAAACTAGGGCTCAGGGAGAAGGACCTGCAGACGAGCCGGACGGTTTTCCACGGCATCGTGCCGGGAAAGTCCTGCACCCCCATCGGCAAGATCCAGCTCAACGTCCTCTTCAGCAACAAGAGCCACTTCCGCCGCGAGCCGATATGGTTCGAGGTGGTGGACCTCAACAGTCCCTACCATGCGCTTCTGGGTAGGCCGGCCCTCGTCAAGTTCATGGCGGTGCCCCATTACGCCTACCTCAAGCTCAAGATGCCAGGCCCCAAGGGCATCATCACCATCGATGGCGACTACAAAAAGTCGATCGAGTGCGCGCGCGACAGCAGCCGGCAGGCCGAAGCCCTGGAGATAGCGGAGGAGAAGCGGCAGCTCGACCGGCTCGTGGCTCACGCCTCTGACCAGCCGGTTGTGCCGGCTCCTCCGTCCCCCGGCGAAGCATCGTTCCAGCCGTCCAAGGACACCAAGCAGGTGCCACTCGACCCGGCCAACCCCAAGCAGTGCGTCACCATCGGCGCCCGCCTCAACAGCAAAGAGGAAGGCAAGCTCGTAGATTTCCTCCGTGAGAATCGGGACATCTTTGCATGGTCTATAAAAGACATGCCGGGTGTTCCGAGGAAGTACGCCGAGCACAAACTTCATGTGCGGCCGGATGCCAAGCCGGTCAAGCAACCCCTGCGCTGTTTCTCCGAGGAGAAGCGGCGTACTATAGGAGAAGAGATCGCCTGGCTGCTCGCCGCCGGCTTCATCATGGAAGTATTCCACCCGGACTGGCTGGCCAACCCAGTCCTGGTGCTGAAGAAAAACAAGACCTGGCGCATGTGTATCGATTACACCAGCCTGAACAAGGCCTGTCCCAAGGACCCGTTCGCCCTGCCTCGAATCGATCAAGCATCGACTCCACGGCCGGCTGCAACCTGCTGTCCTTCCTGGATACCTATTCCGGCTACCACCAGATCAAGCTGGACCCAGCCGACCGGCTGAAGACCTCCTTCATCACCCATTTCGGGGCCTACTGTTACATCACCATGTCCTTCAACCTGAAGAACGCACGCGCCACCTTTCAGCGTTGCATGTAGAAATGCCTCTTGCCCCAGATCGGCAGGAACGTCCACGTCTACGTGGACGACATCGTCATCAAAACCAAGAAGCATTTCAGCCTCCTCGACGATCTCCGAGAGACCTTCGCCAACCTGCGCGAATACAAGATGAAGCTCAATCCGGAGAAGTGTGTTTTCGGCGTGCCAGCCGGCCAGCTCCTGGGTTTCTTCGTGTCCGCCCGCGGCATCGAAGCTAACCCGGAGAAGATTAGAGCCATCGAGCGCATGCACAAGCCGGCCAAGCTCCGCGACATCCAAAAGTTTGCCGGTTGCCTTGCCTCGCTCAGCCGGTTCGTCAGCCGACTGGGCGAGAAGGCGTTGCCCCTCTACCAGCTCATGAGGAAGACACCCACATTCGAGTGGACCGACCAGGCGGACGAGGCATTCCGCGACCTCAAGCGCAACCTCTCTAGCGCTCCCGTCCTGGCGGCTCCGGCTGAGAAGGAGCCGATGCTCACGTACATCGCGGCGACCACCCGCGTAATCAGCGTCGTTCTGGTGGTGGAACAGCCGGAAGAATGCAAGGCGCTGCCGGTCCAGCGCCCCGTCTACTACCTCAGCGTGGTCCTCTCTGCCTCCATGGAGAACTACCCCCACTACCAGAAGATGTGCTACGGCATATACTTCGCTGCCAAGAAGGTCAAGCAGTACTTCCAGGAGCATACCATCACCGTGGTGAGCACGGCGCCGCTCGGCGAGATCATGAGCGGCCGGTACGCCACCGGCCGGATCGCCAAATGGGCCATCGCCCTCGCCGACTACGAGATTCGATACGAGCCGCGCACCGCCATCAAGTCGCAAATGATGGCTGATTTCCTCGTCGACTGGGCTGAGACCCAGTTCGTGCCGCCTCCCCCGGATTCCACGCATTGGCGCATACACTTCGATGGCTCGAAGATGCGAACCGGCCTGGGAGCCGACATCGTCCTGTCTTCCCCGAAAAGGGACCAGCTCAAGTACGCACTCCAAATCCTCTTCGCCGCCTCCAACAACATGGCCGAGTACGAGGCGCTCGTCCACGGCCTCCGGCTCGCCAAGGAAATCGGGATCCGACGCATCCTATGTTTTGGTGACTCCGACCTCGTGGTGCAACAAGTCTCTTGCGAATGGGACGCCAGGGACGCCAACATGGCCAGCTATCGCTTCCTTGTCCAGCAGCTCACCAGCTCCTTCGAGGGCTGCGAGTTCCACCACGTCCCCCGGGCGGACAACGAGGCGGCCGATACGTTGGCGAAGATCGGCTCCACCCGGCAGGCCATCCCAGCCGGCGTCTCCCTCGAACGGCTGCTCAAGCCTTCGATCAAGCCCTCCCCTGAATCAGAGTCTATCTTCGTGCCGGCTGACGACGCCGGCTCTTCGCCGGGTCCGGCTGCTCCGCCGACGTCGCCGACTCCGGCTGTCGTGCCAGTCCCGTCGGCTCCAACGTCCGACACCCCCGCGGCGATCGGCTCCGGCTCCACGACCGTCATGATGGCGATCGACGCGTCCCCCGCTATCTCAGTCTCGGGGACTGGCGACCCGGTCCCGGGGGCGGACGAGCCGGCCCCGGGGACTGACGGGCCGGACCCGGGGGCCCCGGTAATGGGCTCGGGGGCTCCGGCTGCCCCGGCGCTCCACTTGCGCTCGAGCTGGCTCCCGTCTTGGCCCCCTCATGGGCCCAGCCCATTCTGGCTTTCGTCTTGCGCGGAGAGCTCCCCCCTAACGAAGCCACAGCAAGGCAAATCCAGCGCCGGGCCCCGGCTTACAACATCATCAACCGCGAGCTGGTTCATCGCAGCACAACCGGCGTGTTCCAACGCTGCGTCGAGCCGGAGAAGGGTCAAGAAATCCTCCGCGACATCCACCAGGGCGAGTGCGGGCATCACGCCGCCTCCAGAACCCTGGTGGCCAAGGCGTTCCACCACGGCTTCTACTGGCCGACGGCCTTGGAAGAGGCCAAGCGGCTGGTCGACAAATGAGAGGGGTGCTAGCGTTTCAGCACACAGAGCCACCTGCCGGCAACAGCCCTCCAGACCATCCCGCTCTCGTCGCCCTTTGCCGTCTGGGGGCTGGACATGGTAGGCCCTTTCAAGACCGCGCGGGGCGGCGTGCCGCATCTAGTGGTGGTTGTCGACAAGTTCACCAAGTGGATCGAAGCAAGGCCCATCAACAAGCTGGACGGCCCCACAGCTGTCCGGTTCATCAAGGATATCACGGTCCGCTACGGCGTTCCCCACAGCATCATCACCGACAACGGCACGAATTTCACCAAAGGCGCAATGGCGCGTTTCTGCTCCCAGGAGGGCATCCGGCTCGACCTCGTGTCGGTGGCCCACCCACAGTCAAACAGCCAGGCAGAGAGGGCAAACGGCTTGATCCTGGCCGGCCTCAAGCCTCGGCTCGTGGCGCCCCTCGTGCGGTCAGCCGGCTGCTGGATCGATGAGCTGCCATCCGTCCTCTGGAGCCTCAGGACCACGCCCAACCGGTCGACCGGCTACACCCCTTTCTTTCTTGTATACGGGTCCGAGGCGATCATCCCCACGGACATTGAGTTTGACTCGCCTCGAGTCACCCTGTATACGGAAAAAGACGCGAAGGAGGCAAGAGAAGACGGTGTCGATCTACTCGAAGAAGCACGCGAGCTGGCCCTGAGCCGGATGGCCATCTACCAGCAGAAGCTCCGGCACTACCACAGCAAGCGGATCCAGCCCCTCTCCTTCCGCGAAGGAGACCTGGTGCTCAGGTGGATCCAGCGGACCGCTGGCCAGCACAAACTGTCCTCCCCATGGGAAGGCCCGTTCGTCGTCAGCAAGGCGCTACACAACAACGCGTACTACTTAATAGACGCCCAGAAGTCGCAGAAGCGCAAAAGAGATGCCTCCGGCGAGGAGACGGAGCGCCCATGGAACGCGGTGCTCCTTCGACCATTCTACTGCTAGAAAGTGCCAGTGTATGTATGTATCTTCCTTTCTGTTGGAACTTAATGAATGCAGCGGGGGCCCCAAGCCGGCACTTGGGGCACACACCCCCTTTTTCAATTCCGTCAAAGGCTTGTCATTTTCTTAAGCAAGGCCACATGGGCCCGGCTCTCTGGGCCCGGGGGCTCACCGGCTCTCCTCCAAGGCGGTCAAGTAGTGTGAACAAGCAACCTCCCCCCCCTGCCCAGCCACAGACCGTCCCCCGGTTGTCCGGCTGGCGGGACCCTGGGATAGGAAGGAACTTACCACACGAACGCCGCCTGAAGAGTAGCAGCCGGATAGGTCCAGCCGGACCATGTTATCGCTAGAAACCGGCCTCTGCCGGCTCGCCCCAGCTCTAGCCGGACGACTCTAAGGCCCGCACGGTTTCCCCAAGGACGATGCCCCATACCTGTCCCAGTCCGGCTCCCGGCTGGCTGACAGGCGGGGCAGAAGCCAGAAGGAATCCTTGCGTGAGATATGAGTCGAAAAGTAAAAGCAAAGGATGAGCCGACACGCAAACATTTCAGACTTCAAGCAAACTTATAAACAAAAGGCCACAGGCCGAAATTCTTTACAATACACCCCCAGTGGGTGGAAATGCGTCTTAAACAAGCCTCACAGCAAAGAAAAAGATACGGTAAAACAAGGGCCACCTAAGCCTCCGGCGCGTCGCCAGCCGGCCCGGCAGCCAGCCCGGTAGACTGCCTTGGAGCGGCAGCCGGATCCTCCTCCATGGCCTCCGTGGCCTCGGTGTCGCTGTCGGTGCTGGAGGCGGTGCTCTCGTCGGCAACCTCCTCGTCCTTGGGCCCTTGGGGAATGTCGAAGGAGTCCTCGGCAATCGACTTGCCATCCTTGCCAAGCGCCGGCAGGAGCTCGTCCGGGTCGAGCTGGGGCGAGGGCGCCTTCGCGGGCGACTCGCTCCGCCTCGGGAACCTCGCGCATCGTGGCTAGCCGGCCTAAGTCGACGCCGGGGTACCACGATGTGACGAACCGAAGGGCCATCTGCGCCTCGGAGCGGGCCGCCGATGCCTTCCAAACCTCGAGCCGGGCCACCGCGTTCTCCAGCCACAGCGCCACGCGGCCCGCCAGGGCCCCACAACCCGGCCAGAGGGCCGAAATCACCTCCATGCCGGTCGTGTGGAGCCGGTCCATACAGCGCTGAAGGAAGATCAACCGGTTCTCGATAGCCAGCGCGAACTCCGGCAAGTCCCAGCCGGCGTGCTCCTCAATCTCCTGCCCGCGCTGCCGCAGGCAGTCCTGATGCTCCGCCATGACCCGCTCGGCGCGGCGCTGAGTATCCGGGAACTGGTCTAAGTGAGGACGAAGAATCAAAAAACAAGTTGAAACAGCCGGCAAAGGAAGAAGACTTAAAAACTAGAAACTTACGCTGAAAGGCCTCGTCCACCTCGATGGCGAACTGGAGGCCCAAGCCCCGCTCCCTCTCGCGCGCCTCCTCCGCATGGGCGAGGGCGGCTTCACGCCTCTCAAGCTCACCACCAAGGCGGCCACCTCGTCCTGCAGGGCGGTGACCTGCCTGCTGGCGTCGGCCACCTGCTTGGCGGCCTCCTCCCGGGCCGCCACTTCCCTCCGTAGCTCCGCGGTGAGGCGCTCCCGTGCCGCCTGCCCATCCACGACCAGGCCGCCCAGCCGGTCCCGCTCCGACGTAACCGCCTGGAGGTCCCGCTCCAGCCGGTCCCGCTTGGAGGCCACCTCGTCCCTCTTCTGCTGGATCGGGGTCAGGACGGCCAGCTCCTCTACAGAATAACCAACCCAGATTACTCGAAATGCGGAAGACTCGAGCCGCCTGCCAAATAGCCGGCCCGACTCTCGGGGGCTACACCCAGTGGGTGCGCTTGCGCGCCCCCACTAGAGAAAACGTACCTCGCGCCTTCCGGAGCACCTCCTGGACCTGATAAAAGCCGGCCTTGCCGCGGTTGTGGATGGCAACCGCCTCGTCGAAGAGCGCCTGCCGCTTGGCGTTCTCAGCCTGCTCCGCACCAAGAGACGAGAAGTTAGATAAAAAAGGGATAGATCTGGCCCGGCTGCCACGCAGCCGAGTAGCCAGCCCGAATCTCAGGGGCTACACCTAGTGGGTGCGCTCACGCGCCCCCACTGAAAGTTCAACGCAAGATAGAGGAATCTCACCTCCACAGCCTCCTCCACGCGCCGGAAATTGCTTTCGGTGGCCTCCGCGAACCTGGCCAGCCCCTCATGACAGTGCGCCATGATGCGGCCTGGCTGCTGGCCGGCGGGGCCAGGACGGCTGGGGCGAGGACCAACGCTTTCCAGTCCCGGATCAAGTCGAGCATGGTCCTCCTCGACCGGCTCACCCCACCACTCGACCCGGCGTCCACCGTGGCGGCGGCCGGCGGGAGGATGGTGGTGACCACAAGGGCTCGGGAGCCAGCCTCAGGCCCCTATACAACCAGCGCGGCCGGCTCCACCGCCTGCCGGACCGGCTCGATAGCCGGGTGGACTGGCTCGCTCCTTCCGCCAACCGTCATCTCCGGTGCCGCCTCCGGCACGGCCGGAGCGGCGGGTTCGTCTGCCACGGCCGGCTCAACGGAAGACGGGGTCGCGACCGGCTCCGCTCGTGGGTCCGCCTCCCTGGCCGGCTCGGAAGCCGTGTCCTCCGGCCGGACCACCTCCGCCAAGGGCGGGGCCGCGGTCGTGTCCGGCACCGGCCCCCGCGGCTCGCTCGATGGCGGCCTCGACATCCGCGTCGATTCCGCCACCGAGTCCGTGGCGCGCGCCGGGTCCGAGGGCCGCCTCCGCCTCCCGTCACTCGAGGCCCCCGAACGCGAGGGCGCACCCTTCGCTCCTGCCTTCGCAGCTCGCATTTCGGCGAGCCTCCTCTTCTCCTCCCGCACCGTGGCCGAATGCTCCTGGGCCTGTCGGCTGGCGGCGTCCACCGGATCGGCGGTCAACTCCGTGTCGTGGAGCTCGATGGCGTCTTTGGCAAAAATGGAAGAAGGGCCCTCAGGCGCCTGCCGGCTCAAAACGCGAAAACACCTACAAAAGTTAAGAAATGCACTCACCCGATGACAACGGGAAGGGGCCGCCTGGCCCGAGGCGGCGGTTTTGCGACGGCCGCTCGCACCTTCTTGCGAGCCGGCGGCTGCGTCGACGGCTGCCCTGAGGTAGGCCTCTTCTCCCGACGGGCCGTCTGCTCCTCGCTCCGTCCGCGTGGCTCCCGCGGAGCTGTTGGAGGAGGCGCGTCCAAGATCCGGACATCATCATCATCATCGTCGTCAGTCCAATCTCTAATCGTGGGTTCGGAGGTGAATTCACCAGCCGCTCTAGACCCGCCGGCTCCCGGGTCACCCATCGTCCCGTCCGCCTCGACCTCTCCTGAGGATTTGACCTCCTCCTCGACGCCTCCTCCCAGCTCAAAATCCTCCGGGTCGGAGTCGGCGCGGTCCGCCTCGAACACCTGAGGGTGCGGGCCGTCTATCGTGTTCTGTCACACAAAGCGCTGCGGTCAGCACGGCACGTGAGCATGGCGGCCGGCTGGAGAAACACAGAAAAAGGGGAGGTGCCACGATGGGACGTACCAGAGGCGCCGGGTCGAGCCAGCTGTACGGCAGCTTGCCGAAGTGCCAGGTGAGCGGCGCCAACTTGAAGTTGGTGACGGCGTTCACCCGCACCGCCACCTGGGCCGCTGTCAGCTCGAAGGTGGACAGCCGGCAAGGGTCTCGCCGGCCCCCCATATCGCATATCCGGTGCGGCCTCAGCTGCAGGGGCAGCACCCGGCGGTCGATGAAGGCGGCCACCAGATCGGCTGCGATCAGCCCCTCCCCACTCCTCATAGTGTTGAGCCGGCCCAGCATCCCGGCGAGCTCCCCGGCCGCCACTTCGGCCGTCCAATTCGCCCCGGAAGATGGGACGTTGACGAAGGGCGGCAGCCAGATGCAGTCTCGAGCCGGGTAGACGTTCTTCACGTAGAAGAACGTCCGGTTCCATGTTTTGACGGATTCGATGAGGGAAAGGCGGGGGAAGAGTGTGCCGCGAACACACACCACCGCGCCCCCGCAGGCGTACGGCTCGTTGTCGTTCTTCAAGCTCTTGAGATAGAAGAGCTTCCTCCATAGCGCCATGACGGGAAGAAGGCCGAGGTAGCCCTCGCATAGGGTCACGTAGCTCGACAGCTGCAGAATGGAGTTCAACCCCAAATGATGCGGCTGCAGATCGAGAGTATCAAGAAGTAACCTGAAGAACTGGCTCGCCGGCAGCCCGAAGCCGCACGAGAAGTGCGAGGCGAACACCACGCACTCTCTCTCCTCGGGCTCCGGCACCACCTCAGCGCCCGGAGGACGGGCGGCGACACGGTCCTCCGACGGCAGCATGCGGGCACGGCGGAGGTATGCGATGTCCGCCTCGATGACGGCGGAGCTGCCCCAGCTGCCGGAGGGGCCGTCGGCCATCTCTGCGGAGGACCGGAGCGGAGGCGCGAACGGGAGTTGCGGCGGTGTGAGCTCGGAGCGGTAGAGGCGAGAGGAGGAAGACGGCGGGAGAGAGGCGCGTTAACTACCTCCGTCTCTCCCCCTCCCCCTTATAAATAAGGGGGCGAAGCCCGGGGGACGTGGGATTAACTGCGCCCACTTCCCCCGGGAAATCCGCGTGGCGTGGGGCGCCTCGGGCAGTGACCGCTGGGATCCGGGCGCAGAGGATCTAGGGCTGCGGCCCGAGGCCTACTGGGCTAGGCCCGTGGCCTACCGAGCTAGCCCCAGGGCAACGTTCCGTCACGCTTCCAGGCGCGGGGCCCACCATGTCGCCGCGCCCCACGTGGCGCGTCGCCGCTCAGCGCGGGTTCTGAGGCGGCGCGGTTGAACCTGAAGCGACGGGCGTGGCCGCCTGTGCGGCCCGCCAATCGACCCCACGCACCAGGCCGGCACCGCCAGATGAAGCCGCCGGCTCCCCCTCGTCGGGAGGATGCGGGCCCCCGCCGGCTTCGGGGACTATTGACAGGGATATTACCCCTGGGTATGCCAAGACAAGTGAGTTCAAGCCCCTTTTAGAAAAACTATACGGCCGACTGGTCCATAGCTGGCTGGCGAGCGGCCGGCTGGCCCCCTGGCCGGCTGACCCACGGCCGGCCGGTCCATGACCGACTGGCGAGCGGCCGGCTGGACAGGAGCCGGCCGCCTGGCCCCTGGCCAGTCCGCAGCTGGCCGCCCCGCGACCGGCCCTCCCGCTGACCTCTGGACGGGCAGGCACTTGTCTCCTCCCGCTGCGACCGAGTACACCGACAGGACACGACCCCCGCTATGGACTCCGGCGTGGCTACAGAGACTGCTGACGCGCGGACACGCGTGGCTACAGTCCGAGCTGTCGTACTACTTGCCCTAACCGATCGAGACCCGGCGGGGCAACAGTGCAGCCACGCCGCCGTCTACTCCATTACCTGCCCCTGTGTGGCTACAGCGCAGCCGGCCGTACCGCTGACTTCGGCCGGCAGGCGCAAGACGACGCCACGCGGGACGGCCCGTGCCGCGGCAGGTAGGCGCGGGCCAATAGAAGAGCCGGCTGGTGGGCCCCAGTCAGCGATGGGACCGCGCAGCCGGTAGGGCCTACGAGCGACAAGACGGCCCGACTGGTGGGGCCGCTGGCCGGTTAGGGAGGCTGCCGGCCGGGGTCCCCATTTAGTACCTCGTGTATATTATAAACCGGGGGGTTGGCCTATAAAACCCCCCGAAGCCCCCCATGCATCGGGCAGGCATTCACCCCATCTCACACTCTCATTCCCACGTAGCAAGGCAAGAAGAGACGACTGCTCCTTCTTCTTCCTCTAGACAACAGCTCAAGGAGCACCATTGTAACACCAGACACCCATCAACTAGACAAGCAGGACTAGGGGTGTTACCTCCCACGGAGGGCCCTGAACCTGGGTACATCGTGTGTCCCTCACCGCTTGTGCCCAATCCCGCTCCCGGAGTCCGCCGGCGTCCTTCGGCCCGAACCACTCTCGATAAGCCACCCCATGTCATCTGTCATGAGAAAATGACGACAGAAGGGTAGTCTTCTCTTCGACCACTGGGCCCAGGCCGGGCACGCTGCCGGGATTTTGTTCCGTTCCCCCGGAGGACCCCTGAATATCCCCGGCAGCCGAGCCATGTTCTTCCGCGACAGCAATCTTCATCGCTTCCTCGGCAACGTCCTTCCCAATACCAGCAACCTCCTCCAGCAGTTCAGGCTCCTCAAAAAGTGAAACTGCGGATTAGAGCAACAAAACAGAAGTATGGAAATCAAGAATCAATAAGGCATGTGAAAAAAAATACAGGGAAAACAAGAACACCGGCAAGAGGGATACCCGATGGAGACTGCTATGGTAGGACCTCTCCTTCCCCGGCAACACCAGTTGCCGGCTTGCGGTCTGTCGCCGTCCCTTTGGCAATGACCTTTGCACGAGCAGGTTCCTCGTGGGAGGCCCTTGCCGACGAATCCTCCTCATGGGCAATGGTTGACGGGGAATCTTGGGGGAGAGGTTCCTCTTGGCGAGCCTCCCTCCGATCTTCCTCTCCTGTTTTCCTTTCAGGAGAAGGGAGGCGCCCTTCCTCATCTCCGCCAGTAGACGAGGCCCGCACTTGGATTTCACAGGGAGGACTGGGCTGGGGGCTAGACACGGGCTTCTCTTCCACATCTCCCTGTCGCCGCCTCTCAAGCTCTTTCGCTTTCTTCTTCCTCTCCTCAGCCACCAGGGCCGTGGATGCGGCCGCCTGCTTCTCCTTGTTGGCAGCCTTTTTCTGCCCCATCCTTGAAGCCTTCGAGGGTGGCAGATGATCTGGCGGTGCTCGGGAAACCGAGAGTGGCAGTGGGAGCAGTTCTTTGGCTTGAGGAGGAAGATGAAGGATGGAGAAAAGGATGCGAATGAGCAGCGCCCCTATGCGTTGTCCTTTTTATTTTAGGGGACCCGCACGGGGGCTGGCTCTTTGCAATCTTTTCGGAAAATTGCCGTTTTTATTACTAACAGTTCTTTTTATTCTCCAACGGCTACCGTTCCACGACCCCACGACCCGCCATAATCGCGCGGAGTGGACGTGGGTGGAAGGACAGGATCCCTCAGACGCGTGTCCGTGCACTGTTTGGGGCCTAACCCAACGTGCCAAGCGACACGTATGGCTCAGGCCCGGGGGCTTCTGTCGGGGTATACAAACAGGGGTGTTCATTCCCCCTTACTTGTGCACGGGCAGACGGCCTCTGGCCCCCGCAAGCAAAACACGTCGGGAAAGCTACCGCATCTCCAAGCAAACATTCAAGAACCAGCATCCGGCAACAACAATCTGCAGGAGGCTGGGCAAGCGCCGGAAACACCAGCACAACGGCACAGGAGGGGTCCAAAACGCGCCAGCCACGCCCCCGATGCTTTCCGGGGGCTGAGGCGCGCACATCTCTTGAAGACCCGGCAAGCCATTCCCCGGCAGGCGCGAGCTGATCGGCCACCGCTCCACCGCATCGCTACGCCAGTCACTTGTCGATGCGGTATCGAGCCCTCAAGCGGCTAAACAGCTATCGCTAAGCACGTGGTGACACACCGGGAGACAAGTTATGCTCAGTTGACACCCGCCCTGCAGCGTGTCAAGACCGTAAGCAACGGCCGGCCAAGCGGTAGTAGAAGCTTGCCGGGGATGCACCCCCGAGCGCCACCTAGGCTACTAATCATGGTATTTTGTCCTAAATGCCAGAGTTAGGTATGATAGCTCTGCTAAGCTATCTAATCGATAGATAATGACTGTTTTGCCATTGTGGTAACCCCTTGCACTATAAAAGGAGGCCCAAGGCTACCTAGCTCAAGATTCGGACCTTTGGACACTTGTACTTGCGTAGTAGCTCACCTCGACAGCAGCTCTTGCCGGGGTTAGGCACTGTGCATTCTTCGTGTTCCTCTGATCAATCCACCAAAAGCAGGAGTAGGGTTTTACGCTTAGCAGCAGCCCGAACCTGGGTAAAATGCGTGTGTCCTGATTGTTGCGCCGTCTCATGCTCTCCGCTCTTCGTGCAACGTGACCCCCCTTGCCGAACCACAAGGGGCCTCTGGTCCCATAGGTGATCGTGAGCATTCGTGCCCCGACAAAGTCCTTTCACATAAGCATCGCATTCCCAAACTCTAAGAAATGACAACTTAGATTTCTGCCAAACCATAATTCATACGGTGTCATCTCAACGGATTTAGATGGTGCCCTATTTAAAGTGAATCTAGTTGTCTCTAACGCATAATCCCAAAACGATAGTGGAAAATCGGTAAGAAATATCATAGAACGCACCATATCCAATAGAGTACGGCTACGATATTTGGACACACCATTACACTGTGGTGTTCCAGGTGGCATGTGTTGTGAAACAACTTCCACATTGTCTTAAATATATATCAAAACTCGTAACTCAGATATTTACCTCTACGATCACATCGTACACATTCAATCTTCTTGTCACGATGATCTTCAACTTCACTCTGAAATTTCTTGAACTTTTCAAAAGTTTCAGACTTGTGATTCATCAAGTAAACATACTAGTATCTACTCAAATCATCTGTGAAGGTAAGATAATAACGATATCCACCGCGTGCTTCAATGCTCATTGGACTGCATACATCAATATGTATTATTTCCAATAAGTCACTTGCCCATTCCATCGAACCGGAAAACGGGGTCTCAGTCATCTTGCCCATGAGGCATGGTTCGCATGTCTTAAGCGATTCAAAATTGAGTGAGTCCAAAGATCCATCAGCATGGAGCTTCTTCATGCGTTCTATACCAATATGACCTTAGCGGCAGTGCCACAAGTATGTGGTACTATCATTATTAACTTTGCATCTTTTGGCATCAATATTGTGAACATGTGTATCACTACGATCGAGATTCAATAAACCATTCACATTGGATGCATGACCATTGAAGGTATTATTCATGTAAACAAAATAACCATTATTCTCTGACTTAAATGAATAACCGTATTGCAATAAACACGATCTAATCATGTTCATGCCCAACGCAAACACCAAATAACATTTATTTAGGTTCAACACTAATCCCGAAGGTAGAGGGAGCGTACGACGGTGATCACATCAACCTTGGAAACACTTCCAACACACATCGTCACCTCCCCCATTGCTAGTCTCCGTTTATTCCATAGCTTTTACTTCGAGTTACCAAAATTAGCAACTGAACCGGTATCTAATACCCAGGTGCTACTAGGAGTACTTAGTAAAGTACACATCAATAACATGTATATCAAATATACTTTTGTTGACGTTGCCAGCCTTCTTATCTGCCAAGTATCTGGGGCAGTTCCGCTTCAGTGACCGTTTCCCTCATAACAGAAGCACTCAGTCTCGGGTTTGGGTCCAATCTTGGGTTTCTTCACTGGAGCGACAACTGGCTTGCCATTCTCGAAGTTTCCCTTCTTGCCCTTGCCTTTCTTGAAACTAGTGGTCTTACCATCAACACTTGATGCTCTTTCTTGATTTTTACCTTTCGCAGTGTAAACATTGCGAATAGCTCAGGGATCATCATCTCCATCCCTGGCATTGTTATTGTTCATCACGAAGCTCTAGGAGCTTGGTGGTAGTGACTTGGAGAACCATATCAATCACTATCTTATCTGGAAGATCAACTCCCACTTGATTCAAGTGATTGTTGCACTTAGACAATTTGAGCACATGCTCACCGATTGAGCTATTCTCCTTCATCTTGCAGGCAAAGAACCTTGTTGGAGGTCTCGTACCTCTCAACACGGGCATGAGCCTGAAATCCAATTTCAGCTCTTGGAACATCACATATGCTCCGTGACATTTCAAAACATATTTGGAGCATCAATTCTAAGCCGTAATGCATGACGCACCGAACTATCAAGTAGTCATCAGGACGTACCTGTCAGATGTTCACAACATCCACATACGCCGCTTGAGGGGGTGGCGTACCGAGCGGTGCATTAAGGACATAAGCCTTCTGTGCAGCAACTAAGGACAATCCTCAGATCACGGACCTAGTCCTCATAATTGTTACCAACATCTTTCAACTCTATTTTCTCTAGGAACGTTTCAAAAACACAGTGGAGCTACATCGCGAGCTATTGATCTACAACATAATTTTGCAAAGACAACTTTAGACTATGTTCATGATAAAGAGTTCAATTAATCATATTACTTAAATAACTCCCACTCAAATTGACATCCCTCCGGTCATCCGAGTGTGACATGATCCAAATTCACCAACCCAAGTCATATCATCACGTGAGATGAGGTGGTTTCAGTGGTGAACATCTCAATGTTGATCATATCTACTATATGACTCATGTTCGACCTTTCGGTCCCTTGTGTTCCGAGGCCATGTCTGTACATGCTAGGCTCTTCAAGTTTAACCCGAGTGTTCCGCATGTGCAAAACTGGCTTGCACCTGTTGTATGCGAACGTAGAGTCTATCACACCCGATCATCACGTGGTGCTTCGAAATGACGAACTTTCGCAACGGTGCACACTCAGGGAGAACACAATTTTATCTTGAAATTTTAGTGAGGGATCACCTTATAATGCTACCGTCATCCTAAGCAAAATAAGATGCATAAAAGGATTAACATCACATGCAAATCATAAGTGACATGATATCGCCATGATCTTGTGCTTTTGATCTCCATCTCCAAAGCACCGGCATGATCTCCATCGTCACCGGCATGACACCATGATCCCATCATCTTGATCTCCATCAACGTGTCTCCATGAGGTTGTTGTGCCAACTATTGCTTCTACAACTATTGCTAACTCATAGCAATAAAGTAAAGCAAAAGAAGGCGAAAATAATTAAAGACAACCCTATGGCTCGTGCCGGTTGCCGTACTCATCGACATGCAAGTCATGATAATCTATACAAAACATGATCATCTCATACATCACATATATCACATCATGTGTTTGGCCATATCATATCACAACATACCCTGCAAAAACAAGTTAGACGTCCTCTAATTGTTGTTGCATGTTTTACGTGGATGCTATGGGTATCTAGCAAGAACGATTCTTACCTACGCAAAACCATAACTGTGATATTCAAGTTGCTATTTAACCTTCTACAAGGACCGCCTTTGTCGAATCCTATTCAACTAAAGTGGGAGAGACAGACACCCGCCAGCCATCTTTATGCAACAAGTGCATGTCAGTCGATGGAACCGGTCTCTCGTACGTGGACGAGTAAGGTTGGTCCAGGCCGCTTCATCCCACAATACCGCCGAATCAAAATAAGACTAAGGAAGTAAGCAATCTGAGCATCAACGCCCACAAACTCTTTTGTGTTCTACTCGTGCATGTTATCTACGCATAGACCTAGCTCATGATGCCACTGTTGGGGAACGTTGCATGGGAAACAAAAAATTTCCTACGAATACCCAAGATCTATCTATGGAGATCAACAGCTACGAGAGGGAGAGTGGATCTACATACCCTTGTAGATCGCTAAGCGGGAAGCGTTAAGAAACGCGGTTGATGTAGTCGAACGTCTTCGCGATCCAAATCGCAATCCGTCCCGCGATCCAATCATGATCCGTCCCGATCTAGCGCCAAACGGACGGCACCTCCGCGTTCAGCACACGTACAGCCCGATGACGTCTCCGCCTCCTCGATCCAGCGAGCGAGGTCAGAGTAGTAGATGAGTTCTCCGGCAACACGACGGCGTGGTGGCGGTGGTGGTGGTGCTATCCCGGCAGGGCTACACCTAGCGCTACCGAAACCGCGAACGGATGAGAAAACGATCTAGGGAGAGAGAGAGGGGCGCCAAGGGCTTCGTGTGTGCTCTTGGGGTACCCCCTCCCTTCTATATACAGGTGGAGGGGCATGGAGATCAGCCCCTCCAAGCCCTAGGGCGCAGCCAAGGGGGAGGAGTTGGACTCCTAGTCCAATTCCCTCCCTTTCCATAAACAGGTGGACTTTCCACCTCTCCCAAGCCACATGGGCCTTGAGGGACTTGTGCGCCTGGCCCAATAAGGCCAGTGCGCCTCCCCTCAGCCCATGCAAACCCTTGGGACGTGGTGGAACCCTTGGTGGACTTCCGGACTCCTCCAGAAGTTTCCGGAACCTTCTAGAAGCTTCCTGGTACAATACCGGAAAAACCCAAAACTTTTCCGGTAGCCAAAATATGACTTCCCATATATAAATCTTTATCTCCGGACCATTCCGGAACTCCTCGTGATGTCCGTGATCTCATCCGGGACTCCGAACAACCTTCGGTCACCAACATACATAACTCAACAATACCAAATCGTCACCGAACGTTAAGTGTGCAGAGCCTGCGGGTTCGAGAACTATGCACACATGACCGAGACAACTCTACGGTCAATAACCAATAGCGGGACCTGGATGCCCATATTGGTTCCTACATATTCTACGAAGATCTTTATCGGTCGAACCACGATGTCAAGGATTCAGACAATCCCGTATGCAGTTCCCTTTGTCCATCGGTATGTTACTTGCCCGAGATTCGATCGCCAGTATCTCCATACCTAGTTCAATCTCGTTACCGGCAAGTCTCTTTACTCGTTCCGTAAAACAAGATCCCGTGACAAACTCCTTAGTCACATTGCTTGCAAGCTTCTTGTGATGTCGTGTTACCGAGTGGGCCCAGAGATACCTCTCCATCATACGGAGTGACAAATCCCAGTCTCGATCCACGCCAACCCAACAGACACCCTTGGAGATACCTGTAGAGCTCCTTTATAGTCACCCAGTTACGTTGTGACGTTTGATACACACAAGGCATTCCTCCGGTGTCCGGGAGTTGCATGATCTCATGGTTGTAGGAACATATACTTGACATGGATAAAGTAGTAGCAATAAACTGACACGATCAACTGCTATGCTTATGGTTGGGTCTTGTCCATCACATCATTCTCCTAATGATGTGATCCCGTTATCAGATGACATCTCATTGTCTATGGTCAGGAAACCTTGACCATCTCTGATCAACGAGCTAGTCTAGTAGAGGCTTACTAGGGACACAGTGTTGTCTATGTATCCACACATGTATCTGAGTTTCCGATCAATACAATTCTAGCATGGATAATAAACGATTATCATGAACAAGGAAATATGATAATAAACATTTTATTATTGCCTCTAGGGCATATTTCCAATAGCAGGTGGCTCGGCTCGACACGGATGCGCTACCCGCCCATGGCGCATCGCATTTTCGTGCCGCGTCGTTCGGAGTTATACTCCGACAACCGTTAGTCCCGTACCAGTCGGTATCCCTTCATGCCACTGGGGGTCGCCACAAGCGCTCCGGACGCTCGCGACTCCAACGATGGATCAAGCACGCTATGGCTCTTCAAGCCGCGGCTAGTCAGGTGGCGATGCTCGACTCTGACGAGCCAACCCTTGACCTGTTCCCTACCTCGTACGAGGGCTCTTCCGACGATTCCGAGTGCGAGAGCAGCGAGCCCGCTGCACAAGTCCTGATGGCAGGCCGTTAGGGTTTTCCACTGATGACACCCACGGTCGCGTCCGTGGCCAAGATGGCGATGAGGCGGACGACTACGTTCCCTAGCCTCTCAGTAGGGAGCAACGGGAAGAGCTCAGGCGGCGGAACGAGCACACCCTGCTCACCCCGATCACCGGGACTGCCCCAGAGGAGATTGCCTTGGAGGCCACATGGCAGGCCACCTTGGCTGAACGAGAGCGGCTCGAGCGACTCCAGAAGTCATTCGATGACCGCGCGAGCTGGGAACAACCTAGTTCCAGCCGCAACCGCGTGTGTTTATTCCCGAACGGCCGGCAGCGCGACTATCGCGTGATGCGTACTCCGCTGCAAAATTTGGCGGCGGCCACTCGGATAGCTGACTCCATTCAGCCGTCCGATTCGGCATCCGGAGAAGGCATTCGGCAAATACAGACACTGCTGAAGACTGCTTTGGAGCAGAATTCCGCAGTATCACAGTCGCACAACCGTATTCACAACAAATTCGTTCAGGCGGATACGGTTCAGTCGGCTCATAGTCCACTCGCGCAAAGAAGGAACCGGCGATCTCCTCCTCCTCCTTCAAGTGGCCTGTACGGAGAGCGCTGGCATGACGATCATGACGTCAGTAGGACTCCCTCTCCGAGGGGCGGTTCGTACGGCCAACGGACCTTTGACGGCGGCCGACCTCACGACGGAGATCGCCAGCGAAGCCCCTTTCGGCCCAGGGACTGCAGAGAAGACGACCGGCCTCCTCCCCATCATAACGCCAGGTCCATTATTACTTAGAATGTTGTTGATAGGAACAGGGAGAACAGGGACCGAATAAGCAGCTGGGGGACTTCCGGTCTCGAATGTTTCAGTAGGTATATCTGAGAGGCCGAGATTCCTCCCAACTACAGGTTGGCGACGGGGATCGGGAAGTTTAACGGCGAATCAAAGCCGGAAACTTGGCTCGAGGATTACCGAGTGGCCGTCCAGATCAGCGGTGGTAATGATTTCGTCGCGATGAAGCATCTTCCTCTTATGTTGGAGGGATCTGCACGAGCGTGGTTGAACCAGCTACCCACTAGTTGCATATACTGCTGGGAGGACTTGGCCTGAGTGTTCGTCAAGACATTCGAGGGCACGTACAAGCGCCCGGGTGGTTTAACTGAGTTGCAGCATTGCGTTCGGAAAAGCAATGAGACTCTCCGCAAGTTCATCCAGTGCTGGACCACGTTGCAAAACACCATGGAAAATATGACAGAACATCAAGCTATTTGCGCCTTCAAGGTAGGCATTCGGTACCGCGAGCTCATCTTGAAGTTCGGTCGGACCGACCTCCTGTCTCTTAGTCAGGCGATGGAAATCGCCAATCGTTACGCCAATGGCGAGGAAGAAGACCGCCTCCGTAGCGGCAAGGGTTGGACCAGTGATGCTCCTCACTCGGGGGGCAACGCTGGCAAGAAACAGAAGCGTCTAACCAAAGTGACTGGCAAAGCTGAAGCAGTAGCAGATCCCAGCCAGAGCAAGGGCAAACCGAAGAAGAAGAAGAAGAAGAAGAAGAAAGAATGGGCCAACAAGAAGAAGCCCGAGTCCAGATCTGACGTATTGGATCAACCCTGCGTTATTCATACCAAGAAGGATAAAGAAGGCAACTTAGTGTACCCGAAGCACACCACTCAGGAATGTCGAGTGCTAAAGCAGGAGATGGGCGGAGAGCCCTCTGAGGGCAAGGACAATGACGACGTTGGCGAGGAAAACGCCTCCGGGTATCCCAACGTTGATAAGGTCCTCATGATCTTCGCCGATGTGGAAAGCAAGAGCCGATTGAAAGTTATCAATCGGGAGGTCAATATGGCAGTTGCGACTGCAACCAAGCATCTGAACTGGACCAAGACGCCCATCACCTTCAATCGGTCGGATCACCCAGCCCACATACCGACCACCGGGCAGCAGGCACTATTGGTCGATCCACCTGTCAATGGAGTCTGATTGTGTAAGGTCCTCATGGATGGAGGCAGTGGCCTCAACATCATTTATGCTGACACGCTCCGAGCGATGGACATTCCGATGTACCGATTGAGTAAGAGCAACATGCACCTCCACGGGGTCATCCCCAGGAAGAAGGCAGAATCACTCGGGCATATAGCCCTGGACGTCGTATTTGGCAACGAGAAGAACTTTCGAAAGGAGCGGCTGACTTTCGAGGTGGTCGACTTCCACAACGCCTATCACCGCATTCTGGCTAGGCCAGCCTACACACGTTTCATGGCCCGACCATATTACGTGTACCTTAAGCTTAAGATGCCAGGTCCGAATGGCGTGATCACGGTCACGGGTGATTGGAAGGTGGCGGAGGAGTGCGTCCAGAAGGGCTCCAAGATCGCCGATGAACAAATAGCAGCCGCCGAGTTTGACGAGATCAAGAAGACGGTGGATGCAACAGACCTCCTAAAGTCGAACAAGCCAGCCACGAAGTCTGCCTTTCGGTCGGCTGGCAAGACAAAGCAGGTTCACATCCACCTGTCAGATCTGAATGTTGCAACGACAAACATTTCGATGACACTTGGAGACAAATAGGAAGGCGAGCTCATCGAGTTCCTCCGTGAGAACTGGGACATCTTCACATGGAAGCCGTCTGACATGCCGGGTGTTCCTAGGGAACTGGCTGAGCATCGACTGCGTGTCGACTCCAAGGCCAAACCTATAAAAGGCCACCCAACCAGTATTGGCCGCTCCGGGCAGCCGAGAGCCTTTGCTCTTATACATCGCGACTACGAGCCAGGTGGTCAGCACCGTCCTCACTGTGGAGCGCGAGGAGCCAGGAAAGGAATTCAAGACTCAGCGACCCGTATACTATGTTTCGGAGGTCCTGACTCCTTCCAAACAAAGATATCCTCATTACCAGAAGCTGGTTTATGGAATTTACTTAACAGTGAAGAAAGTGATCCATTACTTCCAAGACCACTCGGTCACAGTGATTAGTGACGCTCCATTGTCTGATATCCTGAACAATCGAGACGCCATAGGCTGAGTGGTGAAGTGGGCTATAGAACTCTCCCCACTGGAGATCAAGTTCAAAGCCAAGAAAGCGATCATGTCTCAAGCCCTCGCAGATTTTTTGGCCGAGTGGATCGAACACGAGCAGCCGGCCCCGAGCCTTCCCAAGCATTGGACTATGTTCTTCGATGGATCTAAGATGCTTTATGGCTCGGGAGCTGGAGTGGTCCTGGTTTCCCCCAGGGGAGACCGACTGAGCTACGTTCTCCAGATCCATTTAGACTCTTCCAACAATGAAGCCGAGTACGAAGCCCTCCTGTACGGACTTCGCATGGCCATTTCGCTCGGCGTCCGCCGCTTGATGATATATGGCAACTCGGATCTTGTTGTGAATCAAGTGATAAAGGAGTGGGACATTTGGAGACCCACGATGACTGGTTATTGCAATGCCGTGAGGAATCTGGAAAATAATTTTGAAGGTTTGGAGCTTCATCACATTCCTCGAGCCAAGACTCAAGCGGCTCACGATTTAGCCAATATAGGGTCCACTCGGCGTGCAGCGCCGAGTGACGTGTGCCTTGAACATTTGCATTCCCCAACAATTGTAGAAGATCCCTTTACGGAGGAGCCCCCACAAGTTGTCGGCCTGTCCGAGGTCGACGTCCCGACTATAGTTGATTTGATCCAGGAGATGTTGGTAATTACTCCCGAATGGACACAACCCTGTATAGCATACCTGCTCCGGCAGGAGCTCCCTGAAGACGAAACAGAGGCCCGTCAGATCGCCCATCGATCCAAGGCCTTCACTGTGATGGGACATCAGTTATACAAGAAAAGCACCACAAGAGTTGTCCAACATTGCATTTCCCCGGAGGAAGGGCAATAGATTCTGCATGAGATCCACTCGAGGACTTGCGGCCATCACGCGTCCTCTCGGACGCTGGTTGCCAAAGCTTTCCGAGCGGGTTTTTATTGGCCCCGTGCTAATGAGCCTGCGAGAGACATTGTCGACATGTGTGTGGGATGCCAATTTTACAAGAACCAATCGCACACACCCGCATCTACATTGAAGACGATACCACTCACCTGGGCGTTCACCGTATGGGGCCTCAATATGGTCGAACCCCTACGGACTGGGACGAGTGGTTTTACCCACTTGCTGGTGGTAGTGGACAAATTTACAAAGTGGATAGAAGCAAAGCCTAGAAAGAGCCTGGACTCGGCAACAACAATCAGATTCGTCAGAGAAATCATCTTTAGGTTTGGAGTACCCCATGACTTCATTACAGACAATGGGAAGAACTTCAATTCGGATGAGTCCCGCTAGTTCTGCTGCACCCAGGGCACTCGGGTTAATTACGCCTCCATGGCTCACCCTCAGTCAAACGGGCAAGCGGAACGGGCGAATGGAATGATCTTGCAAGGTTTGAAGCCGCGTCTCATGAGAGATCTAGGATTCGCTGCAGGAGCATGGGTGGAAGAGTTGCCGTCAGTATTGTGGGGTCTTCGGACGACCCCCAATTGGTCCACCAATTGCCCCCCTTCTTCATGGTCTACAGTTCAGAAGCCATCCTTCTGAGTGACTTGCATCATAATTCCCCCCGAGTGGAACTTTATGATGAATCCCAAGCTGAAGAGGCGCGACAGGATGGCCTAGATCTCCTCGAGGAAGAGCGAGAGTTA
Organism: Elymus sibiricus; assembly: GCA_039707655.1. Taxonomy (NCBI): domain Eukaryota; kingdom Viridiplantae; phylum Streptophyta; class Magnoliopsida; order Poales; family Poaceae; genus Elymus; species Elymus sibiricus. The sequence continues at coordinate 358,580,348 of CM077667.1, forward strand.
CCTCTGATCAGATCAACGCTATATCAACGGGACTTGAGATGCTACCATGACAAACAAGTCAGAGGGAGTTCTTTCCAAGAAGGTGACCTGGTACTCCGACTGGACCAGAAGAAACCTCACAAGTTGGCACCGCCATGGCAAGGCCCATTTGCAATCTCCAAAGTGCCGAACAATGGAGCCTATCGGCTCTACAACTTCAAGACAGAGGCAGAAGAGACCGGAGCTTGGAACGCGGACCTGCTCCGCAAGTTCAATACTTAGAACAATGAACACTCTTTCATTCCTGTAATGAACATCCGAGTGATTTTGATGAATAAAAGTCTTTACTTTTTTCATACTTTGTCAAAATTTTCCTCTAATTTTTTTTTCGTTCACTCTGGTGATTTACCTTGCAAACCTCACCCCCAGTGGGTGTAAGGGCTTAGCTCCGATCCCGTAATCGCCTAAGTTAAAAACTACTCCGAGTGAGGATATCATCCACACTCGGTATCCTCACTGGGGGGTTAGCTGCGATCCCGTAATCGCCTAAGTTGAAAACTACTCCGAGTGAGGATATCATCCACACTTGGGGGCTTAGCTGGGATCCCGTAATTGCCTAAGTTAAAACTACTCCGAGTGAGGATATCATCCACACTCGGGGGCTTAGCCGCGATCCCGTAATCGCCTAAGTTAAAAACTGCTCCGAGTGAGGACATCCTACACACTCGGGGGCTTAGCTGCGACCCCGTAATCACCTAAGTTAAAAACTACTCCGAGTAAGGACATCGTCCACACTCGGGGGTTTAGCCACGATCCCGTAATCGGCTAAGTTAAAAACTACTCCGAGTGAAGACATTGTCCACACTCGGGGGCTTAGGCGTGACCCCGTAATCGCCTAAGTTAAAAACTACTCCGAGTGAAGACATCGTCCACACTCGGGGGCTTAGCCGTGATCCCGTAATCGCCTAAGTTAAAAACTATTCCGAGTGAGGACATCGTCCACACTATGGGGCTTAGCTACGATCCCGTAATCGCCTAAGTTAAAAATTGCTCCGTGTGAGGACATCATCCACACTCGGGGAGTTGGCTAAACGCTCAAAAAGCCGAATGAAAGCGAAGCAAACAAACTGCATGTTTTCCAAAGCAAGAGTGCAGATAGTAGTGATCGCTAGGTCACGCTAAGTGTACAGTTACAGAAACCACTCGGCATCCCGAGGCAAATCAAATTCAAAGTTTTTTATCTAAGGATCACTTGGCGGTAGTAGGGGCTGCTGTGTCGATGAAGGTGTCGAGGTCGATGCGGTCTGCAATCCGTGTGGCCGCCTCCAAGAACGTCTCCATAAAGTCTTCAATCTTTGTGTGCTTCTTGTTGATGACCTTGAGGGACTTCAGCTTTTCCTTATCTACGCCCTTGCAATGGACAGGACAAGCGAAAGAGCGATGTGGGCTCCATCATGGGCCGCAGATTTCTTCAAAGATTGCACTCGGCGCGGCACGTCTTGCAGTCGGTTGATGAGGGCATCCAAGTCATTCGGGAACTCCTCTCCGGGGACGACTTCTCGATCGATGTCTTTGACGGCAGTGCAAAGGCGGTTGAGGAAGACGGTCACCTCCCCGACGCGTTCTTCCAATCGAAGGAGGGCGAGGGCCGAACTATCTCAGAGAATGCCCAAGGACGGATCCAACTCCTTCTTGATCTTCTCTGTCTCTTCTTCGGCGTCAACGCAGAACTCTGGGCACCGGGAAGGAAAATAAAATTAATCAGGGGCGAGTGAGGTATCAAAGCAGCCCATAATGCAATCGGGTCATTGGCTTACCTTTGAGCTTCTCATTCATCTCGTTGCCGAAGTCCTCGACAAACTTCTCCAGCTCGAGCCTCTTGGATGAGACATGCTTCATCTTTGATTCACACTCGGCTGCCTCCTCTACGGACTCTTTGCAGCAGCCTCCAACGTCTTCTTCTCCTCCTCCCACTTCTCGAGTGACTTTAACTTGTCCTCGGCTGCCTTGGTCTTCTGGTTGGCCTCCTTCCAAGCGGACGCCAGCTCCGTGTCTTTCTGCTCCAGGGCCTCCTTCATGCTGTTTATAGAAATGGAAGCCCGGAGCCTCTTAGTAAGTTGAAGATTTTCACTACGAACTTCTGATAAAGTAACTTCAGTCGGACGGGGAAGAGAAACAAGTTCTACAACAGTCGGACGGAATGTGCTTACCTCCGAGTGAGCGCTTCTCCTGCTCCAGACACGTGGTCTTGGCTTTCTCGGCCTCAAGGCTGACGCGCAGGTCTTGCACCTCCTTCTCCAGGGTGTTGTAACGGGTCCCGAGCTCGCACATGCTCTGCCAACAAGAAAGAAAGAAACATCAGTGATGACAGTCAGATATTATGAAAGGATTCATTCGGTTGAACAACAAAACTCCAAGACTCCTGCCGACTGCTTCAGTCGATGGCAGTCTCGGGGACTACACCAGTGGGTGCGCTCGGCGCGCCCCCACTGGAAACTATTCGGGATGAGGAACTTCCACAAGCTGAGCAACATGTTCTACTCATTTGGTATGAGGTACTTCCACAAGCTGAGCAACAGGTTCTACTCATTCGGGATGAGGTACTTCCACAAGCTGAGCAACAGGTTCTACTCATTCGAGATGAGGTACTTCCACAAGCTGAGCAACAGGTTCTACACCCCGACGGTCAACATCAAGAGGCTCTGGTCCATAGACCATCACCGCATCCTCTTCGACAAGTACCACTACGGCTACCTCTATGAGCTTGCCAACAGATTTAAAACTAGTATCATTCGGACTCTAAGACTCCCGCCGATTGCTTTAGTCGACGGCAGTCTCGGGGACTACACCCAGTGGGTGCACTCAGCGTGCCCCCACTAGAACCAGAGAACACCCAGTGGGTGTGCCCCTGACGCAAACCCACTCGGGACCCAAAACAAAAACAAAACAAGTTACATACAGGCAAAAAATTCTCGATTGAAGACGGTACTTGATACGTCTCCAACGTATCGATAATTTATGAAGTATTCATGCCATATTCACCTATGTTTACAATACTTTTATATGGTTTTGATGCACTTTACATGATTTATTTAGAACTAACCCGGACTGACGTTGTTTTCAGCAGAACTACCGTGGTGTTATTTTTTGTGCAGAAATAAAAGTTCTCCAAATGCAACGAAACTTTTTGACGATATTTTTTTTGGAACAAAAGAGGCACTAGAAGCTTCGTGGGAAGGCCAGAAGAGCCACGAGGTGACCACAACCCACCAGGGCACGCCAGCCCCCTCCGGCGTGCCCTGGTGTCTTGTGGGCCCCTCGTGGCCCATCTTTGCGTGAAACCGATGCCCAAAAATCCTATATATTCAGAAACCCCCCAGAAATAACCCTAGATGAGAAGTTCTGCCGCTGCAACTCTCTATATCGACGAAAAGCAATCTGGAGGCGTTCCAGTACCCTGCCGGACAGGGTAGATCATCTCCGGTGGCCATCTTCATCATCCCGGCGAAGGCCATGACGAGGAGGGAGTAGTCCACCCTCGGGGCTGAGGGTATGTACCAGTAGCTATGTGTTCAATCTCTCTCTCGTGTTCTTGAGATGTCACGATCTTGATGTATCATGGGCTTTGTTAATATAGTCGGATCATATGATGTTATTCCCTTGCTATCATGTTGTGATGAATTGAATCTTTCCCTTTGAGATGTCGTGATGTTGGATTGAATATTTTGGTTGAGAACACTTGATGTACGTCTTGCATGGGATACCCGTAGTGACATTGGGGTGTTCTATTGATTCACTTGATATATGTTGAGGCATCAACTTGCGGATTCCGGTGACCTAGGGGATCTATGCATAGGGGTTGATTGCACGTTTTCATACCATGTTCTCCAATAGAAATCTTGGGGCACTCTTTGAGGTTCTTTGTGTTGGATTGAGTATTATGAATCTGAAATTGTTTGATGCGTATCGTATAATTAACTCATGGATACTTGTGGTGACATTGGAGTATCTAGGTGACATTAGAGTTGGTTGATGCGTATCATATGGTGTTATTCTAGTACGGACTCTTAGATAGATCAATCGGAAAGGATAACTTGGTGTTATTTAGTACGAACTCTTGTATAGATCGATCGAAAAGGATAACTTTAAGGTGGTTTCGTACCCTACAAACAATTTCTTCTTTTGTTCTCCGCTAGATAAGAACTTTGGAGTGATTCTTCGTTGCACTTTGAGGGATGGTTATGTGATCCAATTATATTTGCATTGTTGGGAGATTGCACTAGTGAAAGTACGGACCCTAGGCCTTGTTTTCAAGCATTGCAATACCGTTTGTGCTCACTTTTGTTACTTGCTACCTTGCTGTTTTTTATTGTTACTATTACAAAAATCAACATCTACTATCATTACTACACTTGTATCACCATCTCTTCGCCGAACTAGTGCACCTATACAATTTACCATTGTATTTGGTGTATTGGGGACACAAGAGACTTTATATTATTTGGTTGCAGGGTTGTTTGAGAGAGACCATCTTCATCCTACACCTCCCACGGATTGATAAACCTTAGGTCATCCACTTGAGGGAAAATTGCTACTATCCTACAAAACTCTGCGCTTGGAGGCCCAACAAAGTCTACAAGAATAAAGTTGTGTAGTAGACATCAGTACTTATGAGGGTACTTACTCGGACATTTGTTGACACCTGATTTTGGCACAATACAAAATGCAATAGAGATGACCTCAAATGATAAGATATTCTACATGAGAAACTTCACATTGCCGAGTGGAACAACTTTGATGTTTGGACCATAATCATTCGGCATCATATCAAAGACCAAAACTACACTCGGATTGTCATATTTAGGTGTTCTGAGTGCTTTTTGGTCGATTACGCCTCCAAGACAATCTCGGATGAAGGAATGCTCTACATGAATTATCTTCATCTCGTCGAATCGGTTGATTTTCATATAAAAATCGTCTCAAACCGGGTTCGTATGCAAAAGTTAGAGCTATTTGAATGCAGCCCTGTCAAGAGGCAAAATACGGCGCGCCCCATCAGACACATGTCTGATGGGTGTCTGATGCAATGCGTGAGCAATTAGCCCTTCAAGATGGCCTCGGATCGAAAAACGTTCAACATTAAAGTTGTTCGTCTCGTCGAAACGGTCAAAATTGCTTTTGGGCACATTTTCATCCGAGGTCGTTTACTGCCTCAAAAACCTTGCCGGGGGGAAAGGCTTGCCGCGGTGAACAGCAACCTTGCCGGGGGGGAAGGCTTGCCGCGGTGAACAGTAACCTTGCTGGGGGGAAAGGCTTGCCGCGGTGAACAGTAACCTTGCCGGGGGGGAAGTCTGCCGCCGTGAACAGTAACCTTGCCGGGGGGAAAAGCTTGCCGCGGTGAACAGTAACCTTCGGGGAAAAAGCTTTCCACCGTGAACAGTAGCCTGCCGCGGTGAACAGTAACCTTGTCGGGGAAAAGCTTTGCCGCAGTGAACAGTAACCTTGCCGCGGTGAACGGTGAACAGTAACCTGCCGCGTGAACAGTAACCTTGCCGGGGGAAAAAACTTGCCGCAGTGAACAGTAACCTTGTCCCCCCCCCCCCCCCCCCCCCCCCCCCGCGCGATGAACAGTACCTTGCCGCCGTGAACATGCCGGGGGAAAGCTTGCCGTCGTGAACAGTAAAAACTGTCAAGGCCAATCCGACCAGATGCTGAAGATGGGCTCAAATACTTATTTGGATGGCCTCTGATGAAAAAGTGTTCAACATGAAAGTTGTTCGTCTCGTCGAAACGGTCAACTTTTCTTTTGGAGTCATCGTCATCCGACGTAGTATATGACCTGCAGAGACGATACAAGAGTCGGATGGTCCAGTCAGCTACACGAACGAGTCTGACTCGAAATTAAAGATGACCCCGTGGAGTATTCAAGATGGCCTTATTTGGAAAAGTGATCAACATACGGATTGTTGGCCTCGTCGAAGCGCACAAAATTGGTATTTGAACTATCTCCATCGGAAGTCATATGCAGATTCCACGGCCCACGCAAGGAGCAAGACAGAAGATTGGACCAGATTCAGGCTGAATCCGAGTGGGACCAGAACTAGGACTCTAGGACGTGAATTGATGTAATTTTCTTGTAAGGAAAGCCTAGATGAATCCTTTGCTTGTACGGGAAGTCCAGCCGCCTCTTATATATGTTTGGGGTGACAGCCGATTAACAACACACAATCGAAAAAACACATCTACATCTTTTTACCCTACTTTTATCCCTCTCCCTTGTATCTTTCTTCTCGTTCTTCGTTCGTTCTTCGTGAAGGAGGGCAGCGATCCACGAGGCTCCAGGGGCGTTCAGGACGACTTGGAGCAGCCAATCGTCATCGGGTACTCTGACGGGGTCCCTCCCGAGTAACCGGGGCGTCTGGTGTCAAAAGCGCCGGCCGGATTGTCTTGCGTATCGCGCTTCCGGCAGGCCTCCCACGGTGCGAGCTGCGGAGCATCTCCCTCGGCGCCGCGGGTACGTGTGACGCGTTCGTGTGTCAACAACATTCTTCTGCAGCACCTCGCTGGCGTCGTAAGCCTCCTTCAGTCTACCACTCATCAGCTCCAATTGGATCAACGCCTCCTTGCTCGCCCCCACATGGTCCTCCAGGACGTGGTGTAGCGTGAAGATATTGGTCACGGGAGGGGCCAACGAGGTAGCTCCTAGTGCGGTCCTGGCCCCCGAAGAGGTTCCTCGAACCGGTGCTGATGCCTTAGTAGGCGAATCATCCCGCATCACGATGTCCTCGTCGGCGGAGGGGTTTGGTGGGGCGACCTTGTCATCCCCGTTGATTTCAATCACTTCGCGCGGCCCTGCTAGCGTTCAAAGAACATTCAGGAGTAAGCATAAAGGAAAAAGCTTGGAGTTCGAAAATAATGTCCAAGTGAATTCGAAGGTTACCTTTTGAAGATGCAACATCGACATCAGCTCGGTCCTTCTCTGGAGCCTTCGATTCTAGCAAAGCAGTCGAACTGTCGGCGCTGCAATGAAGTCATTCGGAACATCATGTCACTCGGCCAAATAACGAAAGCGTCACTTGGAGCAAAAATACTTACGCCGAGGCCACAAGCACGTTCACTTTGATCTTCGGCAGGACAGCCTTCTGAGGCTTGATCGTGGTGACCTTAGGCTACTTGGCTGCCTTCTTGGGTGACAGAGCGAGTTCTCTGCGCCCACGCTTTGAACTGCGAGTCACGAAGGCAGACCCAGTTGGCTTGGCGGCACTCAACCCCTTGGTATTGCCCCCGCGGACTCCAGGGTCCTGGCGTGCCTTGGAGCCGGTCTCGGGCAGGGCCTCCTCTGACAGAGAAGACTCCGCCTCGTCAGCCAGATCCGATTCATCCTTCTCTCCATCGCTCTCGACGTCGTCCACGTACTCCTCTTCGCCCCCCGAGCCCTCCTGGTGCTCAGTATCACTCGTCACGTTGGCCGGAGTGCGGTCAACAGCAGGCATCAGACTCACCATCTCCGTGAAAGCCTGCCGAATGGAGATTAAGTCAGCCAAGATTTTTTACAGCAAACATCAAGGTCATTCGGACACAAAACACACAAAGATTACCTCATTCGGTGGATTCTCAGCTGAGAATGGGGGCACCAACCTCGTCCCCCTGGGGTTGTCGCGGGCCGGAGTGATCGCCATGAGCTTGGCCTCCACGGCCTTCGTTCCGAGCTCCTCCGAGTGCGTGCGCATGGGATTACTTGGCCCTAAATACTTCCACATGGGGTGAGCTCTGGCCTGCAGTGGCTGGATTCTCCGTTGGAAGAAGACCTCCAGCAGGTCCAAGCCGTCCACCTCTGTCCTCTCTTCCTTGGCCACAATCAGTTTAGGGATCCCCCGAATGCGTTCCGGCGAATACGGCGGGAGGCCCGACTGACCTTCATCGACTGCAATGTCTTGGCAGTAGAACCAAGAATCCTGCCAACCCTTCACCGAGTTCGGGAACGTCATTTGCGGGAAAATACCTTCCCCCCTCAACCAAATTCCTAATCCCCCGCATAACTGCGCTACATTCGTCTTTCCCCCTGCCTGAGCAGACTTCTTGACAGTCATCACTCGGCACGTAAAGAGGTGTTTGAACAATCCCTAGTGGGGATGGCAACCGAGGAAGTTTTCGCAGAGGGAAATAAAGGCCGCCAGATAAGAAATGGCGTTGGGGGGAAGGTGGAGGATCTGAGCACCGTAGAAATCTAAGAAAGAACGGATGCGGAGGCAAGGAGAAACCTTGCTCGATGTGAGTCGTGAGGAGGACCCACTCGTCCCCTCGCGGCCCGGGCTCGACCTCACCTGCTTCCGGCGCCTGCCAACTCCCGGCGGCCAGGAGCCCCTGGCTCTCCAACTCCCTCAACCGGCTAGCGGTGGTCCGCGGCTGCAGCCAGTCGCCCTGGATGAATCCCACTGGCGCACTGGCACTCGAAGAGGATCCGCGCGACACCTTCTTCACCCAATCAGCCTTCGTGGTCGCGCCCTTCGTCATGTCCGGTGGATTGGGTGGCGAGTCGGGGGTGGTGCGGGAAAGGGGGAGCTCTCGACGAAGCGTTAGAGGAATCAAAGGAATGGGGAATGAGACATGTCTCTCTCTCTCTCTCCCTTCTGCTAATTTTTATACCCAGACGCAGCGTATCTACGGGCCGTCAATCCACGGGCGGCGCGAGATCTGTGGGATCTCCTGCGCAGCACTTCGGGGACACGTGGTGTTAATTGCGACACGGAAATCGAGGCGCCGCATCCACTTTCCCCACTTCCCCAGCGTAACCGTCCACGCGCGTGCGCGCATCGCCCATGATTTCAAAACTGACGGAGATTTCGCCATGATGTGGTCCAAATGAGTTTCGAGCCTATTGGTTCATTCCAACGCATTGTGATCCGTCGAATGCGCGGTGCGGACTCATCGAGCACTCGGATAAATTTCTGATGACCACGGGAGTTTCGCAAGAAAACTTGAGGGGTCTGCCTTGTTCCAGCATTGCCAACCAGGATTTTTGACGGGCGATCACTCGAGCCATCATATTGTTTCTCCCGAGAGATAATCCGACGCCACCCGATTGATTGGAGCAGTCAAGCTGTTCAAGTCATTCGGAATTTGTATAACATGAATCTGTCGCGGTTTTGAGGCCTATTGAGAAACAACCTGGATCATTTCTCGACACCTCCGATGCGCCGACGACGCCCCCGCGCGTCGTTCACTCGTCCCCCAAACCTCAACTGATTCAGGGGCTATTGATGAGGTCACCTACCATAGGTAGGGTCGTAGACCTGACATCTAGGACCCACCTGGGGTCCTACATTATCATTAAAGTCCCTGGGCTACCAATGCATTCAGATGCATCTTCAGGATCCACTCGGATCTCTTTTGTCACTCAAACGTCACTTCACCAGTCGGCCAGGCTCCAGCACTCGGTCAAGAAGGAGCAGGGATGACATGGGAGCTGCAACGTTCGAGGGACTTATTATCTTACATAAAGTGTTGTGAAGTATGACGTTACCTGTAACGCTACTAGTTAAAGCAACAGTTTCTAGTAACGCCTGCAGTTACTGGTATTAATTACCCTTGTAATGGCGTTCGGCCGGTGGTGGCACACTCTATATAAGCCACCCCCTGGCGCCTGAGCAGGGGTTCCGCACTCTATTGTATTCCTACCCCCTAAGAAAACACAAAGCCCCTGGGCACGAGACGTAGGGTCTTTACCTCCACCGAGAGGGGCCTGAACTCGATAAATCCAAGTGATACACTTGTGCCGTTGCTAGGCTTTGCCCCCTATTCGTACCCCTGGTATTATTGTCAGGCTTACTCCCTCGACAAGAGATTTGAGTGGCGACATGAATGTCATGGGAGGTTTGAGAGGCGACGTGAATGCTACAATCCACGACAATGAAGAAAAAAAAATATGAAGCCAACAATGAGGACAAAGAAACCACGGGTGACAAGGAGGGTTGAGAAACCATATTTATTTTCTCTATGTTTGATCTTGCACTTCTGTTGATGTTCGCACTATGTTTGTGACTTGCATTCGAACTTCATATGTGAATTTAAAGTTGAATTTCATATGTTTTTGTGTGTTGTTATTTTGCATTGTTATGTTGCAAAAATTTGTATACTTGTATGCATATTTTAGTTGAAAAGCATATGCAAATTGTAGTTCAAAATCATGTATAAAATATGATTCGGTTGCGGTGCGGCAGCCGTGTGGCTGCCCTATTTTAGGGCTGTTGTTGGAGATGGCCATTTCTTCTGTCCTAAAAAACAATTTTGGTGCCCAAAAAAATTACTCCGGCACTTATTGCGCCCTACAATAGGGGATCTGTTGGAATGCTCTTAATTCAAACATAGATGTGGCAAAAAAGAGTTGGGTTTGTGTGTTTATTTTTCTTATATATGGTGGGGTTATCAATGTTATGAGCATAGTAGATGAGTAAAGTTTGTTTAAACCGTATAAATTTGAAGTGGCAATCTATTATACCTTGAACTTTCAATGCCCAAAAGATTACACTCTAAGATTGTTGATATAATTAATTCTAACCTCAATGACCTCACTAGTACAAATGTCATGACCATCTTTGAGCCTTTTCTATCATTTCTCTATGTCGCAGCCACGATTGCGACCCTCAAAAGGACGTACAAGTGCAGATTCAAGTCTCTGCTCCGGTCACTCAATATCCTATTTTGGACTGAAGCTCTGATTCTTCTTCTTGCAACCAAAGTGATTCATGTTTTGCAAGTTTCTCAACTAACCTTTCTCACTAGATGCCTTCCTTAGCTTAGGCGGTTGCGTCCAGAATTTTTTTAGTTGATTCTGTTCACTAGAGTATTGGAACCACTCTTGTTGATTTCTTCGAGACAATGAAAACACAACTTCTCCCTAGGTGGTTTTGGTAAGTAACAACAACATATAGTTCATTGAACTAATGAGCCTATCAAGTATATTTCAGGAAAGTTCAATGAATGGATTGGTTAGGAATTGTGAGGAGGAACCCCTAGGATGCAAATAACTCCCATTGGCAAAAGCTTCAAGACTCTACATTTTCTTTTATGTGATTTGCTCACAATTGAGTCCATAGGAAAGCCAATACTATTAAGAGGGGATGAGGTATTGATGATGATCTGGTTGCTCAAGTGCTTAGAGCTTTGCCACCCAAAACCTCAATCAATTTCTCACAAAACAATCTGTCATAAACCTTAAAGTCCATTTTTGGTGTCACCAATATTTCCCATTCGGTCCCACCGAGACAGAACCTAAGCCAAACCCTAGCACCTCGATAGAACCGAGATTGCACTCTATGCAACCGAGAAGCAATGCCAACCTTCTATGATCGAAATATTTAATTTTGGAACTTCCGAGTTTTATGTTTCGGTATCACCGAAGCACTCGATCTGCCTAGGTTAAACTGAGTCGGTCTCACCGAGATGTTTCGTTCGGTCTCCCCGAAAAGCCAAAAGTTAGGGCATCTTGCACTGGTCGGTTGAACCGAGTTTTTTTTACTTCGGTTTCACGGAGTTGGGCAATAATGTTGTAATGGTTGGATTTTTGGAGAAGGCTATAAATACCCCTGCACCCCCTCTCACTCATTGAGAGAGCCATCGGAACGAAACTACACTTCCACTATTCATTTTTTGAGAGAGAACAACCTACTCGTGTGTTGAGATCAAGGGATTCCACTCCAACCAATAGATCCTTGATTTCTAGCCTCCCCAAGTTGCTTTCCACCCAATCATCCTCTTCTACCAAGCCAAAATATGTGAGAGAGTGATTGAGTGTTGAGGAGACTATCTTTTGAAGCACAAGAGCAAGGATTTCATCATCAACACACCATCTATTACCTTTTGGAGAGTGGTGTCTCCTAGATTGGTTAGGTGTCGCTTGGAGCCTCCTAATCAGGTGGAGTTGACCCAAGAAGTTTGTAAGGGAAAGGAGATCACCTACTTCGTGAAGATCTACCCCGAGTGAGGCTAGTCCTTCGTGGACGTAAGCCATGGCGGAATAGACAAGGTTTCTTATTCGTGGACCCTTGGTGGGTGGAGCCTTTTGTGGACTCGCGCAACTGTTGCCCTCCGTGGGTTGAAGTCTCCATCAACGTGGACGTATGATAGCATCACCTATTGGAACCACGCCAAAAATCTTCGTGTCTTCATTGCGTTTGATCTTCCTATCCCCAGCTGCGGAGACATGGGGACCATCAGGGGCCCTGCCCCCCTAACAACATAGATGTAGTGTTAATTTGTTGATAAATAGTACAAAAATTAGTGATTCCTTGTTGTTAAAAGCCTCATTTTCGGTGGCTTGGCCCTCCCCAACCTATTTTAACAGCATTCGGCCCTGCTAATACAAATTTCCTGGTTCCGCCACTGCCTATCCCTCCCTTTACTTATACTTGCAATGTCATTCCTTTCCGCTACACTACTCGTAGACTTGCTTGTATAGGGTGTGCTAGACTTGGTAATCACTAAAACTTGCCAACCGATAAAATTGGGAAAATGTTAGGTTTTGGTCAAGTAGTCTAATCACCCCCCCCTCTAGACATACTTTCAATCCTACAAGTGGTATCAGAGATTTGGTATCCATTGCATTGGTTTCACAACTTAGGAGAGTTTGGCGTCTAGTGAGGGTAATTACCATCATAGAGGTCCATATTTTGATGGTACAAACTTTGCAAATTGGAAGCATAAGATGAAAATGCATATTGTTGGTCATAACCCCGTTTGTTTGGATTGTTGTTCGTGTTGGCTTACAAGGTGAATTCTTTGAAGATGGAAAAGAACCGGACCGTGAAGCAACCGCAGATGAATTGAAGATGTTGCAATACAATGCTCAAGCATGCGACATTCTATTCAACGGTTTGTGCCCTGAGGAGTTCAACAAGATTATTCGCCTTTAAAATGCCAAGGAGATTTGGGATCGTGAAGCAACCGCAGATGAATTGAATATGTTGCAATATAACGCTCAAGCATGCGACATTCTATTCAATGGTTTGTGCCCTGAGGAGTTCAACAAGATAAGTTGCCTTTAAAATGCCAAGTAGATTTGGGATAGTTTGGTTGATATGCATGAAGGAACCAACTCCATCAAGGAATCTAAGTTGGATGTGCTTCAGAGTCAACTTGACAAGTGCAAGATGGAGGATGGTGAAGGAGTTGCTAAAATGTACTCTAGGCTTGATCTCATCACAAATGACAATGCCGGATTAGGAAGTGAAGACATGACCGATAGATTCATCATCAAGAAGATTCTTAGAGCCTTGGATGAAAAGTACGATACCGTGTGCACATTGATCCAAATGATGCCCAACTACAAAGATCTCAAGCCCACGGAAGTCATTGGAAGGATAGCTGCCCATGAAATGTCACTCAAGGACAAAGAAGAGCTTCACAACAAGTCAAGTGGTGCTTACAAAGCTTCAAATGATGCTCCCACAACTTCAGGTGACAAGCTAGTGTCCAATGAAGAGGTAAATCTCATGGTGAAGAACTAGAGGCAAATAAAGAAGCTCCAACTCAATATACAAAGAGAACGGTTCTTCTAGTCGTGATCGGAATGGCTACAATTGTGGAAGACCCGGACACTTCTCAAATGAGTGCATGACACCTCTCAGGAAAAGAGATGAATCACCTAGAAGAAGGAGTAGAAGAGATGAGTCACCTCGGAGATGAAGAAGGAGGATAGAAGAACAATATGAACGAAGACCCTCCGAGAGAAGCAAGGATTCGGAGATAAAGGACAAGTACACCAAGAGTCACACAAGAACAAGACATCAAGCACGTGTTGGTGAATCGGTTTCTGGCTCTGACTCCGACAACAATCCGAGAGAAGTTATCACTCCGACTCCGACTATAGTCAAGATGAAGGTGTTGCCAGTCTAGCTCTCGTATCCTCCAACTCCTGTGACCTATTTGATTCACCAAATGAAGGAATTGGAAAGTGCTTCATGGATAAAGGCCCCAAGGTATCACACCCCGAATTCATTGACTTCAATAGTGACGAGGATGACTTATTAGGTGATTATGACTTGCTCGTTGATAAAACTAGTGATGTTAGCTCAAATGAACTTGCTAGTAATCATGATAGCCAAGATGAATCATTTGATGATGCTAAGAAGGAGATTGAGCACTTAACTAAAGAACTAAACACTCTTAAGTTGGCTCATGAATCTACTCAAGAAGATCATAGAGAGGATCTAAGAACTCATGAGAAGCTATACTTCGAGAAGCTAAATTTAGAGCAAGAGCATGAGTTTCTTAAAGCTATCAATGTGGATCTTCAAAAGAAGAGTTCTTCTTACCTTGCCAAATGGCTTCTCTTGTCTACTTTTATGTCTCAAGTTAAATCTAAGCAAACTAGTAACAAAGGTTCTTCGTCTAGCAACAACAACAAAAATGCTAAATCCAACGATGTTGTTCCTAGTACTTCTATTGATTCCACCAATGATTCTCTTAGCCAAGATACACTTGAGAAAGAAAACAATTTATTAAAAGGAATTATAGATAAATGTGTCTAGAAAAGTGTAACACCCCAAAAATCGGGTTATCGATTTTTGGTGTTGTTATTCCTTCCTAGCTTTTCTCTCCCGAATTTTTTCATCTGGAATTTGGCAAGTGACCAGGTGAATCCAGTCATTCCCCAACCTCTCAGTGCCTTTCCATGCTCATGTGCCAGTCAACCTCCCGTCAGTAAACCCCGAATCTTATTCAAACCCTAGTTCCGAAATATTGGAACTGGAAATCCTGCCTTTGTGATTACAAAGGAGCTATCATTTCCCTTGCTATGTTAATCCTCCCAAAATTTCCAGAGATCCTCCTTCATCCATAAACCCTAGATGTGTAAAAATATTGCTAAGTCATATGCAATATTTCTCATCTAGAATTAATTCCTCTTTCTGCTTTTCTGAGGAATTAAATCCAGGAAAATATCTATCCATCTCCAAAGGTCATGAGAACTTGTGGAGATATCCTTTGTGATCATATTGAGCTCTCATAAAAATATTGTCTATAATTAAATAGGGGAAATTGCCTTTTCCTATTTAAAGCCAATATTTCAATTTGGGGCCTTTCCAAAGGAACTACCATTTTGGTAGCTAGGAAAAATCCCAAATAATTTGTGGAGCTTCTAATATCCATATATTCTCCATTTCTATCAAAATATCAAGTTCCCCAATTCAAATTTTGAGCACCACTTCCATTTGCAAATTCTGTCCAGATTTCCTGTTTGCAAAGGAAGTGCATGATTCCTTGATCTCCTTGGGCTAAAATTTTACAGGGTGATTCATTATGATTAATTACCCTTGTCCTCCAAAAATCAGCCCATTCCATCTAGCCAATCTTCCTCAGCAAATTATTGAAGTTTCTGTCCAGATTGGAGTACTGTAAAGGAAGTACCATTTTTGCTTATGCAAATGGTATGAAACTTTTACAGTGCCTCCATATGCCTAAAATATTGGTCTCCTCCAAATTTGCTCCAGTTCCATGTAGCCATTTTCCCCAGCTTCATCATTTCCATTTCTGTCCAGCCTGGCACTTTGCAAAGGAAGTACTATCTAGAATGGTTGGTTTGAGCTGAAAATTGGTCACGTTAGTCACCTTAGTAGATGATCAACCCCTGCCCAAGATCAGGCCAAGAGGTGTACTGAGGTGACCATACCACAACACAAACAGTGTGCTGTTGGGGACTATTTGACCATGGATCCATCACCTCAGTGCTCCCCCGTGTCTGTCAGCCGCATAGGTCAACTCAGCGAAGTAAGGAGAACCCCCTAGACACGTTTTGGCGTCGAGTAGGGCGTGGCAATGCCGTGGCCACGCGGTGACCACGTGCGAAGCCAGCCAAATTGGTGCTCTGTGCAAATGGACCCTTCGGGAGCTGTCTCCGGCGCGTCCCGACTTGTCCAGGAGCGTCTGCGAGTTGTCCACCGTGCGCGCGATTCCTCCAGAGCCCTCTCCCCCACGTCCCGAAGCTCCTGGCCGCCCTGTCGACCACCGGAGCACCACCACGGCGATGAGCTTCTCGGAGCTTCGCCCGCCGTCGCGTAGCCCCTCCCCTCTGCTATAAATAGCGTGCCCCGAGCCCCCCCGGGCACCAGAAAACCCCCAGCCCCTCCCTCTAGAGCCCGAAGCTCCTCCCTCCCCGCAACCGCGGCAATGGCCGCCGCCGACTCTCCTCGATCCGCTCGGCGCCCGGCCATCCCCTCTCCCTCCTGCCCACGCCGCGGTCTCCTTTTCGGTCTATGGAGTCGCCGTCGCCCTCCCCATTCTGCCGGAGAAGCTTGGCCGGCGCGGCTCCTCTGCAGCCTCCGGCCGCCGCGGCCTCTCCGCGGCGCCAGGGCTCTAGGCCTCCCCGGGCACCCCTGCGACCCTCCTCGGGTGCGGCGTGGAGCTGCGGTGCTTGTGCCTCCGCCGGCCGGCCCTGGGGAGCGACGAGGCGACGGTGGCGCCGACGGCCACCACCTCCTCTGTCTCCGACGGGCGTAGGGAGGAAGAGGCAGGGAAGAGAGAAGTCAACAAGGGCCCCGCTGCTGCGCGACACCACCCGTCAGTCTCAGCGTTGACCTAGCCGGTTATAAGTGGAAGCGCCATTTTCAAAGTGCACATTCCCGTGGTCAAAGAGTACTCTACCGCGGTATAAGAAAGAAATACGCTTTCTCTGCGGGAAGGCGAATTTTCAGAAAGGCGCTTTCATCTTCTCAGCTGGCGGCCAAAATGGCTACTTAGCGAACGTTCGTCTGTTAAGGGCAGAAGTGGACAGTTTTTGTCTAT
This sequence comes from Elymus sibiricus, assembly GCA_039707655.1. NCBI lineage: Eukaryota > Viridiplantae > Streptophyta > Magnoliopsida > Poales > Poaceae > Elymus > Elymus sibiricus. The sequence goes on from CM077667.1 coordinate 358,597,106, forward strand.
TTTAATGCCTAACGAACGAACGGCCGTATCTTAGCGACCGTAGCTCGGAATCAGGTAAAACCAGCGCCCACGTCTTCGTCTCATCGAGCCCGTTCCGATAGCATCATTTCCATAATGTGTTCACACAGTGGAAATAACCGTTTTGCCCTTGCCCTCCGATTGAGCCCTCTGAGAGAGAACCCTTTCCGGTGAATTCTTCCGCGAGGTGATCGCTCTTCCTCCCAGCATATTCGTCGACCCCCAGGCAAGCCAACCTCTTACCATGAGCTCCGGACTTGCGTGACGACTTTGCTTGCACCTGTGTGTTTATCGGTATCGTCTGTTAGTCTGCATTTGCATACACCGGTGGTGACATCGGTACTAGACCCTAGCATTTCCATTCATCCAGTGCCATGTCTTACTTCCATATTGCCATAATAATTATATGGTTAATAGCATTGGCATGTTAGTATTATGGTTAATCTCATGACATGATTATCAGTACTATGATCTTGCTATGTTCGCATTTATTATTGTCAGTGGAATAGTACAATGATGGATATGTTGAGTGGGATGGATAAAGGATATTTAGTCGGTTGATCTTGAGTCACCTGTCTGGGCATATCCGTGCAACCACATTTGCCGGTATGGGACGGCCTTGACTTGGTCTGATCGCGTGCTCTTTCACCGGTACCTCCAAAGAGGGAGGGTTATGCACGCGTGCTACCCTGATCAGGTAGGCGGTGATAACCCTGTGAGCCCAGTTGATTGTTTGTTTGGGCCCGTCTCCGTTTGGGACAGTAATCCCCGTTTGGGATTACATAGTTTAGCCACGACGGTGGCAGGTGTCATGAGGACACAGGGGCCACCCAAGGCTGACCTCCGGTGGTACGATGAAAGAGTCACGGGTCAGGCAGGTTTCGTTGAAGCAACGCTGGTCCACCCGAGTGGGATCATGAGTCCAGGTGCTTCATGGTGTGGGTAAAGCGCGCAACCTCTGCAGAGTGTCAAAATCTATTCGAATAGCCGCGTCCACGGTAATGGACAGCCCGTCCAGACCTCAGTAGATGGTCAACCATAGCAGTGGAAGTAATATTGGGAGAACTCATCCGGGGTAGACATCAGATGATGTCAGGAATATGATATGTTAGCCAAAGGTTGGCTATATGATGCGTGATCGGATGACCACTTGATTTGGATCGGATTTGAGTCCGCTCAGGTTGGATCCTGAGTATGTCGAGGGTTGTGGGACAACCCAGAAGAGAGTAAGTCGGTATTCGGTACAGTAAGTATTCTAAGCATTTAGTGTGATCTTGCCATAGATTACTTGCTTGATCCATGATATGCCATGCTTGATCCATGCTTTCCTTGTTAGAATTCATGTCATGCTTAGTCTTAATTCGTGCATAGCATAGGGCTTGCTTTGTCATCTGCTTGTTTGGTCGCTATGTATTTGGTTGTCTTGCGAGTACATTCAAAGTACTCACCTGGCCTTGCATGTGGCCAGTTGCAGGAGAAAGTCTGTCGTGCTAGAGCGTAACCAAGCCAGTCCTGTGCGTTATGGAACCCAGCCGGAGACATCGTTGCCGCTGAACCAAGACCTCTGCTGCCCTTTAGTTAGCCCTGGAGTTATGTAATATTGTTGTAAGCAACAGTATTGTAATACTCCATTATAATTAATAAAGCCATTTTGTGCCTGGAATTGCTGTATCATGTCTTTGGCGTGCGCCAGGTCTTATCCTGGGACTGGCGTGCGTCGGCCCTCTATCGAGGTGCTACAAAAAGTCTTGCTGGGAGTAAGCAATTCAAAGAGATTGTACGCAAGCAAGGATGGCATCGGAAGAATCAAGGTGTTGGTTTTGAACGGAAGTTCAATGCCAATGGAGTTGAATGGGAGGAAGATCAATACCCCAAGACTAAGTTTGTTCCTCAACAAGAGAAGTATGATGCTACTCTCTTCAAGGGAACACAAGCTCAAGATGATCTTCCACCACAAGACCACAAGCTAAAGGGCAAGGACAAGCTTCAAGAGGAGATTGACTCACTTGAAGAACCACCTCTAGCTATGGTCAAGTGGTCTCCCAAAGCTTCATCTAGCTCTGCTTCATCAAGTGCTACTTCAACTCCAAGGATTCCCATCAAGTTGATGTGGGTCCCAAAGAAGAAGAACTAGAGAGTTTTTGAGGGGTGACTCCGCCAACAAATTTCACTCACATTCATTTCTTGGCAAGAACTTGTGAAATCAACTCCAACCTTATGCACTAGTTCAAGGAGTCGCAAACCCTCTTGTTGGTAAGCAAGGGACAATGTTTTCAATGCATCAATGGACATCATCACATGAGCAATTCAGTCCATGTCCATGGATATCCTTGTTATTGTTCCTTGTGTGGGACTAACCCATGTAGGTGTGGAGAGTATCAAAACAACAAGGATTGCTCCCAACTCAAGATGACCTTTATCAATATTGAGCATCTACTACTACAACATATACATGAAGTCTTCAACGACAAAACCCAACGTTAGTTCATCCTCTTAGGGGGGATATCACATATAGGGGGAGATTTTCTCTAAGACTTGAGCTAAAGCATCTCTGATGATGTGAACACATTAATGCATTATGTAAAAGTGGTAACCCCACTTGTGCTTAAACGATGAGTTTGACCTATGATCAAGTGATCTCACTTGGCTCCTAAGTCAATATACTCATATATAGATGACATTGTCATCGACAATTGCTTGATAGATACTAGAGTGGTGTGCATGTTTGACATATTTTACTTGCCATTTTATTGTGTGAGCATGCTGGTATGCATATTTTTATTCATTCAAGGACATCCAATTGTAGTTATTTGGGTTTTATTTTTCTGGCCAATTGGATGTACAAGAATGCCTAAGTACCTCCTCTAGCTATCTATTCTATCTTGTCTCAAATTATATTCATGCTTCATCACAAAATTTGAACAAGCTCATTTCCGGACCTGATACTTGTGATCTGCGTGGGGTTTTCCGTGAAGAGGAACGGGTTATTGCAGCACAAAGTGGGTAAGTATTTCTCTCAGTTATGAAACCAAGGTTTATCGAACAAATAGGAATATGAATCCTCATCCGTCTTCAGCGGCTGCACACAAATGAACAAACAACTTGCACCCAACGCGGGCAAGAGGGTTGTCAATCCCATTGATCTCGTTATTTGCAAGCAAATGAGTTGTGTAGATAATTGTAAATAATTGTAAATTGCAATATAAAATAAAAAGTAAATAAAGGCAGCAAGGTAATAGTAGCGTTGGTAAATATATAAGTGAATAGACCCAGGGGCCGTAGTTTTCCCTAGCGGCATCTCTCATGTAGGCAGCATACGGTGGGTAACAAATTACTGTTGGGCAATTGATAGACAAGCGGGCCAACTCTTGCCTGCACCTATATATTACTATTACTCCACTCATCGACCGCTATCCAGCATGCATCTAGAATATTAAGTAAAACAGAGTGATGCATGGAGAACGATGACATGATGTAGACAAACTAAACTCAAGCAATATGAATAAACCCCATCGTGTTATCCTTAGTAGCAACAACACAAAGACACATCTTGTCCCCTACTTTTTCACTGGGATATAGAAACTCATCAGGTTAAACCTACCACAACGCACCACTCCCACCGATCAAATATCAATCTACTTGGCCAAAGCACATCAATAAATCAGAGAGCATTATGAAGCTATAATGATCATGCAATTAAGAGACAATATATATCAAAGGTATCTCAAATACTTTTCATGAATAATCTGAACATAAACCCACAATTCATCGGGTCCCAACAAACACACCGCAAACAAGATTACATCGGATATATCAAAGCAAAGATGCGATGATCATTGTATTGAAGATCAAGAGATAGAGAGATTGACATCTAGGTACTAGCTATGGACCCATAGGTCTGTGGTGAACTACTCACACATCATCATGAGGGCAGCAAGGTTGATGTAGAGGCCCTCCGTGATTAATCCCCCCTCCGGTAGGGTGCCGGAACGGAGCTCCAGATGGCCTCGCGACGGAATAGAGACTTGCGGCGGCGGAAAAAGGGTTTTGGGACTGCCTCTGTTATTTTTAGGGTGAAAGAGAATTTATAGGCCAGAGAGGAGCGTCGGGAGGCAGCCGGGGGAGGCACAAGCCATCAGGGCACGACCCCCCAGGGGCGCGCCCTGTTGGCTTTTGCGGCCCTCGTGCGGCCCCTGGCCTCCTTCCGAAGCTTCCAGGTCTTCTTTTGGTCCAGAAAAAATCATCAAAAAGTTTCGTGGCAATTGGACTTCGTTTGGTAATGTAAACCTGAAAAGTAAGAAACACGCAAAAAACAGCAACTCGCACTGGGCACTGGTTCAATAGGTTAGTGCTAAAAAATATTATAAATTGGTAAATAAAGACCCAAAAAGTATCCTAGAATGATAATATATCAGCATGGAACAATCAAAAATTATAGATATGTTGGAGACGTATCAAGCATCCCCAAGCTTAATTCCTGCTCGTCCTCGAGTAGGTAAAAGATACAAACAGAATTTTTGATGTGACATGCTATCCATTATGTAATCTTATGCATGTATGCTCATTGAGAAACGATGAATCAACAAATATTAACATAGCGATAATTAGAGTGTATGAAACAAAATCATCAATCTTTCAAAGTATACGATCCTTAAAGAATGTTTACCCCCTATTCATCTTATTATATTAGCAAGGCATGGCTCCATCTTTACCACATTAATACAAATGTCAAGCACCACGGTGTCCACGTCAGGCAATCGGATCGTACTTTTTCAATATGCATCAAATTTTTATTCTTCACGCAATACATAAGCGTGAGCCATTGGACATAGCATTTAGGTGGAATAGAGTATGGTGGTAGATATCAAAGGGGTAAAAAAGGTGTAGAAGATAGTCTCACATCAACTAGGCATACCAACGGGCTATAGAGATGCCCATCGATAGATGTCAATGCAAGGAGTAGGGATTGCCATGCAAATGATGCACTAGAGCTATAAGTGTATGAAATCTCAAATGAAGCTAAGTGGGGTGTGCATCCAACTTGCTTGCTCATGAAGACCTTGGGCATTTGAGGAAGCCCGTCATAGGAATATACAAGCCAACTTTGTAATAATGAATAGGTAATTCCCACTAGCATATGAAAATGATATATCATGAGACTCTCTACATGAGGAGAATAGTGCCACTTTGAGGCACAAGTGTGGTAAAAGATAGTAGCAAAGTCCCTTCTCTCGTTTTCTCTCATTTGTTTTTGAATGGATGGTGGGCTCATTTGGCCTCCCCCATCTTTATTTTTCGTCCGGAGTCTCATCTCGACTTGTGGGAGAATCATAGTCTCCATCATTCTTTCCTCACTGGGACAATGCTCTAAAAATGATCATCATCATAGTTTTATTTACTTACAACTCGATATGAAGAACTGATATGAAGATATGACTCTGTGTGAATGTCTCTGGCAATGTACCAGGATGTGCAATGATCTAGCATGACATGTATCAAAAATATGATGGACGGTGGCTTTGCCACAAATACTATGTCAGCTCTATATGATCATGCAAAGCAATATGATGATGAACGAACTAGTCATGTTAAGTGACGATGGAATTTGCATGGCAATATAGCTCGAAATGGCTATGGAAGTGCCATGATAGGTAGGTATGGTGCCTGTTTTTAGGAAGATATAATAAGGTTTATGTGCAACAGAGCATATCATGTCATGGGGTTTGTATGCACCGGCGAAAGTTGCACCAATCCTCGAGGTGAGAATGGGTTGTCGTGGGAACGACTCTGACAGTACGAAGGGGGTAGGGTAAAGGAGCATGATCTACCGAGATGCATATGGGTGACATGGTGGTTTTAGCGAGTTCGGGCCTCTCACGGTGGAGATAACAGCCCTACGTCTCGTGCTCTGGAGAGGCTTTGTTTTATCTGAGTATATATCCGGAGATTACAATGTGTGTGGGAGAGAACGGAGAACGGATCTCCTGCCTGAGCTAAGCCCGGAGACTAGTAGAAAAGAGAGAGAGGTAGAAGCCCCCCCCCCCCTTCGTCTAGTGGTGGGGGTGGCTTATATAGAGTGCGCCACCCCTTCACCTCCTACGTTACAAAGTGGGGCATTGATGCCGTAACGAAAGATGGTGCTTCAACTGCCTTGTCGACTGTCGGTCTTCGCATATCCGAGTGAGCCATACGACCGAGTGATTGATTGTTTTCCGAGTAAAAGGTAACCGTCGAGTGGATGAGGAAAGTCTCCGAGTGGATGTTGTCGAGTGACTTGTATATCTTGATGATTTCAGTCGGTGACCTCCTTGTAGTCCTTGACTTTTCTAGGGTAATGTCTTTAGGTAGGGTATGCAGGTCAGGCCTATGACCCTACCCTAGGTACATATCCCCATCATTAGCCCCCGAATGGATTGGGGTTCGAGTGAAAAATAGATTGATGTGGGTTCTGATAAGATACAAAAATTCCAAGTGCATTTTGGGTCTTCACAGAAGTCTGCGTCGATTAGAGTCTTTGTTATTCACCCTGATCGATTCTGTCTTGATATGCATTTTCTTTTGGTGCATACTTGCTTGTTTTCCCCTCGAGTAAAGCAGGTCTTAGTCGAGTGGTTTCTGGTCCAGTGAGGGCACGCTGAGTGCACCCAGTGGGTGTAGTCCCCGAGACCGCCGAAGACATCGGCAGGGGTCTTAAATTCGTTTTGAAAGTTGCTTGCCACTCGACAAGACGGACCTGGTCGAGTGATAATATGTCCAGTGGGGGCACGCTGAGTGCACCCACTGGGTGTAGTCCCCGAGACCGCCGTCGAGTGCTTGCATCGGCGGGGGTCTGATAGAGACAATCTTCGCTTGTTTGTTTGGTTTCTGAGTGAGATGGATGCTCATTACTCGGAAGAATTTTGAACTTAGGCGAAAGACTGGTTCGCAACTAAGTTTCCGAGTGGAAGTGGTGCCTGTCACTCGGAACAACCTTTAGCTTAAGCAAGGTCTGACTCGCGGCTAAATCCCCGAGTGAGAGGAGTGCTCGTCACTTGAGAGAGTTTTTAACTTAGACGAAGACTGGTTCGCAGCTAAGTTTTCAAGTGAATGGGATGCTATTCATTCGGCAGGGTTTTTAACTTAGGCGAAAACTTGTTTGCGGCTAAGCCCCCGAGTGAGAGAAGCGCTCGTCACTCAGAAGAGTTTTCAACTTAGGCGATACGGAATCGCAGCTAAGCCCTCGAGTGTGGATGATGTCCTCACTCGGAATGGTTTTTAACTTAGGTGATACGGAATCACAGCTAAGTCCCCGAGTGTGGATGATGTCCTCACTCGGAGTGGTTTTTAACTTAGGCGATACGGAATCGCAGCTAAGCCCCCGAGTGTGGATGATGTCCTCACTTGGAGTGGTTTTTAACTTAGGCGATACGGAATCGCAGCTAAGCCCCCGAGTGTGGATGATGTCCTCACTTGGAGTGGTTTTTAACTTAGGTGATACGGAATCACAGCTAAGCCCCCGAGTGTGGATGACGTCCTCACTCGGAGTGGTTTTTAACTTAGGTGATACGGAATCACAGCTAAGCCCCCGAGTGTGGAGGATGTCCGCACTCGGAGTAGTTTTTGACTTAGGCGATACGGAATCGCAGCTAAGCTCTCCGAGTGTGGAGGATGTCCGCACTCGAAGTAGTTTTTGACTTAGGCGATACGGAATCGTAGCTAAGCTGAGCGATGGCGCGCGGGGCGGCCGATGATGAAGACGTGCCACACGGAGTGGCGATGCGCGGGGCATCCGAGTGATGAAAACGTGCCACACGGAGTGGCGATGCGCGGGGCATCCGAGTGATGAAGACGTGCCACACGGAGTGGCGATGCGCGGGGCATCCGGCTGAGTGGCGACGCGCGGGGCGGCCAAGTCATGCATGTCGAGGAGGTGTCCGACCCAGTGACGGCACGCGGGGCGACCATGTCCAGTACGTCATCGAGGGGGCGCCCGAACACGTGATGACGCGCGGGGCGACAGAGTCGAACATGTTGTCGCGGAGGCATCCGAACAAGTGGAAACACACGAATGATCGTTGCGGCGACTGAGCCTGGGTAGCGACGAAGATGGCGCACAGATGCGTCGAGTGATCGCATAACCTGTGTATGAAAAATAGCACACGCCAACATAAAAATTTATCAAAGTAATTTGATCTTTGTTGAAATAATTTGTGTAAATAACACCCATAGACACCCGCTGGGTGTGCAAGGTGCTTGTTGGTTCGGAACCAGCAAGAGTCTAAAGAGTGAAGGATCCGACTGTACTTGTGCAAGTGAAGGATCCGACTGAACTCGTTTGAGTACTGGACCCAAAAGAAGCAGAAGTGAAGTGTTCCGACATAAAAATAAACAACCGAGCGCAGAGGTACACTTGGTGGCGTGGCCTCCGAATGAACGCCATGTGCGACTTCCTTGACACTCGGTAATGCGGAAATAACTATTTAATTGAATGCAGCGTATGAAGAATGACTTAGCTGTCTGACGGCGCAGGAGCGGCCGAGTGACGAAGGAGCGTCTAGCTGAGGGACGGTGCGCGGAGCGACCGAGTGACGAAGGAGCGTCCAGTTGAGTGACGGCGCGCGGAGCGACCGACTGACGAAGGAGCATCCAGTCGAGTGACGGCGCGCGGAACGACCGAGTGACGAAGGAGCATCCAGTCGAGTGACGGCGCACGGAACGACCGAGTGACGAAGGAGCGTCCAGTCGAGTGACGGCGCGCGGAGCGACTGAGTGATGATGACGTGCCGCACGGAGTGGCGATGCGGGGGCATCCGAGTGAAGTAGATGTCTCTGGCTGAGTGGCAACGGGGCGGTCAAGTAACGACCCTACCCTAGGTACATATCCCCATCATGGGCTATACACGGTACCGAAGAGGCTAGCAAATATGAGAAGGTGAGATTGCGTATGTCCATGGTTTCACATTAGTCATAAAGAACTCATATACTTATTGCGAAGTCTTATTAGTTCTATCATAAATCAAAGTACTACTCGCATGCCCCGAGGAAAGAGGTTGGTAGGAGTTAACCATCGCGCGCTTCCGACCCGAAACAACACTAGGATTTCAACGAGGAGTAGAAATGCTCACACATCATCACCATGCCTCTTTAATTTTTAGACGAAAAAAAGGTCAACCTCTCTTAATATCGACACTTCTACGGGTCAACAATTATGAACTCACACCTATTTCATATTACCACATTAATATCATTGACCCACAATTTCTCTATATGTGTTACATGATGGTTTTGATTATCACTCATTGAATACCTAATATTTTTGGACTAGTCTTATGACCCATGCAAATTACCATCACTATTTATTAACTCTCAAACAAATATAAGTGAAGAACGAGAGTGAAATTATTTCTATAGAATCTACACACCACCGTGCTCAAAAAGATATAAGGGAAGTACTAGAGCAACTGCTAAGCTCAAAAGATATAAGTGAAGCACATAGTGTATTCTAACAAATTATGATGAAGGTGTGTCTCTCTTAAATAGGTGTGTCCAGCAAACAATGATTGTGTCAAACTGAAAGTAAAATCAAACAAAAGTAAACGATGCTCCAAGCAAAACTCATATCATGTGATGAATACAAATATAGCTTCAAGTGACATACCGATGGATTGAGACGAAAGATGGGATGCCTCCCGGGGCATTCCCAAGCTTAGACGCTTGAGTCTTCCTTTGAATATTACCTTGGGGTGCCTTCGGAATCCCTAAGCTTAGGCTCTTGCTACTCCTTATTCCTTTGTCCATCATGATAACACCCAAAACTTGAAAACTTCAATCACACAAAACTCAACAAAACTTCGTGAGATCCGTAAGTATAAGAAACATATTGCATACTTTAGGTACTGTTATAAATGGATTCTAATTTCATAATTGCATAATAGATACTGAATTCTAACTTCTCCATGGCTTATACCCCCCGATACTATCGGCGTTCTAGATACCAGGGTACCCAGACTTGCCTGCCTGCGGCCCAGGAAGTGGCCCACTTGATAGCCCGTACGGCCCTGCGCGGCTTCACTCAAAGCAAGGCCCTCGCAAGGCCCCGAGATCGCGAGGGAGACAGCGCCAAGACCCGCAAGGGATTAGGCCTCCCCAGGCCTCCTCCTGAGCGGCGGAGATCTCTATGCAACGCCAGGCCTTAGGAGGTCAAGGCTGACACCAGCCGGGCCAGGCGGGCGCCAGCGCGCCAGAGGGGACAGTTTCCTCTTTGGTGCAAAGGAGACAAGGACAAGCGCAGGTTCCCGAAGCGTCCCACCAAAAGTTTCCATTCCGGTGCAACGAGACCGGGCCAGCGGGCGCGGCAGGACGGATGTCACCAGGGAGCCCACCTCCGCGTCACCACCACCTACTTTGCAGGCAAAGACCACCTTTCGTCAGGATAAGATGTACCTCATGTCCCCTTTCAAATTTGGCCGTTGTGGGATCCCTTCACGCCATTGAGATAAGGGAAGAGGACCCGGGGCCGCTATAAATAGAGGCTAGGCTGCTCTGTAGAAGGGGACGAGACAACCACCCAGCAAACACACCCGCTAGGCAACTCTCCACTGTACTAGTTCATCCACAAACCTCCTCGTGAGGCAATCCACCAAAGGCAGGAGTAGGGAGGCTAGGCTGCTCTGTAGAGGGGGACAAGACAACCACCCCGCAAACACACCCGCGAGGCAACTCTCCACTGTACTAGTTCATCCACAAACCTCCTCGTGAGGCAATCCACCAAAGGCAGGAGTAGGGTTTTACGCTTCGCAGCGGCCCGAACCTGGGTAAACTCTCGTGTGCTATCTTCTTCCTCGCCATCGAGCAGGGCCATCGTGTTGTGGGCTAGGTGGGGGCGAAGCTATTGGGGATCTTCGCACACGCCCGTGGGTTTGAACTTCCTAGGGTTTTGCGGAGCCCGAAATCCGACATTTGGCACGTCAGGTAGGGGGCGTGTCGGAGTCTTCCTCAAGCCTCGCTCTTCCTCCGTCTCACCACTCCGATGGCTGACGCCCGCCGAGCCCGCGCCGAGCGCCGTGCTACTCGTGTCGCCCAGACGTCGCCCGTGGGACGCACCGCTGCGCGCCGGTCTCCTTCCCCTGTGGTCAACGCCGCCACGGGCCCGGAGGCCAACGAGCAGCAGGACTCGTCGCAGCCGGTCACCGCGCGACGCGACGGCCGCACCACCACTCCATCGATCGTTCCAGCTACTGGGTCGTCCTCCCATGCCCGCCCTGGGCCGGTGCGTGGATCGGGCACGCTCCTCATGGCGCGTGAGCTGCTGCGCTACTGCCCTGCCCCCAAACGCTACGACGACTGGCTCGAACGCATCGTAGAGCTCGTCAGCGCAGCCGGCGACGCTTCGGTGTTCACCTACTCGTTCCGGCCCCAACCTTCCCTGGCAGGCGATGAAGCTCATGACGTGCCACCTCCTCCTCCCCAGCACGACGTCGACCCCGAGCCCAGGCGTGAAGCACGCCCGCGCGACCAGCCGCGCGAGCCCCCGGCGAGGGCGAGAGATGAAGTGAGCTGCCAGGTGGTGCCCCGGCCGCGCGCAGATGCGCGTGCGCTCCCAGCACCGGCGCGCCAGCGACGTGACCGGGCGCCCCTGGAGGCAGCTATGCAAGAACATCAAGACCAGGTTCCTCCCGAGCGCGCACCGCCCGTGGGCCCGGTGGGTTGCCGTGCCATCGCCCTGGAGCTCCATCCGGCCGTGTGGCCCTGCAAGTTCAAGCCTGACCTGCCTCCTCGCTACGACGGCACCCCAGACCCCGCCGAGTTCTTACAGCTCTACTCGCTGAGCATCCAGGCGGCCGGCGGGGATGACAAGGTCATGGCAACCTGGTTCCCCATGGCGCTCAAGGGTTGTGCGCTCTCCTATCTCCTCAACCTCCCGGAGGGGTCAATCACCTCCTGGGAAGACCTGCGTGAGCGCTTCGTCGCCAACTTCCAGGGCACCCGCGACCGCGCGCTTGGAGTGAGTGACCTCCATCACGTGAAGCAACAACCTGACGAGACCCTGCACAAGTTCATACAGCGCTTCATGACTACCCGCCTCAAGATCCCAAGAGCGTCAGATGAGGCCATCATCTCGGCGTTCACCGACGGCGTCAGGGACCTCAGGATGAGGGAGGAGCTGGCTATCCATGACGAGCTGAGCTCGGCCTTGGAGATGTTCAACTTGGCGAACAAATGCGCGAAGGCCGAAGAGGGCCGCCTCTCCCTCCGCGAGCTTCTGGAGGCAGAACCCGAAGACAAGAAGACCAAGGCCAAGGAGCCAAAGCGCAAGGCCCCCGCGGTGCTGGCGGCTGAGCCCGAGGCAAAGCGCGGCCGGGACGAGGAACCTCTCATGGGAGGCTGACCATTCTGCATCTTCCATGGCACAAACAGCCACAACACCATCGACTGTCAGGAGCTCAGGGTGGTCCATGACGAGCATTTCGGCCGGCGCCCTGGGCGCGGCGACCGAGGCTATGGACGTGGTGGAGGCCACGGCAGAGGCCGCTGGGACAATCGAGACCCGCGTTAGGAGTGGCAAGACCAGCCTCAGGAGGACCGCTGGCGCGATCAAGCTCGGGAGGACCGCTGGCGCGATGAACCTCCTGAGGGGTCGCGTCGAGGCCAGCCTCGTGAGGTCCGCCCTCACGAGGCCGGCCTTCCCCCGCTGCCGCCGCCACCCAGAAGGAAGGAAGAGGACAGGCAGAACGACAGGGCAGGGGGCTTCCAGGAGGTCAGGGCAATAGCTTGCATCCTGGGTGGTTCCCAAGCCCCGTCATCAAACCACGTCTTCAAGCAGTTTTCGCGGGAGGTGAACGCGGCTCTTCCAAAGTTGGAGGCCACGCGCCCCCTCAAGTGGTCCCAGTGCACCATCACCTTCGACTCCAAGGATCAACTCAGATGTTCAGCTATGGCGGGCGCACTCCCCATGCTGTGCACGCCTACCATCAGCAACGTCCTCGTCACCAAGACCCTCATCGACAGCGGCGCCGGACTAAATGTCCTCTCCATCAAGACGTTCGAGACGCTCCAAGTGCCTTATGACCAACTCATGCCAACCAAGCCTTTCTCAGGAGTCACTGACGGCTCCACCGTCCCCATCGGGCAAGTGCGCCTGCCCGTCACCTTCGGCGGGCGCAACAATTACCACACCGAGATCATCGTCTTTGACGTCGCCCACATCCACCTCCCGTACAACGCGATCCTTGGGTACCCAGCCCTCGCCAAGTTCATGGCGGTGACCCACCACGGCTACAACGTCCTCAATATGCCGGGGAGTGGCGGCGTCATCACTATCGCCTGCGATGAGAAGGACGCCGTCTGCTCCCTCGAGCGCGCCTACCGTGCCGCGGTGGCCGAGCACTCGGAAGATGAAGGAGGTGTCCTGCCCCGCGAGGACATCCCCAAGAAGAAGAAGAAGCTCCTTTCCAAGGGACGCCAGGGGGCTGACAACCCTAAGGACGGCGCCTCAGGACCCGCGCTAGGGGCTCAGTCCTCTTCCTCCCTCGCATAGGAAGGCGCGCCCGGCGCCTCCCTTGGGCCGGGCTTGGGGGCTTCCACCCGGAGGACTACCGACCTGACCAGTGAGACAAGGGAGGCGCTCGGGCACAACTTGGGGGCGTGTGTCGGCACACACCCATCCAATCAGAGAGCACGGCGCGGGGCGCCGAGTTCGCGGGAGTTCGTCACCAGAGCAATCGAGGAGCTTCAGGAAGCACAAGCTGCGCGAGGAGGGTGCGGCCCTGCACCACCCAATGCCGTCGCCGTCATCGACCCGAGCGGCGCGCCGCGCATTTGGGTCAACGTACCCAGCATCAACAGGGCCGCATCACCGGACGTCTTTTGGCCGATGCACATCAGTCACGGCAGGGCCTACCCACGCAACTACGTCTGCATGCCCTTCGGGCTGGCGAACGCGGCCAACACGTTCCAGCGCCTTGCCCGGGCCATGTTCGCGCCATACCAGGCTAGGCACCATGAGAAGTTGGAGGAGGTGCCGGGCCCGAGCGGGTGCCCCAAGCATCCTGAGGCGACAGGCTCGTGAAGGCCAAGCTTGACGGGCTCTCGCGGAGGCACAAGGCCATGCTCCTACGACTACCTTCATGCTTCAGCGGCATCGCCGCCAGGTGATCCTTTTGGCCCATACCAGGTAACTTTTTGGTTTGCTCAGTCTGAGGGCGCCCATCGGGCCGCATTATCCTCAGGCGGCTCGAACTTATCCCGGCCACGTCTTTCCCGCATGAATTGGACCTCTGCATGCTTTCGATCTATTTCCCTAAGTATTCCAACCTGCATGCTCGGTGCTTCGCTGCCATAAATGTCGCTGCGCCCTAATGAGCCTGCCCTCGACCGCCTCATGATTAAGGGCTGGCACAACGTCTGTGCTCGGGTCCGTCCCTGTAGCGTCGACAAATCCAAGTGGTCGAGCTCTGTCTCGCGGGCTAGCCCCGTGTACGTCACCTCGCATGGCCCTCGGTGCTTCGCCCTCGAGTGAGATAATCGGGAGTGGGTGAGTCAGGGCGCGCGGCATGGTTCCGGTCGGCCTTTCGCCGCCATAGGAACCCCGCGCCGGGTGTTTCCTCCTCGGAGTTGTCGCATGAGAAGACTGGGCACGGTGTCTGTGCTCGGGTCCGTCCCTGCAGCGTCGATAAATCCAATGGCTGAGCTTTGTCTGGCGGGCCGGCCCCGTTCACGTCACCTCCTGGGGTCATTGGTGTTTGGCCTTCTCATGTGATGGACCATGGAAATCCATTCGGCGCAGGTTTCTCAAAATGTACAGGACTTGAAGCGGCGATTCCCACCGGAAGATTCAGGCGCAACCCGCCTTTGAGGTAGGGCCTCGTGGGGCCTGAGCTGCCTCACGACGCCCAGATACACCTCCCAGTTCTACCGTGCAGGCCACGCGTACGAACTTAATGGGCTGTACATGCCCGGGGGGCTCAGGAGCCATGGCCCCCCCATTCCCACGCCCAAGTGGAAGCCCCATGCTTCGTGCTGGCGGACGACACGGCCCTCCAATGGCTATGCCCACGCAACGTGGAAGCCCTATGCTCCGTGCTGGGGATAAACAACTGAGGGCGCCTTAGCGGGTGCATTCAATCTCAGGATGACCCCTCGCGGCTCCATCTCGCAGCATTCCCCCGGGATGCACGCGTGAGGGGGCTGCGTGGGGCTACGCTCAGGCCAGGCCTGGCGCATGCCACCTCACCAGGTCCCTGGCACCTGGTCTTCACGCGTCCTTCTCGGACGAAAACAGGCGAGGAAAGGTATGGGAGCCGCTCGTACGTCAAGGGGGACTCCTGAGCATCGCGACTCAGGGGCCTCACTGGTCTCGTAGCCCCTCGCCCCTTGGCATCGTCCTGGTGATCCGGACGCCCCAACGGCGGTCGAGGTATGCGCGGGACCGGGCCCTGCCGACGCAGAGCTCAAGGCGCTCCAAATCCCCAAGTCAACCCCGTCTTCGCCGCGTTCCCTTCATGAGGGCTGCTGGTACGTCAAGGGGGACCCCTGAGCATCGCGACTCAGGGGCCTCACTGGTATCGTAGCCCCTCGCCCCTTGGCATCGTCCTGGTGATCCGGACGACCCAACGGCGGTCAAGGTATGCGCGGGACCGGGCCCTGCCGACGCAGAGCGCTACAGCAAGCAGGAAGGAAACGAAGCGAGGAAATAGAATTACATAGCTTAGCAGTCATTGCAAACATTAAGATGTCTCCGAAAAAGCAAACAAGTCTAACGCCTCCACGAGGCACGATAAACATTACAGGAGAAGACCCGGGAAGAGGAACTAGGAGGAGCTGGCGCCACCGCTCGCACCGGCCACGGGGAGCTCGTCGTCGACATCACTGCCGCTGTCATCATCGTCGCCAATCCCTGCCGTCGCAGGAGGAGGCGAGGGAACAGTGACACAGGCGAACTTCTTCATCAGCGCCCCCACGGCACCCTCCACGGCTGCCGCTGTGATGGTGCGAACCCCAGGATCAACCGGGCGGATCACGGAGACGAAGTCGAAACTCGGCTCACGAAGGTAGAGGTGGCTGAAGACGCGCATCGCAGCCGCGGAGAAGAGGTCGCGGCACTCGCTCTCCAAGACGTTCTCCACCCTAGCGACGGCACCCTCAAGCACTTCGATGAGCTTTGAAGAGAGCCCAGCGAAGCCGCCCTCGGGAGCCACCAGAGGCTCTGTGAATCCCCCTCGGCAGATGGACTGCAGCGCCTGGTGGAGCCTGAGCTCGACAGAGGGGAGGACGTCGAGCTCCGCAACCCTCCACTCCTTGGCCGCGACAAGGGTCTTCTCCCAGGAGGCAAGCCGGGCCTTCTCCATAGCCGCTTCCTCCTTCAACCTGTCCTGCCGCTCGCGTTCAGCGGCCAGATCGGCCGCCGCCTTGGACAGCGCGGAGTCAGGTTCGGCAAGCTTGGCCTCACAGGTCTTGAGGTCCTCCTCCCGCTGGCGAAGCCTCTCCGCGAGTGCGGACCTCTACTCCTGAAGAGACTTCAGGTGGGCCTCCGCCTCGTCGCAGCGCTTCATGGCAGATGCTGCATCGGCCAGCGTCGCGTCCCGGGCTGCCTTGGCCGACGCGGCCTCCTCCTTGCTCTCAGCCACGGTGGCCTCAGCTCAGCTCCAGACCGCCACGGCTGAAGCGTCAGATTGAAGCCACCCAGAAAGAAGACCCAGGCGCTCCCTTGCGAGGCGATCGCCGACGCCACCGAGGGCGTCTCGGACCTGATCCAAGACGGAGTAGGCCCCGACCAGGGCACCCGACTCAGCTGGAGGAACACGAGCTGGTGACGCTAAGGCACGGCCTGGAGGTGGCGCCCGCGCGGCGGCAGGAGCTGCCTCCGGAGACACAAGGGTGTGGGGAGCGGAAGACACTGGTGGATGCGCCGCTACCGCACGCAAGGCAGGGGTGGATGGCCCTGCACCCAGTTGGCCCTCGGGGGCTGGCCCGTCGGGCATTGGTGCGAACGCGCCCCCAATGATGGACGCGGCCACTCCAGCGGGCATCGGGGGCTCCGCGGCCATGGCAAGGAGGGTCGCCCCGCGAGCCCCCTCGCCCGCGACATCCAGCGCCTCATCCGGCATCGGCAAGGCACCAGGAACGGGCATCACGTCAGAAGGCGCCCTCGGTTTGATGCCGGCCTTCTTCTTCTTCGCCTTCGGCAAGGGGGGCGCCCCTGATTTCCAAGCAAAGGAGGGATCATCAGCATATAAGCCACCGGAAGATGGCCAGAAACCAAGCGAAGTTACTTACTCCTCGACGTCGACCCACTTCCTTCTTCTTTCCACCTCGGCGAGTGCGGGGATGCCCCCTTCCTTCTCCGGGGAAGCGCCTCCATGGGAAGAAGTGGTGGACCGCTCGAAGGGGACACGGCCGGCAAGGTCATGCCAGCCCTGGACGCGGCCGCCTCGCCCACAAGCTACGGCTCGGGCAGGGGTGAGGCGGGCGCTTCGGCCACCTTGCCGGCGCGAGCTGGGGGCTCCGGAGGAGGCCCAGCCTCGCGCTTCCTCGGGGTCACCCGGCAGGCGGATCGTGCGGCCCGAGGTGTGGGGCCCGGCCCCCTGAGGATCCTGGTAAGTCGCGGAGGACTTGCAGCAGGGGGCTCGCCGGCGTCGTCATGATCGAAGCTGCGGAAAAGTGCACTCCGCGATGGAGGAGACACTTCCTCCAGGTCGTCATCCGCCGTCTCCTCCGAGTCCTCTTCATCTGCGGTGTCGTCGGAAGACACCGCCACAGGGGCGCCGGGGCTTTCGGCCGGAGAGAGCCCCAGCTCGTCGAAGCTGGGCATCCCGGCGATCAGGTCAGCCTTGTCGTCGCGGCAGTACAGCGGGGCGTAGGCCTCAGGAAGGTCCCCGGGGTCACCGTTGAGCAGGGTCGCCATAACCCTGTTCAACTCCTCGGGGGTCAGGAGCGCAGAACGGAGCCTCATGTCGTCACCACCACCTTGGTAGTCCCACACGGGCCTCGAGTGGGACTGGAGGGGCGCCAGGCGTTGCACCAGGAACTCCTTCACTATCATTCCCCCAGTCAACTTCCTGGTGCTGATGTCTCGAAGGACCCGCTCCAAAACGGGCTTGGCCCGGGGGTCGGAGAGCTTCGCGGAGCTCCACGCCGGGATCTTCTCCGGCAGCCCCTTTGGGAGCTCCAGGCGAGGGTTGCTGCCCTTGAGATCCAAGAAGACCCAGCGGTTCCTAAAGTTCTCCACCTTCTTCCCGGCCTTGAAGAGCATGTTCCTGCTCTGGACCGTGACGAAGGAGACGCATGCCGACCGCTGGGCGCCGTCATGAAGCCGAAAGCTGAAGAAATGGCGGAACAGGGCCACCGAAGGCTTCACACCCACGAAGGCCTCGCAGTAGAAGGCGAACACGGATAGAAGCAGGATGGAGTTGGGTTGAAGATGGAGGGCCTGGATCCCGTATTGCTCGAGGATGCCGGTGAAGAGCGAGGAGAAGGGTGGCACGAGCCCGGAAAAGACGCTGTGGAGGAAGAAGGGGTAGGCCGACTTGGCCAGGCGATGCCTCTAAGCAGAGCCGCACCATATCAAGGTCCGCCCCGCTCATTGGTGTCGTCCGCCGTCGATGGAAGCACCGGGGCGAGGTCCCCGTCCTTGGCTATGGTGGACTCCGAGAGTGCTGACGAGATGGGAGCGGAAGCCGAGCTCTGGGCTTCAGATTTTGACTTGCTGGCGGGAGCCATCGGGAAGCCTTTGGGGCCGAGGAAGCAAGATGGAGGACGGAGCGGTGCTGAGATCTGGAGAGGTTCCTACAAAGGATGGAGATCTGGAAAGGAGAGCAGGAGTGCAGAAGAGGAAAGCAATAATGGCTCAACGCTGGATGTCAGGCTTTTGTCGGTTCGGACGGCTGCCGAGGAGACACGGGAGCGGGGACGCCCGCGCCCAACCAAGCGCCGCACGCCAAACCTGGCCCGCATACAATGAGGGCCCGCGGCGCTCCGAGCCACCTCCTTCGGTTTCCCCTCGGAGCCAGCTCGAGCGCGCCTTGGGCCCGAGGGCTACTGTCGGCGTTCTGGATGCCAGGGTACCCAGACTTGCCTGCCTGTGGCCCAGGGCGTGGCCCACTTGACAGCCCATACGGCCCTGCGCGGCTTCACTCAAAGCAAGGCACTCGCGAGGCCCCGAGCTTGCGAGGGAGACCCGCAAGGGATTAGGCCTCCCCAGGCCTCCTCCCGAGTGGCGGAGATCTCTATGCAACGCCAGGCCTCTGGAGGTCAAGGCTGACACCAGCCGGGCCACGCGGGCGCCAGCACGCCAGAGGGGACAGTTTCCTCTTTGGTGCAAAGGAGACAAGGACAAGCGCAGGTTCCCGAAGCGTCCCACCAAAAGTTTCCATTCCGGTGCAACGAGACCGGGCCAGCGGGCGCGGCAGGACGGATGTCACCAGGGAGCCCACCTCCGCGTCACCACCACCTACTTTGCAGGCAAAGACCACCTTTCGTCAGGATAAGATGTACCTCATGTCCCCTTTCAAATTTGGCCGTTGTGGGATCCCTTCACGCCATTGAGATAAGGGAAGAGGACCCGGGGCCGCTATAAATAGAGGCTAGGCTGCTCTGTAGAGGGGGACGAGACAACCACCCCGCAAACACACCCGCGAGGCAACTCTCCACTATACTAGTTCATCCAAAAACCTCCTCTTGAGGCAATCCACCAAAGGCAGGAGTAGGGTTTTACGCTTCGCAGCGGCCCGAACCTGGGTAAACTCTCGTGTGCTATCTTCTTCCTCGCCATCGAGCGGGGCCATCATGTTGTGGGCTAGGTGGGGGCAAAGCTGTTGGGGATCTTCGCGCACGCCCCTGGTTTCGAACTTCCTAGGGTTTTGCGGAGCCCGAAATCCAACAGATACAATCCATAGCATAATCAAAACAAGCAACTATGCAAACAAAAACAGTCTGTAGCAATTTGTAAAGAACCTGTACTTATCTAACTCTAAAAATTCTGAACAATTAGGACAACCTCGAAATTTGTATAGAAATACTGTGTAAAAAATTTAGATCATTATCACGCTCCAGTAAAAAAATGAAAATTCCTGTACTGCAGTTAAAAGTTTCTGTTTTGTTTCAGCATCGATTCTACTCATCTTGTGAGTCATCCCAAAGGCTTTACTTGGCACAAACACTAATTTAAACACAAAAACATAATCAATAAGGAGGAAATAATCGTGTTATTTAAAAAAGAAAGTTTATAGCAAAAATTTAAAGATAACTATTGGGTTGCCTCCCAACAAGCGCTATTGTTTTTTGCCCCTAGCTAGGCATGATGCATAGTTTCAAGTATTGTCATCTTTGACACTCCACCCATAAGTAGCTCTCGTGATTGATTCATAATGTGGTTTAATTCTATTTCTAGGTAAGTGTTCCATCCCTTTCTTTAATGGGAATTGGAACCTTATGTTTCCCTCTTTCATGTCAATAATTGCACCTATAGTTCGAAGGAACGGTCTTCCAAGTATTATGGGACAAGAAGGATTGCAATCAGTATCAAGCACATTGAAAGCTTTAGGCACATAATTTTTATTTGCAATAATAATCACATCATTAATTCTACCTAGAGGTTTCTTAATGGTAGAATCCGCAAGATGGAAGTTAACGAAACAATCTTCAATATTAGTGAGACCAAGCACATCACAAAGAGTTTTAGGAATAGTTGAAACACTAGTACCAAGGTCACACATGGCATTGCATTCATATTTATTAATATTTATATTGATAGTAGGTTCCCACTCATCATGCAATTTTCTAGGAATAGAAACTTCAAGCTCAAGTTTCTCACCATAAGCTTTTATCATAGCTTCTACTATATGTTCAGTAAAAGCTTTGTTTTGTTCATAAGCATTGGGTGAGCTAATAACGGATTGCAACAAGGAAATACATTCTACTAAAGAGCAATTATCATGATTAAAGTGCTTGTAATCCAAAATAGTGGGCACATCACTAGTTAAAGTTTTGACCACTCCAAACCCACGTCTTTCAGTTTTAGGATCAAAATCATCACCCTCCAAGCAAACGGGACGCTTCTCAAATAGAGTTGACTCATCTCTAGTCCCTTTATCATTTATATTTAGAGAAGTAAATAAAGATTCAATAGGAGAAGTACCAATCATTTTAAGATCTTCATCATGATTTCGGTAAAAACCGGGTGGAAGAGGTTTTTCTAAGAATTCCCGCTTAGCTCTCAACTTAGCGGTCCTCTCCTTACTTTCATTAATAGATATTTGGATAGATTTAATAGCCTCTTTAAAATCTTGCTTGGGTGCAAAGCTTTATTTTTAAGCGTTTCCACATCAAAAGCAATTATATCCATGTTTTTAGCCAAAGTATCAACTACATGCAATTTTTCTTCTACCATAGTGTTTAAAACCTTTTGAAAATTAATAAATTCTTTAATTGTGTTCTCTAGATTAAAGGGAATTCTATTATAAGTTTTAGAATAATTTCCATAAGAATTACCATAATAATTTCCATAGTTGTTAGAGGAATTACCGGGATACGGTCTAGAATTAAAGTTTCCTCTATAAGCATTGTTATTGAAATTATTTCGTGAGACAAAGTTCACATCAATAGCATCATTGTTTTGCTCAATCAAAGTAGACAATGGCATATCATTGGGATCAACATGAGCATTTTTACTAGCAACCATATTCATAAGAGCATCCACTTTTTCACTCAAAGTAGCGATTTCTTCAACAGAATTTACCTTCTTACCGGTTGGAGCCCTTTCGTTATGCCATTGAGAATAATTTTCCATGATGTTGTCCAGAAGTTTTGTGGCCTCTCCTAAGGTCACATCCATAAAGGTACCACCTGCAGCAGAATCTAGAAGATTTCTAGACACAAAGTTTAGTCTAGCATAGAAGTTTTGGATAATAATCCACAAATTTAAGCCATGAGGTGTACAATTTCTTATCATCAATTCCTTTCTCTCCAAAGCTTGTGCAACATGCTCTTGATCTTGTTGTTTAAAATTCATTATTTGATTTCTAAGGGAGATGATCTTAGCAGGAGGAAAATACTTGGCAATAAAAGCATCTTTACACTTATCCCATGTTCCAATACTATTACGAGGTAAAGACGAAAACCAAGTCTTAGCTTTATCTCTTAGTGAAAAAGGAAATAATTTTAATTTCACAATATCATTATCCATATCCTTTTTCTTTTGCATATCACATAATTCAACACAGGTATTAAGATGTGATGTGGGATCCTCATTAGGACTTCCCGAAAATTGATCCTTGTTGGAGATATGCCCTAGAGGCAATCATGTGATGATTTCGTTTCCTATGTATTCATGAGTATTTTGTGTTGTCCTTGAACATCATCAGTGATATGTATCAATAAGTATGTGACTTATTTGTGAGACTATATATAGTATGATGATTGTTCTAATAGTCCCTAGTTGTTAAGGTTATGCGGACACATATCCTTTACTAGTATACGATTCAGTTGATCACTACGATTCACAAGTCATGTGCATAGAGATGCTAAACTGATAGTATGGACTAGGGGATTGAGATCACCGAGTCAGACAGACCCACTTTGAGACACAACGAGATAATGTCATCTGTTAGTCTCAAGTACAATGTATATGCCATGTCCTAGACCTGAGGTCATCACATGTTCTCGGGATGAGGATCAACTTACTTAGCGTCTATCAAACGCTACTCCGTAACTGGTAGTTATAAAGGTAGCTTTCGGGTGAGTCGTGAGACATGCCGCGAGACATGGTTAACCAAGATGGGATTTGCCCCTCCGTGAGGAGAGATATTCTCTGGGCCCTCTCGTGTGATCAGATTCAGAAAGCATGGCCATGCGACATGGGTTAAGTGTTAACCCAGTTCGGGAATCTGCATCACGGTTTTGAGAAGAGATGTCGAGCTACCACAAGGGTGACAAGTACTTGCCTTGAGCTCTACAACCTATATCATGAGGCAAAAGGAATGTTGTATATGACACATTGTCGAGGTTCATCTAACGACTTTGCGCACACATGGGAGTTGGCACGTTCTGCTAGGAGGCGCTACCAACTATCGACTCAGGTCGTGTCCATGTGTACGTGAACCTATAGGTCCACACACTTAAGGGATTGCAGCCCATTCGGATTGGATCCGAATGGAAAATGGGACTAGACTCGTCGTGGGCTTCAAGTGTTGAGCCCACCTCGGAGGTCTATATAAAGGGGAGTGGGCGCACCTTTCAGGGTTGATCTTTGTCCTCCCGTCGTCGGCCACCGCCACTCCCCACGCCACCATGCCGTGCGATCGGACCTAGCAGTCCGCCGCCCGACGCTGCCCCCGTACATGTGGATACCTTGGAGGCATCGCATCTGCGGTGCTTGGATGAACCGTTCGAGGGATCAGCGACGAACCGTTCGAGGGATCCGCGAGGAGCTGTTCGTGGGAGATCACTGCTCATGGGAGATTGGCTACAGGAGGAGGAGACGAATCGGCTGATCGACTACACGCATCACCAACTCTACTTCTGCTATGGTGACTGCGCATCGAGTCGTAAACCCAATCCCATGATCTATTTCCAGCATCATGTTCTTGGGCGCGCGGTAGAAATTTTTTATTTGGCGCTAGCGTAGCGTACCACTTGTTCCAACAGTGGTATCAGAGCCTCCGTTGTGTGGTGATAGATTCGGTGATATGCATGTGAGATATTTAGATCGGTTCAGGTGCGGGTCGATGAGATCGGCCGTGCACGTCGGTGTTGACGGTTGGTTTCGTGATCTTGCTTCCGTGATCGTGATGCAGAGGTCGTGACACGAATTACCCCTACCGGTCGGTTACTGCCATCGGGGTAGACAGTGGAACTTAAATCCAGATGCAGCATGCGAAGATCAATGAGATTGATCGAACTGGAGCAAAGATCGACACCGTTCAAATGTGATTTCCGCAGTGCTGAAATGTGTTGGAGGAGTCACAGTAAAACGGGCATAACTTTTGCATACGAACTCCGTTTTCGCTCCACGACCTGTCAAACTAAACAACACGAAAAGATGCATTTGAACTTCAATTGCGTCGCCGTTTTCGGCGATATTTTCAAGGTCAAAATCCTCTTGGGAAATAGAGTTTCGAACAGTTTTATTTTCGACGGTAGAACGTCTGAGTTGTTTTTGTAGGGAATGCTTGTGATTTGGTATAGCCCATGAATGTTGCTTGTAAATTATTAAATCATGACTTGCGTGTCATGAGTGCGGCAACCGGCTGGAGCCATATGGTTGTCCCATTATTGTATTAATGACCTGTGTGTCAACATGAGATGCCTTGTAATGTAATTTACTCATAGCTATTAGTTTGTAATAGCATAGTATCTTAAGTAACACTTGGCGGTTGACACCATGTGTGGAGATGGAGATCGCCACAAGGGCAACCATGCATGGAGATGGAGATCGCCATGGGCATGCAGCGCACGTGGAGATGGAGATCACCATGCGTTGATGAAAGGGGCTATACCATATCACACATATATATACTGCATGTGAAAGTTTATCCCTTTTATGCGCCCTTCTTTTGCATGATAGATGTTTTAAGTAGGGTGATCCCTCAAACAATGTCAAGTAAAATTGCCTCCCCAATTGCTGCACCATCACATGTTAAGTATTTTTAGTGGTGGGCCTATAAAATTAGGGTGCTGCTAATTCTCCTTAACGTGGTGTGTTTGTGTCGGACACTTACAAGCGAAGCATTGGTTAACTTGTCGTGGCTATCAAAACAATTTTGGGCCTCGAGGCATAAGAGTTGGCATGGCATGAGATGTCCCCAACAAACAAGAGTCGTATAGAGATATGATTGGCAAGTGTTGCTTACCGAGTGATCTAGTCTTCTAGTGGTGATGCAAAAGCTCACTATGACATGTGGATCTTGGATCTTGAATCGCTAAGAATCAACGGAGGGATATTGATTTTAGTGGGAGTAATGTTCTTATTAAAATGTTTATTTTGAATTACTCTTTATGAATACATGTCTTAGTGTTTTGCATATTTCTGTTGTAGATCAATGGCACCACCTGCTCAACCCAGTTTTTTGTTGAAATCAATCCTAGAAAAGGATAAACTGAATGGAACAAACTTTACCACCTGGTATGGAAATCTAAGAATTGTTCTTAGGCATGATAAAAAGGAACATTTTCTAGAGGAACCCCTTCCAGAGGAACCTGCCGAGAATGCTAATGCCACGGCCAGGAATGCCCACCAGAACCTCGTTGATGAGTCAAACGTGATCAGTTGTCCCATGCTGGCTTCTATGGAGCCCGATCTGCAGCAGCATTTCGAAAACATTGAGGCTTTCGATATGATTGAGAACCTCAAGAGCATGTTTCAGATGGAGGCAAGGACCGAAAGGTTCAATGTCTGGCGATCCTTGATGGATTGTAAGCTCAAAGAGGGTGATCCACTGAGCTCGCATGTGATCTAGATGATTGGATACATGCAAGCTTTGGATCGGTTAGGCTTCCCACTTGGGGACGAATTGTCCACGGATACAATTCTGGCTTCTCTTCCAATTAGCTATGGGGCGTTCATCTCGAACTTCCATATGCACGGCATGGAAAAGAAGCTCACTGAATTGCATGCGATGCTAAAAGTGGCAGAGCAGGATATCAAGAAAGGCACGTATCAAGTGTTGATGGTGCAGAACACGGCAAAGTTCAAGAAGAGCTGGTCCAAGAAAAAGACTAAGGCAAAGGGCAAGGAGGCAACTCCTACTGTCGCCGCCGTGCCCAAGTCCGGACCAAACACGGGGACCGTTTGCTTTCAGTGCAAGGAAACCGGTCACTGAAAGAAGAATTGCAGAAAGTGGCTTGCCCAGATAGGCAAGAAGACTGGAAGTGTGACTTCTTCTTCAGGTACACTTGTTGTATATGTTATAGACATTTCTCTTGCTGATATTTCTAGTAGCTCTTGGGTATATGATACCGGATCGGTAGTTCACATATGCAATTCGATGCAGGGGCTAAGAAAGACTAGGAATGTTGCAATAGGAGAAGTTGACATACGCGTCGGGAATTAAGCAAGAGTTGCTGCATTAGCCGTCGGCATCATGCAACTTAATTTACCTTCAGGATTTGTAATGGAACTTGATAATTGTTATTATGTTCCTCCATTAAGTCGAAACATTATTTCGGCCTCATGTTTGATGAGGCAAGGTTATGAATTCAGTATTAAGGACAATGGTTGTTCTATTTACTTGAATAAAATGTTTTATGGCTTTGCGCCTGTTGTGAATGGATTATTTATATTAGATCTTGAAGGTTAATCGGTCTATACCATAAATGTCAAGAGGCATAAGCCTAACGAGATAAATCTGACTTACATCTGGCATTGTCGACTAGGACACATTAGTCAAAAGCGCAGATGATGGAATTCTGACTTCATTTGATTTTGAATCATTTGAGACATGTGAGTCCTGCCTACTCGGCAAGATGACTAAGACTCCTTTTGCAAGGAGTTGTGAGAGGGCGTCTGAGCTATTGGAACTTATACATAGTGATATATGTGGACCAATGAGCAGGACAACTAGAGGTGGTTTCCAATACTTCGTGACTTTTACCGACAACTTTAGTAGATATGGATATGTGTACTTGATGAGGCACAAGTCAGAAACTTTTGAAAAGTTCAAGGAGTTTCAGAATGAAATGGAAAATCAACTCAGCAAGACAATCAAGCTTCTACGATCTTATCGTGGGGGTGAGTATATGAGCCAGGAGTTTGATGATCATCTGAAGAACCATGGAATAGTTCCACAACTTACTCCTCTAGGTACGCCATAGAGAAATGGTGTGTCCAAATGGAGGAATCGGACTCTGTTAGACATGGTCCGATCGATGACGAGTCAGTCGGATTTACCCTTATCATTTTGGGGAGACGCTCTAGAAACCGTAGCTTTCACACTAAATAGGGTACCATCAAAGTCCGTAGATAAGACACCATATGAGATATGGACTGCAAAGAGTCATAGCTTGTCTTTTCTAAAGATTTGGGGTTGTGAAGCATATGTCAAGCGACTCCAGTCGGACAAGCTCACACCCAAGTTGGACAAGTGCATATTCGTAGGATATCCTAGGGAAACCTTGGGATATTACTTCTACAACCGTGAAGAGGGCAAAGTGTTTGTCGCTCGATATGGAGTTTTCCTTGAGAAAGAGTTTCTCAATCAGAAGGCTAGTGGGAGGTCGGTCCGACTCGAAGAAATTCAAGAGCCACACGGGGACGTTCCGACAGGTGATTCAATCACGCCGGAGTTAGTCAGGGAACCCGTCGTGGAATCGGCGCTGGTTCCACGTAGGTCAGAAAGGTTGCGCAATATGCACGACTGCAATGTGTTGTTCTTGGAGAACAACGAACCGACCACGTATGCGGAAGCGATGGTGAGCCCTGATTCCGAGTTATGGCTTGAGGCCATGAGATCCGAATTAAAGTCCATGGATGACAATCAAGTTTGGAACTTGGTTGATCCGCCAGATGGCGTTCGAGCCATTGAGTGCAAATGGATCTTTAAGAAGAAAACTGATATGGATGGAAATGTTACAGTCCATAAGGCTCGACTTGTCACTAAAGGTTATCGACAAGTTCAAGGAGTTGACTACAGTGAGACTTATTCACCGGTAGCGATGCCTAAATCAATTCAGATCATTCTTGCTATAGCTGCATATTTCGACTATGAGATATGGCAGATGGATGTCAAAACGGCTTTCCTTAATGGAAATTTTACCGAGGACGTGTATATGACACAACCCAAGGGTTTTGTCAATCCAAAGAATGCTGACATGGTATGCAAGCTTCAGAGATCCATTTATGGACTGAGGCAAGCATCTCGGAATTGGAACATTCGTTTTAATGAAGCGGTCAAAGAGTTTGGCTTCATCAAGAACGACTATGATCACTGTGTATTCAAGAAGGTCAGTGGGAGCTCATTTGCATTTCTGATCCTGTATGTGGATGACATATTGTTGATTGGAAATGATGTTCAAATGCTTGAATCTGTCAAGTACTCATTGAAAAATAGTTTTTCGATGAAATATTTGGGAGAAGCAGCTTATATTCTGGGAATCAAGATCTATAGAGATAGATCGAGAAGGCTTATTGGATTAAGCCAAAGTAGGTATATAGACAAGGTGTTGAAGCGGTTCAACATGCAAGATGCCAAGAAAGGGTTCTTGCCCATGTCACATGGCATTAGTCTTAGCAAGACTCAGAGTCGTTCGACTCCTGATGAGCGAAGACGCATGGATGGGATTCCGTATGCTTCGGCTGTCGGGTCCATCATGTATGCTATGGTATGTACTCGTCCGGATGTTAGCGTTGCTCTAAGCGTAGTAGGCAGATACCAGGCTAATCCAGGTGAGAGTCACTGGACACCGGTAAAGAATATCCTTAAATACTTGAGAAGGACAAAGGATATGTTCCTGGTTTATGGAGGTGAGGATGAGCTCATTGTAAAGAGTTACACTGATGCTAGTATCCAAACCGATAGGGATGATAGTCGATCGCAATATGGGTTTGTGTTCATTCTGAACGGAGGAGCAGTGAGCTGGAGGAGTGCCAAGCAAGATACAGCAGCTGATTCTACAACAGAGGTTGAGTACATTGCGGCTTCTGAAGCTGCAAAAGAAGGTGTTTGGGTGAAGAATTTTATTTCTGATCTTGGAGTGGTTCAGGACTCGTCCAATCCGTTGGACCTCTATTGTGATAATAGTGGTGCTATTTCACAAGTCAAGGAACCACAGAACCATCATAAAACCCAACACATACTCAGGCATTTTAACCTCATTCACGACATTGTCGAGAGAGGCGATGTAAACATATGCAAGTTACACACGGATGCAAATGTTGCTGATCCATTTACGAAGCCTCTCCCGCAGTCGAAGCATGAGATGTAGATGAGGTCCATGGGCATACGATGCCTAGATGATTTACTCTAGTGCAAGTGGGAGACTGTTGGAGATATGCCCTAGAGGCAATCATGTGATGATTTCATTTCCTATGTATTCATGAGTATTTTGTATTGTCCTTGAACATCATCAGTGATATGTATCAATAAGTATGTGACTTATTTGTGAGACTATATATAGTATGATGATTGTTCTAATAGTCCCTAGTTGTTAAGGTTATGCAGACACATATCCTTTACTAGTATATGATTCAGTTGATGACTACGTTTCACAAGTCATGTGCATAGAGATGCTAAACTGATAGTATGGACTCGGGGATTGAGATCACCGAGTCAGACAGACCCACTTTGAGACACAGCGAGATAATGTCATCTGTTAGTCTAAAGTACAATGTATATGCCATGTCCTAGACCTGAGGTCATCGCATGTTCTCGGGATGAGGATCGACTTACTTAGCGTCTATCAAACGCTACTCCGTAACTGGGTAGTTATAAGGGTAGCTTTCGGGTGAGTCGTGAGACATGCCGCGAGACATGGTTAACCAAGATGGGATTTGCCCCTCCGAGAGGAGAGATATTCTCTGGTCCCTCTCATGTGATCAGATTCAGAAAGCATGGCCATGCGTCACGGGTTAAGTGTTAACCCAGTTCAGGAATCTGCATCACGGTTTTGAGAAGAGATGTCGAGCTACCACAAGGGTGACAAGTACTCGCCCTGAGCTCTACAACCTATATCATGAGGCAAAAGGAATGTCGTATATGACACATTGTCGAGGTTCATCTAACGACTTTGCGCACACATGGGAGTTGGTACGTTCTGCTAGGAGCCGCTACCGACTATCGACTCGGGTCGTGTCCATGTGTACGTGAACCTATAGGGTCGCACACTTAAGGGATTGTAGCCCATTCAGATTGGATCCAAATGGAAAATGGGACTAGACTCGTCGTGGGCCTCATGTGTTGAGCCCACCTCGGAGGTCTATATAAAGGGGAGTGGGCGCACCTTTCAGGGTTGATCTTTTTCCTCCTGTCGACAGCCACCGCCACTCCCCACGCCACCATGCCGTGCGATCAGACCTAGCAGTCCGCCGCCCGACGCTGCCCCCGTACGTGTGGATACCTTGGAGGCATTGCATCTGTGGTGCTTGGATGAACCGTTCGAGGGATCCGTGACGAACCGTTCGAGGGATCCGCGAGGAGCTGTTCATGGGAGATCACTGCTCGTGGGAGATCGGCTACAGGAGGAGGAGACGACTCGGCTGATCGACTACATGCATCACCAACTCTACTTCCGCTACGGTGACTGCGCGTCTAGTGGTAAACCCGATCCCATGATCTATTTCTAGCAGCATGTTCCGGTAGAAATTTTTTATTTGGCGCTAGCGTAGCGTACCGCGTGTTCCAACAATTCTTCATGACAAGATTTAGCAATGCAACATTAATATCAAAAGCCTCCGCACTAGTGGTGGGTGGTATAGGAGTACTAATAAAATCATTGTTATTAGTATTTGAGAAGTCACACAACTTAGTAGTATCTTGAGACATGGTGACCGAACAAGCAAAGTAACAAGCAAGACAAGTAAACTAGCAAGCGAAGAAGTAAACTAGTAACAAGCAAAGATAAATACTTTTGTATTTTTGATTTTTATGAGACAAGCTAAGTATAATAGCAAATAAAAAGAAGAACAAGTGAATGAAAATTTGTGGGAAGTTACTTGGTAGTTGATGATGAGATTCCCCGGCAACGGCGCCAGAAATCCTTCCTGATACTTGTGATCTGCGTTGGGTTTTCCGTGAAGAGGAATGGGTTATTGCAGCACAAGTGGATAAATATTGCCCTTAGTTATGAAACCAAGGTTTATCGAACCAATAGGAAGATCAATCCTCAACCGTCTTCAGTGGCTGCACAAAAATGAACAAACAACATGCACCCAACGCGGGCAAGAGGGTTGCCAATCCCCTTGATCTTGTTATTTGCAAGCAAATGAGTTGTGTAGATAATTGTAGATAATTGTAAATTGCAAAATAAAATAAAAAGTAAATAAATGCAGCAAGGTAATAGTAGCGTTGGTAAATATATAAGTGAATAGACCTGGGGGCCATAGTTTTCCCTAGCGGCATCTCTCATGTAGGCAGCATACGGTGGGTAACAAATTACTGTTGGGCAATTGATAGAAAAGCAGATAGTTATGTGATTTTCACGGCAATGATCATGTATATATAGGCATCACGTCCATAAACAAATAGGCCGACTCCTGCCTGCACCTATTACTATTACTCCACTCATCGACCGCTATCCAGCATGCATCTAGAGTATTAAGTAAAACAGAGTAATACATGGAGAACAATGAGATGATGTAGACAAAGTAAACTCAAGAAATATGAATAAACACCATCGTGTTATCCTTGGTAGCACCAACACAAAGACGCATCTTGTCCCCTACTTTGTCATTGGGATATAGAAACTCGTCAGGTTGAACCTACCACAACGTACCACTCCCACCGATGAAATATCAATCTACTTGGCCAAAGCACATGAATATATCGGAGAGCATTACGAAGCTATAATGATCATGCAATTAAGAGACAATATATATATCAGAGGTATCTCAAATACTTTTCATGAATAATCTGAACATAAACCCACAATTCATTGGGTCCCAACAAACACACCGCACAATAGGATTACATCGGATAGATCAAAGCGAAGATGCGATGATCATTGTATTGAAGATCAAGAGATAAAGAGATTGCCATCTAGGTAATAGCTATGTACCCTAGGTCTGTGGTGAACTACTCACACGTCATCATGAGGTAGCAAGGTTGATGTAGAGGCCCTCCGTGATCGACCCCCCCTCCGGCAGGGTGTCGAAACGGAGCTCCAGATGGCCTCGTGATGGAACAGAGACTTGCGGCTGCGGAAAAAGGGTTTCGGGACTGCCTCTGTTATTTTTAGGGTGAAAGAGAATTTATAGGCCAGAGAGGGGCGTCGGGAGGCAGCCGAGGGAGTCACAAGCCATCAGGGTGCCCCCCTGGGGCACGCCCTGTTAGCTTGTGCGGCCCTCGTGCGGCCCCCGGCCTCCTTCCGAAGCTTCCAGGTCTTCTTTTGGTCTAGAAAAAATCATCAAAAAGTTTCATGGCAATTGGACTTCATTTGGTAATGTAAACCTGAAAAGTAAAAATCACGCAGAAAACAGCAACTAGCACAGGGCACTGTGTTGATAACCCACAAGTATAGGGGATCGCGACAGTCTTCACGGGTAGTATTTCACCCTAGTTTATTGGTTTGACACAAGGGGAGCCAAAGAATATTTATTGGCCTTGACAGTTGAGTTGCCAATTCAACTGCACCTGGGATATCTCTCTGCAGCAAAGGTTTAGTAGCATGGCAAATAATAGTAGCAAAGTAACAGTATTAGTGACAACAGTAATTCTGTAGTAGTTGTGACAGTAGCAGTAGCAATAGTAACTTAGCAAGATTCGGTATATGTAAAGCGTAGGCACGTGGATCGATGATGGATAATGATTTAGATGACATTGAACATATAACAGTTACACACTAGGGCAACACAGAACTAGCTCCAATTCATCGATGTAATGTAGGCATGTATTCTGTATATAGTCATACGTGCTTGCAACAAGAACTTGCATGACATATTTTGCCCTACCCTCCCGTGGCAGCGGGGTCCTATTGGAAACTAAGGGATATTAAGGCCTCCTTCTTATCAGGCCACTGGGATAGGGGGTACCCAGGCCCGTCTACCTGAGGCCCGTGTCGCGACGCAGGGCCCGAATCCCAAATAGCCCGCCCTGGGAGCGTCGCGGGGAAGGGCTTCGGGAGGCCCCCGCCTCTGGAGGTGACCTGCTTGGAGGCCCCCCGTCGGCCCTTGAAGGAGGCCCCGGGAGGCCGCCCCCTGGGGTGCCCTTGCGAGACGCAGGCCCTCAGTGGCTCTGCAGGGGCGTGCAGCCTGACCCGTCGCAAGGGCAGTACGCACCCTGCGAAACGTCGCCCGGGGCCACGACAGGAAGACCTTTCCTCTTTGGTGTTAAGGGAGGAGGCCCTGCCTGCCGGTTCTTGAAGTGGCCCCCAAAGGTTTCCCGTTTGGTGTTAGAAGGCCAAAGCTGGGGGCTCGCCAGGAGGAAGGTCATCCTCGAGCTCACCAGCACGTCATGGAGGGAAGCTTTGGTAGGCGGAGACCACTTTTGTCAGGATGGGGCACAGTCCTGTCCCCTTTCAAAATCGGTGCTTGTGGCAACCCTCCCCGCCGGATGTTTTGGGGGAAGAGGACCGGAGTTGGTATAAAAGGGAGAAGGCAGCAATTGTATAGGACATCATGTATTCACTCTCTACCACTACGCAATCCAGACAAGCAGGAGTAGGGTTTTACACCGCAAGGTGGCCCGAACCTGGGTAGACAGTGTGTTCATCGTTCCTTCCCCCCAAGCTCAAGCACGCCGGAGCATCGCCGTAGGTTAAGGAGAGAGAGTGAGGTTGGAGAGACGGTGCACCCCAGAGTTCGAACCTCTTAAGGGTCCCCGGAGCCCTGATTCTGACATTTGGCGTGCCAGGTAGGGGTGCGCCGTCGCTCTTCAGCTCCGTTTCGGCTCCGTCCTCGCCGACCTCATAGCCGAAGCCCGTCGTGTGCGTGCTGAGCGCCGAGCGGCTCACGTCGTACAGACCGCGTCTGCGGGCCGTGATGGCTGCCGCCACTCCGCCGGCGTCGAAGCCGTCACCACCGACCCTGCTGCGCACGAGCAGCAGGACTCCTGCATGCACCCTTCCGTGCAGAGGGACGGCCTCTCGGCCATGGCCTCCCCCTCCCATGCCTGCCTCGAGCATGTAAATGCGTAGGTTGTGCTGCTCATGGCACGCGAACTACTTTGCTACCGCCCAGCAGACGCCGGTTATGACGCCTGGCTCGGCCGCATCACCAAGCTTGTCACCGCCGCTGGAGAAGCCCTTGCACCCTCTCGCTGGCTCCGCCCTCCACCGTCTGTCGGATTTCGAGCTCCGCAAAACCCTAGGGAGTTCGAACCCAGGGGCGTGTGCGAAGATCCCCAACAGCTTCGCCGCCACCTAGCCCACAACACGATGGCCCCGCTCGATGGCGAGGAAGAAGATAGCACACGAGAATTTACCCAGGTCCGGGCCGCTGCGAAGTGTAAAACCCTACTCCTGTCTTTGGTGGATTCCCTCACGAGGAGGTTTGTGGATGAACTAGTACAGTGGAGAGTTGCCTCGCGGGTGTGTTTGCGGGGTGGTTGTCTCGTCCCCCTCTACAGAGCAGCCTAGCCTCTATTTATAGTGGCCCCGGGTCCTCTTCCCTTATCGCAATGGCGGGAAGGGATCCCACAACGGCAAAATTTGAAAGGGGACAGGAGGTACATCTTATCCTGACGAAAGGCGGTCTTCTCCTGCAAAGTAGTCATTGGTGATGCGGAGGTGGGCACGGTGATGACGTCTGTTCTGCGGGGCTCGTGGTCTTGGTCTCGTTGTACCAGAAGGGAAACCTTTGGGGGGCACTTTGGGAACTCGCGTGCGCCTCTGCCTCCTTTGCACCAAAGGGGAAACTGTCCCTTCTAGCGCACTGGCGCCCGCCTGACCTGGCTGGCGTCACCCTTGGCCTCCTGTGGCCGTGTGTTGCATAAAAGTCTCCGCCACTCAGGAGGGGGCCTGGGGAGGCATACCTCCCCGCGGGTCTTGGCGCTACCTCCTCGCGGGTCTTGGCGTTGTTTTCCTCGTGAGCTCGGGGGTCTCGCGAGGGCCTTGTGTTGAGCGTGGCCACGCTGGGCCGTACTCAGTCGTCGAGGTGGGCCACGCCCTGGGCCGCGGGCAGGCGGGTCTGGGTACCCCTGTTGCCAGGACGCCGACAGTAGCCCCCTGGCCCAAGGCGTGCTCGGGTTGGCTTCCGGGCGAAGCCCTGGGTGATGACCCGTAGCGCCGCGGGCCCCTCCACCGCCAGCGGGCTAGGTCTGACACGCGGCACCCTCCGAGATGCTGACGCCGTCCCCCTTTTGCGCTGCCTCGGAGATTGCCCCGGCTGACAAACCGTCTGGCGCCCCCCTCCGAACCGTCACTATTCCCCATCAATCTGGTCGCCCGTCTCTCCCCTTCCGCTGCTCACTCCTTCTCCGCCGAATTATCCGCCTGTCTGGCTCGGACGCCCGCCATGGCTTCCAAGAAGAGCGGGAGCGAGGCCTTGAAGGCATCGGGACCTGCGCCGACGCCAGAGCCCGTGTTAGGTCAATCCTCAGGGGTCAATCTTGAGGGGTTGGAGAAGGTCCGCCTGGTGGTCGCCGCCGGCTCCAACGAGTGGGGGGCGACCAAGATCTGGCTGGGCTCGCGGCCTCAGGCCGAGCTGGAGGCCACCTGCATTCCCCTTCATCTCCACGGCCTCCTCTCTGGCTTGCTGCCGCCGTTCTCGGACTTCTTTTCTGCCGTGCTCACGCACTTTCAGGTCCATGCGCTTCATCTCGACCCTGGCTCCATCGTCCTCCTTTCTGCCTTCGCATTCTTGTGCGAGGCCTTTGTCGGTGTCTCCACTTCCGTGACCCTGTTTCGCCATGTCACAGCCCTAGCTTTCCTTGCTTGACATTGCATTCATGCATGCATTTATTTTTCAAATGAAATTGAATTGAGGAAATGATCAAGCCTGAGCAACCAAAATTTTGTCAAACAAGCAATATAAAAATTGCTTCAAATAGTTCCAAGAAAATGTTCCTGGTATTCTAATAAATATTGGGGCTAGATAAAAATGCCATCCAATATTTTGGAATCACATAAACATTTTATCCTGGGCATTTGTATTAATTTAAACCCTATTTGCTTTAGATATATATTTTCTATATGGAAAATATATGTCCAATAATTCTGAGAATTGTTATGTGGCATTGGATAATTCCATTTGGTCCACATATCTATTTTCAGAATTTATTAAAATGGTTTGCTATATTGTGCAAATTAGAACAAATGTTAGAAAAGAAAAAGAAAACAAATAAAAAGAAAAGGCCACTTACCTGGCTTACCTCAGGCCTGGCACTGGGTGGCCCATCTGGCCCATTGCCAGTCACCCCTGACCTCTCGCCAGGAGGATAGGAGCACAAGCCCGGCGAGCGTGGCCATGCTCGAGGCCACCTCATGCCTCCCTGCTTGCCTCCCCTTCGCCCTGGAGTCGCCACGTGCCCCCCCGACTCTCTCTCACTCTCCCCCTGCTCTCTTCCCTCTTCTCTGCCCGAGCGCCACCGTCGCCGCCGCTCGCCGCACCCGTAGCCACCGGCTCCGCCTCGCCCCGCCCTGCTGCTCACGAAATCCGCCGCATCGCCCAGCTCCTCTCCGCCGAAGGAATCGAGGCCGGAGCCCGTCCAACGCCGCCGTTCCAGTCATCTTCAACCTCCGGACCCGCCGGACTCCACCGCCGATTCGCTGGCTACCGGACCTCCCCAAGCTCCCCGTTGCTTCGGCTAGTCCCATGGTGAGGGCCCCGGTCGTCAGGTTTGACCTGGACCGGTGCTGTTGACCTGCTGACATAGGCATGACATCAGGCTGATGCAGTAAATGAATTTCTAGATTTAAAATAATTCAGGAAATTCCAGAAAACCCTATAAACTTCAAAAATTCATAGAAAATAATCTGTAAGTCAGATTAAAATAATTTATATATGAAAATTTATGAGAAAAATCCAATGAATCTGATAGTGGCATTTTCATGCATGTTAGTGCAACCTAAATAGGATAACTTGGACATTTTGTTCCAAACACAATAGGCCACTTCACATATGGAGTTGATTTTGAACCTTGGGTTCAAACCATCTTCATTTAACATGTTGATAGATGCATTAGCTCAAACCAGCAACATATTGCCATGCCATTATCATGCATCATTGTGAAGCATTTGCCGTGTTTAATTATACCTTGTTTGATCTTGTCGATAGACTTGCGAGACGTAGTTATCGACGACATCAAAGAACAGCTGAGTTCTTCCGATAAACAGGCAAGCAACCCCCCTTGAGCATATTCGATACAATCCCACTCTCTCGCTCTTGCTCTCATTTCAATGCATTAGGACAATGCGATTCAACTGCTACTTGTGTTGCGGTAGATGAACCCACTCCTTTGCATGACCTGTCATTGTCACAGTAAATAGCTGAACCAAGCAACCTAGCATACCTGGTAGATGCTTGAGCCATGTTGTGCTATCACCCTGTTATGCTTTGTTATGCTTAGAGTTGTGTCAGGTCTGATTCATCTGGGTGATGAACCGGAGTGAAACGATTGTGTCCTGATGATGAGGGTTAAGTGTTGAACCTGTTTTGGTAAAGGTAGCGATGAGAGGCCATGTAGGAGTACATGGTGGGTTGTCTCATTGAGACCGCTCATAGGAACTAAGTTCTGTGTTTGTGTTCCAAGACTAGCTACTACCGCACATTGGGCTCCGGTAACTCGAGCTCTCTCGGCCTATTAACCTACCCTGTTCTCTGCCCAGGAGTCGCACTAGTTCGAAACGTTGATAGGATGTGGCCGGGCCTGCGAAGTGAATGAACGGCCCAACCGGGACCGGCTTGGGGCCCTGTACACAACTTCTGAGTCCGAATCGTGAAACACGGCCGGATTCTCGATTGTGGTGACCAACTCAGTTAAGCGACTGCCTTGGGCTAGAGTCAGTGAAGGTTAACGTCCGTGGCCGACTCCCTCGCTGGGCTTCCGCTTGAAGGTTGCCGAAGTGCCTTTTTACGTGCACATGGCGATAAGTGGCGGGAGCATGTGTGACAAAGTACACCCCTGTAGGGTAATCTATCTATTTGAATAGCCGCGTCCGTGTATATGGACTACTTGGAGACTTGCATTGTTCATAGATAACTCTAAATGGATACTCTAAAATACTCTAGATAAGTGTGAGTGCTATGGATGGCTTCTCGTAGGAAGACGAGAGAGGATCCATAGTGGTGTATTGATATGGTGAACATGTGGACTCATGTGTGCTCTCTCGTAGGGAGACGAGAGAGTAGTGATACATTGGATACTTTATCATATTTCAGTCTAGCCAAAGGTCAAAGCTGGCATTCTGCAGTAAACCCCACAATCCCGTTCATTGATACATGATGCATATGTAGTTAGTTTTGATGTAAGACTTGCGGAGTACCTTCGTATTTACGGTTGCTTATTTACGTTTTTGCAGAGATAGACGTTGTTCATTCTATGTTCTTCTTGACGTTGACATCGACGGATTAGCTTAGTAACCCAGACAGGTATCTGGCTCCTTTGGTAGGGTCGTTGTAGCTTTTCAGGCTCTTCCAGCCGCTTTTATTAGATGTCTGTACTCAGACATGTAACTTCCGCTTGTTGTTTGTATGCTCTGAATGTTGGGTCATGTGACCCACCCTGTTTGTAACATTATACTATGTTGGCTCTTCGGAGCCTTCTAAATGAATGTTATGTTGTAGAGTTTTGTTGTGATGCCATGTTGTATCTACACATATCGTGCATATTGCGTGTATGTTTGAAATGCATTAGTATGTGTGGGATTCGACACCTAGCTGTATACCTTTAGTAGCCTGCTTTACGGGGAAATGCCTCTTTGTGCTTCCATCGAGCCTTGGTAGCTTGCTACTGCTCCAGACACATTGATTGACCGGCGTGTATCCTTCTTGCTGCTGTGTCTGTCCCTTCGGGGAAATGTCTCGCAGTGTAATGGAGTCCATGTAGCCTGCTATGACTCGTCTACGCGCAGTTGATGACATTTATGTCCCACGGCGTAATGGAGTCCCTGTAGCTTGCTA
Source organism: Elymus sibiricus (assembly GCA_039707655.1). Lineage (NCBI taxonomy): Eukaryota > Viridiplantae > Streptophyta > Magnoliopsida > Poales > Poaceae > Elymus > Elymus sibiricus. Next base: position 358,635,804 of record CM077667.1, read on the forward strand.
TGACTCGTCTACACACGCTGATGACCGACACCTGCATTGTTGGGTTACGTATGCCTGTCCCTGTACGGTTGTGCCACTTGGGTCTATAACTAGTCATGTCGACCCGGGTTCTTTGACGTGTGAATGCTAGCAACATGTTCCTATCCGTGAGCCAAAAGGCACAAACGGTCCCGGCCAAGGTAAGGTGGCAGCTGTGGGTTACCGTGCGTGAGGCCGCAAAGTGGTGTGACATGTTACAGGCTGGATTCATATGGCTTAGGATCGGGGTCCCGACACGCCACTTCTTCTTTCTCCGGTTGAACCCCGGGGGGCACTGCTCTGGATGCGTGTCCCTGCGGGCCGCCGATGCGACGGCCAGCGGGGCCCCCGACGCCCGGCTTTCACCGAACGCGGAAGGTTTCTGGAGGCAGTGGGTGTATGTAGACGCTGTTGAGGCTAGCTTCTTGCTCCAACCCCCGTCGGCTCCCGCGGAACCAAACCCTGGGTGGGGAAATGAGGAGCTTGACGACCCTCGGCTTGCGCCCATCTTGGTCAGGCTGGCGGAACTGAGGGAGTCCAGCGTGACGATGGCTATGGTGGTGCGGGAGTTTTCCCGCTAGCGAATTGCTCCCCTCCAACGCCATTCTCGCCCGATGTGGACCTTCGCGGGCCCCTACGACCCCATGAGGCTCCAGGTTCCCTCTCTCCTTCCCAGCGTGCTGCGTGAACTACTCCGCCGCCTGACCGGCGGTGATCCGGGTGAGCTTCCCCGGAACGGCCTTCCTTTGTTCAACCGCCCGGACGGAGGGGCCCTTGCCGGGAAGATGCCGCGTTTCGACGAGTGGGGGCTCCTCCCTTTGGTGAAGGCAGGTCCCCGGGACGATTCCCCCACGACGGCCTCGAGGCCTGGGGGCCCTGAGGGTGCTGAGGCCGTGACCGGGAGTGAAGGTGATGCCCAAACGACGGAGGCGGCCGCCATCTTCGCCGCTGGATGCGCGGGGCCGGACGCCGGGATGCCGTCCCCGGGCCCCCGCGCTCGCCTGAAGAGGGAGAGGCTCGGGGGCAGCCATCGCCCGTCGTCGTGGGTGCCGACGAAGAGGAAGTGGGTCGCCCTGGACGAGTAAGTGCCCAGTCCCTGTCAGTCTTTCATGGTGTATCCGTCCTGAATCTCTGTTGTGCAGGTTCCCCTCCGCGGAAGAAGAAGGCGAGACGTTACCGCCGCCTCCTGAGGCTTCTGGGCCCATCGTGGCCTTGGCGCCTGGGGTCTTCGCAGCCCCTCATGGTGAGGCGCCCGTGCCCGAGCTTGCGCGGCCCCCGCGGGGTTTTGTGCGCGAGTTCCCCGCGAGCTTCTTCATGCGTGGCCCCCACCTCACAGGGATGAGGCTTCATCCTCCGTTGGCGGTCTTCACCGAGAATCAGCCGCGCCGTGCTCCAGGGCCTTCCTTGAGCGACGACACGGACCTCCGCTGGGGGTGGACTCCGCTCGGGGGGAGGGAGGAGGAGCCCCCAGCCCCCGCGCGTGCGTCAGGGCCGGGCGGCCCCTCGCATGCCCTTCTGACCGGCCCGGTGGAGGGCTGAGACCTTGGCTCGGCCCTCGAGCTCGCGTGCGACCGAAGCGCCGTGCGGCACGGTTTGCTCCATACCGCGTCGAACGCGCTGGGGCGTCTGGCGACTGAGCTCGTCACCGTCGACACTCGTCTCGAGGCAGAGCGCCAACGCCTTGCGCGCGAGTGGCATCGTCTTGAGGTTGTCGTCAACCTCGGCCGTGTGCAGCGCGAGCGCGCCCATGCCGCCGCCGAGGGGTCGCTTGCCGCGGCGAGGGAGGCCCGCGACCGCGCCCTTGCAGAGGCCCACGCCGCCAACTGCCGACGCAAGGCCTCCGAGGAACGCTCGGAGGAACTTGAAGCCTCCAACCCCGCCCTTGAAAGGCGAATCCAGGTACACAGGGCCGCCCTTGACACCATCACGACCGAGCTGCCCGCCGGCAGTGCGGGGCCCCGTGTACCCGAGGATGTGCTGACAATGGAAACGCTGGAGCAAAGTCTGGAGCATGAGAGGCTGGAGGTGAGGGAACACCAGGTGTCCCTCACTGAGGACTCCCTCGCCTCCCGCGAAGCGAAATTTTAGGAGGAGGTTGACGGCAAGGTAGCGGAGGCTTGGCGTTCCCTCCTTCAGGACTACCGCGCGAAGTTGAGGCTCCAGGAGTCCCGTTACTGCATGCGCCGCGACCACCTGAAAAACGAGGTCGTGGTCCTCAAGAGAAGGTTAGATCAAGAGGAGCAACGCAGGCAAGCCGCTATGGATGCCCAGGCTGTTGCCGAGGCCGAGCTATCTTTTCTCTATAAGCAGGTAAAGGGCATTGCTTCCCTCACGGAGAAGGATTCTGACGAGGCGGATCGTGCCCGCGGCCTTCAGCACATGCGCTCCCAGATGTTCCAGTCCCTCGAGAGGAGGGCCAACCGGGCCTTGAGCGACATCTGCGGCGCGAGCGTCTCGAGCCCCCTGGTGCCTGACGACGCTGGGTACCTGGGCTTCTTCTCCAGGGTCGTGGAGTGCCTTGAGGGAGGTGCAGAGAAGATCCGCGAGCTCGTAGAGGAGAAGCGCCGCGACCTCCTTGCTCGGGCGGCCTCACACGTCTTCAGCCACCTCCTTCGCCTCGACCCGCACTTCGACTTCGAGCGCTGCTTGCCCCGGTGCCTGAAGCTATCCAAGGCGCCCTTGCTGAGTGGGTGGAGGACCATGTGGAGGACTTGATTGCGGGATTTTCTTCTGACGAGCCGGAGGACCATAGCGGAGCCGGGGGCCGCGAGCCCGACTGTGGTGGTGACTATGTGGATGATGACGACGGCATGTACCCATGAGTAGTCTTCGCGTTTGCCTGTCGGGGTCATGAGCGCAGCCCTGTGGCGGCTTGAGCATGTTTTGGGAGGAGCCCCGGGGTTGCTCATGTGTGACATGATGCACAACTTGTAGATTTTTGCTAAAACTTTTGTCGGCCAGGATGACCGTGCCTCGCGAGTGTCCGAGCGTTTACATTTCGGCAGGGTATGCGTGATAGCGCACCCACCGCGCTAGTTTCCGCTGCGGGCCGATCGTGAGAGAGGAGGGGTCCGGCTGCTGCCGAACTTCCCAAAGAAAGCGAGGTACCAAACGGAAATCGTTGCCAGAAAGAATGATTCCCCCCCCTTTTTATTTCCAGAAGAAAACCGTGAGAACTTCAAATTTTATTCCGGAAAATGGCAAATTCGAATACAAAAATGGGCAAAGAACAGCCGTGTCCGGCATCTAGGCTAGTCTTCGTCTTCGTCTTCTCCCCAGCGCGGGGCGTAGGGCTTCCACGTTGCGTGGGCATAGCCATTGGGGGGCAGTGCTGTCCGCCAGCGCGGAGCATGGGGCTTCCACTTGGGCGTGGGATGGAACCCCTCCGCGTCCTCGGGGGGCTCTGGGCATATACAGCCCACTCATTATTACGTGAGAGTGTCACGGGTTGGGCTTGGGGGTGTGCTGAGAGCTCCATGCCTCCTTGACATGGAGCCCGCTCCCAGCCCCCAATCATGATGTGGCGACGTGGGGTGGGTCCCGAACGGGCCCTCATGCGTGAGGCGAGCCTGCCACGCACTTCGCAGTGAGGGACCATCCCGGAGCAGGGCCTCGGGCTCTCCGAAGCCCGGGGATGGGTGTCGTCGTTGTTGCGGCGCCGCAGACCCCTGGGCCAGGGGCGCGACTCGGAGCAGGGGCCCTCCGTCGCGCGCGAGGCAGATGCCCAAGGCGATACCCGGGCGGACCGAGCCGGGTCGGGAGACATGGGTGAGTACGTGAGCTCTCGCCACTGGTTGAGCGAAACCCGGCTCGGAGACATGGGCGTATGTTCCACCCTCCGTCTCCGGGTAGGACTCGCCCCGCCAGGGGACATGGGCGTGTGTTCCACCCTCCATCTCCTGGCTGGGGGCACTTGGCCTGGGGACATGGGCGTGTGTTCCGCCCTCTGTCTCCAGGTTGGAAGCACCTGGCCTGAGGACATGGGCGTGTGTTCCACCCTCCGTCTCCTGGCTGGAGTCGCCCTGCCTGGGAACATGGGCGTGTGTTCCACCCTCCGTCCCCAGGCAGGCGACCCCCGGTCCGCGGACCCAAGCGCTTGCCAAGGGTAGCCCCCTACCAGCGGGTGCGCCTCACGAGGCTGCCAGCGCCTGGCATCCTCATGAGGCCGGCCCCGCCAGCCGCCCTCGCGAGGCTGTTCGCACCAGCCTCGACGAAAGCCGCTCGCAGGATCACATACGCTCCTCCTGTTGTTGTGGCGGCCGGCGCCGCTCCCATCATGGCCCGGGCGCTCGCCGACACAGTCGTGGTAGAGTCGCGCGAGCCCCCAGGTGTTGGTGTAGACGTGTCGCCGGGCGCCCCGCCTTGATCCGCCAGGTGTGCTAGGAGGCGCGTTATGGCGCCTATCCCACGCGGCTGGCAGCTCCCGTCGCCCCCCGCCTGCGCCAGGGGCCAACTCCTGCGTGCCCGCAGAGCCGGGCCGCGCTTCCGGCGGGTGCAGGTCGCGACGCACGTCCCCGGCGCGTCCGCACACCCTCGGCGCCTCGGCGGCTGGTTGAGCGACTTCATGGGCGCGAGCCCCCTTGGCCGTCCCATGGGGGGGCGCCTGGGCCTCACCTGTCGGCATGGCACGCATGGCCGCGCGACATACCCAGCTGTCATAGCGTCCGTGAGCAACGCGGAAAGGCTGCAGCTCACGGGCCGCGAGGAGAGTGATTCGCCCGTGTGCCGGGTCGCGGCGAGCCCGGGGAGATGATGCCGCGACGTGGACGTTGGGCAGGTCTAGGGCGGCGAGGGCGTGTTGCGCGGTTGACGAGGGAGATAGCCCTCGGTGCCTGCCCAAGGCCGGGCTGGAGACGGCGCCTTCCGACGGAAGAGCGAGACAGCGCGGGATGCCGAGGTCTGCCTGCGTAGCCCGCGCTACGCATGCAGCCCGTCGTTCGGCGCGGGCCCGTTGTCCCTTGGCCATGGAAACGCCAAGCGGCGGCGAGGCGAAGCTTGAGCGAGGATCCCGACACGCCCCCTACCTGGCGCACCAAATGTCGGATTTCGGGCTCCACAAAACCCTAGGGAGTTCGAACCCAGGGGCGTGTGCGAAGATCCCCAACAGCTTCGCCCCCACCTAGCCCACGAGAATTTACCCAGGTTTGGGCCGCTGCGAAGCGTAAAACCCTACTCCTGCCTTTGGTGGATTGCCTCACGAGGAGGTTTGTGGATGAACTAGTACAGTGGAGAGTTGCCTCGCGGGTGTGTTTGCGGGGTGGTTGTCTCGTCCCCCTCTACAGAGCAGCCTAGCCTCTGTTTATAGCGGCCCCGGGTCCTCTTCCCTTATCGCAATGGCAGGAAGGGATCCCACAACGGCCAAATTTCAAAGGGGACAGGAGGTACATCTTATCCTGACGAAAGGCGGTCTTCGCCTGCAAAGTAGTCGTTGGTGATGCGGAGGTGGGCTCGGCGATGACGTCTGTTCTGATGGGCTCGGGGTCTTGATCTCATTGCACCAGAAGGGAAACCTTTGGGGGGCGCTTTGGGAACTCGCGTGCGCCTCTGCCTCCTTTGCACCAAACGGGAAACTGTCCCTTCTGGCGCACTGGCGCCCGCCTGACCTGGCTGGCGTCACCCTTGGCCTCCTAAGGCCGTGTGTTGCATAGAAGTCTCCGCCGCTCGGGAGGGGGCCTGGGGAGGCCTACCTCCCCGCGGGTCTTGGCGCTACCTCCCCGCGGGTCCTGGCGCTATTTCCCTCGCGAGCTCGGGGGTCTCGCGAGGGCCTTGTGTTGAGCAAGGCCACGCTGGGCCGTACTCGGTCGCCGAGGTGGGCCACGCCCTGGGCCACGAGCAGGCGGGTCTGGGTACCCGCGTTCCCAGGACGCCGACACCGTCTCCGGCCGGGGACGTGGCACACGGAGCGCCGCCGCCGCCTCCCCTGCGCGACGAGCCGGCCGAGCCTCGGCGCGATGCGCGCCCGCGCGACCCGCCCCACGAAGCGCCTCTACCAGCGCAGGACGAAGCCAGCTGCCAGATCGTCCGTCGCGCGCCGCCCGATGCGCGGGTGATCCTCGAGTAGCAGCGCCAGGCACCGAAGGCCCATGAATTCATCACCCGGGAAATCGGTAGGCTGCGGGAAGGTCGAGCCATGCGTGGCATGCCTTCCTCAGCATGGCCTAACGAGCCGGCGTCAGCTCCCGGGGATGACGTCAAGGTACGCATGTGCGGCGACATCTTGGGGCTCAAGAACGCCAGATCGCGGGGCCTCTTCCTACCGCCACAGTCCGGGCAAGGCCGGGGCAGCGCCGGCGGCCACACCCTCATGCCCTTCGGCCTGAGGAACGCCGGCGCCACCTACCAGAGACTCATGCAGCTCGCGATGGCGCCTCGCGGGGCGTCGGACCCCCACCAGCCCCCAAGGCCTCGGGAGCCGCCTGGTTCCTGAAGGGTGGACCCCCATGGCACGCTTCGCCATGCGGCCGACCGCTCGTGCAACAAAATAATCGCCAGGTGACTTTTTGGTTGTTTAAAACTGAGGGCGCCCTCCGGGCTGCATTATCCTCGAATGGGCAAGGGTTCCCCCCTGTAGCCTCCGCACCTTTTGGGTCATGTAGCGAACATGATTATCCTTTAATGAATTTAAGACGCTTGCTTAAGTCTTGTGCACGGTGCTTCGCCACCACCCGCATTAGCCATGCCGTTGCGACCCTTCCCTCCGGCTGTCTCATGATCGGGATGGGACATGGCGTCTGTGCTCGGGTTCGTCCCTGCAATGCTGATAAATCCAAGCGATCAAGCTTTGTCTCGCGGGCTTACCCCCGTGCACGTCACCTCACCTGGTCCTTGGTGTCTCGCCCTTTTCATGGAGCCATCGTAGGAAGACGAACGAAGGCGCGGCCTAATATTGCATAACTGCCAGTGAGGTGTTTCGCCGCCTCGAGTGCTACGCTTCAGGCGTTTCTTCCCTTGGTCACCATATGAGGGAACCAGACACGACGTCTATGCTCGGGTCCATCCCTGCAGCGTCGCTAAACCCGAGTGACCGAGATTTGTCTGGTGGGCCAGGCCCGCACACGTCACCTCAATAGGTCCTTGGTGTCCGACCCCTTCAAATGGTGGCTTCAAGACGACCGTCCGACATGCATCACCCCCGTATCTCAGGATTGCATAGAGGCGTAGCCGCCCTGAATGGACTAGGCGCAAAATGTCTGAACACGGGGGAAGGGATTCCCGAGCCCAGTGCTTGGAACACCCGACCCCTCCTTATCGCCGCCCGTGACCCTCTCACGTAATAATGAGGTAGGGGTTGTACATGCCCTGGAGCCTCCTCGACCGCCGCCCCTCGGCCTCAGGAGAACTCCTGCCCATGCCCAAGTGGAATCCCCATGCTCCGTGCTGGCAGAGTCACTGTCGAACCGCGACTATGCCCATGCCCAAGTGGAAGCCCCATGCCCCGTGCTGGCAGAATGATTGTCGAGCCGCGACTATGCCCACGCCTAGTGGAATCCCCATGCTCCGCGCTAGGTGGGCGATCAGGGCATCACTGACCAGTTCCCCCTTGGGCCTCATGTGAGCGGGGGCTGGGCACGGTGCCTGTGCTCGGGTTAGTCCGAGCAGCACCGAAAAATCCAAGCGACCGGACTCTGGCTCACGGGCTTACCCCCGTGCATGTCACCCCACTAAGGCCCTTGGTGCCTAGTTTCCTCACGCGATGCCCAGGCACAAACTGGCTAGTGTGTTCTTCCCCTCGAAGGCCGCTCGTACGTCAAGGGGGGGCTCTTGAGCATCACGCCTCAGGAGCCTTCACTAGTTCCCAAAGCCCCTCACCTCCTGGCATTGTCTAGGCATCACGACCTGACAACCCAGTGACGGTTGAGAAATGCGCGGGACTGGGCCCTACCGACGCAGAGCACAAAGGCAAGCTTGAGGAGAACCAACCATGAAAAGAAAGCCCGCGGATAGCAGGCGGTCATTACAAGCTCATGATGTTCAATACATAAAAACCATTGTCTTACACTGCCATGAGGAAAATTCAGTCTTGCAGGTCGACGAAAGGAGTATCGGCACCGCCGTCGTCGTAGTTGTTGCAGGTAAACTTCTCAAGCAGCACGCTCACAGGGCCCTCCACAGCCGCTTCCACGCGGTCGCGAGATTCTTCGGGGACGGGGCCTGTCACCTCATCGAAGTTGAAATTTGGGTTGCGGAGAAGGAGGTGGCCGAAGACTCGGGTCGTCGCCATGAAGAACCGGTCTCGGCATTCGTCCTCCAGGAAGCCGTCCACCTTCCGCACTGTATCTTCAAGCTCCCCCATGAGCCTGGCAGAAAACTCGACGTAGCCAGCATCAGGGGTGGCGAGAGGAGCATCGAAGCCTCCCCTGCACAAGGATTGGATGGCCGTGCGAGCCCGGAGATCAAGGGAAGAAAAGGCAGCGCTATCCGCCACCGCCTTCGCGTCGGCATCAGCTCGGATCTTCTTCTCCCCGGCGTCTAGTGCGGCGTTTGCCTCCGAGACATGCTTCGCGTGGGCTTCCTGAGCTTCGGTCACCTCACGTTGTAACGTCTCCAGGCGCTCGCATTCCGTGGCTTGCTCAGCCGCCACCTTCGTCAACTCAGCGTCGCGGCCGGCGAGCTGCACTTTGCAGGTCCCGAGGCCGTCTTCCCGAAGCTGGAGTTGTTGCGCCCGTGTGTCCCGCTTGTCCTGAAGCGTCTTCAGGTCGGCCTTCGCCTCCTCACAGCGCTTAGCGGCCTCAACCTTGGCGGCAAGGGCGCCCTCGTGGGCCGCCTTTGCTTCGGCGGCGCCCTTCTCACTCTTCGCGAGAGCAGTAGAGAGCAGCTTTAGCAGGGTGGCGAGCTCCAGGCCCGGCGAGGCGCGCTTCGGCATCATGGGAGGCTTCCACAAAATGGTCGAGCGCGACCTGGGCATCGAGCAGGGCCTGTTGCCCGAGCGGGACAGGATGGCCCGTAAGCACGAGGGCCGGATGGAGCACCGACGCCTCAGCACTAGTCGCCACCTCAGCCGAAAGGGCCCCAGTGTTCTCCAACTGGAGTACCGGGGGCTCCGGCTTTTACTCAGCGACCGCCCCCCATGATGCGTCGGGCAGTGCCGTTGCGCCAGCCTCATCGGCTCCGGAGGCAAGCCCGGTCTAAGGTGGCCCCTAGAGTTTCCCCGCACCACGCCCGGCTGTGGGAGCGGGGGTACTTGAGGAGGACTGCCGTGCGAGCTCCGGCCCCATAGGCTGGGGGGCTACGGCTATGACAGAAGGTTTCGGGGGTGCCCCCCGCTGCCCCGACAGTCGCTTCCCCCGGCTGCGCAGAGGAGAAACTGGGCGTCGCTGCACCCCCTGTGTGCCTAGGCGCATCGTCGGCCTGGCGTGGAGCTCCCCCGCGCCCTCCAAGATTGCGGCCTAGCGTCGACGTCGCCTTCGGGGTGCATGTCACCTTCGCCATGGCGCCGACCTTCTTCTTCTTCCCATCGCCGCCGCCCCAGCGCCTGCGCAGACGAAGAATTAGCATAACAAGCAATTCACAGGTACAAGGCGTGAGCGCGAGCTCGAGCACTTACTCGTCCTCGATGGTCCACTTCCGTTTTTTCTCGGCGGCGGAGGACGCGTCCCTGCCTCTCTCGGGCACCCCCTTGGGGACGCCGGGAGAACACTCGGCGTGACCCCTGGAGGATCCGGCCGGGTCAGATTTCTTCCGAAGGGCCTGGGGGGGGCCTCAAAGAAGAGCGGTGGTTTCGGGAGCGTTCGTCGCCTCGCCGGCTGGGGCCCCGTCACCCGGCGCCTGGGAGCCAATGGAGCAGGCCTCCGCTGCCACAGCTGGGTCGGAAGGCCGAGGAGGCAGTGCCCGAGGCGGCATCGTCATCATCATCCTCGAAGCCATGCAGGGACTGGTGGTGGCCTGGCGGTAGCCCTCGGCTGGCATCGTCCTTCTGCTCTTCCTCGACGGTTGCCTTGGAGTCTTCGCTGCCGCTATCCTCGGCGGAGGACAACGCCTTGACGGGAGAGTTCCCCCGCGACCCCTCGTTGCCGCTTGACATGAGCCCCCACTCATCGAAGGCAGGCATAAGGGCGACCAGATCCGACCGGTCGTCTTGGCCATACAGCGGGCCCGCGGCCTCGGGAGGATCGCCGGGCATGGAGCCGAGCAGGGCCATCACGACCCCTTCAAACTCGGCGCGCGACAGGCCGGCGGGGTGCAGCCTCATCGGGTCCCGCGTGCCTCTGAAAACCCACAAGTGTAGGGGATCGTTTGTAGCCTTTTTTGATAAGTAAGAGTGTCGAACCCATCGGGTCCCGCGTGCCCTCTGATAAACTACTTTGCGGGAGTAAAACTAGAAGTACTTTGCAAGATAATAAAGAATGTGGAAATAAAATTTAGGTGCTGTTTTAATAAACGAACAATAAAAGTAAAAAACTTAGTAGAAAGCTTTTTGTGTAACGCAAGAGAAAGATAGTCCCTAGGCAATTGAATATAATACGATAGATACTTGTTATACGCAATGAGGGAGAGGCATACGCTAACACACTTTCCGTACTTGGATCATATGCACTTATGATTGGAACTCTAGCAAGCATCCGCAACTACCAAAGTTCATTCAGGTAAAACCCAACCATAACATTAAGTATCAGGTCCCCTTTACTCCCATACGCAACAACCCACCTACTCGGGTTTATGCTTCTGTCACTCAAGCAACCCACCATAGGCAAATCATGAACATATTGCAACACCCTACCGCGGGAATCCCTCACGCTTGCGCGACACGGAGGGCACCATAGGATAGCACCATATCAACATACAACTCAAATCCATAACATCATACCACAATTAACCCATAGGACAAAAGAGATCTACTCAAACATCATAGGATAGCCAAATATCATTGGGAAATAATATATGGAGTTGAGCACCATGTTTAAGTAGAGATTACAGCGGGGAAGAGAGGTGTTACACCGCTGCATATAGGGTGAGAGAGTTGGTGTTGACGGCGGCGAAGTTGTTGGTGTAGATCGCCGTCACGATGATTGCCCCTGCGGCGTTCCGGCGCCACCGGGAGAGAGGGGGAGAGAGCCACCCTCCTTCTTCTTCTTCCTTGGCCTCCCCCCAAGATGGGAGGAGATTTCCCCCTCTGGTCCATGGCCTCCATGGCGGCGGAGGGGCAGGAGCCCTTCCTAGATTGGATCTCCCTCTCCGTTCTCTTCTGTTTCGCGTTCCTGTTTTCTGGCCAAAAACTGTTTCTTATATTCCTGGAGATCCGTAAGTCCGATTGGGCTGAAATTTTCAGGGGATTTTGATACAAAAATTAGCTTCCTTGTGCCCGAAGGAGATCTCCAATCGATGTACGAGGTGGGCACAACCCACCAGGGCGCGCCTGGGCCCCCTGGGCGCGCCCTGGTGTCTCGTGGGGGCTGTGGGACTCCGTTTGCGTTGATTCCACTTCTCAAAATTCACAATATTCCAAAAAAAATCTCCGTAAATTTTTATCGCGTTTGGAGTTCGTTTGATATGGATATTCCGCGAAAGAAAAAACATGCAACAAACAGGAACTGGCACTGGGCACTGGTTCAATAGGTTAGTCCAATAAATCATATAAAATGTTGCCAAAAATATGTGAAAGTTTTATAATATTGGCATGAAACAATCAAAAATTATAGATACGACGGATACGTATCAGCATCCCCAAGCTTAATTCCTGCTCGTCCTCAAGTAGGTAGATGATAAAAAAGATAATTTTTGATGTGGAATGCTACCTAGCATAATCTTGATCATATATCTAATCATGGCATGAATATTAAGACACAAGTGATTCAAAGCAATAGTCTAGTTTTGAAATAAAGACATTAATACTCGGGCATCCCAACAAACAATCATGTCTTTCAAAATATCAAGGCTAAAGAATGCTATCCCTACAAAATCATATAGCCTTGTCATGCTCTGTCTTCTTAACACAAAGTATAAATCATGTACTACCCCGGTGTCAGCCAAGCAATTGGTTCATACTTTTTAACGCGCTTCAGCATTTTGAACTCTCACGCAATACATGAGCGCAAGCCATGGATATAGCACTATGGGTGGAATATAATATGGTGGTAGGTTTCAAAGGGGTAAAAGTAGAGAAGAAAGTCTCGCATCAACTCAACGTATCAACGGGCTATGGGGATGCCCATCAATAGATATCAATGCGAGGAGTAGGGATTGCCATGCAACGGATGCACTAAGAGCTGCAAGTGTATGAAAGCTCAATATAAAAACTAAGTGGGTGTGCATCTAACTCTATAATGAAAACTTCCCACTAGTATATGAAAGTGACAACATAGGAGACTCTCTATATGAAAAACATGGTGCTACTTTGAAGCACAAGTGTGGAATTAGCATGCCCCTTTTTCTTTCTTTTCTTTTCTTTCTCTTTTTTATTTTTTTTTCTTCTTTTTTTCTTTTTCTTTTTTTTCTTTTTGTTTTTTTCTTTCTTTGTCCGGAGCCTCATCCCGACTTATGGGGGAATCATAGTTTGCATCATCCTTTCATCACTGGGGCATGCTCTAATAATGAATAATGATGATCATCACACTTATATTTACTTACAACTCAATATTACAACGATAGTAGAACAAAGTATGACTCTATATGAATGCAATGATCTAGCGTAGCAAAGATATCAAAAAACAGACAAGCCATGGAAACATCATGCTAGCTATCTTACGATCATGTAATGCAATATGACAATGAATGCTCAAGTCATCAAAACGGAGGCGGTGGAAGTTGCATGGCAATATATCTCAGAATGGCTATGGAAATGCCATAATAGGTAGGTATGGTGGCTGTTTTGAGGAAGATATAATAAGGCTTATGTGTGATAGAGCGTATCATATCATGGGGTTTGGATGCACCGACGAAGTTTGCACCGACTCTCGAGGTGAGAAAGGGCAATGCACGATACCGTAGAGGCTAGCAAATTGCGGAAAGGTAAGAGTGCATATAATCCATGGACTCACATTAGTCATAAAGAACTCACATACTTATTGCAAAAGTTTATTATCCCTCGAAGCAAAGTATTACTAAGCATGCTCCTAGGGGGGAGGTTGGTAGGAGTTAACCATCGCGCGCCCCCGACCTTCACACAAAGATAGACAATCAAGAATAAATTGTGCTCCAACTTCCTAGCATAACGGGAGACTATACGTGCATGCTTTGGGAATCACAAACTTTAACACCAATATCTTACTAAACACGATCATCCACTAGTACCTCCCACATATTGTCATCTCTATATCGCAAAACTATTGCAAGGAATCAAACATATCATATTCAGTGATCCCTAAGTTTTATGTAGGATTTTATGACTAACCATGTGAATGACCAATTCCTGTTGACTCTTTAAATAGATATAAGTGAAGCAAGAGAGTTTAATTCTTTCTACAAAATACCATGATCTAATAAATATAAGTGAAGCAAAAGAGCATTCTATGAATAACGGTTTTCTATGTGAAGAGAAACAGGCAATCCAAACTTCAAATGATATAAGTGAAGCACATGAAGCATTCTATAAAGCCATACTCAAAAGATACAAGTGAAGTGCAATGAGCATTCTATAAATCAACCATGGACTATCTCATACCAGCATGGTGCATAAAAGAAAAGTGAAAACTAAACACAAAAGACGCTCCAAGATTTACTCATATCACATGAACGAAACGAAAATGAAAACATACCGATACTTGTTGAAGAAAGATGGGATGCCTTCTGGGGCATCCCCAAGCTTAGATGCTTGAGTCTCCTTGGATATTTACTTGGGGTGCCTTGGGCATCCCCAAGCTTGAACTCTTGCCTCTCCTCCTTCACCTCATATCGAGACCTCCTCGATGTTCGAACACTTCATGCACACAAAACTTAACAGAAGACTGGTGAGATCCGTTAGTGTAATAAAGCAAATTTATACTTTAAGTACTGTTGAAACCCATTCATATTTTATATTTGCATTATCCATGCTGTATTATAACTTCTCCATGGCTTATACCACCGATAAAATCGATAGTTTCATCAAAACAAGCAAAACAATGCATCAAAACAGAATCTGTCTTAAACAGGACAGTCTGTAGTAATCTGAACTTTGACTATACTTCTGTAACTCCAAAAATTCTGAAAAATTAGGACGAAATAAAAAACTTGTATAGAAATACTTTGTAAAAATTCAGAAACTTTTGACGTTCCAGTAAAAAATAAAAATTCACGCACTACAGCCAAAGTTTCTGTTTTTACACCGCACATACCAACAAGCAATCTAATCATCCTAAAGGCAAATCTTGGCACATTATTTTTATAATACAATGGATTTGTACAAGGGGATAATTATTTTTGTTGGAAATGTTTCCGTGATTCAAGACTCACAAAGTTTCCATGGGCATGAACAAAGTTCAAGGATATCCCCCACTTCAACGATGCTCATCATCTCTCTCACTTTCACCTTTGCTTTTGTGAAGTTTCAGGTTCCCTTCTATATTTTTTTGTTTTTAAACTTTATGAAAGCACACAACACAAATAAATGACTCTCTAAAACTTCCGGGTTGTCTCCCTGGCAGCGCTTTCTTTAAAGCCATTAAGCTAGGCATAAAGTACTCAAGTAATGGATCCACCCGGATCCCAAGGTATATCAAAGCCAATTTTAATCAACAATGATTTGTAATTTAGTAGTGAGCACAAAGTGATATATATCATGTGACAACGAAGTCTAACTCTCTTCCTATGCATCGGCATGTCATACAAGAACAATTCATGCACATTAAGTAAAGGCCAATGCATAGTATAAACAGTTTCTTGCAATTTTATAGTATTGGAAACATAAAGAGGTGGAGATGTAGTTCCTCTCTCATAATAATTGCAAGTAGGAGCAGCAAGCACATGCATATTATATTCATCAATATCATCATGTGTAGTAGCAAAACGCAACCATCAATGTAATCCTTAATAAGAGCAAACTTCTCCGATATAGTGTAGTTGGGAGAATTCAAAAAGATAATAGGACTATCATGTGTGGGTGCAATAGCAACAATTTCATGCTTAACATAAGGAACTATAGCAAGTTCATCTTCATAAGCATAACTCATATTGGCATCTTGGCCACAAGCATAGCAAGCATCAAGTTCATCAAAAAGGGATATTTCAAATGAATCCACGGGATCATTGCAATTATCATAGCATTCATCCTTCGGCAAGCACGAAGGGTAATTAAACAATGTATGAGTTGAAGAGTTAATCTCATTAGAAGGTGGGCACGGGTGATCAATCCGCTCTTCCTCCTTTTGTTCTTCGCTCTCCTCCTCATCTGTTTCATCTAATGAGCTCACAATTTCAGCAACTTCTTCCATAGATTCCTGCAAATTATTAGTCTCTTCCAAGGCAGCCGTCATTCCTTCAATAAATTCTTTAACATAAGCATTAGAAGCATAGTTTTCATAGCAATATTTAAGTATGGCAAAATTTTCAGATTCGTCAAGAGTAGCATCATACTTTTCAATCAAAGAAGCAATTTCATATGCACCGTTAAAAGCAACAAATTCTTCAATTTGCTCAACATCAAAACAACAATAGGTCTCCTTGGCATAAGAAGATAGTATTTCATTATCATTAAACACACATTGGTAGGGAAGGTGTTTTTTAGTTTCTTCAGAACAACAAGTAAAATCATGTATTTCGCATAAATTCCAAGCATAACAACACAAAATATTAATTTGATGCCACAAGAGTTTCCCTTTTTGAGATATGCGGTGTCGCACATAATAAGCATGCTCATTTAATGATTTTCCCTCAACTAAGCTAGTTGGGTTTTCAGCACGAGCACAAATGGATCGAAGATGATCCAAGTAATATTCTTCGGTAGTACGGAACACTAGTAGTTCCTCAACTTTTGGAGCAGCAAGTACATCTAAGTTTTTTGGTATTTTGCGTTTCCTACCCATATCTAAAGATAGAAAACAAGCGCACAAAATAAAAAATACTTAGTGATAAAGCAAACAAGAAGACACGAGAATATTCACCCCACGCTATTGCTCCCCGGCAACGGCGCCAGAAAAAGGTCTTGATAACCCACAAGTGTAGGGGATCATTTGTAGCCTTTTTCGATAAGTAAGAGTGTCGAACCCAACGAGGAGCTAAAGGTAGAACAAATATTCCCTCATGTTCTATCGACCACCGATACAACTCTACGCACGCTAATGCTTGCTTTACCTAGAACAAGTATGAAACTACTTTGCGGGAGTAAAACTAGAAGTACTTTGCAAGATAATAAAGAACGTGGAAATAAAAGTTAGGTGCTGTTTTAATAAATGAACAATAAAAGTAAAAAACTTAGTAGAAAGCTTTTTGTGTAACGCAAGAGAAAGATTGTCCCTAGGCAATTGAATATAATACGATAGATACTTGTTATATGCAATGAGGGAGAGGCATACGCTAACACACTTTCCGTACTTGGATCATATGCACTTATGATTGGAACTCTAGCAAGCATCCGCAACTACCAAAGTTCATTGAGGTAAAATCCAACCATAGCATTAAGTATAAAGTCCCCTTTACTCCCATACGCAACAACCCACCTACTCGGGTTTATGCTTCTGTCACTCAAGCAACCCACCATATGCAAATCATGAACATATTGCAACACCCTATAGCGGGAATCCCTCACGCTTGCACGACACGGAGGGCACCATAGGACAGCACCATTTCAACATACAACTCACATCCATAACATCATACCACAATTAACCCATAGGACAAAAGAGATCTACTCAAACATCATAGGATAGCCAAATATCATTGGGAAATAATATATGGAGTTGAGCACCATGTTTAAGTAGAGATTACAAAGGGGAAGAGAGGTGTTACACCGCTGCATAGAGGGGGAGAGAGTTGGTGTTGACGGCGGCGAAGTTGTTGGTGTAGATCGCCGTCACGATGATTGCCCCGGCGGCGTTCCGGCGCCACCGGGAGAGAGGGGGAGAGAGCCCCCCTCCTTCTTCTTCTTCTTCATTGGCCTCCCCCCCTAGATGGGAGGAGAGTTCCCCCTCTGGTCCATGGCCTCCATGGCGGCGGAGGGGCAGGAGCCCCTCCTAGATTGGATCTCCCTCTCTGTTCTCTTCTGTTTCGCGTTCCTCTTTTCTGGCCGAAAACCGTTTCTTATATTCCCGGAGATCCGTAACTCCGATTGGGCTGAAATTTTGAGGGGATTTTTCTACAAAAATTAGCTTCCTTGCGCCAGAAGGAGAGCTCCAACTGACGTACGAGGTGGGCACAACCCACCAGGGCGGGCCCCCTGGTGTCTCGTGGGGGCTGTGGGACTCCATTTGCGTTGATTCCACTTCTCAAAATTCACAAATATTCCAGAAAAAATCTCTGTAAATTTTTATCGCGTTTGGACTTCGTTTGATATGGATATTCTGCGAAACCAAAAACATGCAACAAACTGGAACTGGCACTGGGCACTGGATCAATAGGTTAGTCCAATAAATCATATAAAATGTTGCCAAAAATATGTTAAAGTTGTATAATATTGGCATGAAACGATCAAAAATTATAGATACGACGAAGACGTATCACCCTCGAACTCCCACATGGGCCGCGACTGCGCCTGGAGCGGCGCGATGCGCTGCCCCAGGAACTCCTTGACAATTATCGCCCCCGACAGTTGGGTGTTCCCATGCGAAGCAATCCGCTACAGGACGGGCCCAGACCCCGGGTCGGAGAGCGGCGCATGACTCCATCCGGAGTGCTGCACCGGGAAGGCAGTAGGGATCCTCAGGAGCAGGTGGACTCGGAGGGCGTCCACCTTCTTCCCGGCCTTCAGGCTGGTACTTGCGCCTTTGACATCGACGAAGGAAACACACGTCGAGAGCTGGTCCCGGGCAGTAAACTGCAGACTGAAGAAATGGCGGAAGAGCGCTACTTTGGGCCTCACGCCCACGAAGGCTTCACAGTAAAAAGCAAAGATGGATAGGAGGTGAATCGAGTTTGATTGGAGGTGCAGGGCGTGTATCTGGTAATGGGTGAGGATGGCGTATAAGAACTCAGAGAACGGCGGGACCAGCCCAGCGTAGACGCTGTGGAGAAAGAAGACATAGGCGGACGCCCCCAGACCGCTCTGCGCCGCCGCGCCCGGGGAGATCACAATTTTCTTCCACTCATTCCGGTCGCCTGCTATCAGCGGGCGCACCGGGTCTAGGTCCCCTTCCATGGCGACGGAGGAGCGCAGGAGAGCTGCCCCGATCTCCTAGGGGCTGGCGGCCGGGGCCTTGGCCTTCACTTTCTTCCCGCCCGGGGCCATCCGAGCAGCAGAGCGGCGAGCGAGGTGGGGAGGAGAGTGCTTCGCTCGAATTTGGATCTGGTGGAATCTCAGGCGGAGGAAGGAGGCACAACAAGACAAACGCCGGGCAAGGAAAGGTAATGATAGCCCAACGTCGTGGGCCGTCTTTATGCTAGCCTTGGCAATTGTCGAGGCGTCACGTGGGGGTGGGGGCGTCCCGCGCCCGGCGCGCTCCACGTGTCGTGACTGGCCCACAGGCGGTTGGAGCCCACACCGCTTCGCCCCCCAGGTGGCGTGGGTATGCGCGCTGCAGGCTCGGGGCCTACCGTCGGGCCACTCGGATAGGGGGTACCCAGGCCCGTCTGCCTGAGGCCCGTGTCGCGACGCAGGGCCCGGATCCGGAATAGCCCGCCCTGGGAGCGTCGCGGGGAAGGGCTTCAGGAGGCCCCCGCCTCTGGAGGCGACCTGCTGGGAGCCCCCCATCGACCCATGAAGGAGGCCCCGGGAGGCCGCCCTCTGGGGTGTCCTCGCGAGAGGCAGGCCCTCGGTGGCTCTGCAGGGGCGCGCAGCCTGACCCGTCCCAAGGGTAATACGCGCCCTGCCTAACATCGTTCGGGGTCACGACAGGAAGACCTTTCCTCTTTGGTGTTAAGGGAGCAGGCCCTGCCCGCCGGTTCCCGAAGTGGCCCCCAAAGGTTTCCCGTTTGGTGTTAGAAGGCCAAAGTTGGGGGCTCGCCAGGAGGGAGGGCATCCCCGAGCCCACCAGCACGTCATGAAGGGAAGCTTTGGCAGGCAGAGACCACTTTTGTCAGGATGGGGCGCAGTCCTGTCCCCTTTCAAAATCGGCACTTGTGGCAACCCTTCCCACCGGATGTTAAGGGGGAAGAGGACCGGATCTGGTATAAAAGGGAGAAGGCAGCAATTGTAGAGAACATCCTGTATTCACTCTCTACCACTACGCAATCCAGACAAGCAGGAGTAGGGTTTTACACCGCAAGGTGGCCCGAACCAGGGTAGATCGTGTGTTCATCGTTCCTTCCCCCCAAGCTCAATCACACTGGAGCATCGCCGTAGGTTAGGGAGAGAAAGCAAGGTTGGAGAGCCGGTGCACCCCCAGAGTTCGAACCTCTTAAGGGTCCTCAGAGCCCCGATTTCGACACTTTTAATAGATAACTGGAACAAAGCATTAACACATGGTGAATGCATGAACTCCTCAAACTACGACAATCACCGTAAAGAATCCCAATTATTGTCACCTTGGGGTATGCGGATCAAGACACGTAATAGGTGCATACAACTTGCAAGATAGGATCCAAATCAATCTTATATTCATGAAAACATAATATGTTCAGATCTGAAATCATGGCACTCGGGCCCTAGTGACAAGCATTAAGCATAGCATAATCATAGCAACATCACTATCAGAACATAGTGGATACTAGGGATCAAGCCCTATCAAACTTAACTCGATTACATGATCAATCTCATCCAATCCCACCACCGTCCAGCAAGCCTACAAAGGAATTACTCACTCCTGGTGGTGAGCATCATGGCGATGTTGATGGAGAAGGTTTGGTGATGACGACAGCGACGATTTCCCCTCTCCGGAGACCCAAACGGACTCCAGATCAGCCCTCCCGAGGAAGAACAGGAGGTGGCGGCGGCTCCGTGTCGTGAAACGCAATGAAAACTTCTCTCTGATTTTTTTCTCCAAAGATGTGATTTTATAGGACTGGATTTAGGGTCGGAGGAGCCTCGAGGGCCTCACAAGCCATCAGGGCGCGGCCTAGGGGGCGCCCTGATGTGTGGTGGTCCCTTGGCACACGCCCTCCGACAGGTTTTTGCTCCATAATCCATCATAATTCTCAAAAATAATTCAAAAAAGTTTTGTCCAATTCCGAGAACTTTTATTTCTGCACAAAAATAACACCAAGGTAGTTCTGCTGAAAACAACGTCAGTCCGGGTTAGTTTCATTCAAATCATGCAAATTAGAGGTCAAAACCAGAGCAAAAGTGTTTGGAAAAGTAGATACGTTGGAGACGTATCAGCTCCCCCAAGCTTAACTCATTGCTTGTCCTCAAGCAATTTAGTTGACAAACTGAAAGTGATAAAGAAAACTTTTACAAACTCTTTTGTTCTCGTTATTATGCACATGCTTAGCTAGTGTTCAAGTTTTCAGCATAAATTATAAATAACCACATCCATGATAGCAATTAAACATCATATCAACTCATGGACATAACCAACTAGGAAGCTAATAATAAGATATCTCACATGCCAACCATTTATCAAAATGATCATGATATAATATGGTGACATGGTATTTCGCTAGCCCTTTCTGAGACCGCAAAACATAAATGCAGAGCACCTTTGAGGTTCAAGCAGCGACTAAACATTATAATTCAGAATAGAAAGGATCCAGTCATGCTCACATCCAACATTAACTATACTCAATGCATAAAAATGAAAATAGTCCTCTCCGGTCTGGTGCTTTTAATAAGAGGATGATGACTCAATCATAAAAGTAAATAGATAGGCCCTTCGCAGAGGGAATCATTGATTCGCAGAGGTGCCAGAGCTCAAGTTTTAAAACAGGATTGGAATATAGTTTTTGGGATGGTGCACTTTTCTTGTCAACGTTATGACAAAGGTTTTCAATACCTTCCATGCTAAACTCATTATTGACGGTTCCCAAATAGAATAGTAAAGTTTACTCCTATCCACCATCCATACACAAACCATGGCTGGCCGAATTCATGGGTGCCTGCCAACATATCAACTGTCCCAAGGAGTTTTGTTTAATTAATTTTTGATTATACATGACTGGGGATCCCTTTTAACAGCCTCTCTTGTGCAATGACGGTGAATAAACGACCGTCTTGAGAATAACTCATTTAGCATGGAAAATATTGACTGCCTCGTCGCTCCAAGAGCAAGATGCGTGCACAAAATGGAAGTTTGAATGTTTAGAGATGGCACATGCAAATTTACTTGGAACGGCAGGGTAATACCGCATATAGGTAGGTATGGTGGACTCATGCGGAATAACTTGGTTTAAAGGTTTTTGATGCACAAGCAACATTTCTGCTTAGTATAGGTGAAGGCTATCAATAGGTTGGGAAGCGTCCAGCTGAAGAGCGAAAACGGTCATAGGCATGCATTGCGAATATTTAACATTGGACATAGCATGAGTAGGATATGAACACTCTAAATTTAAACATCATGAAGGCTGCATTGGTATTGAATCAACTACAAGTTTGCACACGGGCCAAGTCAAGCCGCATGAATTTGTCAGAGGGAAATACCATACCACCATACCACATCATAACCATTTTAATGCATGTTGGTCTATAAGATAAATCATTATTCACTACTAGTTGTTTAAGCATGGCATGAGAAGCTATAATCTCTAATTGTCATCATGAACATGTTCACTCATAGTATACTGAATTGAGATCGAACGAGCGAAACATATTTACAAAAACGGAAAACAAGAAGAGTTCATACCAGCTTCCCTTGCCACGATCACTTCGTCAAATATCGTCATTATTGCCTTTCACTTGCATGACCAAATGATGTGATAATAATAATAGTGCAAGGATACCATGGACTGAGCTGGAATCTGTAGGGCAGTTTTGGACAAAGGAGAAGACGAGGTAATACTGGCTCTCTGTTAGATCAACAATAAAGCATATAATAGCCACTCAACATTTTCATCGTGGTCTTCTCCTTTCAAAGACTCAACAAACAGAAAAGAAATTCAGAGAAACACATTGAAATATTTTTGGAGTTTTTGTTTTTCTCAAGCAAGCAAATAAACTGAGGGAAAACAAGAACGAGAAAATTTATTTACACGGGAAAGCTCCCAATATGTAAAGGAAATCTTTTTGGGTTTTCTTTTTAGTACTAAGATAATTAAGTGGGAAAGAAAACTAAAAAGAAGCAAGAAATATTTTTGGTTTTTCCAAAGTTTTTCAAACACACAAGAAGAAAGCGGAAAAATAAAACTAATATGCATATACAATGAAAGAGGATGAACACCGATAATTTATATGAAGTGTGTGAACATGAATGTAATGTCGGTGAGAAATACGTACTCCCCCAAGCTTAGGCATTTGCCTAGCTTGGTGATCACCACTGGTAGTCTGGAAAATGGTTAAAGTGATAACTTGTGGAGGCGTTCCTGGCCACCTCCTCCGCTAAACGAGTAGCCTCCACAGCAGCTTTGTATTCCCGCACCTCCTCCTCAAGAACATAATAACCCCGTCGAGCCTGAAAATCAAAGAGGGCAGGTACAGGCAAAGTGACAGGCATAGGCGTATATTTCCCAATTATTAAATTATACTCGTAACCCTAGCATGGTTTACAATAAACTCATGATAACGCAGAGCGTCAAAATCTAAATATCTTTTAGGCGGGATAAGATCATTAGGTTGAGGCGACACTCCCAGCCTTGCAGCTACGCGGGAGGCATAAATCCCTCCATACAAATCACCATTGCTAGAATTAGAATTCAGCCTTCGAGCAACAATTGCACCAAGGTTATAGTGTTGTTCACCAGTTACAACAGTGTGGATGAGGCTTAAATCAGGAGCACATAAGGCACTACAATCTTGTTTTCCTACTATGCATTTCCCTTTAAATAGTGCAAAGTAACAAATAGAGGGAAACTGTATGCTTTTAATTCTTGCCTGTGTTACTCCCCTATCTTCTCCAGCGCATAGACTTTCGAGAAACATATTATAATCAGTTTTTGAAGGTTTCTCGGTCGAACCCCAAAGTGGAAGTTTGCAAGAAATAGAGAAATCTTCTAGAGTCATGCTAAAGGATTCATTATAAAGTTTAAATAGCACTCTGGAAGCATGTGATTGATAACGAAATCCTTGCGTAAATGTACGGGTAAGGTCATAGTGTTGGACACACTTATCTGCGAGAAAATCGGTGAGGCCGGTATTATCAATGAATCGGTCAAATTCATCCTTAATGCCTACATTTATCATGAAAGCTTCACTCGGCCACTGACATGATTTGGCGTCAGCCATAACTATCTGTTTTTCTCGGGGTTTGATGTAAGCTTGTCGTATTGAGTTCCCACGGGATGACTCACCCGAGGTGAGTCTCCTTGAGGAGTTCCTCCTAAAGAAACTCATCTTCCTAAGCACAAATTTCTGAAATTTTTGAGCCTCAAATTCATGTCGATAAAACTTTTCAAGATTGATAGCAACTACTCATATGGATGCCTAGAGGCCATATCAAGCATTCATACTACTTGGAACTCAAAGAATTCAACATGCAAGCTCATTTTTTGTAGCACCAAGTGCAACAAATTATGCAAAATATAAACCACTAAAACAAAAACTAATTGGAGGAATGGAGGAGTCACATACCAAGGAACAATTCCTCAAAATAGTTTCGGAAATGGAGTTCCAGGCAAAGAGATCGAAAATTTCACTTTCTGGGTGAAGAACACAGGAGAGAGATGGCTAGGAAATTTTTGCTAGAGGTAGGAGAGAGTGTGGGACGAAGGGATAAGGCAGGGGGACCCTGTGGGCCCCACAAGCCATCAGGGCGCGGCCTAGGGGGGCCGCGCCCTGATGTGTGGTGCCACACAGGTGCAGTCCCCTGCTATTATTTTTATGCCAATTTTTTTTTTATTCTAGAAAAATTCATGTTAAAATTTTGTGGCAATCTGAGACTTTTTATTTTTGGACATTTTTCTACTCACGGGAAAAAAAGAGAAACGGAAAATCATGCTAATTTATTTTATATAAACTGAAAATAACAGAGGATAAACTTTTGATACAGAGAATTGTGAGTACTAAATTCATCAATCACATGCCTTCCGAAAAGGATTCATTAATAAGGTTGATCAAGTCTTATTAACAACCATTTCCGATCAACATTCAACCGAAGAATTTTCGTATATCACTAGGTTACCTCAATGGGGATTTGCATCTCCCCAACAATAAGATTATAATATTTCTTCTTGACAGTAGGTAGAGGAATTACAAAACTTCCAATGATAACCGTGTGAGTAGGCTCAATGACATTAATATTATTAACCAAAGTTTGCTCTTTGGAAAATGAACGGTATGTTGCTTGCCATTGACGTGAAAGGTAACCTTGCTTTTATTGCAATCAATAACATCCCCTGCAGTATTTAAGAATGGTCTACCAAGGATGATCGACATATTGTCGTCCTCAGGCATATCAAGAATAACAAAGTCTGTCAAGGTAGTAACATTTGCAGCCACAACAGGAACATCCTCGCAAATTCCAATAGGTAAAGCGGTGGATTTATCAGCCATTTGCAAAGATATCTCAGTAGGTGTAAGCTTACTCAAATCAAGTCTTTTATAAAGGGAGAAAGGCATAACACTAACACCAGCTCCTAAATCACATAGATTAGTTTTAACATAATTTCTTTTGATAGAGCAAAGTATTGTGGGTATGCCAGGATCTCCTAGCTTCTTAGGTATTCCTCCATCAAAAGAGTAATTGGCAAGCATAGTAGCAATTTCAGTCTCAGGAATCTTTCTTTATTAGTAATAATATCCTTCATATACTTAGCATACGAAGGCATTTTCAATATATCAGTCAAACGAGTACGCAAAAAGATGGGTCTAATCATTTCAGCAAAACGTTCAAATTCTTCATCATCCTTATTCTTAGAAGGCTTACGAGGGAATGTCATGGGTTTTTGAACCTAGGGCTCTCTTTCCCTTCCATGTTTTCTAGCAACAAAGTCTCTTTTATCATAACGTTTATTTTTAGGAGGTGGGTTATCAAGATCCTCAGCGGGTTCTATCTCTACATCATTATCATGTTCTTTATTACTATATGGTGGAGCATCTACATGCAAAGTATCATTTTCCTCTCCTTTTTCATTATCACTAGGTGCATGTTCACTACTAGATTGTGTCTCAGCATCAGAAATAGAAACCGATACGTCTCCAATGTATCTATAATTTTTGCTTGTTCCATGCTATTATATTATCATTCTTGGATGTTTTACAATCATTTTATAACAACTTTATATCATTTTTTGGGACTAACCTATTGACATAGTGCCAAAGTGCTAGTTGCTGTTTTTGCTTGTTTTTTACTTCGCAGAAAATCAATACCAAACGGAGTCCAATCACGACGAAACTTTTTGGAGATTTTTTCTGGACCAGAAGACACCCAGTGGGCCAAACAACTGCCGGAGAGGTGGGCTGTGGAGAGCACAACCCACCAGGGCGCGCCAAGGGGGCCCCGGCGTGCCCTGATGGGTTGTGCCCTCCTCGGCCCCCTTCCACACCGCCTCTGATGCCTATAAATTCCCAAATATTCCAAAAAACCTAGGGGAGTCGACGAAACACAATTCCAGCCACCGCAAGTTCCAGAACCGCGAGATCCAATCTAAACACCATCACGGAGGGGTTCATCTTCCTCATAGGTGCCTCTCCAATGATGCGTGAGTAGTCCACCATAGACCTACGGGTCCGTAGGCAATAGCTAGATGGCTTCTTCTCTCTCTTATGATTCTCAATACAATGGTCTCTTGGATATCTATTTGATGTAAACTTTTGCGGTGTGTTTGTTGGGATCCGATGAATTTTGAGTTCATGATCAGTTTCTATCCATGAATATTATTTGAGTCTTCTTTGATCTCTTATATGCATGATTACTTATAGCCTCGTATTTCTTCTACGAATCTTTGGTTTAGTTAGGCCGACTAGATCATTTTTTCTTGCCATGGGAAGAGGTGCTTTGTGATGGGTTCAATCTTGCGGTGTTCTTTCCCAGTGACAGAAGGGGCATCAAGACACGCATGTATCGTTGCTATTAAGGATAACAAGATGGGGTCTATTCCTACATGAATAGATCTTGTCTACATCATGTCACCGTTCTTATTGCATTACTCCGTTTTTTCATGAACTTAATACACTAGATGCATGCTGGATAGCGGTCGATGTGTAGAGTAATAGAGGTAGATGCAGGCAGGAGTCGGTCTATCTATCTTGGATGTGATCCTATATAATGAGCATCGCCTTGGATATCGTCATGACTATTCGATTTTCTATCAATTGCCCAACAGTAATTTGTTCACCCACCGTGCGCTATACTCATGAGAGAAGCCACTAGTGAACCCTACGGCCCCCGGGTCTACTTTTCCATCATATTGCTTTCCGATCTACGTTTTTGCAATCTTTGTTTTCAGATCTACAAAACCAAAAACCCAAAAATATATTGCTGCATATTTACTCTTTTTATTTGTGTTCTTGAGAGATCTATTTCTCCTATCTATCACTACCTAATCTATCTTATTACCGTAGAGAGATTGACAACCTCTCTTTCGCGTCGGGTTGCAAGTATTTGTTGTTTGTGTGCAGGTGCTGCTTATTGGGTGGCGGTGATCCTCCTACTGGTTCAATAACCTTGGTTTCATAACTCAGGGAAATACTTACCGTCGCTGTGATGCATCATCCCTTCCTCTTTGGGGAAATACCGACGCAGTCTCAAGCCACGTCAAAGGAATTTCTGGCGCCGTTGCCGGGGAGGCGGTCTCTTCTACGTGCCTATCGTAGGCGCCGAGGATATTCCACCATCATCTACCAGGTTCCTAATCACAAATCTCATCTCCTTGCAATTACATTATTTGCCATTTGCCTCTCGTTTTCCTCTCCCCCACTTCACCAATTTGCCGTTTTATTCGCCCTCTTCTTCGTTTGCCCTTTTTCTTGCCGGATCTCTTCCTTGCTTGCAATCTTGTTTGCGTAGTCACGATGACTCAAGAGAACACCAAGTTGTCTGATTTTTCTAATACTAATAACAATGATTTTATTAGTACACCTATTGGTCCTCCTGCCACTAGTGCGGAGTCTTGTGATATTAATGCCGCTTTGTTGAATCTTGTCATGAAAGATCAATTTGCTGGTACTCCTAATGAGGATGACGCGTCCCATCTAAACATGTTCGTAGAATTGTGTGATATGCAAAATAAAAAAATGTGGACAATGATATTGTTAAGTTGAAATTATTTCCTTTTTCCTTGCGAGATCGTGCTAAAATTTGGTTTTCCTCTTTGCCTCGCAATAGTATCGATTCTTGGAATAAGTGCAAGGATGCTTTTATCACTAAGTATTTTCTGCCCGTGAAAATTATTTCCCTTAGGACGAAAATCATGAATTTTAAGCAACTTGAGCATGAACATGTTGCACAATATTGGGAAACAATGAAGTTGATGCTAAGAAATTATCCTACTCATGGTTTAAATCTTTGGATGATCATACAATTTTTTTATGCGGGATTGAATTTTGTCTCTAGAAATCTTTTAGATTCCGCCGCGGGTGGTACTTTTATGGAGATTACTTTGGGTGAAGCTACTAAATTGCTAGATAATATCATGGCTAATTATTCTCAATGGCATACCGAAAGAGCACCTACTAGTAAAAAAAGTTAATTCGGTAGAGGAAATTAGTACTTTGAGTGATAAAGTTGATGCTTTGATGAAATTGGTTGCTAGTAAAAATGCTCCTATGGATCTTAATGATGTGCCTTTGTCTACTTTGATTGAGCAAAATAGTGATTCCGTAGATGTGAATTTTGTCTCTCGAAACAATATCAATAACAATGCTTATAGAGGTAATTTTAATCCTAGGCCTTTTCCTGGAAATTCCTCAAATAATTATGGTAATTCCTATGGAAATTCTTCCTACGATAATAATAGGAACACCTCTGATCTTGAGAGTAATATTAAAGAATTTATCAATGCGCAAAAGGCTTTCAATACTACGATAGAGGAAAAGTTGAATAAGATTGATGATATGTCTAGAAGCATTGATAGGATTTCTCATGATGTTGAAAATCTCAAGTTGAAAGCTTTTGTGCCTAAGATTGATTAATCTATTAAAGCTTTATATGCCTCTATGGATGAAAGTAAGAAAATAACCGCTATGCTTAGAGCTAAAAGAGAAATCTTAGAAAAATCGTTTTCTAGCGATTGCCTTCGTAAGAAAGATGAAGATCTTAAAGTGATTGGTGTTTCTTCTATTTATTCCTTGTTTAGTAATATTAAAATTTATAATTAAGGGACTGAAGTAGAGTCAACTTTAGCTAGAAGGCGTCCCAATAATTTGGAGGGTGAAAATCTTGATGAAAATTTTGATAAAAGTGGGTTTGAAGAGGTCAAAACTTTAACTAGTGATGTGCCCACTATCTTGGATTGCAAAGACTTTAATTATGATAGTTTCTCTTTGATTGAGTGTATTTGTTTGTTGCAATCCATGTTAAATTCACCTCATTCTTATGAGCAAAATAAAGCTTTTACTAAACATATCGTTGATGCCATGATGAAATCTTTTGAAGAAAAGTTGGAATTGGAGATTTCTATTCCTAGAAAATTACATGATGAGTGGGAACCTACCATTAAGGTCAAGATTAAAAATTATGAATGCTTTGCTTTGTGTGATTTGGGCGCTAGTGTTTCCACGATTCCGAAATCTCTATGTGATGTGCTTGGTCTTACCAATATTGAAGAATGTTCTCTTAATTTGCACTTGGCGGATTCTACTATTAAAAAGACT
Organism: Elymus sibiricus; assembly: GCA_039707655.1. Taxonomy (NCBI): domain Eukaryota; kingdom Viridiplantae; phylum Streptophyta; class Magnoliopsida; order Poales; family Poaceae; genus Elymus; species Elymus sibiricus. Next base: position 358,664,662 of record CM077667.1, read on the forward strand.
TTGGGAAGAATTAATGATGTTCTTATTCTTGCAAATAGGAACTATGTTCCTATTGATTTTCTTGTGCTTGATATTGATTGCAATCCGTCTTGTCCCATTATACTTGGTAGACCGTTTTTACGCACTATAGGTGCCGTGATTGATATGAAAGAAGGCAATATTCATTTTCGATTTCCCTTGAGAAAGGGTATGGAACACTTCCCTAGAACAAGAATTAAGCCACCATATGAATCAATCATGAGGGCATCCTATGGATCCAAAACCAAGGATGACAATACTTGAATCTATCCGTTATGCCTAGCTAGGGGCGTAAAACGATAGCGCTTGTTGGGAGGCAACCCAATGAATAAATAATTTTTTGCTTTTTCCTTTCTGTTTTTGTTTTTTGACACAATTATTCTTCTGTTATTATTGTGTTTTTATGGTTTATTTAGTGTTTGTGCCAAGTAAAGCCTTTAGGATGATTCATAGGATGAGTAGAAGCGATGCTGAATCTGAAACAGAAACTTTGCGTCCAGTATATGAATTTTCATTTCTTTACTGGTAGGAGATATTGAGATGAAATTTTAACACAGTGTTTATATACAAATTAGTTACATTTTCCTAATTTTTTAGAATTTTTAGAGTTACAGAAGTATGGGTATAGTACAGATTACTACAGACTGTTCTGTTTAAGACAGATTCTGTTTTCGTTGCATTGTGTGCTTGTTTTGATGAATCTATGGGTTATATTGAAGGGTATGAGCCATGGTAAAGTTAAAATACAGTAGGTATAATGCAATAATAAAATATGAATGCGTTTGCAACAGTACCTAAAGTAGTGATTTGCTTTCTTATACTAACGGATCTCACGAAGATTTTGTTGAATTTTGTGTGATTGAAGTTTTCAAGTTTTAGGTGAGATCACGATGGATGAAGAAATAAGGAGTGATAAAAGCCTAAGCTTGGGGATGCTACCGCACCCCCAAGATATATCCAAAGAGAAACAAGCAACTAAGCTTGGGGATGCCCCCGAGTGGCATCCTCTCTTTCTTCTAACGAGCATCGGTATTTTACTTGGAGCTATATTTTTATTCGTCACATATCATGAGTTTTGCTTGGAGCGTCTTGTATCTTTGCTTGCTTTGTTTGTTAGTTTTTCCTTTGTATCCTTTCTGTACACACCTATTTTAGAAACCCAAAATCATGCTATGATTTGTTAGAATTGCTCTATGTGCTTCACTTAAACTTTTTGAGCTATAGAATTGCTCTAGTGCTTCACTTATATCTTTTTGAACACGGTGTGCTTGGATTTTTTTTGTAGAAATACTCTCATGCTTTACTTAGAATAATTTGATAGTTAGTAAATTTTGAAGAAATCCTCTCATGCTTCACTTATACCTTTTTGAGAGATGAAATCTTTATGCTCATGTGCTTCACTTAAATTTGTTTGAGCTTGCCAAAAAGCAATGGCAATATATGAAACTAGTCCCAAAGTGATAGATATCGAAGGAGGATATAATAAAAAAACTCATGAAGATCATTGGACAAATTAAACTTGATTCCTTGTATTAGTTTTGAAACATGATGATAGTAATATGTGAGTCATGTTAGTGAGTAATTATGCTTAGTAGGAATATTGGTGTTAAGGTTTGTGATTCCCTATGCATGCACGAAAGTCAATAGTTATGCAATGAAGTTACATCCTACTTGTGGTGCATTATTCGGTGTTAGTTATGTTCAATGCTCACTTATGTGAATTTTCGTTTCTTGGTTCGGTTGCTTCCCAATCTATTTGCTAGCCTCCATTTGTACTAAGTAGAAATACTACTTGTGCATCCAAAATCCTTAAACCAAGTTTTGCCTTATGAGTCCACCATACCTACCTATATGCGGTATTTCCATGCCGTTCCAAGCAAATTTGTATGTGCCATCTCTAAATTTTCAAAATAAATTTTCTCTTTTTGTGTGCCCGTACCGCTCATGAAACGGTGGGGAGTGTCCAATATTTTTCCAGGCTAGATGTGTTATTCTCAAGATGAGTGTTTATTCACTTGTCATTGCACGAGAGTGCGGCGGTAATAGGGATGCCCATTCCCGAAATGAAAAAGAAAAAAAATATTTACTTTATGTTGTCAAATAATAAATTCCTTGGAAAGTGTTGGTATGGAAGGCAACCGTGGATACGGCCCGCCATGGAAAGTGAAAGTTTGGTGGAAAAAGGAATAAACTTTATTTTCTGTTTGGGAACCGCCTATGATATATCTAGCATGGAAAGTATTGTGAGCTACTTTGTCGTTTTCGTTGACAGGAAAAGCATGCCACCCAAAATATTTTTTCTCTCTCAATTTAAACCTTGAGCTCTGGCACCTCTACAAATCCCTACTTCCCTCTGCGAAGGGCCTATCTTTTACTTTATGCAATTTTTATTTTTGATTTGAGTCTCCATCTTCTCTTATAAGCACCAACTAGGGGGCACTATGATCGTACTTGAGCATTGGGCATAGCTAATATTTGAGTGTGTTTCATGAATGGATCAATGATTGAGCATGATGGGCTAGGGATAACTTTCTTTAGTGTTAATATTTTGAAAGACATGGTTGCTTGTTGACATGCTTGAGTATTGAAGTCATTATGTTAAAACTAGACTATTGCTTTGAATCATCATAAGTCCAAATGTCCATGTTATACAAAAGAAAAGAATGTGATGAACATGTTAGGCAGCATTCCACATCAAAAATTCTGTTTTTATCATTTACCTACTCGAGGACGAGTAGGAATTAAGCTTGGGGATGCTGATACGTCTCCAACGTATCTATAATTTTTGCTTGTTCCATGCTGTTGTATCATCATTCTTGGATGTTTTACAATCATTTTATAACAACTTTATATCATTTTTTGGGACTAACCTATTGACATAGTGCCAAAGTGCGAGTTGTTGTTTTTGCTTGTTTTTTACTTGCAGAAAATCAATACCAAACGGAGTCCAATCGTGACGAAACTTTTTGGAGATTTTTTCTGGACTAGAAGACACCCAGTGGACCAAACAACTGCCGGAGAGGTGGGCTGTGGAGAGCACAACCCACCAGGGCGCGCCAGGGGGGCCCCGGCGCGCCCTGATGGGTTGTGCCCTCCTCGCCTCCTTCCGCACCGCCTCTGATGCCTATAAATTCCCAAATATTCGAAAAACCCTAGGGGAGTCGACGAAACACAATTCCAGCCGCCGCAAGTTCCAGAACCGCGAGATCCAGTCTAAATACCATCATGGAGGGGTTCATCTTCCTCATAGGTGCCTCTCCGATGATGCGTGAGTAGTCTACCATAGACCTACGGGTCCGTAGGCAGTAGCTAGATGGCTTCTTATCTCTCTCTTATGATTCTCAATACAATGGTCTCTTGGAGATCTATTTGATGTAAACTTTTGCGGTGTGTTTGTTGGGATCCGATGAATTTTGAGTTCATGATCAGTTTCTATCCATGAATATTATTTGAGTCTTCTTTGATCTCTTATATGCATGATTACTTATAGCCTCGTATTTCTTCTCTGAATCTTTGGTTTAGTTAGGCCAACTAGATCGATTTTTCTTGCCATGGGAAGAGGTGCTTTGTGATGGGTTCTTTCTTGCGGTGTTCTTTCCGAGTGACAGAAGGGGCAGCAAGACACGCATGTATTGTTGCTATTAAGGATAACAAGATGGGGTCTATTCCTACATGAATAGATTTGTCTACATCATGTCACCGTTCTTATTGCATTACTCCGTTTTTTCATGAACTTAATACACTAGATGCATGCTGGATAGCGGTCGATGTGTGGAGTAATAGAGGTAGATGCAGGCAGGAGTCGGTCTATCTATCTTCGACGTGATGCCTATATAATGATCAACGCCTTGGATATCGTCATGACTATTCGATTTTCTATCAATTGCCCAACAGTAATTTGTTCACCCAGCGTGCGCTATACTCATGAGAGAAGCCACTAGTGAACCCTACGGCCCCCGGGTCTACTTTTCCATCATATTGCTTTCCGATCTACGTTTTTGCAATCTTTGTTTTCAGATCTACAAAATCAAAAACCCAAAAATGTATTGCTGCATATTTACTCTTTTTATTTGTGTTCTTGAGAGATCTATCTCTCCTATCTATCACTACCTAATTTATCTTATTACCGTAGAGAGATTGACAACCTCTCTTTCGCGTCGGGTTGCAAGTATTTGTTGTTTGTGTGCAGGTGCTGCTTATTGGGTGGCGGTGATCCTCCTACTGGTTCGATAACCTTGGTTTCATAACTGAGGGAAATACTTACCATCACGTGCTGCATCATCCCTTCCTCTTTGGGAAAATACCGACGCAGTCTCAAGCCACATCAGAAACATCATTATGTTTCTCAGTAGGTGTTTCTATAACAAGTTCACTAGAAGCATGCAAGTTCCTATCATTTTTCTTCTTCTTTTTCTTATTAGAGGAACTAGGTGCATCAACATTAATTCTCTAGGAATCCTGTTCTATTCTTTTAGGATGACCTTCCGGATAGAGGTTCTTGGGTCATACGACCTCCCCTGGTCATTACTCTAACAGCATGACCATTCATATTATTATTTATTTCAGCAAGCAAATCATTTTGTGACTTAGCAACTTGGTCTAGTTGGGTATGAACTATAGAAGCATGTTTACCTAGACCTTTCACATCATTAGCAATTCTAAACATCAAGTCAATTAAGCGGTCTATCATCATGGCATTACGTCTCAATTGATCCTTAACATAATTGTTGAAGTGTTCTTGCTTAACAACATAATTATCATATTCATCCATGCATTGTTCATGAGTTTTATTGTAAGGTATATCATTTTCACTAAAGGAACAGAGGGAGTTTACCTCTACTACCTGTGTCGGGTTATCAAGTCCATGTATTTCTTCAATAGGTGGTAGTTTCTTGATATCCTCAATTTTAATACCTTTCTCCTTCATAGATCTTTTTGCTTTTTGCATATCTTCAGGGTTAAGGAATAGAATACCTCTCTTCTTTTGAATAGGTTTCGGAGGTGGTTCAGGAAGTGTCCAATCATCGACACTTTGCAATATGTTATTCAATAATTCTTCAGCTTGACCGACAGTTCTTTCCCTGAAAACACAACCAGCACAACTATCTAGGAGGTCCCTAGAAGCATCGGTTAGTCCATTATAAAAGATATCGAGAATTTCATTTTTCTTAAGAGGACAATTAGGCAAAGCTCTAAGTAACTGGAGAAGCCTCCCCCAAGCTTGAGGGAGCTTCTCTTCTTCAATTTGCACAAGTTAAATATTTCCTGTAAGGCAACTTGTTTCTTTTGAGCAGGAAAATATTTGGCAGAAAAATAATGGAGCATATCCTGGGGACTACGCATACAACCAGGAGAAAGAGAAAGAAACCATTCCTTGGCCTCGCCTCTTAGCGAGAAAGGAAAAAAGCTTAAGGATATAATAGTAGCGTATCTTTTCATCATTGGTAAACAGAGCATCAATATCATTCAGTTTCATCAGGTGTTCGACAACAGTTTCATTTTCATAACCATGGAAAGGATCATATTCTACTACAGGAAATAACTCAGGGTCAACAGAGAACTCAAAATTCTTATCAGTAACAAATATAGCAGAAGTAGCAAATTTAGGATCATATTTCATTTTCTCCATCATAGATTTTTTCTTTCAGTTTGCATAGAAGTTTCTTCAAAACATCTCTATTTTCACAAGCAAAGAAATCACTAGTTGTTTCCTTATCCATGACATAGCCTTCAGGTATATGAGGTAATTCATATCTATTAGGAGAGCGAGGTGTAACAGGTGATTCAAAGTCCTCATCAGTTTCAGCATTTTCAAGTTCTCTAGCTTTAGCAATATGAGCATCAAGTAATTCATTCAGTGGCACATTTTCAGTTTCAACATGTGTAGCAATAGTATCATCATTAATTTCAGAGGTAGCATCATCAAGTTCATGTGACATATCAAGACGATCAACAGGTGGTGGTGTAACAAGCTGATTTAAAACAGTAGGTGAATCAAAAGCAGAGCTAGATGGCAGTTCCTTACCTCCTCTCGTGCGAGAGGGGACGATCTTAGTTCGAGTATCTTTCAGATTCTTCATAGTAGCAATTGGATATCCTCAAGTTAACAAAATAAATAGAGCTATCCTCCCCGACAACGGCACCATAAAAAGGTCTTGATAACCCACAAGTATAGGGGATCGCGACAGTCTCCACGGGTAGTATTTCACCCTAATTTATTTGTTCGACATGTTGGAAATATGCCCTAGAGGCAATAATAAATTGGTTATTATTATATTTCCTTGTTCATGATAATCGTTTATTATCCATGCTATAATTGTATTGATTGGAAACTCAAATACATGTGTGGGTACATAGACAACACTGTGTCCCTAGTAAGCCTCTAGTTGACTAGCTTGTTGATCAAAGATGGTTAAGGTTTCCTAGCCATGGACATGAGATGTCATTTGATAACGGGATCACATCATTAGGAGAATGATGTGATGGACAAGACCCAAACTGTAAACGTAGCATTTGATCGTGTCAGTTTATTGCTATTGTTTTCTGCATGTCAAGTATCTGTTCCTTTGACCATGAGATCATGCAACTCACTGACACCGGAGGAATACCTTGTGTGTATCAAACGTCGCAACGTAACTGGGTGACTATAAAGGTGCTCTACAGGTATCTCCGAGGGTGTCTGTTGGGTTGGCATGGATCAAGACTGGGATTTGTTACTCCGTATGACGGAGAGGTATCTCAGGGCCCACTCGGTAATACAACATCACAATGAGCCTTGCAAGCAATGTGACTAAAGTGTTAGCCACGAGATCTTGTATTACGGAACGAGTAAAGAGACTTGCCGGTAACGAGATTGAACTAGGTATAGTGATACCGACGATCGAATCTCGGGCAAGTAACATACCGAAGAACAAAGGGAACAACATACGGGATTAACTGAATCCTTGACATAGAGGTTCGACCGATAAAGATCTTCGTAGAATATGTAGGAGCCAATATGGGCATCCAGGTCCCGCTATTGGTTATTGATCGTAGAGGTGTCTCGGTCATGTCTACATAGTTCTCGAACCCGCAGGGTCTACACACTTAACGTTTGGTGACGGTTAGTATAATTGAGTTATTATGTTGGTGACCGAAAGTTGTTCGGAGTCCCGGATAAGATCCCGGACATGACGAGGATCTCCGGAATAGTCCGGAGGTAAAGATTGATATATGTGATAATAGTGTTTTGATCTCCGGAAGGGTTCCGGAGTTCACCGGAAGGGGTTCCGGATGTTTACCGAAGTGTTCGGGTGCAGCAACACTTTATATGGGCCAAAGGGATAAAGCCCACGAGGTATTGGAAAGTGCAAAAGTAGTTTTGCTGCCGCGTAAGCGGTACTACCGCTTGGTGAAGCGGTACTACCGCCCGAGCGGTACTACCGCTTGTGTGAAGCGGTACTACCGCCCAAGCGGTACTACCGCTTGTGTGAAGCGGTACTACCGCTTGTGCGCGGCTGTGCACGGTTCGGCAGGGATCCGAGTTGGACTCTTTCCCTGCGGGCCAAACCGACCTTGTGCGGGCAAAACCGACCTAGAGGAGGCTTTTACTCCAAGTTTAGACCCCAAGGCTCAACATATAAATAGAGGGGCAGGGCTAGCACACGGGACACATCAGGATTTCCCAAGCCGTGTGCCGGCAACCCTAGCCCTCTAGTTCCTCCGTCATAATCTCCGTAGCGCTTGGCGAAGCCCTGCAGAGATTGTTCCTCACCACCATCACCACGCCGTCGTGCTGCTGGAACTCAACCACTACTTCACCATCGCTCGCTGGATCGAGGAGGTGAAGGCGTCATCAAGCCGTACGTGTGTTGAACGCGGAGGTGCCGTCCGTTCGGCACTAGATCGGAAGGATCGTGATTGGATCGCGGGACGCTCGGCGATTTGGATCGCGAAGACGTTCGACTACATCAACCGCGTTTATTAACGCTTCCGCTTAGCGATCTACAAGGGTATGTAGATTCACTCTCCCTCTCGTAGATGCTCATCACCATGGATAGATCTTGTGTGTGCGTAGGAAAATTTTTGTTTCCCATGCAACGTTCCCCAACAGTGGCATCTGAGCTAGGTCTATGCGTAGATGAGATCTCGAGTAGAACACAAACGAGTTGTGGGCGTGGGTGTATACATATTGCTTGCCGTTACTAGTTGATACTTGATTCAGCGGTATTGTGAGATGAAGCGGCCCGGACCGACATTACGCGTACGCTTACGCGAGACTGGTTTTACCGCTGCGTGCACTTGTTGCATAAAGGTGACTGGCGGGTGTCTGTCTCTCTCACTTTAGTTGAATCGGTTCAATGAAGAGGGTTCTTTTAGAAGATCAAAAAGCAATCACTACACCACGTTGTGGTTTTGCGTAGGTAAGAACGGTTCTTGCAAACCCGTAGCAGCCACGTAAAATTTGCAACAACAATTAGAGGACGTCTAACTTGTTTTTGCAGGGTATGATGTGATATGATATGGCCAATTACATGATGAGATATATGTGATGTATGAGATGATCATGTTTTGTATAGAATATCACGACTTGCATGTCGATGAGTACGGCAACTGGCAGGAGCCATAGAGTTGTCTTTAATTATTGTATGACCTGCGTGTCAATCATTAAGCGCTATGTAATGCTTTACTTTATCGCTAAACGTTAGCAATAGTCGTGGAAGCAACAGTCGGCGCGACAACCTTATGGCGACACGTTGATGGAGATCAAGATGATGGAGATCATGGTGTCATGCCGGTGACGATGGAGATCATGCCGGTGCATTGGAGATGGAGATCAAAAGCACAAGTTCATGGCCATATCATGTCACTTATGATTTGCATGTGATGTTAATCCTTTTATGCATCTTATTTTGCTTAGGACGACGGTAGCATTATAAGGTGATCCCTCACTTAAATTTCAAGATAAATTGTGTTCTCCCCAAGTGTGCACCGTTGCGAAAGTTCGTCGTTTCGAGACACGCCGTGATGATCGGGTGTGATAGACTCTACGTTCGCATACAACGGGTGTAAGCCATGTTGCACGTGCGGGACACTCGGGTTAAACTTGACGAGCCTAGCATGTACAGACATGGCCTCGGAACACAAGAGACCGAAAGGTCGAACATGAGTCATATAGTAGATATGATCAACATGAAGATGTTCACCATTGAAACCACCTCAACTCACGTGATGATCGGACTTGAGTTGGTGGATTTGGATCATGTTACACTCGAATGACCGGAGGGATGTCAATTTGAGTGGGAGTTTTTTAAGTAATATGATTAACTAAACTCATTATCTAGAACAATAGTCTAAGTTGTCTTTGCTATATTTATGTTGTAGATCATGGCTCGCGCAGTAGCACCCCTGAATTTTAATGCGTTCCTAGAGAAAGCTAAGTTGAAAGATGATGGAAGTAACTTTGTGGACTGGGCCCGTAATCTAAGGATTATCCTTACGGCTTCCCAGAAGGCTTATGTCCTTGATGCACCGCTTGGTGATCCACCCGCTCCAGTTGAGTCTCTAGACGTTGTGAACGCCTGGCAGGCTCGTTCTGATGATTACTCAATAGTTCAATGTGCAATGTTGTATGGCTTAGAACCGGGACTTCAAAGACGTTTTGAACGTCATGGAGCATATGAGATGTTCCAGGAGTTGAAGTTTATCTTTCAGAAGAATGCCCGGATCGAGAGATATGAGATCTCCGATAAGTTCTATGCTTGCAAGATGGAGGAGAACGGGTCTATCAGTGATCACGTGCTCAGAATGTCTGGGTACTCCACCCGTCTGGCTGAGTTAGGGATGCCCCTTCCGCCAGAGGCTATCACTGACAGAGTTCTTCAATCATTGCCACCTAGCTACAAGAGCTTCGTGTTGAACTATAACATGCACGGGATGAACAAGTCAGTCGCCGAGCTGTTTGCGATGCTGAAAGCCGCTGAGTCTGAAATTCAGAAGGAGCATCAAGTGTTGATGGTCAATAAAACCACTAGTTTCAAGAAAAATGGCAAGGGTAAGAAGGGTAACTCCAAGCAGAGTGGCAAAGCAGTTGCTCCTCTCGTGAAGAAACCCAAGGCTGGACCCAAACCAGAAACTGTGTGTTTTCATTGCAAGGGAACTGGACACTGGAAGCGGAACTGCCCCAAGTATTTGGCTGACAAGAAGGCGGCCAACAACAAACAAGGTATATATGATATACATGTTATTGATGTGTACCTTACCAACTCTCGTTGTAGTGCCTGGGTATTTGATACCGGTGCGGTTGCTCATATTTGCAACTCAAAACAGGAACTGCGGAATAGACGGAGGCTGGCAAAGGACGAAGTGACGATGCGCGTGGGAAATGGTTCCAAGGTTGATGTGATCGCCGTCGGCACGCTCGCTCTTCGATTACCGTCGGGATTAGTGATGAACCTAAATAAGTGTTATTTGGTGCCTGCGTTAAGCATGAACATTATATCTGGATCTTGTTTATTGCGAGACGGTTACTCATTTAAATCAGAGAATAATGGTTGTTCTATTTATATGAGTAATATCTTTTATGGTCATGCACCCGATGTGATGGGTTTATTCTTATTGAATCTCGATAGTAATGATACACATGTTCATAACATTGATGCCAAAAGATATAGAATTGATAATGATAATACCACTTTCTTGTGGCACTGCCGTTTAGGTCATATTGGCGTAAAACGCATGAAGAAGCTCCATGCTGATGGACTTTTGGAGTCACTTGATTTTGAATCACTTGACACATGTGAGCCATGCCTCATGGGCAAGATGACTAAAACGCCGTTCTCTGGAATAATGGAACGGGCAAGTGACTTATTGGAAATCATACATACTGATGTGTGCGGTCCGATGAGCATTGAGGCGCGCGGTGGTTATCGTTACTTTCTCACCTTCACTGATGACTTAAGTAGATATGGGTATATTTACTTAATAAAACACAAGTCTGAAACATTTGAAAAGTTCAAACAATTTCAGAGTGAAGTTGAGAATCATCGTAACAAGAAGATTAAATTCCTACGATCTGATCGAGGAGGAGAATATCTGAGTTATGAGTTTGGCAGTCACTTAAAACAGTGTGGAATTGTTTCACAATTGACACCGCCTGGAACACCACAGCGTAATGGTGTGTCCGAACGTCGTAATCGAACTTTATTGGATATGGTGCGATCTATGATGTCTCTTGCCGATTTGCCACTATCGTTTTGGGGTTATGCATTAGAGACAGCTGCATTCACTTTAAATAGGGCACCATCGAAATCCGTTGAGACGACGCCATATGAACTTTGGTTTGACAAGAAGCCAAAGCTGTCGTTTCTTAAAGTTTGGGGATGTGATGCTTATGTCAAAAAGCTTCAGCCTGAAAAGCTGGAACCCAAAGCGGAGAAATGCGTCTTCATAGGATACCCAAAAGAGACAGTTGGGTATACCTTCTACCTCAGATCCGAAGGCAAAGTGTTTGTCGCTAAAAACGGAACATTTCTTGAGAAAGAGTTTCTCTCGAAAGAATTAAGTGGGAGGAAGATAGAACTTGATGAGGTTGTTGAACCTTTACTTCAACCTGAGAGTAGCGCAGCGCAGAAAGTTGTTTCTGTGGAGCCTACATTAGCTGAAGAGGAAGTTAATGATGATGATCATGAAGCTTTGGATCAAGTTGCTATCGAACCTCGTAGGTCGACAAGGACGCGTACTGCTCCCGAGTGGTACGGCAACCCTGTCTTAGAGGTCATGTTGTTAGACAACGATGAACCTACGAGCTATGGAGAAGCGATGATGGGCCCGGATTCCGAGAAGTGGTTAGAGGCCATGAAATCTGAGATGGGATCCATGTATGAAAACAAAGTCTGGACTTTGGAAGTATTACCTGAAGGGCGTAAGGCCATTCAGAACAAATGGATCTTTAAGAGGAAGACGGACGCGGACGGTAATGTCACCGTCTATAAAGCTCGACTTGTGGCAAAGGGTTTTTCACAAGTTCAAGGAGTTGACTACGATGAGACCTTCTCACCCGTAGCGATGCTTAAGTCCGTCAGAATCATGTTAGCAATAGCTGCCTTTTTCGATTATGAAATTTGGCAGATGGATGTCAAAACAGCGTTCCTTAACGGTTACCTTAAGGAAGAGTTGTATATGATGCAACCAGAAGGTTTTGTCGATCCAGAGAATGCTGACAAAGTTTGCAAACTCCAGCGATCCATTTATGGACTGGTGCAAGCATCTCGGAGTTGGAATCTTCGTTTTGATGAGGTGATCAAAGCGTTCGAGTTTATACAAGTTTACGGAGAAGCTTGTATTTACAAGAAAGTGAGTGGGAGCTCTATAGCGTTTCTAATATTATATGTGGATGACATATTGCTGATTGGAAACAATATAGAAATGCTGGAAAGCGTAAAGGAATATTTGAACAAGAGTTTTTCAATGAAGGACCTAGGAGAAACTGCTTTCATATTAGGCATCAAGATCTATAGAGATAGATCAAGACGCTTAATAGGACTTTCACAAAGCACATACCTTGATAAGATTTTGAAGAAGTTCAAAATGGATCAGTCCAAGAAGGGGTTCTTGCCTGTTTTGCAAGGTGTGAAGTTGAGTAAGACTCAATGCCCAGTGACTGCAGAAGATAGAGAAAAGATGAGTGTCATCCCCTATGCTTCGGCCATAGGCTCTATCATGTATGCAATGCTGTGCACAAGACCCGATGTCAGCCTTGCCATAAGTATGGTCGGAAGGTTTCAAAGTGATCCAGGAATGGAACACTGGACGGCGGTCAAGAATATCCTGAAGTACCTGAAAAGGACTAAGGACATGTTTCTCGTTTATGGAGGTGATCAAGAGCTCGTCGTAAAGGGTTACGTCGATGCAAGCTTTGACACTGATCCGGATGACTCTAAGTCGCAAACCGGATACGTATTTATTCTTAATGGGGGTGCGGTTAGCTGGTGCAGTTCCAAGCAAAGCGTGGTAGCTGATTCTACATGCGAAGCGGAGTACATCGCTGCCTCGGAGGCGGCGAAGGAAGGTGTCTGGATGAAGGAGTTCATGACAGATCTTGGAGTAGTGCCAAGTGCACTTAACCCAATGACTCTGTTTTGTGATAATACTGGTGCCATTGCTCTAGCCAAGGAACCAAGATTTCACAAGAGGACCAGACACATAAAGCGACGTTTCAATTCCATCCGCGATTACATCAAGGAGGACGACATAAATATTTGCAAAGTACACACGGATCTAAATGTTGCAGATCCGATGACTAAACCTCTTCCAAGGGCTAAACATGAACAACACCAGAACTGCATGGGTGTTCGATTCATTACAATGTAAATCACATAGTGATGTGAACTAGATTATTGACTCTAGTGCAAGTGGGAGACTGTTGGAAATATGCCCTAGAGGCAATAATAAATTGGTTATTATTATATTTCCTTGTTCATGATAATCGTTTATTATCCATGCTATAATTGTATTGATTGGAAACTCAAATACATGTGTGGGTACATAGACAACACTGTGTCCCTAGTAAGCCTCTAGTTGACTAGCTTGTTGATCAAAGATGGTTAAGGTTTCCTAGCCATGGACATGAGATGTCATTTGATAACGGGATCACATCATTAGGAGAATGATGTGATGGACAAGACCCAAACTGTAAACGTAGCATTTGATCGTGTCAGTTTATTGCTATTGTTTTCTGCATGTCAAGTATCTGTTCCTTTGACCATGAGATCATGCAACTCACTGACACCGGAGGAATACCTTGTGTGTATCAAACGTCGCAACGTAACTGGGTGACTATAAAGGTGCTCTACAGGTATCTCCGAGGGTGTCTGTTGGGTTGGCATGGATCAAGACTGGGATTTGTTACTCCGTATGACGGAGAGGTATCTCAGGGCCCACTCGGTAATACAACATCACAATGAGCCTTGCAAGCAATGTGACTAAAGTGTTAGCCACGAGATCTTGTATTACGGAACGAGTAAAGAGACTTGCCGGTAACGAGATTGAACTAGGTATAGTGATACCGACGATCGAATCTCGGGCAAGTAACATACCGAAGAACAAAGGGAACAACATACGGGATTAACTGAATCCTTGACATAGAGGTTCGACCGATAAAGATCTTCGTAGAATATGTAGGAGCCAATATGGGCATCCAGGTCCCGCTATTGGTTATTGATCGTAGAGGTGTCTCGGTCATGTCTACATAGTTCTCGAACCCGCAGGGTCTACACACTTAACGTTTGGTGACGGTTAGTATAATTGAGTTATTATGTTGGTGACCGAAAGTTGTTCGGAGTCCCGGATAAGATCCCGGACATGACGAGGATCTCCGGAATAGTCCGGAGGTAAAGATTGATATATGTGATAATAGTGTTTTGATCTCCGGAAGGGTTCCGGAGTTCACCGGAAGGGGTTCCGGATGTTTACCGAAGTGTTCGGGTGCAGCAACACTTTATATGGGCCAAAGGGATAAAGCCCACGAGGTATTGGAAAGTGCAAAAGTAGTTTTGCTGCCGCGTAAGCGGTACTACCGCTTGGTGAAGCGGTACTACCGCCCGAGCGGTACTACCGCTTGTGTGAAGCGGTACTACCGCCCAAGCGGTACTACCGCTTGTGTGAAGCGGTACTACCGCTTGTGCGCGGCTGTGCACGGTTCGGCAGGGATCCGAGTTGGACTCTTTCCCTGCGGGCCAAACCGACCTTGTGCGGGCAAAACCGACCTAGAGGAGGCTTTTACTCCAAGTTTAGACCCCAAGGCTCAACATATAAATAGAGGGGCAGGGCTAGCACACGGGACACATCAGGATTTCCCAAGCCGTGTGCCGGCAACCCTAGCCCTCTAGTTCCTCCGTCATAATCTCCGTAGCGCTTGGCGAAGCCCTGCAGAGATTGTTCCTCACCACCATCACCACGCCGTCGTGCTGCTGGAACTCAACCACTACTTCACCATCGCTCGCTGGATCGAGGAGGTGAAGGCGTCATCAATCCGTACGTGTGTTGAACGCGGAGGTGCCGTCCGTTCGGCACTAGATCGGAAGGATCGTGATTGGATCGCGGGACGCTCGGCGATTTGGATCGCGAAGACGTTCGACTACATCAACCGCGTTTATTAACGCTTCCGCTTAGCGATCTACAAGGGTATGTAGATTCACTCTCCCTCTCGTAGATGCTCATCACCATGGATAGATCTTGTGTGTGCGTAGGAAAATTTTTGTTTCCCATGCAACGTTCCCCAACACGACACAAGGGGAGCCAAAGAATATTTATTGGCCTTGACAGTTGAGTTGTCCATTCAACCACACCTGGGATTTCTCTCTGCAGCAAAGGTTTAGTAGCACGTCAAATAACAGTAGAAAAGTAACAATAGTAGTGGCAGCAGCAAATCTGTAGCAGTTGTGACAATAGCTATAGCAATAGTAACTTAGCAAGATTCAGTATATGTAATGCGTAGGCACATGGATCGATGATGGATAATGATTTAGATGACACTGATCATATAACAGTTACACACTAGAGCGACATAGAACTAGCTCCAATTCATCAATGTAATGTAGGCATGTATTTCGTATATAGTCATACGTGCTTGCAATAAGAACTTGCATGACATCTTTTATCCTACCCTCCTGTGGCAGCGGGGTCCTATTGGAAAGTAAGGGATATTAAGGCCTCCTTTTAATAGAGAACCGGAACAAAGCATTAACACATGGTGAATGCATGAACTCCTCAAACTACGGCAATCACCGGAAAGAATCCCAATTATTGTCACCTTGGGGTATGCGGATCAAGACACGTAATAGGTGCATACAACTTGCAAGAGAGGATCCAAATCAATCTTATATTCGTGAAAACATAATATGTTTAGATCTGAAATCATGGCACTCGGGCCCTAGTGACAAGCACTAAGCATAGCAAAGTCATAGCAACATCACTCTCAGAACATAGTGGATACTAGTGATCAAGCCCTATCAAACTTAACTCGATTACATGATCAATCTCATCCAATCCCACCACCGTCCAGCAAGCCTACAAAGGAATTACTCACTCCCGGTGGCGAGCATCATGGTGGTGTTGATGGAGAAGGGTTGGTGATGAAGACGGCGACGATTTCCCCTCTCCGAAGTCCCAAATGGACTCCAGATCAGCCCTCCCGAGGAAGAACAGGAGGCGGCGGCAGCTCCGTCTCGTGAAACGTGATGAAAACTTCTCTCTGATTTTTTTCTCCGAAGATGTGATTTTATAGAACTGGATTTAGGGTTGGAGGAGCCTCGAGGGCCCCACAAGCCATCAGGGCGCGGCCTAGGGGGGCGCGCCTGATGTGTGGTGGCCCCCTGGCACACACCCTCCGGTAGGTTTTTGCTCCATAATTCTCAAAAATAATTCACAAAAAGTATCGTCCTATTCCAAGAACTTTTATTTTTGCACAAAAATAACACCAAGGTAGTTCTGCTGAAAACAGCGTCAGTCCGGGTTAGTTTCATTCAAATCATGCAAATTAGAGGTGAAAACCAGAGCAAAAGTGTTTGGAAAAGTAGATACGTTGGAGACGTATCATGGGTCAATAGGTTAGTGCTCAAAAATATTATAAATTGGTAAATAAAGACCCAAAAAGTATCCTAGAATGATAATATATCAGCATGGAACAATCAAAAATTATAGATACGTTGGAGACGTTTCAGGACCCTCCGGGTGAGGAGCACTCGGAGCCACTGATTCGATAATGGCTGACTTCCAAAATCTTCTAAGTATTTTTCGGTGTGACCAACTCCGACAAACTCGGTTCCACCGAAGGCACTTAGATTGATATGGTTCCTCTGCTGTGTGCAGTTATGAACTTTGGTGCCATCAAAAATTTCTTCTGAGTGTCACTGACAGCACATGGGTATATATATCGTGCGGGTGGGACTTTGAAATTTCTCAAATCCTCTCCACTCCCACAGGCCATTGCTGTCGTCGCCCTAGGTCTTCGGACGTCGCCTTTGTCTCTTGCGTGCCCTTGCCGCCGAATTTCATCACCGTCAATGGCAATCATCACCGCCGTTACCACCGTAGAGGAGCTCCACCAAGTTAGGGTAAAGCTCTGATCTCCGTTGCATTCCTTTTCCAATTCATATGCAATTTGGACTGATTTACTTCTTATCAGAGCATGAAAATTCCTATCCTCGAGACAAATCTATTAGATTTATTTAAACGAAAATTTTTAGGGTTAGGTTTCCGCAGTGAGCAATCTCGGACCCTTCGACCGTAAAATTTCAGCGTCACCGATGTGGTCTCGGCCACGGCACGAAGGACTTCCCGGTGAATCCGAGAGGATCCTATCAGTGTCACCAAAATGGAATCTAGGAGTGACATGAGCAACTTCGGAGAGACCGAAATGGCATTGCCAAATCTTTGTTATTGCCTCGGAGCTTCCGAAATCTGAAACTCGGTGGTTCTGACTTGCACACTATGAAGCCTAAAACAAAGTTTTGAGTTCAATTTTTTGCAAAATGTCTGGGTTTTGTTATGCTTATCCACTCCACTCTTCTATATCTAATTCACATGTTTTGTGCTCAAGATTTCTGCTTCAGATGATAGCCAGAACAGGTCAGAGAACCCCAATGACATGAGCAGTGGCACTAGTCCTGATGAGAGCTATCATGAGGGGGAGAGGAGTTCCCCTAGTCTGCCTAAGGCTGCCGCAAGGACTAGGAAGAGGAAGAACTCTGATGTTGATGATGAGGATTTTGAGGTGGAACATGTCAGTTCTAAGAGGACAAAGTGAGGAAGGAATATGCAGGTACACAAAAGGAAAGAGGTGTTATAAGGAAGATGCATGAGTTAGTTGCTGTCAAGAGGGGTCTCTCACTCAGTTTGGAGAACCCCGAGAGGATCCAAGAGGTCCAAGACATTGGCTAAGAAGCCAGGGAAGAAGAGAGAGAGGAAGAGGATTGTTCATGTGGTTGGCAGACCTACCTCTATGTATGAGGACCCAACTGATGCTAAAGAGGAGGAGCAGGCACCACAACCACTCCCTGCAAAGCAACAAAAGTTGATGGCTGATGCTATGCCCAAGAATGTAGCCACCACCTCTAAGGCCCTATCTAAGCCTAAGAGGACTACCGGAGATGTTTTTGCAGCTGAGAAGAACAACGCCCCAGTGCCTGAGAGAGATGATGAGGATGATGATGATGCCACAATGCTGAAGAAGCTGAGACCCAGATTGCCAGAGCATGATGAAAAGCATCCCATAGCTGAGAACAAGAAGGAGAGGAAGGACCAAGGTCTGAGGAGATCAAGAGCCGTGGATCCCTATGCCACGAGGAAGAAAACTGCCATGGACTACTGTTTCCACACCAAGGAGCAGCAGGACTTCTATGAGACTGTGCTTCTTGACAAGAGCCCGATAGTTAGTGATACGAGGTATGTGGATTGGAACTACATTGACAATAATGCTGACTACTTCCCCCATGTTCATGAGAGCTTCTGGATGATGGGCATTGACAAATTTGTTGGGACAAAGATGACAACTTGGATTGATCAGCTGATTATGCAGTTTTACTCCACCGCACACTTCTATCCAGATGGCATGATTGTGTGAATTTCTGAGGAAGTATGCTACCAGTCTATCATTGATGAGTGGGCAGCACTCACAGGTGCCCCTAAGGTGGAGAATGGAGATGTGGAAGTTTATGCTGAGTCGAAGAAGGGCCACAACTCTATGGCCAACATGTACACTCCCATTCCCAAGGAGTACCTCAAGTCACGTAGCTTGGATCAGTGTATTTCCTGCTAGCTGGCCTCCCTAGTTCTAACACCATTATGAGGTATACACTGATGCCTAAATCTGGAGATGAGAAAATGATCAGAGGCTATTCCATCAACATGTTGCACCAGGTCGATCAGAACACCAGGATCAGGGTGATGGGTCTCATTGTCAAGACCATCAAGAGGACTGCTGCTGACCAGAAGAGGTCATGTGGATATGCACCGTACATCCAGATGTTGATCAACTCCAAGGTTGGGAGTAAGGTTTATTTGCTTGATCACCCACACCTGCCACTTTAGCCAGAGTTTGAAGACAATGTGGTGATGATGGACCCTTCCCATCCCACCTCATCTGCATCTCAGGCAGAGATTGAGGCAGAGGCAAAGGCAACCAGAGCCGCTAGTGCTCCATAGTTGTAACACCCTGGTTTTCGCTCCCTGTTATTTTTCCTTTGCGGGATTTGACTCCCGTCTTTTTTCTCGGCGTTATCGGATTTCTCTAGCTCTTGGGTATGTGAAGATGGTCATCTAGCCTTGCCTTTCCTATCCAACCAGAGATTCTCTCCAGTCCAACCTTGCCACCCAAGATCTTTGGCTCAGGGTTTTGCTGTCGAAACCCTACCTTCTGAGTTATCGGAAGGGAAACCCTAATCCTTTCAGTTACAAAGAAACCCCAATTTCCTTTGATCTTCTGCCTCCCAAACCTTTCCCAGTGATCATCCCACCTCTATAAACCCTGGATATGTAAAAATATTGCCAAGTCATTTGCAATATTTTTCACTTATAATTAATTCCTTTTTTTGCCAGTTAAAGGAATTAAATCCAGGAAAATATCTATCCATCTCCAAAGTTCATGAAAACTTGTGGAGATATTTTTTGTGGTCATATTGAGCTCCCACAAAAATATTGGCCATAATTAAATAAGGGAAATGGCATTTTCCTATTTAATGCCAATATTGCATTTTGGGCAGTTTCTAAAGGAACTGCCATTTTGGTAGCCAGAAAAAATCCCAAATAAATTGTGGAGCTTTTCCTATCCATATATTCACCATTTCCACCAAGAACCCAAGTTCCATAGTTCAAAGTTTGAGCACAACATCAATTTGCAAATTCTGTCCAGTGGGGCAATTTGCAAAGGAAGTGCTCGAACCCTTGATCTATTTGAGCTGAAATTTTTCATGGTGATTAACATTGATAAATCACTCATGGAAACCAAAGACCAGCTCAATTCCTCTATCCTTTCATCCACAGCATGTTTCTCAAGTTTCTGTCCATTTGGAAGCACTGTGAAGAAAGTACCATTTTGGTGTACCCAAATGGTATGAAACCTTTACAGTGGTTTCATATGTCCAAATCATCACTCTCCACCAAATTTGAGCCAAATCCATATAGCCATTTTTACCCAGCATCATCATCTCCATTTCTGGCCAGAATGCATGGTTACAAAGGAAGTGCCATCTGGAGTTATCCATTTGTGTTGAAACTTTGTAATCATGTTCACCCTAGTGTATGTTTAACCTCTGCCAAAGACCAGGCCAAGAGAAGCACTGTGGTGGCCACACCACATGCCAAACACTTGCTGGTCAGAACCCTTGTGAGCTCTCATCTGTTATCTTTTGCCCCCACTCCCATCCAAACCCTCTCAAGTCAAGTCTCTGATCTCTGATGCATCTGCTTGACATGTCCTTGAGTCAAATAGGTGCTCTGGACATGTGGTGCTAGTGGTGACCACGCAGCGAGCACGTCCAAATGGCGCTCTGCGCTTCGGTCGCCTCGGCCAGCAAGCTCCGGCCGGCCTCCGCCCTTCTGGACATGTCCATCGTCTCCACAGGCGCCGCGTGCACCCTCTCCAGCACCTTCCCCCTCCAGTTTCTTCCTCGCCGCGCCGCGACGAGCTCCGCCACTGTTCTGCCCGTTACCGCCGTCGTCATCTTACTCTGTCCTCTTCTTCCCCCGAGTCTTCTTGAGCACACTCGAGGGATCTTCGCCCCCCCAGAAGCCCTGCCGACATCGTCTCCTCCTTCCGCGTGTCGCCGGAGCTCCAGTAAGCCGATAGGAAGGCCACGGCGGCCGAGCCTATCCGGCGAGCTCGCTCGGCTATAAATAGCCGAGCCCCGAGCTCTCTTAGCATCTCAGAGCACTCCCCTCTCCCTCTAGTCCTCCCACATGCCCTCACCTGGCCGGACCCCTCGCCGGAGAGCCCCAATCTTGCCGGAGCTCCACCCACTGCCTCCGCCTCCAATCCCCACCTTCGGCCACCCCCAGCCCCGTCTGAGCCCATCTTCGCACACGCCTCCCTCCGGTGACCCCGCCGGACCCTTTTCCCAGCCGCCCCGCTCGCCGGAGTGCCCCCTTGGCTCGCGCCCGCCGCCCACTGCCGTCCTTCGCCGCCGCCTCTCCAGTCATCCCCGGTGCCCTCGCCACCCACCTCTGGAACTGCGGCTCACCGGTGACCCCAGCCGCGCCGTCGCCTGGCCTAAAGGCTCACCGGAGCGCCGGGGCCACGCCGGAGCCAGTGCCCTGCCGCAGCGTTGGGGAGAGAAGGGGAGGAGGAAGGAGAAAGAGTAGGAGGAGAGAGAAAGATCTGACGGGTGGGCCCCGACCCCACCAGTCAGTGAGAGGAGCCGACCACGTCATATAAGTGGAGGCGCCCATCGCAGAATACGCTTTCCCCTCTGGGAAACGTATTTCACCGAAGTGCACGACCCGCTGAGCTGCCAGGGACCCCGGTGGAATTTTTTTTTTACAAATAGGTCCCTGGCAGAGAAACCTTTGTAACTTTTCACTCGTATCTCCGATTCAGGTGAAACCAACGTTCACGTCTTCAGTGCGTCAAGCCGTTCCGATGAGGTCACTTTCATAATGTTTACACATTCTAAAAATGACCATTTTGCACTTGCCTCTAAACAACAGCCCACTCCGAGAGAGAACGGTTTCCGGCGATCCTTTCCGCGGACTCTCCGCACTTCTTCCCGGAGTATCCTTCACCACCAGGCAAGCCGACCATCTGATATATGCCCTAAAGCATTGCTCTGTGTTATTCTTGTGTGTTTAATTAATGATATGCTTGTGCTAGAAATAATTAAACTCCTGCCATTTCGATATTGTCATTTACATTACCTGCTACTGCTCATCTTATCGTTGCACTAATGACTTGTCGTGACATTATATGGGGATAGGTGGTTATGTTTTTATCATGCTTAGCTACTGCCATCTCAAGTTATTGTGATAAACAACCATGCTCGTTAAATACTTGCTAAGGCTAAACCTAGTCGGTTGATCTAGAGTCACCTGTTCGGGCTTATCCGTGCAGCCACATTTGCCGGTATGGGACGGCCTTGACTTGGTCTGACCGCATACCCTTTCACCGGTACCTCCAGACAGGGAAGGTTATGCGCGCGCGCTACCCTAGCCTGGTAGGCGGCGATAACCTTGTGAGCCCAGTTGATTGTTTAACCCGGGAGTCCTCGTTTGGGACAGTTTGTGTAGCCACGACGGTGGCAGGTGTCACGAGGTGACACAGGGGCCACCCAGGGCAGGACTCCGGGGGAGGATGAATGCCGGTGGTACGATGGGAGAGTCACGGGTCAGGTGGGTTTCGGTGGAGCAACGCTGGTCCACCCGAATGGGATCACGAGGCCAGGTGCTCCATGTTGTGGGTAAAGTATGCAACCTCTGCAGAGTGAAGAATCTATTCGAATAGCCGCGTCCACGTTATTGGATAGTCCGTCCAGGCCTCACTATGTGGTCAACCGTAGTAATGATAATAATGATGGAAGAACTTGTCCTATGATCAGAAGTACTCGATGACTCGTGAGTATTCCGAGGGTTGTGGGACAACCCGTAAGAGAGTAAGTTGGATCTGGTTAAGAGTTGGATTGGATCCTGAGAATGTTCGGAGTATGGAGTATCTACTTGCCATGCTTTACTTTACTCTAGTAGTATCACACTGGATAATCCTGTTACAACATGATAACTAATATTGCTAGATAGGTATGCTATGTCATGATGATTAATATTGCTCTAATAACATATGCATGCTTGAATGCCATGGATTGCATTGCTTGGTGTATATGTTAGTTTGGTTTGCTTGCGAGTACATTCAAAAGTACTCAGCGGCCTTTAACATGGCCAGGTTCACATAAGGATCCGTCGTCCGTCGACGAGGAGCCGGAGCGTTTGCGAGCTAGAAGACTAACCCAGTCAGATCCCTGTGGATTGGAGCCGCACCAAGGCCATGCTGCCCTAGATAGAGCCTTTCCGCTGCCATCACTCTTGTAATAGATCATGTAAGACTTATATATCCATTAATAGAAATGCCTGTGTTCATGATACTTGTTGTAAACGCGCATGCCAGAGTGATTTCCTGGGCTGGTATGCATGGCGACCGTCTGGCTACAGTGGTAATCAGGCGGGGCGCCACAATGGATGGTATCAGAGCCAGGCTGACTATAGGTTACCCTAGCCAGACTTCACTGTCTCGTGTTCAGTAGAAAGCCCAGATGGATTTCAGCCATGTTTGCCACCTGGCACGGCTACTATTGATCATAAGGCAACACCATAGGTCTTCGGCTCCATCAGACCCCAACTCTCGTGGCCTTTGCCTCCAGTGTGAAATGCTCGCACCGGGCAACGACCCGTGAGCCCTGAAACCCCTAAGTAAACCAGATATCCTTACCCTGCTTGCTAACCATGGCATTTCTCTTCTTACTCTAGTTTCCTTTGGGAAACGCTTATAAATTCTATCTCTCCTCGACAACCTTAGGAACATTGACTAAGCCACTTTGGCTATGGTCCTACGTCGAGTGTGATGCTCCCTAAGGAAGTAGTAGGAGCTTGACACCAGTGCTACCAGGAGCATTACGTGGTTTCGCTTCTAAATCCTTAGAGGTGCATCGAGTGCGCTATACTAGTTATACTAGTGGATCCTTGGCCACATGTGTAAGGTCCGCAAAAATTTGAGCTTTATTTGCTTTTTGGTTTTTTGTGGTTCTTGTTTCTTTTGTCGATTCCGTCTCTCCGCTCCGACTGGATCCATCCGCAAGAGTTGCCTAAGAAGATCAGCATGCAACTGGGATAATACCCAATAATCCCAATTCAGCAAGAGTTTTGTCCAGCCAACTACCTGATATTCAGAACATTACCACCGGATTTGTCAAGAATGAAGAATGGGTGAGAAGCAAAATATGTGTGCAACAGACAAGGCCAGAATATACCTGAGAGAGTTGGCCTCAGAACCGTTCATACCCGAGGAGCAGTCAGATGAGCTACCAAGAATAAACATCAGTAGGGACAAATGATTCCGTCCTCGACACAAGGATTATTTCAGTCAGTGGGGTGAACCTTGAGTCTTTTCTCAGTGGACCCAAGAATCATTTATCACCCACCGAGGACATATTTCAAGAATGTGAATGAGCCAAAAGCAGCAACAAAACTCCGGATTAATTGTGAACATGAGGTCTGCATCAGTCATGCAACCTTTACAACAACAATAATCAGACCAGCAGAAGGACAAGCGATGTGCATGACCAATGGAATATCTTCAGTCAAGGTATGGCCTATACCAAGTTTGGCTCCACTATGGGTAAAATTCCGAATACTTCGGAAGGAAGCCAGAATCGGCCATAGACCCGACTGCGTACCCAAGGCTTCTGGAATAAGCAACCCAGTCTTCCTCCGCAAGCCATCAGAAGGGGCTTACGATACCAGACTGCCAATCTTCCTCCGTACGTCACTTGGTGAGAAAAGCTTCTGGGGTACGGCACTCCCATCTTCCACAGTGGGCTACCGCGGAAGACTTCCGGCATAAGGCACCTGACCTTCCACGGCAAGCCACACATGAAGGAAAGCTTTTGAGGTATGATACCCAGCCTTCTTCAGCACGCTACTCCGGCAGAAGTTTCGAGCATAAGGAATTCAGTCTTCTTCAACACGCCATCGTGCCTACAACAAGCTTGTCAGGAGCAAGAACTAGTCGGTACACACATTCGCCTCAGAACCCAGTGGTTATGAAAGGATTTATCCTACACCTGCATATGTTGTGAGCATGCAGTCCAGTGGATCAGTTCATGCGAGCCACTCGTACATGGGAATGACTGTGTTCAAAGAAACATTGGCCCCATGTTGCAAAGGATATGAGCACATCAATCACTACAAGGTATGCAAGAGTAAGTTCTGAGAACAAGCCCGACAAACCGGGAAAACAATCAAGGAGCCGTGTTGGCAAGTCATTACAGGTCCATCAAAGGAGTCCACAAGAACAAAGAAGTCGTGGACAAATAACCTCCGTGACGGTCAACAAGATATAGCTTCACGGACAGAGTGGTAATACCAATCCTTGTCAGACTCTTGGATATACGGCCACAACAGTGCAGCCTGCATGTCATACTCATCATAAATATGGGCCATCAACCAAGATAAGAGGCTATGCTCCAAAAGATACACCGGATGCTAGCCATACTATGCTCAGCTCAGTGGTCATAGCAAGGACTACAGAAACTATATATAACAGAATTCTCTCCACAAGCGACAGAGTTTGAAACAAGGCATTCCAATAGAACGACTCAAAGCACATCAGCATCAACAACTCGTAGACATCATGACATCATTGGAATAAGAGATTACTGTCTATGATTACTTTGTGATCATGCCTAACATTTCAGTTAGGGATGCGACAGTAATAACCTGGTCATACTGGATTGTGGAACACCTAGGACAAAGTCAGAATGCCTAAGGCAGAGAGAAACATCAGTATGGAACCCACAGCCAGACTGAGCATTCTGACACGGCAAAAAGAAAGTCATCCCACCCACTCGAGGACATACGAGCACGTAAGCCTGGTACCAGGAAAGGATGTCTTGCCCATGATAGTCAAGGTACGAAGTATCGCAATAAAACCGAAGCAGTTACTTCCAGGCCATGGAAACCGAGCTGTCTGTTGGTATTACCCGCTACCCCACCCAGCAATACCACTACCAGGACAAAAGGTACACCTGACAGGAAAGAGAAGGATTCAAGGAAACTGTGTGAAAAGACAACACATGGTCCATCAGAAGAGGCAGTTAAAGGGGTCAGTGAACCAACGAGGACAGGACAACTGATGGATCCAAGTCGCACATAGGTAAGTTCCCCTTCACCGGGAGGTAAGCCTGGAAATCTCGAGGACGAGATTTTCTTAAGGGGGGTAGGTTTGTAACACCCTGTGTCGGATTTCGGGCTCCGCAAAACCCTTAAGATTCGAACACAGGGGCGTGTGCGAAGATCCCCTGCAGCTTCGCCCAACCTAGCTCGCTACTCGATGGACACAGTGATGAACTCGCACGATGACGAGGAAGAAGATGAACACGATAGTTTACCCAGGTTCGGGCCGCTGCGAAGCGTAATACCCTACTCCTGCTTTGGTGGATTGCCTCTCGAAGAGGTGTGGTGGATGAACTAGTACAGTGTTTCGGAGCCTCGTGAGGGCGCTCCTGAGGTGTTCTTGGCCCTCTGTTGGCTTGGTGATGGGTGAGTGAATCGAATGGTTTCCCATCCTCCTCTATAGTGCAGCCTACCCTCTATATATAGCGGTGGCTCGGGTCCTCTTCCCTTATCGCAATGGCGGGAAGGGATCCCACAACGGCCAATTTCGAAGGGGGACAGGAGTACATGCCCGCCCTGCCCAAAGGCGGTCTTCGCCTGCAAAGTTGTTGTTGATGATGCAGAGTTGGGCTCGGCGATGACATCCGTCCTGCGGGGCTCGGGGTCGTGGTCTTGTTACACCGGAATGGAAACCTTTGGAGGATGCTTTGGGAACCCGCGTACGTCCTTGCTCCCTTTGCACCAAAGGGGAAACTGCGCCGCCTGGCGCGCTGGCGCCCGCCTGTCCTTTCTTGCATCATCTTTGACTCCTGAGGCCGGGCTCTGCATAGAGATCTCCGCCGCTCTGGAGGGGGCCTGGGGAGGCCGTCCCTTGCCGGTCTTGACGCCGCTTCTCCTCGCGAGCCTAGGGCCCTCGCAAGGGCCTTGTCTTGAGTGGGGCCACGCTTGGCTGTGTTTGGCTGACGAACTGGGCCATGTCCTGGGCCGTAGGCAGGCAGGTCTGGGTACCCCCATTCCCAGAACGCCGACAGTAGCCCCCGGGCCCAAGGTGCGCTCGTGCCGGCTTCCGGGCGAAGCCTTGAGGGCGGCCCGAAGCGTCGCGGGCCCCAATGCCTGCGGGCCAGGACAGGCACGCATCATGCAGTTGATGTCGGGCATCCTTCGTCCCTTCGGCCACCGCCCAAATCGACAAGAGCCTGACTTTTAGTGCTGGGCCATTATTGCTTTCCCCTCTTGCGCGCTTGCTCTTGCTTTCTAGGTCTCCGGCTCCAGCAGAGGCCTTTCCAGATCCGGCGCCGCTCCATCCTCCTCCTTGCTGCTTTGGCCCCGCGAGCTTCCCGATGGCTCCCGCCGGCAAGCAGAAGCCAGAGGCCCAGAGCTCTGCCTCCGCTCCTAGCTCGCCGGCGTTGTCAGGGTCCACCATTGCCAAGGACGAGGACCTCGTCCCGGTGCTCCTGTCGACGGCGGATGAGACCAACGAGTATGGGCGGACCTTGATATGGGGCGGCTCCTCGGAGAAGCGGCCCTCGTCCAAGGCGATCAACCCCTTCTTTCTTCATAGCGTCTTCGCCGGGCTCGTCCCGCCCTTCTCCGCGTTCTTCGCCGCCATCCTCGACCACTACGGGATCTAGGCCCTTCATCTCCAGCCCAACTCCATCCTGCTCTTGTCCGTCTTTGCCTTCTACTGCGAGGCTTTCGTGGGCTTGAGGCCTTCAGTGGCCCTCTTCCGCCATTTCTTCAGCTTGCGCTTGCACGACGGCGCTCAACGGTCGGCGTGTGTCTCCTTCGTCGCGGTCTAGAGCGGCAACATGCTCTTGAAGGCCGGGAAGAAGGTGGAGAACTTCAGGCACCGTTGGGTCCTCATGGACCTCAAAGACACCAACCCCCGATTGGATCTGCCGAAGGGCTGCCGGAGAAGACCTCCGCGTGGAGCTCCGCGAAGCTTTCTGACCCCCGGGACGGGCCCGTCCTGGAGCGCTTCTCCCGCGACATCAGTGCCAGGAAGCTGACTGGGGGGATGATAGTGAAGGAGTTCTTGGCGCAGCGCCTGGCGCCCCTCCAGTCCCATTCTAGGCCCTTGTGGGATTATCAGGGCAGCGGCGATAACCTCAGGCTTCGGTCCGCACGCATAACCCCCGAGGAACTGAGCAGGGCTGTAGCGACCCTGCTCAACGGCGATCCTGGTGATCTCCCTGAGGCCCACGCCTCGCTGTACTGTCGCGACGATGGGGCCGATCTGGTTGCCGCGATGCCTGTCTTCAACGAACTGGGGCTTTTCCCAACTGATGGCCTTGGTTCCCCGGCGATGGTGTCCTCCGGCGACACCACGAGCGGGGAGGATTCGGAGAGGACCGCCGACGACGGCCCGACAGGGGCGTCTCCCCCGTCGCAGGGCACCCGCCTGCGCGAGCTCGAGGACGACGATGATGTTGGTGAAGTTTCTGCTACGGGCTCCTCACGTGCCGCCAAGGCCCCTAGGGGGCTAGGGCCGGCCCCTCGCGCCACGCGGTCCGCCTGCGTGTTGACTCCCAGGAAGCGTGGGGCGAAGTCTCCTCCGGTGCGCCTTGCCTCTGCCGGCAAGGCGGTTGAAATGCCGGCCTCGCCTCCGCCCGAATCGCAGCTCGCAGGCAAGGTGGGCGAGGCCGGGGCCATGGCGATCCCTTCAGCGGCTGCTCTTGCGGACATTGCCTCTGCTCCCCCGCGTGGTGGTGCCCCCACCGAGGAAGGCTTGGGCGCCCCCGTCGTTCCCGGAGCGGAGAGGAAGAGGAAGTGGGTCGACGTTGAGGAGTAAGCGACCCGACACGGTTTGCTCGCCCGCCGATGGCTTGTGTATTGATGACCTTCCTTGCTTGGTGACCAGGGACGCCGCCGCGCTGAAGATGAGGAGGAAGAAGGCGGGCGTCAAGCCGAAGGCGCCTTCTGATGCGCCGCCCGCTCCTGCCATCACGCTGTCGCCTGCTGCCGAAGGGGAGGGGGCTCGCGAGGTGACCTCCCTGGCCATCGTTGCTGAGCCCCCAATGCCTGTTGGCGTGATCGCTCCTGCCCTCGAGGCCGCGGCGGTGCCGCTGTCTGGAGGGTCGGCCCCTGAGGGCCAGCCGCCCGTCGACCCGTCCATGTCCGCGGTCGCCGTGCGGCCTCCGGAGCCCCCTGCTCCTCGTGCTGCTGCCTCCCCGGGGACGCCCCCTGCGATCGCACAGGGGACTCCTCCGGAGGAGACCTTGATGCCTTCGTCACGCGGCCTTGACGTCCTGGATGGGGCCCTCACTGTTCTGGGTCAAGTTCGTGGCGCCCTCGGGAGCACCGACGATTGCCTCGCGAGTGGGCGCCTAGAGCTCCTCTCGGGGTGGCTTCAAGCCGACGCCTCTGCCGTGGCGATTTGGGGACAGGCCGAGGCCGCCGCGGCGAAGAGCGAGAAGGAAGCCGCGTCTGCCAGGGCAGCCCGTGAGGAGGCACTGGTTGAAGCGGCGTCCGTTGTCAGGCGTTGCGAAGAGATGGAGGCCCGTCTGAAGGCCCTCCATGAGGAGAAGGCTGAGCTTGTGGAGCGGCTGCGTCACCAGGAGGAAGATCTCCAGGCCCGCGAGGCCAAACTTGCCGCTCGGGACTCCGAGCTGTCCCAGGTGGCGACCCGTCAGGCCACGGAGCGGGAGCGCCTGGACGCGCAGGAGAAGGAAGTCGCTTCGGGGAAAGCCTTGCTTGACACCAGGGAGAAAGCTCTTGCCGCGGGTGAGGAGAAGAAGGCTGCGGAGCTGAGCGTCTTTCCCATCATCGAGCTCAAGCTCTACCGAGCACTCCATTCCCTCTGCCGGGATGGGTTCGCGGAGCCCCTGGCGGCTCTAGAGAGCGGCTTCGCAGTGCTCGCTTCGAAGCTCGTCGAGGCGCTGGAGGGCGCCATTGTCAAGGTGGAGGGGGTCTTGGAGAGCGAGTGCCGCGACCTCTTTTCTGAGGCTGCGACGCGCGTCTTCAGCCATCTTCATCTTCGCGAGCCTGGGTTCGACTTCGACTCCGTGATCCGCCCGATCGCCCCCGAGGTCTGCGCCAGCGCTGCGGCAGCGGTGAAGGGCGTCGTGGAGACACTGGTGAAGAGGTTCACCCGCGTCACGGTTTCTCTGCCTCCTGATGCTGTTGGGGCTGGCGGCGAAGAAGACGACGCCGGCGATGTCGACGACGAGTTCCCTGAGGATGGGACGAGTGGTGGTGGCGGTTCCTCCAGATTCCTCTCCCCTGCTCCTTTCCTGCAATGTCCATCGTGCCTCATGGAGGCGTTAAACTTGTTTGTGTTCGCGAAAACTTTTAATGCTTGTAATAACTGTTGAACTATGTGATTGCTCTCTTCGCCTTGTTTCCTTCTTGCTTGCTGTGATGCTCTGCGTCGGCAGGGCCGGGCCCGCGCATACCTCAACCGTCGTTGGGCCGACCGGATCACCAAGGACGGTCCAAGGGGTGAGGGGCTACGGGTCCAGTGAGGCTCCTGAGTCGCGATGCTCAGGAGTCCCCCTTGACGTACGAGCAGCCCTCATGAAGGGAACATGGTGAAGATTGGGTTAACTTGGAAATTTCGAACACCTTGCGCTCTGCGTCGGCGGGGCCCGGCCCCGCGCATACCTCAGCGCCGTTGGGCCGAACGGATTACCAAGGACGGTCCAAGGGGTGAGGGGCTACGGGTCCAGTGAGGCTCCTGAGTCGCGATGCTCAGGAGTCCCCCTTAACGTACGAGCTCCAGCATCCTCCTTAAGGGTTTTTGAGCGGTTTTTTGAGCGCTTCGAGCTCTACGTCGGCAGGGCCCGGCCCGCGCATACCTCAACCGCCGTTGGGCCGACCGGATCACCAAGGACGGTCCAAGGGGT
Source organism: Elymus sibiricus (assembly GCA_039707655.1). NCBI lineage: Eukaryota > Viridiplantae > Streptophyta > Magnoliopsida > Poales > Poaceae > Elymus > Elymus sibiricus. The sequence continues at coordinate 358,695,372 of CM077667.1, forward strand.
GAGGGGCTACGGGTCCAGTGAGGCTCCTGAGTCGCGATGCTCAGGAGTCCCCCTTGACGTACAAGCGGCTCCCATACCTTTCCTCGCCAGCTTTTCCAGAGATGGGCGCGTGAAGACCAGGTTTGGCAGACCTGGGAAGGCGGCGTGTACCAGGCTTGGCCGGGTAGTAGCCCCCTTGTAGCCCCCTCACGTGTACATCCCTGGGGAACGCAGCGAGAAGGGGGCCACTAGGGACCTTCCTGAGGTTGGATGCAGCCGATGGGGCGCCCTCAGTTGTTTATCCCCCCACACGGGGCGTGGGGCTTCCACATTGCGTGGGCATAGTCATTGGTGGACCATGTTGACCGCCAACACGGAGTTGTGGCTTCCACATTGCGTGGGCATAGTCATTGGTGGCCCGTGTTGACCGCCAGCACAGAGTTGTGGCTTCCACATTGCGTGGGCATAGTCATTGGTGGACCGTGTTGAATTCTCCGCCAGCGCGGAGTTGTGGCTTCCACATTGCGTGGGAAGGAACCCCTCCATGTCCTCGGGGGGCTCCGGGCGTGTACAGCCCATAGAGTTCGTACGCGTGGCTGGCACGGCAAAACTGGGAGGTGTATCTGGGAGCTCGCGAGGGCGCTTTGGCCTCGCGAGGTCCCAACCTCAAAGGCGGGTTGCGCCTGAGTCTTCTCGTAGATGGGGCCATCTGTGGCCTAGCAGACTTCTTCTTCTTCACGAGTGAGGCAGGTTGGGAGTCCTTTTGGCACTCTACGTCTGCGGGTCCCAGTCCCGCACATTTCCCGACCACCGTAGTGTACGACCGGATCACCAAGGACGCAACTACGAGGTCAGGCCCCGGCACCCTTGACGCCGACCGGATCACCAAGGACGACACCAAGGGGCGAGTGGCTTTATGACCGGTAAGGCTCGTGAGGCGCATTGCTCAAGAGTCCCCTTTGACGCTCAAGCGGCTCTACGTCGGCAGGTCCCAGTCCCGCACATTTCCCGACCACCGTAGTGTACGACCGGATCACCAAGGACGCAACTACGAGGTCAGGCCCCGGCACCCTTGACGCCGATCGGATCACCAAGGACGACATCAAGGGGCGAGTGTCTATATGACCGGTAAGGCTCTTGAGGCGCGATGCTCAGGAGCCCCCCTTGACGCTCGAGCGACCCCCAATCCATCCTGCCGGCTGCTGCCTCAGGAGGCCGTGGGGCCTCCCGAGACTCCATGCTGAGGCATCGTGCTGCGGTCGGAGCCTCCGAGCGGGGGTCGACTGCCCAAAGATGTAAGTCCCTGAGGCGACAGGGCCTTGCATCCTAGTTCCGAGGTGCCCCGGGAAGGGCCGTGGCGCACGGACCCTTGCGAAACACCAACTCATAAAGGGTGATGCGGCGGCATTCACGCCGGCAAGGAGCCATGCAGGCAAGGTAAAACGTTAGAAAATAGTTCAGATGCATGAGAAACTATTGAAATATGCATAAATGGGGCAACTGCAGGGGCGTGCCCTGATCGCCTGAGGATAATGCGGCCCGGTGGGCGCCCTCAAACGGAGTGAACCAAAAAATTACCTGGCAACAGCCAACAAAAAGTCACCTAGCGGCCATGCCGCTGAAGAGCCAAAGCTGTCGTCATAGCCTGATCTTACACCTCCATGAGCGCGACCCTCATGGGTCTGTCATCTCCCGAGGCTCGGGACCTTCGCTTGGTCCGAGCATCTCCTCCAACTCCTCGCCGCGCCTCGCCAGGCAAGGCATGAGCATGGCTCGGTAAAGCCACTGGAACGTGACGCCTGCGTTCGCCAGTCCAAAGGGCATGCGCACGTAGGCGTTCGGGTAGACCCATCCATGATCGGCGCGCGCTGGCCAGAATGGGCCCTGGGACGCGGCCCTATTGATCGCGAGCGCATTGACGCAGACGCGTGGTTGGTCGATCATGCCAATGATGGTGGCTGCGATTGGTGGTGCAGGGCAGTCCCCGCCTTGCATGGCCTGCGCTTCTCGAAGCTCCTCGATCGCTCTGATGACGGACTCTTGCGAGCTCGGCGCCATGCGCCGTGCTCTCAGCTCGAGCTGACGTGCGTCAGGACGTGCCTTCAGGTCGTGCTCGAGCGCCTCTCTTGTCTCACTGGCCAAGCCGGAAACTCCCTGGATGGGAGCCCCCGGGCCCGACCCAAGAGGGGCGCCGAGCGCGCTTTCCTATGCGATAGGAGGTGGGGCCCCATCCCTGGACGCAGAGCTCGAGGTCCCAGGACACCCCGCGGGAAGGAGCTACTTCTTCTTCTTGCGTGGGTCTTCACGAGGCAGGGCGTCCTCCTCGTCGTCTGAGCGCTCGGCCACCGTGGCGCGGTAAGCACGCTCGAGGGAGCAGATTGCGTCCTTCTCATCACAAGCAACGGTGATGACGCCGCCACTCCCTGGCATCTTGAGGACGTTGTAGCCGTGGTGAGTCACCGCCATGAACTTGGCGAGGGCCGGGTACCCAAGGATCGCGTTGTACGGGAGGTGGATGTGGGCGATGTCGAAGACGATGATCTCGGTGTGGTAGTTCTCGCGTCCGCCGAAGGTGACAGGCGGGCGCACTTGCCCGATGGGGACGGTGGACCCGTCTGTGACTCCCGAGAAGGGCTTGGTCGGCATGAGCTGCTCGTACGGCACCTGGAGCGTCTCGAAGGTCTCAATGGAGAGGACATTGAGCCCCGCTCCGCTGTCGATGAGGGTCTTGGTGACGAGGACGTTGCTGATGGTTGGAGTGCACAGCATGGGGAGCTTGCCGGCCATGGCCGAGCACCTGAGCTGATCCCTCGAGTCAAAGGTGATGGCAGTCTGGGACCACTTGAGGGGACGCATTGCTTTGGGCTTTGGGAGAGCCGCGTTCACCTCCCACGTGAACTGCTTGAAGGCACGGTTCGATGCTGGGGCCTGGGCGCCGCCCAGGATACAGGCTACTGCCCTGACCTCCTGGAAGCCCCCAGCCCCATCGTCCTGCCTGTCCTCTTCCTTCCTTCTGGGTGGCGGAGGTAGTGGAGGTAGGCCGGCCTCACGAGGGCGTGCCTCGCGAGGCTGGCCGTGGCGTGACCCCTCCGGAGGGTCGTCGCGCCAGCGATCCTAACGAGGCTGGTTGCGCCAGCGGTCGTCCCGAGCCTGATCGCGCCAGCGGTCCTCCTGGGGCTGATCGCGCCACCCTTGACGCTATTCCCGGTTGTCCCAGCGGCCTCCACCGCGGCCTCCGCCGCGTCCAGAGCCTCGGTCGGCGCGTCCAGGGCGCCTACCGAAGTGCTCGGTGCGGACCAGCCTGAGTTCCTGGTAGTCGGCGATGTCGTGGTTGTTGGTGCCATGAAAGATGCAGGTCGGTCTTCCCCCTGGGGGGTGTTCCTCACCCCGACTGCACTTCGCCTCAGGCTCGGCCGCAAGCACCGCTGGGGCCTTGCGCTTCGCCTCCTTGGCCTTGGTCTTCTTTTCTTCTGGCTCTGCCGCCAGAGGCCCGCGGAGCGACAGGCGGCCCTCCTCAGCCTTGGTGCACTTGTTCGCCAGATTGAACATCTCCAAGGCAGAGCACAGTTCGTCATTCATGGAGAGCTCCTCCTTCATCTTGAGGTCCGTGATGCCGTCGGTGAACGCTGAGATGATAGCCTTGTCTGACGCCTTCGGGATCTTGAGGCGCGTAGTCGTGAAGCGTTGTATGAACTTGTGCAGGGTCTCCCCATCTTGCTGCTTGATACGTCGCAGGTCGTTCACGGTGAGCGCGTGGTCGCGGGTACCTTGGAAGTTGGCAACGAAGCGTTTGCGCAGGCCATCCCAGGAGGTGATGGACGCCTCCGGGAGGTTGAGGAGCCAGGAGAGCGCGCCGCCTTTGAGCGCCATGGGGAACTAGCACGCCATGACCTTGTCGTCTCCTCCAGCCGCCCGGATGCTCAGGGAGTAGAGCTATAAGAACTCGGCTGGATCTGGGGTGCCGTCGTAGCGCGGGGGCAGGTCGGGCTTGAACTTGCAGGGCCACGCGGTTGGGTAGAGCTCCGGGGCGATGGCGAGGCACCCCACCGGTTCGACGGGCGCCGCGTGCGCGGGAGGGACCCGGTCTTGACGCTCCTGCGGGGCCACCTCGAGTGGTGCCCGATCGCGGCGTTGGGTCGGCAGCGCGGGGAGCGCACGCGCGTCGACGCGCGGCCGGGGAACCACCTGGCAGCTTACTTCATCTCCCGCCTTCGCCCGCAGTTCGCGAGGCCGGTCGGGGGGGCACGCTTCTCGCCTGGGCTCGGGGTCGACGTCGTGTTGCGGAGGAGGCGGCTGCGCATCCTGGGCCACGTCGTCTGCCAGGGATAGTTGGGGTCGAAGCGAGTAGGAGAGTGCTGAAGCGTCGCCGGCGGCACTGACGAGCTCCACGATGTGCCGAAGCCAGTCGTCGTAGCGGTCGGGGGCGGGGCAGTAGCGGAGCAGCTCGTTAGCCATGGCGAGTGCACCCTGGCCGCGCACTGGCCCGGGCCGAACGTGGGAAGATGACCCAGAAGCTGGGACGATCGATGGAGTGGCGGTGTGACCATCGCGCCGCGCGGTGACCGGCTGGGAGGAATCTTGTTGCTCGTGGGCGTCAGGGCCTGTGGCGGCGTTTGCCACAGGCGAGGGTGACCTGCGTGCGCCGGCGTGGCCCACGGGTGCCGTCTGGGCGATGCAGGTGGCTCGGCGCTCAGCGCGGGCTCGGCGAGCGTCAGACATCGGAACGGCGAGGTGGGAGAAGGTCTTGGCTCGAGGAAGACTCCGACACGCCCCCTACCTGGCGCGCCAAATGTCAGATTTCGGGCTCCGCAAAACCCTTAAGATTCGAACACAGGGGCGTGTACGAAGATCCCCTGCAGCTTCGCCCAACCTAGCTCGCTACTTGATGGACATAGCGATGAACTCGCACGATGACGAGGAAGAAGATGAACACGATAGTTTACCCAGGTTCGGGCCGCTGCGAAGCGTAATACCCTACTCCTCCTTTGGTGGATTGCCTCTCGAAGAGGTGTGGTGGATGAACTAGTACAGTGTTTCGGAGCCTCGTGAGGGTGCTCCTGAGGTGTTCTTGGCCCTCTCTTGGCTTAGTGATGGGTGAGTGAATCGAATGGTTTCCCATCCTCCGCTACGGTGCAGCCTACCCTCTATATATAGCGGTGGCTCGGGTCCTCTTCCCTTATCGCAATGGCGGGAAGGGATCCCACAACGGCCAATTTCGAAGGGGGACAGCAGTACATGCCCGCCCTGCCCAAAGGCAGTCTTCGCCTGCAAAGTTGCTGTTGATGATGCAGAGGTGGGCTCGGCGATGACATCCGTCCTGCGGGGCTCGGGGTCGTGGTCTTGTTACACCGGAATGGAAACCTTTGGAGGATGCTTTGGGAACCCACGTACGTCCTTGCTCCCTTTGCACCAAAGGGGAAACTGCGCCGCCTGGCGCGCTGGCGCCCGCCTGTCCTTTCTTGCGTCATCTTTGACTCCTGAGGCCGGGCTCTGCATAGAGATCTCCGCCGCTCCGGAGGGGGCCTGGGGAGGCCGTCCCTTGCCGGTCTTGACGCCGCTTCTCCTCGCGAGCCTAGGGCCCTCGCGAGGGCCTTGTCTTGAGTGGGGCCGCGCCTGGCTGTGTTTGGCTGACGAAGTGGGCCATGTCCTGGGCCGTAGGCAGGCAGGTCTGGGTACCCCTGTTCCCAGAACGCCGACACCCTGGTTTTCGCTCCCTGTTTTTTTCCTTTGCGGGATTTGACTCCCGTCTTTTTTCTTGGCGTTATCGGATTTCTCTAGCTCTTGGGTATGTGAAGATGGTCATCTAGCCTTGCCTTTCCTATCCAACCAGAGATTCTCTCCAGTCCAACCTTGCCACCCAAGATCTTTGGCTCAGGGTTTTGCTGTCGAAACCCTACCTTCTGAGTTATCGGAAGGGAAACCCTAATCCTTTCAGTTACAAAGGAACCCCAATTTCCTTTGATCTTCTGCCTCCCAAACCTTTCCCAGTGATCATCCCACCTCTATAAACCCTGGATATGTAAAAATATTGCCAAGTCATTTGCAATATTTTTCATTTATAATTAATTCCTTTTTCTGCCAGTTAAAGGAATTAAATCCAGGAAAATATCTATCCATCTCCAAAGTTCATGAAAACTTGTGGAGATATTTTTTTGTGGTCATATTGAGCTCCCACAAAAATATTGGCCATAATTAAATAAGGGAAATGGCATTTTCCTATTTAATGCCAATATTGCATTTTGGGCAGTTTCTAAAGGAACTACCATTTTCGTAGCCAGGAAAAATCCCAAATAAATTGTGGAGCTTTTCCTATCCATATATTCAACATTTCCACCAAGAACCCAAGTTCCATAGTTCAAATTTTGAGCACAACATCAATTTGCAAATTCTGTCCAGTGGGGCAATTTGCAAAGGAAGTGCTCGAACCCTTGATCTATTTGAGCTGAAATTTTTCATGGTGATTAACATTGATAAATCACTCATGGAAACCAAAGACCAGCTCAATTCCTCTATCCTTTCATCCACAGCATGTTTCTCAAGTTTCTGTCCATTTGGAAGCACTGTGAAGAAAGTACCATTTTGGTGTACCCAAATGGTATGAAACCTTTACAGTGGTTTCATATGTCCAAATCATCACTCTCCACCAAATTTCAACCAAATCCATATAGCCATTTTTCCCCAGCATCATCATCTCCATTTCTGGCCAGAATGCATGGTTACAAAGGAAGTACCATCTGGAGTTATCCATTTGTGTTGAAACTTTGTAATCATGTTCACCCTACTGTATGTTTAACCTCTACCAAAGACCAGGCCAAGAGCAGCACTATGGTGGCCACACCACATGCCAAACACTTGCTGGTCAGAACCCTTGTGAGCTCTCATCTGTTATCTCTTGCCCCCACTCCCATCCAAACCCTCTCAAGTCAAGTCTCTGATCTTTGATGCATCTGCTTGACATGTCCTCGAGTCAAATAGGTGCTCTGGACGCGTGGTGCTAGTGGTGACCACGCAGCGAACACGTCCAAATGGCGCGCTGCGCTTCGGTCGCCTCGGCCAGCAAGCTCCGGCCGGCCTCCGCCCTTCTGGACATGTCCATCATCTCCACAGGCGCCGCGTGCACCCTCTCCAGCACCTTCCCCCTCCAGTTTCTTCCTCGCCGCGCCGCGACGAGCTCCTCCACTGTTCTGCCCGTGTCCGCCGTCGTCGTCTTCCTCTATCCTCTTCTTCCCCCGAGTCTTCTTGAGCACACTCGAGGCTTCTTCGCCCTCCCAGAAGCCCTGCCGACATCGCCTCCTCCTTCCGCGTGTCGCCGGAGCTCCAGTAAGCCGATAGGAAGGCCACGACGGCCGAGCCTATCCGGCGAGCTCGCTCGGCTATAAATAGTCGAGCCCCGAGCTCTCTCGGCATCTCAGAGCACTCCCCTCTCCCTCTAGTCCACCCACATGCCCTCACCTGGCCGGACCCCTCGCCGGAGAGCCCCAATCTTGCCGGAGCTCCACCCACTGCCTCCGCCTCCAATCCCCACCTTCGGCCACCCCCAGCCTCGTCTGAGCGCATCTTCGCGCGCGCCTCCCTCCGGTGACCCCGCCGGACCCTTTTCCCAGCAGCCCCGCTCGCCGGAGTGCCCCCTTGGCTCGCGCCCGCCGCCCACTGCCGTCCTTCGCCGCCGCCTCTCCAGTCATCCCCGGTGCCCGCGCCACCCACCTCTGGAACTGTGGCTCGCCGGCGACCCCAGCCGCCCCGTCGCCTGGCCTAAAGGCTCACCGGAGCGCCGGGGCCACGCCGGAGCCAGTGCCCTGCCGCGGCGTCGGGGAGAGAAGGGGAGGAGGAAGGAGAAAGAGGAGGAGGAGAGAGAAAGATCTGACGGGTGGGCCCCGACCCCACCAGTCAGTGAGAGGAGCCGGTCACGTCATATTAGTGGAGGCGCCCATCGCAGAATACGCTTTCCCCTCTGGGAAACGTATTTCACCGAAGTGCACGACCCGCTGAGCTGCCTGGGACCCCGGTGGAAATACTTTTTTTACAAATAGGTCCCTGGCAGAGAAACCTTTGTAACTTTTCACTCGTAACTCCGATTCAGGTGAAACCAACGCTCACGTCTTCAGTGCGTCGAGCCGTTCCGATGAGGTCACTTTCATAATGTTTACACATTATAAAAATGACCATTTTGCCGTTGCCTCTAAACAACAGCCCACTCCGAGAGAGAACGGTTTCCGGCGATCCTTTCTGCGGACTCTCCGCACTTCTTCCCGGAGTATCCTTCACCCCCAGGCAAGCCGACCATCTGATATATGCCCTAAAGCATTGCTCTGTGTTATTCTTGCGTGTTTAATTAATGATATGCTTGTGCTAGAAATAATTAAACTCCTGCCATTTCGATATTGTCATTTACATTACCTGCTACTGCTCATCTTGTCATTGCACTAATGACTTGTCGTGATATTATATGGGGATAGGTGGTTATGTTTTTATCATGCTTAGCTACTGCCATCGCAAGTTATTGTGATAAACAACCATGCTTGTTAAATACTTGCTAAGGCTAAACCTAGTCGGTTGATCTAGAGTCACCTGTTCGGGCTTATCCGTGCAGCCACATTTGCCGGTATGGGACGGCCTTGACTTGGTCTGACCGCGTGCTCTTTCACCGGTACCTCCAGACAGGGAAGGTTATGCGCGCGCGCTACCCTGGCCCGGTAGGCGGCGATAACCTTGTGAGCCCAGTTGATTGTTTAACCCGGGAGTCCCCGTTTGGGACAGTTTGTGTGGCCACGACGGTGGCAGGTGTCACGAGGTGACATAGGGGCCACCCAGGGCAGGACTCCGGGGGAGGATGAATGCCGGTGGTACGATGGGAGAGTCATGGGTCAGGCGGGTTTCGTTGGAGCAACGCTGGTCCACCCGAATGGGATCACGAGGCCAGGTGCACCATGGTGTGGGTAAAGTGTGCAACCTCTGCAGAGTGAAGAATCTATTCGAATAGCCGCATCCACGGTATTGGACAGTCCGTCCAGGCCTCACTAGGTGGTCAACCATAGTAATGATAATAATGATGGAAGAACTTGTCCTATGATCAGAAGTACTGGATGACTCGTGAGTATTCCGAGGGTTGTGGGACAACCCGTAAGAGAGTAAGTTGGATCTGGTTAAGAGTTGGATTGGATCCTGAGAATGTTCGGAGTATGGAGTATCTACTTGCCATGCTTTACTTTACTCTAGTAGTATCACACTGGATAATCCTGTTACAACATGATAATTAATATTGCTAGATAGGTATGCTATGTCATGATGATTAATATTGCTCTAATAACATATGCATGCTTGAATGCCATGGATTGCATTGCTTGGTGTATATGTTAGTTTGGTTTGCTTGCCAGTACATCCAAAAGTACTCAGCGGCCTTTAACATGGCCAGGTCCACATAAGGATCCGTCGAACGTCGACAAGGAGCCGGAGCGTTTGCGAGCTACAAGAGTGACCCAGTCAGATCCCTGTGGATTGGAGCCGCACCAAGGCCATGCTGCCCTAGATAGAGCCTTTCCGCTACCATCACTCTTGTAATAGATCATGTAAGACTTATATATCCATTAATAGAAATGCATGTGTTCATGATACTTGTTGTAAACGCGCATGCTAGAGTGATTTCCTGGGCTGGTATGCGTGGCGACCGTCTGGCTACAGTGGTAATCAGGCGGGGCACCACAATAGTTCAAGACAAAGAATGACCAGATGGCCTACTTGATTAGTGCCACACAGAGGATTGAGAAGAGCTTGGCAGATCTTGTGAAGAACCAAGCCAACTTGGAGAGGGTAGCTGAGATGAAGATTCACGATCTTGATGTGAAGGTGACGAAGATCTAGATTGCCGTAGAGCAGCTTCAACGGGATATAGACGGAGTCAGCAATGACGCTGAGACTCTACCTACCACAAGGCAATTCACCACGATGCCTAGATCTTCAGCAGTGTCTGTTTCACAGTCCAGAGCCACTGCCTCTACTCCAGCTGCTACTCCTGTTGTTACTATCACTGCTATGCCGTTGATGCCTCCAGTATCTACTCCATGTCCAGCTGACTTCAGCCGAATCATTTACAGACGCAAAGATCTTGACTCCTTTGACAGCCATTGGAGCGGCAAGTCAGCAGACTTCATCGCCAACCGGAGGAGATCTAGCCCAGAGCGACGCTTAGCTCTATACCATTCAAACTTTTTGGTAACTTGTTGTCAAAGGGGGAGAATTTGTATAGATCATAGGGTTCGAGAGAGAGCGTGTTGCCTTTTGCTTTTGCTTCTCTTGATCGTTCTTGATACACTTGGTTATACATTTACACTTTTGCTCGTCTCGTGACTTGAGTTAGTTTGATCATATGCTTTATGGTTGATGCTACTATTGCCTATCTTGAAATATATGTCATGATCATTCACTTGTATGCATGGTGTTGTGTGCATTGTAATCCATTCATATCATTTATGCGCTCCACCAAGATGTATGTGGCATGGAAGAGTGACCCATTATCCTAATCAATTGTGCATTTCCATTCAAACGCAAATTCAAAATAATGCACAAATTTAGGAGGGAGCTCTTGCTTATCACATACTTCTAAAAGCGATGATACTATGCATTCATTGTATCCTTTGTCGAAGCTTTGATCTATATGTTGTCATCAATTACCAAAAAGGGGGAGATTGAAAGCACAACTTCTCCCTATGTGGTTTTGGTAATTAACAACAACATATAGTTCATTGAACTAATGAGCCTATCAAGTATATTTCACGAAAGTTCAATGAATGGATTGGCTAGGAATTGTGAGGAGGAACCCCTAAGATGCAAAAAAACTCCCATTGGCGAAATAATGCACGTGATGATGAAACTTGTAGTCATACTTTTGTAACTCTAGAAATTATGAAAAATTAGGACAATGTAAAAAAACTCAATATTGTGTACAAATTTCAGCAATTGATCATGTTCTGGTACATAATGAAGATTCATATACTGGATGCAAAACTTTATGTTCTACACAGGATCAAATCAACAAGTGTCCAAACTATCCCAAAGGCTTTACTTGGAAAAAAATCAAAAGAAAATATACAAAGATAATTAATACAGTAGCAATAATCATGTTGACTCACAAAACATAATAAAAATAAAAGATAACTATTGGGTTGCCTCCCGACAAGCGTTATCATTTAATGCCCCTAGCTAGGCATAATACATAGTGTCACGTATTGTCATCTTTCACAGAAATGCCATAGGTGCTCTCATTATAGATTCATAAGGAGGTTTAGTATTCTTTCTAGGGAAATGTTCCATACTCTCTTTAAGGGACATTGGAACCTTATATTACCTTCCTTCATGTCATTATGTTTTTAATTTCTGTCTTGGTTTGATAACATAATTATTTCCTCTGTAATAATTATGTTTTTGTGTTTAAATTAGTGTTTGTGCCAAGTAAAGCTTTTGGGATGACTCACAAGATGAGTAGAATCGATGTTGAAACAAAACAAAAACTTTTTACTCCAGTACAGGAATTTTCATTTTTTTACTGGAGCGTGATAATGATCCGAATTTTTTACACAGTATTTTGATACAAATTTTCGAGGTTTTCCTATTTTTAAGAATTTTTAGAGCTAAAGAACTATATGTTCTCTACAGATTTCTACAGACTATTCTGTTTTAGACAGATTCTGTTTTTGCTTGCATAGTTGCTTGTTTTGATTATGCTATGGATTGTATCGGGGGGTATAAGCCATGGGGAAGTTAGAATACTTTACCTATTATGGAATTATGAAATAAGAATCAATTTATAATAGTACCTAAAGTATGCAATATGTTTCTTATACTAACGGATCTCACGGAGTTTTGTTGAGTTTTGTGTGATTGAAGTTTTCAAGTTTTGGGTGTTATCACGACGGACAAAGGAATAAGGAGTAGCAAGAGCCTAAGCTTGGGGATGCCCAAGTCACCCCAAGGTAATATTTTATGGGAGACTCAAGCGTCTAAGCTTGGGGATGCCCCGGAAGGCATCCCCTCTTTCATCTCAATCCATCGGTATGTCACTTGAAGCTATATTTTTATCCGTCACATGATATGAGTTTTGCTTGGAGCGTCGTTTGTTTTTGTTTTGCTTTTACTTTCAGTTTTCCACAATCATTGTTTGCTGGGCACACCTATTTAAGAGAGACAAACCTTCATCATAATTTTTTAGAATACTCTATGTGCTTCACTTATATCTTTTGAGCTTAGCAGTTGCTCTAGTACTTCGCTTATATCATTTTGAGCACGGTGGCGTGTAGATTTTATAGAAATAATTTTACTCTCGTTCTTCACTTATATTTGTTTGAGAGTTAATATTAGTGACGGTAATTTGCATGGGTCATAAGACTAGTCCAAAAATATTAGGTATTCAATGAGTGATAATCAAAACCATCAAGTAGCACATATAGAGAAATTGTGGGTTAATGATATTGATGTGGTAATATGAAAAAGGTGCGAGTTCATAATTGTTGATCCATAGAAGTGTTGATATTAAGAAAGGATTACTTTTTGTTCGTCTAAAAATTACAGAGGCATGGTGATGATGTGTGAGCATTTCTATCCCTCGTTGAAATCCTAGTGTTGTTTCGGGTCAGAAGCGCGCGATGGTTTACTCCTACCAACCTCTTCCCTCGGGGGATGCGAGTAGTACTTTGATTTATGATAAAACTAATAAAACTTTGCAATAAGTATATGAGTTCTTTATGACTAATGTGAAACCATGGACATACCCAATCTCACCTTCTCATATTTGCTAGCCTCTTTGGTACCGTGCATAGCCCATTCTCACCTCGAGGATCGGTGCAAATTTCGCCGGTGCATACAAACCCCGTGACATGATACGCTCTGTTGCACATAAGCCTCATTATATCTTCCTAAAAACAGCCACCATACCTACCTATCATGGCATTTCCATAGCCATTCCGAGATATATTGCCATGCAAATTCCATCGTCACTTCACATGACTAGTTCGTTCATCATCATATTGCTTTGCATGATCATATAGAGCTGACATAGTATTTGTGGCAAAGCCACCGTTCATCATATTTTTGATACGTGTCATGCTAGATCATGAAAGCACATTTGCTCCCTTGGTGGTTTTGGTAATTAATAACAACATATATGTCATTGGACTCATGGTTTCACTAAGTTTATTTCAGGAAAAGTCCAATGATGGGATGGCTACGAATTGTGAGGAGATACCCCAAGATGCAAGGAATGGATTGGCAAAGCTTCAAGCTAGAAGACTCTACATTTTACTTTGTGAGAAATCACTTTGAGTACATAGGAAAGCTAATACTATTAAAAGGGGTAAGGTTTTGTTGGTGAACAAATTGCTCCATGTGCACAAGTGCTAGTCACCAAAAACACCCACAAGCTCTCCCACAAAGATTATGTCTAAAAACCCTACCACTCTAAATCGGTGACACCAAGAATTCCATATCGGCTACACCGAGTTTAAACCCTAGACAGAAGCCCTAGCCACAAACCCTTCTTCGGTGCAACCGAGTTCACATCGGTGCAACCGAGTTTCAGTGACCAACCTTCTGGTGTCCCAAATCATAAAATCGGAATTTCTGAGTTTATGCTTCGGTCTCACCGAGTTTTGGAAACTGCCCTCGGCCACTGGTTTCGGTACCACCGAGAGTTCCATATCGGTCTCATCGAGATTCCTAAAGTTGCAACATTTTGAACAAGTCGGTGCCACCGAGTTTTACATCGGTTTCACCGAGTTGGGCAATAATGTTGTAACGGTTGGATTTTTGGAGATGCCTATATATACCCCTCCACCACATCACACTCGAATGAGAAGCACTCAGAACTATTCCATACTTGCCCCATCCAGTTTTCTGAGAGAGAACCACCTACCCTTGTGTTGAGATCAAGATCATCCACTCCAACCATATGGATCTTGATTTCTAGCATCCCCAAGTTGCTTTCCACCCAATCAATCCCTTCCACCAAGCCAAATCTGTGAGAGAGTGATTGAGTGTTGAGGAGTCTATCATCTTGAAGCACAAGAGCAAGGAGTTCATCATCATTATCAAGCCTATTACCTTTGGAGGGTGGTGCATCCTAGATTGGTTAGGTGTTTCTTGGGAGCCTCCTACTTCATGTTATGGAGTTGAACCAAGAAGTTTGTACGGGCAAGGAGATCACCTACTTCATGAAGATATACCCATAGTGAGGCTAGTCCTTCGTGGACGGAAGCCGTTATGGAATAGTCAAGGTTGCTACTTTGTGGACCCTTATGGGTGGAGCCCTCCGTGGACTCTCGCGACTGTTACCCTCCGTGGGTTGAAGACTCCATAAACGTGGATGTATGGTAGCGCCACCTATCGAAACCACGGGAAAAATCTTCGTGTCTACAATTGTGTTTGATCTTCTTACCCTTACCTCTATTACATGTGCTTGTCTTTATTTTCCGCTACTATACTCGTAGACATGCATGTGTAGGGTGTGCTTGACTTGCTACTATTGCTAAAATATGCTCACAACTAAAATTGGGAAAAGGTAGAATTTTTAATTGGTCAAGTAGTCTAATCACCCCCCTCTAGACATACTTTCGATCCTATAAGTGGTATCAGAGCATTGGTCTCCATTGCATTGGTTTCACAACCTAGGATAGTATGGCGTCTAGTGAGGGAAGTTACCACCGTAGAGGTCCGTATTTTGATGGCACTAATTTTGCTAGTTGGAAGCATAAGATGAAAATGCATATTCTTGGTCATAACCCCGCCGTTTGGGTTGTTGTTCGTGTTGGCTTGCAAGGTGAATTCTTTGGTGATGGAAAGGAACCGGATCATGAAGCGACCGCGGATGAATTGAAGATGTTGCAATACAATGCTCAAGCATGTGACATTATTTTCAACTGCCTATGCCCCGAAGAATTCAACAAAATCAGCCGTCTTGAGAATGCAAAGGAAATTTGGGATACTTTGGTTGATATGCCCGAAGGTACCGATTCTGTTAGAGAATCTAAGTTGGATGTGCTTCAAAGTAACATTGACAAGTTCAAGATGAAGGATGGTGAAGGAGTTGCGGAGATGTACTCTAGGCTTGCTCTCATCACAAATGAGATTGCCGGCTTAGGAAGCGAAGAAATGACCGACAAATTCATCATCAAGAAGATACTTAGAGCCTTGGATGGAAAATATGACACCGTGTGCACATTGATCCAAATGATGCCAAATTACAAAGATCTCAAGCCTACAGAAGTCATTAGTAGGATTGTTGCTCATGAGATGTCACTCAAAGACAAGGAAGAGCTTCACAACAAGTCTAGCGGTGCTTCCAAAGCCAGAAGTGATGCTCCCGCTACTTCAAGCGATAACCTTTTAACCAATGAAGAGATCAGCCTCATGGTCAAGAAATTCAACAAGTTCTACAAGAATAGAGGCAAAGAGAGGAGCTCCAATTCAATATGTGAAGAGAAGCGTTCATCTAGTCGTGACCGGAATTGTTACAATTGTGGAAGGCCCGGATACTACTCAAATGAGTGCACGGCCCCCCACAAAAGAAGAGAAGAGTCACCTAGAAGAAAAAGCTCAAGGGATGAGTCGCCTCGAAGATAGAGAAGGAGTAGAGATGATCGTTATGAATGAAGACCCTCGAGGAGAAGTAGAGATTCGGAGAAGAAGGACAAGTACACCAAGAGCTACTCAAGAAGAAGACATCAAGCTCATGTTGGTGAATGGGTTTCCGGCTTTGATTCCGACGTCCACTCCGAGAGAAGCTATCACTCAGACTCCGACTATAGTCAAGATGAAGGTGTTGCCGGACTTGCACTCGTTTCCTCCAACTCCTACGACATATTTTGATTTCGATAGTGATGAGGATGACCTACTTGGAGATGATGACTTGCTATGTGACAAAACTAGTAATATTAGTCAAAATGTGCTAGATGATGATCATGTTAATCAAGATAAGTCGTGTGATGATGATTAGAAGGAAATATAACGACTAACTAAAGAATTAAACACTCTTAAGTTAGCTCATGAATCTACTTTAGAAGATCATAGAGAGCTTGTAAGAACTCATGAGAAGCTACGCTTCGAGAAGCTCAATTTGGAGCAAGAACATTGAGGGATCACTAGAAGAGTGTCTAGAGGGGGGGTGAATAGACTACTAGAAGGAATTTAAAACCTAACCTTTTCCCAAGTTAATTGGTTGGAAGATTTTAACAGTTTTAGCAAGTCTAACAGCCCTACACATGCATGTCAACAAATATGGCAGCGGAAAGTAAAGACATTGCACATGAAGTAAAGAGTAGAGATATGGAGATCAAACACAATTGGAGACGCAAGGATTTTTTCCGTGGTTCCGATAGGTGGTGCTATCGTACATCCACGTTTATGGAGTCTTCAACCCACGGAGGGTAACGGTCACGAGAGTCCACGGAGGGCTCCACCCATAAGGGTCCACGAAGTAGCAACCTTGACTATTCCATAACGGCTTCCGTCCACGAAGGACTAGCCTCATTATGGGTAGATCTTCACGAAGTAGGCGATCTCCTTGCCCTTACAAACTTCTTGGTTCAACTCCACAACACGAAGTAGGAGGCTCCCAAGCGACACCTAACCAATCTAGGAGGCACCACCCTCCAAAAGGTAATAGGCTCGGTAATGTCGATGAACTCCTTGCTCTTGTGCTTCAAGATGATAGACTCCTCAACACACAATCACTCTCTCACAGATTTGGCTTGGTGGAAGAGACGGGATTGGTGGAAAGCAACTTGGGGAGGCTAGAAATCAAGATCCATATGGTTGGAGTGGAAGATCTTGACCTCAACACAAGAATAGGTGGTTCTCTCTCAGAAAACTGGATGGGGCAAGTATGGAATAGTTCTGAGTGCTTCACTTTCGAGTAGGTGGTGGTGGAGGGGTATATATAGGCATCCCCAAAAATCCAACCGTTACACACAAAATGACCAACTCGGTGACACCGATGTGTAAATCTCGGTGGTACCGAAGTGACCAAAAGTGGCAACTTTTGAATCTCGATGAGACCGATATAGGAAACTCGGTTGCACCGATAAGGTGACCAACGGTCAGATTCCCAATCTCGGTGACGCCGATCCAACAATCTCGGTGGTACCGATATTGTGAATTTGTGTAACAGAAAGTTGGCAACCTAAACTCGGTGGCACCGGGATTGAATCGGTTGCACCGAAGTGGCTAGGGTTTGGCTGGGTCTGTCTGAGTATGGGAATCGGTGGCACCGGGATGGAAATGTTGGTTGCACCGATTTTGAGTATTTGGCTTTGGACAGACTTTGGTGGGAGAGCTTGTGGTTGTTTTTGGTGACTATCACTTGTGCACGTATGAGCATTTTGTTCACCAACAAAACCTTACCCCCTTTTAATAGTATTGGCTTTCCTATGGACTCAAAGTGATTTCTCACAAATGTAAAATGTAGAGTCCTCTTCCTTGAAGCTTTGCCAATCCATTTCCTTGCATCTTGGGGTAATTCCACAATCTCCACAATCCTTTTGCCAACCCTCTCTGTGGACTATATCTGAAATACACTAGGTAAAAGTATTAGTCCAAGAGACAATGTATGTTGTCATGAATTATCAAAACCACCAAGGGAGCATGTTGTGCTTTCAAACATAAGTTTCTTAAAGCAATCAATGACGATCTCCGAAAGAAGACTTCCTTTTATCTAGCCAAATGACTAATCTTGTCTACATTTATCCCACAAGTTAAGACTAAGCAATCAAGTAACAAAGGCAAAAAGGGTTATTCAACTAGTAGCAATAAAAATGATAAAACAAATGATATTGCTTCTAGTAGTTCTATATATTCCACTAACGACTCTCTTAGCCAAGTTACACTTGAGCAAGAAAATGATCTATTGAAAGGGATTATAGAGAAAGGTATCTACAAAAGTCTTGCCGGATGTAAGCAATTTGAGGAGATTGTACGCAAGCACGGAGCATACCGGAAGAACCATGGCATTGGCTACTTCAACGCTAATGGAGTTGAATGGGAAGAAGGTCAATACCCCAAGCCCAAGTTTGTTCCTCAAAGGGAGAAGTATGAACATACTCTTCCCAAGGGAACAAAAGCTCAACATGACCTTCCACCACAAGACCACAAGCTCAAGGGCAAGGACAAGCTTCAAGAGGAGATTGACTCATATGAAGATGAATCCCAAGCTTTGGTCAAGTGGGTTCCCAAGGCTACTACTAGCTCAACTTCTACAAGTGCCACTTCAACACCAAGGATTCCCATCAACTTGATGTGGGTCCCCAAGAAGAAGAACTAGAGAAGTTCTTGAGGGGTGACTCCGCCAATGAAATTCACTCATATTCATTATTGGCAAGAACTAGTTGCAATCAACATCAACATTATGCAATAGTTCAAAGAGTCACACATTCCCTCAAAGGTAAGCAAGGGACAAGGTAATAAATTAATCCATGGACATCATCATGTACGCTTTGCACTCCATGTCCATAGATATCCTTGTATTTGTCTCTTGTGCTTGGGACTAACCCATGTAGGTGAGGAGAGTAAGAAACACAAAGGATTGCTCCCAACTCAAGATGATCTTTATCAACTATGAGCACCCACTACTAGATCACCCACATGAAGTCTTCCACGACAAAACCCAAGGTTAGTTTATCCCTCTTAGGGGGATGTCACATCAAGGGGGAGCTTTACTCTAAGACTTGAGTTAAAGCATCTCTTAAGAATGTGACAACATTGAATGCTTTATGTAAAAGTGGCAACCCCACCTATGCTTAAACGATGAGTATGACCTATGATCAAGTATTCTTACTTGGCTCCTAAGTCAATATACTCATATATAGATGACTCCGTCATCGCCAAAGTGCTTGATAGATACTAGAGTGGTTTTGCATGTTTGCCATGATTTCTTTGGACATCTTATTGTGTGAGCATGCAGGTTTGCATATCTTTTATCTTTTGAGGACATCCAATTGTTGCTATTTGGACTTTGTTTTCTCTTTTGCCAATTGGATGTACAAGATTGCCTAGGACCCTTCTCTAGCTATCTATGCTTTCTCACCTCAAGTTCTATTCATGCTATATCACAAAAACTTGAACAAGCACTTGACGAACCCTTTGTGTGAGGAGCACTCGGAGTACCGTTTCGTCAAGGCTGACCTCCAAAACCCCCCCTATAGTGCAACTCGGTGTGACCAACCAGAAAATCTCGGTTCCACCGATTGTCTAGGGTTGATCTGTTTTTGCGCCTCAGTACCACTGATACCACAATCTCGGTTGCACCGAGTTTCCCTGTCAACTGACAGTAGAGGAACTCGGTGGCACCGAAATTTTAGTCTCGGTGACACCGACAGTAAAGGGTACTTATACCGGCGGACCCGACGCTTTGAATTTCTATCTTCAAACGTCGCACCCCCAATCCTAAGCTGCCGAAACCAGACCGCCCGGTCATCGCCTTTGTCTCCCCGAGCGCCTCTGCGGTTGGGAATCATGCCGCCGACGGGAAGCTTCTCCGCCGTCGCCGCCATAGTCGGACCATCGCCAAGTTAGGGTATGGCTTCGAATTTCTTTATGCCTTCCCCTTCCGATTCTAACGCATTGAGATGATTTGATCATGTTCTACCGTGTGCAAACTTCCTATCCCACAAATCAATCCTATAGACTAGAAAAACAATGAAATTTTGGATCTGATCTCCTGCAGAATGCATCTCGGTGACACCGAGATGTAAGAATCGGTTCCACCGATTCTGTGTTTAGGGTTACTGAGAAGCATTTCGGAGAGAACGAGTAGACTTTTTTGGTTCCACCGAAAATGGCTGCCAAGTTTCTGTTAAGGCAGTGGTCTGTATCGGTGACTCCGAAAACAACAACCCGGTGCTACCGAAATCCATCTTGTAGTAGTTCATACCCAAAGTTTCTGAGTTTGTTTTTTGAAAATTCTGTGTTTTTGTGATACTCAACTTTTCTGCTCTTCTATACTCCATTCACAGGGACAGTATGTGAGCTTCAGGTGACAGTCAGAATGATTCCAGAGAGCCTAGCATAGATGCTGATCCAGGCACTAGTCCTGACCCAAGCTCATCTTTCTCAGAAGATCCAGGCACTCCTAGCTCCCATGGTTTGCCCAAGGCTGCAACTAGAGCAAGGAGGAAATTAAATTCAGATGAAGAGGACTCTGATTTTGTGCCAGAGGAGGTCCTTGCCAAGCAAAGGCAGGACAAAGCAGACAGAGCTGCTAAGAAGGTTGCTTTTGAGGCCACCTCATCTAGAAGACCTGTCAGGAAGGAGTATGCCAGTTCTGAGGCTGTGAGAGCACCAGAGAGTGCTCGGGCTTCCATGTCTATAGAGCCAGCCAAAAGCTCTATGCCCAAGAAGCCTGCTGAAAAGAAGAGAAGCGGGAAGAGGACGGTACATGTTGTTGGAAGACCAACTTCCATGTATGAAGATCCAGCAGATGCTGAGGGAGAGGAAGAGCCAGCTGCCCAGGCTCCTCCTAAGAAGAAGAAGAAGCTTCTTGCTTATGTCATGACTTCTCAGGCCCCATCCAAAAGCAAGGCAGCTCCTCCTCCCAAGAAGCCCACAGCTCCTAAGCCCAAGAGGACAACCAGAGACATTCCAGCTGCAGCCAAGAACAAGGGAACCTCTTCCAGAGCTGCTGCTGAAGATGAGGATATGTCTGTTTTGAGGGAGCTTAGACCTCACCTCCCACAACACAATGACAACCATCCACTTGCTGAGGACATGAAGAAGAGAAAGGATTCAGGGCTAAGAGAGTGGAGAGCCATAGATCCTTATTCTCAGAGGAGGAAGACAACTGTAGACTACAGATTCCACACCAAGGAGCAGTAGGATTTTTATGAGACAATTTTGCTTGACAAGAGCCCTGCTGTTAGTGACATGAGATATGTAGATTGGGACTACATTAAGAAAAATGAGGACTACTTTCCCCATGTGCTAGATAACTTCAAGGCTGTTGGTATTGATGCTTTTGTTGGCAGAAAGATGACTCCCTGGAATGATGAGATGATCATGCAATTCTATTCCACTGCACACTTCTATCCAGATGGCAGGATAGTGTGGATGACTGAGGGCACTAGATATGAATCTTCAATGGAAGAGTGGGCTACCATCTTAGGAGCCCCACAGGTAGAAGATGGTGATTTGGATGTGTACTCTGAGTCCAAAGCAAATCACAACTCCATGGCTAATATGTACAAGGAGATCCTTGAGGACTATGTGCATTCACATAGGTTTGGCTCATTGTACTTTCTGTAGGCAGGTTTGCAAACCACCAACACCATCATGAGGTATACATTGATGCCCAAGTCAGGAGATGAGAAGATGGTCAGAGGATACTCCATAAACAAGTTGCATCATATTGACCTTCATAGCAGATTCAGAGTTATGGACTTGATTGTTGAGACTGTGAAGAGGGCAGCTGCTGACCAGAAGAGGTCATGTGGATATGCTCCATACATTCAAATGCTCATCAACTCCAAGCTTGAGAAGAATGTATTTGCTCTTGATAGACCCCACATGCCTCTCCAGCCCGAGTTTGAAGACAATATAGTGGTGATGGACCCAGACCATCCCACTTCAGCTACTGCACAGGAAGCAGCTGAGGCAACCAGAGCCACTAGTGCTCTAATGTCGAGGACAAGGAACGAGCAAATGGATCTTATTCTTAGCTCTATCCAAGGCATGCAGAATGACATCACGGAGATTCTCAAGAACCAAAAGAGCCTGGAAAGGATTGTTGAGGACAAGTTTCACTCTTTGAACAACAAGGTGGATGGGCTGACTAAAATAGTTGATGAGCTCAAGAAGGAGGTCGACTCAGTACCCCTTCCCCACACCTCAGAGGATGATGATGATGACAGTCAACCCCTCAGGCCCAGCACTCAATTCAAGACACAAGCCAGCTCCTTGTCAGTGCCAGCTTCTGAGATGAGACCATCTACATCAGGTCCTGCTGCAGCTCCTTTAGTCCCATCAGCTCCATCAGCACCTCCAGTGTCCACACCAACCCCTTCCATGACATCGGCAGAAGTCTTCGCAGAAGCGGTTCTCTCGTCTCCTACATCAACAACCGGAGGAGAACAGCCCCAGAGAGACGATTAGTCCTATACCTTTGAAATTTTTGGTAACTTGTTGCCAAAGGGGGAGAAGTTGTATAGACCAATAGGGCTTCGAGAGAGAGAGTGTGTTGCTTTTTATCGCTCTCCAAAACTTTAAAATCTTTTGGTTGTTCGTTTGTGTGTTAAACTTGTTGGTGTTTGATCATGCACTTCTTATGTGTTGCTACTACGTCTTATCTTTTGAGATGCTTATGAGATGATCATTCACTTCTTGCTTGATGTGTTGTGCTATGTTATTCATTCATATTATTCTCGCACACCACCAAGCTGTATGTGACATGGAAGAGAACCCCATGAGCCTAATCGATTGTGCATTTGCATTCAAACGCAAATTCAAATAATGCACAAATTTAGGGGGAGCTCTTGCTTATCACATACTTCTCAAAGCGATGACTCTATTCGTTGATTATATGATATGTCGAAGCTTTGATCTATATGTTGTCATCAATTACCAAAAAGGGGGAGATTGAAAGCACATTTTCTCCCTTGGTAGTTTTGGTAATTAATAACAACATATATGTCATTGGACTCATGGTTTCACTAAGTTTATTTCAGGAAAAGTCCAATGATGGGATGGCTACAAATTGTGAGGAGATACCCCAAGATGCAAGGAATGGATTGGCAAAGCTTCAAGCTAGAAGACTCTACATTTTACTTTGTGAGAAATCACTTTGAGTCCATAGGAAAGCCAATACTATCAAAAGGGGGTAAGGTTTTGTTGGTGAACAAATTGCTCCACGTGAACAAGTGCTAGTCACCAAAAACACCCACAAGCTCTCCCACAAAGATTCTATCTAAAACCCCTACCACTCTAAATCGGTGCCACCAAGAATTCCATATCGGCTACACCGAGTTTAAACCCTATACAGAAGCCCTAGCCACAAACCCTTCTTCGGTGCAACCGAGTTCACATCGGTGCAACCGAGTTTCAGTGACCAACCTTCTGGTGTCCCAAATCATAAAATCAGAATTTCCAAGTTTATGCTTTGGTCTCACCGAGTTTTGGAAACTACCCTCGACCACTGGTTTCGGTACCACCGAGAGTTCCATATCAGTCTCACCGAGATTCGTAAAGTTGCCACATTTTGAACAAGTCGGTGCCACCGAGTTTTACTTCGGTTTCACCGAGTTGGGCAATAATGTTGTAACGGTTGGATTTTTGGAGATGCCTATATATACCCCTCCACCACATCCCACTCGAATGAGAAGCACTCAGAACTATTCCATACTTGCCCCATCCAGTTTTCTGAGAGAGAACCACCTACCCTTGTGTTGAGATCAAGATCATCCACTCCAACCATATGGATCTTGATTTCTAGCCTCCCCAAGTTGCTTTCCACCCAATCATTCCCTTCCACCAAGCCAAATCTGTGAGAGAGTGATTGAGTGTTGAGGAGTCTATCATCTTGAAGCACAAGAGCAAGGAGTTCATCATCATTATCAAGCCTATTACCTTTTGGAGGGTGGTGCCTC
Organism: Elymus sibiricus; assembly: GCA_039707655.1. Lineage (NCBI taxonomy): Eukaryota > Viridiplantae > Streptophyta > Magnoliopsida > Poales > Poaceae > Elymus > Elymus sibiricus. The sequence goes on from CM077667.1 coordinate 358,718,963, forward strand.
CTAGATTGGTTAGGTGTTGCTTGGGAGCCTCCTACTTTGTGTTGTGGAGTTGAACCAAGAAGTTTGTATGGGCAAGGAGATCGCCTACTTCGTGAAGATCTACCCATAGTAAGGCTAGTCGTTCGTGGACGGAAGCCGTTATGGAATAGTCAAGGTTGCTACTTCGTGGACCCTTATGGGTGGAGCCCTCCGTGGACTCTCGCGACCGTTACCCTCCGTGGGTTGAAGACTCCATAAACGTAGATGTACGATAGAGCCACCTATCGGAACCACAGGAAAAATCATCATGTCTACAATTGCGTTTGATCTTCTTACCCTTACCTCTATTACATGTGCTTGTCTTTATTTTCCACTGCTATACTCGTAGACATGCATGTGTAGGGTGTGCTTGACTTGCTACTATTGCTAAAATCTGCTCACAACTAAAATTGGGAAAAGGTAGAATTTTTAATTGGTCAAGTAGTCTAATCACCCCCCCCCCCCCCCCTCTAGACATACTTTCGATCCTATAGATCATTGCACATCCTGGTACACTGCCAAAGGGATTCATACAGAGTCATATCTTCATATTAGTTCTATATCGAGCTGTAAGTAAATAAAAGTGTGATGATCATCATTATTAGAGCACTGTTCCAGTGAGGAAAGGATGATGGAGACTATGATTCCCCCACAAGTCGGGATGGGACTCCGGACGAAAAATAAAGATGGGGGAGGCCAAATGAGCCCACCATTCTGGAAAAAAATGATGAGAGAAGGTACTTTGCTACTATCTTTTACCACACTTGTGCCTCAAAGTGGCACTATGCTCCTCATGTAGAGAGTCTCATGATATGTCATTTTCATATGCTAGTGGGAATTACCTATTCATTATTACAAACTTGGCTTGTATATTCCTATGACGGGCTTCCTCAAATGCCCGAGGTCTTCATGAGCAAGCAAGTTGGATGCACACCCCCACTTAGCTTCATTTGAGCTTTCATACACTCATAGCTCTAGTGCATCATTTGTATGGCGATCCCTACTCCTTGCATTGACATCTATCGATGGGCATCTCCATAGCCCGTTGGTACGCCTAGTTGATGTGAGACTATCTTCTCCACCTTTTGCCCCTTTGATATCTACCACCATATTCTATTCCACCTAAATGCTATGTCCAATGGCTCACTCTCATATATTGCGAGAAGAATAAAAAGTTGATGCACATTGAAAAAGTACGATCCAATTGCCTGACTTGGACACCGTGGTGCTTAACATTTGTATTAATTTGGTGAAGATGGAGTCATGCCTTGCTAATATAATAAGATGAATGGGGGTAAACATTCCTTAAGGATCGTATACTTTGAAAGATTGATGATTTTGTTTCTTACACTTTGAATATTGCTACGTTAATATTTGTTGATTCATCTTTTCTCAATGAGCATACATGCATAAGAATACATAATGGATATCATGTCACATCAAAAATTCTGTTTTTATCATTTACCTACTCGAGGACGAGCGGGAATTAAGCTTGGGGATGCTTGATACTTCTCCGACGTATCTATAATTTTTGATTGTCCCATGCTGATATATTATCATTCTAGGATACTTTTTGGGTCTTTATTTACCAATTTATAATATTTTTGAGCACTAACCTATTGACCCAGTGCCCAGTGCCAGATGTTGTTTTCTGCATGTTTTTCACTTTTTAGGTTTACAGTACCAAAGAAAGTCCAATTGCCACGAAACTTTTTGATGATTTTTTCTGGACCAAAAGAAGACCTGGAAGCTTCGGAAGGAGGCCGGGGGCCGCACGAGGGCTACACAAGCCAACAGGGCGCGCCCTGATGGCTTATGCCTCCCTCGGGCGTCTCCCGATGCTCCTCTCTGGCCTATAAATTCTAATATATCCCAAAAACCCTGTAGGCAGTCCCGAAACCCTTTTTTCGCCGCCGCAAGTCTCTGTTCTGTCATGAGGCCATCTGGAGCTCCGTTCCGGCACCCTGCCGGAGGGGGGATCGATCACGGAGGGCCTCTACATCAACCTTGCTGCCCTCATGATGATGTGTGAGTAGTTCACTAGAGACCTACGGGTCCATAGCTAGTACCTAGATGGCAATCTCTCTATCTCTTGATCTTCAATACAATGACCATCGCATCTTCGCTTTGATCTATCCGATGTAATCCTATTGTTCGGTGTGTTTGTTGGGATCCGATGAATTGTGGGTTTATGTTCAGATTATTCATGAAAAGTATTTGAGTCACCTCTAAATATTAAGATTCTTATTTGCATGATCATTATAGCTTCATAATGCTCTCCGATTTATTGATGTGCTTTGGCGAAGTAGATTGATCTAACTTCAGTGGGAGTGGTGCGTTGTGGTAGGTTCAACCTGACGAGTTTCTATATCCCGGTGACAAAGTAGGGGACAAGATGCATCTTTGTGTTGTTGCTACTAAGGATAACACGATGGGGTTCATTCATATTGCTTGAGTTTACTTTGTCTACATCATGTCATCGTTCTCCATGCATTACTCTGTTTTACTTAATACTCTAGATGCATGCTGGATAGCGGTCGATGAGTGGAGTAATAGTAATAGGTGCAGGCAGGAGTCGACCTATTTGTTTATGGACGTGATGCCTATATACACATGATCATTGCCATGAAAATTGCATAACTATCCGCTTTTCTATGAATTGCCCAACAGTAATTTGTTACCCACCGTATGCTGCCTACATGAGAGATGCCGCTAGGGAAAACTATGGCCCCCGGGTCTATTCACTTATATATTTACAAACTCTACTATTACCTTAATGCCTTTATTAAATTTTTATTTTATTTTGCAATTTACAATTATCTACAATTATCTACACAACTCATTTGCTTGCAAATAACGAGATCAAGGGGATTGACAACCCTCTTGCCCGCGTTGGGTGCAAGTTGTTTGTTCATTTGTGGGTAGCCGCTGAAGACGGTTGAGGATTGATATTCCTATTGGTTTGATAAACCTTGGTTTCATAAATGAGGGAAATACTTACCCACTTTGTGCTGCGATAACCCGTTCCTGTTCACGGAAAACCCAACGCAGATCACGAGTATCAACAGCTGGCGTTCAAGCGAACGGTGGCGTGGTGTTTTTGCAGGAAAACCCCTGGTTTGGTCGGGAATCCATCACATCACCCTGTCTGTTCGGCTTCAATCATAACGAGAGGAAAGGGGAGAGGCGGCAGAGGAAGGCGATCATCGGCGGCACCACACCGCACCATCATCGTTGAGGGCAAGGGCGAGAGTCGCTGTGGAGACGCGACGCATCTCGTGGCTGAAGCTGCGCCACAGGGATGGTGCCTGTGTGGCAACGTGATGGCGCTCCGCCGTCAAGCTATAGTAAGCCTTCATTTCCAACTCCATGCCTTCATCTCCAACTCCATGTTTTTAGCGTTCGGGTGTGCGCGATGGAAATTTAGGGTTTTGCATTGGGAAATTTTGGCTTGGTCTAGATTTATGGCCGCCTGCAAAGCCCCTGATTTGTCTAGGGTTTTGGAACATGGTTTGGGGGTTTCGGTGTAGGGTTTTGGAAGATGATTTGGGGGCTTCATTGTAGGGATTGGTATGTGCAAGTGTGGTTGTTTGTAGGAGATTAAGACACGGTGTCCTAGGTTTTTGATGAATTGGGAGTATCATTCTTGGTGCGGAAAGGTGGTTGATTTCATGTAATTCTGATGCTCTGTTATGTTCTACTCTGTTTTGGTGTATGTAGGTGCACGCAGCAAGAAAGTTTCGGTTCAGTTCAATCACGGTGGATACTTTCGTGGGCAAGGTAGCAACCGTTCTTATGTCAATGGCCATGAGGCGTGGTATGATGATGTAGATTCAGTTACTTGGTCTCCAATTATGGTTGAACACTTAGTTGAAGAGATAGGATGGGAGATGGCAGGCAGACTGAAGGTGTACTACTGCATTCCTATTTTGTCAATCCAGAGGAATGGTCCGAGAGAAATCAGAGGAGATGCAGACATCAGAGGAGATGCTTACATTTGTATCACTTGACCATTTGTCATACAGTTTGTACTTGGACCATGATGACAGTTTTAATGCAAATTGTCTTCTCTTTAACTCCCGAAGGGGTAAAATAACCGTCTCGTGCCACCTGATAATCTCTAAAAGCATAATGCACACGATTAGTCCGCAAACGCATTGTCATCAATCACCAAAACCATTAGGGTATAAATATGCCCTTACAATCTCCCCCTTTTTGGTGGATTGATGACAACACGGGATTTGCACAGAAAATATTAAGAGATAGAAAGCAAACCCAAGAGTCTACAAAATATAGACGGGCTCCCCTAGATGTGTGCTATATTTTATATGCTTTTGGAATGCAAAGCACACATGCTAGGGTCAACACTCCCCTATATCTTATAGACCGATACTCCTTGCAATAAAAGATAATATGAGACAGATATATATATGCAAGGAGCAATATGTGAGAAATTAACAATGAGCGCGAAATAATAGTAATTCACATAACAAGACATATAAGGATAATTTAAAGGTAGCATATGTCTCACACCATATGACGTAGTGACTGAAGTCTCACAACCATAAAACAAACCAAAGCAACTAAAAAGAGTTCACAAGTGACGACATAAAAGAAAGGCAACTCAGAAAGCAAGCGCACGCTCGTGTCTCGGCAAATCCCTACACTCTCTCCCCCTTTGGCATCGAGACACCAAAAGGGCATAGAGGACTAAGACGCTCCAGGTGGCAGTAACTCTCTAGACTCTGGACTGTAGGTAGCGGTGCCGGGCGGAGCTAAAGTACTAGGGGGAGCAGAAGAGCCACGTAGATCAACATCAGAGTCCCACTTGCAGTGCCTAGAGATCCACACATCCTCATCTGTAATATAGTCCTCAAAACTACTGCGAACCTCCAATCCCACGTGCCTGCCAAGTGCCTTGTGGCGACTCTTAGCTTTCTTCTCAGCAACGTGAGCCTTGTACTGACCCTGAGCCTGTAAGCAGAACAACTTCTTCATCGTCTCCTTGAGCTTCTTAGCCCAAGATGGCTCAGCCGTAGAAGTCGAGACGGCGGGAGCAGCTCCTCCCTCAGCCACGTAGTCCTCATCATCATCCTCATCATCCTCCTCATCAGAAATAACGACCTCAGGAGTAGTGTGAGTGGCCCACTTATCTTTCTATCTCAGTTGAACGACCTTGTGGGGAACCACCTCACCACACTCAAACAAAACACCAGGAAAGGTAGATGCCCAAGTGGTCTCAATAAGATACATCAGATAAGGACCATAGATGGGCCACTTGCGCTCGGACACAGCTGAGAGCAGCTCAGACCACATCACATGAGAAACATCCAAAGGCCTCACATTATCCTTCTTCCTCACATGCTAATAGTAAAGGAGCATATCCACAAGGTAGGAGTGAACCTGATCAAGATTTCCAACACGGGGAAATAGAGTGTGCCTGAAAATACGGTGCATGATGTCAAGAAATGGCTCTAGCACCCATGTTAACTTGCCAGTGGTGGAGGAGATCTTCTCAGTGCTGAAGGGATAGAGATTGCTCTTGTGAGTGACATCGGTCTCCTTATGTGGGCGGAACCCAACTAGGGTATGGAATCCCGCATCCTGAATACCAAGGAGATCCATGAAGGTCTTCCATGGAGCAGACATCAACCTGTCATTGGTCATCCAAGTCAGAGTCCTTTCCTCATCAGTGCCAAGATGGACCGTGGCATAGAACACAACAATGATTTCAGCATCAAAGACCTTGTTGAACTGCATAAGATTGGTAATACCAAGCTTCTCACAAAGCGACAGGGCATCAGCAAAGTACGTGGCATTCTTCTCCATATAAGCAACATTGATGGACTTGACATTTGGAACATACAAGTTTTCCTTGTGCTTGAGAACATCCGTATAGATGGCGAGCTAGTGACGGTTCCAGAAGGGACGATTGCAGAGGGTTGAGTCTTGTGGAACATCATAGGGATACTGCTTGCGGGCTTGCCAAAACTCCTGGCTTGGCAAAAGAGCAAACGTCTGGGCCTTCTTGGGCTTGTGAGCAACTGACTTGGTACGCCGCTTGGGTGCTTGCTGACTAGAACTGCCCTCTTGAGAGGAATGGGAACGCTTCAAACTTGCACGAAACGGATTGGTCCTTCGATCAGAGGAACCACCACCTGGAACCCAAAACACACAGCGAGGGAAAACAGAGTGAAACATATGCATAAGCCAATACAAAACGAAAGAGTAGAATTGGAGTGGTGACGGGGTTATTACCCCTGGGTATGCCAAGGGGAGGTAGTTCCGGCTCCTCTCCGAAGAAAAACTATACGGCCGGCTGGTCTATGGCCGGCTGCCTCTCTGGCCGGCTGGCCCATCGCCGGCTGGACCGCGACCGGCAGTGAGGCGCCGGCTGGCCCCCTGGCCGGCTAGACCGCGACCGGCAGTGAGGCGCCGGCTGGCCCACAGCCTGGCCGCTACGCAACTAGCTCGCCCGCTGACCTCCGGGCGGGCAGGTACCCATCCCTTCCTACTGCGGTCGGGTACGCTGACGAGACGCGACCCTCACGACGGACTCCGATGTAGCTACAGCGGCCGCTGACGCACGGACGAGCATGGATACAGTCCGGCTGACCGTACCACTGACCGAGGATTGATTGGGACCCGGCGGGGCCACAGTACCTCTGCGCCGCCGTCCACTCCGTTACCTGCCCCGGCATGTCTACAGCGTTGCCGGCCGTACTGCTGACTTTGGCCGGCTGGCGCAAGACGACGCCGGGCAGGGCGGCCCGTGCCGCGGCAGGTGAGCGCGGGCCAATAGAAGAGCCGGCTGGCAGGCCCCAGCTGGCGATGGGACCGCGCAGCCGGCGGGCCCTACGGGCGACGAGACGGCCCAACCGGCGGGCCCCTTGGCCGGCCGGAGAGACTGCCAGCCGGGTTCCCCCTTGTAATATCTTAAGAATATTGTACACCGGGGGTTGTCCTATAAAACCCCCCGGAGCCCCCATGCATCGGGCAAGCAAGACACGAACGGAGGCTTTCGCCCCCCTCTCACACTCACACATAGCCGAGGAAGAGGAGCCGACTGCCCCTTCTTCTACCTCCAGACATACAGCTCAAGGAGCATCGTTGTAACACCTCTCCCCATCCAACTAGACCAACAGGACTAGGGGTATTACCTCCCACGGAGGGCCCTGAACCTGGGTACATCGTGTGTCCATCACTGCATGTGCCTAATCCCGCTCCCGGAGCCCGTCGGCGTCCTTCGGCCCCAACCACTCTCGATAAGCCACCCCATGGCATCTGCCGTGAGAAAACCATGATAGTTGGCGCCCACCGTGGGGCCGAACGCGGCGTCTGCCGGAGTCACGCTCCGGGCGGGACCCTTCACCACCTCCCCCGGCCGCCCCGCGTCCGGGCGGAACCGCAGGCTCGTGGGGCTTGCTCCTGCGAGGTGGAACCCCGCCTCCGCTGGCCCTGCGGGCGACGCTGCCGGCCTCTCCGTTGAGCGGCTCGGCAGTGACCCGCTGATCGACATCACCACCCTCACCGAGCGCGTCGGTAGGCTGAGCCTCGCCGACGGGCCGGTTGCCGACGAGTACCCTAGCCAGGTGCTTGACTGCCTCGACCCGCCCTCGTCCGTGGGCGCGCTCGCCCCGGGCGAGGCCGGCAACTCCCGCGTCCGTGCGGGGGTAATGGCCACCGGCTCCTCCACGACCTCTGGCCGCGCCAGGGCAAAGGCGGACGCGGCCGCCGCGGCCGTTCGCGCCGGCACCTCCGACCCCCTCGGCGCCGCGCTTCGGGGCCTCAGCACCCCCGTCGCGCCGACGACGAACCCAGCTACGGCTACGGCTGAGCTGGAGGCTGCTCGCCAGCTGCTATTCGACGAGGCAACCATGCTTGCCGCCACCAAGCGCCGGATGGAGTCCGCGCAGCGCGAGTATAACTCCGCCTATGGGCTCACCCCCGCCGGCAACGAGCCCAGCCGGCGCGGTGACGTCCGCATTCGTGGCCGCGTGGTCGCGGAAATCCTCGGCGGCCGCCTTCCCGTCTACGACACCCCCGCGGCTAACCTGCGGGCTGCCAAGGTAGCCTACGAGGATCTGGCTACCTTGGTGGGCGAGGAGCGCGCCGCACGCGAGCGACACATCAAGGACCTCATTGACACCGCCAACGCGCAACAAGCCGGTCTCACCCCCGGCGGGGCCATTTCCGAGGTTCCCCGTCCCGAGGGCGTGGGCACTGGGGCTGCTGACCGTCAGCCAGCCCAGCACTCCAGTTCCCCCCACCCCTCCGACCGGCGGGCCGAGGGAAGCAACGTTCGGCGTTCCCAGCTGCGCGGGAACGAGCAACCGGCCGTAAATAGCCGGCACAGCAACGACCCGGCTAGCAGCAACCGCCGCAACGAGGCGCCGGCTGGCGGCAGCCGGCGCAGCCGGGACCATACCCCGCCTCCGCGGCGGGAGCGTGCCCGCTCTCCTGCCCCAACTGTTCGCCCCAAGCTCGCCCCTCGGCTCGGCCCGCGTGTTCCGCGGAGCGAGAACGACGCGCGGACCCGCATCGAGCGGCTGGCGCAGTCGGCCCTCCTCGAGGAGGAGGGCTCGATCGGCCCATCATGCTTCGGCCCCCGGATTCGCAACGAGCCGTTTCCGGCCGGCTTCACTCTCCCACGCGACACCCCGAAGTATAGCGGCTCCGCCAAGCCGGAGGACTGGCTGGTCGACTACACCACGGCGGTCAGCATCGCCAGGGGAAACAAGCGTGTAGCCGTGCGCTACGCCCCCCTTATGCTAACCGGCTCGGCCCGGACCTGGCTTAACAGCCTGTCGGCCGGCAGCATCAACACCTGGACAGACTTCGAGGAAGCATTCGTCCGCAACTTCACCGGCACCTACAAACGGCCTGGCCGGCCCCGCGAGTTGGCCATGTGCGTTCAGGGACCGGAGGAGCCCCTCCGAGACTACCTCACACGCTGGACCGAACTTCGCAACTCCTGCGAGGGGGTGCACGAGGTACAAGACATCCAATACTTCATCGAGGGTTGCCGCGACGGCACCCACCTCAAGCACAAGCTCCTGTGCTCCGAACCGGCCACCCTGGCGGACCTAATGGCCAAGGCTGACAAATACGCCACATCCGAATCCGCAATGCGGATGAAGGTCGCCACGCCAGCCAAGCCGACTCCGCCGCCCGCCGCGCCGCGGGCGGCCGCCGACAACCGGCAGCAGCAGAACAACAAACGCAAGCCCGACCAGCCGGACCCCCGCTACGGGAGCCGGTAGGTCGCCACCATCGAAGAGGAACAACCGGCTGCCCAGGCCCCCAGCCAGCGTCAGCGCACCGGCAAGGCCGCCTGGCAGCCTAAGCTCACCTTTGAGCAAATGCTCGACCTACCCTGCAAGCACCACTCCGGGGCCAAGCCGGCCACCCATACGCTCCGGCAGTGCAGCTTCTCCCAGCGGCTGGCCCGAGGTGAGGGCCTTCCGGCCCCTCCGCCTCCGGCTCCCCGCGAGCCGGCTCCGGCCCAGGCCCCGGCGGCCAATGACGGCCGCCTCCACGACCAGTTCCCTCGCCAGGACGGGTCCTACGTAGTCTTCACCAGCGAAGCGAACGACAAACACAGCGTGCGCCAGCGCCGGCATGAGGTGAACGCCGTCGCGCCCTCGGTCCCCCAGTTCATGCACTGGTCCGAGAAGCCGGTCACCTGGAGCCGGGCGGACCACCCGGCCGTGATGCCAAACCCGGGCAGCCACGCCCTCGTCCTCGACCCCACCATCGTTTCCGAGAGGCGCACCTGCCGTTTCTCGCGGGTGTTGGTCGACGGGGGTAGCAGCATCAACATCCTCTACCGCGACACGATGCTCAAACTAGGGCTTAAGGAGAAGGACTTGCGGGCGAGCCGGACAGTTTTCCACGGCATCGTGCCGGGAAAGTCCTGCACCCCCATCGGCAAGATCGAGCTCAACGTCCTCTTCGGCGACCAGAGCCATTTCCGCCGCGAACCAATATGGTTCGAGGTGGTGGACCTCGACAGTCCCTACCACGCGCTGCTTGGCAGGCCGGCTCTCGTCAAATTCATGGCGGTCCCCCATTACGCCTACCTCAAGCTCAAGATGCTGGGCCTCAAGGGCATCATCACCATCGCCGGCAACTACAAGATGCCAATCGAGTGCGCTCGTGACGGCAGCCGGCTGGCCGAGGCCCTGGAGATAGCGGAGGAGAAGCGGCAGCTCGACCGGCTCGTGGCTCACGCCTCCAACGAGCCGGCCGTGCCGGCTCCCCCATCCCAGACATCCGGCGAGGCGTCGTTCCAGCCATCCAAAGACACCAGGCAGGTGCCGCTCGACCCGGCCAACCCCAAGCAGTGCGTCACCATCGGCGCCAACCTCAGCAGCAAATAGGAAGGCGAGCTCGTCGACTTCCTCCGTGAGAATCGGGACATCTTGGCATGGTCTCCCAAAGACATGCCGGGTGTTCTGAGGAAGTTCGCCGAGCACAAACTTCATGTACGGCCGGATGCAAAGCCGGTCAAGCAACCCCTGCGCTGTTTCTCCGAGGAGAAGTGGCGCACCATAGGAGAAGAGATCGCCCGGCTGCTCGCAGCCGGCTTCATCATGGAAGTGTTCCACTCGGATTGGCTGGCCAACCCAGTCCTGGTGTTGAAGAAAAACAAGACGTGGCGCATGTGTATCGACTACACGAGCCTGAACAAGGCATGTCCCAAAGACCCGTTCGCCCTGCCGCGGATCGATCAAGTTATCGACTCCACGGCCGGCTCCGACCTGCTGTCTTTTCTGGACGCCTACTCGGGCTACCACCAGATCAAACTGGACCCGGTCGACCGGCTGAAGACCTCCTTCATTACCCCCTTCGGGGCCTACTGCTACATCACCATGTCCTTCGGCCTGAAGAATGCAGGCGCCACTTTCCAACGCTGCATGCAGAAGTGCCTCCTGCCGCAGATCGGCAGGAACGTCCACGTCTACGTGAACGACATCGTCGTCAAGACCAAGAACCATTTCAGCCTGCTCGACGATCTCCGGGAGACCTTCGCCAGCTTGCACGAATACAAGATCAAGCTGAATCCGGAGAAGTGCGTGTTCGGCGTGCCTGCCGGCCAGCTCCTGGGTTTCTTCGTGTCCGCCCGCGGCATCGAAGCTAACCCGGAGAAGATCAGAGCCATCGAGCGCATGCACAAGCCGGCCAAGCTCGTCGACATCCAGAAGTTCGCCGGCTGTCTTGCCTCGCTCAGCCGGTTCATCAGCCGGCTGGGCAAGAAGGCGCTGCCTCTTTACCAGCTCATGAGGAAATCACCCAAGTTTGAGTGGACCGATCAGGCGAATGCGGCGTTCCGCGACCTCAAGCGCTCACTCACTACCGCGCCCATCCTGGCGGCGCCGGCTGAGAAGGAGCCGATGCTCGCGTACATCGCGGCCACCGCCCGCGTGGTCAGCGTCGTGTTGGTGGTGGAGCGGCCGGAAGAGGGCAAAGCGCTGCCGGTCCAGCGCCCCGTCTACTACCTTAGCGAGGTCCTATCAGCCTCCAAGCAGAACTACCCCCACTACCAGAAGATGTGCTATGGCATATACTTCGCCGCCAAGAAAGTCAAGCAGTACTTCCAGGAGCACACCATCACCGTGGTGAGCACGGCCCCGCTCGGCGAGATCATGAGCGGCCGGGACGCGACCGGCCGGATCGCCAAATGGGCCATCACCCTCGCCGATCACGAGATCCGGTACGAGCCGCGCACCGCCATCAATTCGCAGACCATGGCGGACTTCCTCGTCGACTGGGCCGAGACCCAGTTCGTGCCGCCTCCCCCGGACTCCACGCATTGGCGCATGCACTTCGACGGCTCAAAGATGCGAACCGGCTTGCGAGCCAGCATCGTCTTGTCGTCCCTTAAGGGGGACCAGATCAAGTATGCACTTTAGATCCTCTTCACCACCTCCAACAACGTGGCCGGGTACGAGGCGCTCGTCCACGACCTCCGGCTCGCCAAGGAAATCGGGATCCAGTGCATCATCTGCTTTGGCGACTCTGACCTCGTGGTACAGCAGGTCTCTGGCGAATGGGACGCCAGGGACGCCAACATGGCCAGCTATCGCTTCCTCATCCAGCAACTCACCGGCTCCTTCGAGGGCTGTGAGTTCCACCACGTCCCCCGAGCGGACAACGAGTGGCTGCTCAAGCCTTCTATCAAGCCTTCTCCCGAATCGGAGTCTATCTTTGTACCAGCTGCTCCAGCAGCTCCGCCGGCGCTGCCGGCTCCGGCTGCCCTGCCGGCACCATCAGCTCTGGCGACAACAGCGGTGCCAACATTGACGGTTCCGGCATCCGGCACCCCCGGGACGGCTGGCTCCAACCCTACGGCCGTCCTGATGGCAATCACCGCTGTCCCAGTCCCGGGGACTGGCGAGCCGGCCCCGGGGGCTGGCGAGGTGGTCCCGGGGACTGGCGAGCCGGTCCCGGGGACTGACGGGACGGCTCCGGCTGCCCCCGGCATCCCAATCGAGCTCGAGCCGGCCCCCGTCTCGGCCCCCTCATGGGCGTAGCCCATCCTGGCTTTTCTCCTGCGCGGCGAGCTCCCCCCTAACGAAGACAAGGCCCGGCAGATCCAGCGCCGCGCCCCAGCCTACAGCATCATCAACCGCGAGCTAGTACATCGCAGCACCACCGGCATGTTCCAACGCTGCGTCGAGCCGGAGAAGGGGCAAGAAATCCTCCTCGACATCCATCAGGGCGAGTGCGGGCACCAGGCCGCCTCTAGAACCTTGGTGGCCAAGGCCTTCCGCCACGGTTTCTACTGGCCGACGGCCTTGGAAGAGGCCAAGCGACTGGTCGACAAGTGCGAGGGGTGTCAACGCTTCAGCACGCAGAGCCACCTACCGGCCACAGCCCTCCAGACCATTCCCCTTTCTTGGCCCTTTGTCGTCTGGGGGCTGGACATGGTAGGACCCTTCAAGACCGCCCGAGGCGGCATGATGCATCTGCTGGTGGCTGTCGACAAGTTCACCAAGTGGATCGAGGCCAGACCCATCAAGAAACTGGATGGCCCCATGGCCGTCCGGTTCATCAAGGATGTCATGGTCCGCTACGGCGTCCCCCATAGCATCATCACCGACAATGGCACGAATTTCGCCAAGGGCGCGATGGCGCGCTTCTGCTCCCAGGAGGGCATCCAGCTCGACCTCGCGTCAGTGGCCCACCCACAGTCAAACGGCCAGGCAGAAAGGGCAAACGGCTTGATCTTGTCCGGCCTCAAGCCTCGGCTCATGGCTCCCCTCGTGCGGTCAGCCGGCTGCTGGGTCGACGAGCTGCCGGCTGTCCTCTGGAGCCTCAGGACCACTCCTAACCGGTCGACCGGCTACACCCCTTTCTTTCTCGTTTACAGGTCCGAGGCGATCATCCCCACGGACGTCGAGTACGATTCGCCTCGGGTCGCCCTGTACACGGAGAAGGACGCGAAGGAAGCAAGAGAAGACGGCGTCGACTTACTCGAAGAAGCACACGAGCTGGCCCTGAGCCGGACGGCCATCTACCAGCAGAAGCTCCGGCACTACCACAGCAAGCGGATCCGGCCCCTCTTCTTCCGCGAGGGGGACTTGGTGCTCAGACGGATCCAGCGAACTGCCGGCCAGCACAAGCTGTCCTCCCCATGGGAGGGCCCGTTCATCATCAGCAAGGCGTTGCACAACAACGCCTACTACCTGATAGATGCCCAGAAGTCGCAGAAGCGCAAAAGAGATGCCTCCGGCGAGGAAACGGAACGCCCCTGGAACGCGGCACTCCTCCGACCGTTCTACTATTAAGAAAAAGCCCATGTATGTATGTATCTTCCCTTATGAATGCAATGGGGGCCCCAAGCCAGCACTTGGGGCACGCCCCTTTTTTCAATTCCCTCGAAGGCTCGTCATTCTTCTAAGCAGGGCACCCGGGTCCGGATCCCTGGCCCGGGGGCTCGCCGGCTCTTCTCTAAAGCAGACAAGTAGCATGGGCAAGCAACCTCTTCCTACCCTCCCTACCCAGCCACAGACCGGCCCCCGGCTGTCTGGCTGGCGGAACCACGGGGTAGTAAGGCACTTACCACGCGAACGCCTCGTAAAGAGTAGCAGCCAGACAGGTCCAACCAGACCGTATTCCCTTTAAAAACCCGCCTCTGCCGGCTCGCCCCAACCCTAGCCGGACGACTCTAAGGACCGCGCGTTTTTCCTAAGGACAATGCCCCGTCCCTGTCCCAGACCGGCTCCCGGCTGGCTTACACGCGGGGCAGAAGCCGGAGGGAACCCGTGCGTGAAATACGAGTCGAAAGGCAAAGGGGCAGGGGAGGAGCCGGCACGCAAATGCTTTAAACATCAAACAGATCCATAAGCAATAGGCCTCTGGCCAAAGATTCCTTACAATACACCCCCAGTGGGTGGAAATGCGTCTTCTCAAACAGACAAGTTTCTTAACAAGGAAAAAAGAGGTACGAGGTGCACAGGACCGCTCAAGCTACCGGCGCGTCGCCGGCCGGCTCAACAGTTTGCCCAGGAGAAGCCGCAGCCTTCGGGTCCGCCTCCGTGGCCTCGGTGTTGCTACCGGTGCTGGAAGCGGTGCTCTCATCGGCGACATCATCGTCCTCGGGCCCTTGGGGGTTGTCGAAGGAGTCCTCAGCTACCGGCTCGCCGTCCTCGCCAAGCGCCGGCAGGAGCTCGTCCGGGTCGACGTACGAGGCCAGCTCGTTGGCCCGGCGGACGAGAGCATCTTCCCGGGCGATCTGTTCCGCCTCAGGGACGTCGCGCATCATGGCCAGCCGGTCCAGATTGACGCCGGTGTACCACGACGTGACGAACCAGAGGGCCATCTGCGCCTCGGCCCGAGCCGCCGATGCCTTCCAAACTCCGAGCCGGGCCACCGCGTTCTCCAGCCACAGCGCCGCGCTGCCCACCGGCGCCCCACGACCCAGCCAGAGGGCCGCGATCACCTCTTTGCTGGCCATCTGGAGCCGTTCCATGCAGCGCTGGACATGGATCAGCCGGTTCTCAATGGCCAGCCCAAGCTCCGCCACGTCCCAGCCGGCGCCCTCCTCAAACTCCTGCCCGCGCTGCCGCAGGCACTCCCGGTGATCCGCCACAGCCCGCTCAGCGCGGCGCTGGGTATCCGGGAACCGGTCTGAGGGGAGGGAAGAATCAGCAAACAAGGCAAAAAAGCAAGTCGAAACCGGGTCGGCAAAGGAAGAAACTCGAAAACAGAACTTACGCTGGAAGGCCTCATCCATCTCAATGGCGAACTGAAGGCCTGCGCTCTTCTCCCTCTCCAACGCCTCCTCCGCATGAGCAAGGGCGACCCCGCGCATCTCGAGCTCCACCTTGAGGCGATCTACCTCAGCCTGGAGAGCGGCGGCCCGCTGGGCGGCGGCGGCCGCCTGCTTGGCGGCGTCCCCCCGGGCCGCCACCTCCCGCTGCAGCTCCGCGGTCAGGCGCTCCCGCTCCGACGTGGCCGCCTGGAGCTCTTGCCCCAGCCGGTCCCGCTCCGACATGGCCCCCTGGAGCTCCTGCCCCAGCCGGTCCCGCTCGGAGGCCAGCTCGTCCCTCTTCAGCCGAACTGGGACCAGCTCCTCTGCATAAAAACCAAGCATGAGCTACTCGAACCCAGAAGACCCGGACCGGCTGCCGAGCAGCCGGCCCGACTCTCGGGGGCTACACCCAGTGGGTGCGCTCGCGCGCCCCCACTGGAATAAGCATACCTTGCGCTTTCTTCAACTCCTCCTGGACCCGGTAGTAGCCAGTCTTGCCGCGGTTGTGGATGAGGACCACCTCATGGAAAAGCGCCTTCCGCCGGGCGTTCTCAGCCTGCCCGTGCCACGAAGCAAGAAGTTAGACAAACAAGAAAGGGTTAGATCCGGCCCGGCTGCCACGCGGCCGCGTAGCCGGCCCGAATCTCGGGGGCTACACCCAGTGGGTGCGCTCGCGCGCCCCCACTGATAATTCAACGCAAGACAAAAGAGTCTCACCTCCACCGCCGCCTCCACGCGCTGAAAGTTGCTCTCGGCAACCTCCGCGAACTGAGCCAGCCCCTCACGGCAGTGCGCCATGATGCGGCCGGGTTCCCCTGGCGCGAGGGCCGGGACGCCGGCTGGCGGGGCCGGAGCGGCCGGGCCGAGCACCGGCGCCTCCCAGTCCCGGATCACGTCCAGCATAGTCCTCCTCGACCCGCCGCTCGACCCGGCGTCCACCACGGCGGCAGCTGGCTGGGGGTTGGCGGTGACCACCAAGGCTCGGGAGCTGGCCTCAGGCCCTTCCACGACCGGCACCGCCGCCTACTCCTCCTGCCGGGCCGGCTTGAGAACCGGCTGGGCCGGCTCACTCCTCCCCCCAGCCGGTACCTCCGGTGCCGCCTCCGGCGCAGCCGGGGCGACAGGCACGCTCGCCGCAGTCGGCTCGACGGCGGGAGGGGTCACCACCGCCTCCCCCCGCCACGCCGTTTCCGCGGCCGGCTCGGAGGTCGCTCCTGCCGGCCGGATCACTTCCGTCGCGGGTGGAGCCCCGGACGTCTCCACGACCGGCTCTCGCGGCTCGCTCGACGAGGGCCTTGACCTCCGCGTCGACTCCGCAGCGGAGTCCGTCGCGCGCTCCGGGTCGGCGGACCGCCTCCGCCTTCCGCCGTTCGAGGCCCCCGAGCGCGAGGGCACACCCTTCGCCCCCGCCTTCGCGGCTAGCACCTCCGCGAGCCGTCTCTTCTCTTCCCGCGCCGTGGCCGCATGCTCCCGCGCCTGCAGGGTGGCGGCATCCACCGGGCCGGCAGTCGACTCCGTGTCGTGGAGCTCGATGGCGTCGCTAGGGCAGACAAAGCAACTGTGCACAACAACTTGCTGCAACAACTTGCTGCAACTACATATTTGGCCTCGGTGGATGAGAGAGAAACACAATTTTGTTTCTTCGAAGACCAACTTACCAAAGAGCGACCAAGGAATTGGCAACCTCCGGAAGTTGACTTCCTCTCCACATGGTCTCCCGCCCAATTCGAGTCCGAATATCCTATGAGATCAAATGAAGCACCTTTGGGGTACCATAAGCCAAAGTTTGGGGTATGAGCCAAATATCGGAAGATTCGCTTGATAGACACATAGTGACTCTCCTTAGGTGCGGATTGAAATCGTGCACAAATTCCCCACACTCAACATGATATCTGGCCTAGATGCAAAAAGGTAAAGCAGGGATCCAATCATGGAGCGATATACCTTTTGATCCACGGCTTTACCATTGGGATCACTGTCAAGTTGGCATTTGAGCGGCATGGGAGTGTTGGCCTTGGACGGCTTGAGATCATCCAACTTGAATCTATTGAGCATGTCTTGAGTGTATTTAGCTTGGTTGATGAAGGTTCCTTGGCTTCGTTGCTTGACTTCGAATCCAAGGAAGAACTTCAACTCTCCCATCATGGGCATCTCAAACTCTTTGGTCATTAGTGCGGCAAACTCATGATTGAAAACTTTGTTAGAAGAACCAAAGATAATATCATCAACATATAGTTGGCATACAAACAAGGTCCCGTTAACCCTCTTTGTGAAAAGAGTGGGATCGATTTTCCCAATTTCAAACTCACGGTCTTGCAACATCTCGGTAAGGTGCTCATACCACACTCGTGGGGCTTGTTTAAGGCCATAGAGTGCCATTTAAAAACGTATACATGATTGGGGAACTTAGGATCCTCGAACCCCGGGGGTTTCTTGACATATACCAACTCCTTGAGTGGACCATTAAGGAAAGCACTCTTCACATCCATTTGATATAATTTGAAATCGTGATGAGATGCATATGCAAGCAACATGCAAATAGATTCAAGGCGAGCGACGGGTGAGGGAGTCCTGGTTTAAGGGGTCCTCGGGAGGCCGACCTATTCCTTATGGGCCGGACTATATGGGCCGTTTGCCGGACACTGGATGGATCGAAGACCTTGACTCTAGGACGGAAGCTTCTAGAATCATGGCGTGTCCTCCACGTTTAAGTAGTGAATAGGCATGTTTATCCCTTCGACGTGTAACCGACCATGTGTAAACCCTAGGTACCTCCGGCGTCTATATAAGCCGGAGGGTTTTAGGTTGTAGGCCAACAGAACTCATCTAGGGTTTTAGTCATACGATCTCGTGGTAGATCAACTCTGTAATCCTCATACTATCAATATAATCAAGCAGGACGTAGGGTATTACCTCCATAGGAGGGCCCGAACCTTGGTAAAACCTTGTCCCCTTCATCTCTCGTTACCCTCGATCCTAGTCTCACAGCTCGGGACCCCCTACCCGAGATCCGCCGGTTTTGACACCGACATTGGTGCTTTCATTGAGAGTTTCGCTGTGATCGCCAGAAGGAATCGATGGCTCGCCTTGTCATCAACGAAGAGGTCCGTAACCTGGGCACTTTCGTCCCCGGACAGATCTTCGCTTTTGGCAGCATTGTGCTGCACGCCGACCCGACCGGCCATCTAGGCTGTGTCGGAAGTTTCGCCCCTGATCAAGAGGTCAGATTCGGGAACTTAGAGTTCTCCGTAGACTCCCGGGGCGATCTATCGCTAACCGGGCTCGCAGTCTCGCCTGCTACGCCCGAAGACTCTGAGGCCTTAACCTCAGATCCATCTTTCGGCTCTCAGTCCGGACCCGGTCATAGTGCCAGACGCCCGGACATCTGTTCTTGCCGAACGCTCTCCCCGCGCGGATGCATCGGAGGTTCGCTCCAGAAGCTCTGGGCAGGCCGATCCGATCAAGCTTTCGATACTCAACGAGGCTCTAGATCAGATCTCGTCGATGAAGATTACCGACGGCCCAACCCCGATCTGTTCTCAGATCGGGCCTCAGACGGGTCAGGACGAATTTTTCGTCCCACCCACCACCCACTTGGTAGCCACTGCAGAGGATTTAACCGACATGCTGGACTATGCTTCTGAGGAAGCGGACTACATAGATGAGGAGGATCGCACACTCACCCCCGTTCACACCGAACGGTGGACTGTCACCTCCACATACGACGTATACATGGTAGACACTCCGAAAAACAACGGCGACAAATCGGACGAAGCACCGTCAAGACGCCGAAAGTCGCATAAACGGTCAAAAGGAAAAAAGGGAAGAAAATCCACCGATGGCACCGGGGACGGAGACACCCCGGAAGACATCGACGATCCCGAAATCCCCGAACACCTGTTAGAGGGTCAGGAGAGGCCGGAAGACCGCCGCAGCCCCGACGATCCCGATGATCCCGAGGACGACGATTACCTCCGCTCTATCGAGGGGGAGGACAATGCGGAAGCCGATGAATTCGCCATCCCCGACAATCCTGCAGATCAGGAACTGTTCAGGCAACAGCTCATATCCACGGCTCGCAGCCTGAAAGCAAAAGAACGGCAGCTCAAAGCCGAACAAGACGACCTCAACGACCGATGGACGAGAGTCCTCTCAGCTGAGGAAGGATACGGCACCGGTCTATCGAACCAACCTAAGAGCTATCCGCGCAGAAGGCTGCTGCCACAGTTCAATGATGAGCTCACTGATACGCCGTCTCCTAAGCATACCCCATACGACAAGCCAGACCGCCCTCCTCGAGGACGAGACAGGACGGCTGACGATACCGGCTATAGGCCGACGGTACCCCGTAGACGGGGAAAGGAGCCACTAGAGCCCGATGACAGGTTCGACCTGTGACACGACCTGGACCACAGAGCAGGTCATACGCGATCCATCTACGGATCCAGAGGATACTCACCCGATAGACGGGAAGGGTACCGGCCTTGGTTCGACCGCGACAATGAAGATCGGGAACGAACCCGAGCTGGGACAGCCACCGATCACCGGCGCGTCATAGCTCGGGTCAGAGGCGCTGCCCACCCAATGTGCTTCACGGACGAGGTGATGCGGCATCAGTTCCCGGAAGGGTTTAAACCCGTAAACATAGAGCAATACGATGGGACAACTGACCCAACCATATGGATCGAGGATTTCCTCCTCCACATCCACATGGCACGAGGAGATGACCTCCACGCCATCAAGTACTTACCCCTGAAGCTCAAGGGGCCAGCTCAGCACTGGTTAAATAGCCTCCCCGAAAACTCCATTGGGTGTTGGGAGGACCTAGAAGAGGCATTCTGATCTAACTTCCAGGGCACTTATATCCGGCCGCCGGACTCCTCCGATCTAAGCAACGTCGTCCAGAAGCCAAGAGAGTCCGCGCGGCTATTCTGGAATCGTTTCTTGACTAAGAAAAACCAGATCGTGGACTGCCTGGACACCGAAGCAATAGCCTCTTTCAGGCACAATATTCGGGATGAATGGCTGGCTCGTCAGCTCGGCCAGGATAAACCAAGTACAATGTCCGCCCTCACATCACTCATGACCCGCTTTTGCGCGGGCGAGGATAACTGGCTAGCTAGACATAGCCACAACCCCGAAGACCCCGGAACATCCGAAGTTCGGGGTGGAAACGGGAAACCGAAGCGCAACAAGAACAAGCGCCGGCACAATAATAGTGATGCCGATGACACGGCTGTTAACACCGGCTTCCGCAATTCCCGGCCTGGGCAGCGGAAGAAGCCTCCTAAAGGCAAACACGATGGACCCACCCCGCTGGACAAGATCCTGGATAGGCCTTGCCAGATCCACGACACTCAAGAGAAGCCCGCTAATCACACCAACCGTAACTGTTGGGTCTTCAAACAGGCCGGCAAGCTCGCATCCGAGGACCAAGGCAAGAGCCCACGCAGCGAGGACGAGGATGAACCCCGTGGTCCGATCGGTGGCGGACAAAAGAAATTCCCTCCAGAGGTAAAAACAGTAAACATGACATACGCCACCCATATACCCAAAAAGGAGAGGAAGCGCGCCCTTCGAGACGTCTACGACATAGAGCCTGTAGCCCCGAAGTATAACCCATGGTCGGCATACCCGATCACCTTCGATCGACGTGACCATTCGACCAGTATCCATCATGGGGGTTCGGCCGCACTCGTCCTAGACCCGATCATAGACGGGTACCACCTCACTAAAGTCCTAATGGACGGTGGTAGTAGCCTCAATCTGATTTACTCAGATACGGTGAAAAAGATGGGCATATATCCGTCAAGGATCAAGCCCAGTAACACTACCTTCAAAGGAGTGATACCAGGCGTTGAAGCCCGGTGCACAGGCTCTGTAAGCCTGGAAGTAGTGTTCGGCTCGCCCGATAACTTTCGAAGTGAGGACTTGATCTTCGACATTGTACCTTTCCGCAGCGGCTATCACGCCCTGCTCGGTCGTACAGTGTTCGCTCGCTTTAACGCCGTCCCGCACTACGCATACCTCAAGCTCAAGATGCGCGGCCCTAGGGGGTCATTACTGTCAATGGAAACACAGAGCGCTCCCTCCGAACTGAGGAACATGCGTTGGCCCTGGCGGCCGAATTCCATTACACCGATGATTGGCATGCGCCGACATCTGCCGTAAAGGCACCCAAGGCTGGGAAGCGAGCTCGGTCTCAACCCGAAGTAACGGAGCCTTCCTCTCCCCATAAATAGGGACTCGCCCCCATCGCACGGCCCTAGAACCGGCAAGTACGTGCCAAGGAGGCACAACTTCGCGCTTAAAATTCCATGGGCAGTGGGGGGGGAATTATTAAATGGTAAGTGTTCGGTTGGACCGAACTGTCACCATCAACATGTCTTCGGACACACTACAGGTATCATAAAGTACCTGCTACGGCGTAAAGCTCATTCACATTTCGGCGACTTCTCAAGACTTTTTCCCCAAAGTCCGCTCGCCGAACATTACACCCAACACAGCATACAACCCCTTGGGAGACGCAGGAGCGGACAAGCGACAGGGCACATCGACGACGTCAGGTCACCTACAGAAGACCCTTGGTCCAACCCCTCCTGTAAGGTTTATATTTCATTATTAATACCTGTAAACAGTTGTATCGGCAATTCGAATAATAAGAGTTGATGAGTAAAATACAGATGTATCTTGCATGATCGTTTCGCTGTTTTTTGGTGCACTCTCTATATTCCCTCTCTTCTTGCGAACCTGTTTGGTACACTCTACGACGCAACCGGCTACTAGACCGGGGGCTCGACCTTAAAATTGCCCTCAGCACAACTGATTTCGTGTTCGGCGTCTTGAGATTCCGCTTTATATGCATTGGTTTCGAACTATGTCTTGGGTCAATAGTTGGGTTGCCCGGCTCATGTGCTTGCCCCTTTATGTTCCGCTCGTTCGGCTAAAAGGGCAAAGGGAGAACCGCTGCGATTGTGTTTCCGGCCAGCCTGGTCAAACACCTCAGCGGAGAAAGCCGAAAACTGACTGTCATGGTAGGCGAGAACTGGTCTGCGAATCCGAGCTTGACTAAATCTCGTCAGAGGTTATTCCGTGTCATACGATGGGTTTGGTATTAGTACAAACCATGTGATATAGGCTTTGGCCACGGTTCATCCGAACATCACAAACCCCTGGGGGCTAGTCATCAGCCCCCCGCACTCCTTTCTCGCACCCCTACGGCTAAGTGAAAGCAATAAAGCATTATGGTCCGATTGCCTTGTCCGCCCCACACTACCGCCTTCGGGTACCGATAGTTCGGCTAAGGGTCACAGTGCGTGGGCAGAGACACCCCGCGTAATATTTACATGGGGGCTGAAGCCGATGACTCGCCGCTTTCAATTTTAAACGGCCACACAGGAGTTATAAAGGATGCAAAACATATAAGACATGATAAACCATGCATCTTAAATATAAACGCGTTAAAGAGTCTTCGGACTCCTTTACTCATACATATTTTCTCTCAAACATTGCGCCTCTATTACCCGAGCACCCTCCATTACGCCAGAGAAGTATAGCTCGGGGCGCTTATGCTCTTTTCCGGTAGGCGGAGGGGCGGTGGCTATGTTCATTGGATCCAGCCCCGGCCAGTGCACCTTGGCCTTCGCAAAGGTCATCCGAGCTCCCTCGATGCAGGAAGATCGCCTTAGTGCGTCGCTCCGGGACGAGGCGTCGCTCAGCTTTCGCACCAGGCCGAAGTAGCTGCCCGGCAACGGCTCATTGGGCCATAGCCGGATGCAGAGATCCTTCATTGTCGGCTCCGCCATACGGTGTAGCTCCATCAGCTGCTTCAGCTGCTCAACAAGGAGAGGAGAGCGCTCGGGGGCTTCAAATTGCGCCCAGAATAGCCGAGCTTCATCTCTTTCTCCCAGCGAACCATAGAACTGGTTCGCGTCCGATGCGCTCTTCTGAAGGTCCAAGCAGGCGCCTGAGGAACGCCATACTTGGGTGAGAAATTTGAACTTGCTATCCCCGTAGACACACTGCAATAAATATGGCTTACCATCCATTATAGCCTTGGCCTGGCTAACTTCCTCTTCAAAAGATCGCCTATCCACCCGCTCCTTTTGGAGGTCAGTTTTCAGGGTGGATAGTTCGGCGGCCTGCTCCTTGCCTTTCCGCTCAAGGTCTTCGCACTTTTGGCCGGCGTCCTTGAGCTCCTGTTGGATCTCCTCCACCCAAGCCTTGTGCTTGTTGCTGGTGGCTCTTAGGGCGGAGAGCGCGGTAGCCGCTTCTTTTGCCGCCGCCTTCTTCACCACAGCCTCCTGCTTTGCTTTCTCAAGTTCGACCTTGAGCTTCTCAATCTCCTTCGCCGAGGCTGCATAAGCATTAAAACACATCAAAAATACTGCTTTGACAGTACGGTGATGATGAAGTTGGATATTCTAGTCCGGCTTACCTTGCGCCTCGTCGAATCTCTTGTTCAGAGCGTCAAGCTCATCTGCGGAGCTCTTGAGCTTCCAATTTAGCTCATCTAGCTCGGTAGCGTTAGCAGTCGCTACCATCGACGAAGCCTGCAACAAACAAAATCGTATAACATTACATGGGTTTACAACCTCCGAACTGTCACTAAAATGATCCTGTGTCCGGTCCTTTTAAGGGCTGTCAGAACGATCCGAACACATATTGTCCTATGCATAGTTCGGATAAGGATCTATATTTGACCCCCAAGTAAGTTTTTTCAAACTCACCTAGGGCTCGGGGGCTGCCATGTATATAATCATAACTCACAGAAAATAATATTTCACAAAATAGAGCATTACATGGCTTACCTGGAAGCCCGTCAGGAGACCATTGAAGGCCTCATTCAGTCCGCTGTCTACGGACTGAATGCTCTGCAATACCGCACCCATGAGGATGCGGTGCTCCCCGGAGATGGAGGCGCTTGATAGAGCCTCCCCCATAGCCGGCCACCCATTGGTCGGTGGCGCCGGTAGGGATTGGTTAACCCGATCTCCAACCGGGGACGGAACCGGTGCCTCCGGAGGCACGGTGCGCTCCGGAGACAGCCTTGGAGATGACTGGACATCTCCTCGTCCGGTCTCCTCAGTATCCGGGAGGGGCCTTTCCCCTGGGTCTTCAGCGGCCAAGGTGTTAGCCTCGGCCATGACGTCATCGCCCCCACCTCCAGTGTCCGGCTCCTGAAGAGCCTGTTGGGATGACACCTCCGTGGCGTCCTTCGCGACGCCCGGAGGAGAGTGGTGCGACGCGGTCCCGCTCTCCGCTAGTTCGGCGGGCGGGGTCTCCCCATCCGAAACTTGATCGGTGGGGAGAACACGCGGTGGGCTGCAAGACAATAGCCATTCACATGTCAGTAACGTTCAAAACTTAGCATTAATAGCTCATGAGGTCTTCGGATCTTTACCTTTGAGGTGGGGGCTTGACCCTGAGGTTCCTTCGTGGAACCCTCTCGAAGTCCTCGGACTCAGTATCCGAGTCCGAACTGTCACCAGACAGGGCTACCTGTGTCCGGTGCGCTTTCTTCTAGGCGGGAGGAAGTACATCCTCTAAGGCGTCTGATGACGCCGCCCTCTTTCCTGTGAGGGGGGAATCGCCTCCCCCCTCAGCCTCATGCTCCTCCTCTTGATTCGAGGAGGCATGGGTTTCTTCGGACACAGCCCCTGGCTGGTCCCTGTTGCGCAGGCCTGCTCGGCCTGGCTTCTTCTTCTCCTTCTTCTCTGGCGCCTTGTAAGGCGCCACGACGAGCATCTCCAACAGCAGCGGAGACCTAGGGTCTTCGGGCTGTGGAGCCGGACACTTGATGCCCGTGGCCTTGCTCAGCCATTCCTGCGGAAGTGATCGGAAAATGCTTAGACTTTCTTTAGGAAAACAGAGCCGATCATATAAAACTATATTATACCTCGGATGGGGGCTTGTTGGCGTTTAAACCCTTGTCCTCCTTCTTGGCCGGCCAATTCTCCTGCGCCTTGAACAGCGCCTTCCACAGCTTCTCCCGTGTGGTGCGGAAGAGCCGACGAATCGTAGGATCGTCGTCAGTCTGATAAGTCTACATGGGAGAGCTCCGGCGCTGGCAGGGGAGGATGCGCCGCCGAAGCATAACCTGGACCACGTTGGTCAGCCCGACTCCATCCTTGATCATGGAGGCGATGCCCCTCTGCAGGTCGTCCACCTCTATGTCCGACCCCCAGTCAAGGCCCTTTCAGACCCATGAGGTCAATCTGGCCGGGGGGCTGGACCTGAATTCGGCAGGAACAGTTCCGCCCTCCTCCCTTGGCTCGGTGATGTAAAACCACTCTTTTTGCCAAGTCTTGATGGTGTCGATGAAGGTGCCGGATGGCCATACTGCACGCGGAAGCTTGCTGATGACCGCCCCGCCGCAGTCCGCATGTGCGCCGGCGACACACTTCGGCTTGATGTTGAAGATCTTGAGCCACAGTACGAAGTGTGGTTCGACTCGCAAGAAAGCCTCACAGACGATGATGAAGGCCGATATATGCATGAAAGAATTCGGCGGGAGGTCGTGGAAGTCGAGGCCGTAGAAGAACATGAGGCCCCTCACGAAGGGGTGGAGCGGGAAGCTCAGTCCTCAGATGAAATGAGGGATGAAGACCACCCTCTCGCCTGGTTTGGGGGTGGGGATCACCTGGCCCTCCTCTACGGCGCGGTGGAAGATGTTGGCGGGGAGGTACCCGGCCTCCTTGAGGTCCCGGATGTCCTGGTCTGTGACTGAGGAAGCCTCCCACTTGCCGCTAGAGCCTGAGCCGGCCATGGCTGAGCTCGGAGGAGGAATGGGTGGAAAACCTAGATCTGGGCTCTGGAGGCTCGGTAGATTGGGGAAGCAGGGGTGCGAATGGGAAGTGCGGATAAGCCTTGGGGTTTTCTTCCCCTTTTATTGGGCTTGTCACCGTTTTTAGCCTCCCTTCACTGCGCCGTAAATCCCTCCGCTTCCCAAGACGTGCGTGCCGTTATACGCGCATGATTAAACATATCCCGTGTAAAACGGAGCACGATCTGTGCATTGATGGATCGTGCTGATAAAAACGGCCTCGAACCGCGAATCAAGTCTTTACGACTGGTCTGGTGGTCGTGGTGGGCCGTGACCTTTCATCTATAAGGTTGTCAGAGAGCACTATTGACTCCCTGACATTTGGCCTTCAGGGCCGAATTATTCCTGATGTTCGAACGATCTATGATCGGAAAAAACTACACGTCGTCGGAGGCCGAGCTAACCTCGGCCGATCACTATTCGGAGGAAGGAACTCGCCTCGCCAGCCGAAGACTTTGATCGCATGAAGCAGCTGAAGCTAGGACCCTTGGCGTTGGAGGCTAGTTCGGGGGCTACTGAGGGAGTCCTGGTTTAAGGGGCCCTCGGGAGGCCGACCTATTCCTTATGGGCCGGACTATATGGGCCGTTTGCCGGACACTGGAGCGATCGAAGACCTTGACTCCAGGATGGAAGCTTCTAGAATCATGGCGTGTCCTCCACGTTTAAGTAGTGAATAGGCATGTTAATCCCTTTGACGTGTAACTGACCATGTGTAAACCCTAGGTACCACCGGCGTCTATATAAGCCGGAGGGTTTTAGGTTGTAGGCCAACAGAACTCATCTAGGATTTTAGTCATACGATCTCATGGTAGATCAACTCTGTAATCCTCATACTATCAATATAATCAAGCAGGACGTAGGGTATTACCTCCATAGGAGGGCCCGAACCTGGGTAAAACCTTGTCCCCTTCGTCTCTCGTTACCCTTGATCCTAGTCTCACAGCTCGGGACCCCCTACCCGAGATCCGCCGGTTTTGACACCGACAACGGGAGCAAAGGTTTCACCGTAGTCGATACCCTCAACTTGGGAGTAGCCTTGAGCCACCAATCTTGCCTTGTTGTGAATGACTACACCGTTCGCATCTTGCTTGTTCTTAAAGATCCATTTGGTTCCAATGACATTGTGATTCTCCTTTGGTCTTGGCACCAACCGCCACACTTTTTTGCGCTCGAAGTTGTTGAGTTCATCGTGCATGGCTTCAATCCATTCCGTGTCCTCGAGTGCCTCTTGTACCTTGAGGGGTTCAATGCAAGAAACAAACGCGTGATGTGCACAAAAGTTTGTTAATTGACGACGAGTAGTTACCCCTCTATTCAAGCTTCCGTAGACGTTCTCTAGGATGTGTTGCTTGGTTCTAAGCTTGGAGGCAATCTTGGCAGCTCGTCTTTCTAAAATCTCTTCCATGGAAGGCTGCGGTGTATCGTCTTGACGAGCTTGAGAGCCATCGCTGGCTTGTCCTTGATCCTGATCAAGATCTTGACCTTGATCTTGCTCGGGGTTGTGAACTTGATCTTGAGCATCTTGTGATACGTCATCATCACCATGAGGTTGATTTTCCCCTTGATCTTGTTCACGAGGTTGAGGGTCTTCACTTTGTTCTTCGGAAGCATGTGGGTCTTGCGTCGATGATGGTTCCACATGTGTGGAACATTGTCCTTCTCCTTCAGCCACAAGGGGTTCCTCAACAGGTAGGAAGTGTCCCACACCCATTCTTCTTATGGCTTGGGGAGGAATTTCATCACCTACATCACAAAGACCACTTTGCTCCACTTGGGATCCATTATTTTCATCAAACTCTACGTTACTCGTCTCCTCAATGAGTCATGTGGACTTGTTGAGAACACGGTAAGCATGAGAGTTTGTAGCAAAACCAACAAATATGCCCTCATGAGCTCTAGATTCGAATTTAGACAAACGAACACATTTCTTGAGAATGAAACACTTACAACCAAACATCCGGAAGTAGTTGAGGTTGGGCTTGTTACTGGTAAGTATCTCATATGGAGTCATGTTCAAGCCTTTGTGGAGGTAAAGCCGAATAGATGCATGACACCCGGTGTTGATGGCTTCGGCCCAAAAGTTGTACAGAGATTTGAATTCTGCCATCATGGTCCTTGCCGCATCCATCAACGTCCGGTTCTTCCTCTCTGCAACACCATTTTGTTGAGGGGTATAGGGCACAAAGTATTGGTGCTTGATTCCCTCATCACTGAGAAACTCGCCCAAGGTGTAGTTCTTGAACTTGGTGCCGTTGTCACTTCTAATCATCAATATCTTTGCATCATGTTGGCGTTGAGCTTCATTTGCAAAGTTGATGACTGTTTGTTGGGTCTCACTCTTCCTCTTGAAGAAATATACCCAGGTGTATCTTGAGTAATCATCCACAATCACCAAGCAATACCTTCTCCCCCAAGACTATCAAATGATGGAGGGCCGAAGAGATCCATGTGAAGGAGCTCTAGGGGCCTCTTGGAGTAAATAGTAGTCGTGGGGCGGTGAGATGTCTCATTTAGCTTTCCCTCTATACAAGCACTGCAAGCACGATCTTTGACAAAAATCACATTTGTTAGTCTACGAACGTGATCCCCTTTGAGGAGACTTTGCAAAGATCTCATATTAACATGGGTTAGCCGGCGATGCCAGAGCCATCCCACATCAACTTTAGCCATTAGGCATGTCGCGGTCTTAGTGGGTCGCTCTGAGAAGTTAATCACATAGAAACCGTTTTTGACGTGCCCAACAAAGTCCACTTTAAGAGTCTTGCTCCACAAAAGGGTCACGGTATCAATGCCAAAGAAGGTACTAAAACCCATGAGTGCAAGTTGACGAACGGAAAGTAAATTGTATGCAAGGGTCTCAACAAGCATGACTCTCTCAATAGTTAAATCCAGAGAGATAATCACCTTGCCAAGACCCAATGCCTTTGAAATTGTGTCATCACCAAATGAGACTCGAGTGGCCAAAGATGCATCAGGTCGAACGTCCACCACCAAGTCCTTGCTTCTGGTCATATGATTTGTTGCTCCACTATCAAGCAACCATGATAACCCTCCGGAAGCAAACTCCTACAATAGATCAATGCTTGGATTTAGGTACCCATTCTTTAATGGGTCCTTTCATGTTAGTAACAAGGGTCTTAGGAACACAAATAGACCATTCAATGTACTCATAAGAAGTACCAACATATTTGGCATAAACATGCCCATCATTAGCACGTCATAAAACATAAGAGGGGTTAAAATCACCGGCCTTGTTGGTGGAGGTGGTCTTGCCCTTCTTGGCATTACCACCCACAACATTGTCCTTTTTCTTCTCATGAGTGGTCTTCCCCGCTTTGACAAAGGTTTCCTTAAGCGGGGGAGCTTGCTTGGTCTTCAACTTCTTATTCTTCTTAGACTTAGGTGCAAACCCAATGCCTTCCTTGGCTACAACTTCCTTTTGATTACTCAAAAGGTCATTGAGATTCTTCTCACCTTGGATACAAGTCACAAGGCCTTTCTCAAGCTGCTCTTCAACTTGGCATTTTCCTCCACAAGGTGCGCATGCTCACAACCAGGGTTAGTAGCAATAGCATTATCAATTGATACAAAAGGAGGGCATGTGGCTATTTCCTTAGTAAGTTTTACTTGGAGTTGATCATGAGACTCCTTAAGAGAGGCATGAGCACCCTTCAAAGCCTTGTGAGCCTTGTCAAGTGCGTCAAACTCTTCCTTGAGTCTATCATGGCCAACCCCAAGTGCAACCTTATCAGATTTGAGCACACGATTAAGAACAATAGCATGATCATGATCTTTACGTAATTTAGCAAGGTCAGCGTTTTGTGACTCCTCAAGAGCCAAACGAAGACTTCGCTCTTCCTCAAGAGTAATGGAAAGATCAACTATCTCATCGGCATAATCACGATTATGCCCCTTCAACTCCTCGAGGGATTCCTCTTGAGACTCAATGATGTCATTGGCCTCACCAAGTTGTTCTAAGAGAGCAACAAAGTGCTTCTTGGATTCGCCTTAGAGTTTACCCAAGAATTTGTCAAACTCATTCTCACCCTCCTTCGCCTCCTCATGTTCATCCACACAATCCAACAAAGGAGTGGTAGAAATGGAAGTTTTAATGTTTGAGGTTTTGACGTAGGGGGTCACCTTGGTGATACCTTTGGCCATGAGGCACCTAGCAATGTGGTTCTCATTCTCGTTGGGGACATCGAAGAGTGACACCTTGGTTGGGGTGGAGGACGCAATAGCCACTGTAGCCATTGCCATCCCTTCACCACTAGTATCTTCGTCATCAACATCATCATCGAAGGCATACTCTTCTTGAGCCACCAACACCTTGTGAGGAGCCTTCTTGGTGAAGTTGTTCTTGTTGGGGAAGGACTTGGCCTTATATTTGCGGATGAGCTTGCCACCATTATCTTCCCTCTTCTCATATGGGCAATCTACCACGAAGTGGCTCACATTACCACAGTTGTAGTAAGTCCTCACACGTTACTTGCCTTTTGACCCACTTGAGTTGTTCTTGTAAAAGTTGGGCTTTGAGTTCCTCTTGTTGCCCCAAAATTGCCTCGACGCAAGATCCATGTGCTCGTGATATGCATATTTGGTGTCTTCGGGGAAAATCTCTTCTTCATCCTCATGTTCTTATTCTTGAGTGGCCTTGGCCTTCAAAGTAAGGTTGGGTGAAGACTTATTTGAACGTTGAACACGAGCTAAGGCGTTGTCGGCGGTCTTGTTCAAGATGTTCATTGCAATGAATTCATCCAACACATCGCTTGAGGACAAAGAGTGAAAGTCCGTCCTTTGACGGATGACAGAGGACATGGCCTTGTTGAAAGGCAAGATGGCCTTGAGAAACTTCTGCTTGATCCAATTGTCATCCACATCCTTGCTTCCATGATCTTGAAGAGCAACGGCAAGAGTAGTCACTCTCCGATAGAGCTCACGAGGGTCCTCATCCTCAAGCAACACAAATTCATCGGCCTCATCAAGAACCACCTCAAAGTTGGACCGTTGAATACTAGAGCTACCCTTGTACATGGACACAATGTGTTCCCAACGGTCCTTAGCTCGAGTGAAAGGACACAAGTCAGCAAGATCTTCAATGGGGACAACCACTTGAAGGATGAACAAGGCGGAGTGATTGAGTTGATTATCGGCCTCTTCTCTTGGAGTGAGGTTGCTTGGATCATGAGGGTAGTAGCCTTGCTCGATGATTCTCCAAAGTTGTGTTGAGCTATGATTCAAATGAGACTTGATACGAAAAACCCAATTAGCAAAATCATTCTTAACAAGTTTAGGAGGAGGACCAATATTAACTATATGGGGTGGGTGCACCGGTCCTCCATAGACCACGGGAGGGGGTACTGAGGCAAAGGTACCCGATCCACTATTTCCTTGAGGTAACTTGTTCTTGTCAGTGCTAGTCCCCTCCTTACTGGAGTGGACATCCGATGTCGAGTTAGTGGGATTAACCACTTGAGTCAGGTCGGTAGAAAGTTTGAGACTATCGAGGAAATCTATAAACATGGATTTGACCTTGGTCGTCATGGAGGATTTAAGCGAAGCCATGGCACCATTTAAATCCTCATGAGAGACTGTGTTCACACCCATGGCCTCGGGAAGTTCACCATCCTGATTACCATCGTCAACCATACTCTTTGGGTGGTGAAACCCTTAATAAAGAGACGAGGCTCTAATACCAATTGAAAGGATCGATATGGTTGACTAGAGGGGGTGAATAGGCAACTGCTAGTTTTTAACCTTTCTTCAATAAATTAGGTTTAGCAACAAATAGGTTGTCTAGATATGCAACTAGGTGAGCAACATATATGATGCTAACAACAATAACAACACAAGCAAGCAAAGGATACAAAAAAAGGTAAAGCTTGCATAAAGTAAAGGTGAAAGTGCGTTATATCGACTAGAGGGGGGTGAATAGGCGATTTTTACAAATTCATCACTTAGGAATTTCAACTTGAGGAATTTGAAATGTGATGAATAACTAGCAGCGGAATAAGTACTCAAGTGCATACGAAGCATAGCGATCGCATAGTCATCATGATGAAATAAAGCATGCACAGATTACAGATGGCGTGATACAGGATAAGCAGGTGAGGAACAAGGTAGCTTGAAGAATTTGAGGTGAGGAAATTGAGAAAGTCTTCAGTCAAATTCTTCAAATAGTAACGATCAATTTCATCAACAAGTATACAAGGAAATTAAAGGGTTGAGGAAATAGAACCAGGTAGCTCGATGAAGACAATGATTTGATGACCCAGTTTCAACTGCTGTGACAGTCGTACGTCTGGTTTGGAGCGGCCTGGTATTTAAACCAGAAGACACACAGTCCCAGGACACACAGTCCTTACCGTATTCTCCTTGAGCTAAGGTCACACAGACCTCGCCCAACACTCGTGGTAAGTCTTCAGGGTAGACTTCCAAAACCCTCACAAACTGGTCACCCGGCGATCCACAATTGATTGCTGGATGCTCTAGACCAAGGTCACTTCGTGATCCCCAATTGACTGCAGGATGCACTAGACCATGACGCCTAACCGTCTGGAAGATACACAGTCTTCAAAGGTAACAAGTGTCGGTTCCACACAGGAACAATTTCTTCAGTGATGCTCAATCACTTTGGGTTTGGTGGTTTGGTTTGGGGTTTTTCCTCACTGATGATTGTCTCTCAAAGTCCTCGAGGAATGGGATGCTCTCAAATGACAAGTGTCAGTTCTCTCTCGGAGCAGCCAACCGGCTAGTCGTTGTGGGGGCGGCTATTTATAGCCAGGGTGCAACCCGACATGATAAGACATAAATGCCCCCAATGATATGACCGTTATGTGGATAGGATGATTGGGGACAGCTGGCACTTAGCACAGCAACGGTCGGAATTTCGGACTATGAAAGTCCTCAGGCTTATCATATTCCTCACTTGTAGGCAATTCGCACTAGCGAAACCCTAACTCCTCAGTCAGACCAATTTCCTCAGAGAACAGAAGATCATCGTCTCTGTCACTGAAGAACTTGACTGAACTGCAAGAGATTTCCAAAGGCTTCACTCGAAGGATTGGATAGGTTGAGGCTTTTGAGTTGAGCATCAGTTGGAAATTTTCCTTAGTATTACCTCGGCCCCCTTTAACAGTACGGTGTTTCCTATGACTCAAAGAAAGGAAATGAAACTACGAAAACAAAAGTCTTCACGCTTCATAGTCCTCGTTCATATCTTCAAGGTCACACCAACTTCTTCTTTTTCAAAGTCTTCAGGGAATACCAAAGTCTTCAGCAAAGTCTTCACCAAAGTTTTCAGTTGACGACATACATTTTTAGGGGTCGATAATCTCCGAATGTATCAAACTCCTCAGCAACTTATAGAGCATGTGTACACTTACAAACGCATTAGTCTCTTAACCTATAAGTCTTCAATACACCAAAATCACTAAGGGGCACTAGATGCACTAACAATCTCCCCCTTTTTGGTGATTGATGACAAATAGATTAAGTTTTCAACGGGGATAATAATATGAAGTGTAAGTACTGAGTTTGAGGAATTTGATTGCAAGATATAGAAGAACTCCCCCTGAAGATGTGCATATTTGAGGAATTTGCTTTGGACTGCAAATGCACATGGCAGGTTAAAATCATGGAGAACTCCCCCTATATCTTGTAATCCATACACGCATTTAATATATATCATGAGGAAGTTCAAATGCATGATGGAAAATGGGGTCTGAGGAAGTTCAGCATGCGTGCATAAGATAACTTGAGGAAATAGCATGCGGAAAGCAGTTCAAAAGCATCAGACCACCATCGGACTTAAGTTTACAACTCAACCAACAAAAGCTTCAGAAGAGCGAGAGTTGTAACTTAAACAAAAACAGCCCATATATAGAGACCCGCTTGAAGACTAACTCAAATTTTCTCCCCCTTTGTCATCGAAGACCAAAAGGGACAAAAATTGAGGACTAACGCCCCTGAAGAATTTCATCTTGAAGGTGGTGGAGGAGCGCCAGCGTTGTCGGGGTCGTTCGTTGATGTAGGGCCTGCAGCAGTGTCGTCAATATCCTCAGCTTCATCCGCCTGGCGTGATGAAGAATATGAGCTTGTAACCAGCTGAGGAACTTGAACTTTCTTCCATTTCTTCCTTGGAGGGATGGACCAATCAAAGTCCTGCTGAAATTCCATCTCC
This sequence comes from Elymus sibiricus, assembly GCA_039707655.1. Taxonomy (NCBI): domain Eukaryota; kingdom Viridiplantae; phylum Streptophyta; class Magnoliopsida; order Poales; family Poaceae; genus Elymus; species Elymus sibiricus. The sequence continues at coordinate 358,753,247 of CM077667.1, forward strand.
TTGAGTTCTTCAGGAGTCTTGAGGTGAGACAGGATGGCCCATGTGCGGTCGAAGACTTCATGAAGATAATAGTGGTTCTTCCTTACAGAGTTGTGCGTGACAGTCATGTCTCGAAGAAGTGAACCAAACTGACGCTTTACCCACTTGTAATTGCGATCAATCTTCTGATGAAGATTTAGAAGAAGCTCTCGATCAGTCATCACACGAGGGGCAGTTTCTTGAGGATTTTGCGCTGAGGCTTTTGCGGCAGAATCTTGGGTAGCAGTGTCATCATTGGTGGAATAGGATGCAGCTTTGCGAAACTGACCATCCAATGGACGAGTACCTTCATCAATGACAGCTTTGCCTTTACCCTCAACTGAGGAAAATGAGCTCTTGAGGACTTCAATTGGAGGCAGAAAGCTAAAGTGATTCTGAAAGTCAGCCTTGAATGGAAGTGAAGACCTTGATCTGATGAATTTCATGATCCAGGGAGCGTAAGGCTTCAATTCAAATGGGGCTGAAGCAGCATTGGCCAAAGTCTTCATGAAGAAATCATGGTAATTTACGGGAATCCCATGAATGATGTTGAATAGCATGTTCTTCATGATTCCCTCCACTTCTTCTTCTTCAGAATTGTGGCCCTTCTGAGGACTGAGGGTTTTGGTCAGAATGCGATAAACTGTCCTGGGCACATAGAGCAAATCCTTCACAAGGAAGGAAGTCCTTTGAGGTTGGCCCTGAGCCAATGGCTTCATCAGCACTTGCATCAAGTGGTTGGGCAGTTCAGTTTCATCATAGATGCAGTGTGCTCCTTCTGAAGGAATTGCTATTGGCACAGCCTGAAGCAATTCAGTGGCTGGGGCAGTGTAGTGAGTAGATCCAGTCATCCAGTCCAGAATCCATGAATTGACATCAGAAGCATCACCCGAGATATGCAAGGTTGCATAGAATTGAAGAATTAGCTCTTCATTCCAGTCGCATATGTCAACGTAGAAGGGAAGAAGTCCAGCATCATGAAGAAATGCGGGCACAGGTGTGAAGCACGGAATGGATTCCATATCCACATGAGGAATTTGCTGATGCTCGAAGACTTTCTCGTTGTCAAATAGTACTGATGCATAGAAATTCATCTGCGAAGGGGTCCAGAATCTTGTGCGACCGGTCCTTGCTGAGTCATAAGAATTTGGCCCGTTGAAGAAAATGTGCTCATTGAAGAAATTGGTCTTGATGAATTTGGGGCGCTTTGAGCCTTTGAGGGGCAACTTTGGCTTCGGCTGAAGATTTGGCTTGAAGCGGCCCACAATGTCCTTAGTCATAGGAGGAACTTCTTCAGATTGAGAAATTTGAATAGCAGTTTCCTCATTTGCGGTTTGAGCAGCAATTTCTTCAACTGATGCAGCTGGAATATCTTCAGTATGAATTTCTTCAGTCTGGGCTGGAGACTGAGGAATTTGAGTAATTGGTGTGGTCATTGGAGAATTTGGGTGTGCAGCTTCCCAATATTCATCATTGATTAGAGGAGTTGTGTTGCCAATGTCCACGTCCTCTTCCATTTCTTCAACGCCGGCCTCTTCAGCAGTCAACTGAGGCAGGGGCAATGATACCAGTGGAGTTGAAGCATTTGCTTCCACTTCAATTTCTTCATCAATCTGCTCTGAGGAAGCAGCAGAATGATCTTCTTCATCATCAACATTTGGAATGTCATACTTGACACCAAATGGAACTATTTCATAGGCAGGTACGGAGGAGATTGGGGTTGCATCAATGGGTTCAGTTGAAGAACTTGGCAGTGTCTTCAATTTCTTCACCGCTGAGGAATCTGAAGTTGATGCTTTTCTTTTCTTAGCAGCAATTTTCTCCGCAGCCTTTGTTTTCTTCGCTTCTGATGCAGAAGGAAGGTTGATGTTCTTCACCCTTGAGGACTTTGCAGTTTCAGCAGAGGGTGAAGGTGGAGCAGTTTCTTCAGGCACGACTGATGCAGTCGCCCTAGTGGTCTCAATTTCATCAGGCGCAGCAAAAGCTTCAGCTGGCCTGGCAGTTTCTTCAGGCGCAATAGTGGAGGTTGCCCTGACAGGTTCTTCAGCAGCCTGAATTTCTTCAGTTGCGCGTGCAGTTTCTTCAGCAGGCTGAGCAGATTCTTCAGCCTGAGGAATTTGTTGTTGCAATTGAGCTGCAACCCTTGAGTTGTGATCTTTAACTGCAGCTTGGGCTACCCTGACAAATCTTACTTTGGTGCCCTTCCATTCAGCATCATATTTTGCTTGTTCATCAGTCACGCAGCGAATCTCAGACTGAATTGTGATGAGTTGAGTAGGAGTCAAATTCATCACATTGTTCTTCAGGAACTTTTCCTTTCTGGCCCTGCTCCTCTTAGCTCTCTGAGCTTGATCTCTCTTCCATTTTTCTTTAGCAATGAAGTGGGTGAGGACATGGTCAACACCAAGAGGTAACTTCAGTGAGGAAAGTGGAGTGCTGGGATCCTCATGCCATATGTCAATGAAGTTGAGGATCATCTTTGGATCCAGCATAAGAGGAACAGAGCTGCCCTTGGCAATTGCAGCCTTTTGCTGACTGTTTCTGATGATTTCTTCCAATTCTTCATCATTAGCATCATCATTATCCTCAGACCCTGAGGGTACATTCACAGTAACTTGGCTTTTGTGAGGACTTGGTCTCTGACCTCGTCCAGCAGTTCTCTTTATCTTCATCAAAGTAGGACTTGTTGAAGACTGTTCTTGGGCTGAGGAACTTGCAGAGGCCCCTGAAGCAATTGAGAAGCCAGTAGTCTTCTGACATGTTGTAAGATTTACAGGTGTTGAGGACTTTGCGGTAGCAGCTGATGATTGTGCAGCTACTGAAGGCATTGCAGTGGCCTTTGAAGAATTTGCATGAGTATTTTGCAGTGAGGATTTTGAAGTTGAGGACTTTGACTTCACTGCAGATTTCTTCATTAATGATTTCTTCGGAGCACTATCAGAGGCTCCGGCAGAGGCAGCAGCAGCAAAATCTTCATTGAATATCTTCACTGCGGCTTTGGCAGTTCTCTGAAGTTTGTGTTGATGCTTTGCCCATTCATCTGGAAAGTCTTCACCACGAGCAACGCTAGTGGGATCGATTTCTTGACCATCAGCAGGAGGAGCCCTTTTGCAAGGAGGTTTGAGGGCGAATTTCTTCATATACTTGGGAGGGACATAGCGATAGTCTCTCCACTCCTTTGCCCACCTCCGTTCAATTCTTTGAATTCTGATTTTCCTCTGCTCTTTCGTTTCTTTGCCATGAATGGCCTCATCTGGAGTACAGTAACCAGCATACAAATCCTTGGGTATCTCAAAGGCAGTGTTCTGTTCAGCCTTCTTTCCACCCTTCTGAGGTCTTTTACCATCTGCCATTTTCTTCACTTGATGACTTTGAACTCTTGATGATTCTGAAGATGTATACAGTTTTTCCTCAAGAAACGCTGCAAATGAGTTAAGTTGATGAGAACCTAGTGATTCATCAGCAGACATTTTGTACCTGTGAACAGAGTATAGGTGCGAGGAATTTGAAGAGGTCATATGCGTTCTCAGAAATTTTTCAAAATACATCAAGTTGAGGATTTTGACCATAGATGTCTTGAGGAATTTCACTAAGTGTTCTTTGTCTTAGGTTCCAGAGTTGTGCGAATATGTAGATCCACACAATTGAGGAATCTTGAAGAAAATCATAACTTAGAGAAAAACATCAAGGGGTTGAAACATATAAGATGCTTAAGAAGATGATTCTTGAAGAATAAACACTTTTGAGGATTTTGTGGAAGACATGAAGATCAAACAAGGGCAGTAAAATTAGATTTTATTTACCCTGATGAAGAACACGACGAACAAAGAGATGAAATCTGGAAAGTTCGTCCGTCCAGATCTCCCACGCCCTAGCTTGGCAGAGGGAGACAGCTACAGCGGCGGCGGGGTGAAGACTTCCGCGGCCGATGCGAGTACGGCGACGGCGAGGTCGAGGCAGTGAAGCTCTTCCTCTCCGGCGGCGATGATTTTAGCGGCGGCGCTAGGTTTGAGCTCGGGAGAGATGGGAATGAGGAGTAACTCGAGCACAGTGAAGGGGAGGGGGTATATATAGTGGCAGTAAAAACGAATCGGCCCGAAGATTTTGGACCAGATTGCCCCTGACCCTTGCTCTCCACGCGACAGGTGTCACCCACGTTCTGAGTAGTGGAGATAGTGGGGGATCGTGGCTTATCCAGTCATGGGAATCGGAACTGTTTGAGCGGGAAGCGCCGAAAAATTTGATAGTGAAAATTTTAAAGTTTCCGTTCGCAAATTCTTCAGCTGTCAAGGATACAGTGAAGAGTTTGAACGAGTTTCAAGGTAGAACGCATATGAAGAATTTGTGAACAGACTGGGTTGAGTTTAGCATAGAGGGGGAACGGGTCCGATCACATTCACTTAGATGAAAATCAACTTGAAGAATTAGCAATAAGTGAATGCTGTTGAGGACATTGAAAACTCAAATATATATATATATATAGTCAATGAAGAACATCAGTTTCACTGTTTGAAGAATTTGAAAAGTTGAGGAATTTGCAAACTTGAGGAATTTGAAAATTTGAAGACTTTGCAAAATGATGAAAAACTCAACTCTGAAGAATTTCAACTATTGTTGGTGGCGTGACCCACCGTATAAGAATGATGATTTCAGACACCGCGTACAATTGTCGTAGGGTTCTGAGAATCAAATTCTTCGTTAATTTCTTCACACTTAGAGAGTTATTCTTCATTGATTGAAGAAAAATGTTACTTCGTGTGTTGCACATCAAAGTCATCAATTTTGCATAAGTGTTAGGATGTGTGTCCTTTCAAAGAACATTCGAAGATTCTAAGATATTTAGCTCACACCGCAACTTGCAAAATCTCTTTTCATCCAAGGGCTTAGTGAAGATATCGGCCAGTTGTTCTTCAGTGGGGATGTGGTCGATGGAGATGTCGCCCTTGAGTACATGATCTCGAAGAAAATGATGACGAATCTAGATGTGCTTGGTCTTGGAGTGCTGAACTGGGTTGTAAGCAATCTTGATAGCGCTCTCATTGTCGTAGTAGAGAGGCACATTCTTCACCTTGATGCCATAGTCCTTGAGGGTTTGCTTCATCCAGAGCAGCTAAGCGCAGCATGAACCAGCAGCAATGTACTCAGCTTCAGCAGTAGAAAGTGACACGCAGTTCTGCTTCTTCGAGGACCAACAGACTAGGGATCGTCCGAGGAAATGACATGTGCCTGAGGTTGACTTGCAATCCACATGATCTCCAACATAGTCAGCATCTGAGTATCCGACGAGGTGAAGATTTGAGCCCTTGGGATATCATAATCCAAGCGTTGGTGTGTGAGCTAAGTATCGAAGAATATGTTTCACAGCCTTATGGTGTGATTCCTTCGGTGTTGCTTGGAATCGGGCACACATGCAAACACTCAGCATAATATCAGGCCTAGATGCACACAGATACAATAAAGAGCCAATCATGGAGCGGTATACCTTCTGATCGAAATCTTTACCATTTTCGTCAGTGCAGAGGTGGCCTTTTGAAGGCATTGGAGTTTTGACGCCTTTGCATTCGTGCATGTTGAATTTCCTCAGCACATCCTTGAGGTATTTCTCTTGTGAGATGAAGATGCCATTGTCTTGCTGACAAATTTGAAGACCTAAGAAGAATTTCAACTCTCCCATCATAGACATTTGATATTCTTCACCCATCATATAGGCAAATTCATCACTGTAACGTTTATCAGTACAGCCAAAGATAATATCGTCGACATATATTTGGCATATGAACAGTTCATTGTCATAGGATTTGGTGAAAAGAGTTGGGTCAAGTGAACCGGGTTTGAAGCCTTTCTTCATGAGGAATTCCTTCAGAGTGTCATACCACGCCCGAGGGGCCTGCTTGAGGCCATAGAGGGCCTTGTTGAGTCTGAAGACTTTGTCAGGATGCTTAGGATCTTCAAAACCTGGGGGTTGAGCAACATATACTTCTTCCTCAAGCTTACCATTGAGGAATGCACTTTTCACATCCATTTGATATAAAGTGATATCATGATGGTTAGCATAAGCAAGCAATATGCGAATAGCTTCAAGTCTAGCAACAGGTGCAAAAGTTTCATCAAAGTCAATTCCTTCAACCTGTGTGTAGCCTTGAGCTACAAGACGAGCCTTATTCCTTACCACAAGGCCATTTTCATCTTGCTTGTTGCGGTAGATCCACTTGGTACCTATGATGTTATGCTGCGAGGATCTGGCCGCTTGACAAGTTCCCACACGTTGTTGAGCTTGAATTGATGCAATTCCTCTTGCATAGATTGAATCCACTCAGGCTCCTTGAAAGCTTCATCAACTTTGGTGGGCTCTATCATAGAGACAAAAGCAAAATGCCCACAAAAGTTAGTCAGATGTGAAGCTCTTGAGCGAGTGAGAGGACCTGGTGCATTGATGTTGTCGATGATTTTGTCAATCTGCACTTCATTTGCAACTCTTGGATGAGCAGGTTGACGTGGCTGAGGATTTTCTTCAGCACCATTTTCTTCAGGTGTATCAGCATGAATGTCTTCATTGATTGGAATGACTTCCTCAGTTGGTTGAGGATTTTCTTCAGTGGGTATTACATCCTCAGTAGCTTTCAACTTAATGGATTCCTCAGGAGACTTTTCATCTAGCACAGAAGGCAGGTGCTCTCTTTGCGAGCCGTTAGTTTCATCGAACCGCACATCTACAGTTTCAACAACCTTGTGATGGTAGGTGTTGAAGACTCTGTAGGTGTGCGAGTCCTTTCCGTAACCAAGCATAAAACCTTCATGTGCTTTCGGTGCAAATTTAGAACTGTGGTGAGGATCTCTTATCCAGCATTTTGCACCGAAGACTTTGAGATAACTTACATTGGGTTTCTTGCCGGTCATGAGTTCATATGATGTCTTCTTGAGGAATTTGTGAAGATATACCCTGTTGATGATGTGGCATGCTGTATCAATTGCCTCAGTCCAGAAGCGACGAGGAGTCTTGTATTCATCAAGCATGGTGCGAGCCATCTCAACAAGAGTCCTATTCTTGCGCTCCACGACACCGTTCTGCTGAGGAGTATATGGGGCAGATAGCTCATGAGTAATACCAAGTTCATCAAGATATTCATCAAGATTGGTGTTCTTGAACTCAGTCCCGTTATCACTCCTGATATGCTTGATCTTGACGCCGAAGTTTGTTGAGGCCCTTGAAGCAAATCGTCTGAAGACATCCTGCACTTCAGACTTGTACAGAATAATATGCACCCAAGTGTAACGAGAGTAATCATCAACAATGACAAAGCCATACAAACTTGAAGCATTTGTTAGTGTGGAATAATGAGTGGGGCCAAAGAGGTCCATGTGAAGCAATTCAAAAGGTCGAGTCGTGGTCATGATTGTCTTCGAGGGATGCTTGGATCTGGTCATCTTCCCAGACTCACAAGCACCACAGAGGTGATCCTTGAGGAATTTGACACCTTCAATGCCAATGACGTGCTTTTTCTTCACGAGCGTGTGCAAGTTCCTCATACCAGCATGTCTAAGTCGTCGATGCCACAGCCAGCCTTCTGAGGACTTTGCAAGTAGGCACGTGGCAGGCTGAGGACCTGTAGAGAAATCAACAATATACAAGTCTCCTCTCCTAAAGCCTTCGAAGACTTTGGAATGGTCAGATTCCATGATGACAACACAACGATATTTTCCAAAGATGACAACCATATCAAGATCACAAAGCATTGAGACAGACATGAGGTTGAACCCGAGGGATTCGACAAGCATCACCTTGTCCATGTGTCGGTCCTTGGAGATTGCAACCTTACCTAGACCCAATACCTTGCTTTTTCCTTTGTCAGCGCAGGTGATATGCTTCAGATGAGATGGGGCAAGTGGCATGTTCATCAATAGACTCTTGTCACCAGTCATGTAGTTGGTGCATCCACTATCGAGGACCCACTCAGTAGTTTTTGGAGTTTCATCCTATAGATGAATTAGTACAACTTACGAACTCATATGCTTCAGAGTGAAGAATATGACATCAAATTCATCAGGCAGAATTTCATCACACAACATAGTAAGTAAAGCAGTGTGAGGACGTGAGAAATGAGGAACTCATTTCTGCATGATTAGTTTGCGTCCTTTCAAGCATTTCCTCAGGTCTCCAGCAAATTCATCAGACGTTCAAGTTCGTCTGGAGACCTGACCCTGCATAAGAAGTTAGTTCAATTTCTTCACCACCCACATCTGGAGGGGTGGCAAAGAGTTCATCATTCTGCGAGCTCCATATGAGAAGGGAGGCATTGAAGCTAGTGCACTTCGTTTCACAGGACTAGGGTTAGAGTACTCATATGAATAAGCAGAGAAATTCTTCGAGGACTTATGAACATAATGATTTGAAGAATAATGCACATATTCAGAACTCTTAGATTTTTCCTGCGAAATAGATGCATTAGCACGAGAATGATACTTTTGACCATTTGAGGAATTTGGTCCAAGTGAAGACTTTGGTCCATATGAGGAATTTGATCTGGGGTTCCTTTTCTTCATGGGTGGTGTCGTGAGGACATTCACTTGAAGATTTTCCAAGCAGCTCTTAGGAACCCAGATTTTCCTCATAGGTGAACCGTTCCTGCAGTTAGTTCCAACAAATCTGGCAAATACTTCACCTTTCTGATTTTTGAAGAATTTGTAGTTGGAGTCAAGTGACTCATCAGAGGAATATGAAGTTTCACAAGTAAAGCCAGATAAAGTGGATGGATCCACAGGAGGTCTTTTTGCAGCAACCCATGAGGTTTTGGGGTACTGCTCAGGTGTCCAGTAGGATCCATCAGCATTGAGTTTCCTCTCAAATGCAATACCCTCTTTCCTAGGGTTCCTGTTCAGAATCTGCTTTTTGATCACATCGCAAAGGGTTTGATGCCCTTTGAGACTTTTGTACATGCCTGTCACATACAATTCCTTCAACCCTGCATTTTCGTCAGTGATACTTGTGGTATCCTCAGATGAGGAATTTGTGACCACGGGGATAGTTGAAGAATTTGCAGCAATAGAAGCATTTGAACATTCAGGTGAAGAATTAGCAGTTTCACATTCGATGCATTTCATACATGGTGGAACAAATTCTTCCTGATCGGTACTGATCTGTTGAGCCAGTAAGGAATCGTTTTCCCTTTGGAGATCCTCATGAGCCACTCTTAGTTTCTCAAGATCTTGCTTTCTTTGAAGAAATTCATAAGAAAGCTTCTCATGGTCAACTAAGAGAGCATTATGATGACTCTGAAGGTTATCATACTTTGTCTGAAGACTTTTGAGATCATCAGACAGAGTTTGAGTCCGATCCACTTCCTCATTCAACAGATCATCGCTTTTGTCTAGCAATTTCTGAAGCTTTTCAAGTGCACTTTGTTGCTTAGTGGCAATTTTAGCAAGTTTGGCATAGCTAGGTTTCACATATTCATCAGATTCACCTTCACTTGATTCAGAAGAAGAGTGATGCTTGTGTACCTTGGAACCTTTTGCCATGAAGCAGTAAGTGGGAGCATATTCATCGTTGCTGACGTCAGAGTCGTTGGAGTGGTCATTTTCTTCATCGTTGAAGATGGACTTGCTGACGAAAGCAGTGGCGAGAGCAAGGCTAGCAACACCAGAGTCAGACTCCTCAGATTCTTCCTCTTCTTCATATTCTTCAGATTCTTCTTCAGAATCCATTTCCTTGCCAATGAAAGCCCGGGCCTTTCTGGAACCTTTCTTGTTGTGCGATGAGGACTTTGCAGATGAAGACTTTGAAGTTGAGGACTTTGAAGATTTCTTCTTTTTCTTCGAGTCATCAGAACTGTAGTCCTTATATTTCTTCTTCTTTGATTCTTTTTCCCAGAGAGGACAGTCAGAGATAAAGTGACCAGACTTCTTGCATTTGTGACAAGTTCTCTTCTTGTAGTCGCTTGAGGAATCTGACTTTCTCAAACCACTTTTTGATGACTTTCCAAATTGGCCTCTCCTTGAGAACTTCTGGAATTTTCTCACAAGCATTGCCAGCTCTTGACTCGGTTCTTCAGGATCACCAAGGCTGCTATCAGAATCTTCGTCTTCGGATGAGGAAATTGCTTTTGCCTTCAGAGCATGAGATCTTCCATAGCTTGGTCCGTAGAGGTCTCTCTTCTCAGCTTGTTGGAATTCATGAGTATTGAGTCTCTCAAGTATATCAGCAGGATCAAGTGACTTGTAGTCTCCACGTTCTTGAATCATCAAAGCCAGAGTATCGAATGAGGAATCAAGAGACCTTAGTAGTTTCTTCACCACCTCATGGTCGGTGATGTCAGTGGCACCCAGAGCTTGAAGCTCGTTGGAGATATCAGTGAGACGATCAAAAGTTTGCTGAACATTTTCATTGTCGAGTCTTTTGAAGCGATTGAAGAGATTGCGAAGAACATCAACACGGGAGTCACGTTGAGTGGAAACACCTTCATTGACTTTGGACAACCTATCCCAGATAAGCTTAGCAGTCTCCAAAGCACTCACTCTGCCATACTGACCTTTGCTCAGATGGCCACAGATGATATTCTTCTCTTGAGAATCGAGTTGCTTGAATTTCTTCGCATCAGCAGCAGTAACAGTCGGAGATGTGCGGGGAACACCATTTTCCACAACATACCAGAGATCGTTGTCAATAGCTTCAAGATGCATGCGCATCTTGTTCTTCCAGTAGGGGTAGTCCGTCCCATCGAAGGTAGGACAGCCTGCGGAAACCTTGATCATACCTGCAGTCGACATAACTAGAACTCCAGGTGGTTAAACCAAAATCACACAGAACAAGGGAGTACCTTGCTCTGATACCAATTGAAAGTGCGTTATATCGACTAGAGGGGGGGTGAATAGGCGATTTTTACAAATTCATCACTGAGGAATTTCAACTTGAGGAATTTGAAATGTGATGAATAACTAGCAGCGGAATAAGTACTCAAGTGCATACGAAGCATAGCGATCGCATAGTCATCATGATGAAATAAAGCATGCACAGATTACAGATGGCGTGATACAGGATAAGCAGGTGAGGAACAAGGTAGCTTGAAGAATTTGAGGTGAGGAAATTGAGAAAGTCTTCAGTCAAATTCTTCAAATAGTAACGATCAATTTCATCAACAAGTATACGAGGAAATTAAAGGGTTGAGGAAATAGAACCAGGTAGCTCGATGAAGACAATGATTTGATGACCCAGTTCCAACTGCTGTTACAGTCGTACATCTGGTTTGGAGCGGCCTGGTATTTAAACCAGAAGACACACAGTCCCAGGACACACAGTCCTTACCGTATTCTCCTTGAGCTAAGGTCACACAGACCTCGCCCAACACTCGTGGTAAGTCTTCAGGGTAGACTTCCAAAACCCTCACAAACTGGTCACCCGGCGATCCACAATTGACTGCTGGATGCTCTAGACCAAGGTCACTTCATGATCCCCAATTGACTGCAGGATGCACTAGACCATGACGCCTAACCGTCTGGAAGATACACAGCCTTCAAAGGTAACAAGTGTCGGTTCCACACAGGAACAATTTCTTCAGTGATGCTCAATCACTTTGGGTTTGGTGGTTTGGTTTGGGGTTTTTCCTCACTGATGATTTTCTCTCAAAGTCCTCGAGGAATGGGATGCTCTCAAATGACAAGTGTCAGTTCTCTCTCGGAGCAGCCAACCAGCTAGTGGTTGTGGGGGGGGGGCTATTTATAGCCAGGGTGCAACCCAACATGATAAGACATAAATGCCCCCAATGATATGACCGTTATGTGGATAGGATGATTGGGGACAGCTGGCACTTAGCACAGCAACGGTCGGAATTTCGGACTATGAAAGTCCTCAGGCTTATCATATTCCTCACTTGTAGGCAATTCGCACTGGCGAAATCCTAACTCCTCAGTCAGACCAATTTCCTCAGAGACCAGAAGATCATCGTCTCTGTCACTGAAGAACTTGACTGAACTGCAAGAGATTTCCAAAGGCTTCACTCGAAGGATTGGATAGGTTGAGGCTTTTGAGTTGAGAATCAGTTGGAAATTTTCCTTAGTATTACCTCGGCCCCCTTTAACAGTACGGTGTTTCCTATGACTCAAAGAAAGGAAATGAAACTACGAAAACAAAAGTCTTCACTCTTCATAGTCCTCGTTCATATCTTCAAGGTCACACCAACTTCTTCTTTTTCAAAGTCTTCAGGGAATACCAAAGTCTTCAGCAAAGTCTTCACCAAAGTCTTCAGTTGAAGACATACATTTTTAGGGGTCGATAATCTCCGAATGTATCAAACTCCTCAGCGACTTATAGAGCCTGTGTACACTTACAAACGCATTAGTCTCTTAACCTATAAGTCTTCAATACACCAAAATCACTAAGGGGCACTAAATGCACTAACAAAAGGTAAGAAGTAACCACAAGTGGAACCCATGGAGACGAGGATGTGTTACCGAAGTTCCTTCCCTTTGAGGGAAAGTACGTCTCCGTTAGAGTGGTGTGGAGGCACAATGCTCCGCAAGATTCCACTAAGGCCACCGTATTCTGCTCACGCCCTCACACAACGCGAGATGTCGTGATTCCACTAGTGGTGCTCTTGAAGGCGGCAACCGGACCTTTACAAACAAGGTTGGGGCAATCTCCACAACTTAATTGGAGGCTCCCAACACCACCACGAAGCTTCACCACAATGGAATATGGCTTCGAGGTGACCTCTTCCGTTGAGGGTGCTCAAACACCCAAGAGTAACAAGATCCGCAAAGGATTAGTGGGGGGATCAAATTTCTCTTGGTGGAAGTGTAGATCGGGGCCCTCTCAACCAAACCCTAGAGTATCAACAAATTTTGTTGGCTAGGGAGAGAGATCAGGCGAAAATGAGCTTGGGGGCAACAATGGAGCTTTTGGAAGGATAATAGGTGGGTCTTCTTGGGGAATAAGACCCCCTTATATGGTGGGAGGGGAATCTGCCCGTTACCCACTTCACCAGCCGCACACAAGCGGTAGTACCGCTGGCCAGGGCGGTAGTACCGCCTATAAGCGGTAGTACCGTGCTTGCCCGGGTGGTAGTACCGCCCACTTGCAGTCCAGAGCAGCAGTAGTAGGGGCAGCGGTAGTACCGCTTAGTACTATCGCCCTACTACCGCTCCTGGTGGCGACGGGCGCGAGTCAACAGACATGTGTCTGGTGCCCCGCGAGGGGTGCCCGAGCCAGCCCATGTCCCCTAGCGGTACTACCGCTGGCCAGGGCGGTAGTACCGGCTATAGGCGATACTACCGTGTTGGCCAGAGCGGTACTACCACTTAGGAAACACGAGGCCGCCAAGGCACAGGGCAGAGGCTCCAAGTTGCCGGGAAATGATGGGGTGCGAATGTGTACGTGATGATTCCACCCAACCTTTCCAGCTGCGGACCCCCTCTTGATAGTACAGATTTTCCTAAGACTCAAGTCCGCCGACACTAAATCGTCGAAAAGAAACCGTCTTCTCTTTAACTCCTTGAGGGGTAAAATAACCGCCTCGTGCCACGTGATAATCTCTGAATGCTTAATGCACACGGTTAGTCCGCAAACGCATTGTCATCAATCACCAAAACCATTAGGGTATAAATATGCCCTTACAAAGCTGCAAAGAGCTAGGAGGCTAGCAATGAAGATTATATATGGTGATGAAGAGGCCCAGTATACTATGTTGTGGGACTATGGAAATGAACTGAGGAGAAGTAACCCAGGCAGCTCTTTCTTTCTTGCACTTGATGATCAAGCAAGGTTCAGCAAAGCTTATATGTGCCTTGATGCTTGCAAAAGAGGTTTCCTTCGGGGTTGTAGGCCAATGATATTCATTTATGGATGTCATGTTAAGACAAGGTACAGAGGACAACTTCTCACTGCTGTGGGAATTGACTCAAATGACTGCATTTTTCCTATTGCTATTGCTGTTGTTGAAGTTGAGGACAAGCCCAATTGGTGTTGGTCCCTTGAGAGGCTGAAGAATGATCTAGGCATCATAAACACCACACCATGGACAATTATGTCAGATAAACAAAAGGTAAATGATGTTGATCTTCATAACATTGGTCCTATGTTATCTTCTTTCAAGTAGAGTAATGGTGGTTCTTACTTTGCAGGGCCTAATAAAGGTTGTAGATGAGTTGTTTCCAGAATCAAAACACAGGTTCTGTGTGAGGCATATGTGGCAAAACCTTCAACAGCAATTCAAAGTGATGTACTAAAGAACCAACTTTGGAAGATAGCAAGAAGCAACATTGTTGTCAAGTATGAACAGTACATGAATGCGATGAAGGAAATCAACCTGGATGCCTACAAGTGGTTGCATGAGCTTGAACCCTCACACTTGGGTTAGGGATTTTCAAAGTGATCTACCCAAGTGTGATATCTTGCTCAACAACAATTGTGAAGTCTTTAACAAGTAAGAACCAAGTACATTGAACTTTTCCTTGCCTTCATAAGCTATTTGTCAGTCTATTCAGAAATGAAGTCTTAGTGTTGTCTGTTTTACATGGACAGGTACATATTGGATGCTAGGGATCTACCAATACTATCAATGTTTGAAAGGATTAAAGGGCAATTGATGCAGAGGCACTACAACAAACAGATAGAGGCAGAGAAGATGAAAGGAGACATATGAGCTAAGATCAAGAAAAAGGTTGATAAGCTAATTGAATGGGCAAACACCTGCTATGTTGATGGGGCTAGGAATGGAGTGTTTCAAGTGGGGGACAGAGGGACTGACTATCTTGTTGACTAGCATAGCAATGAGTGTAGCTACAAGAGGTGGCAGAAGGGTGGAACACCATGTGTACATGCTATAGCATGTGCTAGACATGAGAGAGTAGATCCCTTGATGCCGGTTAACCAATGCTATTATGTTCGCGTGAGACAAGAGTGAATGGGAAAAGATGAATGGGCCCCCAATTAAGCCACCATTCTACCAGAAGCAAGTAGGCAGGCCATGTAAGAGCAGAAGGAAGGCACCATATGAAGTTGCTTGCAGCAATGGAGGGAAAAAATGAGAAGGCATGGTGTCATCATGCATTGAAACTATTGTGGAGAGCCAGATCACAATGTCAAAGGCTGCAAGTACAAGAAGGCTGGTCTGCCCCCTCCAAATGTGCAAGCTCCTCCAGCACAGGGAGATGATGAAGCTGCTACTGCCAATGCTGAAGGTGCTCCAAATGTGCAAGATCCACATGCAAATGTGGGAGATGATGAGTCTGTCATTACACAGGTTTGTATTCCACCTTCAAAATTTCAGTATTTCATATCTTAGATGCTGGTCTGCCTTCTACCAATGTTGGATAATGACAAGTATTGCAAATTTTTCTTTAACTACAACAGGAGAACAACTCTTCAGAAAACCATGTCATAGAAGATCTTATGGTTGATCATATGATTCAAAATGTAAGTTAATGTGCTTGTTTACTATGTTTGATCATAATTTCATTGATACAACATCTTCAAGGTTTTCTAAAAATGCAATATGTACATTTGTCATGCAGAGGCCTCTGCCAAGGGTGATTGCAGCAGGGCCTATTCCAGAATCTACATTCATATCTGCTGCCCAAGCCATGCTCAATCAAAACCAAGGGAACACAAGCAATCAGGGGAGCACAAGCACAATCCAACAAGGTGACTTGGCCAAAAGGTTGCTTCTCCTCAAGAGGCAGAGAGACAAAGAGTTGGAAGATAAGAAGCAAGCAGTTCTTGCAACAAGAAGGGAGGAACAACAAAAAAACAAAGGATGCTGCCAGGCAGAGACATCAACAAGAAGAGAAGAAAGCACTAGATGCAGAGAGGAAGAGAAAGATAGAAGCTGAGAAGAGAGAGAAGAGAAAAGAAGAAGCTGCAATAGCAAAACAGGCTAAGGAAGAGACAAGGCAGATCATTATGGACACCAAGAAAGCTATAGCTGCTGAGAAGAAAGCAAAGCAACAAGCTCAGAAGAAGGCTCAACAGGAGGAAGCTGCTGCCAAGAAGAGAGCAGAGAAAGAAGCTGCAGCAGCAAGAAGAAGAGCAGACAAGCTAGCTGCTGCTGAGGCTAGGAATGAGGAACTAAGGCTGCTAGGTATTGCTCTTGGCAAGAGGCCTGTAGGTCTAGAGCATGAGTCAGATGATGATCTTGTGCTGCCCACTAAGACCAATAGAACTTCAATGTTTGACATCTTCAGATGATCTAGCCATCATGTAGTTCTTAAGCTCCAATGCATGATGTAGTTCTATGTGAATGATGATAAATGTTATAATTGATCCACACTGATGTGTACACATGAGTATGGATCAATTGTTGATCACTTTGTAACCATGCCATGGTCCTTCTGAATGATGGTACTTCCCAGTAACGTTTAGTTGGTACAAACCAAGTAATGGTTATGAATATGGAGTGATGGTTATGCATATGCTTTTCTCACTGAATGCATATATTTTCTTTTGTAACTGAAATGAGTGTGCTACAATCATAACAAAATGTCATCATAGCTTACAACATGACACTCAGCTTAACATTTGCTTCTCACTGAATGCATATGCTTTTCTCACTGAATGCATATATTTGGGCTAGATCGACCATGACACTCAGCTTAACATCTGCTTCCTATTTTGTACCTAGCTTCACACACACATAACAGGGTGAAAATTCACAAACAAGTACTGAAATAACAGGACATGAAGAGCTCTTCACAGACAAACAAAAGATCCATTAACTTAACATTCCAGTACATTGTTCAACCATTACTACAAGATCAACCACACTGGGACATTTGTTCAACAACTACAACTAGATCAACCATTACTACAAGATCAACTAGATCACACAGCATCATCAGAGTACCATAGCAGGACATTACAACTAGATCAACCACACTAGGCCATTTGTTCAACAACTACACCCAGCAACACAGTATCCCTCACTTCTTCATAATGGCCAATCCCATCAGCACACACATCACCATGACACTGGCCATCAATGCATTCAACAACATCACCATCTCTTTACCTAGCCCTACAAGAGCCTCAGCTTGTTGCCTGCTCATGCTACTTGGAACCCATGCTTGCTCCCTTCCATCTGCAACCCATTCTTCGTTCCTTCCATGCATTCCACCTGCACCTGCAAAGCCCCCCTTACTTGCTCTTCCATTTACTGCTCGATTCAGCTCTTCCCTCCTATCCTCTACAGCATCTATTGCATCCACTGCCTCATTGCCTTCGAGGTAGCGATTTTCAACAAGATAAGCAACATATTCGAGCTCCCAATACCAGAACTCACAAGTGACCTGAGCAGAAAAAGACCCACATCGTGAACAAAATGTCAAATCAATCACACCACGACCAAAACTAAGCACAACACACTACTTACCCGATGATTGACGCACTTGTAGAAGACCAACCCTTCATGTATCTCCGTGTTTGATAGGTAGAACTTGACGCGCGTGCGGCACTGAGGACACTTGATGCACGACACGACCACAGAACGACCGCCCATCTCTGACCTGACGGAACTTGTCGATATTGCGGAGCGGGCTCGAACGCGACGGCGGCGTCGAGGGGAGGCGAGCGGGCGGCGACCTAGGGATTTTAGAGAGGGCGAGGGGAATTAGGGATTTGAGAGAGGGCGAGGGGATTTGAGAGAGGGGCTGGTCATTTTACAAAAAGGACCCCAAAGTGCTGCGGAAGCCCCCGCGAACGCCAGTTGTCGCCTCGGACTGGTCAACAGGTGGTCAAATCGCGCGGCGACGAGTGGCGTACGGTGAACAGTGACCGTATAATCACGTCCCGTATTTTTAAGTACAATGACCAAAGCGTGCTTTCTTCGCAAGTTCAATTACCGCCAGTGCATTTTACTCTTTCTTTTTCTCAACCAGGATTCTCTCTACGCTGGTCAGGCCTAATATGCCCACAACCAATGACGTAAGGAGTAGGCCTGACCAGTCAGGAGCGCGTGCGTGCGTGTTGGCCCAACAGAGTGACCAGAAGAAAATGCTCAGCTTCCCTAACAAAGAGCTCAGCGGATGACATACGTAAATTACTCTTTTGGGGAGAAACAATGGAATTATATTTTGGGCTCACTTATTTCAGGATCGTGGCTTGATTCTACAAAAAGTCAGATCCCTCTCTGCAAAAGTGCATGAAGAACTAACAATATTACCACCCTTTATATTTTTTATATATTTATATATATATAATATTATAAATATAAATATAAATAATGGGTATAGATTTACTTTAACCATATGTTTTTTTTCACGTTTTCTTTTCATTTTATCATTGTCATTTTTCTTCATTCCTTATTTCATTATTTCAATATATTTGAAAATTCATGACTATTCTCCTTTTTTCGTATTTGTTTCTAATTTTTTGCTCAACTTCTGAAATACCCAAATATTTTTTAAATCCCATAACATTTTATTCAGTACACAAATATTTTTGGAAATTCAAGTTTTTATTAAATTATAACATTCTTAAATTATTTGTGATTTTTAAACTATAATATTTTTAAAAATCTAGGATATTTTAAATTTATGAGTATTTTCTTAAATTTTCGTATTTATTTACAAAATCAAATAACATTTTTTTCTACTTTTCTAAACATTTATTGTTATTGTAATTACATGTTGTTTTTAAATCTATCAAACATTTCAGCAAGTGTTTTTTATCGAAAATCGGCTAAGACCTGAAAGGAAATAAAATTGGGAGCTGGAGTGATCGAACTGGGCTGTCATCCCACGAGCACGGCTATGTGCCTCCTATTGCGAGGCGCACGGCCGCCTCCATACAGGCCGCTGGTGGTGGTCTGGCCCAATAAGACTTGCATGTTGATATAACCATGATTTTTCTGTTTCTCATTTTTACTTTTATTTATATTTTGCAGTAAATGCATACTCCCTCCGTTCCTAAATATAAGACCTTTTAGAGATTCCACTATGGACTACATTTGTATGTAGTCATATTTTAGAGTCTAGATTCACTCATTCTGCTCCGTATGTAGTCTATAGTGCAATCTTTACAAGGTCTTATATTTAGTAACGGAGGGAGTATATTTTAAAAATTAATTTACATATGAATTTGACTTTTTTTAACATAGTATACAAAAACTGTTATCTCTCCTAGAAAATTTTGATAACGTAAAACTGTTTGTGTGATGTAAAAAAAAATGTTTCGTGCCTTAAAAAAATGTAGCTGAGAGTTGATGGAAGTATTCCCACATTTCGAAAAAATGTTTGTGACAAATGTAAAAAAATGTTCGTGTCCGTAAAAGAAATTGTTTATTTTCATTAGTAAAATGTATAATGAAATTTTAGAGAGATATTCACATGTTTCCAAAAAACGCCCATGGATTTTCAGAAATGTTTATAAAATGTAAAAAATGTCCGTATAATTTCAGAAAATGTTTATTTCCATTAAAAATTATAACATGTTTTTTTAAATGGTAGTATTTATTCAAAAAAGTGTTCAAAAAATTATATCAAAAAACGCATCATGCATTAGAAAATGTCCAAAGCATATCAAAACATGTTTCACTTGTGCGTTAAAAATGTAAATTGTGTACTCACAAAAATCTGACATCTACTTAAAAACATATTAAAATCAAGAAAGAAAAGCAAAAATACCGAGGAACACAAATCAAACCAAGAAAGAAAAAAAGAACCAAAAGTATAACGAAGAAAGAAAATACCAAAGAAAACGAGTGAAAAAAAAAGTATAACGAAGGAAAAAAAAAGAGAAACCAAGGTAAACCGTTAAAAACCAAAGACCTAAAGGAAAAAAGAAGAAAAAATAACAAAGAAAACCGGAGCTAGCGAGCGAACCTAGAGTGAAGCACGTGTGGCTGTGAGCCATTGTTCTGATGGGCCAGACCGATTTGCTCGCCCATCGGCAATTTCTAATTGGAATTGGTACGAGCGAGACATAGCCCTGGCTCTCAACTTGAAGTTTTTATTGAGACAAGATCTCCTTGAAGTGGTTACTTGCTTATTACCGAATTACTTTTCACTCTAAAAAAAATTACCGCTTCAGATAAAATGTTAGTTGCCTGATGGTCTCCCTCCCCGGCTGCCGGGATCACCCATTTCCCGTGGGCGAAGGTTAGAATTGACCAGTTGAAGAAGCTCTGGCTGCCAATTTCACTGATAAAGGTTTCGAGTTTAACTCAAATTTCCAGTGTAAATTTCAGGATTAAAACATAGTCCCTTTTTGTAAACTAATGTAAGGAAGACCGTTTAGATCACAATAAAAAGAAGGAACAGGAGAGCTCCCCTAAAAAGGAAAACGGAAAAGGCCAACATGGCAATGATAGTGCGATATTTGTTTTGGGGGATCATCGACACACGATCCATATGGATCTTTCTGGCTTCATTCGAATACTTTGATGCCAAGCACTAAGCCTATAGGGCCCCACGACAGCCGCCGGCTCATCACTAACTTAACCGTGTCCAAATCGTGTTTCCTGAAAGCAACTTCGGCTCAAGGAAAATCCCCAAAACAATGGAGAAACGTGTCCGGTGTCCCTGGTCAAGTCATCATCAGTTTCAATTTCGAACTGCACAGACCGGCAGACCCCTCCTGTCCCCTCCACCTCTAGCCCCGCTGTCCCAAGATTTCAATTTCGAACTCGACAACCTCCACCCGGCGGCGACCAATTCGACGCACCCATCACTGCCCCCCACATCAAATCGAGCCAACCGCGCATCGGCCACCAGAAAGAGCCATCCATCCGTCCGGGCCGGAGGCCGAAGAGCAGGAGGCATGGCGCTCGGGTGGTTCAAGGTCGTGGAGGTGCAGGTGCAGAGCGCGCGGGCGTACCAGTGGAGGTGGGAGGAGAAGGCGGGCGTCGTGGTCTCCCTCCTCGACGACGCGCTCTTCCACGTCCTCTACGCCGCCGAGGCCGTCGTCCTCTCCGCCGCGCTCTGCGGCTTCTTCCTCTGCTGCGGCTGCAACATCTGATCTGCGTCCGACGGCCTGATCCGTTGCCGGGGGAGGCGGCCCGTCGACCCGCTGCGCCTCTGAAGACACTCGGTGGATGGATCCCAGTTTTGACATGCCGCGACTCACCCTCGCGAAGTCGCGATGCTGTTCTGTTTTTACCGTTCCTCCTTCCATTTACTTTTCCCTTAGTTTCTCTTCGACTGAGAGCACTCAGGGTGCTCGTCGTCTGTGTACGCTCCTGGAGCAAAAGATTGTAGGGCGGTGTCCCAGTTCTTGAGGTTGATGCAGCAGCATCCAGGTTGTGTTTCTCGTTTATGCTTCGCTTTTGCCTGAACTGCGGGCAGGCAAATGGGTGCTCCTTCGTGGCTCCAAATTGGAGCTCCTCGGTCTCACTCCACGGAGAAAATTACATGTTTCATCCGTGAGGTTT
This sequence comes from Elymus sibiricus, assembly GCA_039707655.1. NCBI lineage: Eukaryota > Viridiplantae > Streptophyta > Magnoliopsida > Poales > Poaceae > Elymus > Elymus sibiricus. The sequence goes on from CM077667.1 coordinate 358,774,618, forward strand.
GTACACTACATAAAATCATTTTAATACGGTCCTTATACGCAAAAATTCGTAACATCTACAGTCCTATATGCCTTTTTGCGGCAAGGCCCCTCCGTTTCTTTGTAACCAACCCACGCCCTCATGTCACCGAGCATAGCAAACTGACTTGTGGGTCTCATATGTAAGATAAATCTAAAATGAAAAACGTCGCACGTGGGTTCCAAGCCAAGAACCATGACCTTGTGAAAGGACATACCCAATCACTAGGTCATAAGAGCATCTACAGCCGGACCTAGCAAATCTGACCCCTTAAACGCCCGCGGATGCGCCCGGTCAGTGACCGGGCGTGTCCGTTTTGAGCCCCTATAATTTGGTCCGCGCAGCCACACTTCTCATTTTTCTTCTCATATGTCCGGTCACTTGCACGTGATTGGTGGAGAAAAAGAGAGAGAAAGAAAATAATGAATAAGAAAAGAGAAAAGATGGTCCGAAGTGGGGTCGCGTCCTACGTGGTGGACTGACCGGGCGTGTCCGGGCGCGTCCGCGAGCCCTCATATCGGCCCCATATTTGAGATGGATATGAGGGGTGCCGGTCAGTCCGAGCGTTTGAGACGGATATGAGGGGTCCGGTTGGGTCACATTTTTGTGACCGGTCAATGACCGGGAGGGCGTTCCGGGCGTTTGAGGAGCATATAGGGGGTCCGGCTGTAGATGCTCTAATAGCGTCTATAATTAACCAATTTGAATATGTAGTTGGATGGTTAGAACAGTGATATCCGTTACCACCAAAGTTTAAGTTTTAGATTTGACATTGGTGATCGTATTTTCTTAGATTTTTTCAGGCTTTCCCGCGATGTTCGTTCAGTGAGTGGAGACGTTACTACGAATGCGTCTGTGACAACTTTATCAATCTTAAAATGATGTATCGGCTTAATATCTTGAAGGTGCTCATAAAGATAGAGTGTGCGTGTGTGCGTTCACAAGGGTGAGTGTATGCTCGTGTATGTGAGCGATTTCGATTATATTATGTTAAAAAAAGAGCATCTACGACCAATACATACCCAATTTGAGTTGTCAAATGTCCGTGGACGGGCCCGTGTCCACGGACGTATAACGCCCAAGATGCGATCATATCCTTATTTTGGCTCGAGGGCCTCGACAGGGATAGAAGTGCATCTCGTCGTTTCGTGAGAATGGATATCATTACAAGTACATGTAAAGAAGAGATGAGTATATGGAATTGACTTACACTCGCCACAAGATAAATCATGATCACATCAATACAACAACATATTCAATCATCATACATAAGAGCAGGGTCCGACTACGGACGAAATCAAACGATAAAAATGACATCCATCCTTACTATCCCAGGCTGCCGGCCTGGAACCCATCCTATGATCGATGAAGAAGAAGAAGAACTCCAAATCAAACAAACATGGCTCTCACGTCAAATCATCGCATTACCTGTACCTGCAACTGTTGTTGTAGTAATCTGTGAGCCACAGGGACTCGGCAATCTCATTTTCAAGGGTATCAAGACTAGCAAAGCTTATTGGATGAGGTATGGTTAAGTGGTGAGGCTGCAGCAAGCACTAAGCATTTATTTGAGTGGCTAACTTACGAGTACAAGAATAAGAAGGGTGATCTACGCATAATCGGACGTGAACTAGTAGTGATCACTAAGTGATCCTGAACACCTACTTACGAGTCAAATATAACCCCACCGTGTTCTCTCTCGGGTTCAGAACTCACAAGAAGAGACAGTCACGGTTACGCACACGGTTGGTGTATTTTATTTGAGTTTACTTCAAGTTTGCTATGACCGGGTGTTAAACAAATTTCCAAGTTGCCACATAACCGCGGGCACGGCTCTCATGTAAGATTTAACCCTGCAGGGGTGCTCCAACTCATCCATCACAAACTAACCACATGCTGCATGGAAAACCTCAACCACAGGATAGCCTGTAGCATCCTCAGAATTCCGGTGGAAAACCTAAACCTCGAGATAGCCCGAAGTATCCTCTGAATGCCGTGCACAAGACGTTCGAGAAGGGTAAAACAAATCCAGCAAGACCGCCCGACGTGTCGACGAACCCGATAGGAGCCGCGTATCTCGTTCTCAGGACACGACGGATAAGCGAAGCGTATGGTGGCCTGATAGAAATCTCCCGAGTTGCCCTGGGTTGGCCCCGCACGGTGCTCTAGTTTGGACCAACACTCATGAGGAGCATTGGCCCGGGTTGTTGATTAAAGATCTGCGGGTGCCGGCGGGTCCCTATGCAATTTTATTAGTTATTAGCAAATGGTAAAACCAATGTTGGGCCTTGCCAGACGAGTTTTATCCCAAAACAAAAATCAAGGGGGTCCCCATAACAACCCCAAGCATGTTAGGAGCGCTCAATATGGAACATAACACCGGTACACAAGTAACTAGGGCGGCGAAGGTGGAACAAAACACCGAGCAAAAGGCCAAGCCTTCCACCTTTTACCAAGTATATATGTGCATTAAATTAAATAGCAATAATATGGTGATATCTCAAAACATCCATGTTGCCACATGGAAACAACCTGCAACTAGCAACACTATAAGAAGGGTTGAGCAAGCGGTAACATAGCCAAACAATGGTTTGCTGGGATGTGGAGAGGTTAGAGGCTTATCATGGCATTCTGGGAGGCTTGACAAACAAGTGGTAGGAAGCGAGACATAGCAGTAGAAACGAGACAACTAGCATGGCAATGATAGTAGTGGTATCCAGGGAAATGTTCATCTTGCTTGAGATCCCGCTTGGAAGAAGAACGAATCCGTGAAGTAGACGAACGGGACGTAGTCGAACGAATCCTCACACTCCGAACGCTTTCGGAACTCTATCGAGAAGAAGCAATCCGGAAACAACAATAAACACATGATAAACACCACAACATATGCATGACATGATGCGCAAACAAATATGATGCATGTCCGGTTTACATATGCAAGGCATGACAAAGCACAACAATCAAAAACTACACATTATATTGACGAAAGTCCACACTCGAATTATTTAGTTCATTCTCGTTTAGGTACTCATCAATATTAAATGTTGTTTAACACGAGTGGTCATGGCATAAGGTGAAGATGGAATTAAAGCAATTTAAATGGAGAAGGAGAACATGCATATAACAAAATAATAACTCTCCATGTTATGATAAATGCGTTTAATGTTGTTAAACATGGCAAGAGGCGAAGCATGAACAACTACATCATCTAGGCATTTTAAATGAGGCCGGAAGCAACATATAGCATTTCCGAAACGACCCCATATGCAAATTATGAATTTGGTCCAGATCTGTCCTAAGCATATTTTATATTTGTTAAACAGCAACATAAAGTGTGCCATGATATTCTACATGTTTTTCTAGGCGATTTACATATATAGAACGTCTACAACGGAGCTACGGCCTAGAAGATATGACCAACACAAGATAATATGCCATGAATGCAAAATGCATGCAAATGACACCACAAACACTTCAAAACATAGATGCAGCAAGATATTATGAAACTACATGGAATTCTAAGCGAGTTTCATATATGGCATGTTTAAAATGGAGCAACAGTTCAACCACAACAACCAACACAAGTTTTAGTTATAATCTGCCCAAAACAGCAACATGGCATATTGCAACCCACACTCAACAAGCTACAACAATCTAAAATTCACAAACAAGGCATGGGGCAGTAGCTTACATGATGCACAACAATTCATTTCATAACAACAAATTGAATAGAAGCATGGATCAATAGGAAATGGGCTCACAAGATGGCTACTTGAACACAGTTTCTGACTTAGTGAAAATAACATGTTTTACAGAGCAGTTTTATTTTGAAGGCACATTGACGGCAAGGAAACTATATGCTTCATGACTTATAATGGAATGAAAATCTACAGCATGGTAGAGGACATGATGCACTACAAATAACTCCATTGTAGCAACATCAAAATATGCACAGAGACTTAGCTATCATCAACACAACATGGCAATCTAAAGAAAACAGATTCTCAGACTTCGTGAAAATTAGAGTAGACATGTGTAGCAGTTTATAACTGATTAGCATGTTTGACGGCAGAATTATTCATGATGCAAATCCTATATATGGAAACAAATGGCACAACATGGTATTACATAACATGCTTAACAAAAGATTCCATGGTGGCAACACCAAAAGAGTTGTAGATCAATGGCAAATCACATGGAAAGACAACAACAAAATATAGCAGTTTTCAGACTTAGAATTATTTGACACCTCAAAACAGCAGCATTGAGTAAGCATGTTCACATGATGAAAACTATTGGCACATATTCATAGGATGCATAGTTTGCTTAATATGATGCTCGCAAAACGGTACTTATCGTTAATAGAAAAACAGATTTCACATGATAGCTACTTAAGTGAAACAAATGGACATGATGTAGATGTTTTACATGAAAATCCATGGCATGGCATGATGATGCACATCACACACAACAAACTCATGAAGAAAACACATGCATAGGAGCTACGGTTATTTAGCTATGAATTAAACCGATTTAACATGACATTACGCAAATTAATGCAAACAGCGGGTTTAAACATTTTTAGCATGCATGAAAGTGGGATATTGTGAATCTACACGAAATTCTGAACATTTTACATATATAAAGTTTTTACATGCGATGCACGGTTATTTACTTATGAGCGATGCAAATTAATGGCATTTTTTGTAATTATGAAATCGGTGGATAATTGACTAAATTCGCAGGACGTAAAAAAACGTTATCGGGCCGAATCTGCGATCTGGGCCAATAGGACATGGGTGACAAATAACATGTCGCGTCTGCGGACGGGATTTAGCAAGAGGCTGCTCACCTAGCGACCTTGGGCCGGCTTGCGGGAGCGGATGGGCCGGCGCTTGCGAGGAGGCGCGCTGGAGGGGTTCGGGCCGACCTTGGTGATGCTGGGCCGGGGCGAGGCCAAGCCCACGCGGGCGCTGGGCGCGGTCCACGTGAGGGTCGTCCTCCTCCCGATCCCGCCTGGATCGAGGAGGGCAGGACCAGCATGGCCCCACAGCGGCGGCGGCCGGCGGGTGGCTTGGTGTAGGATCGATAGAAGAGACGTCTAGAGGGAGGTGAATAGACTACTTGCAAGAATTAAAACATAACCTTTTCCCAAGTTAATTGGTTGGCAGATTTTAGCAATTATAACAAGTCTAATGCACCCTACACATGCTAGTCAACAAGTATGGCAGCGGAAAGTAAGACAACCATATGTAAGAGAGTAGAGATAGGAAGATCAAACTCAAGTGTAGACACGAAGATTTTTCCCATGGTTCCGATAGGTGGCGCTATCGTACGTCCACGTTTATGGAGTCATCAACCCACTGAGGGTAGCGGTCGCGAGAGTCCACGGAGGGCTCCACCCATAAGGGTCCACGAAGTAGCAACCTTGACTATTCCATAACGGCTCCCGTCCACGAAGGACTAGCCTCACTATGGGTAGATCTTCACGAAGTAGGCGATCTCCTTGCCCTAACAAACTTTTTGGTTCAACTCCACAACACGAAGTAGGAGGCTCCCAAGCGACACCTAACCAATCTAGGAGGCACCACCCTCCAAAAGGTAATAGATGTGGTAGTGATGATGAACTCCTTGCTCTTGTGCTTCAAGATGATAGACTCCTCAACACTCAATCACTCTCTCACAGATTTGGCTTGGTAGAAGAGATTGATTGGGTGGAAAGCAACTTGGGGAGGCTAGAAATCAAGATCCATATTGTTAGAGTGGATGATCTTGACCTCAACACAAGGGTAGGTGGTTCTCTCTCAGAAAATTGGGTATGGGAAGTGTGGGTCTGTTCTGAGTGCATATCTTGCGAGTGAGTGGTGGTGAAGGGGTATATATAGGCATCTCCAAAAATCCAACCATTAGACCATTATTGACCAACTCGGTGAAACCGAAGTAAAACTCGGTTGTACCGATTTGTTTAAAATGTGGCAACTTTAGGAATCTCGGTGAGACCGATATATGATTCTCGGTAGTACCGATATGAATGGCCGAGGGCAGTTTCCAAACTTGGTGACACCGATTCATAAAACTCGAAAATTCTGATTTTATAAAATGGAACACCAGAATGTTGCTCACCAAAAGTCGGTTGCACCGATATAGAACTTGGTGGTACCGAGAAGCTAGGGTTTGGATGGGTTCTGTCTGAGATGAAAATCGGTTGGGCCGAGTGGAAAAAGTTGGTGGCACCGATTTTGTGTGATAGGGTTTAGACAGAGTATTTTTGTGGGAGAGCTTGTGGGTGTTTTTGGTGGCTAGCACTTGTGCACGTGGAGCATTTTGTTCACCAACATTACCTCACCCCCTTTTAATAGTATTGGCTTTCCTATGGACTCAAAGTGATTTCTCACAAAGTAAAATGTAGAGTCTTCATGCTTGTAGCTTGGCCAATCCTATTGCTTCTTCTTCTTCTTCTTGGGGAATCTCCTCACACCCTTTTGCCAACAATCTCTGTGGACTAATCCTGAAATAAACTAGGTAGAAATATTAGTCCAAGAGACAATGTATGTTGTCATGAATTATCAGAACCACCAAGGGAGCATATGTGCTGTCACTTGGAGGCGGGCCGAGGCTCCGGGGACGGTCGGACTCGACGGATTCGGGGGCGGGGATCCCGTTCCCGACGGTGGTGGAGCTCGAAGACCGAGGGCAACCTGCATCCATGGCGGCAGCTCCTGCGGCATGGAGGAGAGAGATGAGCGAGAGAGATGAGAGAGGGAGAGGAGAGGAGAGAGAGGTCGGGGGTCGGGGTCCGGCCTGCGTAGCTTCGGTGGCGTTCCGGCGGTCGCCAGCGAGCTGGCCTGGTCCGGTGGCCGGAGTTGGCGCGGGTTTGGGGCGGCTTGGGCGCGGGATCTCGTGCCGGCGAGCGGCGGCGGCGCTTCGGGCCCGGGCGGGTCCAGATGGGCTCAGCGGGCCCCGGATGGGCTTCGCGGGGCCTAGCGGCTGGAGGAGGGAGATGGTGGAGGCTGGGTGGCACGGATTTCGAGGCTAAGTCTAGGGTTTCTAGATTAAGCAGGGATGGGCATCTATTTATTGTAGGAGAGGCTAGGGTTAGGGGTTCTTGTCTGTTTTCGGACCGTTCGATCTCGATCTGATGGTCCGGAAGCGGAGGGGGGGCTAGGATGAGATGAGAGGGATGTTTGCGTCCCGACGACAGAGTTTTAAAACACCGAAACGTCCGATGTTTGACCGGCTATATTGCCGCTATATATTTAATGGTTCGGATATCAAACGACCTGTGAATGCAACGAAATTTGGCAGGCGGTCTACCTACAATATAATAAGAACGTACGCCAACTTTAGATCCATTCCAAGAATATTTTATACGCACTTTAAAACAATATTTTTAATGATGCCGCGGGCGCGTGCGTGTGTGGTTGGTCTCGAAACGGCCAACGACAAAAACGGATAGGACCGGCATCTATGAGCGGATGCAAGTTTTGAGAACTGACGGTGACGGAGTGCTGATGCAATGCGGATGATGCGATGATGAATGCGACAACCAAATAAATCACACGACGACAACGGAATAAAACGGGAATCTTCTGGAGCGTCGGTCTCGGGTTGTTATAGGACGTGACCGGTCATGCCTCATATTTCACCTCAAACAACCATGGTAGCAATTTCATGATTGCCCTTTTGATACAAAATCATGCAACAACATGATCTACGTACAACTAAACTACTACCAACTACACTACTCATCCTTCTCTTTGAAGATGTTGATGAAGTTTGTGCCTCGTGGTCATTGGCAGCCGGACGCACCTCCGGCTCCTCATCGAACTCCATGTCGGCGAAGATCTCGTTGATCTCCATGTTTTGCTGACGGAGGAAGCGGCGTGGCCTCCACCTCCGCCTCCGACTTGATGGAGTCGAGGATGCTACTCCGCTGCCTCCGACTGGATGGACTCGAGAATGGCCTGCCGCTCCGCCGCCTCGTCCACTTGGGCCACCTCGTACTCCGCCAGCGCCTCAGGCATGTCGGACCTCATCGTCCTCCTCCTCCATGGCCGCATCGTCCTCCTCATGTTGCAACAAATCCGGAGGCAGACCGACAATGATCCGAGCTTCGCACCTCACCCGGATCTTCTCCAGCAGTTGCAACTGCTTCTCGAGAGTGAGCATGGCATAGGTGGTGATCCTACGATGGGGCATGGTTTGTGGTTGATGGCGACCAGGTTGAAGGTGGCGCGCCGAGGGGAGGAAGAGGGGAGGCGAACATGCTAGGGTTGGACGATTGCCGTTCGACTTAAATAGCCAAACTTGTTCCCTCAGACAGCACGCCGGAGCGACGCCACACTGCGCCATGAATGCGTCATCGCCGAGGACAGGAGAAGGCACCCGTCGGACCGATGGTTTCTGTGTGTGTCCCGGCGTCCCCATATCCGCCCCATATATGGGCGGGTGTCGGGAGTGTTGGTCAGTCCGGGCTTTTGGGCCGAATTTGTGAGGTCCACTTGGATGGCAATTTTGCATCCGGGTAGTGACCGCCAGCCCGCCTGGACGTTTGTGGCAGATATATTGGTCCGTTTGTAGATGTTTCATATGTCTCCAACGTATCTATAAGTTTTGATTGTTCCATGCTATTATATTATCAATCTATGATACTTTATATGCAATTATATGCTATTTTATATCATTTTTGGGAACTAACCTATTAACCCAGTACCAAGTGCGAGTTGCTGTTTTCTGCCTGGTTTTGGTTTTCGAGGAAATCGGTACCAAACGAAGTCCAAACGCTACGAAACTTTTCGATGATTTTTTTCTAGACAAAAGAGACCATGGAAGCTTTGGGTGAGGATGATACGCGAAGCGAGGAGATGGCAATTCAACAAGGCACGCCCATGGGGGGTAGGCGAGCCCTGATGCCTTGTGGGCCCCTCGTGGCTCCGTATGACCTAATTCCACCTCCATAAACTCTCTAAAATCATGAAATCAACAGAGAGCCACCCGAAACACTTTTTCCGCCGCCGCAAGTCTCTGTTCCGATGGGAGCCCATCTGGAGAACTTTTCCCGTACTTTGCCGTAGGGGGAATAGATCACGGAGGCCTTCTTCATCAACCTTGATGTCTCCATGATGATGTGTGAGTAGTCCACCAAAGACCTACGGGTCCATAGCAAGTACCTAGATGGATTTCTCTCTCTCTCTCTCTCTCTCTCTCTCTCTCTCTCTCTCTTTGATCTTCAATACCATGTTCACCGTGATCCTTGCGGTGATCTATCCGATGTAATCCTCTTTTGCGGTTTGTTTGTTGGGATCCGATGAATTGTGGGTTTATGATCAGATATTTGATTGAAAGTAATTGAGTCTTTTCTGAATTGTATTATGCATGATTGTTATAGCTTCGTGTTTCTCTCCGATCTATTGGTTTGGTTTAGCCAACTAGATTGATTTATCTTCAGCGGGAGTGGTGCGTTGTAATGGGTTCAATATTGTGGTGCTCTATCCTTGTGACTGAAGGGGAACAATCAAAAATTATAGATACGTTGGAGATGTATCAGCATCCCCAAGCTTAATTCATGCTCATCCTTGAGTAGGTAAATGATAAAAACAGATTTTTTGATGCGACATGCTACCCAACATGTAATCTCTTTTAGGTATGATTACTGAGAAACGATGAACTAATTGATGTCAACATAATAATATCCATAAACATAAATAGCATAATCATTGCTTTTCAGAATATACGATCCTTAAAGAATGTTACTCCCTACTCATTTTATCATATCAAGCATGTTCACCGCATAAGTATAAATCGTGAGCACCCCGGTGTCAAACCAGGCAATTGGATTGTACTTCTAACGCGCTTCAGCATTTTCAACTTCACGCAATACATGAGCGTGAACCATGGATATAGCATACAGGTGGAATAGAGTGTGGTGGTAGATATCAAGGGAGTCAAAGTGGAAAGAAAGTCTCGCATCAACTAGGTGGATCAACGGGCTATGGAGATGCCCATCAATCGATATCAATGCGAGGAGTAGGGATTGCCATGTAACGGATTCACTAGGTCTATAAGTGTACGAAAGCTCAACGGAATAAGTGGGTGTGCATCCAACTTGCTTGCTCATGAAGACCTCGGGCATTTGAGCAAGCCCGTCCACTAGTGCAGCGACGTGCTATACAAACGGTTTTTAACCCCTTTCCATGACGTAGTTCTAAACCGTCGCCTTGCACGTGTGGGCGATAGGGGGTCCATCCCACACGACACGGAAAACCCGTCGGCAATGGTGACCAACGAACGCAAACGATCTGCAAATATAATCGTGTGCGGTGCAGGAACATATCGCACACATAATGTTTTGGGCTTACGTGTGGGATTTGGGATCAATCACACACGTGCAAGACGAGTCAAACGCGTCTAATTGCTCATGGAAAACAAACGGAGTTTGACCTTTTTACCGTTTGCGAAATGTTACCTAATCCACACGGGCCATTTTATAAACTGTGTGTGATATGTTCATCATCGCACACGAGATTTCTCTGGAAACCGTCTGCCATGCATGGCATCATCGGACACGTACGAGTGCTGCAAACCGTTTGCGATTACTTATGTATCACCAACATTTTAGATTATATCTCGTGTGCTTTTCCTGTGGATCATAGGCGGTTGCGCTATGAGTTGAGTGTGCTTTCTGTTCTGGACCGCACACGCTTAGTTGCTTGAACCGTGTGCGCTGAAATTGCCAGGTTATTGTAAAATATTGCATTTAATTCACCCTGCAAATAGCAATTTCGTCACAATATGCAATCGACAAATAGTGTCCACATGAAGAACATTCATCATAATTCGCCATAATATGCAATTCAACGAATAGTGTCCACAAGCAGAGGATTCATCATAATTCACAACAATATGCAATTGAGCAAATGCTAGCTAAATTCCACAGCTGTTAAACTGACATATGCAGTACATAATCATAGTGTACAAAATACGAAGACATGTTCACATGGAAATTAATGCATCCATGTGTATATGTTTAGCTGATAACACTATATGAATGCGTAATTATTATTAGGGGATATGAACCCGGAAATCTTCGACGCCATCATCAGGCTTGATATAGTGTTTCACAAAGAAGGTGCTGATAAATTTCCTAACATACATCAATTCATCTGCGGCAAGCGGTGAAGAGGTCATCGGTCCGAAGATCAACTGCAGGACTTTTAGATCAGAATGTGACATACGTGTGGAGTAGAAGATAGTAATTAAGAAGCAGACTTACTGGTTTTATCATGTCAACATCGAGACCACATTCAACACGTCTGCAGAGGTTCATCATGTGTGCACAAACGTAGTATCCACATAGGCTGGTACCTTGTTGTTGCTGAGGACATTGAATTTTTTTGTACAGTATTAGTCATGTATTTGCCCTGTTAGGAACAAAACCTAACCGGTGTAAGTTGTTTCTTCTCTTTTCTATGGAGAGAAATAGAAAGAGGTTTACTTAGAAACTTGAACATCTGACTAGCATTTTCTGAAAATAACGGATTTCGTTGTCTTACCGGAGAAACGATCACGTGCAGCAGAGGTAGTTGGCGGTCGAATCGATTCCCCCCTAAAGTTATGTTCATTGACAATACACTGCAAATGAAGATGAATTTTCACACACTCAATTCTGGAACCAGATATGAACACAACGCATTAACATCAAAGAATTCAATACCTATCCATGAAATCATGAAGATGACTCAGATCCTGAGGCGCATTTGACTGTCTGAGAGAATCCATGTAGTAAATTGTGTTGCGTTTTGGAACAATGACCACCAAGATCCAGTGACCTCTATAGTTTAAGAAAACCATGAACGTACGAACTATGTTTAAAACTGAAAGACGATCAATGTATGTCTGGTTGTATATTTAACTTACCGTTCATGGTATGGCCACATGAAGAATTGTCCTATCTGTAAGTTGAACAAGATCTTGGCGACATAATCAATGGAAGCCTTGCGTGAGCCATTATCTCGTAACAAAACGCTGTTTGCTAAATCAGGATCTATGAAATGCCAATGCACCCTTATCGATCTCTGTGTCGTCAATCCCCTGAGAGGAATACACTACAATTAGCTTTTTTTCATTTACATCCTTGTATGGAGAAGTTGATCATAGAGTTTGTGAAGTACTTACAACATCAAGCATTTGACAAGAGTGGCAGCAAGCTCATCGAAGTTGAAGAAGAGGTGAAAGTCCTCGAAATCCACACTGATGATACCTGCATCGTGAGAGAAATGCCAACTGTCGTAGTGCACTTGCAGAATGTTAGTATCTTCTCCTTCCGACATTATGGCCATGCAATATTTATGGAACTTGCGACAACTAGAACTACACTCGTCAAAGTATTCGCCAACAAGGAATGGATGGCCATGCTTGTACTTGCGTTTCTCAAATGAGTCTACTTCCTTACTAGAAAGTTGCTTTTCAAGGTCTGCTTCAGACATGTGGTCAGAACCGGGATTACATGGGTCTTCATCGGCCATGCCATGGTTCTGCTCAAAGAGTCTTCGTAGTAGGATGCTCTGGTACTCATCCCTCCTCTGTTTCTATCATGTGTAATAACAAATTGCCAATTTTACCAGGAAGCTAACTATAAGTGCAACAGTCTTTGTAGTACAGGATGCACATCGGCAGTGTTTCAATGATATCAAATTAATAGTGACAACTACGTACATTATGCTGTCAAACATTCCAATCTGTTAAAAACTACTGTCTTGCACCATGTTTTTTCACTAAGTCTGAGAATCTGTTTATTTTAGATTGCCATGTTTCAGGTGGTTTAGCCACCTGACAATCGAGGTGTGTGTACGCTCGAACAATGTTAATGCTAGCCATGTTTCTGTGCATAATTAGACCTTGCTCGTGCTGAATGAAATGAAGTGCTTCATGTGTACTAACTTGCTGTAAATTTTCAGGCAATGATAACTCATGTAGCACATAGTTTTTTTGCTGTCAATATGCCTTCAGGTTAAAACTATGACATTGTCTTAATCACATCCAGAATCAAATAGCACACGGGAAGTGTCTGAATCACACCTAATATAACAAATGATTTCTAAAAACGAGAGTTAGGTTTACCTTCTTTGCACGTCCCAGAAACTTCCTCCCACTGTACCCAGATTTCAAAGTCGTAACTTCACGGATTGAAATTGATGTTGACCATGAACAGGCAGGTCTTCAACTACCCATCTCCATTCCTTGGAAGTGATTGTCCTAGGGAGCTACAAGAGAAAGAAATGGCGCAAATGGGCCTACCACTTTAAAATCCCCAATTCCAAAACAAAACCCTAAGCCTAGTTGAGCCAGAGAGAAGAGAGACGAATACCTGGCTGGTGAGAGATTCGTCGTTGTCGGAGATACCGCTTGAGGGGTCACTCGAGGAGACCATGGTGTGTCCGTGGCGGTCGGAAGCTAGAGGAAGAGATGTGGGCGGCGGCGCGGGGGGGGGGGGGTTGCAGGGGAAATGTGTCCCTTTGGGGGAAGGGGTGGGGAGGTAGATATTTCGGCGGTCGGCGAATTTTTTCGCTCATTGCAGGGAATCTTGGCGCGCAAAGATTCATCAGACACGGTGTTTCTGCTTTTAACGTGTGCGATGATATAGAACATACAAAATTTCGCCCCTCCCACGTATTCCCTGGTTATAGTGCACATCCACGTCATTGCATAATGTAACATCAACTGCTAACTTGGGTATACAAATTAGCGGACACGCATAGCTCATAGTTACTAAACCGAGCAAGTTCACTAAATAATCAAGTTGCTTGAACTAGACATAGCTCTTACAAAAGACCGGCTCTATGAACAAAGGCTATTAATAATACGCATAATTTTAACCGAGACGCCGACGAGCAGCCGCCCTATTCCTCGTCGCTGTTTGATGAGATGTCGACCACTTGTCCGGGCGACATTCCGCCGGTGCTGGACTCCGCATCCCCCAGGCTCACTTCGACCGCGGCGACGTGCTCATCCTCGACATTGTCCTCGTCATCAGCGTTGCCCTCATCTTCATAGTACTCGTAGTAGTGGTGCCACCATAGCTCGCGTTGGTACTCCACCGGCGATTCCTCGATGGACAGGCGCTTCTCGACCTCCTCCTGAACCACGCGCAACTCCTCCCAGCACTCGGCGCTCTCGGACGGCTCCCGCATCTCCAGCTCTCGCTCGAAGATCTCGTGCGGAAGGGGCTCCATGGCCTCCGCCACCACATCGTCGGCATGCATCTTGGCATCCGCCTCTACGGACGTGTGGTGCATGCTAGATTCCGGCGAAGCTTGGAGTATCTTGGCGTGGGCGTTCTCGATGATATAGGCCTGGATGGCCTTGACCCGGGCCAGGGCGGTCTCCGCGGCACGGCACGCTGCTCGAGCGCTCTTGGCGTTTGCAGATACCATCGTAGCAGCTGCAGCTGCTGTCTCCGCGGCTATAGGTGCCCTTTCGGCCGCCGCAGAGGCCCTTTCGGCAGATGCAGCCGCGCTTAAGGCAGATGCGGCTGCGCTCTCGGCCGAGGCAGCCACGCTCTCGGCCGAGGCGGCCGCGTTCCTAGCAGAGGCAGGAGCGCTCGGGGCCGAGGGGGCAGTCGTACGCACCCTTACGAAGCGTTCCCATGGCGTCATTCTTTGCAGAGAGGGTTTGTTGGGGAATGGGGATCGAGGGTGAACGGAATCCGAGCTAGACGAAGCCGATGAAGCTTCCCTCGTAAGACATAAATAGATCCGTGAATTTTCATCGCAAATGGTTCCTGTATGAAACCGTGTGTATGTAGTTCACTTTTTTATTGAATTGTAAAACTATTTTGGGTATAGCGGTAACGGATATTGTTTTATTTGTAAGAAAATGATCCCTACCGTCAAAATCCATTAACGGCATCCTAAAATTAGGAAATATTCGGGGTTAAATTGGCATTTTATACATTAAGTTAGTTTGTACAAATTTTACGGCCATAATTCAAAAGTTTAACACGCGAACATGCAAGATGAAGCAAAAACTGCTGGAAAAATCTTATTTATGTACTACTTGCTTCCCTATATATGCCGCTTGCAATAAATTTTAAGGAGTTCCAAACATCTTGGGTAACGTTTTGGACACATGTGCACGCATTGGGAATCTAGGTTTTAAAATTCAAAAAATGAAAAAATGCTCTGAAGTACATGATAATAATCTGCATGATTTCCCCACATGGGGCCAAGATGTCGTGGTCAAAGTAATGGCTTGTTCGAGATAATCTTTGACACATGCCTCTCACAAAACGGAGCATCACACAAATGGTCGTGGTTCCGAAAGGGAACATGAGAGCCTTGTTTGATGATGAACCGCTAGTCGTTGTCTCATTTCGCCTAGCTTTTTTTTTAATTTGTTACAATGCACGAATACATCTGTCATCCTGAAATTTGGACATTTTCGGGGTTCAATGCGCATTTTATACATGAAGTTAGTTTCTAGATATCTAGTGGCCATAATTCAAAACTAAAACACATGGACATGTGCAAGATGAAGCAAAAACTGCAGGAAAAAATCATATTTGTATATGTACTAGTGCTTCCGTCTATATGCCACGTGCAATAAATTTGGAGTTCCAGACATCTTGAGTAACGGTTAGGACACAAGCATTGAGAATAATCTAGGCTTTTAAATTAAAAAAATACATAAAAATGCTATGAAGTACACGAAAATCAGCATGATTTTTCGCCATGGGGCCAAGATGTCGTGGTCAAAGTAACGGCTTGTTCGAGATAAGTGTTGACACATACCACTCACAAACCGGAGCATCACACGCAGGCTCGTATAGTTCCGAGAGGGAACGTGGGGCGTTGTGTGATGACGAACCGGATCGCTGCCTCATTCGGCCTAGTTTGTTTTCATCATTACAATGTACGAATACGACTGTCATCCTAAAATTAGAAAAGATTCGGGGTTCAATTGGCATTTTTACACATGAAGTTAGTTTCCAGAAATTTAATGGCCATAGTTCAAAACTGAAATGCATGAACAAGCAAGATGAAGCAAAAAACGCTGGAAAATCATATTTATGTACTACTTGTTTCCGTATATATGCCACGTGCAATAAATTTGAAGGAGTTCGAAACATCTTGAGTGACGGTTTTGACACAAAAGCATTGGGAATCTAGTTTTTAAAAGTTAAAAAATGAAAACTGCGCGGAAGTACATGAAAATATG
Source organism: Elymus sibiricus (assembly GCA_039707655.1). Taxonomy (NCBI): domain Eukaryota; kingdom Viridiplantae; phylum Streptophyta; class Magnoliopsida; order Poales; family Poaceae; genus Elymus; species Elymus sibiricus. The sequence continues at coordinate 358,790,851 of CM077667.1, forward strand.
CATGATTTCCCAACATGGGGCCAAGATGTCGTGATCAAAGTAATGGCTTGTTCGAGATAAGCTTTGACACATGTCAAGCTGGCAATGCATGGTTAACTGTTACCCGCGTCCCCATGGGTAATTGATCTATTAGGGCACGGGTGCCAGCTGGAATGCCCATCTGGAAGTTGGTGGGTCAAATACCTTACCGAGCGTGCAGGACAGGGATGAGGATGGGATAGCATTACCAGCCTTACCCATGAATTGAAGTACTTACATTTGGGCTTTGAAATTAGTAGCCCCCACGTAATTTGTGGCCTCGGTCACCCAAATTTACACACATCCCACCCCTTTGGCCCAAAATTCCCTAAGAAATCCAAAACCTAGGCACAACATATTGTTTATTGCGTTGAAATACTATTTTTCTACTGAAATATGTGAAGGTTGTTCTTAAATGCATGTGTGAGTTTCCCCACGGTGATAAAGAACTCGGTGGGGACGTGGATGGGAAACTTTTTATCCCCGCGCACGGGTACGTGGACAGGGACGGGGAAGGGAGGGTGGTGATGCGGACGGAGATGTGACTCTACTCGCCTAAGAAATCCCCAACTTTTGACACAAGCCTCTCACAAACCGGAGCATCACACGAAGGCGCGTGGTTCCGAGAGGGAACGTGGGGCCATGTGTGATGACGAACCGCCAATCGTTGTGTCATTCGTCCTAGTTTTTTTTTTCATCGATACAATGCACGAATATGACCGGCATCCTTTTTTTAAAAAAAAAGGGCGTTCTATTGGCATTTTTATACATTTAGTTAGTTTATAGAAATTTAATGGCCATAGTTCAAAACTCAAACATATGAACAAGCTAGATGAAGCAAAAAACTACTGGAAAATCGTATTTATGTACTACTTGCTTCCCTATATATGCCACTTGCAATAAATTCGAAGGAGTTCCAAACTTCTTGAGTGACGGTTTGGACACAAAAGCATTGAGATTCTAGGTTTTAAATTAAAAAAAATGAAAAAATGCTTTGAATTCTGAAGTACATGAAAATACGCATGATTTCCCGCCATGGGGCCAAGATGCCGTGATTACTGCTCTCAGACTTGCTTCCGTAACACAAATGGCACGCATGCATACATTTGGATAGAAATTGTAAATATTTGGCAAAACAAACGGGTCGCACATGATTGGCGCCGTGTTTCGTGTTTCGAGTTTTGGAAGCCAATTTTCGTGGGCTATTAATCACACGCGGTCATGCATTGGGAACCGTCGGTGATGTAAATTCACACATGGCTGTTGACTAGGAAATCGTGTGCAATCACTGCTCGAGTCGATCAAGATTCTAGCCGCCTATAAATGCTGCCCCTCGAGATGTCATACCGCCTGCATTCTCTCGTCTCTCTATCCCACCCCTCGCACAAAACTCTGCCATGGCGCGGCCGGTCTGTGCACAAGCAGAGGAGGAGGCGCCACCTCGCGAGGACATGGCGAAATGCAGCGACGAGGAGGAACCCTTCGTGCCCCAAGACGAGGTCGCGCCAGACCCCCCAACTGAAGATTGGTCTTGGGGCCAGTACGATCTGGCTTTGTGGAAGGCGCTGCCGCCGGCTGAGAGAGCCAGGCAGGTGGCGTTCAAGAAGGAGCGGGCTGAGGAGCGCGCCAGGAACCTCGCGGACTGGAATGCCCTTAGTGTCGCAAGGGAAAAGGAGGAGCTGGAGCTTTGGCGGCGGGCGAGTCGACGAGCGGTGGAGGTGTACGAAGACAGACGGTGCCATGCAATGAAAGCCAGAGGCGCTAGGCGCCTCACCGCTGCGTGGGTGTGAGCCGATAAGCTCGAGCGTGCCACCGCCAAAGAGCTCCAGTGGGCGCCCACTGAACTGTCCTGCATGGTCGCGCGCTTCCGCCAGCAAGGGGTTGATCGGCATGTCGAGCGCTGCGAGGCGGAGGAGGCGGCGAACTCCCTCCACATTGGGAAGCCACCGTGCACCAGGGAGCTGCTGGCGAGAGGCTGCCATTTTACTGCTCCCCGCTCCAGGAGGGGTTATTATTAGTTTAGTTTTTATTCATTGTACGTATAAGTTAAGTACTATTATCACGTATATGTGATGATATATATTGTATATGTATCATGTCTTCAATGAGCTATTCAACAATTAATATATATTATTAGTTTCACATTTCTATCTGTTTTCATACTGATTTTCTGGATCTAACTGTTAGCCTTTTACACATATTGAAACATAACAATAGAACATAAATCATTCATACATCGAAACATATCAATATTGTGATTGTTGTCCAGACATTGGGATCGACATCTAAATGATTCAACAAACTAAAACGCGTCCATGACTACACCCTAACCTACGGAAGCTTTTGGCTATGCCTGAACACGGTTAGGCGTTCGTCCATGCGGTTTACACGCTCGCGGTACAGCTATAGCGCGATCTCGTGCTCCAAGCTGGCTATTTCGTCGGAGATTACCATCTCGAGGATGCGACGGCCATTTTCTTCTACTGCTCCCCGCTGGACACCTGGGCCAAGGAGGCGCTCGAGCCTACCGATGAGCCCGTTAGCGTCAAGGGGGCTGCGGACAAGGCGAACGACGCGACCCATGCGAACGGCGCGACCGGCGTCTGGTGCAAGGACGGTGCAGCCGGGCTCTGGTGCAAGTACGGCACAGACGGCCGCTGCCCATTCCTGGCGAGAAATAGGGCTACTCACGTGCCTTGGACACAGCTGCAACGTCATGTCGGGTGGGATAGCAGGCAAGCGGGGATGGAACCGCTCTTGCTCTGCCGCGCGCCGCGCCTCTCGCTCTGCGGCCCTCCATCGGTCTTGCTGTGCGGCGCGCCTTGCCCTCTTGGCGCGGACGCGCATGCTTTGCTCTAGGGAGCACCACCGATGATCTTCTTGTGCGGTGCGCTGCAGCCTCTCGGCGGTGAGGCGGCTATGTTGCTCGGTGGTGCTGCGGCGCCCTACGCCAAGGGTCTGCTCAACCCTTGCGATGACGTGCAGCACAGCGTTGTTAGGCGCGTCACCGGACACGCCATCGGCCTTGACAAGCCATTGCGCCTGCACCGGATCGTTTTCATTGTCGAGGAGGTTGATGGCAGAGGTGGCGCTTGGTCAGGTTGGCATGCTTCGTAGATGGTCTAGGCTGCACTAGGTGTGCATCCGCGTGTGATGTGTGCAGGCTCTTATGCTCATTCGCTTCTGGCGGGACACCGATGGGGAAGCTTGCGCGGGAACATGCACGGTTCTGCGCGGGAACGTGGCCAAAAGAAACGCCGGTGCGGTGCCGAAGCGTGCAGTAGAATCCTCGGGCGAAAACGCAGTGACAAGGCGTGAGAGAGGAAGAAGAGGTGATGCACAGTCAGACTGGTAATAATAATAAAACGTCTGCAATATTAATACGGGCAAACAACACTTCCGTACGTACCGTCGGTAATGTTTTCATCAATTGCTGACAATTGTTTGGCAACAACCGTCTACCCACAACACACACAACTTGTCCGGATGAATAGTTTCGGTTATTATTGGTCTTCCCACGCAATTCTGATGAATGAACCGATTGTTGCATATCACACACACCTTCTTACGCTAACCCATTTGTGTTCTGTTGGATCAGCACAAACAGTTTATCCGAGTGAACTGTGTGCCGTACTTCACACACGTACGTAGTTTTGTTAACTGTTTCTGTTATCTTAGCTAATCCCAAACAGTTCATAAGAATAAACTGTCTGCCATGGATCACACACGCAACTATTTTCTGAATCGTATTTGATGGATCCACCAACGCACACAGTTCGTGCCATTTGCGACGGATCTTGAACAATACCGTTTGCGATTGGTGGATCGCACACAGTTTTGTCGAAGGGTCTCTGATTGATGTGTCGTCTTTGAACCATCCTGCAGTAGTGGTCATAATATACAAGCCAAGTTCTATAATGGAAAATTTCCAATCACATATGAAAATGAGAACTCAGGAGACTCTTTATATGAAGAACATGGTGCCACTTTAAGGCACAAGTGTGGTAAATGGATAGTAACACTGCCCCTTCTCTCTTTTCTCTCAGTTTTTTCTTTCATGATGGACTTTTCTCTTTTTTTGCCTCCCCCATTCCTTTTTTAAAATTGTTTTTCGTCCGGTGTCTCGTCCTGACTTGCCGAGGGGGGGGGGTCATAGTTTCCATCATCCTTTCCTCACTGGGACCATAGTCTCCATCATCCTTTCCTCACTAGGACAGTGCGCTAATAACAATGATCATCACACTTTTATTTACTTACAACTCAATATTACAACTCAACATAAAAAAATATGACTCTGTATGAATGCCGGTGGCAGTGTACCAGGATGTGCAATGATCTAGCATAACATGTAGACAATGATGAATGGTGGCTTTGCCACAAATACTATGTCAGCTATATGATCATGCAAAGCAATATGATGATGAACGCACAAGTCTGTGAAGGAACGGTGGAAGTTGTATGGCAATATATCTCGAAATGGCTATGAAAATGCCATGATAGGTAAGTATGGTGGCTATTTTGAGGAAGATATAAGGAGGCTTATGTGTGATAGAGCGTATCATATCACGAGGTTTGGATGCACCGGCGAAGGTTGCACCAAATCTCGACGTGAGAATGGGCAATGCACGGTATCGAAGAGGCTAGCAAATTACAGAAAGGTGAGAGTGCGTATATCCATGGATTCACATTAGTCATAAAGAACTCATATACTTGTTGTAAAGCCTTATTAGCTCTCTTGAAGCAAAGTACTGCCGCATACCCCTAGGGAGGAGGTTGGTAGGAGTTAACCGTCCACTACCGCAGGAAGGTCCAAAGACGACACATCAATCTGAGACCCTTTGACCAAACTGTGTGCGATGCCTGAATCACAAATGACATAGTTCTAGTTCTGTCGCCAATAACGCGAACTGTGTGCGATAGCGGGTCCATCAAATATGATTCAAAAAAGAGGTGTGTGTGCGATACGCAGCAAACAGACGATCCAAACGAACTGTTTGTGATGAACCAACGTAAAGCAAACGGTTAACTAAATTCAGATGTGTGCGATGTACGGCATACAGGCCACTCGGATGAACTGTTTGCGATCAGCCAAAACAACAGAAATGATTCGGCAGATCAAGGTATGTGCGATAGACGGCATATAGGTCACTCGGATGAACCGTTTGTGATCAGCCCAAACAACAGAAACGGTTAGCCAGATCAAGGTGTGTGCGATAGATGGCATACATGCCACTCAGATGAACTGTTTGTGATCACCCCTCAACAGAAATGTTTAGCCAGATCAAGTTGTGTGCAATAGATGACATATAGGTCGCTAGGAAGAACTGTCTGCGATGAGAGAAAAATAACACAAACGATTCGTATTAACAAGATGTGTGTGATACCCGGTAAATAGGTGAGTAATAAGAATAATGTTGTAACCGATAATAACACAAACGATTCCTTCTATTAGGGTGTGTGTGTGTTGTGGGCAAACGGTTCCTTTTAAAAAAAATCAGCGATTGATGAAATCATCACCGACGGGTTCGGTAGTTTAATCCGTATGCGATGTGAATTTCTCAGTCTGCACACACATCTATGCTCTGTGTACAAAACAACATGCTTGCATAACCAAATTAAACATCCAAGTACATAAGTGACTACACACATAACATCGACACACCTCAATAAACTATTACACACGTAACAACATGATTGCATAACCTAATTAAGCATCCAAATACACAAGTGACTACACACATAACATTGGCACACCTCAATAAACTATTACATGCATAATAAACTATGAGCAACGATCATCAACTCATCTACTTCTTGTGACGCTTGTTGCCACCGTTCTGCTTGTGGCTCGAGCCCACGTCATCTTCAGGTAGGAGGCATGATGTCTACTACGCAACTTTATTCTTGTAGACTTTGTTGGGCCTCCAAGCGCAGAGTTTTGTAGGACAGTAGCAATTTTCCCTCAAGTGGATGACCTAATGTTTATCAATCCGTGGGAGGTGTAGGATGAAGATGGCCTCTCTCAAACAACCCTGCAATCAAATACAAGAAATTTCTTATGTCCCCAACACACCCAATACAATGGAAAATTGTATAGGTGCACTAGTTCGGCGAAGAGATGGTGATGCAAGTGCAATATGGATGGTAGATATAGGTTTTTGTAATATGAAAATATAAAAACAGCAAGATAGCAAGTAACAAAAGTGAACACAAATGGTATTGCAGTGCTTGAAAACAAGGCCTAGGGTCTGTACTTTCGCTAGTGCAATCTCTCAACAATGCTAATATAATTGGATCACATAACCATCCCTCAACGTGCAACGAAGAATCACTCCAAAGTTCTTATCTAGCGGAGAACATAAGAAGATATTGTTTGTAGGGTACGAAACCACCTTAAAGTTATTCTTTCCGATCGATCTATCCAAGAGTTCGTACTAGGATAACACTAAGTTATCCTTTCCGATCAATCTATCTAAGAGTTTGTACTAGAATAACACCATATGATATGCATCAACCAACTCTAATGTCACCTAGATACTCCAATGTCACCACAAGTATCCATGAGTTAATTATACGATACGCATCAAACAATTTTAGATTCATAATACTCAATCCAACACAAAGAACCTCAAAGAGTGCCCCAAGATTTCTATCGGAGAAAGTAGGACAAGAACGTGTATCAACCCCTATGCATAGATTACCCCAATGTCACCGTGGGAATCCGCAAGTTGAGTACCAAAACATATATCAAGTGAATCAATAGAACACCCCATTGTCACCACGGGTATCCACATGCAAGACATATATCAAGTGTTCTCAAATCCAATATTCAATCCAACATAACGATATCTCAAAGGGAAAGATTCAATTCATCACAACATGATAGCAAGGGAATAACATCATATGATCCGACTATATTAACAAAGCCCGTGATACATCAAGATCATGACATCTCAAGAACACGAGAGAGAGAGATTGAACACATAGCTACTGGTACATACTCTCAGCCCCGAGGGTGGACTACTCCCTCCTTGTCATGGCCTCCGCCGGGATGATGAAGATGGCCACCGGAGATGGATTCCCCTCTCCGGCAGGGTACTGGAACGTCTCCAGATTGGTTTTTCGTCGATACAGAGAGTTGCGGCAGCGGAGCGGAGAGTCTAGGGTTATTTTATGATGGTTTCTATATTTATAGGATTTTTGGCGTTGGTTTCACGCGAAGGTGGGCCACGAGGTGAGCACGATACACCAGGGCGCACCGGGGGGGGCTGGCGCGCCCTGGTGGGTTGTGCCCACCTCGTGGCTCTTCTCGCCCTCCCACGAAGTGTCTAGTGGCTCTTTTGTTCCAAAAAAATCATCAAAAAGTTTCGGGCGATTCCGAGAACTTTCATTTTCTGCACAAAAACAACACCACGGTAGTTCTACTGAAAACAGCGTCAGTCCGGGTTAGTTCTAAATAAATTATATAAAGTGCATCAAAACCATATAAAATTATTGTAAACATAGGCGAATATGGCATGAATACTTCATAAATTATCGATACGTTGGAGACGTATCAGCATCCCCAAGCTTAATTCCTACTCGTCCTCGAGTAGGTAAATGATAAAAGAACTAATTTATGAAGTGTGAATGCTAGCATAGTGCATAAGTTTGATCAATGATAATTTCAACCACTTTTCCTAGCATCATAACAACAACTCTTTCTCATAAAACTCATAATGATAAAGTAGAAACCAATTCACATGTTATGGTTCAAACAATGAATTTTCTTGAAACTTAACAACCTATGTTCTTAGTCACCAAACAATTGCAATTTAACTTATTCTCAACAAAGTCTAAGTAAAAGCTCCACATACTCAATCATCATATAGTCTTCTATGATTGCTAGTACCCAAAGCATATTTTTAGAACAAATGGCATCCATCGAACACAGAGAAAGATAGGGGCTTAATGTTTCGCCTCCCAACTCATTTATCATAGAGTTAATTGTCAATAATAATAAATCATGATCAAATATATTTGACTAGATATATATGTTTAGATCTTTCCCCACCACATGATGCTTGCCAACTAATAGACTGAGGTTGGAATAAGAAGTTGACTCAACATGAATAGTAAATAACATGAAAGTAAATAGATTGTCCCTTCGCAGAGGAAAGCAGGGATTTGCAAAGGTGATAGGGCTCATTGTTTAAAAATAGAGATGAATATAGTTTTAGGAGGTGCACCCTTCTTGTCAACGTTACGACCAAGAGTTATCAATATCTTCCATGTTAAACACATTAGCGCCGGCTCCCAAGCGGTAAAAGTAAAGGTTTACTCCCCCTCCACCAACAAGCACACTCCACGGCTAGCCGAATCCACGGGTATCGTCCATACCAACAACATTCCTGGGAGAGTTTGGTTTAATTATTTGCATTTTTTTCAGGACTGGGAATCCCTATTACCGCCCCTCTCATGCAAGGACGAGTGAATAAACACTTATCATGAGAATAACCCGCTCAACATGGAAGATACTGACCGCCCCCCGTCACTCCATGAGCGGTCCAGGCACACAAAACAGATGTTTATTTGAATGTTTAGATGTGGCACATGCAAATTTACTTGGAATGGTAGTGAAACACCATATATAGGTAGGTATGGTGGACTCTTATGGAAGAAAATTGGCTCAAGGATTTGGATGCACAAGTAGTATCTCTACTTAGTACGAAGTGTTGGCTAGCAAAAGGTTCTAAACAAGCACCACATGTTGGAGGATCCATAACAATATAACTTCTATGCAAATATACACAACCATAACTCATTACGTTGTCTTCCTTGTCCAACTTCAACTAATTTTCTCAAGTTTAAAAATAATTAATGGGTATTCACAATCATAGAAGATGTCCAAGATAATATATTTTTATGTGAAAGTTCTCTTCCTTATACTAATCATTCACAAATTGCTTGTATGACCAATATTGTGATTGTCAAACTTCAATTGATTTTACTTTCTAAACCAGATGTGAAGCTACTACTAAGCATAAAGCACATTGATAATTTCATATTTATGATATTTCATTGATTCACAATTTACTCATAGGATATAAGTGAAGCACAAGAGTAAACATCAAACTACTCTCAAAAGATATAAGTGAAGATCAATGAGTAGTCAAACAATTAAGTAGCTATGTGAGGACTCTCTCTCAATAAAGATTTTAAGATCTGAGTATTTTATTCAAACAGCAAAATAAATAAAAATAGCACTCCAAGAATAACACATATCATGTGGACAAATAAAAATTTAGGCTCAACGTAGGCTAACCGATATTTGTTGATGAAGAGAGGTGGGATGCGTGGCATCCCCAAGCTTAGATGCTTGAGACTTCTTGAAATATTTACTTGGGGGCGCCTTGGGCATCCCCAAGCTTGAGCTTTTGTATCTCATTCAATCCTCTCATATCATGGTTTCACCTATTCTCAAAAACTTCATCCACACAAAACTCGAAAATAACTCGTGAGATAGGTTAGTAAACATAATAATAAATCAACTCTTTAGGTACTGCCAAGACAAGTTGCATAATAATTTCAAACATCATCTACTTTTTACTATCATTTTCACAATTTATATCTACCAATATAGGCTATGGAAACTATAGGATAAGCAGATAACAAAACTATGACAGCAATCTGTCCAAACAGAACACTCTGTAGCAATTTATGAAAAAAGTGTACTTCTGTAACTCAAAAAATTATGAAAATTTAGGAAAAGCTAAATAATTTATATGACAGCACCGTGTAAAAATTCAGAAACTTTCCACATTGCAGTAAAATATGAAAATTCAAACACTACAGAAAAAGTTTCTGTTTTTACACAGCACACATCAAACATGCAATGCAAGCATCCTAAGGCAATTCTTGGAACTTTTTGTTGAAAAACGAGATTATAAATAAAACCTAACAGAGAAAAACAAAATAAAATGACGATCCAAGCAAATCACATATTATGTGACGAATAAAAATATAGCTCTAAGTAAGATATACCGATAATGTTGAAGACGAAAGAGGGGATGCCTTCCGGGGCATCCCCAAGTTTAGACGCTTGAGTCTTCCTTGAATATTACCTTTGGGGTGCCTTGGGCATCCCCAATCTTAGGTTCTTGTCACTCCTTATTCTCCTCATATCGGTGTCTCACCCAAAACTTGAAAACTTCAATCACACAAAACTTAACGGAACTTCGTGAGATGGGTTAGTATAATAAAGATAGATCATTCACTTAGGTACTGTCAAGACAAGATTCATAATTGTTCCCACATGATACATACTGTATTCTACCATTCCCATAATTCATACCACTAAATATAAGCTATGGAAACACTAAAACAAGCAAACTATGCATGCAAAACAGAATCTGTCAGAAACAGAACAGTCTGTGAAGATCTGTAGTATAGCCATACTTCCCTGTCTCTAAAAATTCTGAAAACTTAGGAAAAACTGAAGAATTTGTGTATGAACACTGTGTAAAATTTTTAGATCATTATCACGCTCCAGTAAAAAATGAAAATTCCTGTACAGGAGTCAAAAGTTTCTGTTTTGGTTCAGCATCAATTCTACTCATCTTGTGAGTCATCCCAAAGGCTTTACTTGGCACTTTATTAAAATAAAAGACACAAAACATGATTACCACAGTAGCTTAATCATGTGAACACTCAAAAACAGAAATTAAAAGTGATGGGTTGTCTCCCAACAAGCGCTTTTCTTTAAAGCCTTTTAGCTAGGCATGATGATTTCAATGATGCTCACGTAGGAATAGTATTTGAAACATGCAAAAGAGCATCATGGATCACATGGAAAGCACATTTAAGTCTAACCCACTTCCTATGCATAGGGATTTTGTGAGCAAACAATTTATGGGAACAAGAATCAACTAGCATAGGAAGGCAAAACAAGCATAACTTCAAAACTTTGAACACATAGAGAGGAAACTTGAGATTATTGCAATTCCTACAAGCATATGTTCCTCCCTCATAATAATTTTCAGTAGCATCATGAAGGAATTCACAATATAACTATCACATAAAGCATTCTTTTCATGATCTACAAGCATAGAAAATTTATTACTCTCCACATAAGCATATTTCTTCTCATTCATAATAGTGGGAGCAAACTCAACAAAATAACTATCATGAGACACTTGATTGACATAACCACATTCAATATTAAAATCATGATGACGAGTTTCATGGTTACTATCACTCTTTATAGCATACATGTCATCATCATAATCATCATAGATAGGAGGCATGTCATCATCATAATAAATTTGCTCATCAAAACTTGGGGGACAAAAAATAGCATCTTCATCAAACATAGCATCCCTAAGCTTGTGGCTTTGCATATCATTAGCATCATGGATATTCAGAAAATTCATGCTAATAATATTAATATCATGCTCATCATTCAAGGAATTCTCATTAAGTATTTTTATAATTTCTTCCTCTACCAATTGAGCACAATTTTCTGAATCCTTATTTTCACGAAAGACATTATAAAGACGATACAAATGATGCAACCTAAACTCCATTTTTTTGTAGTTTTCTTTTATAAAAATCAAACTAGTGAAAAACAAGAAACTAAAAGATTTAATTGCAAGATCTAAAGATATACCTTCAAGCACTCACCTCCTCCGGCAACGGCGCCAGAAAAGAGCTTGATGTCTACTACGCAACTTTATTCTTGTAGACTTTGTTGGGCCTCCAAGCGCTGAGTTTTGTAGGACAGTAGCAATCTTCCCTCAAGTGGATGACCTAAGGTTTATTAATCCGTGGGAGGTGCAGGATGAAGATGGTCTCTCTCGAACAACCCTGCAATCAAATACAAGAAATCTCTTGTGTCCCCAACACACCCAATACAATGGAAAATTGTATAGGTGCACTAGTTCGGCGAAGAGATGGTGATACAAGTGCAATATGGATGGTAGATATAGGTTTTTGTAATAAGAAAATATAAAAATAGCAAGATAGCAAGTAACAAAAGTGAACACAAACGGTGTTGCAATGCTTGAAAACAAGGCCTAGGGTCCGTACTTTCGCTAGTGCAATCTCTCAACAATGCTAATATAATTGGATCACATAACAATCCCTCAACGTGCAAGGAAGAATCACTCCAAAGTTCTTATCTAGCAGAGAACATAAGAAGATATTGTTTGTAGGGTACGAAACCACCTTAAAGTTATTCTTTCCGATCGATCTATCCAAGAGTTCGTACTAGGATAACACTAAGTTATCCTTTCCGATCAATCTATCTAAGAGTTCGTACTAGAATAACACCATATGATACGCATCAACCAACTCTAATGTCACCTAGATACTCCAATGTCACCACAAGTATCCATGAGTTAATTATACGATACGCATCAAACAATTTCAGATTCATAATACTCAATCCAACACAAAGAACCTCAAAGAGTGCCCCAAGATTTCTATCGGAGAAAGTAGGACAAGAACGTGTATCAACCCCTATGCATAGATTACCCCAATGTCACCGTGGGAATCCGCAAGTTGAGTACCAAAACATATATCAAGTGAATCAATAGAACACCCCATTGTCACCACGGGTATCCACATGCAAGACATATATCAAGTGTTCTAAAATCCAATGTTCAATCCAGCATAACGATATCTCAAAGGGAAAGATTCAATTCATCACAACATGATAGCAAGGGAATAACATCATATGATCCGACTATATTAACAAAGCCCGTGATACATCAAGATCATGACATCTCAAGAACACGAGAGAGAGAGATTGAACACATAGCTACTGGTACATACCCTCAACCCCGAGGGTGGACTACTCCCTCCTTGTCATGGCCTCCGCCGGGATGATGAAGATGGCCACCGGAGATGGATTCCCCTCTCTGGCAGGGTACTGGAACGTCTCCAGATTGGTTTTTCGTCGATACAGAGAGTTGCGACGTCGGAGCGGAGAATCTAGGGTTATTTCTGATGGTTTCTATATTTATAGGATTTTTTGGCGTTGGTTTCACACGAAGGTGGGCCACGAGGTGAGCACGATAAACTAGGGCGCGCCGGGGGGGCCTGGTGCGCCCTGGTGGGTTGTGCCCACCTCGTGGCTCTTCGGGCCCTCCCACGAAGCGTCTAGTGCCTCTTTTATTCCAAAAAATCATCAAAAAGTTTCGTGCGATTCCGAGAACTTTCATTTTCTGCACAAAAACAACACCACGGTAGTTCTGCTGAAAACAGCGTCAGTCCGGGTTAGTTCTAAATAAATCATATAAAGTGCATCAAAACCATATAAAAGTATTGTAAACATAGGTTAATATGGCATGAATACTTCATAAATTATCGATACGTTGGAGACGTATCAAGGCACTTCCTCATGTCAATTATCTGACTGAACATCTCGTAGCATGTGTACGCGTCCTTGGCCGCGGAGTGGAGGTGATCTTCATCCAGTCTGCTCACCCAGCCCTTGTGCCATTGAAGTTTGTTTTTATTGGACTTATCCCTCATGTTTTTGTAGTAGGGGTCGATGATTGCCACAGCAACGTCAACCTGGGAGTCCTTGTCCTTCGTGCTGCCCTAGACCTTATAGTGGCGATGGATGTCGACAAGCTTCCGGCAGGCCAAGCCCGTAGTCTCGAGCACCTTTAGATTGTTGATGTTGTCCATCATAGCAAACCTGTAGTCAAGGCTGATGACAAACCTAGCGAAACGATAGCAAGGCCTTGTGGCCAGGCAATAGTGGTAGACGAGGACGTGATGACCCATGCATAACTTGGCAACGACAACCTTCTGATCATGCCTTGTATGACCACCGGTGTACGCGAGGTCGAAGCCGACCAGTTTGTACTTGCCATCCCGAGCAAGAAAATCCTCCATAGTGTTGATGGAGTCCTCCACCACGGCCGGGTCATATGTGTACACCACCGTGAGGTATGTGTTCCTGATGTAGGTGTCCAAATGATGCACGCCGAACTCCACTGGAGCGCCGCTGGACATCCTCTCTGTATGTGTCATCATGGGTGTGCTTATTGTGTTGTGGGGTGCGATCGAAAGGTTGAAGAGACTACGGTTAATGGCCACGGGTATAAATGGGGGCAGTTTTTGCAGCGCGTTATTCCATCATGGCGCACGTAACTGCATCGTGGCGACGCGCGCGGCACAACCGTATGCATATGGCGCCCCAAACGTGATGGTGGGCCGGCCCCAACCACTGGCAGAGCATGTGCGGAGGGGCGCGAGAGCATAGCACGCGGAGGGACGTGAGACCAGAGCACCCGAAGGGACTCGAGGTCGAACCCGACCACTTTGTACTTGTCCGCGTCAAGCAACAACTCCATAACGTGGATGGAGTTCTCCACCCCGATCGGATGGTTGGTGTTCACCACCGAGAGCTCCGTGAACCTTCTGTGCATGTCCACTAAAACATGCATGGTGAACTGGCGCTTGTCGTCGGTATGCCGCTAGGAGCGCCATTGGAGCCGGACAGGATACCCTCTCTGTATTTTTTTCATGGTTGTGCTTCTTAAGGTCCAGATATTAATCGTCCATTGCATATTAAGAAGGAAATAGTACTACCAACATACGAGTCTCATACAATGCCATTTGAATGACTGTATCACAAAGGACAGAAATATTACAAAAGTTCAAATTCCAGCGTTACAAGTCTAAAATTCGAAGATTACAAGGTTCAAACTGATATTAGAGATGAAATTCAGCTTACGCGAAAACTTTGTCATGCAGTTTTAGACGTCCGTGCTGATTAGCGGAACATGAACATATGAGAGGCTCAAGCTGATATGACAACTAGTTTCGCAACATCAATATTTCTGCAAAGGGATCCCCACTAACATATCATGTATGTGCTTGACATAAGGACTTTAGATTAGTCTGTCAACTGAAGTTCCAAACTAAAACTAAGCTTCTATAGAGCCTATTCCATTCTGCCGTAGTCGCTGGCACTGATCAGCAAACCATTCTTTTTTGCACGATACATGTAGGGCAAATCTCATTACCTTTAGCACACTTGCTCTCATAACAAAGAACCTGGCAAATAGAATCCAGTAAGGTCCCTTGATAGGAGTTCATAGTAATTTCTGAGTGATGGAGATCAATGCATTCCATGGGATTGTCATATTGCATCACATTATCCACTATCGGGCCTAATTGTATCTGCAAAAGAAGAGAATGTATTAGTGCTTGAACACACAAAGACCTCTTTCATTTGCACGGTTTCTAAAATACACGAATAGAGTGACATGCCATCTTCGATCCTGCATGATTAACATGGGCGTTTGATTACAGTCTAGGAAAACATAGGATTCTTCACATGAGGTCGGAGTGGATCAAAATTTTCCTTTGAAAACTACGCAATATAGATGAATCCAAATGATAAATACTTGTGGATTGTAACCACATGAATCAAGCAACCACTATAGAAAAAAAACATCTATGTATTGAAATCCTGTAAAATTCCTTTAGAAATTCTAGTACGTTAGTCATTGTAAACTTGGGAAAAGGGGTCAAAAATTGAATTCCCTGGTGGTTAACATTTAAGAGGAAATGAGCATTACATCGATATATAGCTTCTCCAGACACTGGAAGAATTTCATGAATCTGGCAACTTGGTCCAGGTCGGGGCCGACAAATTCTAGTGCCAAGACCTTCACTATACGCGGGGTCGACCTTGTCAGAATCATTTTCTGGATGACAAACGAACATACATCTTGAAAATAGAAAAAATGTTAATTTCAAGAAGGAGAAGAAGGTCACCGTTGTACCTGGACGGTTATGGATCCAATAAAAACTTCAGAGAATTTGACAGGTGAGTAGCCAAACACTCTCAACTTCGGCGCATAAATGACCCTGATTCTTGTTGGACCTTCTCGATCAACTACAAGTAATCTCTCTAGTAAAGTGACACTTGTAAACTATGTTGGAATTTTCCCCGAAGAGGAGGGGATCATGCAGCACAATAGAGGTAAGTATTCCCCACAATGAGAACCAAGGTTATCGAACCAATAGGAGAACCACGCAAACTCCCGTCTTTAGAGCCTACACACAAAAGAGCAAACACTTGCACCCAACGCGGGCAAGAGGGTTGTCAATCCCCTTGAACTCGTTACTTGCAAGTGATAAGTAGTGATAGATAGATAGTTTGATAAATATAAATTGAAAATAAAAAGAAAGTAAATAATGGCAACAAGGTATTTAGAGATTTTGTAAATATATTTGTGAAGAGACCTGGGGGCCATAGAGTTTGCTAGAGCCTTCTCTCTCGAAGAAAGCATAAAGTGGGTAGACAAATTATTGTTGGGCAATTGATAGAAAAGCACATAGTTATGTAATATTTATTCACAACAATGATCATGTATATAGGCATCAGGTCCATAAGCAAGTAGACCGAGTCCTACCTGCATCTACTACTATTACTCCACCCATCGACCGATATCCAACATGCATCTAGAGTATTAAGTAAAAACAGAGTAATGCTTGGAGGATGATGACATGATGTAGACAAAGTAAATCCAATTAATATGAATCAACCCCATCGTTTTACCCTTGGTGGTAGCAATACAATACGCGTCATGTCCCTTTCTGTCACTGGAATTGAGCACCGCAAGATTAAACCCACTATAATGTACCACTCCCACTTGAAGATAAATGAATCTAGTTGGCCAAACCAAACCGATAGATCAGAGAGCATTACGAAGCTATGACAATCATGCATATAAATAACCAGCAAGTATTCAATATATTTTCTTGAATAATATGAACATAAACCCACCATTCATCGGATCCCAACAAACACACCGTAAAGACGATTACATATGATAGATCACCACGGGAATCGTGGTGATCTTGGCATTGAAGAACATAGAGAGAGAGAGAGATAGCCATCTAGGTACTAACTACGGACCCGTTGGTCTATGGTGAAGTACTCACACATCACCATGGGAGCAACAAGGTTGATGTAGAAGCCCTCTGTGATCGATCCCCCTCCGACAGGGCACCGAAACAGGGCTCCAAATGGGCACACGGCGGAACAGAGACTTGCGGTGGCGAAAAAAATGTTTCGGGAGGCTCTCTAGGGTTTTTGCAATCTTAGAGAATTTATAGGCCAGAGATCTGGTCAGGAGGCCGAGGGAGGTAGCCCCAAACCATCAGGGCACGACCACCCCCCTAGGCACACCCTTTTGGCTTGGCGCCACCCCGTGTGGCCTCCGGTCTCCCTCAGAAGCTTCCAGGTCTTATTTTTGTCCAGAAAAAATCATCAAAAAGTTTTGGGGTATTTGGACTTCGTTTGGTATAGTATGCCTGAAAGGCCAAAAACAAGCAGAAAACAGCAACTGGCACTAGGCACTGGGTTAATAGGTTAGTGCTCAAAAGTAATATAAATCAGCAAGCAAATGCTTAAAAAAGTATCCTAGAATGATAATATAATAGCATTGAACAATCAAAATTATAGATACGTTGGAGACGTATCAACATACCTAAGCTTAATTCCTGCTTGTCCTCGAGTAGTTAAATGATAAAAACAATTTTTTTGATGTGACATGCTACCCAACATGTAACCTCTTTCAGTTATGATCATTGAGAAACGATGAACTAATAAACATCAACATAGTAATTAATATCCATAAACATAAGCAACACAATCATTAACTTTCAAAATATATGATCCTTAAAGAATGTTTACTTCCCATTCATTTTATCATATTAGCATGTCATGGCTCCGTCTTCACCACATAAATACAAATGTCAAGCACCATGATGTTAAGCCAAGCAATTGGATAGAACTTCTTAATGCGCTTCAGCTTTTAATACCTCACTCAATACATGAGCGTTAACCATGGACATAACATATACGTGGAATAGAATATGGTGGTAGATATGAAAGGAGTAAAAGTGGAGAAGAAAGTCTCGCATCAACTAGGAGGATCAACGGGCTATGGAGATGCCCATCAATCGATATCAATGCGAGGAGTAGGGATTACCATGCAACGGATGCACTAGAGCTATAAGTGTATGAAAGATCAATGGAAGCTAAGTGGGTGTGCATCCAACTTGCTTGCTCATGAAGACCTCGGGCATTTGAGGAAGCCCGTCATTAGAATATACAAGCCAACTTCTATAATGAAAAATTCCCACTAGCATATGAAAATGACAAAACATGAGAATCTCTATATGAAAAACATGGTGCTTTCTCTATGCACAAGTGTGAAAAAGAGGTAGTAGCACTGTCCCTTTTCTCTTTTCTATCATTTCTTTCTTTCTTATTCTTTCTCTTTTTATTTTATTTTTTTCTTTCTTTTTTTCTTTTTCTTTTTTTATATTTTGTCCGGAGTCTCATCCCGACTTGTTGGGGTATCATTCTCTCCATCACCCTTTCCTCACTGAGACAGTGCTCTAACAATGATAATCATCACACTTTTATTCACTTACAACTCAATATGAAAAACTACTAAACAAGATGACTCAATATGAATGCCTCTGGCAGTGTACCAGGATGTGCAATGATCTAGCATAACATGTAAACAATGATGAATGGTGGCTTAGCCACAAATACTATGTCAGCTACATGATCATGCAAAGCAATATGACGATGAACACACAAGTCATATAATGTAACGGTGGAAGTTTCATGGCAATATATCTCGGAATGGCTTTGGAAATGCCATGATAGGTAGGTATGGTTGCTGTTTTGGGGAAGATATAAGGAGGCTTATGTGCAACAGAGTGTATCATGTCGCAGGGTTTGGATGCACCAATGAAAGCTGCACCAATCCTCGAGGTGAGAATGGGCAATGCACGGTATCGAAGAGGCTAGCATAATATGGAAAGGTGAGTGTGCGTACATCCATGGATTTACATTAGTCATAAAGAACTCATATACTTATTGCAAAGCTTTATTAGCTCCCTCGAAGCAAAGTACTACTCGCATGCCCCTAGGTAGGAGGTTGGTAGGAGTTAACCATCGCGCGCGCCCGACCTAAACTACACTAGGATTTCAACGAGGAATAAGAATGCTCACACATCATCACCATGCCATAACCAACATTTAGATGAACAGAAAATTAACACCCTTTAACTATCAATATTTCTACTAACCAACAACCATGCACTCATGCCCTTTCATATTACCACATCAATATCATTAACCCACAATTTCTCTTTTATGTGCTACATGAAGGTTCTGATTATGCACTCCTTGAATATCTATTATTTTTAGACTAGTCTTATACCCCATGCAAACTACCGTAACTATTTATTAGAATCTCAAAAAAATTTAAGTGAAGCACAAGAGTTCAATTATTTCTATAAAATCTATATGCCCCCGTGCTCTAAAAGATATAAGTGAAGCACTAGAGCAACTGCTTAGCTCGAAAGATATAAGTGAAGGACATAGAGTATTCTAACAAATCATGGTGAACATGTGTCTCTCTCAAGTAGGTGTGTCCAGCAAACAATGATCGTGGAAAACTAAAACAAAAGAAAACTATAATACACGACGCTCCAAGCAAAACACATATCATGTGATGAATAAAATATAGCTCCAAGTGACATACCGATGGACTGAGACGAAAGAGGGGATGCCTTTCGGGGCATCCCCAAGCTTGGATGCTTGAGTTTTCCTACAATTTTACCTTGTGGGTGCCTTGAGCATCCCCAATCTTACGCTCTTGCCGGTCCTTATTCCTTCATCCATCGTGATCGCACACAAAACTTGAAAACTTCAACACACAAAACTCAACAGAAAACTCGTGAGTTCCGTTAGTATGATAGGTAAATAAAACACTTTAGGTACTGTTATAAATTGATTCATATTTTATTATTGCATAAGGTAATGTATTCTAACTTCTCCACGTCTTATACCCCCCGATACAATCCATAGCATCATCAAAACAAGCAAACTATGCAAGCAAAAAATAGAATCTGTCCAAAACAGAATAGTCTGTAATGATTTGCACAAACAGCATACTTGTGTAACTCCAAAAATTCTGAAAATTTAGGACAACCTGGGGAATTTGTATACCAATACTGTGTAAACAATTCAGATCAAAAAGACGTTCCAGTAAAATCAGAGAAATTCTTCATCGGACGATTTTTTTTCTATTTTTGCACCGCATCAATTCTACTTATCATACAAGTCACCCCAAATGCTTTACTTGGCACAAGCACTAATTTAAACATAAAAAACACAATCATTATAGTAGAAATAATCATGTTGTCACACCAGGACAGAAAGTAAAAACAAAAATTAAAGATAACTATTGGGTTGCCTCCCAACAAGCGCTATCATTTTATGTGTTGGAAATATGCCCTAGAGGCAATAATAAAGTGGTTATTATCATATTTCTTTGTTCATGATAATCGTTTATTATCCATGCTAGAATTGTATTGAGCGGAAACTTAAATACATGTGTGAATATATAAACAACACCATTTCCCTATTGAGCCTCTACTAGACTAGCTCGTTGATCAAAGATGGTTAAGGTTTCCTAACCATAGACATGAGTTGTCATTTATAACGGGATCACGTCATTAAGAGATTAATGTGATGGACAAGACCCAACCGTAAGCACAACATTTGATCGTATCACTTAGTTTGTTGCTACTGCTTTCTTCATGTCAAGTACCTGTTCCTAAGACCATGAGATCATGCAACTCCCTAACACCAGAGGAATGCCTTGTGTGTATCAAACGTCGCTTTGTAACTGGGTGATCATAAAGGTGCTCTACAGGTATCTTCGAGGGTGTCTGTTGGGTTGGCATGGATCGAGACTGGGATTTGTCACTGTGTTTGACGAAGAGGTATCTCTAGGCCCTCTCGGTAATACAACATCACAGGAATGTTGCAAGCAATGTGACTAAGGAGTTAATCACGGGATCTTGTATTATGGAACGAGTAAAGAGACTTGCTGGTAATGATATTGAACTAGGTATGAGATACCGACGATCGAATCTCGGGCAAGTAACATACCCATGGACAAAGGGAACTACATACGGGATTGGCTGAATCCTTGACATCGTGGTTCGACCAATAAAGATCTTCGTAGAATATGTAGGAACAAATATGGCATCCAGGTCCCGCTATTAGTTATTGACCAGAGAGGTGTCTCGGTCATGTCTACATGATTCTCGAACCCGTAGGGTCCGCACGCTTAACGTTCGATGATGATATAATATTATTGAGTTGTGTATGTTGGTGACCGAATGTTGTTCTGAGTCCCAGATGAGATCCCGTACAAGACGAGGAGCTCCGGAATGGTTCGGAGGTAAAGAATCATATATGGAAAGTTGGTATTCGTGTTCCGGATAAGTTCCTGGTTTTTACTAGTTTTGGTCGGGAATGTTGGAAGGGGTTCCGAGGGTCCACCGGGGAGGTCCACCTGCCCCGGAGGGCCCCATGGGCTGAGAGGGGAGGCGCACGAGCCTCTGGTGGGCTGGGAGCCCCACCTCCCCAAGACCCATGCGGCCAAAGGGTGGGGAAACCCTAGGGTGCCCCCCTTGCCTTGGGGGGCAAGGCAGCCCCCTACGACACCGCCACCACCTCTAGGGGGAACCCTAGAGGGCCCGACCTCCTCCCCTTGCCTCTATATATACATGAGGAGAGGGAGGGTCTGCCCACACATAATTCCCTGCCCTGGCGGCAGCCCTCCCTCTCTCTGTTTGCTCCTCCGTCCTAGTTCTAGTAGCGCTTGGTGAAGCCCTGCTGGACTAGCTTCGCGACTACCGCCACCACACTGTTGTGCCACTGGAGAACTCATCTACTAATCCACCCTCGCTCGCTGGATCGAGGAGGCGGAGACATCATCGAGCTGCACGTGTGGAGAACGCAGAGGTGTCGTCCGTTCGGTGCTTGATCGGGACGGATCACGATTGGATCATGAACACGTACGACTACATCAACCGTGTTTTTTAACGCTTCTGCTTAACGGTCTACATGGGTATGTAGACACACTCTCCCCCTCATAGCTTCGCATCTCCATGGATAGATCTTGCGTGTGGTAGGAAATGTTTTGTTTTCCATGCAACGTTCCCCAACATTATGCCCCTAGCTAGGCATAATGCATAGTATCAAGTGTTTTCATCTTTGACGCTCAATCCATAGGTGGCCCTCATGATAGATTCATAAGGTGGTTTAATTATATTTCTAGTGAAGTATTCCATCCCCTTCTTTAGTGGGAATTGAAATCTTATGTTTCCCTCCTTCATATCAATAATCGCACCTATAGTTCGTAGGAAAGGCCTACCAAGTATTATTGGACAAGACGGATTGCATTGAATATCAAGCACAATGAAATCCATGGGCACATATTTTCTATTAGAAAGAATGAGCACATCATTTATTCTACCCAATAATTTCTTAATAGTGGAATCCGCTAAGTGCAAGTTAAGGGAACATTCATTTATCTCGGTGAGACCTAGCACATCACATAAAGTTTTCGGTATAGTAGACAAACTAGCACCAAGATCACACAAAGCATTGCATTCATATTCCTTAATTTTTATTTTAATAGTAGGTTCCCACTCATCATGCAACTTCCCAGGAATAGAAACTTCTAACTCAAGTTTTTCTTCATGAGCCTTTAGCATAGCTTATAAGATATGTTTAGTAAAAGCCTAATTTTGTTTGTAAGCATTGAGTAAGCTAATAATGGATTGCATCAAGGAAATACATTATACTAAAGATCAATTATAATAATTAAAGTTCTTGTGATCCAAGATAGTGGGTACATCACTAGTTAAAGTCTTGACCTCCCCAAACCCACTTTTTCATTTTTATCATTAAGATAATCACCCTCCGAACAAATGGGACGCCTTCTACTTAAAGTTGAATCATCTCCGATCCCTTTATCATCTATTTTCAGATTAGTAAACAAAGATTCAATGGGAGAAGTACCGATCATTTTAATATCTTCATCATGATTATGGTAAAAACCGGATGGAAGAGCCTTTTCTAAGAATTCTCGCTTGGCTCTCAACCTCGCGGTCCTCTCCTTACTTTCATTAATAGATATTTGGATGAATTTAGTAGACTCATTAGTACCATGCTTGGGTGGCAAAGTTTTTCTTTTAAGAGTTTCCACATCATGAGCAATCCTATCCACGTTTCTAGCCATATCGTCAACTTTATGCAACTTTTCTTCTACCATAGTGTTAAAAATCTTTTGAGAACTAATAAATTATTTAATTGTGTTCTAAATCTCAGTAGGTATCCTATTATTATTAGATGAATTTCCATAGGAATTACCATAAGAGTTGCCATAATTATTAGAGGAATAACGGGATACGGCCTAACATTGAAATTACCTCTATAAGCATTATTGTTGAAATTATTTCGCGAGACAAAGTTCACATCAATAGAATCGTTATTTTGCTCAATCAAAGTATACAATGGCATATCATTAGGATCAACTTGAACATTCTTGTTTGCAATCATATTCATAAGAGCATCCATTTTATCACCCAAAGTAGTAATTTCTTCGACGAAATTTACCTTCTTACCAGTTGGAGCTTGCTCAGTGTGCCATTGAGAATAATTTGTCATCACGTTGTCCAGAAGTTTTTTAGCCTCTCCTAATGTATCCTCCATAAAGGTACCACCTGCATCAGAATCTAGAAGGTTTCTTGACACAAAGTGCACTCCAACATAGAAATTTTGTATAATCATCCATAAGTGTAAGCCATGAGTGGGACAATTTCTAATTATCATTTTCATTCTCTCCCATGATTTTGCAACATGTTCTTGCTCATGTTGTTTAAAATTCATAATTTGATTTTGGAGAGATATAATTTTAGCGGGAGGAAAATACTTGGCGATAAAAGCATCCTTACACTTATCCCATGTTCCAATACTATTGCGTGGCAAGGATGAAAACCAAGTTTTAGCTTTATCTCTTAGTGAAAAAGGAAATAATTTCAACTTAACCACATCATTATCCATATTTGTTTTTCATATCACATAACTCAACAAAGGTGTTGAGACGAGAAGCGGGATCCTCATTAGACTTCCCGAAAATTGTTCTTTCATCACAAGATTTAGCAATGCAACATTAATATCATAAAACTTCACACTAGTGGTGGGTGGTATAGGGGTACTAATAAAATAATTGTTATTAGTATTTGAGAAGTCACACAACTTAGTGGTATCTTGAGACATGGTGACGAAACAAGCAAGGTAACAAGCAAAGCAAGTAAACTAGCAAGTATAGCAAGCAAACAAGTAAACTAGCAAAGATAAATATTTTTGTATTTTTGATTTTTATAGCAAGCAAAATATAACAACAAATAAAAGTAGAAGAAGTGAACGATAATTTGTGAGAAGGTACTTGATAGGAATTTGGTGATGCTCCCCGGCAACGGCGCTAGAAATCCTTCCTGATACTTGTAAACTGCGTTAGGATTTTCCCCGAAGAGGAGGGGATGATGCAGCACAGTAGAGGTAAGTATTTCTCTCAATGAGAACCAAGGTTATCGAACCAATAGGAGAACCATGCAAGCTCCCTTCTTCAGCGCCTACACACAAAAGAGCAAACACTTGCACCCAACGCGGGCAAGAGGGTTGTCAATCCCCTTGAACTCGTTACTTGCAAGCGATAAGTAGTGATAGATAGATAGTTTGATAAATATAAATTGAAAATAAAAAAGTAAATAATGGCCACAAGGTATTTAGAGCTTTTTTAAATATATTTGTGAAGAGACCTAGGGGCCATAGTGTTCGCTAGAAGATTCTCTCTCGAAGAAAGCATACGATGGTTAGACAAATTACTGTTGGACAATTGATAGAAAAACGCATAGTTATGTAATATTTATTCACGGCAATGGTCATATATATAGGCATCACCTCCATAAGCAAGTAGACCGACTCCTGCCTCCATCTACTATTATTACTCCACCCATCGACCGCTATCTAGCATGCATCTAGAGTATTAAGTAAAAACGGAGTAATGCTCGGAGATGATGACATGATGTAGATAAAGTAAATCCAATCAATATGAACGAACCCCATCATTTTACCCTTAGTGGCAGGAATACAATACGTGCCATGTCCCTTTCTGTCTCTGGGATTGAGCACCGCAAGATTAAACCCACTACAACGTACCATTCCCACTTGAAGATAAATCAATCTAGTTGGTCAAACCAAACCGATAGATGGGAGAGCATTACGAAGCTATAACAATCATGCATATAAATAACTAGAAAGGATTCAATATATTTTCATGAATAATCTGAACATAAACCCACAATTCATCGGATCCCAACAAACACACCGCAAAGATGATTACACAGGATAGATCACCGTGGGAATCGCGGTGATCTTTGCATTGAAGAACATAGAGAGATATAGCCATGTTGGTTCTAACTACGGCCCATAGGTCTGTAGTAAACTACTCACACATCACCATGGGAGCAGCAAGGTTGATGTAGAGGCCCTCCGTGATCGATTCCCCCTCCGAGAGGGCACCTAAACATGGCTCCAAATGGGCACACGGAGGAACAGCGACTTGCGACGGCATAAAAGTGTTTCGGGAGGCTCTCTAGGGTTTTTGCAATATTAGAGAATTTATAGGCCAGAGATCCGGCCAGGAGGCCCAGGGAGGTGGCCCCAAGCGATCAGGGCGCGACCACCCCCTGGTTGCACCCTGTTGGCTTGGCGCCACCCCGTGTGGCCTCTGGTCTCCCTCCAAAGCTTAGAGGTCTTATTTTTGTCTAGAAAAAAAATCATCAAAAAGCGTCGGGGTATTTGGACTTCGTTTGGTACAATATTCCTGAAAGGCCAAAAACAAGCAGAAAACACCAACTGGCGCTGGGCACTGGTTAATAGGTTAATGCTCAAAAATAATATAAATCAGTAAGTAAATGCTTAAAAAGTACCCTAGAATGATAATATAATAGCATGGAACAATCAAAAATTATAGATACGTTGGAGACGTATCATAAAGGCACGTCCTCAGTGACCATTTGGTGATTCACCTTTTGTGATCTGTTGCAGTACCAACAATACACACAAATTGTTCGGAGACTCATGGAGGCTATGTGGAGGCTACTCAACCCATTGATCGCCTGAAGATGAAGGGACTCGAGTGCAGTACAACCACGGAGTAGGCGCTCCATGTCGTCCTTGGGGATGCAGACGACGACGAGCTCGAGGTGCTTAAGTCGAGGGAGAAAAAGAGCGGGCTTGGCGTTAATCTGGGGGAAATGGCAGTTCATGAACCTGGCAATGCACACCGTTGGCACGAGGTGCAGCGCGGAGGGTGGGAGCGAGTGCATATGTCCATCATTAAAAATGAGTTCCCCGAGCTGATTTAGGGCGGTCGATAAGAACAACTCGTCAAGATTGGCTCGGTCCTTGCTGTTGGAACGGAACTTGCCCATGGTAAGGCCTCTGATTGGGCCACATTGCGTGCCGAGGATCTGGGACAATGCATCCAAGCATTTGCGATAGACATTGTAGAGCATGTGCTTGTCGATGAGGCCGAGAGGGGCGCAACACTATAGGGGGCGCCACCTTCGGGAGAGGATGGTTGTTCGCACGCCATCTACGAGCGAGAGGAGGGAGATTATGATTGTCAACATATCGTCGGGGAGGCTGCTAATGAAGTCTAGGCCTGTCGGAGGCGCTTGCGGTTCTTGCTCGACCCGCCTCCACTTGATGGCAGACTCGGCCTCCACCTCTAGAGTATCGTCGCCGGCGGCATTTTGTGACATGAGTAGAGAAGTAGGATGATGGGCATTATGTATTTAGAACAACACAGAAGAATAGTGTATTGGTAATTAGTAGTTACTAGGTAGGAACAAACTTAACAGATTCAGAATATGAAACCCCAATTGGTTGCTTAAATACTACACAATTACTTTGATATTGCTACGTAAGTCAACATGAAGATACTTGCAAGAACACTTACTTCGAACAAAGTCTCGACGAAAGATGTCATCGGGGAAGTTAGCATTTATCATACGACCAGGCTCGTTTAGGTGGAGTGTAATTTTAGTGCCAACTTTCAGTACATAAAACTTAGAAACTTCTCTCTAAAGGCCCGTGTCAAAATAGAGTGACAATCTTCATCAAGTTCTACATAAACAACGATTGTAAATCAATGGTTTGTATTCAATATGACATCCCTGGAGTCTTCAGTTATGTAAAGGGCAAGATTTTGTACTACAGTTGTTGTTGCAAAGCAAGGGATGTACTGCAGGAAATGATAAGATTATTAAAGAACATCTTAACATGCTAATATGGGAGTAATTAAAAGAGCAGTACATCAGTTGAAATCAAATGACAAAAAATTATAAATAAACAGATTATGTAACAATGATGTAATGCAAATATGAGATTAATCGAAAGAACAATACATCATTAATTTGCCTAATATAGAAGAAGAAAATCCCCTTTAATGTATATGTTGCATGTGACACCTTTCATCCAAATGTATCAATATATAGTATAGGTTCTTGAAAAGTAGGCCATGCCAACCGAGGTAGGGTGAGATTGAACATACCGAGTGCTACGAAGTCATCTGGTATGGTGAGATGGAACTCCTTGGCTGTCTGGCCGATCCTGCATAGCCCTGATGTGTCCTTGCACTATATGCTCTGTGAATGAAAACCCTCAAAACAACTAGAAGAAAAATGAATCCACGGTGATTTCGGCCATGTGATTAGAAGGGGCAGACGGATTGGGATAAGAGATAAGCAGATATTTTAGTAAATTAGTTACCTGGTTCTCCATGAGCAAAAAAAACCACTACCGAAGATTCCAATCAGGCAGAGCTGGGTCGACGGCAAGCAGCGTCAAAAAAAAGTGAGTGCCAATAGGCCACGACAAGCGGCATTGGCGAAATGCGGTGAAGTTTGGCGGCAACCGGCAATGACGGAAGACGTCGAGCTTAGTGGTTGCCGTGGCGATAGGCGGTTACATGTAGAGTCGCGGAGGAGTACTATAGTGTAGGTGCTACTGGGGACGGGTAGGGGAGGTGGTGGGCGGGCAGGTGTGAGGATTTTGTGACGTGGTGGTGGTGAGGGTATTCTATTTCGGAATAATGTGCTTCCGAGGCAACGGTTCACAGACTCAACCGTGTGTGATTAAGCGTAAATATTACTCCAGAATAATGTGCTTCGAAGGCAACAGTTTACTAAACCCAACTGTGTGTGACAAATCATAAATATCACTCTAAAAAAAACTAGCACTCCGGTGTGATGGAGATACGGACAACCGTTCGATCTGTGTACATCATGCGGTTCAGACGTGCGATCCGTGGGGATGCGTTCTGGCCAATCAAAACACAAGTGACGCGGCATAATGAAAGTCATCGCATACAGTTCCAATCTGGGGAAAAATTACCAACGCTAAACATTCACCCTAATATGGACCGTACGTGTTCAAATTTTTGCCAACTTCACCCCGAAGTTGTGTGTGTTGTGGGCAAACGGTTTCTATTATTAAACTGTGTGGAAAGACTGAAAGTAAAACGGACGATTCACGCTAATAAGCTGTGTGTGATGTGGTCAATCATAGGTTGGTCTAAGAGACGCATAAAATCAAATAAACCAGACTGATTGCAGCTTAAGACTGCAATTACATCGCACTATTAGTTCATTAAACATAGTCTCACCAACATGTAGTTCAACCAATAAACATATATAATCAAGCATAGATATAATACACAGAAACTAGATAGGTTCAATCCAATATATCATCTTCATGCTTGATCGTTAAGATTCTCCAGGAACTCAGCGTATGTGGCGTGCGCCATCCTGCAAGAATACTTCTGAAAAATCGTGTGTGATAAATCGTAAATATCACTTTAGAGAAATACGCTACAGAGGCAAAAAAAACTGAACCTAGAGGTAACGGTTTGGTAGACCCAACCCGTCGGTGTACTAAGAACTAGGGCCCTTGGTACCCAGACTTGTGCACGGGCGACTGCTGCCCCCAGATCGGCAAGCCCTTGCCGGGCTCATATCAATCTCTGAGCAGTCTGAGGCGAAGACCGAAGGAGACGACAAGCCTCCTTGTCGGTCGAAGAAACCCAATCACTAGCGCCTCCCGGCAAGAATTCGATCCGCCAAGCCATCGCTCCACCTCACCAGGTTGATTGTCTACATCAGCTGAGGTGTCGAGCGGGTAGGCGGTTAGGTGAAGCTGGTCAGGGCGTGTCGGGGATATAACTCCACGGTGTAACCCGCCCTATTGGGCCGGGTTAACATATTGACGGCTCTATAGTCAAGTTTAAGGTGGGCCGTGTCATGAAGACAAGACAAGCAAGGCGGTGGCTGACTTAGTCACCGGGTGGCCCAGCACTTGAAGATGGCGGCTTAAGGCCCACAAGGAGGTAGGCGCCGGTCAGTTTCCTTGCTTAAGGAGCAAGGAGAGTTAGAGATATTATGGGTTACGAGTCACGATATGACCTGGACTCTATTGTAAACCCTAGGGTCTTGACCTGTATATAAAGGCAAGCCCCTAGGACCGAAAGACTCAAGTTACAATCTCTCGATAGCTAGGTTAGCGATTCCGCACCCTTGTAATCGAGATCTATCCATCAGATACACACAAAGTAGGACATAGGCTATTACCTCCATCAGAGGGGTCGAACCTAGGTAAACCCGATTCTCTTTTCCGTTCAACCCCTTCGAGTCGCCACCTAGCGGCGATGGCCTCACACCTAAGTCCTTTTACGAGGACATCTGCCGGGTTGACAAAACCACGACAGTTGGCGCCCACCATGGGGCTCTCGCCCGGTGGAGTTGAGTTCTCGAAGGGAGCCCTTCCAGGGTTCGGGAGCTACGCGGTTGGTCGTATGACCAAGAGCCGCCGCGGCAAGATCTACATCGACGACTCTGGCTGGGGCCCCAAAGCCGACTCGATCGAGTATGGCTACCGGGTCCCCTTCGGCAAGATCGACGCAACAGTGCCCGAGCCGGATATCTGCACCAACATCGTCGAGCTGGCTCGGCATGCCCAATCCGACCGGCGTCAAGTCAGCCAAAGTCACGACGTGATCAGGCCCTCTCGGCGGGTCAGTCCTTTGGACGAGCCGGCCGTCGAGGGAGCAATCGTCATCAATTCGGATGCCGAGCTTGGGGGATCGTTTGGAGCAGAGGCCCTCGGGGAACTTCGCGATTTCCCCCTGCAGGCCACAACCCGTGCTACGGTAAGCACGGCGGCGCAAGCATCACTCGCGTTTGGAGCATCAGGCGACTCTGAGAGGGCGCACGACGGCTCAGGAACAAAGCTTCAGCAGCTTGATGGCCAAGGTACTTTTCAGAAAGATCTGAAGCAGCTAAATTGTGGTCAATACCACGTGTTCACCACCAACACCTACAAGCGGGACAACAAGGTCAAGAGTAGGGCCGTCAACATGGCTGAGCCGGCGGTCCCCAGGTACCTCAACTGGTCCGAACACGCCATTACCTGGAGCAGGGAGGATCATCCCCCCCGGGTTGACAATCCGGGTGGCTTAGCTTTGGTGGTAGCACCTCAAGTTGGCGGATATACCCTGTCCAAGGTTCTCATGGATGGAGGCAGCAACATAAACATATTATATTACGAAACCTTTCGTCGGATGAATCTGTCGGAGAGCAAGTTGCTTCCTTCAACGACGGTTTTTCATGGAATCGTCCCTGGAAAGTCTGCTTATCCAATCGGGCGGATTAAGCTCGATGTGGCCTTCGGAGATGAGTTCAACTACAGATTACAACTCGATATGAAGAACTATGAAACAATATGACTCAATATGAATGCCTTTTATAGTGTACCAGGATGTGCAATGATCTAGCATAGCAAAATATATCAAAAAACGGACAAGCCATGGAAATATCATGCTATCTATCTTACGATCATGCAAAGCAATATGACGATGAGTTAACTAGTCATATGATGTGACGGTGGAAGTTGCATGGCATTATATCTCGGAATGGCTATGGAAATGCCATAATAGGTAGGTATGGTGGATGTTTTGGGGAAGATATAAGAAGGCTTATGTGCAACAGAGCGTATCATGCCGCGGGGTTTGGATGCACCGACGAAGTTCGCACCGATCCTCGAGGTGAGAATGGGCAATGCACGGTACCGGAGAGGCTAGCAAAATATGAGGAGGTGAGAGTGCATATGTCCATGGATTTACATTAGTCAAAAGAACTCATATACTTATTGCAAAGTTTTATTAGCTTTATCGAAGCAAAGTACTACTCGCATGCCCCTAGGGAGGAGGTTGGGAGGAGTTAACCATCGCGCGCCTCCGATTCCAAACAACATTAGGATTTCAATGAGGAATAATAATGCTCACACATACCCACCATGCCATAATCAATATTTAGACAAACGGGAAATTAACAACTTTTAATATCGACACTCCTACGAACTGACAACCATGCACTCACACCCTGTCACAATTACCACATCAATATTATTAACCCACAGTTTCTCTTTTATGTCTTACATGAAGATTTTGATTATGCACTCCTTGAATA
Organism: Elymus sibiricus; assembly: GCA_039707655.1. NCBI lineage: Eukaryota > Viridiplantae > Streptophyta > Magnoliopsida > Poales > Poaceae > Elymus > Elymus sibiricus. Next base: position 358,822,354 of record CM077667.1, read on the forward strand.
CCTATTATTTTTGGACTAGTCTTATAACCCATGCAAATTACCGTCACTATTTATTAACTCTCAAACAAATATAAGTGAAGAATGAGAGTGCAATTATTTCTATAAAATCTATACGCCACCGTGCTCAAAAAGATATAAGTGAAGCACTAGAGCAACTGCTAAGCTCAAAAGATATAAGTGAAGCACATAGAGTATTCTAACAGATCATGGTGAAGGTGTGTCTCTCTCAAATAGGTGTGTCCAGCAAACAATGATTGTGGCAAATTAAAGCAAAAACAAACAAAAGCAAACGACGCCCCAAGCAAAACTCATATCATGTGATGAATAAAAATATAGCTCCAAGTGACATACCGATGGATTGAGACGAAAGAGGGGATGCCTTCCGGGGCATCCCTAATCTAAGACGTTTGAGTATTCCTAGAATTTGAATTGGGGTGCCATGGGCATCCCCAATCTCAGGCTCTTGCCACTCCTTATTCCTTCATCCATCATGATAGCACCCAAAACTTGAAAACTTTAGCACACAAAACTCAACAGAAACCTTCATGAGATCCGTTAGTATAATAAACATATCAAATACTTTAGGTACTGTTATAAATTGATTCATAGTTTACTATTGCATAAGGTACTGTATTCTAACTTCTCCATGGCTTATACCCCTGATACAATCCATAGCATCATCAAAACAAGTAAACGATGCAGGCAAAAACATGATTTGTCTAAAATAGAATAGTCTGTAATGATCTGTAAAGAAACTATACTTCTGTAACTCCAAAAATTCTGAAAATTATAAAAACCTGGGGAATTTGTATAGCAATACTGTGTAAAAAATTCATATCAAAAAGACATTCTAATAAAATCAGAGAAATTCTGCACTGGACGTAAAAGTTTATGTTTTTGCACCGTATCAATTCTACTTATCATGCAAGTCATCCCAAAGGCTGTACTTGGCACAAACAATAATTTAAACATAAAAAAAATCATTACAGTAGCAACAATCATGTGAACTCACAGAAACAGAAAGTAAAACAAGAAAAATAAGATAACTATTGGGTTGCCTCCAAATAAGCGCTATTGTTTTACGCCCCTAGCTAGGCATAATGCATAGTATCAAGTGATATCATCCTTAGTGTTCTCATCTTGGGGAGGAGGTTTTTCAAAGACAATAGGAAACACATCATCAAGTAATATATTAGCATTCTCAATGCTACTTTCCTTAAAACCTTCCGTAGTTTCTCTTACTATCTGAGAATATTGTTTATTGATGGCATTGAAAACTTTTTGGATAATATGAATAGGAGGAACTTCTTTAGTTGTGTTTTCATCAAAAGTATGGTTATCTCGAAACACATACCTCATCATATAGTCCTCGTTATATAAAATTTCGTCTATCACGGGATGTTCACAACTCATATTATAGTGATCAAAGATATCCCGAGCCTCTTGTACTATATAGTCAAATTCATGCATGAGGGTAAGAGTGGCCATCTTCTTAGCTCTAGGGTCTTTTATGACCGACAACTCATAGAAAAGCCTTTGCAAAGTAGGGCGAGTACGCATAAATCTTCTTTCAAGCTTAAGAACAAGAGCGGAAATAGCATTGACGTAACTTTTGGTTCTCTTAAGGATTTACATATCCTTGCAAGCCAACGTACCCGTACAGTTAAAGAATTCTTGGATAATGCTTTTCCCTATGATATTCCCCTTCCCCGTAACAAAAACGTTTACATCTCGTTGTGCGGGAGTTTCCTCTTTGGGGTTTTTACTTTCATTATCCTTCTCGATGATAAAATCAGACATGATAGCAACTTCAAGCAAACAACTAACAAACGAAACAAGCAACCTAACAAAGCAAAGCAATCAAACAAGTAAACTAGCAACGATATTTTATTTTTATTTTTATAACAACCAAAATAAAAATAAATAAGAAGTAGAACAAGTGAATGATAATTTGTGCGAAGGTACTTGATAAGAAGTTGATGATACTCCCCGACAACGGCGCAAGAAATCCTTCCTGATACTTGTGATCTGCGTTGGGTTTTTTCCCGACGAGGAGGGGATGATGCAGCACAATATAGATAAGTATTTCCCTCAGTGAGAACCAAGGTTATCGAACCAATAGGAGGATCACACAACTTCCCGTCTTCAGCACCTACACACAAAAGAGCACACACTTGCACCCAACGCGGGCAAGAGGGTTGTCAATCCCCTTGAACTCGTTACTTGCAAGCGATAAGTAGTGTAGATGATAGTTGATCATTATAAATTGCAAAATAAAAGGAAAACATAAATAAATGGCAGCAAGGTATTGAGAGCGTTTGTAAATATATTTGTGAATAGACCCTGGGGCCATAGTGTTCGCTAGAGGCTTCTCTCTCGAAGAAAGCATACGGTGGGTAAACAAATTATTGTTGGGCAATTGATAGAAAAGCGCATAGTTATGCAATATTTATTCACGTCAATGATCATGTGTATATAGGCATCACGTCCATAAACAAGTAGACCGACTCTTGCCTGCATCTACTACTATTACTCCACCCATCGACCGCTATCCAGCATGCATCTAGAGTATTAAGTGAAACAGAGTAATGCTTGGAGAATGATGACATGATGTTGACAAAGTAAACTCAATTAATATGAATAAACCCCATCGTTTTATCCTTAGTGGCAACAATACAAAGACGTGTCTTGTCCCCTACTATGTCACTAGGATATAGAGCACCACCAGATTGAACCCACTACAACGCACCTCTCTCACTGAAGATAAACCAATCTAGTTGGCCAAACTAAACCGATAGATCAGAGAGAATTACGAAGCTATAATAATCATGCAAATAAAATACTAGCAAGTATTCAATATCTTTTCATGAACAATCTGAACATAAAACCACAATTCATCGGATCCCAACAAACACACCGCAAAAATGGATTACATAAGATAAATCACCGCGAGAATCGTGGTGATCATGGCAATGAAGAACATAGAGAGAGAGAGAGATCTAGGTACTAACTACGGATCTGTAGGTCTATGGTGAACTACTCACACATCACCATGGGAGCAGCAAGGATGATGTAGAGGCCCTCCATGATCGACCCCCCCCTCCGGCAGGGCACCGGAAAAGGGCTCCAGATGAGATCGCGGCGGAACAGAGACTTGCGGCGACGGGAAAAGTGTTTCGGGAGATCCCCTAGGGTTTTTGGAATATATGTGAATTTATAAGCCCGAGTACGAGGTGAGGAGAGCTAGGAGGGGGCCACAAGGTAACAGGGTGCGGCCACCCCCTGGGCGTGCCCTGTTGGCTTGTGGGGCCCCTGTGTGGCCTCCGGTCTTCTCCCTAAGCTTCCAGGTCTACTTTGGGCCAGAAAAAATCATCAAAAAGCTTTGGGGTATTTGGACTCCGTTTGGTACTGTAAACCTGAAAAGCCAAAAACATGCAGAAAACATCAACTGGCACTTGGCACTAGGTTAATAGGTTAGTGCTTAAAAATAAAATAAAACAACAAATAAATGCCTTAAAAGTACCCTAAAATGATAATATTATAACATGGAACAATCAAAAATTATAGATACGTTAGAGACGTATCAGCCACCAGTCCAGGGACGAAGGCTAGCTGAAGCTATAGCAGCCGAACATCCGACCCCTGGCCAGACATCTGGTCCCGGCACGGAAATATGGCGTCCTTGTCCAAAACCTCACGGAAAGAGCCCCTCCAGCCCCGGACATCTGGCCCATCATGAAGGCCGGACATCCGGCTATGGGCAGCTACGGCCCAAAGGCCCATGTACCCCTCTCTCTCGCCCTCAACTCGCCTAAGACTATATAAGTGACCCCTCCACCTCCATCTATTGTTAGCATATGTTTAGCTCTTGAGATTGTTGAGCATTTCTCCTTCCACTCACCTCCAACATGAAGATGACCTCTATGTGAGAAGATCCAAGTGGATGTCAAGGCTCCTATCATAGGGAAGATCCACTAAGGATTCAAGGCCCCAACTCTTTGAGTGGTAAGAACTATCATCTTTACTTGTATCCCGTGTTGAACTCGAATCATTGTATCCTCTCGTGTTTTGTGGATTTAGTGGATGTGTGATTTAGAGTTTGTCTTTGTTTTCTCTTGATTTCTCTCCTTTCCCCCTACAAGTGTGAAAAGATCGTCCCCGAGGGCTTGGCCCCGTATCATATCAACTCATATAAAACAAATGAGCATTTGGTCAAATTACAGAGAACACAAAACACAATGAATTGGTGGAGTTGGCAGAAAATGTGTATCCCAAAAGAACAAGAAGGAATAGGCTTCCGCGATATTCATTGTTTTAATTTGGCATTGCTAGCGAAGCAAGCGTGGTGGCTAATTGATAAGTTGGATTCTTTATGTGTCTCTGTTCTGAGAGGTAAATATTTTCCCAAAGGGTGATTTGCTGAACACAAGTTAAACAAAGGATCTTCTTTTACTTGGCAAAGTATCATGGTAGGGGTCAACTCACTTAAACATAGCTACGTTTGGAGAGTTGGGAATGGGCAGAAGATTGATATTTGGGAAGATGTGTGGATCTAAATTGTGCAAATAGGAATGTTATTACCCAAGGAAATACCCTATCTAAGGTGGGTGATATGAGTAACCCAATTAATAATAGATGGGATGAAGAGTTAGTCAAGTATTATGGCCAGTTGATGTCCAACGGGTCCGTGCGATCCCTCTTCCAAAGCACGAGATGTAAAATTTTATTCCTTAGGGTTCTACAAAAATGAGAGCATGTCTGTCAGATGAGCTTATTTCGTGGAATAGGATCACCAACATGGGAGGAAACAATGTAGGATTAACGGGATGGGACAAGTCTTTGATTATCTTGTTTGGAGTAGAATTTGGAAGTTGTCTTTTCCAGCAAAAGTTAATTATTTTATTTGGCGTAAATTGCGTGACACTCTTCCATGTCGTGTTACGTAGGATAATAGACACATGAAAGTTTCGCCTCAATGTCCCTCTTGTTCTAATGGCATAGAAGATTCTAAACATTTGCTGTTCCTTTGCCAAAAAGCTAAAGAGATTTTGGTGGGTGTTGGGGTTGGATGATATTATTAAAAGGACCCGTGAAGTTGATCATGTCGGCGAGGCCGTCTTTGAATTTTTCTTAATGCTTTCCGGCCAGGAGTTATCTATTTTGGGTACTCAGGATGTGCGTGAAGTGATCATCATTACCGCCTGGTATTTATTGTGGGTTAGGCGCAAGCTGGTCCATGAGAAGAAAGTTCTAGATGCCAGTCAGATTGCTATGTAATACGGGGATTCAAGCTTCCATGGCTAATTTTGTTATTGCTTCATCTCCTAATGCTACAATGAAAAAGAGGGGCCTCGAGTAGACCCCGTATGGTTTTTGTAAAACCGGATGTTGATACTTCCTTCGATCAAGATTTGCCATCGGGTACAATTGATACGGTCTTGAGGGATGATAAAGGTACTTCTATTATTGCGGAAAATTTGAGAATTGAGTGGCGCGTGGTTGTTCTGACGGCGAAGGCCTTGGCTTAAAGATTTGGATTATTCCTCGTGAAAAGGATAGGATATAATTGATTGGTTATCAGTTCATATAATTTAAAGGTCATCCGCATCATGAAGTCGGAGGGCCGTATACGGGAGCGGCTGCAGTTGTTTTTGATGATTGTGTATTACATGGCTTGAAATTTTTCTCTTATTAGTCCTTGTATAATAGGGAAGCAAATAAGGTCGCTTGGGATTGGGAGGGTTAGCTAGATTTTCTACAATTTGAAATAGTTTGATTAACTCAAGTCAGTAGAAGAAAAAGAGATACTACTAGAGAAGACATGCAAAGACATTTCACCTTCCACTAAAAAGAAAAGACATTTCACCTTGCCACCTGTCCGTCAAAGACGGTGTGGGACGACCCGAGAATTCTCTCCAAAACCCTTGTGCTCGTGGACTCGTCGTCTTGTCCGTGCTCACCTCATCGCTCCTCTCCATCTCCCCACCGGCAACCGCCATGCCTTTCGATTTCCCATGGCTCAACAAAGCCGCCTCCACCTCGACCCCAAACCCTAACCCGAGCAAGCCCAACAATCCAAACCCCTTCCTCCCCATCCAGACCCACCTCACCTCCTTCCTCTCCTCCCTCCCCCTCCCACGGGCCGTTGCGCCGCCATGGGCTCGCATCCCCTCCCCATCTTCGTCGGCGGCCCTGCCAGTCGCCGAGATCGAGGACCGGCTCGCCGGGGTGCCCGTGTACGCCCTTGCTAACTCCGCCCAGGAATTCGTGCTCGTGTCTAAAACCCACAGGGGCGGGGGAGGGGATGTGGCCGGCGGTGTGGATGGAAGCGCGAGGCGTCCACCAGCGCTCGGGATGCTCTGCTTCCGGAGGGAGGACGCCGATATGCTCCTCGCACAAATGGACGACGATATGCGCGCTGGCTCCACCGTGGTGCCTGTTGCGCTCAACAAGGTCAGGTGCTTGCATTTGGTTTCCATAGGTTTTGCTCGACGGAATCCTCGAATGCGATGCTCTAGTGGTGTGTTCTCTAAGTAACTTTGGCGCTGTAACCGCCCCGTATGTCCATCGGCCAGCGTGCCAATTAAATTTGGAACAGTGATCGTGTCTCATGGAAGTCATTTCAGGGTGGGGATTCATCTGTCATTTGGTCAGGGCATCACTTCTATTTCTTCACTTAAAGCTGCCTGATCGTTTGATGTCATGCTCCAAACCTTAAGTGGGAATATATTTCCTGGAAATCACCAGCCATGTTGTTGAGGGCCTTCTTGTGGGTGGCTTGATTAAATACTTGAACGGGGTCTGCATTCATGAATTCATTTTTCTGAAAGGTTTTTAATTAGTAGTTAAGGGCCTGACTCAAGTTGATTACTTGTATTTAAATGAGGTCGCATTTCATATGAAATCCTGGATTTGCAAGATTTATAAATGTTTCTATTTTAGAAGATGCTATTATTTTACTAGAAAGCCCATTGAGGTGTCATTAGTATCCATTTATCTTTTGGAAATTATGTTCTCCTGCTTCTGCATTCTCTTTCATGTGTACCTATTTTTGGAGCATCTTATTTACACATGATGTGTTTTCGTCTTCAGGTTGTCCAACTGAAGTCTGATGGCGTGGCATTTAGATTTCTACCTGATCCTTCTCAGGTGGCTAATGCAATTAAGGTACTAATCTTTTTTCGGAATAGATGGTGGTGCATGTGATTTATGAGCAAATTTGGTCTTCTTATTGATGTTACCTGATCATATCATATATTTCCCGTATGTAATAATGCGAAATGTTGGTTGACCCAAGATGATATTATTAGTGGAGTTTTGGAAAATTGCAAGCGGTATTATTTTGGTCGCCTATATCTGGATAGGAGTGCGGACAACATAGAGAAGTACAAGATGGCGAAGAAGGCCGCAAAGCAAGATGTGAGTGAAACAAGGGGTCGGGCGTATGAGGAACTCTATTGGCGGTTAGACACGAAGGAAGGCGAAAAGGACATCTATAAGATGGCCAAGATCCGAGAGAGGAAGACGAGAGATGTTGACCAGATCAAATGCATCAAGGACGGAGCAGACCAACTCTTGGTGAAGGACGAGGAGATTAAGCATAGATGGCGGGAGTACTTCGACAAGTTGTTCAATGGGGAGAATGAGAGCTCTACCATTTAACTGGACGATTCCTTTGATGATACTAGTAGGTGTTTGTGCGGCGAATCCAGGAGTCTGGGGTCAAGGACGCTTTAAAAAGGATGAAAGGAGGCAAGGCGATGGGCCCTGATTGTATCCCCATTGAGGTGTGGAGAGGCCTCGGGGACATAACGATGGTATGGCTAACCAAACTTTTCAACCTCATTTTTCGGGCAAACAAGATGCCAAAAGATTGGAGACGGAGTATATTAGCACCAATCTTCAAGAACAAGGGGGATGTTCAGAGTTGTACTAATTACCATGGAATTAAGCCGATGAGCCATACAATGAAGCTATGGGAGAGAGTCATTGAGCACCACTTAAGAAGAATGACAAGCGTGAGTCACGCAGCGTGACCAAAAATCAGTTTGGTTTCATGCCTGGGAGGTCGACCATGGAAGCTATTTTCTTGGTACGACAACTTATGGAGAGATACAGGGAGCAAAAGAAGGACCTGCATACGGTGTTCATTGACTTGGAGAAGACTTATGATAAGAAACCACGGAGTGTCATGTGGTGGGCCTTGGAGAAACACAAAATCCCAGCAAGATACATTACCCTCATCAAGGACATGTCCAATGATGTTGTGACAAGTGTCCGAACAAGTGATGGTGACACTGATGACTTCCCGATTAAAATAGGACTGCATCAGGGGTCAGCTTTGAGCCCTTATCTTTTTGCTTTAGTGATGAATGAGGTCAGAAGGGATATACAAGGAGATATCCCATGGTGTATGCTCTTTGCAGATGATGTGGTGCTAGTCGATGATAGTCGGACGGGGGTCAATAGGAAGTTAGAGCTATGGAGATAAACCTTGGAATCAAAAGGTTTTAGACTTAGTAGAACTAAAATGGAGTACATGAGATGCGGTTTTAGTACTACTAGACACCTCTGTTTTCGAGTCGCTCGACTAGTCGCGACTAGTCGACGAGTCGCAGTTGCAGGAGCGACTCAGGCTCTCGACTCGACTCCTGGCATGAGTCGAGCGACTCGAGCGACTAGTCTCGACTAGTCACGACTAGTCGCTGTGTCTGAGTCGAACGACTCACTTATTTTGGGCCCCCACCTGTCATGCGCTTTTTAACAGTATTTGCTTGGCCCATCGGCCCATCCCACCCCTGGAAACCTATAGATCGATCCATTCCCCCTCACCCCCGACCTAACCCTCTCCCTGGCGGCTGCCTTCCCTCCTCCCCTGGTTGCTGCTGGTGGTGTGCTCCTCCCCTCCTCCTCTGGTTGCTGCTGCTGTTGTGCTCCTCCCCTCCTCCTCTGGTTGCTGCTGCTGTTGTGCTCCTCCACTCCTCCCCTGGTTGCTGCTGCTGCTGTTGTGCTCCTCCACTTCTCCCCTGGTTGCTGCTGCTGCTGTGTGCTCACGTCGACTCGTCGCCATGTCGACTCGTCGACCGTGAGTCTAGACTAGTCACGACTAGTCTAGAGTCGCCCCTCCCGAGCGACCCGTCGACTCATCGACTCAAAAACCTTGCTAGACACGAGGAGGAGGAGCTTAGCCTTGATGGGCAGGTGGTGCCTCAGAAGGACACCTTTCAATATTTGGGGTCAATGCTGCATAAAGATGGGGATATTGATGAAGATGTGAACCATCGAATCAAAGCCAGATGGATGAAGTGACGCCAAACTTCTGGCATTCTCTGTGACAAGAGTGCGCCACAAAAGCTAAAAGACAAGTTCTATAGGACGGCAGTTCGACCCACAATGTTGTATGGCGTTGATTGTTGGCCGACTAAAAGGCAACATGTGCCACAGTTAGGTGTGCCGGAGATGCACATGTTGAGATGGATGTGTGGCCACACAAGGAAGGACCGAGTCCGGAATGATGATATATGAGATAGAGTTGGGGTAGCACCGATTGAAGAGAAGCTTGTCCTACATCGTCTGAGATGGTTTGGGCATATTCAACGCAGGCCTCCAGAAGCTCCAGTGCATAGCGGATGGCTAAAGCGTGCTGATAACCTCAAAAGAGGTCGGGGTAGACCGAACTTGACATGGGAGGAGTCCGTAAAGAGAGATCTGAAGGACTGGAGTATCACCAAAGAACTTGCCATGGACAGGGATGCGTGGAAGCTTGCTATCCATGTGCCAGAACCATGAGTTGGTCGCGAGATCTTATGGGTTTCACCTCTAGCCTACCCCAACTTGTTTGGGACTAAAGGCTTTGTTGTTGATGTTGATCTTGTTGTGATTATACATAAATGTACCTTATACTTGGCCTTGTAGGTTGTCACCAGTTTTCTTGTTTTAACTTATTATTTATGTATATACTCATTGGAAAGAAAAACAACCATCTGTACTTCCATTTTTCATTGCATTCACTTATTCACTGTTTGCAACAGTTTCACTATAGCAAGAGACATGCTTCAGTGCTCCAATTTAACAATTTCTTTGAGAATTTAAGTGCGCAAAGATGCCATATAAACCCATCTTAACACTTCACATTTGCCCCTCTTAATCGGTTTTCTATAAGGTATCGAGAGTGCATATCCGCATAACTCCCTGGGATACCTGGTAAACCTGTTACTTTAGTTGTTTTGCAATTTTCAAATGGGGAAGGGGCTTGGTCCTTATATTCAGCTGACTATCAGTACTGCAAGACCGATTTTTTGTAGACTTCAAATAGTTTACTTGCTCTAGTTATTATCAGACAGATCAAATCCATAGCATTTCCAGCATGGTTAAGTTTTTTTTTTATTGCGGGGGCCAGCATGGTTAAGTTGAATATCTGGGTGAAAACGGTATGTTTACCTGTTCAATGTTCGGTACTGATTTCATGATCCAGCACCTTATCCGCGACCTTGACTAATTTCCATGTGCTTTACTGGGTGGTTGTTAGCCAGTTTCTCAACTAACAAATGACGATGGATTTCATAGATTTGTAGACAACATTGTGAGACCATGTGAGTGACAAAGCATGTTCTGTCGCTCATTCCATCTCTGCTGCTTCACGCCTCCATTGTTTCTCTCCTTGTTTTGTGCAAGTGCTACCAGACTTATGTGATAAGTAGCATAAAAGAATAGAGGCCTTATTAGAAATAATAACATTTCATCAGTTAGTGAGAACTGTGGAGCCATTGTGAAGTCAAGGTGTGTTCATTCCACATCTCTTTTTTAAAGGAATTGAACCACTTTGTTATTCTATTTTTCTAACTCTAATTGGAGACTATATGCACTGGTGCACTTTTTTTTTGTAACGCATTTGGGCTGATATATTGTGATTCACCCTCGTATTTGGAGCTTTTCTGTTGTGATGATAGTTAACCCCTCATGCAATAATTTAATAGTTCAGCATTTTTATCTTGCAGTTGATGCAAGATGGAGGGGAATTTGTGAATGAGGGGTTTCCAGGAGTTCCTGTTTTCCAGGTTTGAATACCCTCATCTATTTGTTATAATAGTTTTGAATTCATGTACATGGTAGAATTTGTGAGTAGTATCAAAGTAAGGAGCCACAGACCAAGGATGAACAGAATCAAAGTACTGTTTTTATTGATTCTTGTATCTTGTTAGGTGCACACATGCATGTTAAGATTTAATCTTAGTTTTTTTTACCAAAAAGCAGCCAACAATATTTGGGTTTAGTCATTAGTGACTTAAACCTGGTACCATTAGATTCATACTTTGTGCATACTGCGTGTATGTGATCATAACTTTGTGGCTACTAACTATTTTGTAAAAGAAAGTAATGCTTAAGTTTAATTTGGATAACGTACCAAGTCAAACCTTGCCCTGGACAAACAAACGGAAAGAGTAATGGTTAATGGTATTGGGGCCATACGTACCCCTAATATAGGACGAATTTTAAGTTTTGAACTAACTAATAGTAGGGTTGAGACCTTGAGGGTGCATAAATATCAGTAAGTCAATAAATATACTCTTGATGCGTCAATGGACAATTATTCCAAGATACATATCCCCAAAAAAATGAGTATTGGGCCACTATTTTGAATGAGGTAGTACCTAAAAGTTTGTTAGGGGTTAAGCTATGTTTACATTTTGTTAGGGGTTAAGATTGTATTCTGATGAGCATGGTTGGGTAAGGGCGTCCCTTGGCCTGATCGAGGTGTTTCCTGGATCCAAGTGGCTCAACGGTGCCTGGTACTGGTAGGCAGCCGCTCCACAGGGGCAGGGAGGATCAGGTGGTCTTCTTATCCTATATGGATTCCCGCAAACTGATTTCTTCAGGCACCACATGTCAACAGTGTCCATGGCACTTGCCACCTTCTCCACCCTCGTGTAAAGAACTGCCTTCACCTTTGTGTAAGAAACTGCCTCTGCCATTATGCACACCCCCTTTGTGCCCCTTGCGCCATCATACTCCACAGTTCCCCACCATCATCAGCACATTTATGTGCCACCATGTCACCACCATCTTGACTATCAGACACCTCGTGGCTATTGTCCAATTTAAACTGAGCAATCAACTACTGCATTTTGTAGCATCACTCGGTAAACAAGCTAGTTAATGCTCAATACTGTCTTGCTTCATATTAACTTCTTTCTTGTAAGAATTCCGTCTTTAAGATAATTGGCTTACTCGCCGACCTGCTTTTCAGTCAAGGAGCCTTGTTCTGAGGAATGATAACAAGAGATACCGTCCAGTTTTCTTCAGAAAGGTTAGGATTATCGTATTCCCCTAAGTACACCTGATTATCATATTTTCTTACTTTAAATTTTTATACATGTCTAGGAGGACTTAGACAAGTCACTGCACCGAGCATCTAGCGACCAGCAAAAGCCTATCCCTGCTGCTAGGATTGGTGACACACAGGTGCCACATTTATTTATTATGAATGACGAATTTTGACTTCACATTTGTTGACTCACTCTCTTTTCTAGGTTTCTTCTTTGGAGGATATCATCACATCAATGAAGGTACACAAATACCGTAACATTGGTTCAGCATATTGTTGAGTTAACCATATCCTTGTTTAGATGGAAGGGGCGTGAGAAATACTGTAGTTAGAGGTTTGAAGCGTAGTCTTAGACTAGAAAACAACATATCATGTGCACTGCAATAACCTATTGTGGTGCATGGATGCAATTGACCGTAGTTTAGACATGAAAATTTCGTAATTATATGTGATCACATTGCTAGACTAGTTCTGTGACATCAGTGGACCATTTCCTTATATCATTACTCGGCCCTTTTTCCTCCAGAATCTTGCACATGGAAGCTGTTTAACGCTCCACTTATGAACATCTTCGCATGGACTTCATCCAATCTTGATTCATTCGGTTCCCTTAGATATGTCATATTATAACCTTAAGAAAATCAATGATATATGCTTGCAGGATAGCTCCTCCTCGAAATGGGATGATGCGGTGTTTGTTCCTCCAGGTTTCGACATTGCTATTGGCTCAGAGCCATCAAACCTCAACAAGTAGATCTTTCTGTACATTGAGGATGGCCAGCTGGTATTGTCCCGAAAATAGTTAAGCATGGATATGGTAGATTGATAGCATATATGTTCATGCCCTTGACACATGACCTGATGTGTGACTCATTTTTAAGGTTGTCGTTCCCTGCGTTAGCAATACGTTCCGCAAAGTAGACCAGAAGGCGAACAAACCTCATCAGCAGTAAATCGACCGTCATACCTTGTTTCTAGCATACTGTCGAAATTCTAGATGTACTGTACGCTACTCGTGAGTTTGGTGTCAGCAACTTTGCAAAGGTAATGTTTCCCGGGTTATTGGTGTCTACATATGTTACCATGAATGATGTGGATGGGTCTAGGCCAGGTGGACAATACACAGGAAACGACCGAGGAAATGAAGTTGCACAAGGCTCCTTTGTGCTGTCAATTTAATATAGGAGCAATGAACAGTAACAATGATATGCAAACTTTTCCTATCTGAACAAATAATCATGGATTCAGGTTTCATTTGAACTTCCAGTAAATAATAGAATGAAAGATCCATTCCGTTCTCCAATTAAAAACTATATACTCCCTCCGTTTTTAAATATAAGTTTTTTTAGAGATTCCAATGCGACCTACGTACAAAGCAAAATGAGTAAATCTACACTCGTCCGTATTGAATTCTTTAAAAAGACTTAGGACGGTGGGAGTATATTATATGCAACAACCTAGTAACACAGAATAACGTACTAGTCATCCTCTCACAAAGCACGAGGAGGTACTTCCTCCATTCCAAAATATTTGAAGTAGAAAGTTGTCCTAAGTCAAACTTTCTTAAGTTTGACCAAATTTATAGAAAAACTTACTAATATCCACAACATCGAATATATATAGCAAGGAAATATACTTTATGGTGAATATAATTAAACTATTTTGTGTTGTGGATGTTGATATATTTTTCTATAGACTTGGTCAAAGATAAAGAAGTTTTGACTTAGAACAAAACTATAACTTCAAACATTTTGAAACGATGGGAGTAGCTCTCACAGATCATAGGTAAGGCAACCCTCTCAAACATCACTCATCACCAGAGAGCTATACCCATCATCAGGGACGGAGCCAGGAATCATGAAAAGGGGGGGCCAAATACAAACAAGCAAACTTTAGGGGGGGGGGGGGGGGGCAAACACTAATTTGAGGGGTGTCTTTGTAATTTTTCCATGAAATTTAGGGGGTATATTAGCAAAAATTTCAACCATGGGGGGGGGCATGGCCCCAGCACGCCCCCTGGATCCGTCCCTGCCCATCATGACCTGTCACAATACTTGGACCATACTTCCGAGAGCTCTTGTCAATGGGAGAACATATGACCTTAGATCACCCCTTGGGATGAACCTTTTCATGGCCGCCTGAGGCGACACTTGTAGGCCAAGGAAGATCTGCTTTGGTAGAATTGTCGACAATTGCTTCCATGAATCCGCAAGATTGAAAGTAGCGTGTGAAGTATACTCGCAGGTACTGTTATTGCAGAACTTCACCCACACATAGTCAAAGAGGCCGGTGTCAAGGGCTCCACCCACCCAGCCATCAGGGAAAAGGCATCCGGTACACTCTTCTGTCGAAGTTGATTACCCTTTCAAGAACCTCGCAAAATCATCCTAGTGTTGGGGTGTGTCACTCTCATTGTCGAAGTCCATGTCATTCAGGACAGGGCCACTGACGTGAAGATAACTTACCTCCCGAGAAGTTGTGCCACGGGTACATCGCAACATTCTTGACATCTTGGGAAGAGGAAAAGGCAGAACCTGCATGCCCCTCCGCCGACGGAGAGCTTGACGTTGACGCTGCGGCTCTATCATGACTTGATGTCGGAGCTCTTGTCGGCGCATTTGCCATGGGTCGGGCCACATTGGTCTGCTAGGTTGAGGACTACCGGTTGGGCATTGCGAACAACAGAAACAAAGGCGATGTTGATGAAATTGTAGTTGACGAGATGATATGTTAGAGGAATGTTGCTTCTCTCGATGTCTTGAAATGGTAGCATGTTTTTGTTTTGTTGTGTGTGATGAGTTTGGGCTTGGAGCCTTGGACACACTAGTGGGATTATGAAATTTGCTACCCCAACATACTTGTGGGGAAAATATGCAACTTGTATAATTAGGAGGCCAAAGCCACCATATATATGATATACAGAGGATGCCAAAAGGCAAGAATACAAAAGGCCAAAGGCCATCATCAATATAACTCTAACACCCCCTCAAACTCATGATGGGTCCACAACACTGAGCTTGGAGAAGTGAAATCTATGGTGCGCTCTAGTTTGTGCCTTCGTGAAGAAGTTCGTCAGCTGTGACGCCCCCAATTTCGACCGTACGCTAATCATACACGCAATACGTACGACCAAGATTAGAGACTCACTGATCGATATCACAACACAACACTAGACACCAATTAAAGTCATACAGCTTCATATTACAAGCCAGGGCCTCGAGGGCTCGAATACAAAGCTCGACAAGCACGAGTCAGCGGAAGCAAATAATATCTGAGTACAAACATAAGTTAAACAAGTTTTGCCTTAAGAAGGCTAGCACAAACATAACAACGGATCGAACGAGGCAAGGCCTCCTACCTGGGAACCTCCTATCCTACTGCTGGTCGGGGGCAGCCTCCACGTAGTAGTAGGCTCCGGCGGTGGTGTAGTAGTCGTCTCCGGCGTACTCCATCTCCTGGGCTCCATCGTCTGAACGCAGAATCGTATCGAGGGGGAAAGAGAAAGCAAAGCAGCGGTGAGTACTCATCCAAAGTACTCGCAAGACTGACATCAGAACTATGCTAAGTATGCATCATTATCAAGGGAATGGGGGTTATATCTGGACTGACTGCATAAAGCAAGAATGAGGGGAGGGAAGGCCTAGTCCTATCGAAGACTAGCATCTTCAACGTCTTGCAGCATTAGAAGAGAGTAGACTGGTATCTCATATATAGCAATATTATTGTAGCAAATCTTTATTAAGTATCCATGCCCAGAGGTTCTTCCTCGACTCCCTGTGAGGAAGCAATCTCGGAGCCAGCATTCATTTCAATTTTAAGTCACAATTTTAGTTGTAGTAGATTGAGGTACAACTCCAAGTCGTCCTGTTACCGTGGACACGGCTATTCGAATAGTTGAATTCATCCCTGTAGGGGTCCACCACATTTCCAACACGCTTGATCACCTCCGGATGGACACACTTTCCTGGGTCATGCCCGACCTCGGGATATAAACACGTCGTCGCCCCACCTAGGCTCAACAGAGAGGCCAGCCTGCCGGTCTAAATCCTAAGCGCACAGGGGTCATGGGCCCACTCACCCTTTGCACTCCTGCACGATGCGTACGCGGCTGAGGTCAGTCCTAGCATCACTTAATACAAGATCAATGCCGTCAGGGACCACTCGGGCGCGCGTCGCTCCATTGCTGACGTCCGAAGAGCTTCGGCTGATACAACGACGCTGAGTACCCATAACTTTTCCCACGTGAAGGTTTGGTGCGTAAAAGGGTCAAACGACCAACTCAGATCAAATACCCAACCCATTAGCATTTTATTAATGCGGGGCAAGCGCGACCCATGATGTGCGGTCCCGTCGCCCCGTCTCGAGGATGTGTGGCAAGGGCCTCACCTGCCCGGCCGCGCCTCGTCATCATCAAACCGTGGGTACCCCTCAGGGCCGATCCATCACCAACATGTTTCTGTAACCCGGTCATAGTAACTGTGTGTATAAAACATCAAGAAGGAACCTGAGGAATCACCCTCAAAGGGTCCCGCTCGATGAAACCGTCAAGGTGGA
Organism: Elymus sibiricus; assembly: GCA_039707655.1. Taxonomy (NCBI): domain Eukaryota; kingdom Viridiplantae; phylum Streptophyta; class Magnoliopsida; order Poales; family Poaceae; genus Elymus; species Elymus sibiricus. The sequence goes on from CM077667.1 coordinate 358,839,233, forward strand.
CTTAGAGGAATCATCCTCGAGGGTCCCACACTTGAGGGGTTGCACGACAGAGTCGTTATCGGGAGTGGCAGAGAGGTATCACCCTCTGATTACCACGACCGACTAGCTACACTACAGAACTAGCATCATGAGTACTTCACGAGGTGTCACCCTCGGTACTCGATGGTAGTTCCGCAAAGTCATACAACTAAGGGGGGGGTGTAGTGATGTGACGGGCCTGGCTCGTCGATCACGAAGATCGAGTAACTGATAATTAAAGCGGGGCAACTGAGACTAGGGGTCACAGGGGATTCATTGATCAACCTATACTAAGCAGTTGATATGACAGCAGGTACAGTAGCAGTTCATCAAAAGCAGGCTATGCATCAGGAGTAGGAGCTAACTAATACAGTAGCAAAATCAAATGCAAGAATGAGAGGGAAAGAAATGGGCGATATCAGGATGCTCAAGGGGGGTTGCTTGCCTTGCTGCTCTGCGGCAAAAGGCTGATCGTCAAGCACGTAGTCGTACCCGGCAGCAGCGTCAGTCTCGGGCTCTACCGGTAAGAAGAGGGGGGGGGGAAGCAATAAATATAAAGCACAGATGCAATCACGATGCATGACATGGCAATATGCAGAGCTAGGCAAGCACTAACGCAGTACCACACGTCGCAGACGGGTCGGAAGAATATCTGACGATATTTTCCGGGCTCATGCTACTACCGGACAGACGAAAACGATGGAAAAGTTCCACGTTCGTTATGATAGGAGAACGTGACAGACGAACGGACTGCGCATTCGGATTCGTGGGGTTTTTCTGAACAACTTTCATGTATAAATTATTTTCATCCGAGTTACGGATTATTTTATATTAATTTTTAAAGTTTTATTAATATTCTGAAATTATCAGATTTAAATCAATTCAATAAATGTAATTATGACATCAGCATGATGTCATGCTGACATCAGCAGTCAACAGGGGCTTGGACTGGTCAAACTGACCAGTGGGGCCCCTCTGTCATAGGCACAGTTTTAATCCAGGGTTAATTAAAATTAAAACAGATTAATTAACAGGTAAGGTCCCACCTGTCATAGTGTATTAGGTTAATCTAATTAACTTAATTAACATAACAGTTTTAATTAGTAGGGGTCCCACATGTCATACTCTGTTAATTAAACAGAGTGGTTAACTAACATAATTAGGTTTAATTAAGTTAATTAACTTATTAATTAATTAATTTAATTAAAAGTTTATTTATTTATTTTTAAACAAACATTTTTTTAAACACAGGGGGGTGGGCCCATGTTGTCATTGACAGTGGGGGGGGGGGTGGTTAGCCCCACTGGTCAGCCACACACACACACACATCATGCACACACTAAGCACGCACACCACTACGGTCGCGGCCATGGCCGGCGGCAGCGGTGGCCCAGCAGGTGGTCGTCGGCGGGAGGGTGGCCGCGAGCGCGGGTGGTGGGGAGGAGCAGCGGGGTGAGCGGGCGGCGCACATGGGAGGGGCGCGTCAGGAGCGCGGCGGCCGGCGCAGGACAGGGGGGGGCGGGGGCCGCGGGCGCGGCGACGGGGGAGCGAGCAGGGAGCGGCGGAGCCGCAGCGGTGGCTAGCGGAGGCGGCGGTGCGCGTAGGCGGGCGCGCGCGGGGGCGCCGCTGCCGGACCATGCCCGGGGCACGGGGGGGCGTGCGTGAGCGCGGCGACAGCGTGGCAAGGGACACGGCGGTGCGGGGCCGGGCGCGGCGAGCGGGGCAAGAAAGAGGGGAGGGGAGGAGCCCGGAGGCTCATCGGCGAGGAGGGAAGGGGGGCGGCGAGGCTCGATGAGGCCGGCTGGGGAGGGGGTGAGGAGGTCTGGCGGGGGTGACGGCGGGGCGACGAGGTGGGCGCCAGTGGTGGCGATGCGGGGGCGCGGTCCGGCGGCGGTTTGCCGGCGACGGTGGGGAGGGCCGCCGGGGACGGCTCGGGGTGGCGGCGTCGGCGCCCGATCCAGATCGGATCGGGGGGGAGTGGGGTGGAGTGGGCGATGGGGCTAGGGTTTTGGGGGTGCAGGGTGGTTGTAGCCCCAGGGGTGGCCGGTTGGGCCGGCCTGCTGGGCCGGTGGCCCAGTTCGGTCGGGGGGGCTTTTTTCTTCTTTTTGTTTGTTTTTATTTTTGTTATTTATAAATTTCTGTTTTAGTTTTATTTTAATTTAGTGTATTTAATTACTTTCAAGAATATTTATTTCTACAACACAATTACCTATGCATTATTTGCTGCATTTTGAACATTTTTGTTTTGGCATTTGAAAACTTTAATTTTCAACTTTAACTTAAAATTGAATTCCATCGCGCTTTGAAACAAAGTGAGATTAGCAACAGTGAAAGCGATGACAAGGCATCATTAGCGTGGGATTACTGTAGCTTAATTATCCGGGCGTTACAATTCTCCCCTACTAAAAAGAATTCTCGTCCCGAGAATTAAGAAGTAGAAGGAAAGAGCTCGGGGTATTCTGCATGAAGATGATCTTCGCGTTCCCAAGTGGCTTCATCTTCAGAATGATTTGCCCACTGCACTTTGAAGAACTTGGTAACCTTCTGACGAGTCCGACGTTCAGTTTCATCAAGAATACGGACCGGTTGCTCTTTGTAAGAAAGGTCTTGTTGCAGCTCAAGCATATCATGATCCACTGCTCGGATAGGATCCTTGAAGCAGCGACGAAGCTGTGACACATGGAAGACATCGTGAACCTAAGAAAGGTTTGGCGGTAGTTCCAGTTGATATGCCACTTTACCACGCCTTTCGAGAATAGTGAAAGGACCAATATATCGAGGAGCCAGCTTGCCCTTGATCCCAAAACGGTGTGCACCTCTCATTGGCGTGACTCGAAGATAAGCCTTTTCGCCAGGTTGATAGACCATATCCTTGTTGAAAGAACATGTGCTGCCCCCATGTTTGGTTTTGGTAATTGATGACAATCTCTATGGACTAATGGTTGCCTTGAGTTTTATTTGAAGGGTTTGTCCATAGGCATTGCTTGAAGACCATTTGTTGGTTTCAAGGTTATTAGAAGAAGAATGTGTGTTGACCAAGGTGCTATTCAAGGATTTATCCAAAGATTGGTCTTGTGAGTGTTGAGCCTATTGCAAGCATGTCTTGAAGAAGAAGTTTGTGTGAACATTCATGTTTACCTTCAAGACATCATCCTAATGAAGAGAGTTGGAAAGATTCAAGGTTGATCAAGACTAAATATGAAGAGTGATTCAAGTTGATCAACACACAAAGCGTAGAAGATGTACCGAGTGGGATCAAGTGATCTCACGGTATGGTAAGCATTGTCCATTACGCTTTGTGTACTAACCCATGTTCTATGCAAGAGTTCTTTGTGGGGTTAGGTTTGTTTCCATGGGCGTGCATCAAAAGGAAGATATCACACAACCCATGGAGGATGACATCAAGTGGTGATCGTCATCAAGATTGCGGTGTGCAAGTTCAAGTGGAGCATCACGAAGAGATCACATGCTTGAAGCTTGCTGTCCATTGTGGTGACAATGGACTTGTGAAGATGTGCCGAAGAGTGGCTCACCCATAGTGGAGTATGGGGGAGCAATCAACTAGTCTTCATCAAGCCGGCGCAATCAAGAAAGGTGGTCCAACTTGAGGAGGTCAAGATCGTCATCATCCAGCTCAAGTGGACTATGCGCAAGGCAAAGGTTTGCCCTTGATAAGTTTTCTATTTTACCGGTCTCATGGTGGTAGTTGGGAGACCGGGTTTTAGGATCGATAGCCGTACTATCAAGGGGGGCTCTCAAGTGAGTAGCTTTATCGTATCATTCGTAGAGAGCTCAAACCATTGCATCCTTGCATCATCTTTCTTGGTTTGTGTTTGGTGTTTCTCTTTGTGAGTCTTTGAGCTTTTGGTCATCTTCATGACAAGCTCGAGTTCATCGAAAACGGAGTTCATATATGCATCTTCTATGATGTTTTCGATGTTGGAGTTTATGCCGGTTCTTCATTCATAGAGGTTTCTCATCTCTATATGTTAGGCATATCTCCCCTGCCACTTCTTATTATAACCAGTCGATGTTTGGATAGTACTCGTTGTCTTCTATCCAACAAGCTTGAGTTTGCTCAATTCGGAGCTCATTTGCAGAAGTTATGGCAGTTCTGGTTTTATTTGTATCCTCTGTTTCTGTGGATTTTCAGTAGCTTGCAAGCGGTAGTACCGCTGGTGCCCACGGTAGTACCGCTTATGCGGTGGTACCGCTGGTACTTCCGTGGCACTACCGCTTGGGGTTTCCCCTAGCGTGCAACTTTTTGTTGCCAGATTGCCATTCACGGTAGTAGAGCGGTAGTAGCACGGTAGTACCGCTCTGGCGGTACTACCGCCCCTACTACCGCTTCCACTACCGCTTGGGGTTTTTCCTCTGTGCGAGTTTCTGTTACCACTTTTCCCTCTAGCGGTAGTAGAGCGGTACTAGAACGGTAGTACCGCTTGCGCGGTACTACCGCCCCTACTACCGCTTCCACTACCGCTTGGGGTTTTCCCTGTGTGCGAGTTTCTGTTACCACTTTTCCCTCTAGCGGTAGTACCGCTTAGTTGAGCGGTAGTACCGCTTGGTGCGGCACTACCGCTCCAGTCTCGTGTTCTCGCCTGCTGTTTTTGAATTACTACCGCTTAAGCGGTAGTACCGCTCGCAAGAGCGGTAGTACCGCTTGTACGCGTCCAACACGGGTAACGGTTGGATTTGGGGTGGCCCTATAAAAGGGGTCTTCTTCCCCAACGGTTTTCTTATCTCTTCTAAGCTCTCTCTCCTCCATTGTTGACTTTCTAGAGCTTTGCCTATCTCTCAATCCCTCCAATGATTCTTGCTCCTTCTTGAGGGAAAAGAGAGAGGAGATCTAGATCCACATTTCCACCAATCACTTTCTCCTCTAAGTGAGGGGAACCCCTTGGATCTAGTTCTTGGAGTTCTTCGTGTTCTTCTTCGTTCTTCCTCTCATTTTCCTCCCTAGCATTAGTTGCTTTGGTGGGATTTGGGAGAGGAGGACTTGGGCACTCCGTGTGCCCTTGCCATTGCATTAGTTGCATCGGTTTGAGTTCTCCACGGTGATACGTGGAAGTTAGTAGTTGAGAAGCTTATTACTCTTGGGTGTTTGAGCACCCTTGAGCTTGTTCCTCTTGGGTGCCTTGGCGCCCTAGACGGCTTGGTGGTGCCTCGGAGCCACATTCCATTGTGGTGAAGCTCCGGGCAAGCGTCGGGGTCTCCAATTAGGTTGTGGAGATCACCCCGAGCAATTTGACGGGTACCGGTGACCGCCCCCAAGGGTTGCCAAAGTGTACGGGTTCGGTGACCGCCCTCAAGGGTTGCCATTTGTACGGGTTCGGTGACCACCCTCAAGGGTCCCTTAGTGGAATCACGGCACCTTGCATTGTGCGAGGGCGTGAGGAGAATACGGTGGCCCTAGTGGCATTGTTGGGGAGCATTGTGCCTCCACACCGCTCCAAACGGAGATTAGCATCCGCAAGGGTGTGAACTTCGGGATACATCGTCGTCTCCGCGTGCCTCGGTTATCTCTTACCCGAGCCCTTTACTTATGCACTTTACTTTGTGATAGCCATATTGTTTCTTGTTATATATCTTGCTATCACTTAGTTGTTTATCTTGCTTAGCATAAGTTGTTGGTGCACATAGGTGAGCCTAGTCAATTTAGGTTTTGTGCTTGTCAAATTAAACGCTAGGTTTATTCCGCATTTGTTCAAGCCTAAACCGTAATTATTTTAAAGCGCCTATTCACCCCCCCCCCCTCTAGGCGACATCCACGATCTTTCACTTGTGATGACGGTCATACTGACTCTTCTGACGAGACTGAGCAGCCTTTAGATTTGCATGAATAATGCGGACTTGGTCTTCGGCATGTTGGATAATATCCGGACCGATAAGCGTACGTTCCCCAGTTTCTGACCAATTCAGAGGAGTCCGACACTTACGTCCATATAACACTTCAAAGGGAGCCATCTTCAGACTAGCTTGATAGCTATTGTTGTAAGAGAACTCAGCATACGGGAGAGATTCCTCCCATTTCTTGCCGAAAGAAATGACACAAGCTCGAAGCATGTCTTCGAGAATCTGGTTGACTCTTTCAACTTGTCCTTGGGATTGAGGGTGAAAAGCGGTGCTAAAGGACAAATGAGTTCCCATAGCTTCCTGGAAACTTGCCCAGAATCTTGAAGTGAATAAATTGCCACGGTCCGAACTAATCACCAGTGGAATACCGTGGAGTGAAACAACTCTGGACATGTAAAGATCTGCTAGCTGACAAGCAGTAATAGTTTCCTTGACAGCCAGAAAATGTGCAACTTTGGGCAGCCGGTCAATGACGACAAGAATAGCATCATTACCTTTCTGCGATCTGGGAAAACCAGTGACGAAGTCCATTTCAACATGATCCCATTTTCATTCGGGAATAGAAATAGGTTGCAGAGTTCCAGCAGGCTTTTGATGTTCTGCTTTGATCCGATGGCAAATGTCACATTCTGAAACATAGCGTGCAATGTCTTGTTTCATGTTTGACCACCAGAATCTTTGATGGATGTCTTGGTACATCTTGGTACTACCCGGATGAATTGACAGAGGTGTATCATGAGCTTCTTTCGGTATTCTCCTAGTCATATTCAGGTTTTCCTTCCTAGTTGGCACGAATAGACGGCCCTTGAAGTATACTGCGCCATCATCGGCAACAGTGAAACAAGAAGGTCTTCCTTCCGCCAGATGGTGTTTAATCCTTTCGACTTCATCGTCACAGCGTTGCATAGTTTTGATACCGCCCACGAGATCTGGTTCAACAACCAGGTTACTCAAAGAACCCTGGTTAACAACACGAAGGTTCATCTTGCGAAACTCCGATGGAGGGGGAACAAGATAACCCTGAGGAACAATATGGAGGTTCAGCTTGCGGAATTCTTCTTGAAGGAGGGGGTGAACCTTGTGAACCTGAAGGTGGTTGCAGTATGACTTGCGGCTCAAAGCATCAGCCATTGCATTAGCCTTGCCTAGTGCATAAGAAATACCCACGTTGTAATCTGCTATGCGCTCCATCCATCTCTGTTGACGGAGATTCAAATCCGGCTGAGTAAACAGGTACTTTAGACTTTGATGATCGGTGTAGATCTCGCAACGATTACCAACAAGGTAATGCCTGTTGGGGAACGTGACACAAAACAAAAAAAATCGGTACTGCGAGCACGCCCAGGATCACTATGGAGATGCATACAAGGTTTGATCTGATCCGTACCGACTCGTAGCGCAGCGGAAGTAGAGTCGATGAAGATCGATGGTGTAGATCCCCGCAGCTAGGATTTACAACCTCCCAACCGCGAGGATGTTCTCCCTTGTCGGACAGCCCTTCGGGAGGCGGTCGGACAGTCCCTCAGACAATGTCACGGACAACCCTTCGAGAAGACCCTCGAAGCTCGAACGGAAACTCGGACAGCCCTCCGGGAGGACCCTCGAACAGCCCCTCGGGCAAAAGATCGAAACTATGACCTCTCTACAGGGTTGCACACATACGGTGTGAGCTATCCGGCAGGGCTTCGCCGTCCAGAACTAGTTCCTGCCGGAACCCAGATAGCCTTTCGGGGTAGGGTGGGACTTGAAATACCCAAAAAACCCATGAAAGGAGTCCTTCACAAGGGCATAAAGGGAAAGCAAGTGGGGCAAGTGAGGCTCCATGGTGGAGCCCACCTTGGCCGGCCGCCCCTCCTAGGTCACCCCAAATGGAGGGTCAACTTCCATGTCATCCCCTCAAGATATTTTGTGGAAGGTCAACTTCCAACCATAACCATAAATGCTATTTCACTATTCACGAAACCAATTTTCGCGACCGATAAATCCGAAAATATTTCTATGGGTCTTAGAATAATTCCAGTACCCACTAAAACAATTCTGGACACGTTCTGAAACATTTTCAGATCAGTGATTTTCATCTGTGAAAAGCAACCAAAGCGGTTTCGGCAGTCCGGAACATTTTCGGTTTTTGTCTCCGAAAAATCTTAGAAGTTACCGGAACAATTCTGGTACCCTCCAATAATTTCCAGGGATATGCCGAAACCAATTTGACTTAATGGTATAGTCCGAAACAACTTTTCGGTCTTACCGAAACTCTTCCGGTGTTCTCTCTCCGGAACTCTTCCGTTGTCCCCGAAACCTTTCCGGTGATTTTCTCTCAGACTCCCTGTCTAGTATTCAACAGATAGATGACCCTTAAGCGTGTGACCCTATAGGTTCGGTGAAGTATAGACATGAGGGGAACACTTTCCGATCAATGATCAACATCGGAGCCGTGGACACCCATATTGACCCCTATACCCACACGAATAAATATTCGAGTGAACATTAGTTTGCCGTGTGCTATTCATGTTGCTTCGCGATATGATACAAACACCCGAGGTGAGACTTGTCAGCATCCCCATGGATCAACAACTTGTCCACTATGCCAGTTACCTCGTTACCGGTTTTGTTCACCTTACTCGTTTCCGTGTTTCGGCATCCCTGTGATCAAATCACATTGTGTCTGGCCAGACGATGATGGATACCGTAACACCGAGAGGGCCCAAGAATATCTCTCCATCATCGGAGGAGCAAATCCCAATCTTGAGCTACCAAGTTACTTGTCATACTTTTCCGTGAACCCGTAAGCCGCCTGTAAGGGCATATTTCTCCCTAAGTGGTTTTGGTGATTGATGACAATTCATTTGCGGACTAATCGTGTGCATTGAGCATTTCAGATATCTCATGTCTAGGCACAAGACGATTCGGTGCCCCTCGGAGTCTATCGAAGACGGTTGCTTTTTTCTTTTCGGTGGTTTTGAGTCGTAGGAAAGCCGTACTATTAAGAGGGGGTCCGCTTCGGAAAGGTTTGGGTGGAATCAACACGTACACATCTGTTCTATTGCACCACCTTTCCTTCGCTTCAATGGAGCTCCAGTCCGTTTTCCTTCGTCTGTGCAATTTGAAGGCTGCAAGGTGCTTGTGTTCAGTGGCTAGCGGTAGTACCGCTCCAGTGAGCGGTAGTACCGCAGGTGCCTGCGGTAGTACCATTCCAAGGAGCGGTAGTACCGCTGTCCCCAGCCCTGGTGCGTGCGCTTGCGGTAGTAGGCACGGATGTAATTTTTTACATCCGCCCTCGAGCGGTAGTACCGTAATTTTGTCCGGTACTATCGCGTCGGACTTTTGCACAGCTCCACCCTCAGCAGAGGTAGGCACGGAAGTAATTTTTTTACTTCCGTGCATCTCCTGTGCCAGACGTTGCCTACCATGCGGTAGTACCGTATGGGCGCGCGGTAGTACCGCTCCGGCGGTTCTACCGCTCGTTGCCCAGTGCAATAGGTCTGCGTCGGGTCACTACCGTGCGAGAGGTAGTACCGCAGCCCACAGCGGTAGTACCGCAGCCTCTTGCGGTAGTACCGTGGCTATTTTGCGGTAGTACCGCAATGCGCGGGCTGAGCGTGGGGATAACGGTTGGATTCTTTCCCCCACTATATAAAGGAGGTCTTCTTCCCCAAGAAGACCACCTCTTCCCCCCCAAGCTCCATTGTTGCTCAAAGCTCCATTTTAGCCCGATCTCTCTCCCTAGCCAATCAAACTTGTTGATTCTCTCGGGATTGGTTGAGAAGGCCCCGATCTACACTTCCACCAAGAGAAATTTGATTCCCCCCACTAATCCCTTGCGGATCTTGTTACTCTTGGGTGTTTGAGCACCCTAGACGGTTGAGGTCACCTCGGAGCCACATTCCATTGTGGTGAAGCTTCGTGGTGTCATTGGGAGCCTCCAATTAAGTTGTGGCGATTGCCCCAACCTTGTTTGTAAAGGTTCGGTCGCCGCCTTCAAGGGCACCAATAGTGGAATCACGGCACCTCGCATTGTGTGAGGGCGTGAGGAGAATACGGTGTCCCTAGTGGCTTCTTGGGGAGCATTGTGCCTCCACACCGCTCCAACGGAGACGTACTTCCCTTTACCGGGAAGGAACTCCGGTAACACATCCTCGTCTCCACCGGCTCCACTTTTGGTTATCTCTTACCTTTACTTCTTGCAAGCTATTATTGTGTTGTATCCCTTGCTTGCTTGTGTGCTTGTTGTGATTAGCATCATATAGGTTGCTCACCTAGTTGCATATCTAGTCAACCTATTTGTTGCTAAGTCTAAATTGATAAGAAAAGTTAAAAAGTGTTAGTTGCCTATTCACCCCCCCCCCCCTCTAGTCAACCATATCGATCCTTTCAATTGGTATCAGAGCCTCGTCTCTTTATTAAAGGTTTCACCACCCGAAGAGTATGGTTGACGACGGGGACCGGGCGGTTGAACTACCCGAGGCCGTGGGTGTGAACACGGTCTCTCGCGAGGATTTAAATGAGGCCATATCCTCGCTTAAATCCTCCATGACGACCGAGGTCAAATCCATGTTTAAAGAATTCCTTGACACACTTAACCTTTCCACCGATGCGGTTCAAGTGGTTAATCCCACTAACTCGGCATCGGATGTCAACTCCAGTAAGGAAGGGGCTAGTACTGATAATCGTTCTCAAGGAATTAATGGGTCGGGGACTTTTGCCTCAGTTCCCCCTCCCTTGGTCTATGGAGGACCGGTGCGCCCACCTCATATAGTTAACCACGGTCCTCCTCCTAAGCTTGTTAAAAATGATTTCGCTAATTGGCTTTTCAGTATCAACTCTCATTTGGATCACAGCTCAATTCAACTCATGCGAGTCATTGAAGAAGGATTCTACCCTCGTGATCCACGCAACCTCACTCCAAGGGAAGAAGCGGATAAACAGCTAAATTCCTCCGCCTTGTTCATACTCCAAGCTGCTGTTCCTACTGAAGACCTACCTCGCCTGCGTCCTTTCACTGTTGCTAGAGAGTGTTGGGAACACATTATCTCCATGTACAAGGGCAGCTCAAGCATTCAACGGTCAAACTATGAAGTTGTACTTGATCAGTCAGATGAGTTTGTAATGATAGAGGATGAGGAACCGCGTGAGCTCTATAGAAGGGTGACTGCCCTCGCGGTTGCCCTCAAAGATCATGGCAGCAAGGATGTGGATGATACGTGGGTCAAGCGTAAGTTTCTGAAGGCCATCATGCCCTACAACAAGGCCATGTCCGCTGTCATCCGTCAAAGACCGGACTTTCACACCTTGTCTTCTGGTGATGTGTTGGATGAATTTATTGCAATGAACATCTTGAACACAACAGCTGACAATGCTCTCGCTCGCGTGCAAAAGTCAAAGAAATCATCCCCCAACCTTGCTTTGAAGGCCAAGGTCTGTCAAGAAGAAGAAGAAGAAGAAGAAGAAGAGGAAGAGGGTTGCCCCGAGGACACCAAATATGCCTATCATGAGCACATGGCTCTTGCGTCCAGGCAATTTTGGGGCAACAAGAGAAACACAAGGCCCAACTTCTCCAAGAACAACTCAAACGGGTCAAAGGGCAAGCAACGTGTGAGGACTTGCTACAACTGTGGTAATGTGAGTCACTTTGTGGTGGATTGTCCATACGAGAAGAGGGAAGACAATGGTGGCAAGCTCATCCGCAAAGATAAGGCCAAGTCGTTCCCCAACAAGACCAACTTCACCAAGAAGACTCCACACAAAGTGTTGGTGGCTCAAGAAGAGTATGCATCGGATGATGATTGTGATGATGGAGACACAAGTGGTGAAGGAATGGCAATGGCATCTGTGGCAATTGCGTCCTCCACCCCAACAAAGGTGTCACTCTTCGACGCCCCCAATGAGAACCACATCGCAAGGTGCCTCATGGCAAAAGGTATCACCAAGGTAACCTCCAACGCCAAAACCTCAAACATTAAGACTTCTGTTTCTTCCACTCCATCTTTGTTAGATTGTGTGGATGAACTTGAGGAGGCGATAGAGGGTGAGAATGAGTTTGACAAGTTCTTGTGTAAACTCAAGGGAGAGTCCAAGAAGCACTTCGTTGCTCTCTTGGAACAACTTGGTGAGGCCAATGACACGATCGATTCTGAAGAAGAATCTCTTGAGGAGATGAGAGGCCATAGTCGTGATTATGCCGACGAGATAGCAGATCTTTCTATTGCTCTAGAGGAAGAGCAAAGTCTTCATTTGACTTTTAAGGAGTCACAAAATGAAGACTTTGCTAAATTACGTAAAGATTATGATCATGCTATTATTCTTAACCGTGTTCTTAAATCCGAGAAGGTTGCTCTTGGGGTTGACCATGCTCGACTCAAGGATGAATTTGTCACCCTTGACAATGCTCATAAGGCATTAAAGAGCGTTCATGCTTCTCTTAAAGAGTCACATGATCAACTCCAAGTGAAACTCACTAAAGAAATTGCCACGTGTCCTCCTTTTGTCTTAATTGATAATGCGTCTGCTACTAACCCGTGTTGTGAGCATGCACATCTTGTGGAGGAAAATGCTAAGCTAAAAGAGCAGCTTGAGAAAGGCCTTGTGACATGTATACAAGGTGAGAAGAATCTCAATGACCTTTTGAGCAATCAAAAGGAAGTGATTGCAAAGGAAGGAGTTGGGTTTGCACCCAAATCCAAAAACAAGAAGAACAAGAAGACCACGCAAGCTCCTCCGCTTAAGGAAACATTTGTTAAAGCGGGGGACATTACTCATGAGAAGAAGAAAGACAAGGCTGTGAGTGATAGTGCCAAGAAGGGCAAGATCACTCCCTCCAACAAGATCGGCGATTTTAACCCCTCCTATGTTTTGTGCCGTGCTAGTGATGGGCATGTTTATGCCAAATTTGTTGGTTCTTCTTATGAGTATATTGAGTGGTCTATTTGGGTTCCTAAGACCCTTGTCACTAACATGAAAGGACCCATTCAAGAATGGGTACCTAAATCCAAGCATTGATCTATTGTAGGGCTTTGCTTCTGGGGGAGTCTCATGGTTGCTCGATAGCGGAGCAACAAATCATATGACCGGAAGCAAGGACTTGGTGGTGGATGTTCAACCCGATGAATCCGTGGCCACCCAAGTCTCATTTGGAGATGATGCAATCTCAAAGGTATTGGGTCTTGGCAAGGTGGTTATCTCTCCGACCTTAACTATTGAGAGAGTCATGCTTGTTGAGACCCTTGCATACAATTTACTTTCCGTTCGTCAACTTGCAATCATGGGTTTTAGTACCTTCTTTGGCATTGATACCGTGACCCTTTTGTGGAGCAAGACTCTTAAAGTAGCCTTTGTTGGACATGTCGAAAACGGTCTCTATGTGATTAACTTCTCGGAGCGACCCACTAAGACCGCGACATGTCTAATGGCTAAAGTTGATGTGGGATGGCTTTGGCATCGCCGACTAGCCCATGTCAATATGAGATCTTTGCAAAGTCTCCTCAAAGGGGATCACATTCTTGGACTAACAAATGTGAGTTTTGCCAGAGATCGTGCTTGCAGTGCCTGTATCGAAGGAAAGCTACATGAAAAAGCTCATCGTCCAACTACAACGATCTACTCAAAGAGGACCTTAGAGCTCCTTCACATGGATCTCTTCGGGCCTCCATCTTTTGACAGCCTTGGAGGAAGAAAATATTGCTTGGTGATTGTGGATGATTACTCGAGATACACATGGGTATATTTCTTCAAGAGGAAGAGTGAGACCCAACAGACCGTCATCGACTTTGCAAATGAAGTCCAACGTCAACATGAAGCAAAGATTTTGATGATCAGAAGTGACAACGGCACTGAGTTCAAGAACTACACCCTAAATGAGTTTCTCAGTGATGAGGGGATAAAGCACCAATATTCCACACCTTACACCCCTCAACAAAACGGTGTTGCGGAGAGGAAGAACCGGACGTTGATGGATGCGGCAAGAACCATGATGGCGGAGTTTAAATCTCCGTACAACTTTTGGGCCGAAGCCATCAACACAGCATGTCATGCATCAAATCGGCTCTATCTCCGCAAAGGCTTGAACATGACTCCTTATGAGATTCTTACTGGGAACAAGCCCAACCTCAAATACTTCCGAGTGTTCGGGTGTAAGTGTTTCATTCTCAAGAAAGGTGTTCGTTTGTCTAAATTTGAATCTAGAGCCCATGAGGGCATATTTGTTGGTTATGCTGCAAACTCTCATGCTTACCGTGTCCTCAACAAGTCCACGGGACTCATTGAGGAGACGAGTAACGTAGAGTTTGATGAAAATAATGGCTCCCAAGTGGAGCAAAGTGGTCTTTGTGATGTAGGTGATGAAATTCCTCCCCAAGCCATAAGAAGAATGGGTGTGGGATACTTCCTACCCGTTGAGGAACCCCTTGTGGCTGAAGGAGAAGGACAATGTTCTACTCAAGTGGAACCATCACCGACGCACGACCCACATGCTTCCGAAGAACGCAGTGAAGGCCCTCAACCCCGTGATCAAGATCAAGGGCAAGATCAACTCGATAGTAATGTTTCTACTTCACATGATGCTCAAGATCTTGTTCACACACCCGTGCAAGCTCAAGATCAAGATGAAGCTCAGGACCAAGACCTACTTCAAGATCAAGGTCAAGCTAAAGATCAAGATCATGCTCAAGATCATGAGCAAGCCGGTGCTAGTACCGAAGCTCGTCAAGTCACCAAGCCTCAACTTTCCATGGAGGAAATTCTTGAAAGACGAGCTGCCAAGAATGCTGCCAAGCTTCAGAAAAAGCAACACCTCCTAGAGAACGTCTACGGAAGCTTGAAAAGAGGGGTAACTACTCGTCGTCAATTAACAAACTTTTGTGCACATCATGCGTTTGTTGCTTGCTTTGAACCCCTCAAGGTACAAGATGCACTCGAAGATGAGGATTGGCTTGAAGCCATGCATGATGAAATCAACAACTTCGAGCGCAACAAAGTGTGGCGATTGGTGCCAAGACCAAAAGAGAATCACAATGTCATTGGAACCAAATGGATCTTTAAGAACAAGCAAGATGCACATGGTATCATTATTCGCAACAAGGCAAGACTGGTGGCTCAAGGCTACTCCCAAGTCGAGGGTATCGACTACGGTGAAACCTTTGCCCCTGTTGCTCGCCTTGAATCTATTCGCATGTTGCTTGCTTATGCTTCTCATCATGATTTCATATTATATCAAATGGATGTGAAGAGTGCTTTTCTTAATGGTCCACTTAAGGAGTTGGTGTATGTCAAGCAACCCCCGGGGTTTGAGGACCCCAAGTTCCCCAATCATGTATACGTTCTCGATAAGGCACTCTATGGGCTTAAACAAGCCCCACGCGCATGGTATGAGCACCTTACCGAGATGTTGCAAGATCGTGGGTTTGAAATTGGGAAAATCGACCCCACTCTTTTTACTAAGAGGGTTAACGGGAACTTGTTCGTATGCCAACTATATGTAGATGATATTATCTTTGGTTCTTCTAACAAAGCTTTTAATGATGAGTTCGCCGCACTAATGACCAAAGAGTTTGAGATGTCTATGATGGGAGAGTTGAAGTTCTTCCTTGGATTCGAAGTCAAGCAACGAAGCCAAGGAACCTTCATCAACCAAGCCAAATACACTCAAGACATGCTCAAGAGGTTCAAGTTGGATGAGCTAAATCCTCCGAAGGCCAACACTCCGATGCAACTCAAATGCCAACTTGACAGTGATCCCAATGGTAAAGCTGTGGATCAGAAGGTATATCGCTCCATGATTGGTTCTCTGCTTTACCTTTGTGCATCTAGACCGGATATCATGTTGAGTGTGTGAATTTGTGCACGATTTCAATCCGCACCTAAGGAGAGTCACTATGTGGCTGTCAAGCGAATCTTTCGATATTTGGCTCATACCCCAAACTTTGGCTTATGGTACCCCAAAGGTGCTTCATTTGATCTCATTGGATATACTGACTCGGATTGGGCGGGAGACCGTGTGGAGAGGAAGTCCACTTCCGGAGGTTGCCAATTTCTTGGTCGCTCTCTGGTAAGTTGGTCTTCCAAGAAACAAAACTGTGTTTCTCTCTCGTCCACCGAGGCCGAGTATGTAGCCGCCGCAAGCTGTTGTGCTCAGATTCTTTGGATGAGGCAAACTTTAAAGGATTATGGTGTCAACTGTGACAAAGTGCCTCTTTACTGCGACAATGAAAGCACAATCAAGATCTCCAACAACCCGGTTCAACACTGCAAGACGAAGCATATTGAGATTCGTCATCACTTCATCCGGGATCACATCAAGCGTGGAGAAATTGATCTTATTCATCTCTATACCAAAGAACAGCCTGCAGATATTTTCACGAAGCCATTAGATGAAGCAAGATTTCGCGAGTTAAGGCATGAGCTAAATATCATCGATTCGAGCAATGTGGCTTGACTTAGTGCACACCCCACCACACTCATCATTATGTCTTGTTTAGATGTAGGCATGGATTTAGGGGGAGTCTAGTTCTCTCAATGAACTATCCCTCCTCCTATTATGCATAAACTAATCAAAGTTTTTCACATCCGCCATTTTTGATGGTTTTTGTGCTTCAAAGACGAGTTTTGGTCATGGGCCCAAGGATAATTCTTTGCGGTGCCATACCAATTGACTCAAACATAGGTGGCTCCGGCCATCGCCCTCTCTTCATGAGAGGTAGTGGTTCGATGTTTGGTCCCTGTTTCTCCTCTCTAAATCTTTTTGACCGTGTTCGTGGTTGAGCTTATGTGTCTATATTTCATTTTCCTTCAAATTCTTGTGCAAAAGTCTTTCTTCTCTCCAAAATCTGCATTTTATGGGCATCACGGTACTACCGTGGCTTGCCACGGTACTACCGCTGGAGAGGGGTACTTCTGCGCTCGTGCAGCAGCTGCCTTGGCACGGTACTACCGCATCCAGCGCGGCAGTAATTTTTTACTGCCGCTGGAGGAGCGGTACTACTGCCCGGTGAGCGGTAGTATTTTTTTTCTATCGCTGGCCAGGCGGTACTACCGCGATGACGTGCGGTACTACCGCGCCGTGAGTACCGCGTGGGGGTTAAGAGCGGGCAGGGGGAGTTCAAACTCCCCCTTACCCATTCATCTCTTCCCCTCACGCATCTCTCTCTCTCTCCTCCCCACGAACGGCGCCGGAGAACCTCGCCGGATCTCCATCTCCGGTCACTCTCCTCCCATTCCAACCGGTGGGATCGTTCCCCACCTTGTCCTCTTGCCATGGACCCTGGTATTTCCCCTTATGCTTCTCTCTTTGCCTCTCTATTTTTGGATCTAGGTTTAGGGGGAAATATGAATTGGTCTTGTGATTTTTGGCTAAATCTTTGCATGAGGTGGTGGTTGGAGAGTGCTTGTGCGTAGAAGTGTTATTTGGGAGGATACAACATGGTAGTTTTGATTGACGGTAGTAACGATCTATTTTTCCGGTACTTTGTTTCGCTGTTCTTGAGGATTCCGCCCCGTGCGGTACTACTGCACCACCTGGAGCGGTACTACCGCCCGTCGGGCGGATGAATTTTTTTTCTTCCGCACTCAGCCCGGTACTACCACCCCTACCTAGAGCGGTACTACCGCGGTCGGCGCGGTAGTAAAAAATTTCTACCGCAAGACCTGCGGTACTACCGCTCGATCCAGAATTCTCCTGTTTTGTCCTACCAACTCTCCCTTCTATGTGGTTCTCTTGTTTGCCTTGGTCTTTGCAATGACCTCTTTCGCTCTTTTCTTGTGTTTGCGCTGTGTGTCATAGGTGGTGGCTCCGGTTCCAGTTCAAGACGCTCGAATCCCTCTCGTGATACGGGCTCAAAGCGTCTACGCAATCAAGATGCACCTGAGGGGTCCAATACCTCGCCTCGCCGCTTCAAAAGAACCGCAACCAAGACCAAGGAGCCTGTTCTCAGCTGGGAAGATATGCCTCTTGCAGAGTTTCAGGTCCGTCGGAAGATCAACCCCTATATCAACCCTAGGGAACAGTTCAAGGGCAATGACGGGTTTTGGACCAAGCAACAAAATCTCATCTATATTGATGTGATCAAGGGAAAGAAGAATTTCTATGTTCCTGCCTAGTGGATTGACATGGCACATCTGAGGAAGAACCTGGCAGCTTTTGGTGAGCCTCTGGATTTGGTGGAGCAGTTTGCTATCGAGGATATCATCTCGTTTCATTGTGACTTTGATCCCGAGATTGTGGCTCAGTTCTTTGCTTCTGTCCACTTCCACACGGATGTGGAACGGAG
The DNA here is from genome assembly GCA_039707655.1 of Elymus sibiricus. Lineage (NCBI taxonomy): Eukaryota > Viridiplantae > Streptophyta > Magnoliopsida > Poales > Poaceae > Elymus > Elymus sibiricus. Next base: position 358,857,364 of record CM077667.1, read on the forward strand.
CATGACTTGGATGACCAATGGACGGAGGTTGACTGCTAACTGGAAGGAGTTCATGGATCTGTTGCACGTTCATGATGAGGGGCTTGATGTGCCCGTTGGTTTGCGCCCGCACTCCAACCAACATGCTGCTAAAATGGAGAAGCTTCTGCCATACTTTGTTGAGAAGACATTACCCTCTGGTGAGAAAACTTATGTGCTTAACCCATTTCTCGATGTCATGCACTGGATCTTTCACAACACTCTCTTTCCTCGCATGGGAGACAAGGACAAGGTGCATTCCTATCTAGTGGATATGCTGCTCCTTTGTGAGCAAGGGCGGCGTCAAATGTCTGACCCACTTGATGTTTCACACATTATGTGGAGTGAGCTTCAGTCTGCTGTGTTCAACCGTAAGGTCCCCATCTATGGACCCTACTTGTTCTTCTTGATTCAGAAGACTTGGGAGAAGTCCTTTCCGTGTGAAGACTTTCATGCTCCCGACTGGATCCGTCACGAGCCTATTCGGCTGCGTATGAAGGACAAGTGGGCTAACACTACCACTAGGCCTGCTGCTGCACATGTGGATGCTGATGAGGATGAGATTGAAGAGGAGGAGGAGGACAGTTCAGAGATGTATGAGCCACCGTCTTCTGAGCCATCTTGGGCCAAGAAGCTCAAGAACAAGATGAGAACATTGTTCTGCATGCAGGCCAAGGGACAGTACCAGACTCACGTTGCTCAGAAGGAGAGTCGTCAGCGTGACAAGCGGATTCTGAGGAAGCTTTGCGAGACCATCTCGAGTGGATCTGAGAAGAACATCACACCTGAGGCTGCTTGGATGAAGAAGAAGAGCTCTCAGTGGGTTGATTCAGATGAGGAGTCTATTCCAGCTGCTTCAGAGGAGGAGCTTGATTGATGATCTTTCTGCAGTAGGAGCTACCACCTGTGTTTTAGGTGTCCTCTCTGCCTTTTTGGCGTCTCGATGCCAAAGGGGGAGAGAGTGTAGGATTTGCAGTGTTTTCATCGTCTCCTTGCTTTCGTTGAACCTTCGTCGTTGCTTTGGTTTATGTTATTTATGTGTGAGACCAGGAGACTTCTTCTATCATATGGTGTGAGACATATGCTATCACTCTTATCATATTATTGTCTAGTATGATTAGTAGCTTGTGAGGTTATTTGTTATGTGCCCTTATCTTCATGCTCACATGCTATGCCTTGTTTCCATGCTTAGTGTTTATTCATTCTGTTGCTAGGATTGCCATGTCTATAAAATATAGGGGGAGTGTTGATCCTAGTGTGTGTGCTTTGCAGTCCAAAGCATATCTATAGATTGCACACATCTAGGGGGAGCCTGTCTATATTTTATAGATTTTGGGTTTGCATATGCTCATCTTATATCTTTATGTGCAAATCCCGTATTGTCATCAATCCACCAAAAAGGGGGAGATTGTAAGGGCATATTTCTCCCTAAGTGGTTTTGGTGATTGATGACAATTCATTTGCGGACTAATCGTGTGCATTGAGCATTTCAGATATCTCATGTCTAGGCACAAGACGATTCGGTGCCCCTCGGAGTCTATCGAAGACGGTTGCTTTCTACGTTTCTTTTCGGTGGTTTTGAGTCGTAGGAAAGCCGTACTATTAAGAGGGGGTCCGCTTCGGAAAGGTTTGGGTGGAATCAACACGTACACATCTGTTCTATTGCACCACCTTTCCTTCGCTTCAATGGAGCTCCAGTCCGTTTTCCTTCGTCTGTGCAATTTGAAGGCTGCAAGGTGCTTGTGTTCAGTGGCTAGCGGAAGTACCGCTCCAGGGAGCGGTAGTACCGCAGGTGCCTGCGGTAGTACCGCTCCAAGGAGCGGTAGTACCGCTGTCCCCAGCCCTGGTGCGTGCGCTTGCGGTAGTAGGCGCGGATGTAATTTTTTACATCCGCCCTCGAGCGGTAGTACCGTAATTTTGTCCGGTACTACCGCGTCGGACTTTTGCGCAGCTCCACCCTCAGCGGAGGTAGGCACGAAAGTAATTTTTTTACTTCCGTGCATCTCCTGTGCCAGACGTTGCCTACCATGCGGTAGTACCGTATGGGCGTGCGGTAGTACCGCTCCGGCGGTTCTACCGCTCGTTGCCCAGTGCAATAGGTCTGCGTCGGGTCACTACCGTGCGAGCGGTAGTACCGCAGCCCACAGCGGTAGTACCGCAGCCTCTTGCGGTAGTACCGTGGCTATTTTGTGGTAGTACCGCAATGCGCGGGCTGAGCGTGGGGATAACGGTTGGATTCTTTCCCCCACTATATAAAGGAGGTCTTCTTCCCCAAGAAGACCACCTCTTCCCCCCAAGCTCCATTGTTGCTCAAAGCTCCATTTTAGCCCGATCTCTCTCCCTAGCCAATCAAACTTGTTGATTCTCTCGGGATTGGTTGAGAAGGCCCCGATCTACACTTCCACCAAGAGAAATTTGATTCCCCCCACTAATCCCTTGCGGATCTTGTTACTCTTGGGTGTTTGAGCACCCTAGACGGTTGAGGTCACCTCGGAGCCACATTCCATTGTGGTGAAGCTTCGTGGTGTCGTTGGGAGCCTCCAATTAAGTTGTGGAGATTGCCCCAACCTTGTTTGTAAAGGTTCGGTCGCCGCCTTCAAGGGCACCAATAGTGGAATCACGGCACCTCGCATTGTGTGAGGGCGTGAGGAGAATACGGTGGCCCTAGTGGCTTCTTGGGGAGCATTGTGCCTCCACACCGCTCCAACGGAGACGTACTTCCCTTTACCGGGAAGGAACTCCGGTAACACATCCTCGTCTCCACCGGCTCCACTTTTGGTTATCTCTTACCTTTACTTCTTGCAAGCTATTATTGTGTTGTATCCCTTGCTTGCTTGTGTGCTTGTTGTGATTAGCATCATATAGGTTGCTCACCTAGTTGCATATCTAGTCAACCTATTTGTTACTAAGTCTAAATTGATAAGAAAAGTTAAAAAGTGTTAGTTGCCTATTCACCCCCCCCCTCTAGTCAACCATATCGATCCTTTCACCGCCGTAATAGCCACCCTTGTACAGGTGACGTTTAACAAACCCCAAAGTTCACGAAGCAAGTACGAAGGAACTCGATACTCTCATGGTCTAAGGAATTATGCAAACGTTAACTATCTCTGTGTTATTAACCATTAACTTGTGACGAATGTATCTCATAGCATAACATCAATTCGGGTCGATTCAACACAAGTGTTCTACCAACAATGTGCCCTCAAAATTGCTGGCATAGACATGCCCATGATCAGGAAAACAGGATCATCATGCAATACTTGAGCTAGTCTTAGAGGCATGACTAGGAATACTTTTTACCATTTATTGTACCACACATGCACATGAGTTTCCCTCCGAGCCTTGTGGATATTGTAGACTCGAGAATCATTGCAGTTATAGCATGGATCATAAACATTTATTACAAACCAGGAGATACAAAGTAACTGTTATTACTACCTCTAGGGCATATCTCCTACAATGCCGCCACTCTTTCAGTGCGTGAATTACTGCAGCAAGTTCAAGGTTATGAACTGGGTAGTTCCCTTCATGAGGACGCAATTAACGAGATGCATAAGCAACCACTCCGCGCTCTTGCATTAGGACACAGCCTATTCCCTGACGCGAAGCGTCACAATAAATGACAAAGTCCTTACGATTATCCGGAGGAGCAAGCACTGGAGCAGATGTCAGCTTGTCCTTAAGTGCTTGAAAGCTCTCCTTACATTTTTCTGTCCACTCATATTTAACACCTTTGTGAAGCAGATTGGTTAAGGGCTTGGCAATCTTGGAGAAGTTCTCGACGAATCGACAGCAATAGCTGGCGAGTCCGAGAAAACTTCTGACTTGCTTGACATTCTTCGGGGGAGTCCAGTCAAGAATAGCCTGAACTCGTTCAGGGTTGACCGCAATACCATCCTTGGAGATCACATGACCAAGGTAGGTTACTTCGTCCATCCAGAACTCACACTTTGAATACTTTGCATAAAGTTGATGTTCTCTAAGCTTCTCCAGTATAGGACGAAGATGTTCAGCATGCTCTTCTTTATTCTTGGAGTAAACCAGGATATCATCCAGATAAACCACGATGAATTTATCGCGGTAATCCATGAATATATAGTTCATCAGGCGAGAGAAGGTTGTTGGAGCATTGGTTAAGCCGAAGGACATGACGGTGTACTCGTATGAACCATAGCGAGTAACAAATGCAGTCTTGGGAATATCCTCTTCACGAACCCGGATCTGATGGTAACCCAACCTCAAGTCGAGTTTTGAAAACACTGATGAACCAGCAAGTTGATCATACAGATCGTTGATCGGAGGAAGCGGATATTTGTTTTGAATCGTTGCTTGGTTGATGGGACGGTAATCTTGGACCAATCGATTCGTACCATCTTTCTTCTTGACAAAGAGAGAAGGTGCTCCCCAAGCAGAGGAACTTGGACGAATGAACCCTTGACGAAGCGAATCATTTCTTGTTTCAGTTCAAGGAGTTCATGTGGAGGCATCTTATATGGCCTCTTAGCAATAGGGGTGGTGCCTGGCACTAAGTCGATGACAAACTCGACAGCTCTTACAGGGGGAATCCCTGGAAGTTCTTCTGGAAAGACATCTTGAAAATCACGGACCACTGGGATATTTTCAATCCCCTCAAGAGGTGACGTGTTTAATGCATTCAGGGCATAAAGGTGGGCTTCAGCATTGCGAACAAGGTGAGCACGGTAGCTTACAATCTCATTCGAAGGATGTAGGAGGTGGACGGTTTTGGTGTCACAAACAACAGAAGCAGTATGTGCCTTCAACCAATCCATTCCGAGGATGAGATCGATATTGGAAGACTTCAGCATTATGGGGGAGACAAGGAACTCTAAACCTTCAATTTCAATGGGGACATTGTGGCTAATAATGGAAGTCTGACATTGGCCCGTGGGGGTGTTTACCACTATTGGGGCGTTCATCTCTTCACATTTAATGTCATGAATGTATGCAAAATCTTCAGACATAAAAGAATGCGATGCTCCTGTATCAAACAATACAGAAGCTGGTACTGAGTTGACGAGAAGAGTACCCATCACGGTAGCAGGCTGGTCTTGAACTTCATTCAGATCAACATTGTTAGCCTGAACACGACCCTGAGCAGGCCTGACATTGTTGTTGCGGGGCTGGTTGGAAGGCAGTGCAAGTTGATTCCGATTCTGCCTGCAGTCTCTGGCACGGTGTCCTGGACGACCACACTTGAAGCACAACCCATCCTCAGGACGAGAAGGGGGAACAGGAGCCCGTGGTGGCGGGGCTGGGAGCCTCGGCTGCCTAGGTGAGGGTGGATGCAGATGAGGTGCATCATAGGACGGCCTTGGAGCAGGAGGCGGTGCATGGTACATGTTGTGGGGGATCTAGATCTTGCGCTTCTGAGCAGATGAACCCGAAGATGAGCCCATGTCACGGTTGCGCTTGCTGCTGTCCTTGTAGTCCTGCAGACCTGTTTCCACTTGAATGGACTTGTTCACCAAGAGGGCGAAGTTATCAAAGTCCTGAACAAGGAGTGCCAGTTTGATATCAGGGTGGAGGCCTCCACGGAACTTCTCCTGCCTACGAGCATCAGTTGCAACGTCTTCTTCAGCATAGCGAGACAAGTCCAGAAATTCCCGCTGATAAGCATCCACAGTCTTGTTGCCCTGGACTAGATTGCGGAACTCACGCTTCTTCTTGTCCATCAGTCCCTGAGGAATGTGACGAGCACGGAATGCAGCTTGGAACTCCGGCCAGGTGATGATTGTTCCAACAGGCTGTGAGCGCCTGTGACTGTCCCACCATTGAGCAGCGGGACCCTTCAGAAAGTACGAGGCAAAGGTGACATAGCTAGCCACTGGGGCGCCTGAAGACTCCAGCTCATAAGTGATGTCACGGAGCCAGTCATATGCGTCAAGCGGATGAGTTGAGCTGCGGTAGATCGCGGGGTTGGGACACATGAAGTCCTGCAGAGTCATTGGGGTTGGCTGCTGATTCATATTCAGCCTCGGGAACTGGTCCATAAGCCCTTGCATAAACTGGCGATTCAGTTCAAACTGCTGCATCATACCAGCCATGTATTCCGGTGGCGGTGGTGGTTCAGGTGCACCACGACCACGACCAGCTGGCCTAACCATTCTGTCAAATTTTTAACAGTGGTAGTTTAGCATTGGGTAATTGCAAAGACAAAGAATCATTCATGAAGTAAATTGCACAAAGAAGGAAGTGCAATAGATACGACATAGTAGTTCAAATTTCAACATACAGATCCATACATAGGTCTATTACAAACAATAAGTCTGTTACAAAATAGACGATAGGTCCGGCATGAAAATAACCTAGACAACTAGGCGGCACGCAGGCACGCGGTAGAGGGATACAACAACGAGGCATAGCGATATGCTACATCAACGTCGGGGACAACGAAAGAACCCACGGAACTGTACGTGGCCCTGAATGTGAAACCTGGGGACAGGGTTCTGCATCCCGTGCACACCCTGATGTAGAATCTGGTGCCCAACGGGGAGCGCAGGTCCACGTGCCGGAGTACGACCTCCAACCGCAGGCCACTCAAGACCTGGAGGAAACTCAGTCCGACGCGGGTGAAGAATGTACTCCGGATGCATCCCCGCACTGACTGCTGGCAACAACTGCTCCATAGCCTGATAAAGACGAGCACGGGTGGCGTACAACTCGATGTTAAGAGCTCGGACAGTGCGATCCAGTGCCTCAGTGTACTGAACCAGAACCTGTGGGTCGTAGCGACGACTCACGTAGGGGGTGCAAACAACAGTGTAGGATCGGTCGTTGCGCTGCCGCGCGAAAGGGGTGCAGATCTCATTGTCGGCTGCAGTATCAACTCCAGCAGGAACATACGGGATGTATTTGAATGCCGTCTCCTCCAAACAGGGGTTCGCTGCACGGAGACGAACAATAGCAGCATAGGCAGCATCCTGTATTGCCATCTCAACGGTCACTCCAATGCCACGAAAGGTGTGCAGCTCAGTGATGGAGAGGTCCCACCGATCCCAGATAACCATCTCAGCTTCATACTGTTCCTGGTTGAACTCGCGGTAGTCCTTGTAAACAGTGTACTCGGGGTACCAGCAATATCCCAGCCTGATCAAGAGGTTGACCAGAATGGCCGGGAACCCAGTCGTATCGTGAGCCAAAGTCAAACGAACGACGTGCCTAGTGGGACGCATCTGTAACAAGAAGATTTAAAGATGTCAAATGACAGTGTGTGCATCATAACTTCAAAGGAAAACCATTGTCGACGAAACAAATCTCCGGTGGATGTGATCACGAGAGCCTAATGTTAGAGTTAGCAAAATCTTTAACCCGAAAGAGAAGAGAGATCGGAACCCAGAGTATAGACGAGGAATAAAAGATCCTAATACCACCCGATTGAGATGTGGGCCCGTAAGCCACACAACTATGTTAGTAAATGTTTTTCGACGACTAGACTCAACTTCGGCCAAGGAGTTGGAAAGGGGGCTACCTACAGGTAGTCGGCTCTGATACCAACTTGTGACGCCCCCAATTTCGACCGTATGCTAATCATACACGCAATGCGTACGACCAAGATTAGGGAATCATTGATCGATATCACAACACAACACTAGACACCAATTAAAGTCATACAGCTTCATATTACAAGCCAGGGGCCTCGAGGGCTCGAATACAAAGCTCGACAAACACAAGTCAGCGGAAGCAAATAATATCTGAGTACAGACATAAGTTAAACAAGTTTTGCCTTAAGAAGGCTAGCACAAACATAACAACGGATCGAATGAGGCGAGGCCTCCTGCCTGGGAACCTCCTATCCTACTGCTGGTCGGGGGCAGCCTCCACGTAGTAGTAGGCTCCGGCGGTGGTGTAGTAGTCGTCTCCGGCGTACTCCATCTCCTGGGCTCCATCGTCTGAACGCAGAATCATATCGAGGGGGAAACAGAAAGCAAAGCAGCGGTGAGTACTCATCCAAAGTACTCGCAAGACTGACATCAGAACTATGCTAAGTATGCATCATTATCAAGGGAATGGGGGTTATATCTGGACTGACTGCAGAAAGCAAGAATGAGGGGAGGGAAGGCCTAGTCCTATCGAAGACTAGCATCTTCAACGTCTTGCAGCATTAGAAGAGAGTAGACTAGTATCTCCTATATAGCAATATTATTGTAGCAAATCTTTATTAAGTATCCACGCCCAGAGGTTCTTCCTTGACTCCCTGCGAGGAACCAATCTCAGAGCCAACATTCATTTCATTTTTAAGTCACAATTTTAGTTGTAGTAGATCGAGGTACAACTCCAAGTCGTCCTGTTACCGTGGACACGGTTATTCGAATAGTTGAATTCATCCCTGCAGGGGTGCACCGCATTTCCAACACGCTTGATCACCTCCGGCCGGACACACTTTCCTGGGTCATGCCCGGCCTCGGGATATAAACACGTCGTCGCCCCACCTAGGCTCAACAGAGAGGCCAGCCCGCCGGTCTAAATCCTAAGCGCACAGGGGTCATGGGCCCACTCACACTTTGCACTCCTGCACGATGCGTACGCGGCCGAGGTCAGTCCTAGCATCACTTAATACAAGATCAATGCCGTCAGGGACCACTCGGGCGCGCGCCGCTCCATTGCTGACGTCCGAAGAGCTTCGGCTGATACAACGATGCTGAGTACCCATAACTTTTCCCACGTGAAGGATTGGTGCGTAAAAGGGTCAAACGACCAACTCAGATCAAATACCCAACCCATTAGCATTTTATTAATGCGGGGCAAGCGCGACCCATGATGTGCGGTCCCGTCGCCCCGTCTCGAGGATGTGTGGCAAGGGCCTCACCTGCGTGGCCGCGCCTCGTCATCATCAAACCGTGGGTACCCCTCAGGGCCGACCCATCACCAACATGTTTCTGTAACCCGGTCATAGTAACTGTGTGTATAAAACATCAAGAAGGAACCTGAGGAATCACCCTCAAAGGGTCCCGCTCGATGAAACCGTCAAGGTGGACTTAGAGGAATCACCCTCGAGGGTCCCACACTTGAGGGGTTGCACGACAGAGTCGTTATCGGGAGTGGCAGAGAGGTATCACCCTCTGATTACCATGACCGACTAGCTACACTACAGAACTAGCATCATGAGTACTTCACGAGGTGTCACCCTCGGTACTCAATGGTAGTTCCGCGAAGTCGTACAACTAAGGGGGGTGTGCAGTGATGTTACGGGCCTGGCTCGTCGATCACGAAGATCGAGTAACTGATAATTAAAGCGGGGCAAGTGAGACTAGGGGTCACAGGGGATTCATTGATCAACCTATACTAAGCAGTTGATATGACAGCAGGTACAGTAACAGTTCATCAAAAGCAGGCTATGCATCAGGAGTAGGAGCTAACTAATACAATAGCAAAATCAAATGCAAGAATGAGAGGGAAAGAAATGGGCGATATCAGGATGCTCAAGGGGGGTTGCTTGCCTTCCTGCTCTGCGGCAAAAGGCTGATCGTCAGGCACATAGTCGTACCCGGCAATAGCGTCAGTCTCGGGCTCTACCGGTAAGAAGAGGGGGGAGAAACAATAAATATAAAGCACAGATGCAATCACGATGCATGACATGGCAATATGCAGAGCTAGGCATGCACTAACGCAGTACCACACGTCGCAGACGGGTCAGAAGAATATCTGACGATATTTTCCGGGTCTCAGGCTACTACCGAACAAACGAAAACGATGGAAAAGTTCCACGTTCGTTATGATAGGAGCACGTGACAGACGAACGGACTGCGCATTCGGATTCGTGGGGTTTTTCTGAACAACTTTCATGTATAAATTATTTTCATCCGAGTTACAGATTATTTTATATTAATTTTTAAAGTTTTATTAATATTCTGAAATTATCAGATTTAAATCAATTCAATAAATGTAATTATGACATTAGCATGATGTCATGCTGACATCAGCAGTCAACAAGGGCTTGGACTGGTCAAACTGACCAGTGGGGCCCCTCTGTCATAGGCACAGTTTTAATCCAGGGTTAATTAAAATTAAAATAGATTAATTAACAGGTAAGGTCCCACCTGTCATAGTGTATTAGGTTAATCTAATTAACTTAATTAACATAACAGTTTTAATTAGGTTTAATTAGTAGGGGTCCCACATGTCATACTCTGTTAATTAAACAGAGTGGTTAACTAACATAATTAGGTTTAATTAAGTTAATTAACTTATTAATTAATTAATTTAATTAAAAGTTTATTTATTTATTTTTAAACAAACATTTTTTTAACACGAGGGGTGGGCCCCTGTTGTCATTGATGGTGGCGGGGTGGTTAGCCCCACTGGTCAGCCACACACACACACACACACACAGCACACACACACTACGCACGCACACCACTACGGCCGCGGTCATGGCCGGCGGCAGCGGCGGCCCAGCGCGGGAGAGGGGCGCGACAGTGGGGGGGCAGCGGGGTGAGCGGGCGGCGCGCATGGGAGGGGCGCGGCAGGAGCGCGACGGCCGGCGCGGGAGAGGGGGTAGCGGGGGCCGCGGGCGTGGCGACGGGGGAGCGAGCAGGAAGCGGCGGAGCCGCATCGATGGCTAGCGGTGGCGACGGTGCGCGTAGGCGAGCACGCGCGGGGGCGCCGTTGCCGGACCGTGCCCGAGGCGCGCGGGGGGGGGCGTGCGTGAGCGCGGCGACGGCGCGGCAAGGGACACGGTGGTGCGGGGCCGGGCGCGGCGAGCGGGGCAAGAAAGAGGGAAGGGGAGGAGCCCGGAGGCTCACCGGCGAGGAGGGAAGGGGGGACGCGAGGCTCGATGAGGCCGGCTGGGGAGGATGGGAGGAGGTCTGGCGGGGGCGACGGCGGGGCGACGAGGTGGGCGTCGGTGGTGGCGATGCGGGGGCGCGGTCCGGTGGCGGTTTGCCGGCGATGGTGGGGAGGGCCGCCGGGGACGGCGCGGGGTGGCGGCGTCGGCGCCCGATCCAGATCGGGTCGGGAGTGAGTGGGGGAGAGCGAGTGGGGTGGAGTGGGCGATGGGGCTAGGGTTTCGGGGGGGGGGGTGCGGGGTGGTTGTAGCCCCAGGGGTGGCCGGTTGGGCCGGTGGCCCAGTTGGGCCGGGGGGCTTTGTTTTTTTTTCTTTTTCTGTTTTTTTTTTCATTTTTGTTATTTATAAATTTCTGTTTTAGTTTTATTTTAATTTAGTGTATTTAATTACTTTCAAGAATATTGATTTCTACAACACAGTTACCTATGCATTATTTGCCGCATTTTGAACATTTTTGTTTTGGCATTTGAAAATTTTAATTTTCAACTTTAACTTAAAATTGAATTCCATCGCGCTTTGAAACAAAGTGAGATTAGCAATAGTGAAAGCAATGACAAGGCATCATTAGCGTGGGATTACTGTAGCTTAATTATCCGGGTGTTACATCAGTTGTAACTCGGAAGGCACATACTGAAGAGCAATAACATTATGATCCTGCACAACAACGCGCACATAAAAAGCATCAACACCAATATGCTTGGTAAGCTCATGCTTCACGGGGTCCCGCGCAATACTGATAGCACATGTACTGTCGGACAAGAGGGTGGTAGGTGTAGTAACAGAAACACCAAAATCCTCCAGTAGCCATCGCAGCCAATTCACCTCTGCCGTTAGAAGAGCCATAGCTCTCAACTCGGCCTCTGCACTCGAACGAGAAACTGCAGTTTGTTTCTTCGTCTTCTAGGCAATGAGAGAACCACCAAGAAAAACACAGTAAGCAGAAAGTGAACGGCGATCCAAAGGATCACTAGCCCATGTAGCATCCGAATAGGCCTGGAGCTGTAACGAGCCAGAATGGGGAAAAAAGAGACGATGAGAGATGGTGCCACGAAGATATCGTAGAACACGAAGAAGGTGACTATAGTGAACTAAAGAGGGAGCAGAAACAAACTGACTCAGAATATGGACAGGATAGGAGATATCCGGACGAGTGACAGAAAGATAGACAAGGCTCCCAACGAGATGACGATAACGCGTCAGATCAGACAAGAGCTCACCATCAGAAGTGCGAAGGTTAACATTGAGCTCCATAGGAGTCTCAGCAGTGCGCTCATCGCTAAGAGCCACACGAGCAAGAAGATCCTGGATATACTTTTCTTGGGAAATAGAAAAGCCATCAGAGGTGGAGGAAACCTCAATCCCAAGAAAGTAACGAAGGGGGCCAAGATCAGACATAAGAAACTACTCACTGAGACGGGCCTTGACAAAGGCAACGTACTCAGAATCGTCGCCAGTGATGATCATGTCATCAACATATAGAAGAAGAAGAGTGCGACCACGAGCAAAAAAGTGGACAAACAGCGCTGGATCATGAGCACTGGGCGAAAAACCAGCAGCAGTGACCACAGAGGCAAAACGCTCAAACCAAGCACGGGGGGCTTGCTTAAGGCCATATAGAGAGCGGCGAAGACGACAACTCCTACCATCAGGAACTGAATACCCAGGTGGTGGCTGCATATAAACTTCCTCACGCAACTCACCATTAAGAAAGGCATTCTTAACATCAAGCTGAGAAACGGACCAGTGGCGAACAGAGGCCACGACAAGAAGTGTGCCGACAGTGGTCATATGGGCAACAGGAGCAAAAGTCTCATCGTAATCACGACCATGCTCCTCCTGAAAGCCATGAGCCACAAGACAAGCTTTATAATGCTCAAGAGAGCCATCAAAGCGAGTCTTAATCTTATAGACCCGCTTACAAGTGATGGGACGAACACGGGGAGGAAGAGAAACCAGATCCCACGTGCCGGTGCGCTCAAGGGCAGCAATTTCCTCTGCCATGGCAAACTGCCATTCAGGATGAACAACAACATCTTGATAAGAAGTCGGCTCAACAACGGTCGAAAGACCATATCGAGAAGGAGAATATCGGTCAGGGGGTGTACAAGACCGAGAACGAAGACCATAAGTCGGTTGAGAGGAGGGAGACAACACAACAGAAGTAGAGGGCACATCAGACACATCCACAACACGTCAACGACGAGTTTAATGGAAAGGAAAGGAGGAGAGAGGTGGAATCACTGGAGGTGGAGACGGGGAATGTATCGATGATGAAGGTGGAGAAGTGGAAGGTATCGGTGATGAAGGTGGAGAAGAGGAAGGTATCGGTGATTGTCATGGTTTTTTCACGGCAGATGTCCTAGTGTCAGGACTTAGGTGTGGAGCCATCGCTACGGCGGTTAACTCGAAGGGGTTGGTCGGGACGAAAGACACAGGTTTACCCAGGTTCGGACCCTCTCGAATGAGGTAATAGCCTACGTCCTGCTTTGAGTTGTATTGATTGGATATCGATTACAAGGGAGCGGATTCGCCTGACCTAGTACTCGATCAAAGGTTTCATGGCCTAAGCCGCCCGGGTAACCCGCCTTTATATACACAGGTCGAGCCCCTGGGCTTACAAGAGTCCGGGTCGGGTCACACTTGATACCCGACCTTGCCTCTAACTACTCCTGCCTTGTCTGGCAAGCCGCCACCGGCGGCTAACACCACCGGGTCACACATTGAGCAAGCCTCTTCCAAACCTTACCGCTAAGCCGCCAACCTCATGACCCAGCCCCACCTGGACGGGTCTCACCACGGGGTTATATCCCCAACATTAGGCCCCAGATTGATTTGAACCGGTTCATGTCAATCTTCAATTCTTCTGGTTGGCGAATCCTGCATTCTTTGACAAATCTTCATGACCCGCCATATCTGAAAATGAATGACGTCGTCTATGATCAATCTTCATGACCCGCCATATCTGAAAATGAATGACGTCGTCTATGATCAATCTTCATGACCCGCCATGACGTTATCTCAGGAAAATCAAAAAGATTCCCCTGACGTCACAACGGATCTTTCTCATTAATATGACCAGCCCGAGAATCGAGGCACTTTCTTGGTCAATCGTCATTGTGTCTCCTCGATTCCCGCACCAGACTGTTGCTATTCCATCACCCCCTTATAAATAGGAGCGAGGGGGGCATCCTTTTCGCTTTCCTCGCCGCTGCCTTCTTCTTCTTCCTCCAGACGCCCGCGCCGCCGAAGCTTTCCCGTGCCGTCTGGTCCTCGCAGTCGTCTCCAACTCAGGCCGCTGCATCACCCTGATCGCGTCCAGAGCACTCTCGCGCCGTCCGCTCCATCCGCGTTTCTCAGGTTCCATCTTTGCCTTTCTCTTAGATCTGCATTAATTCTTCAAGCTTCTCCCGAGTTCATCGGGTTTTCGTTGAGTTCATCATCGCTCGTCGGAGTGTTCTTCGTAGATCAGGGAAGAAATACTTCTTTAGGCTTTATAATGTTAGCCGAACCATGCGGCCATCCGCTCAATAAGCATGCCCTGTTCATTATAGATTTCTTGCTCACTCTAGCCCGTATAGGAACTGCATGTTCTTCCACTGGTTTTTTAGGTTTAGGAATATTTTCCCTTTTATCTCGTCCGTAGATCTTAAAACGGTAGCAGTAGCTGTTGGAAACTGTTTTTCCAGACTTAGCAATTTTTCCAATACTCGCTGACAAACTTGACCCGCCGTCATGCTGTCGGCTCACGTTGTCATGTTGCGGCCTGCTTCAGTGGCTCATAATTTTATACTGACCCGCCAAATGCCATCACCATTTTTAGAGCCATAGCTGCCTTGGTCATGACCCATTTTTAACCCGCCATATACTCATGCCTTTCCGCAGTCTTTTAAGCCGCCGCCATGTCTAAAGCCCCATCTTCCTACGACTGGGTAAGGTCCAGGGTGACTGAGGAATCACTCAAGGATTTTGTCACCATGGGAGTTTTGCCGGCTCAGGATGTTATCCACTGGCGGGTTCCGGGCAATGAAACCACTCCCAAGCCAGAGGATGGTGAAGTCATTGTGTTGACAGACCATCTTCTTAGTGGCTTCTCACCACCCGGGTCTAAATTTTTCCGGGATGCCTTACACTTGTACAAACTGCACCCTCAAGACATCGGCCCCAATTCTGTCACCAATCTGTGCCAGTTCCAAACTCTGTGTGAAGCTTATCTGCAAGAAGAGCCATCTGTTGACCTCTTCAAGGAATACTTCTATGTCAACCGCCAAACAGAAATGGCGGATGGACTGAGTCTTGAGCTTGGAGGTGTCACTCTTCAGAGATGGAGGGACGTGCTCTTTCCAGCAGCAGTTCTGCCGAGTCATCCCAAGGACTGGAACAATACCTGGTTTTATTGCAAAGACACCTCCCCAGAAGGAGAGAATCCACTGTCGGGTTACCGTCCTTACCGGCTCAACACCAACACCGAGCTCCCAGACCGGATGTCTACCGTAGAGCGCATCCAATACGGTACAACTTTTTCAAAAATAAGGGCTCTGTTAGCCAATGGGTTGACAGGCGTTGATCTGACCCACTGCTGAGTCTCCTGGAGGATTCTGCCGTTGAGCCGCCGTGATGCCTTAATGTGTCAGTATACTGGTGAGGTGAACGATCCTCAACGCTTCAACCAGACCCCCTTAGTAGACCAGGATCTCAATGCCATCGTCAAATCTCTGTTGGGAGAGCCTCAAGCAGTCTGCAACAAGACAGGGTTAAGTCCCTTTTATGCTCTTAACCCGGCTCCAGAGGTGAATCTTTTCACCCTAATCTTCACCCTTTCCTTAAATGCCTTATTTCCTGTATTCTATTTTAACCATTCTGCCAATGCATATACTTATACGTAGGCCGACTCTTCCTTCTGGAACAAGAGGTTAACCATTACCTCCAAAAAGAAAAGCAAAGCAAACAAGGCAAACAAGGCCAAAACTCCGGCTCGTAGAAAGAAACAGTCCACCGAAGAACTATTCGGTTTGGACGACTCAGAGGTAGAACTTGATTCCCTTGGCCGTCTTTTTATACAACTTATTAATGCTGACTCCTCTCAGGAAGAGGCGGAGGCCAGTGAAGCCGGGGCTGCAGAGGTAACTATTATCTCCTCCGACTCAGAACCACTGCCAACAGAAAGAATCCGGCGGGTCATCCGGAAAGTTAAGTTTTCACACCCTCTTGCTCACTTGGACCCCGACTTTCTTTTGAAGAAACAACAATATGACGCTAGACGTCAGACCCGGAGTGGCGGCTTTGAAGACCTGGTTGCCGGCTTGCCTGACACTCCGACTCGCCGAAAACGTCGCAACGAGGTACTTTCGGCTTATATCTGTACCGCTACATATTACTCTTATGCTGTCACTTACTCATACTGCTTCTTCTAATTGTATCAGAAAACTCCTCCTTCATCTGGTAACTCAACCGCCTCTAAGCTGCCTCCCCTTATCATCAACCTAGGGTAACTTTCTTTCCTTGTTTACTACTATACTGTCCTTGCATATAACTGACCATGAGATCCATGTTTTGCAGGGCCATGGCCAAGAAAAGGAAACTGAGCGGGTCATCTTCCCGTCTGGATGCCTCAGAGCCGGAAGACCCGAAGCTTGACGCTCCTGAGACTCAAGTAGAGCCATCCGATGCTAGTCAGGGTACTCATGATGGCACCCCCCAGGCCAACGAGCCGGTGGACGCTGACGTTGTGATCACTGAAGCTTCTCTGGAGACGGACCCTAAGCCGCCCAGCCCCTTGCCATCAACTCAAGAGGTGCCGGCTCAAGAAGAAGGAGTCACCATTACCGGCTCAGCCTATGCCGCTCCGGCTCCCTCCAACGTGCTGACCAAGCATATCCACAAGGCTGAGACACCTTCTCCTGAGAAGGATAAAAACAAACTTGACCTGCCGAACTTGGAGAAGCTGACCGCTGACGAATTGCACTCGGGCTATTTGAGCCGCCTGGCCGCCAGCCGGGACATGGAAGCCAGACTGGTAGATATGATGAAGAAAAAATATGTGGTATTCCACTTCTCTGCTCTCTATATACCCTTACGCAGCCCCAAAGGGCCGGATTATTTTCTCGAAAATAAGCCGGGTCTTCAATAATATGCAGACTTGAATAGACCAATGTTGTAGCCCCCAAGGGCCGGATTATTTTCTCAAAAATAAGCCGGGTCTTCAATAATATGCAGACTTGAATAGACCAATGTTGTAGCCCCCAAGGGCCGGGTCATTATACCAATAATGAGCCGGCACTTACTGCTTTAATAAATGCAAAAATGCCAAGTGTAGCTCCCAAGTGTCGGGTCATTATACCAATAATGAGCCGGGACTCTTTGTAGACCTGATCCTAGATTTGTAGAGCAATGTGTAGCCCCCAAGGGCCGGGTTATCTTCATGAAGATGATTCGGGTCTTATTTGTATTGTAGCCATAAGAAAGAACTGATACACATTAGCCCCCAAGTGCCAAGTATATTGCTTGCAATCTGCTTGGGACTTGTAATGATTCTCTGCCAAACTTCTAAAGACCAGTATGAGCCGGACAGGTGGCTTAAAACTGATGATCTTGCCTCGTTATGACTTGTCTTGTGCAGGAATCCTTAAATGTTGTTGAAGCTAACGTGACAGACCTTAAGAAGAGTCTGGCACTACAACAAGAGGGCCGAGCGGAAGCCAACGCAAAGTGGCAGATCACCTTTGACTGAGCTGGAGAACATCAAAACTGAGCTTGAGTCATACAAAGAGTCTGCCGAAACAAGCCAAGCCGCCCTGATCAAGCGTGCAGAAAACGCAGAGGGCCGTCTGAAAACGGTGACTGAAGAGCTGACCAGCCTGAAGCGGCACATAAGCCGGATGACCGAAGCCGTCTTTGGTAAGCATTGTTAACTGTACTCGTAATTATGCTTGAAATGATCCTATGGAGACTCGCCCGACGACTTACAATCTCAATCCCTTTTCCAGGCCAACGAACTCGCCAACTTCCGGATGATAGTCTGTTGAAGCTGAAAGCCTTATACGCTTTCACTGAACAGCTGTACTCTGGAAGCCTCTTTACCGTTAGGGCAGTCTTTGGTGAGAAAGGTGTGCCAAAGCTGACCAAAGATGTGCTAAAGTGCCTCTCCACCGTCCCCCAACACTTCGAAGAAATAAAGAAATCAGCCGCCCACAAGGGCGCCATATCTGCGCTGAGCCGGGCGTTGGCATATGCACCCGAACTTAACTCGGAGGAGATGATGGGAGGCTTTCCACAGCTGAAAGACAACGGGTCGGAATTCACCCAAGCCGACTACGCCCGCTGCCACAAAGCGTCCCGGGTGTTGGGCAGCCAGCTAGCCGCCGAAGCTGATCTGAAGACATATCAGGCGGCTTACGATGCCAACAACACACAAATTCGGGCGCCTACCTTTGAACCAAAGGATCTAACTCCCCAACGGCATAAGCATATCTTCGCTCCTGACGTTGATCCGTCTCCAATCTTGAATGATGAAGCTCAATTTGAAGCCCTACTCAACTGCAACTGGGATGTAGACAACCTTCAGATCCAGGAGCCAGAAGACCCGGCGCACAGTGACCCGTCGACGAGCTAGGTGAAGAGCCGGTCTTCAAAGATTCTTACCCAGGCGAAACAGAGCCGCCAGGCTAAACTTGTGAAGAAACTTGAGCAACATATTTTGGGCCCTGTGAGGCCTTGTAATAGCAGTAGAAAAAACTTGATCGCCTGCTCTTGTGCCTTCGTGCACTTTTTAAACTTTTTTCAGCCCATACGCCGGCGACTTAGCGCAAATGTCTTGATATAATCATCTTACTGCCTTGACTTGACTGGCGGGTTATATTCCATGAGCAATGCTAAGCCGGGGTTACCCAAAAAACTTAGAATCTTATCATGAAAAATACCTGCAAAAAATAAGCAACATGATATACATTTGCATCTCTCCTGCCTTATGAGCCAGCTTTAAAGGCACAGCAAGACAAGAGAACTTTATTTTTGCAAGAAAATTTTTATATTGCTTTCGAAGAAGCTAGGCATAAAAGCCTGAAACCTCGTAAGCCGGCTCTCACGTGACATAAATCCGTTGTTTAAACCTTAGCAAGTTCAGGGTCTTTAAAAGATTGACATTGCTAAGAGTACGAACGGGCCACATGGTGGAGATACTACAGCAGACAAGGCGAGTTTGTCCTAGCTCACTATAAGTCGGCTCTCTCGTGACAAAGGCCGCCGTTTAAACCTTGACAAGTTCAGGGTCTCTGTGCGAGATTGACTATGAAAGTTCAGGGTCTCTAAGCAAGATTGACTGTCAAGAGTTCGGCGGGTCACATGGTGGAGTAGCAAGTTGCAAACAGGCAGGTTTAACTCGAACATGGCATGTAAAGCCTGGCCAAGAGGGTATGAAAGCTAAACCCAGTGGGTTGGAAGCCCCCAAGTGACCTGATGAAGGATCAACTCCTTTGCACGAAACTTAATGCAGAAAAACGGCAGAGGCCCCTGAACATGGGGATGCCAACTTTATTATATCATAAAAGATGGTATATACAATGATAGGGGTATGTACATTGATGAGAGCCGAACCGGCGGCTCAAGTATAGTATGGCCGAAGGTGAGCAATATTCCAAGGCCTTGCAGTCTCTTCACCAGAAGTGCGTGACTTGTCGCTCTCCCGTATATCAATGAGATAGTAGGAACCATTGTTGATATTTCTGCCGATCACAAACGGTTCTTCCCAAGGAGGTGACAACTTATGCATATCTGACTGGTCTTGAATCAAACAGAGTACTAAGTCGCCTTCTTGGAACGTCCGGGTCTTGACCCTGCGGCTATGATAGCGACGCAGGTCTTGCTGGTAAATCGCGGACCGTGCTGCTGCAAGATCCCGTTCTTCGTCTAAGGCATCCAAAGCATCCTGACGCGCCATCTCATTATCAGCTTCCACGTAAGCCGCCACTCTGGGCGAGTCATGACGAATATCACTGGGGAGAACAGCTTCTGCGCCATAAACCATGAAGAAAGGCGTATAGCCTGTTGACCTGTTGGGGGTGGTTCTTATGCTCCAAAGAACTGAAGGTAACTCATCCACCCAACAACCCGGCGTGCGCTCCAAAGGAACCATGAGTCGGGGTTTTATCCCTCTCAAAATTTCCTGGTTAGCACGCTCTGCTTGACCATTAGACTGTGGGTGAGCCACAGAAGATATATCGAGGCGGATATGCTCACCATCACAAAACTCCTTCATAGCCCCCTTGGACAGGTTTGTGCCATTTTTAGTAATGATACTATGAGGATAACCAGACCGAAAGATTAGCTTCTTAATGAACTGAACTGTTGTTGCTGCGTCACACTTGCTGACCGGCTCAGCCTCAACCCACTTAGTAAACTTGTCAACCGCCACCAAGAGGTGGTTCTTCTTGTCTTTAGACCTCTTAAAAGGTCCCACCATGTCAAGCCCCCAGACTGCAAACGGCCAAGTGATTGGAATCATCCGTAACTCTTGAGCCGGCACATGGGCACGTCGTCCAAATTTTTGGCACCCGTCACATTTACTGACCAAGTACTCTGCATCTTTATGAGCTGTTAACCAGTAAAAACCGTGTCGAAAAGCCTTGGCCACCAGAGATTTTGACCCGGCATGATGACCACAATCGCCGGCATGTATCTCTTGCAGGATTTCACGGCCCTCATCTGGAGAAACACATCGCTGAAAGACGCCAGTCACGCTGCACCGGTGTAACTCGCCATTGACAATAGTCATAGATTTAGACCGCCTTATAATCTGCCGCGCCAGAGTCTCGTCTTGAGGTAACTCGCCGCGGGTCAGATACGCCAGATAAGGCAGCGTCCAATCAGGGATTGCGTGGAGAGCCGCCACCAATTGTCCTTCCGGGTCAGGTATAGCCAAATCCTCTTCCGACGGTAACTTGACCGACGGGTGATGCAATACGTCCAGGAACACATTAGGCGGCACCGGCTTATGCTGAGACCCCAGTCTTGACAACGCGTCAGCCGCCTCATTCTTCTGCCGATCAATATGATCCACCTGATAGCCCTTGAAGTGGCCGGTGATAACATCAACCGCCTAGCGATAAGCCGCCATGCGAGGGTCCTTTGAGTCCCACGTGCCAGAGACTTGCTGAGCCACCAGGTCTGAGTCGCCAAGACATCTAACCCGGCTCAAATTCATCTCCTTGGCCACACGGAGCCCGTGAAGCAAAGCCTCATATTCAGCTGCATTGTTAGTACAAGGAAACATTAACCTCAAAACATAACAGAATTTGTCACCTCGCGGGGAAGTTAGAACAACTCCAGCCCCCGAGCCTTCCAATTGCCTGGAACCATCAAAATGAATCGTCCAATATGTATTGTCCGGCTTCTCCTCGGGTACTTGACACTCTGTCCAGTCATTGATAAAGTCTACCAGGGCTTGAGATTTTACAGCCGTCCGGGGCACATATTTCAGATTGAGAGGCCCAAGCTCAATTGCCCACTTAGCAATCCTGCCAGTAGCTTCTCTGATTTGAATGATATCTCCCAACGGAGCAGAGCTGACCACTGTGATTGGATGCCCAAGGAAATAATGCTTCAGCTTGCGATTGGCCATGAATACACCAAATACCAGCTTTTGCCAATGCGGATATCTTTGCTTGGACTCCGTCAAGACCTCACTAACATAGTAAACCGGCCGTTGGACTGGGTACTCCTTACCCGCCTCCTTGCGCTCCACCACAACCGCAGCACTGACAGCTCTGTTATTAGCCGCAACGTACAAGAGCAAAGGCTCCTTTTCCACCAGAGCAGCCAAAACGGGCGGCTCAGCCAACTGCCTCTTGAGCGCCTCAAACGCCTCATTAGTCGCATCACTCTAGACGAAGTTGTCTGTCTTCTTCATCATCTGATATAGAGGAATAGCTTTCTCACCCAGGCGGCTTATAAATCGGCTCAGAGCGGCAATACGACCCGCCAAGCGCTGAACATCATTAATACACGCTGCCTAGACAAAGAAGTGATGGCCTTTATCTTGTCCGGGTTAGCCTCAATGCCACGCTCGGAAACCAAGAATCCTAAGAGCTTGCCTGCAGGTACACCAAACACACACTTTGTCGGGTTAAGCATCATCTTGTAAACCCGCAGATTATCAAAAGTTTCCTTCAAATCAGCCAATAGAGTCTCCTTCTTCCTTTACTTGACCACAATATCATCCACATAAGCATGAACATTGCGCCCAATTTGACCATGAAGACAGTTCTGCACACAGCGCTGATAAGTCGCCTGAGCACTCTTGAGCCCGAAAGGCATAGACACATAGCAGAAAGCTCCAAAAGGCGTAATGAAAGACGTCTTCTCTTGGTCTTTGACTGCCATCTTGATCTGATGATAACCCGAATAAGCATCCAGAAAACATAAACTCTCACAACCCGCCGTTGCATCATTGATCTGGTCGATACGGGGAAGAGCAAATGGATCAACCGGACACGCCTTGTTGAGATCAGTGTAATCTACACACATACGCCACGTGCCGTTCTTCTTGAGTACCAACACCGGGTTAGCTAACTACTCCGGGTGAAAAACTTCGATGATAAACCCTGCTGCTAAGAGCCGGGCTACCTCTTCTCCAATAGCCTTACGCCTCTCCTCATTGAAACGACGGAGGAACTGTTTGACCGGCTTAAACTTAGGATCCACATTAAGGTGGTGCTCAGCGAATTCTCTCGGTACACCCGGCATGTCAGAAGGCTTCCATGCAAAGATGTCCCGATTCTCACGGATGAATTCGATGAGCGCGCTTTCCTATTTGGGATCCATATTGGCCCCAATAGTGAACTGCTGCGATGAGTCGCCAGGAGTAAAATCCACCAGCTTGGTATCTTCTACCACAAACTTCAGTGGCGGCTCAGATTCCGTGCTAGGCTTCTTCAGGGGGGTCATATCTGTCGGGTCAACATTCTCCTTATAAAACTTGAGCTCTGCCTCGGCACAACTTGATTCTGCATATGCCGCATCGCCTTCCTCGCACTCAAGAGCAATCTTCCGATCACCATGTACTGTAATCATTCCGTTTAACCCGAGCATCTTGAGCTACAAGTAGACATAACAAGGCCTAGCCATAAACTTGACATAAGCCGGCCATCCAAACAAGGCGTGGTACGGGCTCTTGATTTTAACTACCTCGAATCATAAGGTCTCCACCCTGTAGTTGAATTCATCACCAAAGGCTACTTCCAGGGCAATCTTTCCAACTGGATAGGCTGATTTACCAGGCACTACACCGTGAAAGACTATTGAAGACGGCTTGAGATCTTTATCAAGCAAGTTCATCCGGCGAAACATGTCATAGTACAGGATGTTGATGCTGCTGCCACCATCCATAAGCACCTTGGTGAAGACGTAAGCTCCTACTTGGGGGGCTACTACCAAGGCCAACTGCCCCGGGTTATCCACACGCGGCGGGTGATCCTCCCTACTCCAAGTTATATCATACTAAAACCACTTTAAGTACCGCGGGAGAGCCGGCATGACCGCATTAACCGCCCGCTTGCGCACCTTCTGATCCCGTTTGTCAAGGCTTGTCGTAAAGACGTGATATTGACCTCCATTCAGCTGTTTTGGGTTACTCTGATACCCGGACTGGTTGTTTTGTTGCTGACCTCCATTGCCAGACAGTTGATTATGACCTCCATGGCTTCCCTGACCTTGATAACCAGAACCTGAGCTGCCTCCACCAAAACCGGACCCAGGAGAGCCGGAACCTGACCCGCCAGACGGTCCGTTGCCACCACCCTGATGCTGATTAATGCTGTAGTTCCGGAATTCCCGCATGACCCAACAATCCTTCCAGGCATGAGTGGACGGTTTATCGGGAACACTATGTTTTGGGCAAGGAGCATTCAACATTGCCTTCATATTGAAAGGCTTGGACTTGCCGAAAGGCGGCTTACCGTTACCCTTGCCACGGTTGCTTCCAGCATTAGTGTTGGCTACTAGATCTGACCCGCCATCCGGGTGCTTCCGTTTACCACCATTGCCGGTGTTATTATTTCCTCCCCCATTCTGCTGTTGACCTTTGCCATTGCTGTTCTTCTTACCCTTAGTTGATTTCTCATCATCAGAACCAGGGTCCTTCGTGCTGTCAGAGTCTGCATACTTGGTGAGAGCCGCCATGAGCTCCCCCATATCCTGGCATGAACGCTTGAGCCGTCCCAGCTTTTGCTTAAGGGGCAAAAAGTGGCAATTCTTCTCCAGCTGAGCCGCCGTGATATTATCGGAGGAATGGATAATGGTTGAGACCCGCCGGACCCATTGATGGGCCGACTCATCCTCACGCTGCACACAATGATCCAAATCCACGATGGTCACGGGTTGCTTGCACGTTCCTTGAAAATTCTTGATGAACTTCGCCTTCAACTCGGCCCAGGAATTAATGGTGTTGGGTGGCAAACCCTTCAACCACGTGCGAGCTGGCCCTTCCAACATCATGATGAAATACTTGGCGCAGACTGCATCACTGACGTCTAACATCTCCATGGCTAGCTCATAACTCTTGATCCAAGCTTCCGGAGGCATATCGGCAGTATAATTTGGCACCTTGCGGGGACCCTTGAAGTCCTTCGGCAGGCGTTCGTTTCGTAAAGCCGGCACTAAGCATGGCACTCCCACAGCCCTGGAGGTTACTCCGGCTCCTACCGAAACAGAAGGCGCTACTGTGGGTTCTTGGTAAGCCGCCGCGGCCGCCGCCGCCTCTCGCTGCGCTCTTGCACGATCTACAAGCGCCTGGGCATCAAGAGCAGGCGGGTCATCTCGCGCTGGGTTTCGACGTCGCTCGCTGCTAGAAATCGCAGGCGACTCTATGCGCCGGCTGTAACTGCGGCTCGGGATAGGGGTCGAGTGCATGCGACTCCGGCTATAAGTATACTTCTCCTGTTGCGCCACAGCCGTCTGCAAATATCCAATGGCATTCCACGCTTCCTCTGCAAAAGGCGTTCCATCAGGGATAGGGAGCGCGCCGAGCCTGACTGCCGCCGCCACCATGTTCTTCACCGGGTTAGAATAATGACCGGGTGGTGTTGGAAAGTGCTGCGGCGGGGTCTGGTTCCTGCGGGGCGGGTCTGGCTGCCGATGCTGAACCGCCGCCCTACTCCCAGGTACTTCCGCCGTCCGGGTTAAAGTCAAAGGCGCGTTCCGTCCCGTCCCTGGAGTGTTGAAAAGATTCCTAGGCTCATACTGATCCGGCAGACGGGTCTAGTGCCTCATCCGATGGACTACATCTGCGGTCTGTTGATCCAGGTCAAGGCGAAGAGCTTCCGCCTTGAGGCGCTCCGACTCAGCATCCATCTGAGCTTTCAGCGCATTGATTTCCTCTTGGGCACTGGCCATCTGGTCCTTTAACCTTGCGATCTCCGTGTTACGGGCTGCTTGGTTTTCGGCCATGACCTCAGTTCCCATCAGAGTCGTAAGTTCGTTCATCAGATCCAGCAAAACTTGAGCCGGCGGCCTGCCTGACCCAGATCCCGCCGCACCGGCGGCCGTGCTACCAGGAGCCGGTGCCGATCCAGCCATGAAGACAGCGGCTCGGCTCGGCGGCTCATAGTATTCCGGGTCATGGCAATCCTCGAAATAGCCCCCAAGTCCGCCGTTGTGAAGCTGGTAGATTGATTCCGCCTCCCCGCTCGAGGATCCATCCTTTGAGCAGATGAGGGTTTCCTCCCGCGACATAGAACCTTCAAGTTCCGTGCCTTGGGTGAAGCCGACGAAGACGTGCTTCCGGCCCGGGTTAACCCGGGCGGGTCGCGCGCGCCGGGCCGGCTCGACGAGGTCGGTGTAGATGTCCGGCCCGGGTTTAGATCCCCCGATCTTACCAATGAAGATGTGAATTCCGTCGAAGGGGACCCGGTACCCGTACTAGATTGAGTCGGCCTCGGGGCCCCATCCAGCGTCGTCGATGTAGAGCTTGCCGCGGTGACTCTTGGTCATCCTGCCGATGGCGTATCCCTCGATCCCTGGGAGAGAGCCCTTCGAGTACTCCAAACCACCGAGCATCTGCCCCACGGTGGGCGCCAACTGTCGTGGTTTTGTCACGGCAGATGTCCTAGTGTCAGGACTTAGGTGTGGAGCCATCGCTACGGCGGTTAACTCGAAGGGGTTGGTCAGGATGAAAGACACAGGTTTACCCA
Organism: Elymus sibiricus; assembly: GCA_039707655.1. Classification (NCBI taxonomy): domain Eukaryota; kingdom Viridiplantae; phylum Streptophyta; class Magnoliopsida; order Poales; family Poaceae; genus Elymus; species Elymus sibiricus. The sequence continues at coordinate 358,883,365 of CM077667.1, forward strand.
GGTTCGGCCCCTCTCGAAGGAGGTAATAGCCTACGTCCTGCTTTGAGTTGTATTGATTGGATATCGATTACAAGGGAGCGGATTCGCCTGACCTAGTACTCGATCAAAGGTTTCGTGGCCTAAGCCGCCCGGGTAACCCGCCTTTATATACACAGGTCGAGCCCCTGGGCTTACAAGAGTCCGGGTCAGGTCACACTTGATACCCGACCTTGCCTCTAACTACTCCTGCCTTGTCTGGCAAGCCGCCACCGGCGGCTAACACCACCGGGTCACACATTGTCTTCTGGCTCTGGGCCTCCAGGCCCATTGAGCAAGCCTCTTCCAAACCTTACCGCTAAGCCGCCAACCTCATGACCCGGCCCCACCTGGGCGGGTCTCACCACGGGGTTATATCCCCAACAGTGATGAAGGTGGAGACTCATGTGACGAGGGTGGAGAAGAAACCATAGGAGAGGACGGTGGCGGAGCTGCAACAACGGGACGAGGAGTAGGAATATTAGGCACAGAGGGGGTTGTATCTGGAAACATAAGAAAAGAGATGTCCTCCGTGAAAAAGGCCGAGGAGGATGGACGCGGGTAGAAGGGACGAGACTCATCAAAGGTGACATCCCGGGAAATACGCATCCGACGGTCGACAGGATCCCAACACCGATGGCCCTTATGCTCATCACTGTATCCGAGAAAGACACACTCAACAGACTGAGCCGTCAGTTTGATACGTTCACGAGGGGCAAATAAAATAGAGCAAACGCAACCAAACAAACGAAGCGACGAATAATCAGGAGAACAACCAGAAAGACGCTCAAGAGGAATACCACCCTGTAGAGCAGCAAATGGCTGAATGTTGATGAGATAGGCGGAAGTGGTAACAGTCTCAGCCCAGAAGTGAGGCGGATGAGAGGTGGCGATCATCACCGCACGCACTGTCTCAAGAAGGTGTCGATGCTTGCGCTCAGCCACACCATTCTGAGCATGAGCACCAGGACAAGAGAAATGAGCAAGAGTATCCTGCTCAGCAAGGAATCCTCGCAGCGCATGGGAGATATACTCACCAGCTGAATCTGCGCGAAAAACACGAATAGGAGTGGAAAACTGGGTATGAACCATGGCAACAATTTTTTTGTATATAGATAAGACCTCACTACGAGAAGACATGAAGTGGATCCAAGTGTACCGAGAAACATCATCTATAAAGATAATATAGTAGCGAGTACCCCCTTTCGAAGCGAAGGGAGCCGGACCCCAAACATCAGAGTGAACGAGATCAAAAGGACGCTCGGACACAGAATCACTTTGAGGATACGGTAGCTGAATCTGCTTACCAAGCCAACAACCCAGACAATCCAACGAAGCGTTACCGGAGACAGACCCCAGAACACCACGATGAACCAAAGACGAGAGACGAGAACCACATAAATGGCCAAGATGATGATGCCATTGCTGAAAAGAGCTGGTAGATGCAGCAACAAGGGAGGTGAGACTGGCGGCGGTGGCAGCGGAGGAAAGACGAAGCCAGTCAAGCTCCTAGAGACCATCAGAGGGTCGAGAGCCGACACCAAGCAGAGTGCCCGTGCGACGATCCTAAACAGAACACGAATCAAAGTCGAGAATGACCCTACAACTAGAGTCAACAATCTGACCACCAGATATGAGCTGCATGCTAAGTCGAGGAACATGAGTGATAGAGGGAACATGAAAGGAATATGTGCTAAGAGTTCCTCGACTAGCTATAGGAAGGGGAGTGCCATCAGCCGTAAGAACACGAACAAGAGAGTCGACAGGTCGAAAAAACCTGGCTCTGATACCATATGAGAAAAATATGCAACTTGTATAATTAGGAGGCCAAAGCCACCATAAATATGATGTACAGAGTATGCCAAAAGGCAAGAATACAAAAGGTCAAAGACCATCATCAATATAACTCTAACAATACTATCATGTACAACTAAATACATAATCCTCATTAACTTGTTTCTCTCAACATGCCACTTTGACATGCAACTATACATGGAAAAAGACTCATCTCAACATGCAATTTGGCATATTATTAATCCAAATATTCATGCCCACTTAACACATCTGGCATCTAAAAAAGTTACAGCTATGCCAATGCTGAAATACACGTGTAGGAGTACACATGACATTTTACAACTTGGATCGTCCTGAAGCCACGCGTGTCCACCATACCCTGCAACGTGTCTCGAGATTGAAGTTGCCACTGACCAGAACCAAGCTCCGGTTACCACCAAAACAACGACAAGGACACTCGCCAGAAAGGCTTTATCAACGCCATCAAGTGGAATAGAGGAAGAAAGGCCAGCCGACATTGAAGACGAGGGCTGGGCACATGTGTAGGAGACCAGATATGCCTCCACCGACACCATAACAGATGTTTAAGCTCTTGCAACGACGAAGGAACAAAACGCTTGGACGACAAAGGGTCCCCCCTAAGACCCATATGCAACTATGACGAGCTCGAAGCAGAGCCGACTCTCCCAGGAACCGCATGGAATGCCTCCAAGTTGGAGTTTGGCACGGAGGACGACGACTTGAGGATGAGGTCGACAACGAAGACCTACCTCTTGCAGGTGTATGAGAAAATCCAGAGACACATAACCAGTAAGAGAGGATGCCAACACCAAAGATCGAACAGAAAAATGACGTGTCAACCTCGGACCGGTCTGCTTGTATCCGACAAAGGCCGAAGGAAGCACATGAGGGAAACATTGCGAGAAAGAAAGATGATAAATAAAACGGATCAGGCAGCCAATGCTTGGAATAGAAGACACAAGAAATATTCAAGGTAGAGAGACCACGATCTGCTGGCCGACTTGTGACAAACAAAACCTTTTTGAAGAAACAACAATTTGGATTGTCAAAAAAAAAAAAGAAGAAACAACAATTTGCACCTCTTCCATGAGCTGAGCTGCGTCGTTTTAATGAAGAAAAAAAAAACTAAACACTCACGTGAATGAGACACGGGAGCGGCTGTACGAACGGACGGTGATTCCGGGCCCCACATCGGTTCGCATCGCCAGGTTTCAGCCGAACATCCATCCGTTGACACTCACCATCCCACGACCGAACCAAGGTCCCGGGAGTTTTCCAATCCAACAGGCGCTGCCTCCTCCAGTCAATTCCACCTCCTCCTCCTCCTCCTCCTCCACCCCCGCCTCCGGTCGAGCTCCCCTCCTCCGCCCCAATCCGCGCCCGAACCCTAGCCCCGGGGCTCCCGCCCGCCGCGGGATGCGCCGCCCGCCAGCTGCCCGCTGATCCTCCGGTCGCAGCAGCAAGCTCCTCGCTCACCGGCATGACCCGCCACCACGGGCCCTTTCGCGGCGCCGCCAGCGGGGACGGTGGGGGCTGCCTGCCGCTGCCTATCATCGCCGCCGAGGCTGCGCTGGCTGTCGTCGATGCCGCCATTGCTGCCACCGCCTTCGTGCAGGTGCGTCGATTCGATCTGCCGTGCCGTGTATTGCTCCTTCCTATGCTTGTGATTTGTGATTCACGGGGGACTGCACGCTGGTGGTGCGTGTTTGGCCTTCCTGTGGCAGCGGGGCATGGAGTGGGGTTGCACGACCTCCTGTGCGTGGTACTTTTGCTCGTTTTGGCAGCAGTGAGATAGGGCCAGCTGCATCGGCTGTGCTGTGTTGCTATTCGTCCACAGATTCCAGGCCAATGTGTTGTTCTGGTGTCACTAGGTGTTACTACATGCATCATTTCCACAAGTATTATCTACAGTTTACCGATCAGCGGTGCCGGAGGAAGAAATTTGGGATACCGGGGTCTGGGTATGCCACACAACTAATGATTGAACTTGACAAGATCAGTTGTGTACAAATGAGGTGTAGAATTTTTTTGGTTGGAATGGATCAGAGATATTGAATGGAGTTACATGTAGAACAAAGACTGCCGACCAGTTTCCATTGCATTTTGCACTAAATCCGTGGTTTACATCTGACATTTTATATCCCGTTACCAAGAATCACTTTGCTTTTTTTTTTTTGCAGTTAGCGAGAATTCACAGGCACAATCAGCAACATGGATGGACTCGGCAAAAGGTTTGTAAAATAGTCATGTACTGTTGTTCAGGCTGTCCAATCGCCTATTATGTTGATCTGTAACGACCTTTTGCTTTCAATAATGTCTCGATTGTTAATTGGTTATCATGGATAAGTATTTATTTGGCCCTTACATTTTAGATTACAACAGGTAACCGGGTCTGTTTTTTTAATGAAACAAATCCTTCGATTTGCTATAAAGTGGTCAAATTTGAAGCTACACAAATATCCAAGCCCAAATATTCTACCAGTTTGGATAGCTCCAACATAATAAGCTTTTCCCATCTTCCACATAAGTCCTTATACTTATTAAAAGGAAGTGGCAATGCCTTATGCTATTATGTATTTTTTACTTATTCGTTTCTGATACTCATTTAGGCCGCAATATTTTTATACTATTTGAGTATTTGTAGTATCACACTTTATATAAAGTTGAGATTGCATTTATTTTCAGATCATTTGATTCTAAAGTATCAACACATCATAATAATTCCTTTCTGTTGAAAGTTGGGAATATTCACCCCAAAAGTGGTTCCATTTAGGTACCCTGATGCTGAATATAATGCCTTTTGTTTTAAATCTGTATTATTCACCCCAAAAGTGATTCCATGTAGGTACCCTGATGTTTATGTGTAAGCATGCTACTGTGTCATGAAGCGAGTATCTATATATTTAAAGAAATGATACCCAGTAACAACAATTAGTGCCATTTTCTCAACTCACAGCTTGTATCATCTCAATTTATTTTAGCTGTTGGGCTGACCTTAGTTTCTGACCCAGCCTGTTATTTCCTTCCAATCCTTTGCGTGTTATCTCACCCATCTTGTTCCAGTCCACTCAGTCCTCTGTACTAACCGTTTCCGCGCCTGACAGTGCTCATCCATGATGTAATCTCTAAAATAACATGTTCCATCCTAAAAACACCACCACCACCACCACCACCAACAACAACAACAACAAAGCCTTTAGTCCCAAACAAGTTGGGGCAGGCTAGAGGTGAAACCCATAAGATCTCGTGACCAACTCAAGGTTCTGGCACATGGATAGCAAGCTTCCACGCACCCCTGTCCATGGCTAGTTCTTTGGTGATACTCCAATCCTTCAGATCTCTCTTAAATGACTCCTCCCATGTCAAGCGGTCTACCCTGGCCTCTTTTGACATTATCAGCACGCTTTAGCCGTCCACTATGCACTGGGACTTCCGGAGGCCTACGCTGAATATGCCCAAACCATCTCAGACGATGTTTGACAAGCTTCTCTTCACTCGGCGCTACCCCAACTCTATCTCGTATATCATCATTCCGGACTCGGTCCTTCCTTGTGTGGCCACACATCCATCTCAACATTCGCATCTCCGCCACACCTAACTGCTGCACATGTCGCCTTTTAGTCGGCCAACACTCAGCGCCATACAACATTGCGGGTCGAACCGCCGTCCTATAGAACTTGCCTTTTTCTTGTCACAGAGAATGCCAGAAGCTTGGTGCCACTTCATCCATCCAGATTTAATTCGATGGTTCCCATCTTCATCGATATCCCCATCCTTCTGCAGCATTGACCCCAAATATTGAAAGGTGTCCTTCTGAGGCACCACCTGCCCATCAAGGCTAACCTCCTCCTCCCCCTCCTCGTGCCTAGTAGTACTGAAACCACACCTCATGTAACCTAAAAATATGTTCCATCCTATAACCTAAAAATACCCGCTGCACTGTGCAGGTCTCCGTATAGTTGCTTTAGACTGCCAGAATGACGGTATATTTTGGAGCCCCTATTTATTTTGGGAGCAACAAAGACAAGGTTCCTTGCATGTGACAAGTCCAATTGCAAATCAATAGTTAGGCTACTGGGGTTTCATGCCAGATCTTAGAACGGCGATTTAAATCGATAATATAGTGTTTTGACTTTTGTCTCCCTTTGAGCTATGAGCTCAACTGCTAGATTTAATGGTATATTATATCTCTTGCAGATATTCCATTTTATGATTGGCCTATGCAACATAGGTGAGAAAAGCATTAGTACATTTTTTTAATCATTTATGTATGTTTGGTCTCTTTATTGTTTTCCATTGCTGCACATTTGAAATTCCTGCATAACATAGTTAGTTGCTAACGAATCTCAAGCGTTCTATATGGTTGGTCCTATTCAAGATGCAATCCATGCTAACTTGATTTGCTAGTTTGCTACTGATCATGGCATCATGCTTTAGTGCTAGCTTGATTGCTGGAGTAGCAATAGTGACAACAAACCTGTTTTCTTCTTCTTTAAATATACTAATTTTCCTTCTGATAGTGCAATGTAACTGCTATAACATCCTGCAAAATATACATAAAGATAGCAAACTATTTATAGCCTTATTTTGAAACACTGACTGAGTAGAAGTTATTACTCCTGTCCCTTTTTTGCTGTTCTCATACTGGAGCTCTGTTATGCATGTCCTTCAACAGATTCATGCGCAATAACTTGATTACTGCCAAATAAAAATAATTTTCCACTAACAATAAACATTTTTTTTTAAAATATACCCTTTTCCTTCTGGTAATTGAATGTAATTGCTATAACATCCAGGAAAATATGCAGAAAGAATAGCGGAACTATTTATAACCTTGTTTTGAAACATCAACTGAGAGTAGAAGTTAGTTTTTTTTTTTGCCATTTTCTCTTCATGCGTAGCAATTTGATTACGTATTGCTGCTGAATTAAAAATATAGTTCCATTAAGTTCATAACAAAAATAAACATTGTAAAAGTCATTTTGTTGCTTCTCTGTTAACCAGTCTGTTCCATCCTAATTGGAGCTGTAATAATTCCTGTAGTGCATGATAATTTTTGATATTAGTACGGAATTAATTCTTAATTGACTTGTAACTCTAAAAATTTGCAGAAAGATTTATTTTAATCATGCTATTAGTTCGCAGTCAGCTAGTATGTCCGTCATAGTGCAGTTTTCATAGTTCCTGCAAAATGTTTTTCATTATTGACATATTTTTGGATTATAAAAGTGCTTGTGGTAGCTCTAGTAATGAACCACATATTACTTTCTTTCTTCAGTTCGGCTGTGTTCCTTGCATAGTTCATAAACACCGTCGTTACTACTGACTTCCCTTCTTTCAACCATGTTGCAGTATTCCTTGCGTATTTTGTATCTACCATCATCGCTACTTGTGAGAGATGGGTTTGTTGGGTACATGGATGCGGATTTGTTTTGATGGGTATGTTGTCCTGGTGTTTAGCTTTGCTATTGTCCTTCCACTTTTATCCACTTACACTACATGATCTTTTCTCTTCTCTTGTTTATAATCATCAATCTAAGAGTTCAAATTCTCATTATTTTGCAGCTAGTCCGCAGATATTGCTTCTTGCTTTGTTTCTACTACTGTTGTCATTCTGGTGAGTTAGAGTAATTTATATTGGTGCCTAGTAAGCTGCATTATAATGATACTATATGTTTTTAAGAGGAAGGTCAACTGGAGCACTTAGCACATAACCCAACAAGAACTGTACAGCTGCAGCCTGCCATTATGTAATCACCACATGAACCATCCACGGTGGGTGGGGTGGCATGGGGGAGGGGGGTGTGTGGATAATAGAAGTGTCTGGCTGAGATTTTCTTCTTAACTCAGAGTTGATAACCAATATATATCGCTTAAAAGAACGATCCTTTCACACTTAAGTATATGTGGTATAATTTCTTAGTTCCAGCGTAGGTTATCTGACCTTGTGCTTTCACACAATCAGGTACAATTCATGGCAAACGAGGTACTTTAGTCAGCTTTTATTTGTGCCATTGGATACCAATCTCTGTTTGTCGTGATCTATGTTTTTAATCACGACTCATTTGTTGGATGAGCAGAGAGCCTACGTCCTATATCGAGAGTTTCTTGGCAATAGATGCATCATATGTATAATCCATAAGACTTGGCCAGCCATATCTGCATTTAAATGCCATTGAAGAAACATTTTAATGAGTAAAGTATGACGCCTCTTCTTCCTTCTTCCTTTTCCTTTTGTTAAAGTTGTGTTATGCAAAAAAGCTTCTTCATATACTATACAGACTAGTTGGAGATACTAGGCAGTAGGCATGGTTTGGGCATCACTAACTTCAACTCACTCAAGGTTGCGGAGCTGATCCTAGATCATATATATGATATACCTCACCTCCCAGTATGGTGCCAAGTGACCGGCTGTCATTGATATAGAAGACATTGTTACTCTTGCTTCATTTACTTCACTTAGGTGTACTCTCGTCCTTTGTACAGGTCAAAGTCACATAAATACCACTTTAAACTCGTCTGTATGTTGTACTACATCTCATCAATACAAAATATTCACTCGCCATAGGAAATCCATCACCTTGAGGCCTTCAACACCGATGAGTGGTGTAGGTGCACCAACAGGATTAATGTTTCACCGAGTCCCACACTTGTATAAATTTTTCCTCCAGCTCTGTTTCAAGTTAAATAAGCAGCATCTTTCTCTGTCTTGTTACTTGGTCATTTCCAATAAGCAACAACTCTGATTCAATCCTCTCTAGTGCCGATGGGTAACCCCCTGTCAGTAGGCTGTCTTTGTGCATTGGTACACTTGAATCGCTTTTATATTCTGATGATGCTTCTAGAAATCATGTTATTTTGCTTGCAAGATAACACAAACTCTTTCATAGTTTCCTTTATTCTCCTCGATAGTGAAGTTTCCTGATGGTGTGATGAAGTCTTCATGTTGCACTTTCCTGCTTCTGTTTTTACAGTTGCAAATGCTTTTCGCTTTATGTTTCTAAAGTAATGGTCTTACAGGGTTGACCTGTGTCATCAGACAAATGATGAAGATGAAGATGATGTAAGGAGTCACCATGAAGCTTTAATAGACAGAACAAAAATCAAACCTGGCACCCGCCCTACTGATGCCCGTCGAAAGTGTTTACCAGGAATACAGCTTGGAAGCCGGCAAAAATTTGTGATTTTGGTAAGTTTTTTTTCCATCGTTATAACTTACTGGCTACTTTGCCATGCCTTTTCTCTCCTCTCGCTGATACAGATCTGCATATTTCTAGTGTGTGTGCCTTTTTATATATAGATCGCAGTGGTTGAAGAATTTTCCAATTTGTCATCTAATCTGTATAATGCTTTTGCTATGATATACTCCCTCCGTCCCAAAATAAGTGACTCAAAAATGACTCAACTTTGTACTACTTTAGTACAAAGTTGAGTCATTTTTGAGTCACTTATTTTGGGACGGAGGGAGTAGTATCTGTTATGCAGAACCATTTACTGGCCTAATATTATTTGTCTTGCAGGTGCTTGTACTGTCATTTATTGTTATGCTCGCCTTTGCCATCCTTATCTGGGTTGGTAGGGGAGAAAATCCTATTGATTCATCGCTACTGAAAAAGGTATGAAGGAAAACAACTTATTATATCCTGCTTTGGTTCTTCTTCGGCACTGCATTTTGCTCTAATTAACATACAAATCTTAACTTTTCAAAAGTTTAAATCCTTAATCTGTTTCAATACTGCACGAAAAGGAGAAATCTTGCGGAGCCCGGTAATTATAGTATTGTACTCTCTCCGTATCTTTTACAGTGTTAGTGTAAAAAAACATCTTATATTTTGATACAGAGGGAGTATAAAGCTAGATTCCTAATCTCCACCCGGGAGTATAAAGTCCCACATCCAACAGCCTGTGATAAAGAATGATAAGCTTGTAAAAAACACGCAAAAAATCCATTAGAAAAAGGAAAACAGAAAGCTCATATCTAGAAATCTAGCTAGTCTTGCTTCTGATCCATTCTAGACTAATCTTCTATTCCCTGTATACCTACCTTTTGGTTCTATATCCAGCTGCCTGTGCCCATGCACTTGCTGCAGCTATGTTGAACAGTATCATTCTTCTTTTTGTGTCAACTGAGAAAAACTATCCGTTTCGAAAAAAAAAACTGAGAAAAACTAGCATATTTATCTCAAATGAATTCCGAAACTTTTATGTATCAACGCTGCGAAGTCAATGTCATTACGCTACACAAACTGCATCTACTCTATGTTGGGGTATGCACAAATTACACATTTTCTTTACCAAATTTCTTTTGACTTAAGGGGGCCATTTTGTTAAATTACGAGCATATAGTCTAATTCTTTTATTTTCCTTGTCAAACTAGTGTATTGCTAAACCTACACACCATGAGAAATGCAAGAATAATGGGAAACTCTGCAGACCAAAATATTGTTAGACATGGTGCTAATTCTTCCTTTTTCTTTTCTTTGAGTTACAAATCTCAGTATTCTGTTTGTATTATGTCTCAACTTCCATGCTAGTACCAGGAGAGTCTATCACAAGGTGTCCATTGTATCAGTTCTGGAAAAAAAAATACCGACTTGCATATTTTCTTATGTTTATCACACTTCATATTCATATTTTGCCACTAGCTGGTTGAATTTAGGATTTCACTTATTTAGTTGTAACTTGCTTGCTTTATAGACGTTAGCCAAACATTTTATTTTGCAGGTTTATTTGGATGTATTTTCAGTAGTTGTTCTAGTACTTGGCGCTGCTTTGGCGTGTTATGGTAAGCATATAATATTGTCTAGATGTAGAACATGTCACATTTTTTTCTAGATACCAATGCATGAAATTTTCAACCTAAGATTATCTTCAGTCCATTGTCCTGTATTTATCCCAGCAGATCAAGTTTATAGTTCTAATTTAGTCTGTTGTTAGTTCATTGCCCATCTTGCTAATTTTTCTGGCATTCATTTGGTACTAATATTAGATGATACATCTTATCATGAATTAAGTAGTGTGAGGCTTCGGTTTTTTAACATGTTCTTACCTTGGCCTTGCCATCTTGTGGTTCTGTGATCATCTTGTGAAGGTGCATTATTGTTCTCGAAGATGAGCAAAGTACGCTCTGAAACCGTGTCAACTGAGAAGTGGAAGGTACATTTCTCTTGAGACCACCCTACACATGGTTATCCTCTTTTTTTTTTTGTTAACCGGATTAGATTGGAATTCTTTGCTAGTTTAAAAATGGAATAAGCATATGTGACCCACTGAATTCTGATGGTTCCCAAAACTACAAACCGTGTAAGGGTACACCCTCACCCTAACTATCCAAAAACCGTGCACTTAACCCCCTAAGCTGATTATTTTTTAGAAGTGGTACTGGGTGCATGGTGTGTGATCTAAACAGATCCCATGTACCAGTGCCACCTCCTCATATTCTCTTTTTCTTCATCATCATTCCCCGTCTACTGTGTCCGTCCAACAACTCAGTCTCTTCATCCGCGATTCACCATCAGCACAGCCCACCCAGCAGGCAGCAGCTCCTTCCGCCCTCCTTCTCTGACTAGTTCCCTAGCTGGCAGCTGTTGCCCACGAGAGCGAGATGAAGTCTTGTTGGCGACCTCATGGGGTCAGCGCTATTCAACTATGCAAGAGCTGCAGCCTGCAGGCGTCAAGACGGTGCTTGGAGCAGAGGGGAACATTGCCGTCTCTGATCACAGCTCCATGGCACGGAAACGGCGAGCTTCGGGCATGAATTAGGATAGGCTGGATAGAGTTTCTGCGCTTATAAACAAGGAGAAGCTCGTGTGCCCTTCAATTTGAATGGGAGCAAAGAATAGCTCAACTTTTGCAAGGATTTGGTCCTCGGATGAGCTCCTGCCTCCAGCCCCTTGATGCTGCAGCGGTGTTGCAGGAGCCTCCTGCCTGCAGTCCTTGGCTCCGATGAACGCTGTTGCTGCCACCCTCGGCACACACTCACCGGATGCCCAACCCCGTTTCAACAAGGCATTGGGGATTAGCGGTTCCCGAGGCCGACACACTGGAAGGTGACTGCGGGGTGGAGCAGCGCCGCGGCCACCGTCGGCATCTCCATGGCTGGAGATGAAGCGCACACCTCCATGGCTGGAGATGAAGCGCACACCTCCATGTTTGGGTATACGGTTTTTTGGAAGGTGGGAATGAAGAGGAGAAATTGTCAGTGAGGAAGAGGGTCGTAAAGGCGAAGCCGGATACCGTAGGAGGAAGGGTTATAGTGCAGACAGGATGGATCTGCTTCCTCCGTCCAGCGCCACCTCCAGGATTTGCTGACATAGAAGGATGAGGGGAATGAAGGCACACCTCCATATTCGGGTGGTGGTTTGGGTGTAGGGGGTTTTGGGAGGCGGGAATAGAGGGGAGAAAGTGTCAGCGAGGGAGAGGGTCATAAAGGCGAAGCTGGATACCGGAGGGGGAAGGGTTATAGTGCAGGCGGGATGGATCTGCTTCCTCCGTCCAGCGCCACCTCCAGGATGTAGCGAAAGACGTTGAGGATAGATGTGCTGACAGATAAGGACGAGGAAGAAAGAAAAGGATGGTGAAAAAAGGGAGGAATTTTTATAGCACTGATATGTGGGACCCGTTAATAATACCACAATCACCTTTGGTTACTACTCAGCGAGCCATATGTGCAACTGCACTCTGCAAAACCAGACAAGGGTGTTAAGTAGATGGAAATGACAAGTTTAGGGTGCTATTAGATAATTTTATAGTTCAGGGGGTGAACTAGACACACCTCCATAGTTCAGGGTGTTGTTTAGACTTACGTACCCTTTCAAGAAAATGCGGGATATTTATAAATAAACTGTATCTTTTTGTAACATCCTTCTCCATGTGAAATTCTCAAGGCTTACTTCTCTGCAGGTTGCCAGTTTAGCTGCTGTCTCACTTATTTGTTTCTCGTCTTCTGCAATACTAGCACTTGTTACTAATATTCCAGTAAGTTCCATTATGCAATAAGAGGCCGCTTTATACATGGACTGGGAGTTAAATTGTTAATTGACTTACAATTTTCCTACTTGTCGCTGCAGGTGCTTTTGTATTGGTACTCGACTGAGGCGGAGATCATAAAAAATGCTGTTATATTATTTTTATATTATTTAATAGGTATGATGTGTTGTTAATGTCTGGAAAGAACACTAAAATTGAACTATGGCCTTTTACTAAATGTAGGATTAGTATCATTTGATTTTCTTTAGTTTGCCATTGCCCGTCAGGCATTTGTGCATGTTCTAGACCTAGATTTTTATATTTGATTTAGGGAGTTAACACTGGAAGTTAGTGACCGGAAGAAAGTATGCTACTATGGTGGTAGATGTAGGTTAAGTATGTGCACCACCTTTAATGCCTCAGAGCTTAGACCCTCGGCTTCCTCCACCTTGAAGCTGGTCTTGATTTGATGATTCAAGCCTTAAATACTACTGTAGATTACTCAGCCTGTCAGTAGTCCATGTTATCACAATATTGTTGCTTTTACTGTACTGGTGGACCCCACTGTGGGGTCAATAGAGATGCAATTATCGCAACATCTGAAGATTTTCTTGGTATTTTGGTATAGTTTAGTTATCATTAAGAGTTTATCTTTTTTTCCCACTGCTGTACATGTGAATTTATTTTGTTCCTGCCTTTACGTTACTTGGTTACTACTCTGCTTCTGCAGTTCAGTTCCCCGTGCATAGCAGGTGCTATGCTACTCAACTGCAAAAATCAAACTTGTGCCCTAATGTGAATACCTGTTGGAAACATGATTGTCTATCTGGTATATTTAACTGCAATGGCAGAAATAGGCATAGTAAATTAACTCTGCTAATGTTAGGATAGTGCAAAAGTGGTATATGCTATTGTTCGTATATTATCTTTTTTTTATCTGTTTATTTGCCACTGATTGTTCCGTTCACAGGAAAGCAGTCAGCTTGCAGTTTTTCCGACTTTTCATGGAATTGCTCTGCTAATGCAAACTTTTTGTAGGCTCATCGGTGCCATCCGGATTTGTTTTATGGGTCATGAGAGATATGCCTCAACGACCAACAGTAGAAAGGCCCACCCAATCGAGAGTGGTTACCTTGTTCAGGGACAGACCATCCCCTACACAGGATCCACAGTGGAGAGCTGCTGTTACATCCTCTAACAAGGTATTCGAAACATTATAATTGTCAGATCAAACTATTTAAAACTCCAAATGCCGATGGTACTATAGGAGCTAGATTTAAAACATTTCTGGAACTGTAGGCCCTCAAGTCAAGCCCAATTTAACCTGGAGAGAAAAACAAGTAAGGTAATGCGGAGACTTTCCCAGCATACTTGATGTGCTGGGACTTTTACCAATACATCAGTGACATACTGGCATCTACTACCATTCTGACAACTGGCCGGTACAAGATGGGGTCTGTGATTTCTACTCCAAGGTAGCTTTGGTTCGGAAACAATGGAATTTACCCTAGGATGTAGCAAGGTCCCCGCCCAAGCATTGTGCATCGTGTGTTTATCCATTAGAGCTTTGGTCGGGTAAGGCCTGAAGCAGTAACAAATGTAAATAGGCATAGAAATGACCGCATTCTTCATGGTTTGGCGGTCAGGCTGTTATGTCCTTCCAAAAGTTTCTGTTTAATGATGTGTTGTTGGTTCGTTTAGCAGGTGAGTTCTGTCCTGGAAACTGAAATCGAGCATCAAAAGAGATTTTTTCCAGCTAGATTTCTGCACTTGTGCTGTGATGTGATTAGCCTAGAAATGTAAGGCTGGTGCTAAAACTGTTGCGTTCCTTGGATAGCTGCAGTGCTAGATGATGGATCATCCCTGGGCGAGCCTGTCAGTGTGGGTTTTGATGCAAGTGTGCAATATTGCAATGCAGGCTCACGGTGGGATTATATGTTTTTTTTTTTTCGAAACGGAGGCAAAAGATTTGCCCCATATATTAAATAAGGAGAAGAGAGTTGTTACAAGAGCCGAACACACGGCATGACAATTATTCTCGCAATATAATGTCCCCTAGCTTTCTAGCACCCGCAGTGACCCAAAGCTTTGCCTCGTTGAGGACCATTTGAAGAAGGATGGTCGGTGGAGCACTCTTGTGGCGGAAGACTCTGGCATTCCTCTCGTTCCAAACGGACCAGGAGACGAGCATAGTGAGAGAGGCCATTGCTTGTCTATTAGGATTTTGCAAGTCGGTTCGCTTCTCCCACCACTCCTTCACCGAGCCAGCAAGATGCCAAGTGGTGGTGTCCATGTGCACAAGTCCCAACTTGTCGATGAGCATCCTCCAAAGCCTAAGAGTGTAGCGGCACTTGAAGAAAAGATGGGCGTCAGACTCTTGCTCCCTTTTGCAAAGTTGGCAAAGGCCGCAGTTGGGCCAGCCGTGCCTGGCCAACCTGTTCGCAGTCCAAATCCGGTCTTGTAGAGCCAACCACGAGAAGAATTTAACTTTGGGTGGAGCCCAAGCCTTCCACACCATGAAATCCATAGGGGAGAGAATCAACCCAAGGAATTGAGCCTTGTAGGCAGAGGATGCCGAGTAAATCCCGTCGCTGGAGTGCTTCCAGGTGATATCATCCTCGGCATGCTCGTCAAGGTGGACCTCATTCACGAGCATCCAAAGGGAGAAGAACTCGTGAACGTGGGCAGCGGTGACGGGCGTGTCAATCTTGACCTTCAGGATCCATGCATTCCCTTTAAGGGCCTCACGCACCTTCCAATTCTTTCTCCTGGAGGCACCGTAGATTAGCGAGGCAATGTCCTTGGGTTTGCGCCCAAGCAGCCAAGGAGAGTCCCAAAAAGGCGTTTTGGCACCATTTCCAACAGTAATCGTGGTTGAGGCATAGAAAAAATTCAGGTCCTCCTCTGAGCATGGGTTACCAAGCCCCACCCAAAGCTTGTTGGGCTCCTTCCATTCAAACCATGGCCATCTCAGTCTCAAGGCACGGGCGAACTTGTCAGTGTTTAGTACCCCAAGGCCACCATACTCGCAAGGACGACATACCACCTCCCAGTTGACCTTGCATTTGGCACCCGTCGTCTTATCCGAGCCAGACCACAGAAACGCTCTCTCAATCTTGTTGAGGTTTCATAAAGTGCTCGGCGGCACAACGAGAGGCGTGATGGAGTACACCGCCTGGGAGGAGACAACCGACTTGACCAGAGTCGTACGGCCGATGGTGGTAATATTTTGGCCCTCCCAAGTGACCAACTTTCTAGCCGCTTTGTCTTCAAGATATTGGAAATCCACTTTCCTAAGCTGCCAGACCGAGAGTGGGAGGCCCAAATATTTCACAGGGAAAGAAGCTCTTGCAGCCGGCATGCCATGAAGGATATGGTCCAAGTCAAGGTGGTTGCAGCGAATGGGCACAACAGAACTTTTGTGGAAGTTGGTGTGGAGGCCCGTGACCTCGCCAAAACTCCTTAGGATAGCAGAGAAGTTCTCGATGTCCCTCTTGATCGGAGCCAGAAAAACAACCACATCATCCGCATACAAAGAAGTTCGCACCATGGCGCCACGACCACGAAGCTTGCGGAGAAGGCCTCGGTGTGTTGCAAGATCAAGAATTCGACGAAGCGGGTCAATCGCGAGGACAAATAGGAGCGGCAAGATTGGGTCCCCTTGCCGAAGCCCTTGGCCATGCCTGATGGGAGGGCCTGGAATCCCGTTGAGAAGGATGCGCGAGGAAGCCGAGGAGAGCAACGCGGCAATCCAGGCCCTGAATTTGCTTGGGAAGCCCAAGCGCTGCAAGAGGTCCAGAATGTATTCCCATTTGACGGAATCAAAAGCCTTTCTAATGTCAAGCTTGAAGAGGAGGGCGGGAGTCTTGCACTTGTGGAGCCGACGAGCCATGTTCCGCACGTACATAAAGTTGTCGTGGATACTCCTCTTTTTAATGAAAGCACTCTGAGCATTGGAGACGAGGCCATCCATGCGAGGAGCAAGCCGCAAGGAGAGGACCTTGGCGATGATTTTGGCGATAGCATGGATGAGATTAATAGGCCTGTAGTCAGCTATCTCCTCTGCACCATCCTTCTTTGGCAAAAGCACAACATTGGCAGAGTTCACCCACTGTAGGTTGGCAGTGTGAAGAGAGTCGAAGTTTTGGATGACCCTCATGATGTCAGGCTTAATGAACCCCCAACATTTCTTGAAGAATAATCCGGTGAAGCCGTCCGACCCAGGAGCTTTATCGGCCGGCATATCCTTGATGGCCGCCCACACCTCCTCCTCGGTGATGGGAGCATCAAGGTCCTGCAAGTCATGCTGCTCGAGGTGAAGGTCATCCCAGCAGAAATCCTTGCTGCTCAAGCCCCCCCTTCCCATGACCGCGGAGAAGTGATCATGGACGATTTTCTCCTTTGCCGCATGCTCAGTTACCCATCCAAGGTCATGCTTGATCCTGTAGATGTGATTCTTTCTTCTTCTAGCATTGATACGGCGGTGGAAGAATTTTGTGTTGGCGTCACCATCCTTAAGGTTTGCAATTCTAGCGCATTGGCTCTTTCGAGCCCTCTCGAGGACCGCCAAGGAGATTACCCTCCTCTTCAGCCGCGAACGCAAATCAAGCTCCTCATTAGACAGGGACCTCTCCTCCTGAGCAATGTCAAGACGAAGGATGATGAGCAAGGCCGCATGAAGCTGGATTTTGGCCTTGGAGAACATCTTCTTGCTCCATTCGGTGAGACGAAGCGCGGTTTTCTTGAGCTTGTGATGCAGGACCAGAAAAGGCTCAGAGTGGGCCACATGCTCGTCCCACGCCTTGCGCGCGATCTCAGCAAAACCCGGCAGGGAAGCCCAGAAGTTCTCAAATCTGAAAGTCCGCGGTCTCTTGGGACCCTTGTCATCGGCGAGAAGGATAGGACAGTGGTCCGAAAGGGACGAAGACAAGGCATGAAGCACGTGGGAATTAAAGGTTGTATCCCAATCTGCATTGCAGAAAAAGGAATCAAGCTTGCACAAAGTTGGGTTGGCCCTCTCGTTGCTCCAAGTGAAACGGCGGTTTTGAAGGTGGATCTCCTTAAGCTCGCAGGATTGCAGAGCGGCACGGAAGCGGGTAATTCTACTTCGGTTGACGTTTCTTTTGTTCTTATCCCTGGCTCGGTAGATTTGGTTGAAATCACCCAAAGCAAGCCAGGCCACTCCCGACAGAGGCTTGTGACTGATCAACTCGGCGAAGAATGCATCTTTGCAAGATGAGTCGGTAGGTCCATAGACCGAAGTCGCCTTGAAGCACACGTCAGACGCACGGATACGCACCATCGCCGAAAGGCAGTAGGTCGAAGCGACTACGTTGGTCACGTCAAGGAGGTTTTCATCCCACAGCATGAGGATGCCTCCTCTGGTGCCGATAGCCGGCCGCTGTGCGAAGTCAGAGAGGCGGATACCACCGAGGGAGGCAGCAATGAACTGATCAATAGAAGCAAGCTTCGTCTCCTGGAGGCAAACAAGGTGGCAAGAGGTGTTGTCAAGAGATGCCTTGACCGTGGCCCGCCGGTCCGGACAATTTAATCCACGAACGTTCCAGCTCAAAGTGTTGATGGGTTGCACTAACATGGGAACACAAAGTCGACCCTCGCATTTGACCAAAGGCCATCCACGGCACAAACATAATTTTTCAATAGCCACACATGAAGTCTGATGCTTTTACCCCTGATACAAGGCCCATGGCCAACATTAGTACCAACACACACCCGGATACAAGCTGGGGCATACCCCAGGTCAACAGCAGCAAATAGCACTAACATGGAACTAAACTAGCCCTACAGCAACACACACAGGAACAACTCAATCGATGGCCAGCTGCGACCCCGCTCCATCCTGGTCCACTCCCAGGTCCATAGCGCCGGCACCCCCATGGGCAAGCAGGGCATCTTCCGCCTCCTTAGTAGCACTGTCATCAAGCTTGAAGAAATCTCTCATTGCTGTTATAATTTCCGGGGGCAGTTGCTCCTTGAAGTTCTCCGTGAATTGAGCCAGAGTGGCCTCAGTAACATCAGCTCCATCCTTGGTGATGCCAAAGCTGCGACAGACAAGGCGCTCAGCCACCTTAGCCGCAGGAGCAGCCAAAACAGCTCCAGAAGATGGCCTAGTCCTTTGCAGCGACAGACCGCCCTTAGTGGAAATTCTGACCCCTGCCAGCGTCTTCCGTCTGGCCGCAGGCGCCCTGGGTGGGGTGGAGTCCGGCTGCCTGGGTGAGGCAGGCAGCGGCGAGGGCAACAGAGCAGGCTGACGCGCGGGAAAGAGCAGCTCCAGAGGCGCAGCAACACCGCAAGGCACCACCAGCCCCTCCAAACAGGCCGGCAGGCCATCATCTAGCAGCCGAGCACGATAGGGCGTGCGCTGCAGCTCACCAGCACAAACCAAGGGTGGCGTGGGGGAGGCATCGAACCCAGGCGGACGCCGCGGCGAGGCCGACAACAAAGGGCGCTGCAGGATCGTCGGCGAGCAGAAGTCGATGAGCGCCGGGCTTAACTCGTGGAAGCTCTGCAGCACAGCCCGGGACTCATCGCGCTTGGAGGGCGGGGGGGTCCGCAAAACCGACGTAGGCGACAAGGGGGGCGAAGACGGCGGCGTAAGTGCGTCCCTGGACCGCAACCTGGCAGTAGCGGGGGAGGGCAGCCTTGCCAGGCTTCGCCCACGCGCTGCAGCATCCACCAGAGGCGCCATAGGCACATGCTCGACGACCAGAGCAGCAGCATCACATGAGGAGCCAGAGCCCACCAGAGGGATGGCAGCAGGGGCACCCGTGGCGTGGCGACGCCCATCACGGCCTCCCTGCCGCCCGTCGCGGCCGCCCCGGCTGCTCTCGCGGTGGTCGTCACGTGGGGCGCGGGAGAGGCTGAGATGGGAAGCTAAATAGTAGTGCTCCCTTTGATCCATATTACTTGTCGCTAGTCAAGTATAGTACTGAACGGAGAGGAAGACAAGAGAGCGTCGGAATGCTCGACCCTGAGAGAAACCAGATTTGTCATGGGATGCAAGTTTTAAAGATTGACATTTTTTGCTCACCATGGCTCAGGCAAGAGATGTTACAACCTGGCCGCCAGTTCATAGGTCCTTGGGTCGGAAGTTGAATATTTGCGGACCTATTGAGCCATTTTGTGCTCTGAAATGCAGTCTTTGCGGACCAAAGTTGCCATCCCCTACGGCTCTACCACAGTAGACAAATCACATGGAGTCTGGAGGCTGGAGCATTGTGGTATATAACATGGGAAACTCCATTCCGAGCATGGTTTCTCCGCCATTTGCAAGGGACAATAAGACCTGGCGGTTCGGCCTGCAATGCTCATTCCCATTCAGCTATATTGGTCCTCACTGTAAGATTTACCCTGACAGTTGTTTGTTAGTTACCCACCCAGCAGCTCTCGACAGTTTTCCGTTGCCACACCGCCACTCGCGGCCGGCCTTGAAAATCGTGCGTGATCAGTTCGCTGTTCCTCGTGTCATCGGACAATCCTAACGTGCGTAGAGTGAACCATCCTCTCGTTTCGTCGACAAGCTTGGCTCACGGTGATCGGCCTGCAGATCGCCGCGGAATCCCAGACAGATCCATCGTGGGGGATTCCACTTCCAGGATCGAGGATTCCGGGGGCGCATTTCTTCTTAGTAGGTTCGCGCGTCTGACATTTGCTTCGAGTGATGCCGCCGATCGATGGGTTTGGCGCGCGCGGTCCACTTGACGTGTTGGCTCACGTAGCTAGGTTAGTTTTAGGGCCAGGATTCCAGGAACGACTCTCACCGAGCTTCTACTGCTCGGCTCCCTCCTGTCCGATAACTGAACTGTAAGCTTCAACACACATCATCAAACTAAAACATTGCATTTATAACTGACATGGTAATGAAATATTATTAACATAAAACACACCCAAAAAAACCTCGGTACGGAGCATAAAGCTCCACAAGAATCGCTCTCGCCTAAATTAAGCTTGCATGCATCCAAGTAACCGCCAATAACCACCACAGAACCTCGGCATCTAAAAATAGCGTCAGCCCGCGCATGCATGCAACCACCACAAAATTAACCTCTCTCAGGCAGCATACACTCTCCCTCGACCACTTGTCCGCTCCGCATATCCACACCGTCACAAAAATAACATCTCTCTCTCTCTCTCTTCCCAGCGGGGTAGGCCACTGACCATTATAACCGCCAGGAGATCGATCCTCCCCGCTCCCATCCGCACCACCACCACCCCACACTCCCCCGCGGTACAGGCGCAGCAGCACGCCACGCCATGGGCATGGGCGCCACCGAGCCGTCGTCCGCGCCGCCGCACCGCCCCGCCACCGTCAGCCTGTCGGCGTGCGTGCCCTCCCCCTCGTGGTCGCCGCCCGGGCCCGGCGGCCGGCAGCGCGCGGCCGTCGCGGTGCGGCGCCTGCAGGTGGCGGCGCGCGACGCCATCCCGGGCGTGGGCTGGTGCGGGCACCGCGCCTGGCGGAAACTGCTCCGGCGGCTGGCGCAGGAGACCCGGTGCATCTGCAGCTCCCCGGCGCCGCCCTCCAGGCCCATCACCTTCGGCTACGACGCCGCCAGCTACGCCAAGAACTTCGACGACGGACGCCCCCACGCGCCCCGCAACCTCCCCTGCGCCGCCGCCGACAAGCCGGCTCGCCGCTGACTCGTCCTTGATTGATTCTCCCGATCCCTTTCCTTTGATCTCCTGCATGCATGGTTGCCCATCGCTCTCGCCGATGCGCGCGTATTTCTTGTCTGTTTTTTTTCTCGTTGTGTTTTCGTTGATCCGATCTGGTGCTGTGATGATGGCCGCCCCGATGTCCGATGCCCCCTAGGGATCTTTGTAATCTGTACATAGATCGAATGGAGATAACACGAGTGGCGTGGTTCTGCATGCTTGGTTGATTTGCTCCTTGAAACAATACTGTGTCTGTATGAAACGTTACTCTCAATCATTCCTACAAATCCTAAGCCATGGATGATGACTTGATGAGAGAAATGGATCACATGCATGCACAAGCAACTAGTAGTATAGCGCATTTCATCCCCTGAACATTGCTTATTCTGATCGAAGACGAGTTAAGTGTCAGCATTAGGACAGAAAGGAGATTAGTACGTAAAAGAAAAGGTAAAGGGCGGCTGCAGATGAGCTACTCCGAGAAAAGAAAAGAAAAAATCTTGCAATCATGAATCGGAGGGAACAAGGAGAGGGAAAAGAGGATGGATCGAGATCATTAGTCATGTCTCACACAGTCACACTACCCAAAAATCCATCGGACTCGTTCGTTTCTTGGTTCCCGCGAACCAAATACCAAGAAAGCCATTTGGCTCTCTGGGCAAATTGCTTCCTGCGAGAGCAATGCCATATGCCATTCGGCACGTAGGCCGTAGTACTAGCTAGCTAAAGACTGGGCTCCAATCCATCCTAGGCAACGGACGGAGGGCCTCCTTCCCTTCCCTTCCCTTCCCGGGTTGCCTTCCTCTGGCAAGACCTCAAGAGAGGAAGGCAGAGCCGGGCTCGAAGCGGTCGATCGCTGCAGCTGGAAACTCAACCACCACCAGCTCTGGTGTGGATCCAGCCAGGTCCTTTCCTTTGCCAAGATCCGCAAAGAGGGCGGGCAACCGCAGCATATGCAGTTAGCAGAAACCTTTCTCCTACCAGCTTTGGATCGCCATCTGCATCAGCATCAGCAGGCAGCACTGAGAACACACTGGGCACGTCCGTAAATTATGTGGTCCGGCTCCCTCGGTTATTGCCACCTTAAACCACTCGATCGCAGGCATGTGCCGAGCCTGAATGCTCACGGTCGCTTTTACTACCGGACTGGACCAGACAGAGCAAAGCGTAGCATGCAATGCATGTACAGTATTACAGTTTTCTTTTTCGAAATTCATAGTATTACATGTTGACTAGTCGGAGTACGTGCCTAACTCGTGTCTGCGGATCAGATCATCTACAGCCGGACTTGACAATCCGACCCTTCAAATGCCCGCAGACACATTCAAACATATCCACAAACAGTGACCGGTCAAGTTTCAAATAATTTATTATATAACCGGATACCACAAATTCATACTATTACATGTAAAGTAAACCGATATTCAAGTAGAGCTCGTCCGGCGGCCGGCTACACTCCCCGGAGTGTTGCTCTGGTCACCGGCGAGGTAGAGTAGGACATGGAACCACGGGCTGGCTCACGGGACTCGAGGCGTCGCCGTCTCCCATGCCCTACACTTCCTCGTCGGAGCCCGCAACCCCGACAGTGTTGGTGGACGTCAGATCGATGATGGATCCGTCCTGGGATGAGCCGGCGACATCCACTACAATGCGGTTGCGGCGCCCGTACTGGCACCATACGGGGCGACGGAGAATGCCACTCTGCCTCGCCAACGTCCGCCGCCTCTCGCGCCCGCTTCCTCGCACTGCGGGCACGCCGCACCATGTTTTCGTCAGACGACGCATATGGTGTGTCCTCTAGCTCGGCGTGCTAACGAAGGGGTTGCGCGTACGCCACCGCATTCAGGCGCCATACGGATCGCACCGCCTTCGAAAAACGGAGTGATGGCACCCCTAGCGGCGGATCCATGCACCATTTGGACGGACGCAATGGATTCCCGACGAAAGGAGTCCGAGCGCTGCCGTCCGGCGACCTTCTCCCGGAAGCGGCAGAGCGCAAGCTGGACGGTCATCTTCTCCTCGAGGCCGCGTGGGATGAGCTCATGGTTGACGGATATGTAGGTGTATGACTCAAATCCGCTGGCCGGCATGGCGAAGAAGGCCAGAGATCACCGAACGGGAACTTGGGTGGCAAACTGTAGTGTAGTGCTGAGTAAATAGACAATTTTTCAATTAAATTAATCCACGAGTAAATCACTAGCATGACATTAACAGAAATAAAGACATGCTGATATTTGATCCCACAATCACATACTACGCTAACAGCTGATACATCTACGTATAATGCTAGTAGTGCTAAGACAGAAATAAACATGAGCGGGATAAACGTGTTATACCCTCCAATAGGCCAGTTGGCCGCAGTCGCAATAGTGGCGGAGGCAGCGCCGTCGGCCGCCTTCTTGTCGGCTTTGAGCTTCTCGGCAGAGGCACGGTCGGCGTTAGTTGGTGGAGGCATGGTGATGACGAAGGAGACGCAGACATAAGGGAAGCAGTCGAACGGAGGCGAGCAGTCACGTAGTCGCTCCCCAAAAACCTAATCGCCCCTCTCCCATATAGGATCCGGAGAGGCGAGGTTTCGAAGGCCTGCTCTCCCGTCAACCGTGTACGCGGTGAACGGGACGGAGTCGTCGGCGATAGCAGCAGCAAAGGGAACGACAGGGGCGGTGCGCGTGGAGCAAATGTGATCTGTTCGTGGCGGCTAGGGTTGACCGACCCCTCACACACACACACACACACACACACACACACACACACACACACACACACACACACACACACACACACACATATATATATATATATATATGCGCGCGTCCGGGGGGAGAGACGTGGGCTGGACCCACGTCCGTGTCGTTGACACCCCACAATTCGACGTCTTAGATCGTGGCCCGGCTGTCAAAAACTCTCCGTTCCCGACAAGCAAAAATAAGCGCAAAGGTGCGAGCTCGGCTCGGCTCAATCCCGCTGTTAGGAAATATGCAACTTGTATTTCCAGGAGGCCATAGGCCAGTATATATACATGTACATGTGTGGAATATGCAGGAAACCCCTTATACACTGGGATAAATACTAAAGGTTACATGGCTATATATATAGTACTCTAACACCCCCCTCAAACTCATGGTGGATTAACAACACTGAGTTTGGAGAGATAGAAGCCATGATGCGCTCTAGTCTGGGCCTTCGTCACAAAATCTGCCAACTGTAACTCGTAAGGCACATACTGAAGAGCAATAACCTGATCCTGCACACTAGCGCGCACATAGAAAGCATCAACGCCAATATGCTTGGTAAGTTCATGCTTCACAGGATCACGCGAAGTGCTAATAGCACTTGTATTGTCAGATAATAGCAGAGTAGGTGTAGTGACAGAAACACCAAAATCCTGAAGTAACCACCGTAACCAAGTCACATCTGCCGTCAAAAGAGCCATAGCTCGCAACTCAGCATCTGCACTCGAACAGAAAACTGCAGTCTGTTTCTTCGTCTTCCAGGCAATGAGAGAACCACCAAGAAAAACACTGTAGGCAGAAAGTGAACGGCGATCTGAGGGATCACTAGCCCACGTAGCATCCGAATAGGCCTGAAGCTGTAAAGAACTGGAGCGAGGAAAGAATAGACGGTGAGAGATCGTGCCCCGAAGATATCGAAGAACACGAAGGAGATGACTATAGTGAATCGAAGTGGGAGCGGAGACAAACTGACTCAGAATATGAACCAGATAAGAGATATCCGAACGAGTGACAGCTAGATAGATAAGACTCCCAACAAGATGACGATAACGTGTCGGATCAGACAAGGGGTCACCATCAGTATCACAGAGGTGAACATTGAGCTCCATAGGAGTCTCAAGAATGCGCTCATCAGTAAGAGCAGCGCGAGCAAGAAGTCCCTGGATATACTTTTCCTGGGATATAAAAAAGGTATCAGAGGTAGAAGTGACTTCAATCCCAAGAAAGTAGCGAATAGGTCCAAGATCAGACATAAGAAACTGCTCACTAAGATGAGCCTTTTCAAAGGCAATATACTCGGGGGCGTCGCCAGTGATGATCATGTCATCGACATAGAGAAGAAGAAGAGTCTAACCACGAGGTGAAAGGTGGACAAACAACGTTGAATCATGAGCACTCGCTGAAAAACCAACGGCACTCACCACAGAGGTAAAATGCTCAAACCAGACGCAAGGGGCTTGCTTAAGGCCATAAATAGAGTGACGGAGACTACATACCATGCCATCAGGAACAGAATACCCAGGTGGTGGCTGCATGTATACCTCCTTGCGAAGCTCACCATTAAGAAAGGCATTCTTAACATCAAGTTGAGATACAGACCAGTGGCGTGCAGAGGCCACGGCAAGAAGTGTACGAATAGTGGTCATATGGGCCACAGGAGCAAAAGTCTCGTCGTAATCACGAACATGTTCCTGCTGAAAGCCACGAGCCACAAGACGAGCTTTGTAACGCTCGAGAGAACCATCGGAGCGAGTCTTAACCTTATAGACCCACTTACAAGTGATGGGACGAACACCTGGAGGAAGAGAAACAAGATCCCATGTACCAGTGTGTTCAAGAGCAGCAATCTCCTCTACCGTCATAAACTGCCATTCGGGATGAACAACAACCTCACGATAAGAAGTCGGCTCAAGAACAGCAGCACCATCGGTTGGAAAATCAAGGAGATCAACAGGCGGAAGTGGACGAGGACGTAAGCCATAGGTAGGCTGAGACGAGGAGGACGGCACATCAGTAGACGCATCCACATTACGTGAACAACGAGTATACTACTGAGGGAAAGATGGAAGAATACTAGGAGGAACCGTCGAGGTAGAATCAGGGGATGGAGACAAAGAATTCACCGGGGATGAAGGTGCAGAATCCGGTGACGTGTGAGGTGAGGAAACCGTGGGAGATGGTGGCAGCGAATCGGCAATATGTGGAGAAGCAGAGGTAGCAGGACGGATAGACAAAGGCTCTACAACGTTGATAGGTGTGTCAGGAAAAGTGAGGAAAGAGATATCCTCCACTGAAAAGGTCGAGGAAGATGGACGCGGGTAGAAGGGACGAGACTCCTCAAAAGTCACATCCCGAGAAATACGCATCCGACGACCGATAGGATCCCAACAACGATAGCCCTTGTGCTCATCACTATAGCCTAAGAAGACACACTCAACAGACTGAGCGGTCAGTTTGGTGCGTTCGCGAGGGGCATTAAGAACATAGCAAACACAACCAAACAAACGAAGCATCGAATAATCAGGAGAACGATAAAAAAGACGCTCGAAAGGAACACCACCCTGTAGAGCAGCGGACGACTGAAGATTGATGGGATAGGTGGAGGCGAAGACAACCTCAACCCAAAAATGAGGCGGAAGAGAGGCGGCGATCATCAATGCACGAGCCGTCTCAAGAAGGTGACGATGCTTGCGCTCAGCCACGCCATTCTGAGCATGAGTGAAAGCACATTTGCTCCCTTGGTGGTTTTGGTAATTAATAACAACATATATGTCATTGAACTAATGTTTCCACTAAGCATATTTCAGGAGAAGTTCAATGATGGGTTTGCAAAAGGATTGTGGAGAAACCCCTAGATGCAAGGAAATGGATTGGCAAAGCTTCAAGCAAGAGGACTCTACATTTTACTTTGTGAGATATCACTTTGAGTCCATAGGAAAGCCAATACTATTAAAAGGGGGTAAGGTACTGTTGGTGAACAAGATGCTCCACGTGCACAACTGATAGACACCAAAAACACCCACAAACTTTTCCACAAAAGTCTGTCCAAGCCTATCATGAAAATTGGTGCTACCAACAATTTCCACTCGGTCCCACCGATTCCCAAACTCAGACAGACCCATGCCAAACCCTAGCCCTTCGGTGCAACCGATTCTGCATCGGTGCCACCGAGTTTAACTTGCCAACTTTCTGTTACCTCGTTTCCTAAAATCGGTCTTACCGAGTTTTTGGGATCGGCGTCACCGAGTTGTGCATTCTGACCGTTGGACACCTGATCGGTACCGCCGAGAGTTATGTATCGGTCTCACCGAGATTCAAAAGTTACTGCCTTTTGGTCACTTCGGTACCACCGAGCTTTATACTTCGGTGTCACCGAGTTGGTCACTTTAGGTGTAACAGTTGGATTTTTGGGGATGCCTATATATACCCCTTCACCACCACCCACTCGAAAGAGAAGCACTCAGAACTATTCCATACTTGCCTCATCCAATTTTCTGAGAGAGAGCCATCTACTCATGTGTTGAGATCAAGCCATTCCACTCCATCCATATGAATCTTGATCTCTAGCCTCCCCAAGTTGCTTTCCACCAAATCAATCTCTTCCACCATAGCCAAATCTGCGAGAGAGTGATTGTGTGTTGAGGAGTCTATCATCTTGAAGCACAAGAGCAAGGAGTTCATCGACATTACCGAGCCTATTACCTTTTGGAGGGTGGTGCCTCCTAGATTGGTTAGGTGTCGCTTGGGAGCCTCCTACTTCGTGTTGTGGAGTTGAACCAAGAAGTTTGTACGGTCAAGGAGATCGCCTACTTCGTGAAGATCTACCCATAGCGAGGCTAGTCCTTCGTGGACGGAAGCCGTTATGGAATAGTCAAGGTTGCTACTTCGTGGACCCTTATGGGTGGAGCCCTCCGTGGAATCTCGCGACCGTTACCCTCCGTGGGTTGAAGACTCCATAAACGTGGACGTACGTGTAAGAGCACATTTATCCATGTGTGGTTTTGGTAATTGATGACAATCCCTATGGACTAATGGTTGCCCTGAGTTATATTCGAAGGATTTGTTCGTAGGTACTTCTTGAAGTCCATCTGTTGGTTTCAAGGAGTTTATATGGTGACCAAGGTGGTATTCAAGGTTTTATCCAAAGATTGGTCATGTGAGAGTTGAGCTCATTACAAGCATGTCTTGAAGAAGAAGATTGTGTGAACATTCATGTTTACCTTCAAGACATCATCTTTGTGAAGAGGGAAGAGAAGACACAAGGTTGATCAAGATTAAGGCAAAGAATGATTCAAGTTGATCAACTCACAAAGCGCAGAAGATGTACCAAGTGGGATCAAATGATCCCATGGTATGGTAAGCATTGTCCATTACGCTTTGTGTACTAACCCATGGTCTACGTGAGAGTTCGTTGTGGGTTAGGTATATTTCCATGGGCTTGCGTCAAGAGGAAGATCTCATACAACCCATGGAGGATGACATCAAGTGGTGATCGTCATCAAGGTTGCGGTGTGCAAGTTCAAGTGAAGCATCACGGAGAGATCATGCTTGAAGCTTGCCATCCATTGTGGTGACAATGAACTTGTGAAGATGTGCCAAAGAGTGGCTCACCCATAGTGGAGTATGGGGGAGCAATCAACTAGTCTTCATCAAGCCAACGCATTCAAGAAAGGTGGTCCATCTTGAGGAGGACAAGATCGTCATCATCTAGCTCAAGTGGACTATGTGTAAGGCAAAGGTTTGACCTTGATAGGGTTTTCTATTTTACCGGTCTCATGATGGTAGTTGGGAGACCGGGTTATAGGATCGATAGCCGTACTATCAAGGGGGGCTCTCAAGTGAGTAGCTTGATCGTATCGTTCGTTGAGAGCTCAAACCATTGCATTCTTAGCATCATCATCTTTCTTGGTTCTTGGTTGGCTTTTCTCTATGTGGGTTCTTGAGCTTATGGTCAGCTTCATGACAAGCTCAAGTTCATCGAAAACGGAGTCCATATGCTTTTTCTATGATGTTTTCGATGTTGGAGTTTTTGCCGGTTCTTCATTGATAGAGGTTTCACATCTCTATATCATTGGCTGTTGGAAAGCTCTTGTCGTCCTGAATCCAACAAGCTTGAGTTTGCTCAATTCGGAGCTCATATGCGAAGGTTATGGCAGTTCTAGTTTTACTGTTTCCATCTGGTTGCTTGGGTTCTTTGTTACTCTCACTAGGGCGGTAGTACCGCTGGCCACAGCGGTAGTACCGCTGGGGGGTTCCGACTCCTTACGCGGTAGTACCGCTGGCCACAGCGGTAGTACCGCTGGGGGGTTCCGACTCCTTACGCGGGGCACCAGACACTGCCTTGTCTGGTGTCTGGTGACCCGCGCCACCAGAGCAGTAGTAGGGCGGTAGTAACAAGCGGTACTACCGCTGCCCCCTACTACTGCTGAAATCTGCGTACGGGCGGTAGTACCGCTCCCAGGGGCGGTACTACCGCTTGTGTGCGGGCTGTGGGGGTAACGGTTAGATTTTCCCCCACCTATTTAAGGGGGTCTTCTTCCCCAATGGATCTTATCCTTTGAGCTCGAGTTTGCCCCCCATTGTTGACCTTCTTTGAGCTTGCTAACTCTCAATCCCTCCAATGATTCTTACTAGTTCTTGAGGGAAAAGGGAGAGGAGATCTAGATCCACATTTCCACCAATCACTTTCTCCTCTATGTGAGGGGAACCCCTTGGATCTAGATCTTGGAGTTTTTCGTGTTCTTTTTTGTTCTTCCTCTCGTTTTCCTCCATAGCATTAGTTGCTGTGGTGGGATTTGGGAGAGAAGGACTTGGGCACTCCGTGTGCCCTTGCCATTGCATTTGGTGCATAGGTTTGAGTTCTCCACGGTGATACGTGGAAGTGAAGTTTGAGAAGCTTATCATTCTTGGGTGTTTGAGCACCCTAGAGCTTGTTCCTCTTGCGTGCCTTGGAGCCCTAGACGGTTGGTGGTGTCTCGGAGCTCAATCATTGTGGTGTAAAGCTCCGGGCAAGCATTGGGGTCTCCAATTAAGTTGTGGAGATTGCCCCGAGCAATTTGTACGGGTACCGGTGACCGCCCCCAAGGGTTGCCAAAGTGTACGGGTACCGGTGACCGCCCCCAAGGGTTGCCATTTGTACGGGTTCAGTGACCGCCCTCAAGGGTCCCTTAGTGGAATCACGGCATCTTGCATTGTGCGAGGGCGTGAGGAGATTACGGTGGCCTTAGTGGCATCTTGGGGAGCATTGTGCCTCCACACCGCTCCGAACGGAGATTAGCATCCGCAAGGGTGTGAACTTCGGGATACATCGTCGTCTCCATGTGCCTCGGTTATCTCTTACCCGAGCCCTTTACTTATGCACTTTACTTTGTGATAGCCATATTGTTTCATGTTATATAACTTGCTATCACTTAGTTGTTTATCTTGCTTAGCATAAGTTGTTGGTGCACATAGGTGAGCCTAGTTGTTTTAGGTTTTGTGCTTGACATATTAAACATTAGTTTTATTCCGCATTTGTTCAAGCCTAAACCGTAATTATTTTAAAGCGCCTATTCACCCCCCTCTAGGTGATATCCACGTCCTTTCAGTACGATAGCACCACCTATCGGAACCACGGGAAAAAATTTCGTGTCTTCAAATTGCGTTTGATTTTCCTTCCTACCCTCTACTTCATATGCTTGTCTTTACTTTCCGCTGTTATACTCTTAGACATGCATGTGTAGGGTGTACTTGAATTGCTATAATTGCTAAAAGTTGCCAACACTTAAAATTTGGAAAAGGTAGAATTTTTATTTGCTCAAGTAGTCTAATCACCCCCCTCTAGACATACTTTCGATCCTACAAGTGGTATCAGAGCTTTGGTCTCCATTGCATTGGTCTCACAACCTAGGAGAGTATGGCGTCTAATGAGGGAAATTATCACCGTAGAGGTCCGTACTTTGATGGCACAAATTTTGCTAGTTGGAAGCACAAAATGAAAATGCATATTCTTGGTCATAACCCAGCCGTTTGGGTTGTTGTTCGTGTTGGCTTGCAAGGTGAATTCTTTGGTGATGGAAAGGAACCGGATCGTGAAGCGACCGCGGATGAATTGAAGATATTGCAATACAACGCTCAAGCATGTGACATTCTCTTCAACTGCCTATGCCCCGAAGAATTCAACAAAATCAGCCGTCTTGAGA
Organism: Elymus sibiricus; assembly: GCA_039707655.1. NCBI lineage: Eukaryota > Viridiplantae > Streptophyta > Magnoliopsida > Poales > Poaceae > Elymus > Elymus sibiricus. The sequence continues at coordinate 358,914,749 of CM077667.1, forward strand.
ATGCAAAAGAGATTTGGGATACTTTGGTTGATATGCATGAAGGTACCAAATCCGTGAGAGAATCCAAGTTGGACGTTCTTCAAAGTCAGCTTGACAAGTTCAAGATGAAGGATGGTGAAGGAGTCGCTGAAATGTACTCTAGGCTAGCTCTCATCACAAATGAGATGGCCGGCTTAGGAAGCGAAGAAATGACGGACAAATTCATCATCAAGAAGATACTTAGAGCTTTGGATGAGAGATACGACACCGTGTGCACATTGATCCAAATGATGCCCAACTACAAAGATCTCAAGCCTACGGAAGTCATTGGAAGGATTGTTGCTCATGAGATGACACTCAAGGACAAAGAAGAGCTTCACAACAAGTCTAGCGGTGCTTACAAAGCCACAAGTGATGCTCCCGCAACCTCAAGCGACAACCTTGTCACCAATGAAGAGATAAGCCTCATGGTCAAGAAATTCAACAAGTTCTACAAGAATAGAGGCAAAGAACGAAGCTCCAACTCAAGATATGAAGAGAAGCGTTCGTCAAGTCGTGACCGAAACTGCTACAATTGTGGGAAGCCCGGACACTACTCCAATGAGTGCATGACTCCCTACAATAGAAGAGAAGAGTCACCTAGAAGACGAAGCTCAAGGAATGAATCACCTCAAAGAGAGAGAAGGAGTAGAGATGATCGTTATGAACGAAGACCCTCAAGGAGAAGTAGGGACTCGGAGAAGAAGGACAAGTACACCAAGAGCTACTCAAGAACAAGACATCAAGCTCATGTTGGTGAATGGGTTTCCGGCTCCGAATCCGACAACAACTCCGAGAGAAGCTATCACTCCAACTCCGACTATAGTCAAGATGAAGGTGTTGCCGGACTTGCACTAGTGACTACCAACTCCTATGATCTATTTGATTCACCAAATGAAGGGAGTGGAAGTTGCTTCATGGCTAAAGGCCCCAAGGTATCACACCCCGAGTATCTTGATTTCAATAGTGATGAAGATGATTTACTTGGTGATGATGACTTGCTCTTTTATAAAACTAGTGATGTTAGTCAAAATGAACTTGATAATTTTCATGCTAGTCAAGATAAGTCGCTTGATGATGATAAGATGAAAATATAACAACTAACTAAAGAATTAAACACTCTTAAGTTAGCTCATGAATCTACTCTAGAAGATCATAGAGAGCTTGTAAGGACTCATGAGAAGCTACGCTTCGAGAAGCTCACCTTGGAGCAAGAACATGAGTTTCTTAAAGCTATCAATGACGATCTCCGAAAGAAGACTTCATCTTATCTAGCCAAACGATTACTCTTGTCTACATTCATGCCACAAGTTAAACCTAGACAAACTAGTAACAAAGGCAAGAAAGGTTCTTCATCTAGTAGGAACAATAAAAATGCTAAATCTAATGATGTTGCTTCTAGTAGTTCTATTGATTCCACTAATGATGATTCTCTTAGCCAAGTTACACTTGAGCAAGAAAACAATTTATTGAAAGGAATTATAGAGAAAGGTATCTACAAGAGTCTTGCCGGGTGTAAGCAATTTGAGGAGATTGTACGCAAGCACGGAGGATACCGGAAGAACCATGGCATTGGCTACTTCAACGCAAATGGAGTTGAATGGGAAGAAGGTCAATACCCCAAGCCCAAGTTTGTTCCTCAAAGGGAGAAGTATGAACATACTCTTCCCAAGGGAACAAACACTCAAGATGACCTTCTACCACAAGACCACAAGCTCAAGGGCAAGGACAAGCTTCAAGAGGACATTGACTCATATGAAGATGAATCCCAAGCTTTGGTGGAGTGGGTTCCCAAGGCTACTTCAAGCTCAACTTCTACAAGTGCCACTTCAACACCAAGGATCCCCATCAAGTTGATGTGGGTCCCCAAGAAGAAGAACTAGATAAGTTCTTGAGGGCTGACTCCGCCAATGAAATTCACTCACATTCATTATTGGCAAGAACTAGTTGCACTCAACGTCAGCATCATGCAAAAGTTCAAGGAGTCACACATTCCCTCAAAGGTAAGCAAGGGACAAGGTAATCAACAAATCCATGGACATCATCATGTATGCTTTGCACTCCATGTCCATAGATATCCTTGTATGTGTCTCTTGTGTGTTGGGACTAACCCATGTAGGTGAGAAGAGTACAAGGATGCTCCCAACTCTTGGTGATCTTCATCAACCTTGAGCATCCACCACTACATCACCCGCATGAAATCTTCTACGACAAACCCAAGGTTAGTTTATCCCTCCTATGGGGGGATGTCACATCAAGGGGGAGCTTTACTCTAAGACTTGAGTTAAAGCATCTCTTAGAATGTGACAACATTAAATGCTTTATGTAAAAGTGGTAACCCCACTTGTGCTTAAACGATGAGTATGACCTATGGTCAAGTATTCTTACTTGGCTCCTAAGTCAATATACTCATATATAGATGACTCCGTCATCGCCAAAATGCTTGATAGATGCTAGTATGTATGTGCATGTTTGCCATGATTTCATTTGACATCTTAGTGTGTGAGCATGTTGGTTTGCATTTATTTATCCATTCGAGGACATCCAATTGTTGCTATTTGGTTTTTGATTTTTCTTTTGCCAATTGGATGGACAAGAATGCCTAGGACCACTCTCTAGCTATCTATGCTTTCTCGTCTCATATTCCATTCTTGCTGCATCACAAAATTTGAACAAGTACTTTTCGATCTCTCTGTGTGAGGATTACTCGGAGTTCCGTATCGACAAAGGACTGACCATTAAAACCTCCCAAGTGCATCTTGGTGGAACCAATACCAAATTCTCGGTATCACCGAATGCCTAGGGTTGATCTGGTTTTCATACTCGGTATCACCGATTCCATCTTCTCGGTTACACCGAGTTTCCCTGTCAGCTGACAGTAGAGAAACTCGGGCTGACAGGGAAACTCGGTGACACCGAAAAGTTAGAACCGGTGTCACCGACAGCCACGGGTATATAAAGAGGTGGACCCGACTTTTGAAATTACTTTCTCAAACGTCATCCCCTCCAAAACCCTAGTTGCCGAACAAGGACCCCTGGTCATCTCCTTCGTCTTCCCGAGTGCCTCCGCCATTGGAAGTCCACGCCGTCGACGGAATCTACACCACGGTCGCCGCCGTAGCGAGGTCGTCACCGAATTAGGGTACGATTTCGACCCCTCGTGCGCTCCCCTCTCCGAATCTTGCGCATTAGGACTTTTCCATCACTAAGCCAAGCTTTGAGATTGATCTATCCACAAGAACCTCCATTAGAATAGCGAACGAAAGATTTTTTAGGGTTTGCCGTCTGCAAATTGAATCTCGATGGAACCGACGCAAAAGAATCGGTAGCACCGATTCCCTTTTCCAGTCAACTGAGAACAACCTCGGTGAAACCGAGTGCCCATTTTCAGTCTCACCGAAAGTGGTGCCAAGTTTCCGTAATGTAGGTTGTCTGTCTCGGTGGATCCGAAAAGTTTGCCTCGGTTGTACCGATATTCACTTGGCAGAATGCAAATCTTGAGAAATTTTAGTTCAAATCTTTGAAAATTGTCTGCATTTTGTGATGACTCAACCCTTCCACTCTTCTATACTCTATTTCACAGGGTCAGAGATGTCAGATCCTGAAGATAGCCAGAATGACTTCAGAGAGAAAAGTGTTGACATGAGCTCACGCACTAGTCCTGAAGGGAGCTATGATGATGTTCCTAGCTCACCAGATCTGCCCAAGGCTGCAACTAGGGCAAGAAGGAAGCTCAACGCAGATGAGGAGGATGAAGACTTCATTCCAGAAGAGTTGCCCAAGAAAGACACAACTGTCAAGAGCACTGCTGCTGCCACTACTTCCAAGAAGAAGGCTATAAGGAAAGAGTATGCTAGCTCAGGGTCAGTGAGAGCACCAGAGAGTGCTAGGGCAACAATTACCGTTGAGCCCTCAAAGAAGTCTTTGCCTAAGAAGGCAGGAGAGAAGAAGAAGTCCAGGAAGAGGATCATTCATGTTATGGGCAGGCCTACCTCAATGTATGAGGACCCAGCAGAGGCTGCTGCTCAAGAAGAAGAGGAGGAAGAGCCAGCTACAAAAGCTCCTCCTAAGAAGAAGAAGAAATTGATGTCTGATGCTATGCCTAGCCAAGCAGCTCCCAAGGGCAAGTCAGCTGGATCCAAGAAGCCCACAGCCCCTAAACCAAAGAGGACATCTAGAGAGATTCCAGCTTCTGAGAATAACAAGGGATCTACCTCCAGAGATGCTGAGGAGGATGCTATGTCTGCTTTGATGAAGCTAAGGCCACACCTTCCAGAGCATAATGCCAGCCACTTTCTAGCTGAGGATATGAAGAAGAGGAAGGACTCAGGTTTGAGAGAGTGGAAAGCTATTGATCCATATTCACAGAGGAGGAAGACTGCTGTGGACTACAGGTTCTATACAAAAGAACAGCAAGACTTCTATGAAACAATTTTGCTTGACAAGAGTCCTGTTGTGAGTGACATGAGGTATGTGGACTGGAAGTACATCAAGGACAACGAGGATTACTTCCCAAGTGTGCAAGACAACTTTCATTGCATTGGACTTGATAAGTTTGTTGGTAAGGATTTTACTGCCTGGAATGATGAAATGATCATGCAATTCTACTCCACTGCTCATTTCTATGGAGATGGTAGAATTGTGTGGATGACTGAAGGTGCAAGGTATGAATCCACAGTTGAGGAGTGGGTTGCCATCTTAGGAGTCCCAGAGGTGGAAGATGGTGACATTGATGTATACAATGAGCCCAAGGCAAGCCACAATGCCATGAAGAACATGTACAATGAGATCCCTGCTGCACATCTGAAGTCTCACAAGCTAGGATCTATCTATTTCCTCCAGACTGGTCTACACACGATCAACACTATCTTAAGGCATACTTTGATGCCTAAGTCTGGAGATGAGAAGATGATAAGAGGCTACTCCATCAACATGCTGCTCCATCTAGATCAACATACGAGATTCAGAGTGATGGATCTGATAGTGGAGACTGTGAAGAGGGTTGCTGCTGATCAGAAGCGCTCATGTTGCTATGCACCCTATATTCAGATGCTTATCAACTCCAAGTTGGAGAAACACATATTTGCACTTGACCGACCACATTTGCCACTTTTGCCAGAGCTAGAAGACAACGTTGTGGTGATGGACCCAGATCATCCCACCTCAGCTACAACACAGGCAGCCAGAGACTCCAGTTCTCAGGTGCCAAGGTCTAGGAGTGAGCAGATGGATCTCCTACTTAGCTCTGTGCTCAGCATGCAGAAGGACATCGGGAACATATTGAAGAACCAGGAGAGCCTCTCGAGGATTGTTGACACCAAATTCCATATTCTCAACAACAAGGTGGATGAGCTCACAGTGACTATGAATGAGCTCAAGAAGGAAGTTGATGGCGTGCCTAGTCCCCACACTACTGATGATGATGAGGATAGTCCACCTCTCAGGACATGCACTCAGTTCAGGACTCAGCCCAGATCTGCTACAGTGCCAGTTCCAGAGTCTAGACCTTCTTCATCAGCTCCTGCCGCAGCTCCTTCATCTCCTTCAGCTCCTCCAGCACCTCTAGTTGCTACTCCGACTCCGTCCATGACGTCTGCAGAAGTCTTCGCTGATGCCGTTCTCTCGAATCCTTCATCAGCCACCGGAGGAGATCAGCCCTAGAAGAGCACTTAGTTATATACCTTCGAACTTTTTGGTAACTTGTTGCCAAAGGGGGAGAAGATGTATATAGATCTTTAGGCTTCGAGAGAGAGAGAGAGCGTTGCTTTTTATCGCTTTTTAAAACTTTGATAACTCTTGGTTGGTTTGCTTGTGTTAAACTTTGTTGGTGTTTGATCATACACTTGATGTGTATTGCCACTATTTCCTATCCTTGTGATGCTTATGAAATGATCATTCACCTTTACTTGATTGTGTTGTGCTATGATATTCATTCTTATTATTCTCGCACACCACCAAGTTGTATGTGACATGAAAGAGTGCCCCATGTACCTAATCGATTATCCATTTGCATTCAAACGCAAATTTAAAATAATGCACAAATTTAGGGGGAGCTCTTGCTTATCACATACTTCTTAAAGCGACGATTACATTCATTGATTATATCATATGTCGAAGCTTTGATCTATATGTTGTCATCAATTACCAAAAAGGGGGAGATTGAAAGCACATTTGCTCCCTTGGTGGTTTTGGTAATTAATAACAACATATATGTCATTGAACTAATGTTTCCACTAAGCATATTTCAGGAAAAGTTCAATGATGGGTTTGCAAAAGGATTGTGGAGAAACCCCTAGATGCAAGGAAATGGATTGCCAAAGCTTCAAGAAAGAGGACTCTACATTTTACTTTGTGAGATATCACTTTGAGTCCATAGGAAAGCCAATACTATTAAAAGGGGGTAAGGTACTGTTGGTGAACAAGATGCTCCACGTGCACAAGTGATAGTCACCAAAAACACCCACAAACTCTTCCACAAAAGTCTGTCCAAGCCTATCATGAAAATCGGTGCTACCAACAATTTCCACTCGGTCCCACCGATTCCCAAACTCAGACAGACCCATGCCAAACCCTAGCCCTTCGGTGCAACCGATTCTGCATCGGTGCCACCGAGTTCAGCTTGCCAACTTTCTGTTACCTCGTTTCCTAAAATCGGTCTTACCGAGTTTTTGGGATCGGCGTCACCGAGTTGTGCATTCTGACCGTTGGACATCTGATCGGTACCGCTGAGAGTTATGTATCGGTCTCACCGAGATTCAAAAGTTACTGCCTTTTGGTCACTTCGGTACCACCGAGTTTTATACTTCGGTGTCACCGAGTTGGTCACTTTAGGTGTAACGGTTGGATTTTTGGGGATGCCTATATATACCCTTCACCACCACCCACTCGAAAGAGAAGCACTCAGAACTATTCCATACTTGCCCCATCCAATTTTCTGAGAGAGAGACACCTACTCATGTGTTGAGATCAAGCCATTACACTCCATCCATATGAATCTTGATCTCTAGCCTCTCCAAGTTGCTTTCCACCAAATCAATCTCTTCCACCATAGCCAAATCTGTGAGAGAGTGATTGTGTGTTGAGGAGTCTATCATCTTGAAGCACAAGAGCAAGGAGTTCATCGACATTACCGAGCCTATTACCTTTTGGAGGGTGGTGCCTCCTAGATTGGTTAGGTGTCGCTTGGGAGCCTCCTACTTCGTGTTGTGGAGTTGAACCAAGAAGTTTGTACGGGCAAGGAGATCGCCTACTTCGTGAAGATCTACCCATAGTGAGGCTAGTCCTTCGTGGACGGAAGCCGTTATGGAATAGTCAAGGTTGCTACTTCGTGGACCCTTATGGGTGGAGCCCTCCGTGGACTCTCGCGACCGTTACCCTCCGTGGGTTGAAGACTCCATAAACGTGGACGTACGATAGCACCACCTATCGGAACCACGGGAAAAATCTTCGTGTCTTCAAATTGCGTTTGATCTTCCTTCCTACCCTCTACTTCATATGCTTGTCTTTACTTTCCGCTGCTATACTCTTATACATGCATGTGTGGGGTGTACTTGAATTGCTATAATTGCTAAAATCTGCCAACACTTAAAATTGGGAAAAGGTAGAATTTTTATTTGCTCAAGTAGTCTAATCACCCCCCCCCCCCCTCTAGACATACTTTCGATCCTACAATGAGCACCGGGACAAGATAACTGAGAAAGAGTCCCTGCTCAGCAAGAACACCACGCAACATCTTAGAAATATACTCACCAGTGGAGTCAGCACGAAACACACAAATGGGCGAAGAGATCTGAGTGTGAACCATGGCGGCAAAACGCTTATAGATGGACAACACCTCACTGCGAGAAGTCATAAAATAAAGCCAAGTGTAACGAGAGAAATCATCTATGAAAATAATATAGTATCGATGGCCCCCTTTCGAAGCGAAGGGAGCCGAACCCCATACATCGGAATGGACTAAATCAAAAGGACGCTGAGACACTGACTCACTAGTTGGATATGGTAACTGAATCTGTTTGCCAAGACGGCAACCCTGACATTCTAAAGAGACATCTCCCGAGACAGACCCCAGAAGACCTCGACGAACTAAAGACGACAAACGAGAAGCACAAAGGTGACCAAGTCGATGATGCCACTGCTGGAAGGAACCGGTAGCTGAAGCGACCGAAGCAGATGAACTGGCGATAGTGGTGGCAGCGGAAGAAACATGAAGCCAGTCTAACTCCCAAAGACCCTCAGAATCACGGCGGCGAGGGCCAGCCCCAACCAAAGTGTGCGTGCGACGATCCTGAACAAAACAGGTGTTAACATCAAGAATGACGTGACAATCAGAATTAGTAAGTTGGCCAGCAGAAAACAGATTCATGGTAAGCCGGGGAACATGAGAAACATCAGGAACAGAATAAGGAGTGGTAAGATTGCCTCGACTAGCAACAGAAAGAGGAGTACCATCAGAAGTGAGTACATGAACAGGAAAATCAAGCGATCTAAGAGAGGACAAAGTGGAAGAATGAGAAGACATATGAAAAGAAGCTCCGGAGTCCAGAACCATGGGGATGTACCTGACTGTGTAGAAGGTGGTTGCTCAGTGCGGGAAGCATCAGTCACAGAACCTGCAGTACCCATCGAAGAAGAACCTGAAGCGGCAAGCAGGCGCTTAAGTCTCAGAATATCCTGCTCAGTCAAAGTGGTGGCTGAAGATGTCGAAGTAGAAGTAGAAGTCCCTGAAGATGATGATCGCGCCTTACACATGTGTTTCTTCTTCTGGAAGCACTGAGACTCGACATGACCATCCAGGTTGCAGTAGCCGCAATGGGGACGGGTGCAGCCCGGACCACCAGGTGGAGTGGGCAAAAGCGGCAGAGCACTCGAGCGGGAAGGAGTCCGTGCAGCATGTGGCATAGCAGGAGCTCGAGCAGCGAGCACAGAGGGAACCTCAAGTAAACCAGCACCATGTAAGCGAGTCTCCTCAGCACGAATCTCTGAAAGTGCCTCCATGAGAGAAATACGGCCACAAGCAAACAACTGAGCACGCCGGGGCTCAAACTCCTTACGGAGCCGAGACAAGAACTCGTAGACACGATGAAACTCCAAATCAGCCTACACAGCCTGGCAACACTGGCAAAGTGGCAAGTACGACAGCCAGCACTGCGGAGAGAATCAAGCTGGCGCCAGATAGCAGAACTATGTGCATAGAAATCATCAACAGTGGAGTCACCCTGCTGAAGAGCATGCTCCTGGCGAACCACAACCAGATATACGACATCACCAGAGGGTTGGTAACACTGACGAAGACGGGTCCACATCTCAAATACGATGGGCAGGCCCAAGAACTCAGAAGCAAGCTGAGGCAGAACACTAGCAGTGAGAACAGTTGCAGCACGAGCCAATAGCATGTGGAGTGCGCTAGGACCACTTCTCTTCTCAAGCTCCAATAGCATGTGGAAGAGAATCCCTTATAAGGAAGTCCAACTCCTTCTCCACTAGCGGGTGGTACTAAACTTTCCACCATCCCCTTGTCATGACACTTACATGGACCCTTAGAGATTTTCAAAAATTGTTGGATGGGCCTAAAGCCCACACCGTATTTCAACATGTAGTGGCTACGGTTTGGTTCGGGGAGGGGATAGAGACGAATATATGTGGGGTTGGGTGGGCCAACGTTGGCCGGGTCCGACGTGGCGGACGCGCCCAGTTGTACCCGAGCCTTCCCATATCCGCCTCATATTTGGGTTAGATATGAAAGATGCCAGTCAACCCGAGCGTTTGAGGTCGGTTTGAGGCGTCAGTCTGGATCGAATTTTTGTGACCGGCCACTGATCAGTCCATACGCGCCGGAGGTACGAGGGGGCTTTGAGGCGTGTGGCTATAGATGCTCTCAGTGACCACATTTTTATGTCTCGTCGATGCATTTATGTGTAGACTGTAGAATAGAAGTGTGGAACGGGGATAGATCGCCATGTAGGTTAATGCTCCACACGTATTTTTGCGTGTTTGCTTCAGCCTCCACGGAATTTATTTTTATTCTTTTGCGGGTGATTATGTACAGTACATCACTGCTCGGAGTACAACAAAGATCATCCAGAACGAATCCTACACCATCGTGTATAAAACTTCCTCAATGCCGCAATAAATTGAATTTACGTGTTTCCGCTGTCTCAGGCAAAGAAAAGAAGGGGGGGAGGGGGGGATCCCATCCCATTTAAGTAACAACTTGTTTCTCAGTAACTCTAGGACAGAAAGTAAAATCGAACAACAAGGACTCCGTGGCCCAATGGATAAGGCGCTGGTCTACGAAACCAGAGATTCTGGGTTCGATCCCCAGCGGCGGAGTCGGTTTTCATTTATTTTCTGCCCATATTTTTTGCTGTAAAATGAATTCCATAAATAAATCTCTCAAAAGAATCGAATCACATAAAAAAGGTCGGACTATACATATGCATATCTTACCCCTTTTTGCTGTAAAATGAATCCCGTAAATCCCTCAAAAGAATTGAATCCCATAAAAAAGGGGACATGTAAAAGGGAGCGTGTCAATTTCTGCTCGAGCTCATGCGAACTCGGATGAACAGTAAAATAAAATAAAAAATCTGAACGTTTTTTGTAGTAAACAATGACAAATGTTTTGCTTGCTTGCAAAAGATGTTTTTATTTTACCCCTTTTTTTGTTGTAAAATGAATCCCATAAATCCCTCAAAAGAATTGAATCCCATAAAAAGGTCATTTGTTTTACCCTTTTTTTGCTGTAAAATGAATCCCATAAACCCCTCAAAAGAATTGAATCTCATAAAAAAGGGACAGGTAAAACGAAGCGGTTAATTTGAGCTAGCTCATGTGAGCTTGGATGAACGGTACAAAAAAACTCAATATTTTTTGTAGTAAACGTTGACAAATGTTTTGATTGCTTGTAAAATTCCATCGTTGTATGACATTTCTGAAAAACGTAGCAAAAAAAATCAAGTTGCAAAAATGTTATTTTCAAAAGCATTTTGTAGCATCGGTTTTGTTTTATCCCACGTCTTCCACGAATGTCATTCCATGACGAAATTCTGCAGGCAATCAAAACATTTGTTAATGTTTACTACAAAAAACATTTATTTATTTATTTATTATTTTACTGTTTACCCGAGCTCATGTGATTTCGAGCTGAGAAGAGCACTTTCGCAGATAAAGTTTACTAATTTTTTGGCGGCGACATGTAAATTTTACTAAACCAAAACAAATCAATCGGTCAATGAATGTAGTGATGAATTAATTACCACAACGATGACTCTGTCGCCCAATGGATAAGGCGTTGATCTAAGAAACCAGATATTTCTAGGTTCGATCCCCAACGGAGTCGGATGTTTTTACCTATTTTGGTAAATAAATCCCATCATAAAGGACATGTAACCTCTACTTAATCCCTAAGTAAACAAAAGTGGTTTTTTAAGGACTCTAACAGTCGAAATTCCATACCACAGGCACAAAAATTGTCATGGTATCGGCCCATAGCTTCCTATCTGTAAAGGAGATCCAATGGCTGAGAGGTGTGGTGAAGCGATGGACGGTGGCTCAAGACTGAGGCCTCGTTTAAATATGCAACAATTACTTTTGTGTCTTTATATTACTATCTTCTCCAGTTATTTATCGCGGTTTTACCTCACTATTTAAAGCGCCCAACGTGTCATGTATTGAGTTATCAAACCCTAGTTTTATTTCTAGTAGCTAATGTAGGAAATTTCCCAATTAATAGAAGGGTGTCCATGTCGGGATCTTATGGTTGTCTTGAATTTGGGTGCCTCTTGTTCTGGTTTGTTGGATCCATAGTGGAACCTAACAAATCGGTATTAGACACTATTGATCCTCGACGCAACGATGATTGTGTAGAGTGTGCGGCGTGACGGTGGCGGTAGACCAATTCGGGCACAGGCTGGTAGCTGAGGTGTGTTTATTGGTAATGGTGAAATAAAGTCTTGGGGTGTTAGACTCCCACAAATAGAATGAACTAGTACTAAATGTTGTTTTAGCTAGACAGCCTACTAACTCATCCCCTTCCTGAACACATTGCTGGAACGTAGCCTGGGCAAAAAAAATTGTAAGGTATAGACATTCTCTGATAATTGTTGTATATGTGCCTAAGTATTCATACCTCCCAATTGCTTCTACAGCCGCCATAATCCATCCCCACAACAATTCTACCGAATCCCATATGAGCAAACATAAAAACTCCATTTTGCGACGCTAAGATTTCAGTCGAGTCCATGTTACTCACATGCGCTATAAACCACGTCACCGCCGCTAGGATTTATTCTTTTATCTCATGCTATGGCCCTGGCCCCTAAAGCGTCTGACATGGTGTGTAAGGGCATGTTTGATTGGCCTCCACACTTAGCCACACTTTCGTGTCTCAAATATGGCATGCCACAGTTTTTGTGGTGGCCAAATTGGTGGCCACATTTATGACAAAAGAGGCTAGCAACTGAGTATATAATAAATGGGGTATATTACTAAAAGAGAATATGGCATGCCGCAGTCGTGACTGCAGGCAACCACTTGCCACAATTTGTCACATTTGTGGTATCAACAACATTATTGAATCCATGTTGACTTTAACAGCTCCATGATTGGCCTTCTTCCACATTCGATTGTTTCTTCGCCCGGGCAGTTTCATATTGGCAACTCTCGTGAAGTTAGTCGCACAGACCTTGATCATCAAGGTCGATCTCTCTAGGAACTGGATTGCCTCCCGAAAAAGTAGCTTCCTCCTTTGCCACTAGATGTACTAAGGTGCTACACGATGCAATGTTTGTTGTCCCCAATTCATATGATGATGTCGCAATACTTCATGGTTACCATTCCACACCAGTCCACCTTCTCAGCTCGTGAGCACGAGAAGAGGCAGTGTTGGATATTTGACCCTAGATGAACGGATCGGACAAATATTTTGCCGTTGGTAGGTGCTTGTTAGCCAAGACTCCAAAACACACAATGTTCCATGTAGCACCTTTGCCACAATTTTTTTAACCTTAAAGTAAACAGAAGGTAGCTCTGTGATCACGTTTTGCATTTGAAAACCCCAACGCCAGTTATCATGCATATTTTTTTCATTTCTGTCCTTTTTTGGTAAATGATTCTCATTCTAAAAGAGAGGTAAATTCTACCATCTCTGTTTTTAAATTGTTAAACTGTCTTATATTCAGAAACCGAGGGTGTACTTTTTTTGAAGGGAGATGTAAATACTACTTTTATAAGTGGGGAGGTAATCTCTGCTCTCTTTTTTTAGTGGGAGAGGTAAATTTTACTTAAGCCCTAACAAAAAAAAATAGTGGGAGGAAACAGGGAACGAATCAATCTATGAATGGATAAAATGATGAACTTATTCTCACAGCAGTGACTCCGTGGCCCAATGGATAAGGCGCTGGTCTACGAAACCAGAGATTCTGGGTTCGATCCCCAGCGGAGTCGCATCTTTTTAATTTTTAACCACATTTTTTGCGGTAAATTTCCCATAAATTCCTCAAAAAAATTGAATCCCACAAAGGGGACTGTAAATTTTAACTTTTCAGCAAAGACTTCGTGGCCCAATGGATAAGGCGCTGGTCTACGAAACCAGAGATTCTGGGTTCGATCCCCAGCGGAGTCGTAATTTTATTTTCATTTTTACCCATTTTTTGTTGTAAAATGAATCCCATGGATCCCTAAAAAAAATCCCATAAAAAAAGGGCAGGTAAATTCGACAATTTTTTTGCGGAGGACAGGTAAAATCTACTTAACAAAAAATATACGAAACGAACAGGGGACTGTACTTATGCATAGCTCTTTGTCAGCAACCTGCAATTTTTTAGCGTTTTGGGGCCTTCCTCTCTCCTTGTCCACTTGTCATGCTACAGAACAAGTTAGTATAGTACAAAACTTGGGTTCCGGGGCGGATCAAGCGAACATGGATACTACCCTGACAACAGATGCGCTTGTACATGGATATTATCGAAGTAATAATTTTCAGTATTACCTAGAAAAAAATTACTTAAATGAATTTATTATTAGCCCACAGTATTCTTACATATCTGTTTGATCACCATTAACCTATACGAATAATCCGAGCATGGCCATAGCGAAACATCTCGAGGGGTTCAGTTGAGGTATAAACCGATTAGAAAGAGTATTTCTAACTACCCTTGAAACAGCCATCCCCTATGACTTTGCAGGAGGTGGTACTGCTGTGGATGAGTATAGAGACTTCAGCTGCCTGTGTATAAGCTTGCTGTCAGACACAGCCAGCAGCTCCATCCCATCCGACCACCATTGCTCCAGCCCGTGCGCTTCCATGAACTTCTGTGGGCCTTTCGACGACGTGACGAAGAGCTTCGCGACCACGTCGCCGGCAATCTCGCTCGCCTTGCCCTGCTGCTGCTGCTGCTCATCCGGACCGCCGTCGGGTCCGGATGAAGAGGAAGAGGGAGCATTGTAGTGGCAGCAGATGTAGTCACTGTTGTTCACATACAAGTGTGGCACCCATTTCTTATCCGCGCGCAGTTTCTTCTTAATGCTGCCCTCCTCTTTTGCACTTTCAAGCGCTGCTTCTTCCTTCAATGGCAGACTTGACTTCACTTTCTGCCACAGGTGGCTGGCCTTCTCGCTCATGCTTCTTAGGCTCATGGCAAGTGAAACAGAAGGTGGGTTGAACAGATGGCAGTCTACGAAGATTCCTTGCTTGGCAAGATCTTTGCATACCTGAAGGGCAAAACTAGCTCCCAACGAGTGCCCCGCGACGCAAACATTCGCGCTCCCAAATATCTCAACTGCGGCCTTCAGTGCTTCTAAAGCGCCAACGTATCTCACTGAACCCTTCAAGCTCTCCCAAACCAGGAAACGGAGATCGTCTTGTAGGTCTCTCTTGATTGTAGGTTTCTGCAGCAATGTTCCCCGGAGAGCTAACACGGCCCTTGGCGCGCCACTTGGTCTTAGGAGGATAAGATCAGACAAAGCAGAAGACCGATCCCACTCAAGGACGGCGCCATATATGGAGCCATCTCTCTCATCAACTAGTGTCTGTGTGACCTTGTACTTGAAGGGCTTCCACCATTTTGGAGCGAGGCCATCCTCCTCTCCTTTCTGATCTTGCCTGTCTATTTCAAGAAGGTACACCGCCTGAATGAAGCATGCCATTACCATCCTTTTGTAATTTGGATCCTTCCTGCAAATCAGACATTAGAAGAAAATGTTAAAGTAAAGTTGGCATTTCAGAGTCCAGAACCTCATTTGTTGAAGTATAACAGTTAGCTAAAATTACGAGAAAAGGAACATAAATCCTGTTTGAAATGGGAACATCGACATTGGTATCTGGCATTCAGGCCTAGCTATAAGTTACAGTTTTGCGATGATGATGTGTCTTCTATTCCCTACAGACTTCAGATTTGTTCATTTCTAATATAATTTGCCCCAAAATTTCTGCAAGCTGGTGTTCCCTCCATGTCCATGCCAACGGACTGCGCTTCGGTGCCTTCTCTCTTGGCAGGAACATGGAATGAGAATTTCCGTTGCTTATAATTTTACATGATTATGACAGCCCTACCGTCCCCTGATTTTTAAGTTCATAATCCAGAATAATCAATTTTTGTATGGCCATTCCACCCATTTATTTGTAATTATCAATAGCAACAATATTACCAACAGGGATCACATGATGCAAACTTCTCCCATTTTGTTGAGCTGTTTTACCTTGCATTTGCATACAAAGATCATGCTCATCAGAGTTAACCAGAAAACTTAATCATTTTTCTTTTTGCGACAAAACAAACTTAAGTTGAAGCAAAGCCTTCAAGCTTCCTGAATTGACATGAAACCAGACCATACAGCCCACAAAAACAAAGCGTGTTAACATAAAACAAAGTTTAAAACTAGGACGAAGGTACTCGTTTATAGTCTGCAAAAGGGAGGATGCGTAGGTTAAAGGAAACTTAACTGGTTCAATTGGTGCTTTCTTATGTGTACTCAAAAGACAAAACACAGTCCCTAAGGAAAGGTGGGAGGAGCATGTGCACGTGCACGTCCGTAGCCCACGAAACAGAAAATGAAATGTAGGGCGATCCTTTGTTTCAGTCATGTCATAGCCTATGCTTGGAGGAAAAGTAGAGCAGCCTAATTTGTACACCACACCACGGGGTACTGCAAATAACAATTCACTCCCGAGAAACCAGTAAAACTTGCTCCAATTATTTAATCAACCAAACCCGGCAGATTTCATCTCAATCAATAAACTCCCCGCATTTCAGTTCCCAGGATGAGCATTGCAATTTTGCCATCGGACGGAAGTTCCTCCTAAAATCTCCATCTGAACGACAGACCAAGGGCTCGTTCTGGAGATCGGCAGACCCCTGCCTACAGGTCCATCGAATCCACAGAGCATGCCAAACCCATATACCAGACGGGACACGCACCGTTTTCATCCCGTAAAGCACAAGGAAACCGCAAGATATATATACGGAATTAAAGGGCGAGAGCGAAAAAATTACCAACTCGATCTGATGATCTCCCTCCAGTTGGGCGGCGGCAGGTTGCGCGGGCCGGAGACGTGGAAGGCGTAGGGGTGCCCCTCGACCTCCGCGTCCGCCGGGGCCACCACCACGGCGTCGCCGCCGCACCGTCCCCCGACCTCCCCCACCACCATCACCACATCCCCCTCCTCCTCCTCCTCCCCCTTAACCGCCTCCGGATCCGCCTCCCCTACCACCGGCGCGGGCGCGGGCGCCAGCAAGTCCATCGCCATGGCGGCCCAGACGAAACCTCCCGGCCGCTCCGGTCGGCGCGCGGGGGCAAGTGTGGAGCGCGTGGGCGCGGGGGAAGACGAGAATGTCGTCGAGGGGTAGGGGCGGGGGTTCGTGGGGACCGGGAGGAGATGTGAGAGCGTCGTCTTGGTGGTGGTGGTGGCGTGGGAGAAGAGGTATATCTGGGATCTCGGCGGGGGGCAGCGCCCAACGGTCATGTTTGGAAGGGGAGCAGCAACTGGGGTTTAATGATGGGGGCGTGGCTTGGCCAGGTGGGGAAGCGAGTACGCCTTCCTTGCTGGCCTTCTTCCTCCTCCTTGGCCCTTGCGGAGGAGAGCTCCGGGAGAGATTTTAGTTTTTCTTTTCTAACACAGCACAGAAGGAAATGCTCATATCTATATAGTATTCCTAAGAACACACGCACGCATATCCTATCATCATGAGCACCTTCGAGAGACTGAGCCGGCTCATCATCTTGAGATTGACGAAAGTTGCCTCACACGCTTTCGTAGTTGACGGAAACGTCTCCTCCCACTGAACACACGTCGCCGAAAGGTCTGAAATAAATCCAGGAAAATAGGAGTACCAATATCAAGTTTAGGACTTGATATCTGGTGGGCAGGAGATATCACTGTCCTCCTAACCATCCAATCAGAAGTTGGTTCACATTTTAGTTTTTTTTTAATAACACCTGCCATGTGAGACTTTTTTTAGAAAAATCGTTGCACTTTATTCATCGTCTAAGGCCCCGTCAGAGGCAATCTTCGAGCTAATACACTCAGAGACACGGGGAGTCAAGTTTTACATAAAGATTTCAAGCAACCACTTCCTAGCTAAAACATGTGCAACTTTGTTCACAGAACGCCGCATCCAAGCAACACTAAACTTACATCAAAACCAATCATGTATTTTATTTCCTCAACCACCCGCCCCATTCGTTGAGAAGTCCTTATGCTCATTTAGTAGTTTACTCGCCGCCACATGTGAATCCGTCTCAAGAATGATCCTCTGAACATTAAGTTCCTTAGCCAAGAGAAGATCCCTCCAGCATGCCAAAAGCTCAGCCACTTCAACGTCATGAGTGGAAGGAAAAAAATGATAGCATCCCGCCAAGAATTCACCATGGTTGTCCCTACAAAACTAGAAATATATGTTGATATCTAAAACACCAAATTAGTATCATGGGATTTCTATTTAAAATACATTTTCTAGTTTTGTACTTGATGAAGGTGTTCAAATTTAAACTAGTTTGACTTAGAAAAAAATTGAAACTTCAATTAATTTGAAACCAAGGGAGTATCCATGTCTTGTCTAAAACTTGTTATATGGTCAATATCAGAAGGACGGATTCATGCACAAACCCTGGATGACAAATGTTTTCCATCTTAGACAAGGCTAGGCCAGGGATGCCTACCAGACTAGGCTAGGTTCTTTCGATTCAAATTATTTTTTTGTGGGTATGAATTTTAAGGATTAGTTTATATGAGATTTTCTGATTTCTAGGATTTGAATACTTAGAAATTCTCCTAAGTATTATTTTGTATCCACTCAAATTTTAATATGCAAATTCACGTGCTTTTCTAGCCTATATAATCGAAGAGCACATGCCATTCCAATCATTTTTTTCTATTCCGTGTGATTAAGAATCATGTAAATCAAAGCGGATATATAAAAGGGAGATGATCCGAGAAGTAACGTTAAAAAATACAATACTAATAGCGTGCATTTTTTCAGAAAGATAATTACTTTGATAAGCAAACGGGATGGTTTGCTACGATATGCAGATAAATGGACCATCAGCTCATTTTGCTGTACTAAATAATACCAATTCATTTTGAAGATATATGTTGATCGATCAATGACAGTTCCCGCTAACAAAGCGGTTGTGGTGGAACAAATGGTTTGGCATGGTGGCCTTCAATAAGGATGCAAATTCCGAACCTTTACGGTACTACTTAGTTCAACCAAATAAATGAAGTTATTAAAATGGAGGGTACCTTTAGGTTCTAAATTTGCATCCCAACATTCCATCATGATAAAAAAAAATCAGGATGAATAGCCTTCAATCATGATTTTTTTTAGGGGTAGCTTTCATTTTTTTTTTTAGAAACCTGTAGCCTTCAATCATGATGGAAAACTTGGAAGGAGATATGGTGGGGCGAGCCGAGCCCAGCCCAACTTGACTCAAGTCATGGGCTCAAATACTCCGTACTTGCATCGAATCTCTCGAGTCAAGTCAACCGACGGAAACTTGCGAGGCACACGACAATACTGAGCCCGAGGCCTGAGCTCTCCAAAAGCCGCCACCGTCCCAACCCCAGCCCCAACCCGGTTCCATCCACAACTCGTTCCTCCCCTCCAATCCAACCCGCACCGAGATGACCCGCCCCCCCGCCGCCGCCGCGGACCCCAAGCGCAAGCGGAAGCGCCGCCGCCGCTCCAAGGCCGGCAAGGGCGCCGCCGCCGACTCGCCCGACTGCTTCTCCAACCTCCCCGACGACGTCGTGCTCGCCATCGCCAACCGCCTCCCAACCCGCCTCGCCGTCTCGCTCTCCGTCCTCGCCCGCCGCTTCCGCCACCTCCCCTCCCTCTACGCCCACCTCGACTCTCTCAGATATTCCTCCGCCACCTCCCCGGTCCCGCTGCCCGCCACCCAGCCGAAGCTCCTCCGCCGCCTCGACATCGTCCCGACCAAACGCATCAAGCCCTCCGCCATCCGCCACGTCATCGCCGCCGCCGCCGACCACGGCCTCTCCGAGCTCTCCGTCCGCCTGCACCGCCGCGTCTGCCTGCCCAAGAGCGTCTTCTCCATCCGCTCCCTCGCCGTGCTGTCCCTCCACACCTGCGGCGTGCCGCCCCTCTCCTCCGTCGCCTGCTCCCGCCTCCGGACGCTCAAGCTCCACCGCGTCTACATCAAACAGGAGGCCCTCACCGCCATCCTCTCCGCCGCGACCGGGCTCCAGACGCTGGAGATGGTATTCTGCACGGGCTTGGACGCCGGATGCACGGTGGAGTCGTTGGCCGTGAGGAGCTTCTTGTTTAAGCCCGGCGTGGAGCAGCGGGAGGTCACGCTGAGAGCGACGGAGCTGAGGACAATCACGCTTCACACGCGACCCAAGACGCGGAAGGTGCACCTGGAGCCTTCGCCGGATGTCAGGAAGGCGTACCTGCACGTCGCCAAGTCCATGGAAAGGCTTCTCTTCAGGATGCGGCCGTTCTTGGATGCTGCAACAGGGCTAGCTTCCCTCACGCTCAGAGGCTTTGCTATGAAGGTGAGCTCTCTCGCACCCTTAGTACGATATTAATTTGTCTAAGATCTGGAGTAGGTTGCTGTCGAATTGTTCATGATACAATACTGGTCATGATATTTGCAAGAATATGCGTAGTATTACAGTGTGTTTGCCTTGGTTGTATTAAAGTGTGTTTGCCTTGTCACAAGTCAATGATACATGTAGTTCAAACTGCAAAACTAAGTGAACACTATTGATCAGTATAACCTTAGGAAGCACCTCCTTGGGTTTGATCCATGAAAAGTTGGTTTTATGAAGGACAGATAAGTTCGACCTTTACTTAGTAGGATCATCATATCTGATAATTTTGTAGCTATAATGAAGTTACTTATAATACTTTGTATGGTGCATTGATTCTTATGTGTGTGGCAATGCATGATGCTGATAAATATGTGTCACTGATTCTTCTTATAAATATGAGAAAGACAAGTTAAGTACTCCTATTTGTGTTATGTAGCAATTTGTAGATTCCAGGAAAACAATGAGTTGTTTGGGTCAGAACATAACAAGTGGTTGAAGTTACACACTACTTAACACTTATATTTCGACGTGGGTTTGGGTCTAAACATGCATAGCGTAATTGTATCCCATCTGCATAGACTTTTTTACCTCATCTGTATATTTATATCCTATTCCTTTGCAGTTGTTAGCTGATGAATATAAAGATATTGCAAAGTTACCAGTTACATTTGAAGGGTTGAGGATTTTGTCAGTGAGCTTGGATTTCTCGCGTGAAGCAGAAGCTGTTTTCCTGGTGAAGCTGCTTGAGAGCTGTCCTGGCCTACAGCAGTTGACTGTTTCGGTATGCATCTTATCATCTATATGGATTTTAATTCATTGAGAGATGTATTATTAATAACACACCTTACTTCATGCTAGGCTGCTGAAAATAAGAAGATAGACGCGGGCTTTAGTTTTGTTGATCACAAAAAGATGCTTGCAAAGGCATCATGCCTAACTAATAGCCTGGCGCAGATCAAGTTTCTTGGGTTCAAGTCTGAAGAATATCATAAGGACCTCCTTGTTTTCCTATTAAATCGAACCAATAAGCTGAAGAAGATTGGGGTGCAGTTTCCAGAGACCGAAGAAACTGTTGTGAAGTGGGCTTTATCAGTGAGGCCAGCCCCAATTGAGAGAAGATATACTCTGTTCAGCAAGCCTTACCTGCAGTTGGAGTATCCCTGATAGTTTACACAATAGGCATACACCACATGTTTATGGTTTCCCTGCACATACTTCCGTTTGGTAGAACTTTGTCCTTGACTTGTGGACATGATACGGGCGTGATGGTTGCAATCTCGAGTGGTTGCATTCTTTACATAGCTATAGGTGAAGTTAGAAAGGTACGTTACAGATGAATGAATATATGAGAATACCTGGCTTGTGTAATCAATTGCATAGGAACAAGAGATGAGTTTGTGTCGTTATGAAATCTCAGTTGCTTTATTGCTTTATAGTATTTTTCAACAGTTGATATAATGTTGCACACAGTTATAGTACATTTGCAATCAAACATGCATGTCACACGGCAAAACCAGTATGTCAGTCACCAGCAAGGGCTGCTGCTCCACAGCCTGGGTTATGTGGTGATCACTTCGCATAGACCGTGTGCTCGTATTTGCCGCTCCACCTGCACGTTGATAACATTGGAAGAGTATAAACTGTCTATGCCAGGTGTCTGAAATTCGAACAGTGAGGAAGTTTTGGTGGACTCTCACCTGTTGGAATCATCAGATGGGACCTGGAGCTCATGTTCTGAGCTGAATGGCTTGAAAACACGTTCAATGTCTTCATTCTTCACCTCTTTAATGGTTGCAGGGCTCCACTGTTGAGATTGTAAACCCATTTAGAAGAACAGATGTGCAAGAAAAATATGTATTGGGAGTGAGAGGGAGGAAGGGAGAGAGAAGAGATACCTTAGGTGCATTGTCTTTATCGATGCTCAGAGCTCTAATACCCTGTCGCAAAACCAAATAAAAATCGGCAAGATGCAACCAAAAGACTCGTTTTATTCACTGTGCGGTTTTTGCTATACCTCATAGACATCGCCAGTAACGACAGCTCGGAGGATGTTCATTGTTAGTCCGAATTCCTTCTTCAAACATTCCTGCAGACTCTGCTTCCGACCTTCTCTAATCTGAAAAGTAAAAAAAAAAGTAAAAAACAGCAGACTTAATAGCTTACCTTACGCAAACAAAAGAATCCCAGCCTACACCGGACTCCATAAATAGATTCCAAAGTAGTGTTTTTTTTTGCATTAATAAAGCCATATCTAACCAGAAAATGACTAGTGTAGCTATTATGGCAAGTGTAAGCACATATTTACACAAGAACCAAATATGAAGCCTACACAACAACAAAATTATCCATGGATAATGGATGGCGCGAGAGTTCCCACCGATCGCAGTGTGATCTTCAATCCTGTAGGAGATGATCTTCTCATACTCTTCAAGACTGGAGCTATCCATTGGTTTCCATCGACGCTCACTTCTGAATCCTACATCCAAGCAAGAGAGTATTAATTTATCATACACAGAGGAAAATCATTCGTCTCATTATACGGCACGGCAGTTGTGCTGTTCATAGATGCTTTATTTTACGAGGGTGATTTGGCCTTAGAGGAATGAAGGCTACTATGTGTATCATTTCTGCCTTCCTGCTATGTGCTATGTAAATGAATCATAGAACCAGCATGATAAACCAATTACAACATTCTCCTAAGCTGAAGGTCCGAGGGCGATATAATTTTTAGGTGGTTAGAGAATAAATCAATTTATCATATATTTTGTAGAAGTTTCAGTATCATACGAAGATGTGCAGCAGTTGAGTGTAGAAAGAGCAAAAGCTGACTGGTAGTTACTGAACAACAGATAAAGAAAATTGACAGATTAGTTTTTTGTATAACAATTGACAGATTAAGTTAATTAGAGAGAAGTAACAGTGTGAAGATTTTCCATCATAAGCACTGAAGCCTTACAAGTGCTTTCAAGATCTCCTCAACAGTCTCGGCTGAGAAACATTTGTCAATAGTTGGAAGCCTATCAAAAATCGACATGCCAGTGTCAGTTTGTTTCCAATAAATACATAGAATAATTACTCAAGGAAACCATTTTATTCAAATGAGCAGATACGGAATCCTTTCAACAAATAACGGAATTATGATATTTATCAAGAAATAATCCTTAACTTGTTTAAAATACTCTCTTGATCAAGCTGAACATCCATAGAGAATTCCTCAATGACAGCTCGGACTGCAGACTCGTCGCCTGTGTTTAAACTCAGTAATTGTTTTTCAAGCTCTTCCAATTTCTGCCATACATATAACAAACTAGTCAAACTACAAGTAAACCAATATCAGCAAGTATGTTGATTAGTCAAGCTACAGGTTGACAATATGTGCTTTTTGTGCTTGGAGTCAAGCAACAAATACTGCAAACAAAGAGTAGATCAAGAAATGCGAACTGTTGGACGACTTACTTCAGAAACGACAAAATGAGTAGCAAGACCGGCAGCGATCATTTCTTTTGCATTCAGTCTAGCACCAGTCAAAGCCAGGTACTCCCCTAAAAGTTAAGAAAGAATAAAAATAAGGAGATTGAAACTGAAATTCCTGTTTATATTTAATTGGCCATGATCAATTTTCTAATGTTGTCTCAAAAGGACAATACCCCTCTAGTAAACCATTCAGATAATTCTGTGGGATGTGAGAATGGGAAATTAAACTCAATGCCTACCTAAATATCCAGGGAGCCGAGAATGGATATAAGAAAAGCTACAATCTGTGTGTAGTCCAACACTTGCCTCGGGAGTGGCAAAAACCTACACAAACAGAAATGATCCTTATGAGAAACTCCAAACAGATATATAACTACACTGGAGTATTCAAGTTTGATTGGATCTCTTTTTTTTAAAATGCAGGTATTATTTATTTACCTAATGTTCACACGAACAAAATATCAATAGAAAGACATTGAAGCTTTACTTTGATATACGATCACTAGATTATTAAGGTGATGCATGCACACCAAAAATTGAGAAATCTACATAAGAATTTATGACTAACAGGCCATAAGAGCGTCATAAATTGTCTCATACTGTTTTCTCTGTGACAACTGCAAATTTCAGTGGAGCAACCATGGCTGCACCTCCACCCATGACAAGTCCATTAACAAGAGCCACCTGCATGAACATACAAGCGAATATTTTTCAGAATAGAGCTTCTCCAGCAAAATAGAGAATGCTCCTCAAATATGTTACAAGGGCATCACCATGGTTTTCTTATATGTATGGATGTGATAGCAAAGCCAGTACATCCTATACACAACCTCGAGGCAGGAATCATCTACAAAGAAGCCATATCAATATCTCCAAACAGCAATTTGAGTGCACGCAGTGTAACTGCTAAACTCTGAGAATCCCACCTGATGATCTCCCTTCATAGAACATCTTTAGGTCCCCACCAGCAGAAAATGCGCGCCCTGCTCCCTGTTGATCATCAAACCTCACATTCAGCACTTGTGACAATTGCTGAATATTACAACAGTTAAACAGAAAACCAATCTTCTGTGGCAGGACGCCGAATTTCAACATCACATTTTTCGGCATTTCTTTTGGTTTAGAGAAGAGCAATCATTTCTTTTTATTTTTGAATTGATCTCCTGAAACTTCTCCTACTATGGCAAAACATAACACTCTTAAGCACCAGCCCTGGTTACCGTCCTAAAGCAGCATGGCAGCTTAATGTATGATGTGCGGGGTGCCAACGACTACGCACCTTGAAGATGACCAGCTTGGCATCGTCATCTTTCTCCCATTTCTCCAAGAGCTGGGCTAGGATATAGACCTGCAAGAAGCAAAGAAACCGAACACAAATAAGCAGTCGCCTCTCATCACTAGCATTCCAAGCACTTCTAATCAAACATCTCCCGAGCCAAGAGCAAGAGGGCGCACCACTCTGTCGTTGATGCCGTTGAGCTGGCGCGGGCGGTTGAGGGTGACCACCCTCGCGCCGTTGATCTCCTGCCCGAGCACGACCTGCGCAGAGAGTCGGATTCCCGCGTAATCTCCGTCGGTGAGTTGGTGAGATCGCGACGAAGAAGAGAAGCAGAGAATCGTGCTGGGGTCGTTACCTCGTCGGGATTGGGTTGTTGTTGAGCCATGGCGAATTTGGAGCTGGAGATTTCTTTGACGCGCACCAGCTCGAGAGGTGAGGCGGGTGCTCAATTGGGATTGGTGAAGGAACCATTGGTGTGGGAGGGAAGAAGAAGGGTAGGGGAGTGGGTTGGTAAGCCAGGAGTGAGGTTGGGCCGTCGGGGTAGGTGCGACCTGCGACGTGTTGGAGAGTGGGCACCGGGGGCTTGACCAGTTGGGTAGTGTGTGTTTTTGCGAAAATGTTTTTTTAACGCAAGACATAAGTACATACATTCATCATATGAACGCAGCCACACACATTTTATTTTTATGAGCACCTTCAAAAGACTAAGCCGGCACATGATCGTAAGATTAAAAAAGTCACCACAGACACCCTCGTAGTCGACGGAAACAAGTCCTTCTACTAAAGACACATCATCGGAAGGCCTGAAATAAGCCAGAAAAATACGAGCACCAATGTCAAGTCTAGAATTTAAACTCTGATGAGTTGAGAATATCAATGTTCTTCTAACTATCCAACCACATGTTGATTCATTTTTTGCAAAAATATTAGACTAGGTAGTTGAACTGAAGAAATGTTCACGGCCAGGGGTTACAGCAAAGTGAATATGAAAGTATTTTCCCACGGACTTGTTTAGTCAACATGAAGTGAATATGAAAGTATGTTCTTCTCTCCCCAACTTAAAAAAGACAAATCTAACAATACTAATTTGGTTTGTAATTGTTGATAGTTTTTTTAATGAAACTGGTCAAACTTCACATCTTTTGACTTGAGTCAAAAGTTATAAGCCTTCTTTTCTTAGCCGGAGGGAGTAATACAATAAATAAAGTTTATGGTACATGAATTTAGACGTGAGTGAGTACGTTAGGGGCTTCTTTACAAACCTTCCACGTTTCGCGGTCACGGCCGCCATTACAACAACTATGTCCTTGTAGCAGTTCGCCACACACGACTACATGAATCTCCACACCGAGTGGTCGACGAAAGACGACATGGTGCATTGTCATGATGTAGGAGCAAGATTGTAGTCTAGAGGCGGCGAATAGACAATAAGAAAAAGGGTTTTTTACATCTGTGTTTCTGGTTCCTTGGTTGTACTCATTCATTCCCATGCTCTTAACGTTTGTTCACTTTTCTCCACTCCCTTGTTCGAAACCCTCACGAATGGTCACAGCGGAGGATGCCGTCGGGTCAATGGTTTGACCGTTAACTCTGGTGAGTGGGGCCGCATCATAAGGGCAACTCCAAATCGTACACCCACGTCCGCTTGGGGCAAAACGGACAGACGGGCCGTCGCCTCGGGGACGCGTGGCGGCGACCCACCTACCCCCACCGCCCAAAGTAAATGCGCACGCGCGACGGGCCCCGGTCGTCAGCCACCCACCTTCGGGTCGTCGTCCTTCTTTAAGTGGAAACCCGTGGACCGGCCAGTCCACACTCCATAATAGCTTCCGCTTCCAAAGCCAATCCTGCCCCCTCCACCCCCGGTAGGGTCTAGAAACCCTAGCCCACCGCCGTCGCCATGACCTGGCCGTGGTCCAGGAAGGGGAAGCACGGATATGATGCCGGCTCATCCTCTGGTAGGCGCCGCTTCGGTCGCTCTAGGAGCCCACCACCACCACCACCTGCTCTGCCCGCTCCGCCCTCATTTGCAATCGGTCCGCCGGCCGCCCCGCAGCGCACGCGCCCGTATGTCGGCGTGGAAATATGCCGAAGGTACAGGGAGACGGCGACGCCATTGCTGTGGGGAGATGCCCACCTCCCCGACAACTGGCACATGTCCGCGGATCGGGTGCCAATCCCTCCGGTGCCGGTGAGCGGTTGCGCCCGCCGTGAGGAGATCGACCGACGTCGCGCGCGCCTGCCTCTGAATCTCCTCCATGACCCAAGGTACGACATCAACTCGCCGATGTGGGATACGTGGCTCCGCGACAAGCACGACCTGCGGCGTCAGTCATTTTTTGCCGGTCGTCCACCTAGCCCACGCCGATGACGTGCTGCTAGCCCGCCCCAAGTCCGCGGTCGTAGGCGTGTCCGCGGCCTCACCCCGACACCATCTCCGTCCCCGTCACCACCACCTCCGATGACTGAGGAGGAGGAGGCCAAGCTCATTAGGCGTGTCATGGAGGAATCCACGCGCACACACGATGAGCGTCAATGGGCGGACATGGAGAGGGCGATGGCCCTCTCTGCGGCCGGCGACGTGGCCATCCCTGAGCTGGAGATGGCCGCCGTCGTCAAGGAGGAGGTGAAGGAGGAGGTGGCGGAGGAGCCGCCCCTTGCGGCGTGGAACCCCCGGCTGGTGGGCCAGAAGTGGGGGTGGTCGGCCACTGCGTCGGAGATGGCCAACGCGCTGGCTGTCCAGCCATGGGCACCCACGCTGCCGCGGTCACCCGAACCGGAGCAGGAGCCACGAGAGGAGGTGTTGCAGGCGCCGCAAGCGCCTCCGGCCTGGCAGGGGCCGCCAGCCCACCTTTGGCAGCCGCCTCCCTACATCGACCTCACCACCGACGACGAGGAGTAGGACAGCGCTCCTGAAGACGGCGGCGGCTTCACCGACGGGCGGCGTTGTCTATATTTTATCTGTGTTTTATATTTTTTATCTTTGTTTTTATATTAGTTGCTACTGGCCTTGAGTATATTTTTACCCTTTTATATATGTTTTATATTTAAACTTGGATAGTTAATGCATGACAGACTTATGAACTAGGGTGCCCTAGAACTATCGCCGGCCTCTGTGGTCGGCATTAATGTTTAATTAAAGCTAATGCATGGTGATATGATGTGATGTTTGAATATGATGTGATTTGATGTTTAATTAAGGCAAAACTTGAATTTGAACTAACATTTGAATTATAAGCGACATGTTGATCCTAAGGCCCTTCCTAGTGCTCCACCGTGCTAAAAGAACAAGCTAAGCACCTATCCATTGGAGAGTTGAATTATAAGCGACAATAGGTGCTAAATCATTAAATAAAGTGAGCTTAGCAACAACAAGCTAAGCACCTATCCATTGGAGAGTTGAGTTGCTAAGCTATTTAATACACTTAGCACCTTTGCATTGGAAGAGGCCTAAGTTGATCCTAAGTTGTAATGATCATGTTACCCTATGTTGCAATGATCTAACAGCAAACAAAACAAAAATACACTCCTAAACCCTAACCCTAAACCCTAACCCTAACCCTTTATTGCTAAACACGGTATTATAAAGACAGTTCAATTTTTTCAAAAATGAAAAAATAAGTTTAGATCCTTCTTACTCACACTAAAATGGGGCTCTGGTGATTTTTTTCGTAAACATAAACCCACTGCCACTCTCTTCTCAAACTCTATACAACCCCGTACGTGATAGCTCGTATGTGTGAAGGAGTTTTCATGGAAATGTCCATAAACCAAGATTTTTTTCCATAACCATGTCACATACAACGGCATTGTGAGTAGGTCTTACATTTTTTTGATTTTTTTTAATTTAGTTCTGCTCATTTGAACTTGGAAATGGCAGCTCACCTCAAAAAAAGGTTTTTCTTAAAAATGTCCCTGAAAAGACGTGGATGTCGCCTAGAGGGGGGGGGGTGAATAGGCGCTTTAAAATAATTACGGTTTAGGCTTGAACAAATGCGGAATAAAACTATCGTTTAATTAGTCAAGCACAAAACCTAAAAGAACTAGGCTCACCTATGTGCACCAACAACTTATGCTAAGCAAGATAGACAACTAAGTAATAGCAAGATATATAACAAGAAACAATATGGCTATCACAAAGTAAAGTGCATAAGTAAAGGGCTCGGGTAAGAGATAACCGAGGCACGCGGAGACGACGATGTATCCCGAAGTTCACACCCTTGCGGATGCTAATCTCCGTTCGGAGCGGTGTGGAGGCACAATGCTCCCCAAGAAGCCACTAGGGCCACCGTAATCTCCTCACGCCCTCGCACAATGCAAGATGCCGTGATTCCACTAAGGGACCCTTGAGGGCGGTCACCGAACCTGTACAAACAAGGTTGGGGCAAACTCCACAACTTAATTGGAGGCTCCCAACAACACCACGAAGCTTCACCACAATGGATTGTGGCTCCGAGGTGACCTCAAATGCTCGGGGCAATCTCCACAACCTAATTGGAGACCCCGAAGCTTGCCCGGAGCTTTGCACCACAATGATTGAGCTCCGAGGCACCACCAACCGTCTAGGGCGCCAAAGCACCCAAGAGGAACAAGCTCAAGGGTGCTCAAACACCCAAGAGTAATAAGCTTCTCAAACTTCACTTCCACGTATCACCTTGGAGAACTCAAACCTATGCACCAAATGCAATGGCAAGGGCACACGAAGTGCACAAGTCCTTCTCTCCCAAATCCCACCAAAGCAACTAATGCTAGGGAGGAAAATGAGAGGAAGAACAAAGAAGAACACGAAGAACTCCAAGATCTAGATCCAAGGGGTTCCCCTCACATAGAGGAGAAAGTGATTGGTGGAAATGTGGATCTAGATCTCCTCTCCCTTTTCCCTCAAGAACTAGTAAGAATCATTGGAGGGATTGAGAGTTAGCAAGCTCGAAGAAGGTCAACAATGGGGGGCAAACTCGAGCTCAAAGGATAAGGTTCAATGGGGAAGAAGACCCCCTTTTATAGGTGGGGAAAAATCCAACCGTTATGCTCACAGCCCGCACAGAGCGATACTACCGCTCATGGGAGCGGTACTACCGCTAGGGCGGTGGAAGCCCTTTCAAAAACAACAGCGAGGAGGCAAAAGGCCAGTGGAACCGCCGGAGCGGTACTACCGCTCGTCCTCACAGTACTACCGCTAGGGATAGCGGTACTACCGCTAAGGGTAGCGGTACTACTGCTTGCGAGCGGTACTAAAAAAATACATCCGTGCCTACCACCGCTGGACAAAACACATTTTGGTCCGGAGCGGTACTACCGCTCTGGAGCCGCGGTAGTACCGCTTTGGAGTGGTAGTAAAAAATTACATCCGCTCCAAGCGGTAGTAGCCGTGGTAGTAGCCGCGGTAGTACCGCTACAGCCTTTTAAGAACACCAAAATTGCCACAACTTCTGCAAACGGACTCCGAATTCAACGAAACCAAGTTTGTTGGAAAGCTAACGACATGGGATAACACAATCTTGATAGAAATATCAATAAGAAGCAAATGAGAAAAGGCCCATAAGAAAATGGTGAGAACCCTTCCTCGGATAAGACCGGTAAAACCTCCAACACCGAAAACGCAATAGAAGAAGCATATGAAATCTGTTTTCGATGTACTAGAGCTTGTCACGAAGATAACCACAAGCTCTAAAACCTCAAAAAGAGAAAATACAAATAAGAATCAAGAAAGATGATGCAATGATGCAATGGTTTGAGCTCTCGACGAACGATACGATCAAGCTACTCACTTGAGAGCCCCCCTTGATAGTACGGCTATCGATCCTATAACCCGGTCTCCAAACTATCACCATGAGACCGGTAAAATAGAAAACCTATCAAGGGCAAACATTTGCCTTGCACGAAGTCCACTTGAGCTAGATGATGACGATCTTGACTCCCTCAAGTTGGACCACCTTTCGTGATTGCGTTGGCTCGATGAAGGCTAGTTGATTGCTCCCCCCATACTCCACTATGGGTGAGTCACTCTTCGGCACACCTTCACAAGTCCATTGTCACCACAATGGACGGCAAGCTACAAGCATGATTTCTTCTCGATGCTTCACTTGAACTTGCACACCGCAACCTTGATGACGATCACCACTTGATGTCATCTTCTATGGGTTGTATGGGATCTTCCTCTCGATGCAATCCCATGGAAATATACCTAACCCTACAAAGAACACTCACGTAGACCATGGGTTAGTACACAAAGCGTAATGGACAATGCTTACCATACCATGGGATCACTTGATACTTGTACGCTTTGTGTGTTGATCAACTTGGTTCACTCTTTGACTTAGTCTTGATCAACCTTGTATCTTATCTTCTCTCTTCATAAAGATGATGTCTTGAAGGTAAACATGAATGCTCACACAGTCTTCTTCTTCAAGACATGCTTGCAGTAAGCTCAACTCTTACATGACCAATCTTTGGATAACACCTTGAATACCACCTTGGTCACCATATAAACTCCTTGAAACCAACAGATGGACTTCAAGAAGTACCTACGGACAAATCCTTCGAATATAACTCAAGGCAACCGTTAGTCCATAGGGGTGTCATCAATTACCAAAACCACACATGGAGAAATGTGCTCTTACAGTCCCTAAACCAAGTTTATATTTTTTAGGGTAACTATGTCTTATAAAACGACGAACAGGGAAGGTTTCATATTTTTTGATTTTTTTTGAATTAGTTAAGGTCATTTGAAAGCTAGTCAAACCTAAGATAACCCCACTGACCGACTCAAAACCCCGCAGCATCTCTCCAAACCCTAACATTGAACTGCAGCTGTCCGATCATACCCTAGCGCCAAGCGATAGCCGTTAGATATGGTTTTCTAGAAGGATTTCCGAGGGCAGGCTGCGTGCAGGCTCCGCGCTGTTGGATCACATGGACGGCTCCGCATCGTTGGATCGTTGGGCGATCCGCGAGAGGTTGGTTCTACTCGCCCACTCATCCGCGCAAAATAAAACCAAGTCCTGGTTGGGTCTTCGCTAGGCGTTGACTGTCGAGGGAGGAGGCACCGCTCCGGCTCCCCGTCCTTATCCATAGCCGGCTATTTAAGCCGGACGGCGTCCCCTAGCCCTAGCTCACCCGCCTGCTCCCTCTCTTCGCCGGCACTCGAGCACTCCCATCTCCGAGCCCCTCAGCCATGCCACCACGTCGCCAGTACTACACAATCGAACACCGTCTCTTCCTCCTTTGGCAGGTCCAAATCCGGAGGCAAGTGAGGCTACCTCTGGAACCGGAGGAGGATTTCGAGTAGGGGGGGAGATGGGGGAGGAGGATTTCAAGGAGGGGGAGGAGATGGGGGAGGAGGAGCCACAGGAGCCGGAGGAGGAGGCGCCGTCGGAGGAGCCGGAGGAGGAGGCGCCGACGGTCATGGATCTGTGGCCCGAGCAGCTGGCCATCCTCAACTCCATCCGCTCGGAGTCAGCTGCGGAGGCCCGGTGTTTTCGTCAGCAGCAGATGGAGGTAGCGCGGGCGGCGCAGGCGACGGCGCAGGCGGATCAGGCTCCGACGAAGATGCGTAGTGCACTAGGTAGTACGTAGGATATATATTGCATGCTTTTGTATGGAATTATGGATATAAGGACAATATATATTGCATGCTTTTGTATGGACAAAATCGATGGAGGGAGTGACATTTTTCTAGACGAGCATGACCTGCGGCGGCAGTCCTTCTTCGGTCTGTGGCAGCTAGAAGCTGTAGTGACATTCATCCACATAAAAGAAGAAAGCATAACATAGATTGAGGGACCGAGGGATTGGCATTTTTCTAGATGGAGGGAGTGGCATTCACCCCCATAAAAGAAGCAAGCATAACATAGATATATGGGTGGGTAAATAAGGTGGGCGAAGCCCGCACGTAGTACTGCACCCTCGCCTCACTCTATGGCACCTGGAAGGTGGAGACGCGTGCGAGAAGAGAGGAACCAGCGGCAGCGACCATCGTTGCGTCCGTGGCGGCGTGCATCGGCGCATGTAGGAAGGCTAGCTGGATCACGTGGCATGCATAGTAGGCTTCTGTATCGTGGCGGCGCGCATCGGCGCATGCAACGGCCCAACAGTCCAACGAAACCAGGGCCCAACGGTCCAACCAGCACCACCGTCCAACGCGGCCCCACTTGTGAGGTCCAACGGGCGACACAGTCCAGTGCGACCCCACTCGTCAGCAGTTAACGGTCAAACCATTGACCCGACGGCATCCTCCGATGTGACCATTTTTGAGGGTTTTTGACAAGAGAGTGGGGAAAAGTGAGCAGCCGTTAAGAGCGTGGGGATGAGTGAGTACAACTAAGGAACGAGGGGCATAGGAATAGAAAGCCCTAAGAAAAAAGTTAAGCCCTTTTAGATGGTATTTCCTCTGTCCCTGTTTACATGGCGTCCTCACACTACCTATTGAATGATATAATGTGTATGCCACGTAATTCATATGTTGTTGTTCAAATTAATTGCTTAAACTGAACCTCAAAAAGCGCCATGTAAATAAGGACGAGGGAGTAGGTTTTAACCTTTTTTTACTTCTAGTTGTCCAGAGCAAACGAATAATTGCAAGTAAGTAAGTAAATATAGGAAGAAAGAATTGCAAACGCGGCACGACAAACACGGAGATGTCTTCCTGATGGTTCAGGTTGTTGGCGCAATCATAGTCCTCATTAGTGAAGGTTCAAAGATAAAGTCATAAGGCCACTAAGGTCTTGGCAAGGTCAACCACTACAATCCTACAAAGCATCTTGTCCATCTATGACGCCATGGCTCAACACCACAAAGGTCAAATGCTAACTCGAGGTTGATTTTCACGAAGAAGACGATCATTGATCCTCGTATAAACTCTTTTGACTCCTTCACGCCTTGAATGATCTCAAGTGATTCCTAATCATCTAGGAGACACACATCCTCAAAACGTAATAAACAACACAAAGTCACTTGGAAGAACTCCATAAAAGATTTTTGATCAACTCTTAGGAGCACATATGCAAAGAATCAAATGATAGAACAAATAGAGATGGAGCACTAGGAAAAGGGGTCCAAGAAGAAATGCAAATCTGCCTTCAAAAACCTCTCAACATTTCTCAAAAATCCTCTAAGATGATCACCTAGTCAATGGGTATGAGGTTCTACTTATAGGAAAAGCAGAAATCTGACCCTTGGAACGGTAAAGTTCAACTGATTCGATAATATTGAATGGAAAAACCGATAGTATTGTACTCTTTCAAAAAAATGAATGATACGATGTAGCTTTTCTCGGAAGTGTTAGGCACTCAGAAGTTCCATATTTCCCACCAAATCTAAATACACGGAGATACCGGGTGCAAAGAAGCTCGAAGGTAGAGGACAATACACCAATGTGTTCCTGCGTGAAGGGATAATTTGCTCGGCAGTATCGGGGGTAGAACCCGTAAGTACCGGGGTCAAATGAGCAAGCCTTGGAGTGGAATGGCGTAGAAACGATTCGATCTCAGCTCTAAATGTCGAATATGATAGACAGTAGCGACTCTATATTGCGATCCAGGACTGAAGCAAACTATGAGGTGCCCTAAAATGTTGGAAATGTTATGCTCAAAGGTACCGGGGCTAATAGACATGATCTTGGTAGGACAAAGCTCGATGGTACCAGAGAAAAAACTCGAGAAAAACGGAGAACACTTGGCAAAAAATAAGTTTGCTTAGCAGAAAACTCACCCCTCTAGGAGCCTCCTCACACGCTTGGTGGTGTCGGACATGAAATTTTCCGAGCTACTAATATCTCCTTTTTATTGATCCGGTATTGGAACAAGAAAGGGTATCTCACACCTATTTCCTAGAGGTGACCCTGGGTGTCGAACCCACGAGAGGAAGACTCCCTTGAAGCAATGGTCTCTAGCAAGCTTATGTTAAAGTCTCAATCCAGCTTTTGACTGGATGAGCAAGCAAATTGTGATTCAAACACTTATAATAAAAAGAAGGTATGGGGATGAGGTCTTAATGCTTACAACCATGTATTGGTGTTGGGATAAAAAATGATATTCGTTTGTGCTCGGGAAGTCACCCATCAAGAGGTGCTTGCTTCGTATCGGAGTGGGGGATGTGTCCAAATAACATCTTGACCGACACGAGTCATGCATCAAGAATCAGTTGTCTTACCGAAGGCCCTATCCGTCTCGCGGGGTTGCCCCGATAATTAAGATAATAATATCGGACAAAAGCATTGGGTGTTTAATGACTACACCTCATGATCGCCAAGTTTATGGTCCATGTTACCCTACTAAACCTTACTGTCACCGGTGTTCGGTATAACACTTCACGGTCCCCTTGCTCCTAGCCTCACCGATGCTCGATCTCCATGATCATGGGTACCTACAGGGATGAAGATAATGGACAAGACAAGAGACACTTCATGAAACAATTTTATTTCACACATACAAGATGTTGTGTCAAAGACTTCCATTGATCCTTTCACCAAATACCTGGGGTTGCAAGGCTCATGCCTCACCCCATACCTTACCGAACTACTCACACATGGAGATCAAATCGCGAGAAGAAATCATTGAAGAACACATCTTGGGATTGATTGATTGCAATATGTATTACAATGGATGCCTTGTGCGATGAACGATTACAAGTATGAACTAGATGAGAGAGCACTATGGTGGTGGAGATTGCTATGAAGATGAAGATGGCGGCGGCTAGGGTTTGTACTTTAGGTACTGTTATAAATTGATTCTTTTTTCATAATTGAATAATAGGTACTGTATTCTAACTTCTCCATGGCTTATACCCCCCGATACAATCCATAGCATAATCAAAACAAGCAACTATGCAAGCAAAAATAGAATATGTCTAAAACAGAACAGTCTGTAGCAATCTATGGAGAACCTATACTTCTGTAACTCTAAAACTTCTGAAAATTATGAAAACCTCTCAAATTTGTATAGAAAAACTGTGTAAAAATTTCAGATCATTATCACGCTCCAACAAAAAATGAAAATTCATGTACTGGAGTCAAAAGTTTCTGTTTTGTTTCAGCATCGATTCTACTCATCATGTGAGTCATCCCAAAGGCTTTACTTGGCACAAACACTAATTTAAACACAAAAACATAATCATTACAGAGGCAATAATCAAGATATCAAAAATAAACATAAAGTTTAAAGCAAAACTTTAAAGATAACTATTGGGTTGCCTCCCAACAAACGCTATTGTTTTATGCCCCTAGCTAGGCATAATGCATAGTTTCAAGTATTGTCATCTTTGACATCAAACTCCGCAATGACACAACCATGGATAATAGGTGCAGTAGGAGTCTTGGCAATAGGATCCTTTATCAAGTTTATAAAGTTGGGATGAACACTAATCATCTTTAGATCCTCGTTTCTTTTGGTAGGAGGTATACTAGTGCTCTTAGGAATATATATATGAACTTGGGGTTTTTGTTTTGAGAGGTACTAGCATTAGTATTAGAAGGTGTGAAAGCGGAACCTACTTTGTCAATGACCTCTTCCATTTTATCAATTCTATTAAAGCTTTGTTCTATCCTCTCATCAATAGTAGTGTCTTTCTCCTTTAAAGCTTTCAAAGTCATACCTACCCGTGACCCAAGTTGAGTGATATGGTTATGATTTTTTATCCAACTCCTCAATTGGTTTATTTTTGTGATCATTTTCTTTTCAATAGCATCAAGCCTTTGCATAACATGTTCCAAGGTCAAAGTAGTCTCATTGACAATAATGGGTGGTGTCCCTATAAGATTTTCAATTGCATTACGGGCATCAAGAGTGTGACACATTAAGAAATTCCCATCGGTGAGGTGTCAAGGACGAACCTATACCAAGTGGTCACACCAACATAAAAATTGTGAAGCAAGGTAGTGGTGGATAACTTTTTAGTTGCTTTATTTTGAGCAAAGCAAATTCTATACCATGCATCCTTCAAACTTTCTCCTCCCCTTTGTTTAAAATTTACTACATCGTCATTTGGAGTAAAGTGAGCGGAAGAAGAACTAGCCATGACTTCAAACAAGAAAACTAGTATAAGCAAAGGTAAATATTTTTGTATTTTTTATTTTTATGAGACAAGCTAAATATAACAGCAAATAAAAAGAAGAACAAGTGAATGAAAATTGTGTGAATTTACTTGATAGTTGATGATGATACTCGTGATATGCGTTGGGTTTTCCGTGAAGAGGAACGGGTTATCACAGCACAAAGTGGGTAAATATTTCCCTCAGTTATGAAACCAAGGTTTATCGAACCAATAGGAATATCAATGCTCAACCGTCTTCAGCGGCTGCACACAAATGAACAAACAACTTGCAGCCAACGTGGGCAAGAGGGTTGTCAATCCCCTTGATCTCGTTATTTGCAAGCAAATGAGTTGTGTAGATAATTGTTGATAATTGTAAATTGCAAAATAAATAAAAAGTAAATAAAGGCAGCGAGGTAATAGTAGCATTTGTAAATATATAAGTGAACAGAGACTTGCGGCGGCGGAAAAAGGGTTTCGGGACTGCTTCTGGTTTTTTTGCAATATTAGAGAATTTATAAGCTAGAGAGGGGTGTCGGGAGGCAGCCGAGGGGGCACCACATATCAGGGCGCCCCCCCTAGGGCGCACCCTGATGTGTGGTGGGGCCCTTGTGCACCTCCCAGCCTCCTTCCGAAGCTTCCAGGTTTTCTTTTGGTCCAGAAAAAATCATCAAAAAATTTCGTGGCAATTGGTCTTCGTTTGGTACTGTAAACCTGAAAAGTAAAAAACATGCAGAAAACAGCAACTGACACTGGGCACTGGGTCAATAGGTTAGTGCTCAAAAATATTATAAATTGATAAATAATGACCCAAAAAGTATCCTAGAATGATAATATATCAGCATGGAACAATAAAAAATTATAGATACGTTGGAGACGTATCACGCAGCGCACGTGCCCTGCGTGCGCCGCCGCCACCCTCTTTTGCTTCGCCCCTAAGCAGTCGTGCATCGGCCGGCCACAGGGGGTCCCCGCGGAGCGCCAGCAGAGCATAATCCCAAGCACACGTGGTGCGTCCAGACACTGCTACCGGGACATCACATAGTAGGCACCGACGTGTTTGAATGAATCCACTACCTCTTTCATTAGATGATTGTAGGTATAAATACAAGGAGAAGAGATGCGACGAAGAGGCATCTGTTAGGGAGAGGTGGCAGTTAGAAGGGGAGATTACCCAATAATTAACACATGATAATTAAACTCTAACATATTTAAAAGGAAAAGAAACTAAAAGTTTGGGATCTCATTCGAAATTACATCCAACACGAAATCTGGAGGAACCGCAAGCCAGACCTTGCAAAGTTCATCACCAACACCTATTCTAGCAAATTTATGCGCGGCAACATTAGCGGTACGTCTAACCAGGAAACCTTGACTTCAACAAAACCTTTAAACAGCTCCTTTATCTCTTCAATCCATGGTCCTATAGCGCTTAAATTCTTGGACGGAAGATTGATCATTTGCACCACCGTCTGATTATCCAGCTTCAAGTGGAGCTTCTGTACATTCATCTACATGCCAAAATTTCCACCACCACTGGATCAACGTTGTGGGGATAAAAATGGCTTGCTCCAGCCACTAACGCACCATTGTGATCACGGACAACTAAACCAGCGTCTCCCTTATCCCCAAATTTGGACACTGCGCCATCGGAGTTTGCCTTTATCCAGCCAATATGAGGAGGTTGCCATCTCTGAATCACTTTGGGCTCTGGTGGTTTGGCTGTACTAGCATGTGACAATCACCGCTCCTCCATGTGAGCAACCAGTGTTGCTA
Organism: Elymus sibiricus; assembly: GCA_039707655.1. Lineage (NCBI taxonomy): Eukaryota > Viridiplantae > Streptophyta > Magnoliopsida > Poales > Poaceae > Elymus > Elymus sibiricus. The sequence goes on from CM077667.1 coordinate 358,953,379, forward strand.
TTATTTCATGTGGAGGAGTAATACGTTTGCCATCCCTAGCGTCAATACGTGCCAGCCATAGAGCATACGCTGATTGAATCATTGCTTCTCTCTCTTTGTCCGCTGCATTGGCGAACCAGTTCAATAGCCAACTCGACAACTCTCTAGGAACCCATCTCCATTGGCGGACTAGCCACCAAGGGCGTGTTTGGTTACTTTCTCTGCAGGCCCTGGCTGAGAGCAAAAAAACGAGCCAAACTGAGCAGGGACTGGCTACTAAAAAATGAGGCAAAAATCGACGTTGTCAAGTAGTTTGGTTGATTGCATGTGATGTCTTGTCATCGTGAAACAATTTTCACCTAGTTTTTGGTTTCATACACGCATATGATTAGGAGTTAGCAACTATACTTAACAGCAACAGGTTAGGCTTGACGACAACGGCTTCATTTCCTCAAATACATTGAGTGCGCCGTCAAATTGACTGGCTGTAGAAGCAGTTGTCCAGGAGCAGCATCTGCAGCGCCTTGTCCGCCCCCGCGCTGGAGCCCGATGGAGCCGACCCTTCCTCCCCTCGCCGTAGACGTTATGGCCATGGCCGCGCCCGGCTGCCTGTCGTAGCCATGCCCAACTAGTTGCGGTTGCCGCGCCCGGCTGGCTACGGTGGGCACGCCCGCGCCCGGCTGGCTGCGGCGGCTCGTGGTGTCCGGCAACGGGTTGTCTGGCACCGTGCCGACGACGCTCGGTAACAACCCCCAACACCGCCTCGCCTTGCTGCTGATCATGGACATGAGCAAGAACTGCTGAAGATGGACCTCAGCAACAACCGCCTCGAAGTCCGCATTCCGCCGGACCTCGCTGGGCTCGAGAGCCTCACGCTGCTCGACGTAGGGAACAACCGCCTCACCGGTGAGCTGCCGAAGTTTGTGTTGAGGATGCCGAACCTGCAGGACCTGCTGCTCTGGAGGAACTCGTTGCTTGGAGGCACCCTGATGTAGCACGACTGGGAGAAGATGGAGAGCCTGGCCACAGGTGGAGAAATTGGGCCGCGAGCTAGTCTGACTGCAGGCGACGAGGGCAGCTTCACCACGCCGCTGACGGCCGGCAGCGCGCTGCTGCCGGCCACGGTGTGCCCGCGCCCGCACGTGGCTGCGACGGCAGCGCCCGCGTCCGTGGCCGTGGCGGCAGCGCGCGCGCCCGCGTCCCTTGCAGCGGCGGCAATGCCCGCGCCCGCGTCTATGGCCGCGGAGGCAGCAACCTTGCCCGCGTGTGGCCACGGCGATAGCGCCCGCGCCCGCATTTGTGACCGCGGCGGCAGCAACCTTGCCCGCGTGTGGCCGCGGCGGCGGCGCCCGCGCCCGTGGCCACGGTGGCAGCGCCCGCGCCTGGTCGTGCCCGCGCCCGGCTTCCTGCCATGGTCGTGGTCGCCCACTGCCCGTTGCGGGTCAGCGCTGTGTGTGAGGGAAGGAGGAAGGAGACGAAGGGATAATGTTGTTTTTTTGGCAATGAACAAGGGGATATGGTGATTAACCGCTAACGCGTTCCCAGCGAGCCACCATGTGCGCTTCCTCGCATCGTTCGGGGCTGGACGGCCAAAACACTGCTTTAACAAGCGTGCCATGCAAACCCAACAGTATTTGCATGTAACCATTCAGCCCAACACGAAAAAAGCTCCATCTAACGGGGTTAGTTGGGTTGTATGCAGTGTTTGAATCAATATGATTGAGTGTCATCATCGATGGTTACAGGATGCCTTTTATACGCTCTGGAGAGACACGACGGTACGGACAAACGTCGGCTCCAGACACAAATGCGTCCGTGCGGGAGGCAACCGCACGGCGGTTGGGCAAGGGGAGATTTCCCCTAATTACATTTGTAATTAATCTTGAGATTTCCCCTACTCTATGCTTGACCATGTAGAATCATCTCACAATTGTCAGGGTAGCGCTGTCATCTCAAAAGGATTCTCCTCCAAAAAGTTCTTCATGTAAACTTGATGAGAACGTGAAACATAAACTCACAAAGAGATAGCATAATGTGATGTCATTAAATAAGGATATCTCAAGAAGAGACTCCCCCTGACACTTGCAAGTCTCTAAGTCGTTGCATACCAATTCCATGAACATATTTTTGAAATGTAGAATTTGGTAGAGATTTGGTAAATAAATCAGCAAGGTTGTCGCATGATTTGACTTGCAGGATGCTTATTTCCCCGCTTTTCTGAAGATTATGGGGGAAAACCACTTAGGAGAAATATGCTTAGTGATATTACTCTTGATGTATCATGTTTGCATCTGTGCAACACAGGCCACATTATCCTCATAGATAATGGTGGGTGATTCTATCGAACCAATTCCACATGATTGTTGTATGTGGTTTATAATTCTGCGAAGCCATACACATTCACATAATGCTTCAAATAATGAAATTATTTCAGAATAATTGGTAGATGTTGCCACCAGAGTCTGTTTTGAAGACTTCCATGATATAACAGTACCACCATGTAGGAACACAAAGCCGGTCTGAGATCTGGCATTATGGGGATCTGACAAATAGCCGGCATCTGCATATCCAATCATATCAGAGTCCAGATTTCTCTCACTACAAGAAATATGCTAACTTGCGACCATCAATATTGGTCGCTGAATGGTCATTGTTTTTCATTTTTGACCTTTTTATGACCAAAAACAGTTGGTCAAAAGCTGGCCGTCTTTAATGAAACTTAACGACCTTCTTTGTGATATGTAAAAGGTCGTTGGTTCTACGACCAATTGTTTTGGTCACTGACAGCCTGCCCGGGCCACGTCAGATCCAACGTGGCAAGCTGACGTGGCAAAATTGCGACCAATTGAATTGGTCGTTGATAAGAATCAACCCGGTCCAATTCGGTCTCTATATGGGTCGAGCCCATTAATTCAGCCTTTTTAATATATATTTTTCCTGTTAATTTTCGCTAGCTACATGGGCCTAGCCCAGCAATTCGGCCTTTTATTTTCTAGGATGCAGCCTTTTACAGTCAATTGATTTCTATTTGCAGCCATTTTATTTTGCAGCTGGTCCCACCAGTCAGATTGGTCCCACTTGTCATACTTATCTCAAAATTGGTCCCACGCATCAGAAATTTCGAAATTTGTCAAACAACCATTATAACTTGGACCCCCTTGCCAGGTTTCCATTTCACGGGTATTCAAATCACATACACAATCATTATTTCGAACAATCCAGAAAGCAAATGAAATTATTACAATTGTTACAGTATACTACAGCCTACTACTGCCTACAATTACAACACATAATATGCTACTCTTTGCTGATATGATTCACAGCTTCAAACTTGGCTTTGCACTTCACCTGTGCAAGAAAAAAAGAATGAACATATAAGAATAAGAATGTGTACAGAACATCAAACAATGGCCAATGAGGGATCCAATAACTTATAAGTAAGAATTGACAGCAAATGAAATGTGCATAAATAGTATGACTAACACTAACCAGTATGTGTTTATGGAGTGACTAAAATGTTCTCATTAGCAAGGATTTTTTTTGGTGTATAGTATACTGACATGTGCAACTCTAATTAAATTGATCATAGAAATGAAAATAATTGTAAGAACGAGTTCATTCAGAATCCATGCATGTCAAATTTTAAGCACCAGCTGAACAGATCTAACAAACCAGACCATGATCATCATGCATCAGGATTTATGGTTCTAGCAAAACAATAAAGAGACGGAGATACACGCATCAAGCATACCAGCTACTAAAATAGGAGGTCCAGATGCATGCATGAGCACTTCTTAATATTTATATTCATCATCACAGCTGCACGCAAAGCAAAATTAACAACATGAAATGTAATCTGATTGCATAAGACATATGGCATTATCAACAAGGCAAAGCAAAATTTAAAGTGCCAGCTCGTGAATAAGGCAAAGCAAAATTTATAGTGCGAGCTCAGGATGCCACCATCACACTCCAACAAAAACTAAACGGTATCAAGACAAATACAATTAGTATCAGCATGAAAGCTGAGAGCAAGAATAGTGAAGGCGTTTATGCTATAAACAACAAGGAGATGATGCAAACTCTAACGAAGCAGACTAGAGTACCAACAGCTCCATTACACTTAAGCTGCTGCTACCTGCATATACTAAATGGAACCAGAAGTATGTCGACTACTAGACAGCCATGAATGATGCCCACGAAAAAAGAATGCACAAACACAAACGATAAAGCCACTAATTAACCAAAAGTGAGTTATCTCAGCGGTGCTACTCAAGCGCTTGGAACCAGTATAGCAAGATAGATTACAAAACAAAAAAACAGTTCAGCGCAAACCATTGCAAGCATGACAACGTATTTAATCTTTTCACCTGGATTGCACTTTTCAGATATGGAACCAGCCACTAAGCAAAGCTTAGGCGGAGCATTCTTTAGAACCAGCTAATTCAATAATAAGCATTATTTAGGACCAGCTAATCCAATGGTTTCATCCACATCCTAATAAACTACTACTAATTAGCAGCAGCAAATCAAGTAGCCAGATGAGCACCACCACAACAAATAAGCACCAGCACTTGATCATCGATGCAACTATCGGCAAGGACTCAAACACGGCGCAAAAAGGACCAAAATCCTAACTAACCCATGAAAGGGAGGAGCTCACAGTGGTGGTTTGTGTAGCCGATGTCGAACAGCCTCCGTTCGTCGCTTGCGAGCACCATGCACCTTGGTTGTCCATGGGGCCCTTGTCCTCTACTGCATGGATGAAATCCAAAGCATCGATGTTGCACATGGATAGGAGGAATCAGATATTTTTATACTAAAAAATATACAGTTGAGTAAACATTTACTAAATCAAATTTTGCTAGGTTACGAAGCTTTGTTTTAACTTGTCAAATTAAACATCGGAGAGGTCCATTTCCAACTAAAGAATACATATTATTATCAGTTAAAAGAGTTCTTCTATGCATTTTAACTTACCAGCAGCAACAACAACAACCGTATGTAAAACTAAATATGATCATTTGCATATTGATTTGATCTTTTTATAGAACATGGTATCATACTAGTAGAGCAACACCAGATTTTCTTTGGTTTTCAAGTGTAGGAGACCAAGAAACAGTACAGAGTAAGCAGTTAGCAATGGAACCAAATTTCAAGCAGAAACAGTACAGGTGAACACAGGTGCTGAGATCAGGTATACAAGAATCAGTCAGCTATCTCGTAGAAACCAAAGCACAACTTCGGATCGTTGTACACGGCGCACGTGTGGAATGTGGATGCGTTGTTGTGCTCAGAACAGGGCACCAGCCATAAACAGAGTGAAGCGCTAGCAGCAAGCATCGATCGACCCACTCGGACTATCAGACTAGGACCATAGCTTGGCAGCTCTAGATAGAATTATGTCGCGGTTTCGCCTTCCTGACCTCGCAACACACACCCACTATCCTGCTGATGCTAGTGGTGATGCGTCTCTCTCACTCTCCCAACTAAAGACAACACCAACAGTCTGCCACCAACGCCCTTGGCCACGAGAATGACCAAACCGGGCGTACTTGGATGCCTTCCCTGATTACGTACGCATGACACAACCTCCCCCGACCCGGAGAGGCCCGTGCATGATCCGTCCCACTCCCAAGCGCTTGTCAACAACAAACAGCAGCAACAACTACGTACCCAAACAAACTCTGCTCCTGCTGCTGCTGTTGGTGGTGGTTCAGTTGCGTTGCGTGTACAAACTAAACTTAAGGTTGGTACACGATAACGCGAAACAAAGGCGGCGTGCGTGTGCGGCTTCAACAAATTACCTCAACGCGGAACTCGCGCTTGCCCTGGCGGCATGGGTCAAGCTACAGCCGCTTGATGGCGGTCGGGGTGCCGTCGCCGAGGCGGCCGCGGAAGACGACGCCGCCTTTTTCACCTGGATTGGCACGGAGCAGGACATCCGTCGAGGCCAAGGACGAAAAAGCCCTGGGCGACCATGGCGGATCTGGGCGCGCCATGGCCGCCTCCAGACCTGCTCGCTAGAGACCTCCCTCCCTCTTGTCTTCTCTTGTGATGAGGGGATGGGGGAGGAGGGGATGGGGGAGGGTGGGAGCGGCGGCCATGACCGGCAGCGGCGGTGGCGAGGTATGAGGGGGCGAGGCGGGGCGGTGGGTGGTGGCGCCGATGTGGGGAAAGGATTGGATCGGGGAGCGGACTGGTTTCGGTGGGTGAAGGAGGAAGCCCTCGTCGGCCCCCATGTGGGCGGGGTCGGAGAGGACGGGGCCGGAGTCTGTGATGGGAGGGGACTGGAGGGGACGGGAGGAGGAGGGCGCGGGGGAGGCCATGTGCTGCGTGGTGAGCTCGGGAGCACGGGAGGAAGGGGGGAAGGAGAAGAGAGGAAGAAAGGAGGCGGGGGGTGGATGGAAAATGTTAGGAGGACAAAGCTAGGGTTTTGGCTAGAGAAGTGAGGGCTGTCGTTGGATCCGGGATCATCCGACGGTCTTTGACGCATGATCCGCGTGACATCCTCATGGACCAATCAAAAGGCAGTAAACACTATGAAGTGTTGGAAATATGCCCTAGAGGCAATAATAATTTAGTTATTATCATATTTCCTTGTTCGTGATAATCGTTTATTATCCATGCTATAATTGTATTGATTGGAAACTCAAATACATGTGTGGGTACATAGACAACACTGTGTCCCTAGTATGCCTCTAGTTAACTAGCTCGTTGATCAAAAGATGGTGAAGGTTTCCTAGCCATGGACATGAGATGTCATTTGATAACGGGATCACATCATTAGGAGAATGATGTGATGGACAAGACCCAAACTGTAAACGTAGCATATGATCGTGTCAGTTTATTGCTATTGTTTTCTGCATGTCAAGTATCTGTTCCTATGACCATGAGATCATGCAACTCCCTGACATCGGAGGAGTACCTTGTGTGTATCAAACGTCGCAACGTAACTGGGTGATTATAAAGGTGCTCTACAGGTATCTCCGAGGATGTCTGTTGGGTTGGCATGGATCAAGACTGGGATTTGTTACTCCGTGTGACGGAGAGGTATCTCAGGGCCCACTCGGTAATACAACATCACAATGAGCCTTGCAAGCAATGTGACTAAAGTGTTAACCACGAGATCTTGTATTACGGAACGAGTAAAGAGACTTGCCGGTAACGAGATTGAACTAGGTATAGAGATACCGACGATCGAATCTCGGGCAAGTAACATACCGAAGAACAAAGGGAACAGCATACGGGATTAACTGAATCCTTGACATAGAGGTTCGACCGATAAAGATCTTCATAGAATATGTAGGAGCCAATATGGGCATCCAGGTCCCGCTATTGGTTATTGACCGTAGAGGTGTCTCGGTCATGTCTACATAGTTCTCGAACCCGCAAGGTCTACACACTTAACGTTTGGTGACGATATAAGTATAGTTGAGTTGTTATGTTGGTGACCGAAAGTTGTTCGGAGTCCCGGATGAGATCCCGGACATGACGAGGAGCTCTGGAATAGTCCGGAGGTAAAGATTGATATATGGGATAATAGTGTTTGGTCTCCGGAAGGGTTCCGGAATTCACCGGAAGGAGTTTCGGATGTTTCCCGAAATGTTCGGGTAAGAGAACACTTTATTTGGGCCAAGGGGTAAAGCCCACGAGGCTTTAGGAAGGTGCAAAAGGAAGTTTTGCGGAGGCCAGGGGCCAGACGCCAGGGACCCTGGCGTCTGGGGCCAGACGCCGAGGACCCTGGCGTCTGGTCCTGGAGTCCGAGCAGGACTCTTGCCTTGCGGGCCAAACCGACTTTGAGGAGGCTCTTTCTCCAAGTTTCGACCCCAGGGCTTAACATATAAATAGAGGGGCAGGGCTAGCACCCGGAACACATCAAGATTTCCCCAAGCCGTGTGCGGCAACCCTAACCCTCTAGTTCCTCCGTCATAATCTCCGTAGCGCTTGGCGAAGCCCTGCAGAGATTGTTCCTCACCACCATCACCACGCCGTCGTGCTGCCGGAACTCATCTACTACTTCACCATCGCTCGCTGGATCGAGGAGGTGAAGGCGTCATCAAGCCGTACGTGTGTTGAACGCGGAGGTGCCGTTCGTTCGGCACTAGTTCGTGATCGGATCGAGAGACGACTTGCGATTTGGATCGCGGAGACGTTCGACTACATCAACCGCGTTTCTTAAACGCTTCCGCTTAGCGATCTACAAGGGTATGTAGATTCACTCTCCCTCTCGTAGATGCTCATCATCATGGATAGATCTTGTGTGTGCGTAGGAAAATTTTTGTTTCCCATGCTACGTTCCCCAACATGAAGACGTTACGACCATCTAAATTGGTCGTAATTGATTGAAAATAAGCTTTTTTCACAAGAAAAACATTTTCTATTTTCGAGTGACAAAGATGGGTTTTTTTGTGAAGGACCTTGTTGACGCCTGATTTTGGCACGAAAGAAAACATTATTAAGACGGATTTAAATGAAGAAGTGCTCTACATGAAAAAGTTTTGCACCGTTGACATGAACATCTTGAAGTTTGGGTCATCACCATCCGAATTCATCTCGAAGCCGATCCACGAGGCCCTAGGGGCGATCAGGTCAACATAGGGCCGCCCATAGCCACGCCGTGACCCGATGGGGTCCCTTCCGGGCGTGTGGGGTTTCGGATCCTCAAAAGCATCTGTCGAACTGCTTGCGTACCGCGCTTCCGGTCGGGTCTCCTTCGACGTGAGCGGCGGTGTATCACCCCCGGCGTCGAGGTTACACGGTGACGTGTTCATGTGGTCTAATGATTTCTAAAAATAATAACCAAATGGTTGCGTGTAAAAATCTTTTATCCACCTCTCGTGGAAAAGACAAATTCCTCTCGATTCAGCAGGAAGCGGGTCAAGTTTGAACTACGGATGCTTCATAGTTTGCAAATGATTTTTTTTAAATAATTTCTAGGTACAAAAGTATCTATTTAATCAGAGAAACACCAAAAGTTTTTTCCAAAATTCAACCACTAGCTAGGAACGGTCATGACCGCCGTTTTGACCGCATTTTGAAATGGGCATGAAAAATTCAAACAAAAATCAAAAAATTGGAAAACCTTCGCATTGTGTCATTATATGTGACCAAGTTATGAGGAAAAATAATAAACTTGAACTACGACAATTATTTTAAAGAAGTGTTCTCAGAAATGAGCGATCATGTGTGAAGATTCATGGCTTTCAAGCCAAATGATCGATCTTATGGCCACATTCATGGCATAGTTTGCTCAAATGATCTCATATTGTGCACGAGGGTGCATATTGGAATGACAAACAATGTTGCCTAAGGAAGTTTTCATTTTCTTTGGACGAAAAATTCATTTTCCATTTTTCGAGTGCCCAAAATGAGTTTTTTTGTGAAGGACCTACCATATATTTGTTGCAAAATTGGACCAAACCAATTTTATAAAATACTAGGACATATATAATGTAAAATTGACCAAATGGTTGGGTGTAAAAAGTTTTGACCCACCTCTCGTGAAAAAGACAAATTTATGTCGATTCAGTACGAAGCGGGTCAAATTTGAACTGCAGCTCCGTCATAGTTTCCTCTTTATTTTTTCAAAAAAACATTTCTAGGTACAAAAGTATCTATTTAATCACAGAAACACCAAAAGTTTTCCAAGATTCAACCACTAGCTAAGAACGGACATGCCCGCTGTTTTGACCACATTTTGAAATGGGCATGAAAAATTCAAAAAAAAATCAAAAAAATGCAAAACATTCGCATTGTGTCATTATATGTGACCAAGTTACCAGGAAAAATAATAAACTCGTAATACGAGAATTATTTTAAAAAAGTGTTCTCAGAAACGAGCTATCACTTGTGAAGTTCCATGGCTTTCAATGCAAATGTCAAATGTTATGGCAACATTCAAGGGATAGTTTGTTCAAATGATATAATATTTGGCACAAGGGTGCATCTTGCAATGTCTAACGATGTTACCTAAGGAAGTTTTCATTTTCTTTGGACGAAAATTTTATTTTTCCATTTTTCGAGTGCCCAAAATGAGTTTTTTTGTGAAGGACCCACCATATATTTGTTGCAAATACATGATTAACATCTTTTCATATATTCCAAACAAAAAAACATCTTTTCATACATACGTTTTGATGTCTATATTTTGTTTTACACATTGTACATTTTTTGTATACATATAAAACATTTTTTACATAGGTTAGAAAAAATTAAATACATGATTAACATTTTTAGAAAATCTTGTTTTGTTATCTACTTTTCCATATATATATATTGTAAAATTTCCATATATACGTATTGATGACTATTTTTTCATACACATGAAACATTTTTTATACATATCTAATATTATTTATGATTAGCATTTTTTATATGCATGAAACTTTTCAAATACACACATTTAGTTTTTTAAACACATGATTACATTTTTTGGAAATACGTATTAACATTAACATTTTTTTGAATTACACGTTTAGTTTCTAATTGCTAAACCATATAGCAAGATTCACGAAGGAGTTCATTATTTTCCTATTCTTATGATTTTATATTGTTTAATTGGTTTCGAGATTTTTCTGTAAGGAAAAATCTTTTTAGAGTTATACAATGAAAACCCTATTTTTTAGACAATAATGAAAACTTGTTTTTTTTCAAATAACTCATCATCCTTACCAAATGCTAATAATGAAAAATTTGTTATTTTCCCATTTTTTCGTTGGGCCGAATATATGTTTTTTTTTTGAGAAATATGATGGCATCCCACGTTTATTCCTGGATGGGCCAAGGCCTACATGGCACACGAAAATTTTAAAAAGAAAAAAGGAGGTGGCCTCGTTCCACAGAGGCCCAAGCCCACCTGGCGTGACACCTTAAGTACCAATGCATCCACGTTCACAACCTCATGACCATTTATATTGGTCGTAATCAGGTAGAAATAAGGTCATCGACCACTGTTGTCTGCTTTATGACCATTTGGTGTAAGGCAATTTTAGGGTTTGAGCCCTTCCTAGCGAAATGGTCGTGGATTTACGACCAATTCAGCTGGGGTCACTAAGAGAAGGTCACAAGTTGACATATTTCTTGTAGTGTTTGGAACTAAAAAATAGGCCAAGATCCTTTGTGCCTTGGAGATATCTAAAGATATTCTTCACTCTAGACCAATGACATTTGGTGGGAGCTGCGCTATGTCTAGCAAGTAGATTTACTGCAAATGCAATATCAGGTCTTGTGCAATTTGCAAGATACATAAGCGCTCCAACGGCACTGAGGTATGGAACTTTAGGTCCCAACACCTCTTCGCCATCATCCCTTGGCATGAACGGATCTTTCTCTACGTCTAGAGATCGAACCACCATAGGAGTTTTAGATGGATAGGATTTGTCCGTATTGAATTTCTCTAATATTTTCTGGATATAGGCAGCTTGGTGTAGCATGATTCCTAAGGGAAGGTGCTCAAGTTGAATAACTAAGCAAAATTTGGTTTTACCCAAATCCTTCATCTCAAATTCCATCTTTAGATGATTGTGTTCTTCATCAATGTCTGGTGTGTTGCCAATGATGTTGAGATCATCAACGTACACAGAAATGATGCAAAATCTTGTAGAGGATTTCTTGATGAAAACACATGGGCAATCAGTGCTATTGGAGTAACCTTTCTGAAGAAGGAACTCATTGAGTCGGTTGTACCACATCCGTCCCAACTGACTTAAGCCATATAATGACTTATTCAGCTTTACACAATACATGTTGTGTTTTGCACTTTTATTCGGGGCAGAGATTCCGTCAGGAACCTTCATATATTTGTTCGAATCTAGTGACCCGTAAAGATATGCGGTCACGACGTCCATCAACTGCATGGATAGACGATTTTGCATTGCCAAAGATATAAGATATCGGAAAGTGGTTCCACTCATTACTGGAGAGTATGTTTCATTGAAATCAATGTCGGGTTTCTGCGTCAAACCTTGTGCTACGAGCCTTGCTTTATATCTCACCACCTCATTGTTCTCATTCCGTTTCCGGAGAAAAACCCATTTGAATCCCACAGGGAAAACATTGGGAGGTGTAGGTATTGCTTCAATGAATACCTTTCTTTTGTTAAGCGAGGCAATTTCTGCTTGGATTGCATCCTTCCATTTAGGCCAGTCGGAGCGCCTTTGGCACTCAACGATAGACCTTGGATCATGATCAGTGAGAAGGGTATTTGCAATCTTTTCAACAAAATATATGTCGACAGTCGTAGTCTTACGGTCAAATGATTCTCTAGAATCAACATAGTTGATGGAAATTTCCTGCACCCCTAGAGACTCTTCGTGATTTCCCAATACGATTGAGTCTGGGAATTCCGATGTTCCAGCCAGTTTGTGCACACTGGAGCTGGGTTGTGGAGGTTGCCCTTCCACTGGGTGGATACTACCCATCAGGTGTTTGTCAACGTTGAGTTGACCTGCATTTACTGACTCCGAGGTTTTTCTCCTCGATTTCCTTTGCTGCTTGCTAGAAGCTTGCTCCAGGTCAGAGGTCGTACTACTCCCCCTCTTTTTAGGAACAGGGAGTTGAGTGGTTTTTATTGGTACCTCTACTCTTTCTGGTGCGTTTCTGGCCAGATTTAAGGATTTTGTAACACCTTTCAGATGAGTAAATGATTCTGGCAGATTATTTGCAAGATGTTGCAAATTAATGATCTTTCGAACTTGAAGTTCGGTCTCATGGGTATGTGGATCAGAGGATGAAATGGCATGAGCATTCCAATCAATTTCCGGGCATTCTTTCTGGTACTTTAAATCTCCCCTAATGCCGGAAAATGTTCCTCATTGAATATGCAATCGGCGTGACGGGTTGTGAACAGATCCCCGGTAAGGGGTTCCAGGTACTTGATAATCGATGGCGATTTGTACCCCACATAGATCCCCAACTTCCTGTGTGGGCCCATAGATGTCCGTTGTGGTGGTGAGATCGGGATGTATGCAGCACATCCGAACTTACGCGGATGGGAAATGCTAGGAGGATTTCCACGTACCAATTCTAGAGGGGAAGAATTGTGATATGCAGTTGGCCTCAATTGTATCAAGTCAGCAGTGTGTAAAACAGCGTGACCCCAACAAGAGGTTGGCAAGTTGCAATTCATCAACAAAGGTCTTGCAATGAGTTTAATCCTCTTAATCAATGCTTCAGCCAAACCATTTTGTGTATGGACATATGGAACAGAGTGTTGAACTTCAGTCCCCAAAGCCATGCAATAATCATTGAAAGCACGTGAGGAGAATTCTGCAGCGTTGTCCATTCGAATTGACTTAATTCGACTTTCAGGATAATGGGCTTGCAACTTAATGACTTGCCTCATTATCTTGGAAAATGCATGGTTCCGTGTGGATAGAAGACACACATGTGAACATCGTGTAGATGCGTCAATCAGAACCATGAAATACCTGAAAGGTCCAGATAATGGCTGAATGGGACCACAGATGTCTCCTTGAATACGTTCAAGGAACTGGAGTGGTTCAACTTGTATTTTGAGGTACGAGGGCCTCAAAATTAGCTTTCCTGTGGCACAAGATGTGCACACAAAATCAGAAGATTGAGGAAATTTTGACTCAAGCAAATTACGACCAATGGAATTGCTAGTAATTTCTCTCATCATCCCTATTCCGGGATGGCCTAGGCAATCATGCCAGGTTTGGAATGCGTTAACATTCTGAAAAATTACTTTGTATGCAACATGTTCCACGGGTTTGATGTACGTATAGTACAAACCAGACGATAGATAAGGGATTTTCTCATGTACCTTTTTGCAATATCCGTGATCTTTAGTAAAGAGTAGATACTCCTCTTTGTTGTCTTCATGGGTTTTAATATGAAAACCATTCTTACGGATATCTCGATAACAGATCAGGGTACGTGATGAGTCGGGATACAATAAAGCATCCTCAATCGTCACTTGTCGAGGGTGAATATGGCACGTCCAGTACCAACAATCACTGTATCGCATCCAGCGATAGTTAGAATATCTCTATTCATCTTTTTCAGAGTTTGGAAATATTTCATCTCCCTCAGTATGGAGTTTGTGGTACCACTGTCCACAAGGCATAATTCCTCTTCCATCGGATTGTCCCCGTACAAAACTATATAAAATAAAAGAATTTTCAATAAGAAAACCTTATGTTAGTACATAGAATACAATCTTATTATATCAAATGTGCCGATACAATATAGTATAAAGACAACAACAAACTTATGTTCTTATTACAATCATCACAAATGGACATAATTAAGTAGATCACTAAGGAGATTGAGGGACTAGTCGAAGTCGCCAAACACATTGTTTGAGGTGTACTCAAGCAACATGTTCTCTGTTTCAGCAGGGTCCTCAAGCGGATAAGGAATCATGGTGTTGCTCGGTCCAGGAGGAACATCGTGCGAACCACCAGCTCCATTTGCGCTATGCGGATGAAGGTTGAAGTTGGCTTCAAGCCTTTTCCCTTGAGGTGCTTTGCGTCCCTGAGATTGCTGGTACAGCATAACCAGATGTTTGGGCATTGTGCACTTTTCAGTAGAATGCGTGTAGCATCCACACTTGTCGCAAAGCTTAGATTTATCAAACCTGGGCTTTGCAGTGCCCTTTCCTTAGCCTGGGTTTCTGAATTTTCTGTTCCCATTACGCTTTCGCTTGTGCTCGAAATTGGAATGTTTACCTCGAAAGGTACCATTAAACTTCTGTCTATTCGCGACATTCAGATGAACTTCGGGTAAAGGTTGTCCCCCAACTGACCGCTGAGGAGCCATTCTTAGCGAGTAGCTCATCATGCTTTTCAGCCTGAAGTAATGTAAGAGCACATTTATCCATGCGTGGTTTTGGTAATTGATGATAATCCCTATGGACTAATGGTTTCCTTGAGTTGTATTCGAAGGATTTGTCCGTAGGTACTTCTTGAAGTCCATCTGTTGGTTTCAAGGAGTTTATATGGTGACCAAGGTGGTATTCAAGGTTTTATCCAAAGATTGGTCATGTGAGAGTTGAGCTTATTGCAAGCATGTCTTGAAGAAAAAAATTGTGTGAGCACTCATGTTTACCTTCAAGACATCATCTTTATGAAGAGAGAAGATAAGATACAAGGTTGATCAAGACTAAGTCAAAGAGTGAATCAAGCTGATCAACACACAAAGTGTACAAGATGTACCAAGAGGGATCAGGTGATCTCATGGTACGGTAAGTATTGTCCATTACGCTCGGTGTACTAACCCATGGTCTACGTGAGAGTTCTATGTGGGGTTAGGTATGTTTCCATGGGCTTGCGTCAAGTGGAAGATCTCATACAACCCATGGAGGATGACATCAAGTGGTGATCGTCATCAAGATTGCGGTGTGCAAGTTCAAGTGGAGCATCATGAAGAGATCATGCTTGAAGCTTGCCGTCCATTGTGGTGACAATGGACTTGTGAAGATGTGACGAAGAGTGGCTCACCCATAGTGGAGTATGGGGGAGCAATCAACTAGTCTTCATCGAGCCAACACAATCAAGAAAGGTGGTCCATCTTGAGGAAGTCAAGATCATCATCATCTAGCTCAAGTGGACTATGTGCAAGGTATAGGTTTGCCCTTGATAGGTTTTCTATTTTACCGGTCTCATGGTGGTAGTTGGGAGACCGAGTTATAGGATCGATTGTCGTACTATCAAGGGGGGCTCTCAAGTGAGTAGCTTGATCGTATCGTTCGTTGAGAGCTCAAACCATTTGCATCCTTGCATCATCATCTTTCTTGGTCCTTATTTGGTTTTCCTCTATGTGAGTTTTTGAGCTTATGATCTTCATCGTGATAAGTTCAAGCTCATCGAAAACAGATTTCGTATGCATCATATTGTGTTTTCGGTGTTGGAGATTTTGCCGGATATTTATTGGGAAGGTCATCTTCCTTATCCTAGTGCCATTTATTCTCCATTGCTTGTTCTTAATTTAACTAGTCATTGTTGGATAGCTATTGTTGTCCTTTATCCAACAAGCTCGAGTTTGCTCAAATCGGAGCTCGTATGCGAAAGTTATGGTTGTTTTAGTCTTACCTGTTTTACATAGAGAGGTTGTACCGCCCCATAGAGAGGTTGTACCGGTTGACCGGTACAACCGGTGTTTGGAGCGGTTGTACCGCTCCAGAATTGGTCCGAAGGTTGTACCGGCCATGTACCGCTCTACCACCGGACTGGTTTCTGTGATGGTGCGGTTCTTGGGCGGTTATAGGCCGGTTGTACCGCTTATTGCTTTTTACCGATTGTACCGGTGCTCATAATGGTTGTACCGCTCCTATGTTATTCTGCACATAACGGGCAGATTCGTGGGGACCTATTTAAGGGGGTCTTCTTCCGCAATGGTTCCCCAACTCTTGAGCTCGTGTTTGCCCCCCATTGTTGACCTTCTTTGAGTTTGCTAACTCTCAACCCCTCCAATGATTCTTGCTAGTTCTTGAGGGAAAAGGGAGAGGAGATCTAGATCCACATTTCCACCAATCACTTTCTCCTCTATTTGAGGGGAACCCCTTGGATCTAGATCTTGGAGTTCTTCGTGTTCTTCTTCGTTCTTCCTCTCATTTTCCTCCCTAGCATTAGTTGCTTTGGTGGGATTTGGGAGAGAAGGACTTGGGCACTCCATGTGCCCTTGCCATTGCATTTGGTGCATCGGTTTGAGTTCTCCACGGTGATATGTGGAAGTGAAGTTTGAGAAGCTTATTACTCTTGGGTGTTTGAGCACACTAGAGCTTGTTCCTCTTGGGTGCCTTGGCGCCCTAGACGGTTGGTGGTGCCTCGGAGCTCAATCATTGTGGTGTAAAGCTCCGGGCAAGCATCGGGGTCTCCAATTAGGTTGTGGAGATTGCCCCGAGCAATTTGTACGGGTACCGGTGACCGCCCCTAAGGGTTGCCAAAGTATACGGGTACCGGTGACCGCCCCCAAGGGTTGCCATTTGTACGGGTTCGGTGACCGCCCTCAAGGGTCCCTTAGTGGAATCACGGCATCTTGCATTGTGCGAGGGCGTGAGGAGATTACGGTGGCCTTAGTGGCATCTTGGGGAGCATTGCGCCTCCACACCGCTCCGAACGGAGATTAGCATCCGCAAGGGTGTGAACTTCGGGATACATCGTCGTCTCCGCGTGCCTCGGTTATATCTTAGCCAAGCCCTTTACTTATGCACTTTACTTTGTGATAGCCATATTGTTTCATGCTTTATATCTTGCTATCTCTTAGTTGTTTATCTTGCTTAGTATAAGTTGTTGGTGCACATAGGTGAGCCTAGTTGTTTTAGGTTTTGTGCTTGACATATTAAACGTTAGTTTTATTCCGCATTTGTTCAAGCCTAAACCGTAATTATTTTAAAGCACCTATTCACCTCCCCTCTAGGCGACATTCACGTCCTTTCAAGTAACATGTGAATAAGCTCAGAATAGACAGTGTAGTTACGAGCACGGTATTGTTGTTGGAGGATCCTATCTGAAGGGAGCATGGTAGACAAAGTTTCCTCTATCTTCTCCCCCTCAGTAGGTTCCTTCTCACAAAAACGCGGTTTGGAACATCTCTTATGAACAACATGATTGTACTCACCAATGGACTTGAAATCCTGAAGGCGGAGATGAGTCCAATCATGGAGTGCTTCTGGCAGGACTACTGCCTTCTGCTGTTCATACCTCGTTTTGAGGGCCAGAAACAGAGTACTAGGAGATTCCTCGTGTAAATACTCAGACTTGAGATCCGGATGAATATGATGCCTTATGATGTATAAAGCAGCATAGTTCCGCTGTTCTGTCAGCGGCGTGGCTCTAGCCGGGAGAGGAGTCTCCGGGGGCTGTATTGCACGCGCTATCCCACGGGACGCAAGACTGATCTTGATGTCCATAGCCCATGTAGGGTAGTTGTGGCCATTGAGGGCAAGCTCCTCAAACTCTTTGGCAGTCATCTTTGCCTACATGGGCAACCAGAGATAATTAATTTACAGGCGGTAAATTAAAAACCATCATCGTTGTGTAATAAGAATGCAAAAATTTGATACTCAAGTGAAAACTTGAAAAATTCTCAACCTCAATTGTGTGAACATAACACATTGAAGATCACTTAGATCTCACAGTAATAGGCTGCATGGCCATTACCTTGTGTATGCTACAATTTAAATATAAGGAATACACGTTGAAGGTAATCGCTTGTCGAGATTGACAAAGCGTAGACCTCACAGTAAGAGATGATAGTCTGTAAATGAGCAGTAGATCCCAACTCATTACCTTGTGATTCCAAATATAACGAGGGAGAAATATTCAAAAAATTGCAAATTTGATATGTGAGAGAAGATGATCTCAATCGCAAAAACATGTTCAAGAGAACTTGATATGTGGTAAACACATGGAACATGTCATGCTTCCCAAATGAAATCCAGTACTTTATTTATATTATCAATCCATTGCATAATATAAACACACTAATAATTACATAAGTCCTAACCTAGAATAAATCTAGAACTGGACTAAATGTGAGTAGCAGTCAAATTAGGTACTAAATAGTACTAAACATAGTCTAAAAACTGCAATATACAATAATTAGTTCTAGACTAATAGAAACAGAGGAAAAAATCCACAGGAGGCGGACGGAGGCAACACCAGGCGCCTGGGCCTGGACCTGCACAGCCTTTGGACGACCCATGCCGACTCGCACCGCATAAGAGGCGATCGAGGGGACCGAGCGGTTACGGATAAGGTCCGAAGACCAGAACCCGCACCACGGCCACCACCTCTCGTTCTCCACCTCGCGGGGATGGCTGTAGAAGATCCAACCGCCGACGGTCAGAGTGAGGGCCGCCGCCTCCCCTCACTACTCCGATGATCACCGGCGCACCATGGAGGACCCCTCCTCGTTAGAAGAAGAGGAGATGATGACGGGGTCCGGGCGAGCAGCGCCAAGGCCAAGGCTCGCCGGAGCCCACGAGCCGGCGTGGCGGCCGGGGCGGCAGTCGATGGCAGCGACGACCAGCTCGAAGAGGCGGCCGAAGCTCCGCTCGGCACGGCTGCTAGAGCCCGCGGCCGTTTCCATCCGCGGCGGGGCGAATCCGTTGGATTCCATCCCGGCCCCAAAGCGGATGTCGCCGGAGGCGCCTGTCGACGTGGAGACGAAGGCGAGCGCCTCCTCCGCGGTCACCTCGGTGCACATCGGCACGGGTAAGTAGCCGGGCGGGCGGCGACACGGGCCGGCGTCCTCGACAGCGGGTGTCGGCGTGCGTGGTGGCAGCCAGTGCGCCGACGGCGGAGGCGGGTCTCCGGCTGCGGGTGCGGCGGCAGCATCCGCGTGCAGCATCGACGCGGCAAGGCCGGCGAGCAGCCACGGGTCAAGGCCGACGGGGGCATGCGCGGCGGCGCCAAGGCCGACGGGGGCGCCCTGGGCGGCGTCCTCTACGGCGCGCTGGCCACCCGCGGCGCGTCCAGGGGCGTGGTAACCGCCCCAGGCGGAGCCACCAGCGGATTGTTGGTCGCGTCCAGGCACCCCGGCCACGTCCAGTGGCGCCCCGACCGCGTCCAGCGTTGCTCAGGCTGCGTCCAGCGGCAGCACGGCGGCGACGGGCAAGGAGGCGGCTCCGGCGGTTGTCGTCACCGATGAGGCGAAGGAAAAAGGAAGTGAGGTGCGACATCTCACCGGCGGCAAGGTGCTCCCTCTCTTCCTCTCTTGCTCTTCGCTCTCGCTGGTTGTCTACGTGCGTGATAACGTGTTTGAATCAATATGATTGAGTGTCATCATCGATGGTTACAGGATGCCTTTTATATGTTTTGAAGAGACACGACGGTACGGACAGACGTCGGTTCCAGACACAGATGCGTCCGTGCGGGAGGCAACCGCACGGCGGTTGGGCAAGGGGAGATTTCCCCTGATTACATTTGTAATTAATCTTAACATGCAGGATACGAAACGCGCCCCAAGACTCCCCTCTCCAAGCACAACAACTGTCAAAACTAGACTGAATGTTGACACGTCCAAAACCTGTGTAGAATCGTTTCTTCCCTCCGACAAGCAACACAAAAAATACCGTGTTTAATCCGGCAATGATGTAGCTCTGTCCCTACAGCCAGCCCATTCCGGACTAATCTCCATATGTGTATCTTCGCCTGGTTAGGAGTTGTTGTATCCCATATAGCCATGAACCCACGATGTTTAATAGTAGAAATCGAAGACACCGGTTGTCCGGATCTTCCCCTGTTCATGGACATACGAAGGTGCTAAGCCGACTTAACTATGAACTCATCATTCCTTGTGTAATTCCATGCTAGGTAGTCCTTTGTATCCAGACATCCTATAGGAATCTGTTTAATATCCAAAGCAAACATAGCATCAACAGGGCCATTTTTCCATCTTAAAGATTATTTTATGCATGTAATAGCATGGATTTGAGGTTTCTAATTTGAAGTATCCGGTTGTAAAAAGCATTATTTGAAATTTGACCGGTCACTGTCCGTAGACAAGCCCGCAGACATGAGGTCCACGAGCATGAGTATTTGAGGTTTAACCGGTCACTATCCACGGACGAGTCCGGGCGCACCCGCGGTCATTTGGGGCGTGTTTGGTTACCTGCATCGTTTTTTGCCCATTTGCATACTTGTCCTAGTTGGGCCTGGCTGAGCAAATGCAGGCCAAAAACCAACATCTGCACTTAGTTTGCTTGCCTGCATGTCCTCTCCCTGCATCGTAACGATGCATCTACGCACCGCGTTTGGTTGCTCGCATTGTATGTGCTCACATGGGTGCACGTTGTTTGGTTACATACGAGCATAGAGTTGTGATCACCTTGTACCCTACTTGGTGAGCTTACCAATACTACTACACCTTACACACGATCGCACCGAGCACACCAACGCCACAACACTGCTATGACGATGAACTGGACGAAGATGATGAAGTTCTTCAGTCCTAACGGTCGATCCACCTTGCCAACCTCTACCTTGCTGCATGAATGCTCTCGCACATACTTGGATTAAGCATCTTCTGCCGCCTGCCTAGTCTTAAACCCTCCTCTGTGGTTGCTGTCGTTGTACCCTGAAACTTGTTTGTTGCAAGCTTCCCATGAACTGTAAACCCCTAGAACCCTACCTTCGAACACCACATACCACTTGCCCTGGTAGTGCAAACGAGCAATAAGTTCAAGCAACAAGCATTGGAACACACAAATAGCAAGCAATGAAGAACTCTAGGAGCAAGCAATGGAGCAGAAGAGCATTAGTAAGCATGCATGATCATAGCAAGTTCAACCTAGCACTACTTTGGTGTCATCCTACCACCATATCCAAAAGAGGGTGCCATCCTACCACCGCAAGTTCGTGATCACCGCGAGGATCACCGTGAGGGGTTAGTATATACCACCTCATCAAATATACAGACCATAAGATTGTTTTCAAGCCCTAACTACACAAAATATACGTCGTCATCGTCGTCCTTGTCGCCATCGCCGTCGAGGATCATGCACGTCGTCGCCACCAGCAGAAGCAGCACTAGTAGTAGTGCTTGCCCAGCCAGGTCCTCAGCTAGAGCACCCTGTGGGCTGCTCCCATGGCAACAAACCCAACACCCTGGGCTTTGTTGTCCAGTAGGTGGCTTAGAGCCACCATGAGAGCCTCTGGGCTGAAGCCAATCTGCTCCATGACGGCGCCGTAGAGCTCAGGGTGGACGTCCACACTCTTGCTCTCTCTGATGGCGGTGGCCACCTCCTTCACTGCCTCAGTCATGTTGCTGAAGACGTTCAGCTCCTCCTCCATGAAGCCTGCCCGCTTCCTCTTCCTATCAAGCACAGGAAAGTGCTCACCATCCTTCTCAGGAGCATCAACGTTGATGGTGTCTGACTCCTGGGTGTCTGGATCCTCCAGCATCGGCGAGCCCAGCGGCTGACCAGAGCCCATGGCATGCTTGCCGGTTGCCAGCCCGAAGGAGAAGATCTGCTGCATCTGGTGGTAGTTCTGGATAGGGGTGTTGAGGAACTCTGCGTCCTTGGGGTGAGCCTAAGAAGAAACAGGGCAGAGAGGTTAGTTAGTATGGCAATGGTTCATAGGCTTGAACTACTGGTTTGTTACAATGGCATGGTTTGTGAGCTAACCGCGACGTGGCTTTGGTAGTGCTCTGCCTCCAGAAGGATTGAGCAGGTGTCCTCATCCCATGAAGCACCGCTGAGGTCTCTGAGCTTGGATGCGGTGATCCACCTCGCTCTCAACTTCCTCAGGTGGTTGTACACCCGGGTCGAGGTGACCTCCTGTCCACAGAAGTCGAACACCTGCTTTGCAACAAGGTTCAAGTGCACCTCCTTGAAGCCCTTGTCAGTCCTCACCCCACTAGCTATGATCTCGCACATCTTGTTAAGCACAAAAGTGGAGAGGAACGGCTGACATTTCATGTTGTTCCCCCTGCCATCCTTCTTCTCATTTGCTGCTGCCTTTTGAGCAGCAGCATGAGCAACAGCATTGGGCTGAGCCAGCACAAATGGAGGAACCATAGGCGGCACCTCAAAAACCTCTGAATCAAGAGGCATTTGTTCTATAGGAGGCTGGGAGTCCTCGACGTAGGACGGTGGGAACTGGCTCTCGGACAGCACAAGGGCCTGCCTAAACTCTTGCGTGGTCATGTCCTACAAACGTAAGTGCCATCAACACCACAAGACATTACACATGGACAGTATGAACTAGCAGTACAACATGGACAGCTCAAACTAGCAGTACATCATGGACAGCTCGAACTAGCAGTAACACATGCACAAGCATACCACAGCTAAAGCATACCACATCACTAATCATGAAGAACAGAGCACTAATCATGAACACATGGATGATCTTGTTCAACACTTGCACACTAGAAGCATACCATGGATTCATCCATGACCACTAACTACCAACATTTTTCCACATGGAAACAACCCCTAGCATGCTCCAAATCCATCACAACTAGCTACTACAACATCACAGTCAAAAAGATCGGACGACCTAACCTTAGCACATGAAAAGATCTAGCTAGAACTACAAGAGAGGAGGTGGTGATTGAACTTACATACGGCATCGAAACGGCCGCGGAGGAGGTGCCTGGCACGTCGGAGAGGAGGAGTCGACCCGCCGCCGCAGTCAACCGGTCACCGAAGTAGATGCGCCGCTTACCTCGTCGTCGAAGTGGATCCGCGCCGGAGGGAAAGCTCGAGAGGGGGAAAATGCTGGCGAGAGTTTTGCCGCGGCGATGACCCTCAATATATAGGGCGACTGAATCAGCGGACGGTGACTTGAATTCGTCCCGCCACTTTTTCAAAGATGCGCCATCGCTCCCGCCATCTCCCTCCCCTTCGCGACGCGACGTTCCCCTCCGCTGCATCGCTCGAGCCTGGCTCGCTGGAAACGGCCGATTCGGCCGTTCCTAGCGGGCCTGGCTGAGGGGTGCTTTGAGGTTCGTGCTATGTGGGCCAAACAGTAAACACATTCACCCCGCGCAAGCCTGACCCGACCTAATGCAGGCTACCAAACGCGTCCTTAAGGGATGGTCGAATTTGCCCATCACAACCGTAGATGCTCTTATGTCTCATGGGTTGCATGCAGCGATGGTTTGCAATGACCGCCCGTATGTTGCTTGTTATCCATATTGGACTCACAACATTAATTACTCCACACGTGCTAGCTAAATATAGCGAGTAGTATTACTGGAATTGCAGGGTTTAGTTAGGTGCCTAATGCACCTTAACGGAGAGGGTAGTTGTATACATTCCTCACTTAGTCTAATTAATTATCTTTCTCCCTACCCAAATACAAACGGAGGTTTATGAGTCGTATCTTCCTTAAAAGATAGTGCAAATTCCAAGTGTACTGCTTCGCACATCCAAACAACAGAATTCAGGTTCAATGTGAATATAAAAGTCAAGGAGATTCGATATTGAGGCCAATTCGATTGCAGGACCTGAATATAACATCCAAACAGAGCATAACATATCGATTTGATGGCTACTGTCATTGTGACACCGGATGGCACGGACGTATGGGGTGGACAGAACAGCAGTAGCCTATTTATTTTTGTTATCACTATTCATTTTAACTTGCGCTTCCAATTCACAGAGGCAATATACACCATGTAGCAGCGAAGAGCACACTAGAGGACTGCACTGATCCGTCCATCATCTTCAACTGAAGATACACCATTTCAGACATTGATGCCTCACAATTTTAAACATACAGCAGCGAAATCGTATTTGGCATAGTGATGGCAGCAAGACTTAAGAAATGGCAAATTATCTAATTGCCAAACATATCAGATCCCCCAATTCATTGCCATCTACACCTAAGTAATATCCGTTCAGCACAGTAAAGCAAGCTGGAAGAATACCGACACCCTTTTAAAGTTGGTCGCAAAAGGCAATTTAGTTCAAATCAGAAACCAAAAAAGACTTCAGTTTCAAATATATAATCTGAATCACAATTCAAACCGAATCAGTTCAACAGTAACATCATTTGTACAAAGATATTGAAACTTGGTACTGCTTACAACGAATGTACTTAAAATAGATAAAATTACAGATAAATAAGATGTTGGCAAGGATGCCTGCCATAACCTGAAGGTCACAGAGCTAGAGCACCCTGGCAGCTAGTGATGTAGGCAACAGGGAAAAAGAGGGAACCAAACTATTTGCTGGAAACCTCGGCAAAGTTGCCTCACAACTTGACTTAAACTTCATGGTAACAGAAACCACTGCAAAAAAAACTTAATACTTTGCTATTGCTACCAATTGGGGATAAGATGTTGGCTAGGATGCCTTCCATAAACCAAATAAGGTCAATGAGATCAAGCAACCAAGCAAATCGATATAGGCAACAGGGAAAAAGAGGAAACCAAACTATATCTTGGAAACCTCGGCAAAGTTGCCTCACCAATCCCAATGATAAATGAGATCTAGTGAGCAGAACTGAATTAAATAGATTGGAACTGCAGAATACACAGCATATAGAGTTATAGATTATACTACAGAACTACCAAGTATGTTGACAAGTATGCATACCATAAACCTAAGAAGGTCAATGAGCTTGAGCAAACAATTGACAAATGTTATAGGCAACAGGGAAAAAGAGGAAACCAAACTATATCTTGGTAGCCTCGGCAAAGTTGCCTCACCAGATCCCAGTGAGGAATAAAATCTTGTGACAAAAACTCAAATATATCAGCAGAGTTAGGAGAATATGGATACTTCGCTACAGTATATAGGTAGTGTGGAAGGAACTAACAAGCATGTTGGCAAGTATGCACACCATAAACCTAATAAGGTCAATGGGCTTGAGCAAACAATTGACAAATGTTATAGGCAACAGGGAAAAAGAGGAAACCAAACTATATCTTGGTAGCCTCGGCAAAGTTGCCTCACCAGATCCCAGTGAAGAATAAAATCTTGTGACAAAAACTCAAATATATCAGCAGAGTTAGGAGAATATGCATACTTCACTACAGTATATAGGTAGTGTGGAACTAACAAGCATGTTGGCAAGTATGCATACCATGAACCTAATAAGGTCAATGAGGTTGAGCAAACAATTGACAAATGTTATAGGCAACAGGGAAAAAGAGGAAACCAAATTATATCTTGGTAGCCTCGGCAAAGTTGCCTCACCAGATCCCAATGATAAATGAGCTCTAGTGAAAAAATATCAAATATATCGGCAGAGTTTCGATGATACACATTCTTCACTACAGTTTATAGTCAATGTGGAACTACCAAGCATGCTGGCAAGTATGCATACCATAAACCTAGTAAGGTCAATGAGCTTGAGCAAACAATAACCAAATGATATAGGCAACAGGGAAAAAGAGGAAACCAAACTGTATCTTGGCAGCCTCGGCAAAGTTGCCCCACAAAATCACGAAATAATCCAAAACTACGATTGATAGAGTAGCAGATAGCTAAAAAGAATTAAATAGTATGAACTTCTTTTAGAGTGTTGGCATGGATGTCCATCCATTAACCATCAGGTTAATGAACATAAATTAAAACATCCAACAGCAAGCATGATTTTGGCAACAGGGAAAAAGAGGAAACCAAATGAACTGTTGGCAACCTCGGCAAAGTTGCCATGCTAACTACTGGAACCTTTGTAATGATGTTCAAAACAAAAGTATCTCATACAAAAACAACACAGAAATATCACTTGGATATGACAGCACAATATCACTGCTGATAGCAACATGACTAAAAATAGAAAGAAAGTCCAATTATGCAAATCAATGAGACATATGCATGACAAAGTACATTCCAGAAACTATTTCAACCAGATCATTACAATCTTTAGGTGGCAAATGATTTGTCCCAATCATTATTATATAGGAAACAAACAAAAATGAGAGGAAAAAGGGAGTTGATACCCATCTCGGGCAGTCATATAACCAAAAATGTTACACAGATTGAAGTCAAGCCCATAAAGGCCACTGCATGGAACTGCTATCTAGAATCAAGAAAAAAAAATGTTGCATATGGATAATATTAATATGAACTAGCAATATACTCCTACTTCATAATGGACAGGCTTACAGGTTATGGACGGATGACTTTGATCACATGAACAAGTTTGGCCTGGAGGCCTTGAAGGTGGTCTTCAGCTTCCTGGTTGGTGGCCTGACTTTCTGGTAGACCAGCGGGAATCTGATGTCTGACTTGTGAAACTGCTTAGTGTTATCACGCTTGCACATGTTGAAGTTGACAGTGGCGGTCTTGATGATCTGGATGCAGGGGGATCTGACGCGGTGGCGAGAAGCCATCTCTGTGTACATCTGCTCAACAGCGCCATTGAGGGTGGTGTCACGGTACTCCTTGTACATGTTGTGGTATCCAGTTCTGCTTTGGTAACGCAACCAGATACCAAAGTTCTTGATTGTGGTGGGGTTCTTCTCAAAAATCTACATATCGAACAAAGGTAACACTTAAGTTGAATTATTCATAATCCCACATTACTCATCTGCAGTTATAGCCTAAAGTGTAATTTGAGAACTTCAAAACTAGATCAGACACTTAGCACTTTGTCCAGCAACAACATTCCCTTAAACAAACAGACAATACATGATGGTACAGTAACGTTATTGTCAGGTTAGCATGATTCAACTTTCAACAACAGAAAGAAATAAAATGAGCGTGGAAGAAGAGCTCACCTCGTTGATGGCGAGGATCTGGCCGTTGCTCTTCTTCACCTTCTTGAGCTTTCGGAGGAAGTACCTGCGAAGCAACACCGACTCTGATGATATAGAACGGACGGACATATAAGCAGAGCACGCTCAGATAGTGAGGCATTCTCGAGGGGCTTCCAAATTCGAATCGTAAATTCCTCACCAGAACTTGGACTTGGCGCGGACCTCGTTGGTGGCCCAGAGCTTCATGCGGTAGATCCTGGGGTGCTCCTCGGTCGCCGTCGGCAGGCCCCTCCCAACCACCTGGTACTGGTGGAACTGCAAGAGCGCGAACGCGGAATGTGGTCAGTTCAGATCACGCGACGAGAACTGATCCTCGTGATGGTGGTGCGTACGAGTTAGAGGAGCTCACCCGGAACGCTACCATCGTCGCCGGAGCTGCTGAAGTCGCTCTGCGGCGGTGGGGGCGACGGGCTTGCTGCCGTGCGATGCTGCGAGACGGCGGCGGCGCGGGGGAGGGATTAAGGGGTCGGGGGAATTTATAGATTAAGCAGAGTGCGACGAGGCCGAAGAGGCGGGTGAAGGGACGAGGCGTAAAACCCTAGTGGGCCGTGAACATTTGTGTGGTGTGGTATAATCGTAAGCCCAAAGGCCCAGCAAGTCTTTTCTTTTCTTTTTCTTGTGAGATGATTTCCTCTTTTCTGGAAATGGTTAAAGTTCAAACTGTAAAGTTACAGATGCAAAGGCGTGAAGTTAGATACTGTTGGTTTGATCTACGGTGATGGTCGGTTCAGTGTCCGATGAGCATCGGACGAAATATTGTGGGAAATATAGCAGTTCTCTATTGAGAGCGATATAAACAGGTTCCACACCACCATCGGCCAGAGTTTCTTACGGCACCGTGGACATTGCATCATGTGGTCAAAGATGGACAAACATTTGAGACGTCCATCCCCAAAGACAAAACAGGCGATGATCAAGGTAAAGAGAAGCGGCAGCTTGTCCAACTTCAGTCAGGACTCATGACCTTCCCTTGCCCAACGGAAAAAAAGTCGGAATTCGCCGGACCAACGTGTGACATCAATATACGGGGGCGGCCAAAGCACCACTGGCTCCTTGTGTCGGCTGCGACTGCTACACCAAGACAGAGATACAACCACCTCCACCCTATGAAGCCATCGCCAAGAACACTCAAAACAAAATAGTACTCCCTCTGTAAACTAATATAAGAGTGTTTAGATTACTAAAATAGTGATCTAAACGCTCTTATATTAGTTTACGGAGGGAGTACTAACTTAATCTACACACAAGCATTGAACTGGAGTTACCGGCGGGAAGGCCTGTGAGAAAATATTGCATGGACTCCAGCTCAGAGACAAATCACGACTGTCCTGGCCTAGTTTCTTTTTAACAGCAAATGCGTAGGCTATATACTTGTAGGAACCTTGTGGATGCCTGAGCTTCCCTTCTCCAATTCTCAGTCAGCCCTGGAAGCTTAAACTTTTCTAACCTGAAAATAACCCGATTAATTTGGTGAGTTCATCAAGAATATTTCATCGCAATGCGTTGAATATAAGATTACTGTCCTATGCTTGCAGGTTGCGGCACCTTCTAACAGGATAACAAAGGCTTGCTACTGCTGAACTGTATTGAAGTAGAAAGTAGTTTCGTTGATCATAAGTGGGCGTTTGGATGAGGGATCCTTTTTAGGGGGTTCTGGTATATGGTTCAGAAAACTAAATCGAAGCTCCTCAAAAGATTACCCACCACTCAAATATCCCCTAAATCTAAAAAAAACTTATTGGTCTGAAAACGAACAGAATGTCATATACTCAATCCAGGAAAATCATGAAAAATCAGCAAGATTTTTAAAATGTTTAACATTTCCGTAGTTCCAAATGACAGCAAAGTTTCTAATGAATAAAGCATTACTCAAATGCCAGGACATATAAACCCATTTAGCTGAATGACAAATCAATTAGTACAAATTTTGTTAGCATGTTCAGCCTAACTCACTTGGGCGGGAAAGTGGATATACAATCCAAACACTCGGGTCCCGATCCTCATGGACAGTTCTTCTCTCGTTTTGGTCTTAGTTTAGGTTAGTTTTCATAGGGGTTTTTTTACTCGTGGTTGATGCCAATGTTGTGGTATGAGCTGCTTTGCGCCTTCATGGCATTCTTCTTCTAATATACAAGAACATACATTTAGGTGTACGTCTGTTCGAGAGAGAAAAATAGAATGTGTCGCTTATCATACATGTTCCTTCATTTTATTCTAACAAGATAAGAAGGTTACAGTTATGTTATTTCACAAAATACTTGGATGAACCAAAGCTTACTTACGTTTCAAAATATATTGTCTCCTCCGTATCCGAGTGCTCCGTCGAGCAAAGCAGAAAACGAAAATACATACAACAAGGCCCAGTTCAATGACTGCAGCCATTCTTAATCCTGCAAAAAAGGAAATTAAAATCACATATAATAACAAATTCTGTTCCAGAAACAGCAACATGCTAAATATGGCATTCTGAAGGAAAAGTACCTCCTAGCTTCTGGATAAGATCTTCTATGTCAAGTGTATGTTTACTAGAAATTATGTCTGTACCATCTAAATGTGCGACTGACAGCTCGCTAACACCATTGTCTGCCTCAGCAGTATGAGGTCTCTTTCTACATGTGTTCGGACAATGGATGCCACTTTCATACTCGTCACTTCCATCACAACAATCTACAAACATGGAAACAGTATCAAAATTTCTGCTATTAACAAAACAGAGTCCAGTAAATACTAAATGCTAAATACAAACTAGTAAAGGGAGAGCTTGATTCAAGGATATAAAAGCCTGCAAAATCAATAGCATACCGCAAATGTTATCATTCACAAACGAAGAGGACAAGATACGAGGATCATCTCCAATATTTGTACAGTAAAATTTGCCTTCTGGGCAAGCCGAAGTGCCTGTATAACACAGATAATGTGAGTGACAGCATTACATTAGTGAATATCTTGGGCATTGCTGTTAACATCAAGTGAGGAGAAACAATTGTTATGTGGCAGGGTTTTCTAAAGTGAGCATTCGGAATTACAGGAAAATTAACAATGAGGCCTGCCACAATTGCAGTTAGCACAACAACAAAAAGCACAACTGGGATTGTGGACATGTGGCACTAGTCTGATGCATAAGCTCTAGTAATCAGAGCTGGCCTAATAGCCCGTTTGACACCAAAACTGCCGGAAAAAAATTGAAAAGTACTGCCGAAGTCACACATTTCTCTCTTTCACTCAGTTTGGTGAATTGCTGTCTAGCGGAGCTTCGATTGGCTTAACTAAATCCACAAGACAAAAGCTGGCCTGCTTTAATGAATTATAGTCTCCAACCGCAACATTCCAATCAGATCTGATCACATTAGCAAAATCGACCAGATCTACACAGTTCGGGACTTGGCAGCCAAGTTCGGGCAAACCCAAGGCAGGTAGGGAAAAAACCTGGCTCGTCGGTACCATCGGTGCAATCGCAGTATCCGTCGTTGAGCCGGCTCCTGGGGAAGGAGCCTGAGCCGTCCCTGCAGGCAATCACCTGCGGCGCGAAGTACGCCTCGTCTGCAGAAATGATTTGGTCAGGACGAGAAGAGGAGAGAGATGGCGGAGGAGAGCGCACAGGCATGTTGCTCGGTCACCCTTGGGAGAAACGCCGACGAGCGGTGGCACGGCGTCGGCGGCGCCGGCGAGGAGGATGAGCAGGAGAATGGCGGGAGCGGCGGAGGAGACCACGCGACGACTTTGTTGTGGGGGCGTCATCTGCCGTTGGATGCGACCTTCGGTGCGTTCGTTGGTCCGGATCTCAAGGAGTTCGATCTGCGTGTAGCTCAGAGTATCTCGCACGTCCGTTTCAGATCGAAAGAAACGTATTACCAATTCAACACCGTTTGGATGTTGATATTTTTGTAGGGAAAAAACTGCTGCCATCTTATTAACTAGAAAACAATTGTCTCGTCCGCGATTACATCACTAATACAAAGCGGAGGAATAGTAAACCAAGTTTTGCAAATCTTATTAAGACAGCTTTCCATAGCTAGACTATGTGCAACTCTGTTTACACAACGTCTAGCCCACACAACTCGGAAATCATCCATCGATAAAAGAAGACCCTTGATCTCTTCGATTAGGGGCCTCAACCCGGACATGTTTAGCTCTTGGCGCATCAGCTCCTGCATGGCACCTTTGTTATCTATCTCCAAGATCATCTCGCGTGCGCCCATCTCCACTGCTAGCTGGCCACCACATCAACAAGCAAGCAGCTCATCATGATCAAGGTCAAAAACCGAAGGAAAAAAATGGGATGCTCCTCCCAAGAACACTCCATGGTGATCGCGCACGACCGCTCCTCTGCCACCTGATCCATTCGTCTTTGTCGTGGCTCCGCAGTGTTGACCTTCAACCAACCTTGGTCAGGAGGACGCCACGACTCCGATGGCCTTCCTCCTCGTGTGGACGCCGGTGAAGCGTGAGTCTCAATCCACTCATCCAACAGCCTCCAAACCCGCTCGACCGGAGAACGTGCATCTTCAATGGACTTCCCATCTCTTGTATCATTTCGAGCAAGCCACATATGATATAGCGGCATGATCATGACTACTTTTATCACCTTCCATGGCCTTACCAAACCAGTCCATAATCCACAGCTTGAGCTCCCTCTGCAAAGCCCCAATCGATGGTGGGCTGAAACGATTGTCACCTCTTGCTTCATTTACCAGTGCCTAGCAGTGACGGGCGTACGGGCAGAACCAGAAGCGGTGTAGAACTGTCTCCTCCCTCTCGCAAACTGGGCATACAACCCCAACCTTGATGTTTCTCCGCTGTAATTCTGAGCCCACTGCTAAGACATTCTGGGCAAGTTTCCAAACGTGGATCTTAGCTTTAGAAGGAACGTTGGTGTCCCATAGATCGAGCCACCCTTTATGTTCGGCCACCGATGAAGAAAGGTTCAGGCTCGCTCGACTTCAAATGCTTCATGTCCATGCATAGATGGTATGCAGATCGAACAGAAAAAAACTACATTCTTGGTGTGATTCCATGCATAGAAGTCCTCTCTGTTCGCACCTCCAATCGGGAATCTGCATGATATCCTCAACATCCCCAGGTAGCAACGCTCTCTTGAGCTTCGCCACATCCCACCCTTGCCCGAATAGTTCATCAAATCTGCTACCTTGGTGATGTTACTTCTGTCCAAAACTCCTATTGGGTTCAGCAATCCTTGTAGCAGGATCCAGTTATCAGTCCAAACATTGATTTTCCTTCCATTCCCTACGTGCCAAATAAGACCATCTTGAATAAGGTATCTGTCAAACAATATATGCCGCCATGTATAGGACGCACTCTTGGGACAACCAGCTTGAAGAAAATCTGAATTAGGAAAATAACGTGCCTTCGAGACCCGTGCACACACAGAGTTTGGATTGGTGACGATCCTCCAGGCTTGCTTGGCTAAAAGCGCTTGATTAAACGCTTTGAAATCCATGAACCCCGTGCCTCCTACTCGTTTGGATGTTGATATTGAGGCCCAGAATTTGGCATTGGCATGAGCCAAGCATTGACAAAGAGAACCACCTGCGAGTGGTATTGCCAGATGTACCGTGAAGACGGGTCCGGTAGCCGACACGGTCGCAGGCGGCAAGCTAGGCGTAACAGGATTTCCGGGCGAGTCAAGACGGAACGAGAATGGGAGGGTGGGCCCTGCCGCCAAGCCCTCAGGTGATATGTATTGTTGATGTTGCGCGCAAAGCTCCAACACTACAAACGGCGGCGATTCCTTTATGGAGGATCACTACTTATTTTCCGCCTAAAATTTCGTCTATTTGCGCCCTATTTTCCCGCCATTGCATTTCTGATCTGAGCCTATAAAACGAGGCATTGAATCTCTCTTCACCCTTCGTCAAGCACCCACAAAATCGTCACTGCGCTAAGTGTGCCACAATTTTTTTAGTCGCTATGAGTTTGACTTGCTCGGATCAAAGCATTAGGCCGAGAAAAATGAAGAATGTGAGTTTTCCTCCGAGGGTGCGAGTCCTGCTGTCGGTGTTGGTGTGGCGATCTTTGTGAGGTGATGAATTGTTCTAATTATTGGGCATGAAGCTTTTCATGTGCGCGAGGAAGATCCACCCGTATCTATTTCACCGGACGACAAGCGTGTGGTATGTTTTAACCATCATGAATAGACATATTGTTGGTGTTCTTGTTGATTTCTCTGTTAATGTTGTTCTTTTTTTTTGTTCTAGTCTCCTCCGCCTTTCTGCATGTATTGTCGTTGGATTGACACGGAGATGTCGGCTTGGGCAGTGGCTAAGATTCATGAAAGAGGTCGTCGTGCATGGGGTAGTCTGTGCGCGGAAGAGCGACACGAAAAGGTGGCAGGAGAGGAGAAAGCAGTGCGAGAGAGAGAGAGAGAGAGAGAGAGAGAGAGAGAGAGAGAGAGTTAAAAGAATACTATGACGAGGAAAAGAAAGTCTTTCAGGATTTACCGAAGAAAAATCAGAAAGAGGAACATGCTAGTTGAGATGCGTTTGGATTTCCCCCGTAGAGGAAGGGTGATGTAGTAAAGTGGCAAAAAGTATTTCCCTCGGTTAAAAACCAAGGTTTATCAAACTAGTAGGAGTACAACCGAACAGGCAAGTAGCAGCACCTACACACTCAAGAGCAAATACTTGCATCTAACGCAGGCAAGAGGGTTGTCAATCCCCTTGTACTTGTTGAATAGCAAGGATTAAATCTTATAATGGTAGATAGATAATTGCAAAATAAAATAAAGGCAATAACATTGCAGCAAGGTATTTTTGCTTTTTATAATATGATAAAGGTAGACCCGGGGCCATAGTTTTCACTAGAGACGTCTCTCTTTTAGCATGGCGTATGGTGAGTAAACAAATTACTGTTAGGCAATTGACAGAAAAGCAAATAATTATGACGATATTCATGGCATGACCATATATATAGGAATTATGTATGTGACAAGTAGACTGACTCATGCCTGCATCTACTACTATTACTTCACCAATCGAACGCTATCCAGCATGCATCTATGGTATTAAATTCATGACAAACAGAGTAACGCCTTAAGCAAGATGACATAATGTAGAAAAAAAATACATGCAATACGTTCAGACCCCGTTGTTTTATCCTTAACGGCAACAATACAAATGCGTGCCTCGCTATCCCCTCTATCACAAGGTGAGGACACCGCAAGATTGAACCCACTACTAATGCACCACTTCCACTGAAGATCGATAGATCAACTTGGCCAAAGAACACCGATAGATCGAAAAGCATTACATAGCTACATAAATCACCCGTAATAGAATTCAGATTCGACTCAATTACTTTTAATGAATAATTTGATCATAAACTCACAATTCATCAGATCCCAACAAACACATCGCACAAAAGGATTACAACGGATAGATCTCCAAAGAGAACATGGTATTGAAGATCAAAGAGAAAGAGAAGAAACCATCAAGGTGTTGGAAATATGCCCTAGAGGCAATAATAAATTGTTTATTATCATATTTCCTTGTTCATGATAATCGTTTATTATCCATGCTAAAATTATATTGAACGGAAACTCATATACATGTGTGGATACATAGACAACACCGTGTCCCTAGTGAGCCTCTACTAGACTAGCTCGTTGATCAAAGATGGTTAAGGTTTCCTAACCATAGACATGAGTTGGCATTTGATAACGGGGTCACATCATTAGGAGAATGATGTGACAGACATGACCCAACCGTAAGCATAGCATTTGATCGTATCACTAAGTTTATTGCTACTGATTTCTTCATGTCAAGTATCTATTCCTAAGACCATGAGATCATGCAACTCCCTGACACCGAAGGAATGCCTTGTGTGTATCAAACGTCACTTCATAACTGGGTGATCATAAAGATGCTCTACAGGTATCTCCGAGGGTGTCTGTTGGGTTGGCATGGATCGAGACTGGGATTTGTCACTCCGTTTGATGGAGAGGTATCTCTGGGCCCTCTCGGTAATACAACATCACAAGAAGCTTGCAAGCAATGTGACTAAGGAGTTAGTCACAGGATCTTCTATTACGGAACGAGTAAAGAGACTTGCCGGTAACGAGATTGAACTAGGTATGGAGATACCGACGATTGAATCTCGGGCAAGTAACATACCGCTGGACAAAGGGAACTGCATACGGGATTAACTGAATCCTTGACATCGTGGTTCGACCGACGAAGATCTTTGTGGAATATGTAGGAGACACTATGGGCATCCAGGTCCCGCTATTGGTTATTGGCTAGAGAGGTGTCTCAGTCATGTCTACATGATTCTCGAACCCGCAGGGTCCGCACGCTTAACGTTCGGTGACACTAGAGCAGTATTGGGATATGTACGTTGGTGACTGAATGTTGTTCGGAGTTCCCGATGAGATCTCGGACGTCACGAAGAGCTCCTAAATGGTCCGGAGGTAAATATTTATATATGGGAAGTCATATTTTGGCTACCGGAAAAGTTTCGGGTTTGTCGGTATTGTACCGGGAAGCTTCTAGAAGGTTCCGGAGGATTCCGGAGGGGTCCGGAAGTCCATGGAGGGTTCCACTAGGCCCCTTAGGCCAGCATGGGCTGTAAGGGGGCGCCCTAGCCTTAGTGGGCTATCCTCCCAAGGGCCCATGCGGCTAGGGGGTAGGAAACCCTAAGGGGCAAGGCACCTAGGAGGTGCCTTGGGGAGGAAGGACTCCTCCCTAGCCGCCGGCCCTCCTTGGAGGAGGGGGCAAGGGCTGTGACCCAACCCTGCCCCAACAATCCCATGCCCCGGTGGCAGCCCTCCCTCTCCCGTTACTCCGTTTTCTCCTCAGATCGTATCGAGAGTAGCGCTTGGCGAAGGCCTACTGGGATTGCTCCACCATCATCTCCACCATGTCGTCGTACTGATTGAGACCCCATCTACTTCTCCTCCCTCGCTTGCTGGATCAAGAAGGAGGAGACGTCATCGAGCCGCACATGTGCTGAACGCGAAGGTGGCATCCGTTCGGCGCTAGTCGAATTGGATCGCGATTGGATCGTGAAGAGTACGACTACATCAACCGTGTTATATACACTTCCGCTTAGCGATATACAAGGGTATGTAGATACACTCCCCTCTCGTAGCTATACATCTCCATGGATAGATCTTGCGTGTGAGTAGGAATTTTTTTGTTTCCCATGCAACGTTCCCCAACACAAGGTAATCACTATGGACCGGTAGGTCTGTGGTAGACTACTCACACCCCATAGGAGAGGCAACAAGGTTGATGTAGAGGCCCTCCGTGATTGATTCTCCCTCCGGCATGACGTCGGAAAAGACTCCAGATGGGATCTCGGAAGAACAGAGACTTGCGGCAGCGGAAAAATTATTTTGGGTGGTTCTTTGGGTTTTTTGGAATATTTGGGAATTTATATAAGTGGAATTAGGTCAGACGGAGCCACGAGGGGCCCACAAGGCATCAAGGGCGCGCCATGTTGCCTTGTCGTCTCCTTGTCTATTGATGTCTACTACGCAACTTTATTCTTGTAGACTTTGTTGGGCCTCCAAGCGCATAGTTTTGTAGGACAGTACCAATTTTCCCTCAAGTGGATGACCTAAGGTTTATCAATCCGTGGGAGGTGTAGGATGAAGATG
The DNA here is from genome assembly GCA_039707655.1 of Elymus sibiricus. Lineage (NCBI taxonomy): Eukaryota > Viridiplantae > Streptophyta > Magnoliopsida > Poales > Poaceae > Elymus > Elymus sibiricus. The sequence goes on from CM077667.1 coordinate 358,990,163, forward strand.
GTCTCTCTCAAACAACCCTGCTATCAAATACAAGAAATCTATTGTGTCTCCAACACACCCAATACAATGGCAAATTGTATAGGTGCACTGGTTCGGCGAAGAGATGGCGATACAAGTGTAGTATGGATAGTAAAAATAGGTTTTTATAATCCAAATAAATAAAAATAGCAAGGTAACAAGTAGTAAACAACGAGCAAAACGGTATATTAATGCTTGGAAATAAGGCCTAGGGTTCAGAATTTCACTAGTGCAATCTCTCAACAATGCTAACATAATAGAATCATATGATCATCCCCCAACGTGCGATAAAGAATCACTCCAAAGTTCATAAGTAGCGGAGAACATAAGATGAAATTGTTGTAGGTAGTAGAACCACCTCAAAGTTATCCTTTCCGATCAATCTATTGAGCTATTCCTATAGGTGTCACAAACGGCCCTAGAGTTCGTACTAAAATAACACCATATGATACACATCAATCAACTCTAATGTCACCTAGATACTCCAATGTCACCTCAAATATCCGTGGGTTAATTATTCGACATGCATCAAACAATTTCAGATTCATCATATTCAATCCAACACAAAGAACTTCAAAGAGTACCACAAGATTTCTATCGGAGAAAGTAGGATGAAAACGTGCATCAACCCATGTGCATAGATCCCCAAGGTCACCGGAATTCGCAAGTTGATGCCATAAAATATATCAAGTGGATCAATAGAATACTCCATTGTCACCACGGGTATCCACATGCAAGACATACATCAAGTGTTCTCAAACCCAAAGTATTCAATCCAACATAACGAGATCTCAAAGGGAAAGATTCAATTCATCACACCAAGATAGCAAGGGAAGAACACCATATGATCCAACTATATTAACAAGGCTCATGATACATCGAGATCATGACATCTCAAGAACACGAGAGACAGACAAAGTTCAATCACATAGCTACTCATACATACCTTCAGCCCCGAGGATGAACTACTCCCTTCTCGTCATGGACACCGCCGGGATGATGAAGATGGCCTCCTGTGATGATTGCCCCCTCCGGCAGGGTGCCGGAACAGGGCTCCGGATGAGTTTCTTCAGTACAGAGACTTGCGGCGGCGGAGCAGAGGTTCTAGGTTTATTTATGAGGGTATTTGTATTTATAGGATTTTTCAACGTTGGAATCACGCTAAACGGAGCCACGGGGTGGTCCCAAGCTATTAGGGCGTGACCACCCCTGATGACCCACAAGTATAGGGATCAATCGTAGTCCTTTCGATAAGTAAGAGTGTCGAACCCAACGAGGAGCAGAAGGAAATGACAACCCGTTTTCAGCAAGGTATTCTCTGCAAGTGCTGTAAGTAACAATAGTAGATAGTTTTATAGCAAGATAATTCGTAACAAGTAACGAGTGACAATAGTAACAAAGGTGCAGCAAGGTAGCCCAATCCTTTTTATAGCAAAGGACAGGCCTAGCAGTACTCTTATATTAAGCAAGCGCTCTCGAGGACACATGGGAATTTCTGTCTAGTCATGTTCATCATGTTGAGTTGATTCGCATTCGCTACTTTGATAATTTGATATGTGGGTGGACCAATGCTAAGGTGTCGTTCTTACTTGAAATAACAACCTACTTATGATTACCCCCTCTCGCAAGTATCCACAACTACGAAAGAAGAATTAACATAATTCTAACCATAGCATGAAACATGGGGATCCAAATCAGCCCCTCATGAAGCAACGCATAAACTGGGGTTTAAGCTTCTGTCACTCTAGCAACCCATCATCTACTTTGTACTCCACAATGACTTCCCTTCGGCCCATTACATGGTGAAGTGTCATGTAGTCGACGTTCACATGACACCACTAAGATAAGTAACAACATACGTATCATCAAAATATCGAACGAATACCAACTTCAGATGATTACTTATAACAAGACTTCTCCCATGTCTCAGGAACAATAGTAACTACTCACACCTCATCAACATGTTCAAGATCAGAGGTATAATAATAATGATTAAGGATCTGAACAGAATATCTTCCACCAAGTAATCCAACAAGCATCAACTACAAGATGTAATCAACACAACTAGTAACCCACAGGTACCAATCTGAGGTTTTGAGACAAAGATTGAATACAAGAGATGAACTAGGGTTGGAGATGAGATGGTGTTGGTGAACATGTTGATGAGGATTGGTCCTCATGAAGGAGGAGGCATTGGGGATGACGATGGCTTCGATCTCCCCCTCCCGGAGAGGAAGTTCCCCGGCAGAATCTGACTGCCAGAGTGCAAAAGGGCCTCCGCCCAGGTTTCCGCCTCGAGACGGCGACGCTTCGTCCCGAAAGGTTGCTTATGATTTTTCAGGGTAAAACACACCATATAGGAGAAGAGGGACGTTGGGAGGCCAGAAGGGGCCCCATAAGCCATCAGGGCGCGGCCAAGGGAGTGGTCGCGCCTTGTTGGCTTGTGGCCAGCAGGTGGCCCCCGTCTGGTATATTTTTGACACAGAAATGCTTAAATATTCTATAAAAATTCTACGTGAAGTTTCAGATCATTTGGAGTCTGGTGATTTTTCTGCCTTTTCCTCGGTTTTCAGTCCAGAATTCCAGTTTCCAGATATTTCACTCTTTGTGATGTACCTTGCATATTCAGAGAGAAAGAGCATAAGAATTGTATGATAATAGGGAATCATGGACAGGAATAATATAAGTATCAATAAGAAATCATGATGCAGAATGGGCGTATCAACTCCCCCAAGCTTAGACCTCCCTTGTCCTCAAGTGAAAGACGAGCTCGAGAATAATGACCACATGATTTGAGAGAGAGAAGTCGATAAAAACAGAATACAAACATGAAAGCATCATGAATTTTAACATAGCAACAATTTTTTCATCATATAGCTTCTCATAAACAAGTAACAATCTAATCACAAATGAAGTGGTATGAAGCATAAAATTCACTGGAAACCGACAAACAATGACATAGCCATTGAAATAATCATAACTGTCATAGTCAAGAGAAGAGTCTATGTAAGAGCTTTCGTTTCTAGCAAGTTCACATACTCAACTATCATGTGGCCTTTTATGATTGTTGACACTCATTGAATATTTTTGGAGGTAATGTTCCCGTTGGACACAAAGGAAGATGGAAGCTTTACTATCGCCATCCAACTCATTTACCTCGAGGATAATGTCAACAATAATGAGTTATGATCACCTACATTCAACTGGATATATTTGTTTGGATCTTTCCTCAACACATAATGCTCACCGACTAGGGGGTTGGTAGGTAGAAATAAGGAAGAATATTGTTGATTCTTGCACGAAAATAAACTTTTGTAAGAATGTAAAAGATAGGCCCTTCACAGAGGGAAGCAGAGGTTGTCATGCGCTTTTATTTGTTTAGGATGTGCAATCTCTTAATGCAAAGGAACATCACTTTATATTGCCCCTTGTGATAGTGAACTTTATTATGCACTCTGTCGCTTTTATTTCTTTGCTATCACAAGATCGTGCAAAGTTTATTTTCCTTTACAATAAAGGATCATACATATTTATAGGCAATTTTTATTGCTTTGTGCACCGATGACAACTTACTTGTAGGATCTTGTTCAATCCATAGGTATATATGGTGGACTCTCATGGCGAGAAACTGGGTTTAAAGGGTTATGGATGCACAAGTAGTATTTCTACTTAGTGCGGAAAACTTTTGGCTAGCAAAAGATCTAAGGCAAGCATAACATGTTGAGGGATCCAAAGCAATATAACTTCTATGCAAATGTAAACAACCATGATCATTATGTTGTCTTCCATGTCCAACATCGACACTCGATCATTATATAATATTTGATGGAGGCTCACAATCATAAAAGGTGTCCAAGATAGTATATTTATATGTAAGTCTCCTCTTCTCTATCATACTTTTGCATAGATTATATCAATTACTAATGCTATGTTTGCTGGTTTTCAACACCTTTTATTACTTATACTTATTTTCTATGTGAAGTCATTACCCCTCATGAGATAAGCATATGATCTTTCCAATTCTTTTTATTGCCATGCTATGATGATAGGTGCAAGAGAGTAAAGCATACAGACTCAACTAATCTTTACTATATAACTCTCATACTCAGTTACAAGGATAGACAGGTCTCAAAGCAAAATTGTGACACCCTGGATTAAGTGCTACAGTGATCATTGTAATTAAGCTACAGTAACCTGAGGATTAAGCTAATCCATTTTGCTAATCCAATTATGATCACTGTTGGAATCAAACCCTGATTCAAATTCCTTGCAATTCAAAATTCATTTCAAAGGTGGATTTAAAAGTCTTGCAAACCAATAATTAAAAATCATGCATGAGTTGAAAATATTCCCTAAGCTTTTATAAAAATGGAACCAACATTTTATCATGTGTTTAAGTGCCTAATAAATAATAAAACTGAGGTCAATTCTTTTATTAATCCCCTTTTTAATCTTTGTATTTTCAAATAATTTCAAACGGCCTTCAAACCTTTTATGCTACTGTCTAATATTGCATTTGGAATATTGGGCCATGTGGCATATTTTTGGTTTGGTATTTTCTAAATAAAATTATTTTATAACAGAAACTTTTAGAAAACGAAAAGAAAGTTTTGTTTTTTTGAAAAGGGGGAAAAAGCCCCCCACCCAACTGGCCGCCGGCCCAGCTAGCCACCTGGCCGGCACAACCCACTCCCCCCCGCTGGCCTATACTACCCCGAGCCAAAACCCTAACCCCACCCCGAACCCCACTCGCGCCCACCACCCCCACTCTCCCTCTCCCCCGACTGGATCGGGCGGGCTGCGCCCCGCGACCGCGCCACCCCCTCCCCCACCGGCGCTGCACGCCGCCGGCCGCCGCCCCTCCCCATGCAGACTGCCCCCCTACGCGCGCGGTGAGCCTCCGGGCTCCTCCCCTTCACCTTTTCCCGCGCGCGCTCGCCGACCGCCGCGGCCCCGCTCGCCGCTCTGGCCCCCCTCCCCCCGTCGCCGCACGCGCTCTCCATGGTCGCACACCCCGCGCTCGCCATGGCCGCAGACCCCCGCACACGCGCGCCGTAGCGCTCGCCAGCCCCTGTGCCCGCTCTCCCCTGCGCCCAGGCCGCGGCCACCGCGCCTGCATGCGTCCGCACCGCTGCAGCCCCGTGCCGCCCGCCTCCAACCACGCCGCCGCTCCACCACCGCGCCGCCCAGGCCTGCGCGGGGCCTCAATCCCCCCGCCGGCGACCACCACGGCTGGGGGCCGACCCGGCCGTGGTGTGTGTGTGCATGCGGTTGTGCCTGCGTGTGTGTGTGGTTCGACCCACTGCCACGTGGGGCCAACCCCCCCTGAGAATGACAACTAGGGCCCACGCCCCCCCAAAATATATTAATTAATTAATTAATTAGTTAGTTAGTTAATTAATTAATTAATTAGTTAGTTAATTAATTTAATTAGAGTAATTAGATTAATTAAGCACTCTATTAACTTAGCAGAGTATGACATGTGGGCCCAGCCCAATTAGGACTAATTAAAATGGTTTAATTAATTCTGATATTTAATTTAAAGTAAACAGAGAATGACACGTGGGACCCACCCCTTTAATTAACCTATTTAATATTATTTAATTCCTGTTTAAGCCTTTGTCAATGACAACAGGGGCCCACTGGTCAGTTTGACCAGTCAAGGGCCTTGTTGACTGCTTATGTCAGCATGACATCATGCTGATGTCATAATTGAATTATTGAATTAAATTTAATCTATTTAATTTCTGAAAATTAATAAAACTTTAAAATTTAATATAAAATAAACTGTAAGTCAGATGAAAATACTTTGTACATGAAAGTTGATCAGAAAAATCCCACGAATCTGAATACGCTATCCGTTCGTGTGTCACGTGCTCCTATCATAACGAACATGAGACTTTTCCATCGAATTCATCTATCCGGTAAAAGCCAGAGACCCGGGAAATATCGTCAGATATTCTCCCGCTCCGTCTGCGACGTGTAGTACTGCGTTAGTGCATGCCTAGCTCTGTATATTGCCATGTCATGCATCGTGTTGCATCTGTCTGCTTTATATTTATTGTTTCTCCCCCCTCTTTTTACCGGTAGACCCCGAGACTGACGCTGCTGCCGGGTACGACTACGCCACTGACGATCAGGCCTTTGCAGCAGAGCAGCAAGGCAAGCAAACCCCCCTTGAGCATTCCGATATCGCCCATTCTTTCTCTCTCATGCTTGCATTAGATTTTGCTACTGTTGTATATAGCTCCTATTCCGATGCATAGCCTATTTTTGATAAACTGCTACTGTACCTACTGTTACATCAACTGCTTAGTATAGGTTGATCAGTGAATCCCCTGTGACCCCTTAGTCCCAGTTGCCCCGCTTTAAATATTAGTTACTCGATCATCATGATCGACGAGCCAGGCCCATCACATCACCACACACCCCCTTAGTTGTACGACTCTGCAGAACTACTATCGAGTACCGAGGGTGACACCTCGTGAAGTACTCATGATGTTAGCTCTGTAGTGTAGCTAGTCGGTCGTGGTAAACAGAGGGTGATACCTCTCCGCCACTCCCGATATCGTCTCTGTCATGCAAACCCCTCAAGTGTGGGACCCCCGAGGGTGATTCCTCTAAGTCCACCTTGACGGTTACATCGAGCGGGAACCATTGAGGGTGATTCCTCAGGTCCACCTTGATGTTTTATATACACGGTTACTATGACTTGGTTACAGGAAGATGTTGGTGATGGGTCGGCCCCGAAGGGTACCCATAGATTAATGACGACGAGGTGTGGCCGGGCAGGTGAGGCCCTTGCCACAAGACCTCGAGACGGGGCGACGGGACCGCACATCATGGGCCGCGCTCGTCACCGCATTAATAAAATGCTAATGGGTTGGGTATTTGATCTGAGTTGGTCGATTGAACTTTTTACGCACTAACCTTCACGTGGGACAAGTTATGGGTACTCAGCGTCGTTGTATCAGCCGAAGCTCTTCGGACGTCAGCAATGGAGAGGCGCGCGCCCGAGTGGTCCGTGACGGCATTGATCTTGTATTAGAGGTGCTAGGACTGACCTCGGCCGCCCTCGCATCGTGCAGGAGTGCAAAGGGTGAGTGGGCCCATGACCCCTGCGCGCTTAGGATTTAGACCGGCGGGTTGGCCTCTCTGTTGAGCCTAGGTAGGGCGACGACGTGTTGATTTCCCGAGGCCAGGCATGACCCAGGAAAGTGTGTCCGGCCAAAGGTTATCAAGCGTGTTGGGGAATGTGGTGCACCCCTGCAGGGATGAATTCAACTATTCGAATAGCCGTGTCCACGGTAACAGGACGACTTGGAGTTGTACCTCGATCTACTACAGCTATAATTGTGACTTAAAATTGAAATGAATGTTGGCTCCGAGATTGCTTTATCGCAGGGAGTCGAGGAAGAATCTCTGGGCGTGGTTACTTAGTAAAACTGCTACAATAATATTGCTATATATGAGTTACCAGTCTACTCTCTTCTAATGCTGCAAGATGTTGAAGATGCTAGTCTTCGATAGGACTAGGCCTTCCCCTATTCTTGCTTTTCTGCAGTCAGTCCAGATATAACCCTCATTCCCTTTGATAATGATGCATATTTTAGAATAGTTCTGATGTAAGTCTTGCGAGTACTTTGGATGAGTACTCACCACTGCTTTACTTCCCACTTCCCCCTCGATACGTTTACTGCGTTCAGATGATGGAGTTCAGGAGATGGAGTACACCGGAGACGACTACTACACCACCGCTGGAGCCTACTACTACGTGGAGGCCGCCCCCGACCAACAGTAGGATAGGAGGTTCCCAGGCAGGAGGCCTTGCCTCTTTCGATCCGTTGCTATGTTTGTGCTAGCCTTCTCAAGGCAAAACTTGTTTAACTTATGTCTGTACTCAGATATTATTTGCTTCCACCGACTCGTGCTTGTCGAGCTTTGTATTCGAGCTCTCGAGACCCCTGGCTTGTAATATGAAGCTATATTACTTTAATTTGTGTCTAGAGTTGTGTTGTGATATCGATCAGTGAGTCCCTAATCTTGGTCGTACGCATTTGCGTGTATGATTAGCGTACGGTCAAATTGGGGGCGTCACAAAAATCCTAAGCAAAGCAAATCTGAAACTTTATTTCTCTAAATCATGAAAAACTAAAGATCGAACTAAAATAGGTAATGGTGGTAAAGGTGATGGTGATACGATACCGGGGCACCTCCCCCAAGGTTGGAACAAGCTAGAGGGTGATGCCCATACCCATGTACTCAAGCGTCTTCCTTGGGTGATGGTGATGGTGATGAAGTAGCGGTACCCTTCTTATCCAGCTTACGCTAGGATGAGGTTTTCCTCTCTTAAGTCGTCGTTTTCTTGCTCGAGCTTCAATATCTTTTTGCATAAGGCTGCCTTGCTTTCCTGCAGAAAACGTGACGGGATAAGGCTTGACTTCTTGAATTCCACGTGCATATCTCCAGGCTGAGGTAGTGGATCTTCATCTTCATCTGAACTGGCATCTGGACCGGCATCCTGCGTCTCCTCCAAATCGGTATCTTCCTCCTCTTCCTTGGACCATAGGTAGGGATAAATATCCCCAAAGATCTTTGGATCTGCCACATAGTGGGAGACATAGCTCTCTCCATCTGAATCTTGAGATGACATATTCTTGATGTCTACTACGCAACTTTATTCTTGTAGACTATGTTGGGCCTCCAAGCGCAGAGTTTTGTAGGACAGTAGCAATTTTCCCTCAAGTGGATGACCTAAGGTTTATCAATCTGTGGGAGGTGTAGGATGAAGATGGTCTCTCTCAAGCAACCCTGCAATCAAATACAAGAAATCTCTTGTGTCCCCAACACACCCAATACAATGCAAATTGTATAGGTGCACTAGTTCGGCGAAGAGATGGTGATACAAGTGGAATATGGAAGGTAGATATAGGTTTTTGCAATCTGAAAATATAAAAACAGCAAGGTAATATATAGTAAACAGCGAGCAAAACATTGTATAATTGCTTGGAAACAAGGCTTAGGGTTCATACTTTCACTAGTGCAATCTCCCAACAATGCTAACATAGTTGAATCATATGATCATCCCTCAACGTGCAACAAAGAATCACTCCAAAGTTCCTATCTAGTGGAGAACAATAAGATGAAATTGGTGTAGGTAGTAGAACCACCTCAAAGTTATTCTTTTCGATCAAGCTTTTGGGCTATTCCTATAAGTGTCACAAACAGCCCTAGAGTTCGTACTAGAACAACACCAATGATACATATAAATCAACCCTAGTATCCATGGGTAAATTATGCGACATGCATCAAACAATTTCAGATCTATCATATTCAATCCAACACAAAGAACTTCAAGGAGCACCCCAAGATTTCTATCGGAGAACGTGGTATGAAAACGTGCAATCAATCCCTATGCATAGATCCCCAAGGTCCCGTAATCCGCAAGTTGATGCCTCAACATATATCAAGTGAATCATTAGAATACCCCAATGTCACTACGGGTATCTTAAAGCACAATATGCTCCCTTGGTGGTTTTGATAATTCATGACAACATACATTGTCTCTTGGACTAATACTTTTACCTAGTGTATTTCAGATAAAGTCCATAGAGAGGGTTGGCAAAAGGATTGTGGAGATACCCCAAGATGCAAGGAAATGGATTGGCAAAGCTTCAAGCAAGAGGACTCTATATTTTACTTTGTGAGAAATCACTTTGAGTCCATAGGAAAGCCAATACTATTAAAAGGGGGTAAGGTACTGTTGGTGAACAAGATGCTCCACGTGCACAAGAGATAGTCACCAAAAACACCCACAAGCTCTTCCACAAAAGTCTGTCCAAAGCCAAACATCCAAAATCGGTGCAACCAACAATTCCCACTCGGTGCCACCGATTCCCAAACTCAGACAGACTCATGCCAAACCCTAGCCCTTCGGTGCAACTGATTCTGCATCGGTGCCACCCAGTTCAGTTGCCAACTTTCTGTTTAGCTATTTTCAAGCTTCGGTACCACCGAGTTTTGCCAGTCGGTCTCACCGAGATTTGGACCAACTTCCTGGTTAGCCATTCACAAGAATCGGTACCACCGAGAATTGTGAATCGGTCCCACCGAGTTTTTGGACCAACTCTCTGGTTAGCCATGGTCAAGAATCGGTACCACCGAGAATTGAGAATCGGCATCACCGAGTTGTGCAATCTGACCGTTGGTCACCTAATCGGTACCACCGAGAGTTATGTATCGTTCTCACCAAGATTCAAAAGTTACCGCCTTTTGGTCACTTCGGTACCACCGAGATTTACACATCGGTGTCACCGAGTTGGTCACTTTAGGTGTAACGGTTGGATTTTTGGGGATGCCTATATATACCTCTTCACCACCACCCACTCAAAAGAGAAGCACTCAGAACTATTCCATACTTGCCCTATCCTATTTTCTGAGAGAGAGCCACCTACTCATGTGTTGAGATCAAGCTATTCCATTCCTACCATATGAATCTTGATCTCCAGCCTTCCCAAGTTGCTTTCCACCAATCCAATCTCTTCTACCAAGCCAAATCCGTGAGAGAGTGATTGTGTGTTGAGGAGTCTATCATCTTGAAGCACAAGAGCAAGGAGTTCATCGACATTACTGAGCCTATTACCTTTTGGAGGGTGGTGCCTCCTAGATTGGTTAGGTGTCGCTTGGGAGCCTCCTACTTCGTGTTGTGGAGTTGAACCAAGAAGTTTGTACGGGCAAGGAGATCGCCTACTTCGTGAAGATCTACCCATAGTGAGGCTTGTCCTTCGTGGACGGAAGCCGTTATGGAATAGTCAAGGTTGCTACTTCGTGGACCCTTATGGGTGGATCCCTCCGTGGACTCTCGCGACCGTTACCCTCCGTGGGTTGAAGACTCCATAAACGTGGACGTACGATAGCACCACCTATCGGAACCACGGGCAAAATCTTCGTGTCCCTCATGCGTTTGATCTCCCTATCTCAACTCCTTACTTCCATGTGCAATGTCTTTACTTTCCGCTGCCATACTTGTTAACTTGCATGTGTAGGGTGTGCTAGACTTGCTATAATTGTTAAAATCTGCCAACCAATTAACTTGGGAAAGGTTAGGTTTTAAATTCCTTCTAGTAATCTATTCACCCCCCCCCCTCTAGACACACTTCTAGTGATCCCTCAATTGGTATCAGAGCTTTGGTCTCCATTGCTTCGGTTTCATCACCGTGGAGGAAGATGGATGTGTCTAGTATAGGAAGTTTGAGTTGTAGAGTGCCTATTCTTGATGGGGAGTACTATAGTCAATGGAAATATAAGATGCTTGAGCTATTCAATGAATTTCATTTGAGCAAGTATATTAAGAACCCCTATGTACCTCCCATTGATCCTTTACATCCCACACACGAAGAGGAAATTGATATGCTATGCAATCTTAGAACTGTTAAACTTATCGTTAGAGGATTGCCTAGGATTGTGCTTAATAAAATGAAGAATTTTGAATGCGCTTATACTTTGTGGAATGACTTGGAGAAACGATATCCAAGTTATTCATTGAGTAATCTTGATGAAATTCTTCATAAGACTATTGTCTTTCACAAAATGATGCCTAGTGATCCCAAGTTTGATGACTATCTATTTGAGCTTAGAGACCTCATGCGTGCTAAAGGAGATGTCATAACTATCAACAACATCATTGTAGAAGCCATTCGAATTCACAAGTTTGAATATTGTCATGATCACAACCCTAACGAATCTCTTGTTCTTTGTGACGAGGATTTCCCACTTGATGATGACAATGTGGAACATGGCTAATATGATGAAGATGAGTTGTTCGACATCGAGCATGAGAAGATCATGAAGAATCTAAGTCTCATGGCAAACTTCAAGGATTACATGTCCGGAGGAAAAGAGTGGATTCTCGATAGTGGATGCACCGATCATATGACCGGAGATAGAGAGATGTTTGAAGAGATCATACCAAACCATGGACCGCGAAGGTACGTAACGTTCGGAGACAACTCCAAGGGTAAGGTACTTGGTCTTGGTAAGGTGGCCATATCCCATGATAGCTCTATTCAAAATGTCATGCTTGTTGAATGCCTTGGCTACAATCTTCTTTCCGTATCTAGACTTGCCGACTTTGGTTTTAATGTGCTATTCACGAAAGTAGATTGCCAAGTGTTTCGTCAAGATAATCATAACATGGTCTTTACCGGTTTCCGTAGAGGTGATCTATACATTGTCGATTTCACTAAGAGATCCAAACCTCATACTTGTCTTATTGCAAAATCTTCTAAAGGTTGGCTTTGGCATAGAAGACTAGGACATGTTGGCATGCGTAATCTAGACAAGCTTATCAAAGGTGATCACATACTTGGTGTTAAAGATGTTATCTTTGACAAAGATAGACTTTGTAGTGCTTGTCAAGCTGGAAAGCAAGTAGGTGGAAGTCATCCCATAAAGAATATCATGACTACTAGGAGACCACTCGAGTTACTTCATATGGATCTTTTTGGTCCCAATGCTTACAAGAGTCTCGGTGAAAATTCCTATGGTCTAGTTATAGTTGATGATTTTTCCACATTTACGTGGGTATTCTTTCTTGATGATAAGTCGTAGGTACAAAAGATCTTCAAGAACTTCGCTCGCAAAGCGCAAAATCAGTTTGAAGTGAAGATCAAGAATGTTCAGAGCGATAATGGATCGGAGTTCAAGAACACCCATGTAGATACCTTTCTTGACGAAGAAGGTGTTTCACATGAGTTCTCGGCTACGTACAGACCTCAACAAAATGGAGTTGTTGAGAGGAAGAACCGGACTCTTATTGAGATGGCAAGAACGATGCTTGACGAATACAAGACGCCAAGACACTTTTGGGCAGAAGCCGTGGAAACAACATGTCATGCCACGAACCGACTCTACTTGCACAAGCTTCTCGGTAAAACGGCATACGAGCTACTCATCGGTAACAAACCCCAAGTTGGATACTTTCGGGTATTCGGCTCAAAGTGCTACATTCTTGATAAGCATCATCGTACTAAATTTGCTCCTAAATCTCATGAAGGTTTCCTACTCGGTTACGGATCGAACTCTCACACTTACCATGTCTACAACAACTTCACTCGAAAAGTTGAAGAGACGGTAGATGTGAAGTTTGATGAATCTAATGGTTCGCAAGTCGAACAATTGTCAAATGATGTAGGAGATAAGGATCCTTCGGAAGCTATCCAAGACTTGTCCATCGGCAAGATTCGTCCCATGGAGGTGAAGGAAAGTACTTCGTCAACTCAAGTGGAAGCCCCTACTTCACGTCAAGGTGATCCTCAACACGACATGGAGGCATCCACAAGCGGCACACGACAAGAAGATGAAGAGGAGGAAGTACATCATGAAGATCCACCACAACCTCCTTCACCACCACCTCAAGGAAACGACACCTTCAACAACAATGAAGACGAAGGAGATGATGATGATGATGAAGCTCCACCATCCAACAAACAAAAGCTACCCCGAGTTTGAGCAAGAGTGACCAAGAACCATCCTCTAAACCAAATCTTTGGTGACATACAAACTGGGAGAATCACTCGCTCTAAAACTCGCTTAGCTAATTTTTGTGAGCATTATTCTTTCATCTCTAGCATTGAACCCTTGAAGGTAGAACAAGCTCTTGAAGACCCGGATTGGGTTAACACAATGCATGAAGAGCTTCACAACTTCAAGAGGAACGAAGTATGGACACTCGTGGAGAAGCCCAAGGACGAGCACAACATCATCGGAACCAAATGGGTGTTTTGGAACAAGCAAGATGAAGACGGCCAAGTTGTACGCAACAAGGCGCTTCTCGTAGCCCAAGGATATACGCAAGTCAAAGGTATGGACTACGGTGAGACCTATGCCCCCGTCGCAAGACTTGAAGCTATTTGCATTCTTCTTGCTTATGTTAGTCACCATGATATCACGCTTTATCAAATGGACATTAAAAGTGCCTTTTTAAATGGTGATATTGAAGAAGAGGTCTATGTTAAGCAACCACCTGGTTTTGTGAATCCTAAGAAACCTAATCATGTTTACAAGCTTCGTAAAGCCCTTTATGGTCTTAAACAAGCCCCCCGTGCTTGGTATAAATGCTTAACAAAGTTTCTCATTGAAAAGGGTTTTGAAATTGGTAAAATTGACGCAACCTTATTCACTAAGAGGGTTAATGGTGAATTATTTGTGTGCCAAATCTATGTGGATGATATTATCTTTGGATCTACTAACCCACAATTTAGTGAAAGATTTGGAAGGTTGATGTTCGAGAAGTATGAGATGTCCATGATGTGTGAGCTGAAATTCTTTCTTGGTTTACAAATCAAGCAAACGAGAGAAGGAACTTTCATCTCTCAAGCCAAGTATACTAAGGACTTGATCAAGAAGTTCAACATGCAAGAGTGTAAAGGTATGAAAACTCCTATGCCTACTAGTGGACATGTTGATCTTACCAAGGAGGACGAACCGGTTGATCAAAAAGTTTATCGATCTACGATTGGTTCATTGATATATCTATGTGCCTCCCGTCCCGATATTATGCTTAGTGTTTGCATGTGTGCTAGATATCAAGCAGCACATAAAGAGTGTCATCTTTTGGCCGTGAAACGTATTGTGAGATATTTGATACAAACACCAAACTTTGGCATTTGGTATCCCAAGGGATCTTCCTTTAACCTTGTTGGCTATTCCGATTCGGACTATGCTGGTGACAAGGTTGATAGAAAATCCACCTCGGGTACATGTCAATTTCTTGGTAGATCTCTTGTGTCTTGGTCCTCCAAGAAACAAAACTCGGTATCTCTTTCTACCGCCGAAGCTGAGTATATTACTGCCGGATCATGTTGTGCACAATTACTATGGATGACACAAACGCTTAAGGATTATGGAATCCATGTGAAAAATGTTCCATTACTTTGTGACAATGAAAATGCTATTAAAATTGGTCATAATCCTGTGCAACATTCTCGAACTAAGCATATTCAAGTTCGACATCATTTCATTCGTGATCATGTTGCCAAAGGAGATATTGATCTTAAGCATGTTCGTACCAACAAGCAATTGGCCGACATATTTACTAAGCCACTTGATGAGAAAGTGTTTTGTTATTTGAGGAGTGAGTTGAACATCATTGATGCTTCAAACTTGAGCTAAGCTCACTCGGTTGCATGCAAGGGCATGAGCTTACATGATACTTCCATGATTCACTTGACATGTTATCATATATCTTGGAATTCTATGCTCCCTTGCATTGCATCTAACCTTTTGTAGGTACTTGGAAGAACTTCATTCCACAAGATTGCCAACAACTCCAATCATAAGCAATCTTGTCATGACCAAGTATCCACAACCTCTCTTGTTGATGGAAGGAAGAAGACTACTCAAACATATCCTTAACACATATTCGAATTTCACAATTGGTATCGTGTCATATCATGTTCATCCTTGCTTGACTAACCTATGTAGGTGACAAGTGTACTAAAACAAGAAGGATTGCTCCCAACTCAAGATGATCTTCATCAACCTCGAGCATCCTCAACAAGTTCACCTACAAGCCATGTCATCAACATCACTCAAAGGTATGTACTCATATCCTTGAAAAGGCTTTACTCCAAGTCATGAGCTAAAGCAACTCAAGTGATATGAAAACATTAAAATGCTTAATCGAAAAATGGTAACCCCATTTTGAGCTTAACGATGAGTATGACCTATGATCAAGTATTCTTGCTTGGCTCCTAAGTCAATATACTCTAATATAGGTGACCCGGTCACCGTCCATCATCTAGTTAAGTATCTTGTTTGGTTCATTCTCAATTTGCAAGATTTCTTGGAACCACTCAAATCTTCTCTAGTTGATATCTCTTTGTAAAATCTTTTGCATTTCCTTTGAAAATCCATTGGCAAGTTTCTCAAACATTAACAAGTTTCTGTTTAAGCCTCGGAGCCTCCGATACAAATAACTCGGTTCTACCGATTAGCAGATGCGCTGCATAACAACAAATCGGTTCCACCGACTTGTTTGTCTCGGAGCCACCGATTTGATATCTTCTCCAGTCTGTGTTCATGTCAGTAAATCTTTGTTTCCTTAGTGATCCTATAGTGATATTTTCATTTCTTCTATGATCCCTTCTAAATATATAAAAAAAAGGGAGAAATTTCATTCTAGGATACCTAACTCAAAGGAGGAGAAGTCTTACAAGCTCTCAGATCAGCCAAAGAGGAGAAATTATTTTCCATGATTCCCTCAGTTTTTAATGCTCTCCATGATCCCTACATGCTATGACCCTTGTTCTCAAGGATCCCTTCCTACTCCATGATCCCCGTGTCTAACCCTGTGTATGGACCTTTTTGGAAATTAATGCCAAAGGGGGAGAAATACCAAAGCTTCAAAGCTAAAGGGGGGAGATACATGCTTCAATGCAAAGGGGGAGATACAATCAGGGGGGGAGAATATCAAAGCTTATGCTTACATAGACAAGAGGAGAATACCAAAGCAGGGGGAGAAGTTTTGTTATTTCCCAAAGGAGAGAGAGCATGCCAAATCTTATTCTATTTGATACTCTTATCTCTTATTTGTTATATTTGTTATTCTCATGTTAGAATTTTCTCACCCTATCCAATCCCAATATCTACATGCTAAGATTCAGGGGGAGAGGATGAACTACTATTTCATATCTAGGGGAGAAAGTTCTAAATGATCTCGGAGACATATCAATCTTAAGGAATACTACCTTCTACATGTTCTCCATATCTTGGTACTGTTGAGTTCTATTGCCTTTTGATTGGTAGAATACTCTTGTGTTCCCTAACATTGTTTTCTCAAGTGTGTTTCTACTACAAGAATGCTCAAGAACTCAAGGTAAGTATATGCATCATATCTTTGATAAAGATGATCTCTTGCTTCTTGCACATATTGTTTGCAAGAGTGAAGTCTTGAACAAGGATACACCTCATTCATATATATTTGATGCATATAGCCAAGATACACATGACTCATTCTATCCCTTCTACTATGGGTGTGTCCATGCATTCCAAAGCAACTGTCCTTTAAAGGGATTGCACGCATTTAGGGGGATCAAGTCTAAGTCATGTGTCTCTCAAAGTCTTCATTATATCCATGCATATCTTTATTTGAAGCTTTGATTGTATGTTGTCATCAATTACCAAAAATGGGGAGATTGAAAGCACAATATGCTCCCTTGGTGGTTTTGATAATTCATGCAACATACATTGTCTCTTGGATTAATACTTTTACCTAGTGTATTTCAGATAAAGTCCACAGAGAGGGTTGGCAAAAGGATTGTGGACATACCCCAAGATGCAAGGAAATGGATTGGCAAAGCTTCAAGCAAGAGGACTCTACATTTTACTTTGTGAGAAATCACTTTGAGTCCATAGGAAAGCCAATACTATTAAAAGGGGGTAAGGTACTGTTGGTGAACAAGATGCTCCACGTGCACAAGAGATAGTCACCAAAAACACCCACAAGCTCTTCAACAAAAGTTTGTCCAAAGCCAAACATCCAAAATCGGTGCAACCAACAATTCCCACTCGGTGCCACTGATTCCCAAACTCAGACATACTCATGCCAAACCCTATCCCTTTGGTGCAACCGATTCTGCATTGGTGCCGCCGAGTTCAGTTGCCAACTTTCTGTTTAGCTATTTTCAAGCTTCGGTACCACCGAGTTTTGCCAGTCGGTCTCACCGAGATTTGGACCAACTTCCTGGTTAACCATTCACAAGAATCGGTACCACCGAGAATTGTGAATCGGTCCCACCGAGTTTTTGGACCAACTCTCTGGTTTGCCATGGTCAAGAATCGGTACCATCGAGAATTGAGAATTGGCATCACCGAGTTGTGCAATCTGACCGTTGGTCATCTAATCGGTACCACCGAGAGTTATGTATCGGTCTCACCGAGATTCAAAAGTTACTGCTTTTTGGTCACTTCGGTACCACCGAGATTCACACATCGGTGTCACCGAGTTGGTCACTTTAGGTGTAACGGTTGGATTTTTTGGGATGCCTATATATACCTCTTCACCACCACCCACTCGAAAGAGAAGCACTCAGAACTATTCCATACTTGCCTTATCCTATTTTCTAAGAGAGAGCCACCTACTCATGTGTTGAGATCAAGCTATTCCATTCCTACCATATGAATCTTGATCTCTAGCCTCCCCAAGTTGCTTTCCACCAATCGAATCTCTTCTACCAAGCCAAATCTGTGAGAGAGTGATTGTGTGTTGAGGAGTCTATCATCTTGAAGCACAAGAACAAGGAGTTCATCGACATTACCGAGCCTATTACCTTTTGGAGGGTGGTGCCTCCTAGATTGGTTAGGTGTCGCTTGGGAGCCTCCTACTTCGTGTTGTGGAGTTGAACCAAGAAGTTTGTACGGGCAAGGAGATCGCCTACTTCATGAAGATCTACCCATAGTGAGGCTAGTCCTTCGTGGACGGAAGCCGTTATGGAATAGTCAAGGTTGCTACTTCGTGGACCCTTATGGGTGGAGCCCTCCGTGGACTCTCGCGACCGTTACCCTCCGTGGATTGAAGACTCCATAAACGTGGACATATGATAGCACCACCTATCGGAACCACGGGAAAAATCTTCGTGTCCCTCATGCATTTGATCTCCCTATCTCAACTCCTTACTTCCATGTGCAATGTCTTTACTTTCCGCTGCCATACTTGTTAACTTGCATGTGTAGGGTGTGCTAGACTTGCTATAATTGTTAAAATCTGCCAACCAATTAACTTGGGAAAAGGTTAGGTTTTAAATTCCTGCTAGTAGTCTATTCACCCCCCCTCTAGACACACTTCTAGTGATCCCTCAGTATCCCATGCAAGATGTACATCAAGTGTTCTCAAACCAAAATATTCAATCCAACATAACGAGATCTCAAAGGGAAAGATTCAATTCATCACAACATGATAGCAAGGGAATAACATCATATGATCCGACTATATTAACAAAGCCTGTGATACATCAAGAACACGAGAGAGAGAGATTGAACACATAGCTACTTGTACATACCCTCATCCCCGAGGGTGAACTACTCCCTCCTCATCATGGCCTCCACCGGGATGATGAAGATGGCCCCCGGTGATGGTTTCCCCTCTCCGGCAGGGTACTGAAACGTCTCTAGATTGTTTTTTTGTTGATACAGATAGTTGCGGCGGCGGAACGGAGAGTCTCCGTTTATTTCTGGGGTTTCTGGGATTTATAGGATTTTTCAGCGTTGGAATCACGCGCAACGGAGCCACGTGGGCCCCACAAGCTATTAGGGCGTGACCTAGGGGGGTGCCCTGATGGCTTGTGCCCCACGTGTGGCTCCCCTCCGGTGGTTCTTCGCTCCAATATGGCTTATTTCCTCCAGAAAAAATCACCAAAAAGTTTCAGGCGATTCCAAGAACTTTCATTTTCTGCACAAAAACAACGCCACGGTAATTCTGCTGAAAACAGCGTCAGTCCGGGTTAATTCTAAATAAATCATATAAAGTACATCAAAACCATATAAAAGTATTGTAAACATAGGCAATCATGGCATGAATACTTCATAAATTATCGATACGTTGGAGACGTATCAATTCTCAGATTTGCCCAAAAAACAGCTCGAAACAAGAACAGAGGAGAAACTCGCGATGCAGTGGTCAAAACATACGGGAGTATATATAATGATTTTTTCTAGGTCAGAATACGTGATCGCGAAGAAATCGGAGTCCGGGAGGCACACGAGGGCACCACAAGCCAACAGGGCACGACCCCCCCTAGGGCGCGCCCTGATGGCTTGTGCCTCCCTCATGGGTCCCCCTGACTCCTTTTTGTTTTTTTAATTTTTCTAGAATACCAAAACTAACATAAATTATTATTTTTGGAAATTTTGGAGTCGGTTTACTTACCGTACCACATACCTACCCCTTTTTCAGGTTTCTGGAGTGTTCCGGAAGGTCTCCCTTATGTGTTCCTCTGGTGTTATAACTTGGATGATATTAGTCTCTTCATTAATGGGTGTACCTGAAATATAATGCTTGATTCTTTGCCCATTCACCACTTTCGGGTTTTGCCTTCGAAATTATTAATTTTTATAGCACCGGAGCGTTAGACCTCCTCGATAACATATGAACCTTCCCATTTGGATAAGAGTTTTCCTGCCAAAAATCTGAAACGAGAATTTTACAAAAGCACTAGGTCTCCTACTTTGAATTCCCGTTTTGAATCCTTTTGTCATGGTATTTTTTAACCTTTTCTTTAAACAATTTAGCATTTTCGTAAGCTTGTGTCCTCCATTCATCTAGTGAGATAATATCAAATAACCTCTTTTTCGGCAAGTTTGAAATCGTAATTAAGTTCTTTAATTGCCCAATAAGCCTTATGTTCTAACTCAAGAGGTAAATGACAAGCTTTTCCATATATTTTATATGGGGACATCCCCATGGGGTTCTTATAAGCAGTTCTATAAGCCCATAAAGCATCATCTAGTTTCTTAGACCAATTCTTCCTGGATCTATTGACTTGCAAAATTAATTTTATTTCTCGATTTCTCAATTCAACTTGGCCACTGGACTGAGGATGATAAGGCGATGCAATTCTATGGCTAACATCATGTTTAGCTAGAAGTTTATGGAAAGCACCATGAATAAAATGTGAACCACCATCAGTCATTAAATATCTAGGGACTCCAAACCTCGGAAAAATAATTTCCTTCAGCATTTTAATAGAAGTGTTAGATCAACACTACTAGTTGGAATAGCTTCTACCCACTTAGTAACGTAATCAACAACGACTAAAATATGAGTATACCCATTTGAGGAAGGAAAAGGTCCCATGAAGTCAAAACCCCAAACGTCAAATGGTTCAATGGCAAGTGAATAGTTCATAGGCATTTCCTGACGTTTACCAATGTTACCAACTCTTTGGCATTCATTACATGAAAGGACATACTTACAAGCATCTTTAAAAAGGGTAGGCCCATAGAAACCGGATTGTAATACCTTGTGTGCAGTTCTGTCATCGGCGTGGTGTCCTCCGTAGGCCTCAGAATGACACTTCCTTAAAATATGTTCCTATTCATGCTCAGATATACAACGTCTAATAACACCATCCACTCCCTCTTTATAAAGATGCGGGTCATCCCAAAAGTAATGTCGCAAATCATAAAAGATTTTTTTTCTTTTGTTGATAGGTGAAGCTAGGTGGAAGATATTTAGCAACAATATAATTAGCATAATCAGCATACCAAGGAGTGCTACATGAAGTATTTATAGCAGCAAGTTGCTCATCAGGAAAATTATCGTCAATAGGCAGTGGGTTATCAAGAACATTTTTCATCCTAGACAAGTTATCTGCTACAGGGTTTTCAGCTCCCTTTCTATCAACGATATGCAAATCAAACTCTTGAAGTAAAAGTACCCACCTAATAAGTCTAGGTTTAGCATCTTTCTTTTCCATAAGGTATTTAATAGCAACATGATCAGTATGAATAGTTACTTTGAAATCAACAATATAAGGTCTAAACTTATCACACGCAAAGACAACTTCTAAAAATTCCTTCTCAGTAGTGGCATAATTTCTTTGAGCAACGTCTAGGGTTTTACTAGCATAATGAATAACATTCAATTTATTGTCTACTCTTGCCCTAGGACAGCACCAACAGCATAATCACTAGCCTCACACATAATTTCAAATGGTAAGTTCCAATCAGGTGGTTGAACAATGGGTGCCGAAATCAAAGCTTTCTTAAGTATTTCAAAAGCTTCTACACAATAATCATCAAAAACAAAGGGGATATCTTTTTGAAGAAGATTAGTTAATGACCTAGAAATCTTTGAAAAATCTTTGATGAAACGCCCATAGAAACCAGCATGACCAAATGAAACTTCTTATACCTTTGATATCTTTTGGGCATGGCATTTACTCAATTGCATCAACTTTAGCTTTGTCCACTTCAATACCTCGTTCAGAAATTTTGTGCCCAAGCACTATGCCTTCATTCACCATAAAATGGCACTTCTCCCAATTCAAGACAAGATTAGTTTCTTCACAACAAAACTCGATCAAGGTTGCTCAAGCAATCATCAAAAGAAGTCCCATAAATGGAAAAATCATCCATGAATACCTCAACAATCTTTTCACAAAAGTCAGAGAATATAGCAGTCATACATCTTTGAAAGGTAGCAGGTGCATTGCATAAACCAAAAGGCATATGCCTATAAGCATAAGTTCCAAAAGGGCAAGTAAAGGTAGTTTTCTCTTGATCCTCTTTTGACATGGGTATTTGGGAAAAACCAGAATATCCATCAAGAAAACAAAAGTGTGTGTGCTTAGATAATCTTTCTAGCATTTGATTGATAAAAGGCAAAGGTTAGTGATCTTTCCTAGTTGCTTTATTTAATTTCCTGAAATCAATCACCATCCTATAACCAGTTACTATTCTTTGTGGAATAAGCTCATTTTTATCATTAGGTACAACAGTTATACCGCCTTTCTTAGGGACACAATGAACAGGACTTACCCATCTACTATCAGCAATATGATAAATTATACCTGCTTCCAGAAGTTTTAATATCTCAGTTCTTACCACCTCCTTCATCTTAGGATTGAGACGACGTTGGTGGTCAACGACTGGTTTAGCGCCTGGTTTCATATTAATCTTGTGTTGACATAGCGTAGGGATTATGCCCTTAAGATCATCGAGAGTATATCCAATAGCAGCCGTGTGCTTCTTTAGAGTTTTAAGTAATCTTATTTCTTCATGCTCTGAAAGGTTAGCACTGATAATAACATGATATATCTTCTTTTCATCAAGGTAAGCATATGTCAAAGTATCGGGTAAAGTCTTTAGCTCAAACACGGGATCTCCCTTGGGTGGAGGAGGATCCCCTAAAATATCAATTGGTAAGTTGTGTTTAAGAATAGGTGTTTGCTTAAGAAATATGTCATCTATTTCATTTCTTTCATTCATATGCATATCATTTTCATGGTCTAGTAAATATTGTTATAATGGATCGGTAGTAGGTACGACAATAGAAGCAAGACCAATTATTTCATCCTTACTAGGTAATTCTTTTTCATGTGGTTGTCTACCAAACTTGGAGAAATTAAATTCATGAGACACATCACCAAAGCTTACTTTGACCTTCTCAGTAACACAATTCATTTCAGCACTAATAGTATTCAAGAAAGGTCTACCAAATATAACGGGACAAAAGTTATCTTGTTTTGAACCAAGTACTAAGAAGTCAGTTGGGTACTTAATTTTTCCACACAAGACTTCAACATCTCTAACAATCCCAAGTGGTGTAATAGTGTCTCTGTTTGCAAGTTTAATAGTGACATCAATGTCTTCAAGCTCAGAGGGTGCTATGTCGTTCATAACTTCTTGATCTAAGGTAGAAGGTATAGCACTAAGACTAGCACCAATGTCACACAAGCCATGATAACAATGATCTCCAATTTTAACTGAAACCACACGCATGCCAACAACTGGTTTATTTTTATCCAGCTCATCCCGCGTGTTTCTAGCAGGTTTTGCAATTCTAGCAACTTCACCACAGAAGTAAATAACCTGACCCTCAATATTATCAACTAGAAGATCTTTAACTGTAGCAACATTAGGCTCAATGTTTATTTGTTCAGAAGGTGTAGGTGTCCTAACATGACTTTTATTAACCACAGTTGTAACCTTAGCATGTTCCTTAATTCTAACAGGAAAAGGAGGTTTCTCAATGTAAGGAGTGGGAACAATAGGATCAACATGGTTAATAATCATTTCTTCCTTCTTAATTTTAACGGGTTCCTCTAATAGTTTTTTAATGGGTGAATGATATTGATACGTCTCCAACCTCTGGTGCAGCGATGTGCTATACAAACGGTTTTTAACCCCTTTCCGCGACGTAGTTTTAAACCGACGCCTTGCCTGTGTGGGCGATAGGGGGGTCCATCCCACACGACACAACAAAATCATCGGCGATGGTGGCCAACGAACGCAAATGTTTGGCAAAACTAAGCATATGGGATTTCCGTATCTATCACAAACGAGAGTCACCTGTCAACCGTTTGAGATATGGCATCCTTCCCATAGGGCCCGTCCTTGCAACTCGTGTGAGATCACACTAACATCGCATGCGCTATTCTGTAGCGCACCGTTTACGATGTGTGCCAAATCGCAAACAGTTCATAATTGCAAAGCGTGTATGACAAGGAAACAATCACACACATTTTGTCCTACAATGTCATTTGCGATATACCAAGATTCGCAAAAGCTCCAACTGTCATTCTCGTGTCGGATGCATACGACATAACAAACAGTTAAACATTATAAATCGTGTATGATAAGGAGACTGTCACAAAACATTTAGGTCTGCTTAACCATTTCTGATATTGTCTAACATCACACACGGTTTGCAGACGGCAATTGTGTGCATTGTCGCACACGGTTTCTCTCTCTGAAACGTGTGGAATCATGAGGTATATCACACACGTTCTGCTTTACAAACCGTGTGCGGTGTAATGACCTGCAGAGCTTATTTTTCCGCTATTTTAATCGCCACAATTTAAAATTCTACAGGATTTGAATTTGATAGTAGGCTATAACATTTTTCATATCCATCTTATATAGACATAGGTTCAACAACCAATGCATTATTCCATTCACAGGTACATATGTTCAAGAATTACATCAAGAAATAATAATTACATTAGGACCAGATAAATAATGATGAACCACGGTTGCATACTTGTATTAAATACGGTAAAGGAAGAGGCGAAAGACACTCTGGCAGCTGTACAAGGTGAAGCGGAATGCCCATATTGTGTCCTCCTCCATGCAGAATGCATGGACGACTCTAGGCGAGCCCCTTGTGATGGCGGACCGCCCATCCTTTTGCGTGTTGATGAGGACATCTAAGTAGTCATCGTGTCCTGGTAGATATACTTTAACGTTTGCACGTCCACCAATCATGTTTGAGAGGTAATTCTGAGTAAACTGCTTTGAGAACCACTACAAACAAAATAGATTCAGACATTGTAAATTTGTAAGCTAACAACTCATTATGGACAGTAAAAAGAAGGGTACAGAGTTCGTAGTTACCATCCTGGAGTTCACTGTTGTCTTGGATAAGGTGTAAAGAAGTAGTTTAATTGCCATATTTTGTCCCATTTTATTAACAATCTTTATAAGTTTCCTCACTTGATGCTGGTTCATGAATATATCATTGCCCCATACGCAAAAAGGGTCGACACGCGGATCTTTACCAGTGACATATGTACCTACAAGCAACAAGTTAGTATTAGAAGATAAACTAAAATTGTACAATGACGTAGTACAATATTCCCTGTCCTAGTATATAAGATCTTATTACTTCCAAAATACTCACATATTTGATTTATTAACATCTTATACTTTGGGGTGGATGGAGTATATATATAAGCCATGTGATGAAACTAACCTCGATGAAAAACAACAGTTGTTCCCAATATTGTCCTGGGTAAGTACATCGAAAGGCATGTTAAGTACTGATAGGCTAGACATCAACCTAATATATGCATGGTAAACAACATGATCACAAAATGATAGCTTCAGTGTGCAGGTTTAAGCACGCTAGCAAAGTTAATAATAAGTGGAGTTGTGTGTTAATTGCAATAGGCTTCGCATTTAACAACAACAAAATATAGTCATTCAAACTGGTATTGTGCATGTTTAAGCAGACTAGTTATAGTTACATAAAAATGGAAAGGCTTGTGCTCACTACAACAAGCTTAACAGCAACCAAATATAGTCATTCATAGTGGTACTACTGAAATTGCATAGAATGCAGCTCGTGTTTACACATCAAATTGTATAACTGAATATCACATTGTGAAAAAACAGAAATAAACAGTGGGCGTGTTAACTACACCAGGCTTAACACGAACCACGTATGGCCGTTGAAACTGGTATAATGAAATTGAACTGGAAAGTACATACTTGCAGATATAGAACTTCATAACGTGAATAACTGAAATAAACAAGGCATACTATATAGCAATTGAATCAGGACATATGCCCAGTACAGACAACCGAGCTAGGAAAAACAGCTAAACAAGGCATATGCTCACTACAACAGGCTTGATAGCAACCAAAAATAATCATTCGTACAGTACTGTTGAAATTGCATAGAACGTAGCCGGTGCTTAAACATGAAATTGTATAACTGAACATCACATGCGAAAGAACTGAAATAAATAGTGCACGTGTTAACTGCACCAGGTTTAACAGGAACCATATATGGCTCTTGAAACAGGTATTGATGAAATTCAATTGCAGAGTCCATACATTTAGCATGAGTGAAGTAATTTAACACGAGATAGGTTTCCTCACCTGTCATAGATGGGCTCATTCCCATTAGAAGAGCGCGGATTATGGGTGTGCTCCCTGTTGTCATAGATGGGCTCCTTCCCCTTGGAAGAGCAGGGATGCAGGGTTCCCTCCCTGATGTCACGGATGGGCTCTTTCCCCTTGGAAGAGACGGATAGGGTGCCGTTGACGGCGTCGGCGTCGTCGATGAGGTCTGACTTGGCAACTGACGATGCCGAGCCACCGCCATAGAACGTGTCCTTCAGAAATGAAAAAGAGGCTCCATGGAGATGAAGGAAGGCAAATTCTTGAGAGTGAAGCAGAGTAGATCAGTGGCTGGGCCTTGCATGAGGTCGACAGGGGTTGGTCCAAAGGGGTCGGGGTTGGGCCAATTAACCTGTGACATAGCCCGCGACAAGCCGTCACTATTGACGAGCTCGACGTCGTAGCCGGCTGCGTCGATATGCATCCATACGGGAAACCGCTGTCTTACAACGTCGTAGTCGTTAGATTTCCCGGCGGCCTCGGAGGCCACCTCGTCATCGTAGTCAGCTTCCCCGGCGGCCTCGGCGGCCACCTCGTCATCATAGACAGCTTCCCCGGCGGCCTCGGCGGCCACCTCGTCATCGTAGTAAGCTTCCCCGACGATCCCGGCGGGCACCTCGTCATCGTAGTCAGCTTCCCAGGCAGCCTCGGCGGCCACCTCGGCATCGTCCAGCGGAAAAGCCGCGATATACCTCCTTTTGGACATTCGCTCCTCGATCTCCCTTGCAAGTGTAGTTGGGATTAGGCTGTGACGGTCTGCGGTGGGGATCAGTGCGGATCACTGAGGAAGGGGGTGTTTAGCAGGTGCCATCTAAGAAATTTAGGGCAGCGAGGATACGGAGATGGGTTCGTAACCTGGACGGGGAGAGCAGGAGAGGTTGACTATGGAATGTGGAGCGGGATCCGGGGCGGCGGCGGCGACAGCGAGGTAGCTCGGGTTCGAGCGAGGGAGTTATGTGGGGGTGGGGGTGGGAGGGGCCTAGGTGGTGTTTGAGGAAATGTCACGACTACTTTAAATTTTACTTGGAGGGAATGAAAAGCCGGGACAAACTAAATTTTTTATGAAGGGTTTGAAGTGGCGCCGGAGGAACAAACATCGCACACGGCCTTGATGACCCACAAGTGTAGGGGGTCAATCGTAGTCCTTTCGATAAGTAAGAGTGTCGAACCCAATGAGGAGCAGAAGGAAATGACAAGCGGTTTTCGGCAAGGTAATTTCTCCAAGCACTGAAATTGTAGGTAACCGATAGTTTGATAGCAAGATAATTCGTAGCGAGCAAGTAACGGTAACGATAAATAAAGTGCAGCAAGGTAGCCCAATCCTTTTGTGGCAAAGGACGGGTCAGAACAGTCTCTTATAATAGGCAAAGTGTTCTTGAGGGTACACAAGAATTTCATCTAGTCACTTTTATCATGTTGGTTTGATTTGTGTTTGCTACTTTGATAATTTGATATGTGGGTGGACCGGTGCTTGGGTGTTGTTCTTACTTGAAAAAACCTCCCACTTATGATTAACCCCCTCGCAAGCATCCGCAACTACGCGAAAAGTATTAAGATAAAATCTAACCATAGCATTAAACGTTTGGATCCAAATCAGCCCCTTACGAAGTAGCGCATAAACTAGGGTTTAAGCTTCTGTCACTCTAGCAACCCATCATCTAATAACTACTCCACAATGCATTCCCTTAGGCCCAAGGATGGTGAAGTGTAATGTAGTCAACGTTCACATGACACCACTAAGGGAATCACAACATACATATCATCAAAATATCGAACACATATCAAATTCACATGATTACTTGCAACATGACTTCTCCCGTGACCTAAAGAACAAATATAACTACTCACAAATAATAATCATGCTCAAGATCAGAGGGGTATTAAATAGCATAATGGATCTGAACATATAATCTTCCACCAAATAAACCATATAGTAATCAACTACAAGATGTAATCAACGCTACTGGTCACCCACAGGTACCAATCTGAGGTTCCGGTACAAAGATTGAACACAAGAGATGAACTAGGGTTTGAGAGGAGATGGTGTTATTGAAGATGTTGATGAAGATTTGCCTCCTAAAGATGAGAGGGGTATTGGTGATGACGATGGCTTCGATTTCCCCCTCCAGGAGGGAAGTTCCCCCAGCGGAATTGCTCCGCCGGAGGGCAAAAGTGCTCCTGCCCAAGTTCCGCCTCGAGACGGCGGCGTTCCGTCCCGAAAGTCCTCCCCTTGTTTTTTTCTAGGTCAAAAGACCTTAAATACGAGGAGATGGCACCGGAGGTGGGCCGTGCTGCGCCTGGGGGGCCTGGTGCGCCCTCGTGTCTTGTGCTTACCAGGTGGCCCCCCTCCGGTAGTTATTTGCTCCAGTATTTTTAATATATTCCAAAATAATTCTCTGTGAAGTTTTAGCTTATTTGGAGATGTGCATAATAGGTATCTCTGATATGCTTTTTCAGGTCCAGAATTGCAGCTGCCGGTATTCTCCCTCTTTGTGTAAACCTTGCATATTATGAGAGAAAAGGCATTAGAATCACTCCCTAAAGCATTATTATGCATAAAAACATTATAAATAATAGTAGGAAATCATGATGCAAAATGGACGTATCAGGCCCGAACATAATACCTATGTGCAATTCAAAGAGATAAACCCGCGGAACCATCAATTTTTAAATTGATCAAGGCGGGTAGCTATTTTTAAGATTTCTCTATGTGGGTTGGTGCAAGGTGGTTTGTAGTTATGTGACAACCACGGGCCGGGCGTGGCACACGGTTAGCATGCGGTAACCGTGTCTACTGTGTACACAATCGCACACAGTTGTCTCCTTCGACTCGTCTGCTATTTAAGTTTCAAAAAAAGACTACCCTGCCCTTTATATAACAACATTGGAAAATAAACACGATAAATCTTGGGTCATAGCACAAACAGACCTGCTTGTGGACCAAATTTATGTATGGAAAGGTTGTTGTGGTGTTCAAATACGGAATGCACAACTTTCATGTGACACACAATGTCTTGCAGAGCACACAGTAATGTTGGCTTATGCCCCTCTCCCTCCCACACACCTTCGAGACGGCGGGGGGATGGTAGCTACAGTATATATATATATATATATATATATATATATATATATATATATATATGAACATACGAACTTATACTACGACTGCAAATTCACCCAACCTTAACACAAAACCAATAGAAATCCATCATGATCACCCCCTCCCCCGTGTTTTAGTTTTGAGGGTAGACTGCGCGGGCCCACTGATGGGCGCGTCTCGGAAACTTCACAAGATGGGTGAGACCGCAACCACATGTGTGGCTCAACTAATTAATTAAGGTGGTGTGATACTTCGTGCGTGCATAACTTTTTGATGTGGCTCAAAAGTCGAACGGTATGTAGTACCTGACCTCATAAATAGGTTTCCTGTATACGTACTATTGTGTTGCCCCTCCCCCGCCCCCCACCCCGCCCCACGCACACACATGCTTCGAACAGATACCACGACCTATATATATGTATGCGCTCAAACTTCTGTCTCGTATCTCACCATGAACTATATCGTAACAAATAATGAGAAGACTATATCTACCTTGGTCAAATTAACCTGTAGTATATATGGGCCGGTTTAAGCGATAGACCACACGGGTCCACAAATTTGGCATGTCATCCATAACCACGCGAGGTAGTGTCTGTAGACAACACCAACGCACATGCATGGCCCCAGGCACATATGTATGAAAGCGTTGTGCGATGTTTTCAAATACCAAATGCACAACTTTCGCCGCCACATGTGTGTCTCCCGGACCAGAATGGCCCCGTACTGAGGTTAACGACCCATGCATATATAGCCCCACACGCGCCCACAGTTCCAGCCGATAGGAGGGATTCAGTGTGTACGATGCGTTTGAATTTTTGTTAGAATTGAAATGTCGATGCATATATCAACTACGTATAATATATATAACACATATACCAACAAGAAGAATCCACTTTGGTCAAATTAACATCTCTACAACCGCCTGTCAAAGTGACGACCCACATGGACATGGTTGTGCCGGTGTGATGCCGATGACCACGTGAGAGAGTGTTTGACAAAACAAACGAGCACTGCATGAGGCCCACACATATATGTATATATGTAATTAAGTGTTTGTTTGGTTAGTACCCAATGGAACTTTAATGTCACTTGCCTTAGAAACTGTAAGTCGACTTACGAAGAAGATCAATCACAACGCATATAGGCCCTGTTTGGATCCATGTGTTAGAGTTAGTTTGAGCTAGTTGGGACTCAAATAGCCCTAAAGTATTCAAACATGAGGGTTAGATTGGAGCTAGTTGCATCTAACCCACCCAAAAAAATATCCCACCCAAGAGGTGCTAATTGGAGCTAGTTCTCATGGGGCCCTCTCTATCCCACTAGCCAAGAGGTGCTAATTGGAGCTAGTTCTCGTGGGGCCCACTGAAAATTCACTTTTCTCTCTCCATCAAGTGTATCTATTGTCAATCTAACCCTGTCATCCAAACACCTCTTTGGTTAGAGTTAGTTTAGGGTTAGTCATGAGCTAGAAACTAACTCCAACCTCTAGCTAAGTTAGAGTATCCAAACAGGGACATAGTATATGTATGCCTCCCCACTCGGCCCAATCCCCCCATTTCGAGATGGCGGTGGGATGGGTTCATGTGTATATATATATTTATATATATATATGCATGCGCTCAAAAAACATTTGTCTCGATGTCTGACCATGGCATATGGTAACACGCATACCGAAAAGGATCCACATTGGTCAAAACGATATATATATAATATAGGTGACCACACATGGGCCCCATAGATTGACGCGTCACCGATTACCATGTGAGGGAGCCACTTAGGACCACCATCAATTATATGTGACACAAGCATATGCATGGGTTTGTTTTTTGATGTCAAAATGCCAACTGCACGACTTTGATCCAGTGCGCGCTTCACAAATTGGAAAGTCCCCATGCTAAAGAAAATTGCGTGCAATATGTATGTCTCCTCCCACCCACCCCCTCAACTTTGAGCGGTAGGAGGTACTCATGAGTACGTCACGTCAATCTTTGGTGTGTAATCTCACCATGATCTACCACAACACAGAGCAGATTAACTGAACCCACCTTGGTCAAACCCCTACCGGTGCGGCTCAAAATTGATAGACCACGTGGACCCATGAATGTGCGCGTCACTAATAACGCACAAAGGATTATTGTCCGAGGGAGCACCACCACCGTGTGCATGTGTCCTAAACACATGCATGACGTTAGAGGTGTGCCTTGTTTTAAACATTTCAATGCACAATTTTGATAATTTGGGGTGGCAACTGCCTCACAAAACGGACAATCCCACACATAGAGGCTCGTGCAACAAGTGAAACGGAAAGAGCCCCCACCCCCCACCCCCCGCGCGGCCACCACCGGAAACACCACTTCGAGGCGCGTCAAACTATTTTTATGCAAAAAACACATGACACATCAGTCCGTGTTATAATTATAAAATGTTCATATATCATTCGAAAAATATGCAATAATTGAGTTTCCAGGAATTCATTGGGGGAAATCATATGTCCCCTTGGGTTCATGTTTAGTCTCCATGCAATAAATGTTAAGGAACCTCAAACATCTTGGCGTCGTGGAAAACATTGAAAATCTTGGTTTTTAGATAGCTCGGCCTCAAACATCGAAAAAATCATTTTAAATTGAAGTAAATCCAAAAAATAACTGAAAATCATGAAACTTGGGATTCCGTTTCATGATATATATATATAGGTAAATTGTTTGGGGCACCTAGGTGCCTGGGCACCTAGCATTTAATAGCACTAGTAGAATGCCCGTGCGTTGCCACGGGCTCTTGAAATATCTTTTTGAGTTATATAATTATAATGCATGTGAATTTTTACACGTAGAGACGATATAACATGGGAACAATTGCTTCACTTGCAATGTAAATCCATAATAAAAAAAACAAATTGATGACGTGTCCATGTAACAAATTGAGCGATGATCCAACTAAATCCATTACAAATAATTAAGATCTACTTGATGCGCTGAAGAAATTCTCTCACAATATCAGGAAACTTGTATTTAGCTTCATTCCCACAATGTTTTAGCAAGTATAATAAGAATTGCTTCCTCAACTCATACCTGTCCTGCACAAGCAATATATGTAGTTAGCGCGAATATTTCACATCGAATGTCTTAAAACGTGTAATGGACAATACTCACTGTGCAGACCGGCTTGACCAGTTCTTTACCGTTCCACCAGAGCATAAAATGAAAAACAAAAAAGCCAGACACATCCCTGCAATTTCGTAAATTTATATTATATACAATACAGTGAAAACAAAAATAACTATTTGTATTATGAATTTATTACCCGTCCGTGCTGGTTGGAATATTAGACGGAAATAAACGTTGCCATTTAGATATATCGGAATTCCAGCCGGGTTGCTTTATTTCGAGTGCTTCTTTGAATTCCCTCGCAAAACCTTTTAACTTCAGTACATGCCTCAAATTTTTATTCTCTGACGATTGTGATGTATGAATAGGGTCCATAATGTATACACGACGTGCCTCTTTGTCGATGACGTACAAGATGTATCGGCCGATGGATGCATACGGAAGATAAATCTACAAATGGTAGCAATTAGCAACAACAATAAACCATGCCAACAATAGCCAAAATACTTTACTTACCATGTTGCACGATGAGATGTTGTTGTCTATCCCAGGCCAGCCATCAAACAATGTTGCCAACATTTGAATAGTTTCCTTCTCGCAAAACTTTTGATCTCGTGTTGACTCTAGTATCATAGACTAAGTAAAAAAAGAAAAAATGTTTCAATATGTTGATACTAATGACACTGAATGAAGAATTATGATAACTTACACAAAAACGCATATCCATGTAGTGTATAGGAGGGTTTGTGAACAATACTCCCTCGTCACATGCGAGTATACGCACGACAATGTTGAAACAATCCATGTCCATACCTTGCTCCATGTTAAGTATGCCCTGAAGTTTTTTGAGACTTAAACACATTGGATGCGGTGTCGAGATTCGGACCTATTCCTTCCTGAAAAATGGATGGTATAAATAATAATAATGTATACTTGTATATTACATAATTATAAATATAAATGATGCTTACTCCAAACACTCAACGTCATCGATCGACATGATGTAGTTGCACATGCCGACAAGTATCTCACGTTGATCAATGGGCATGATGGGGATTGGGGTAGGACGTTTGTCTTTGCATCCGTCTGGTGGATTATCCAGGATCTCAATATCGGAATTAGGTAAGACTGCTTCATCGTCAGATTGACAGTATAACGGGCATCCTTTTAGCTTATTCAGTTCCGAATCAAGCAAAATGACAGCTAATTTTGGTCGAAAGTGTTTCATATCCTCCTGAAAAGTATTAAAAAAATCAATTTTGATATAATATTTAGAGATTAAATAATGAGATAATTATGAAAATGAAATACCTGGGTGAAATCATCAGATAGTGCATCTGCTGTCCAATATTCCATATAATTTAGCATAAATAGTCCACATGACGCGCTATAATATTATAAAATGATGCTTTAGAATATCACCCATAGGAATCTAATAAGCTTCTATCAACTAATTGATACGATACGTTATTTTACTAACAATATGTTTTTACATGATATCTTTGTGTTCATGAGTACCAAACATATTAATTTTCAGTTTGTGACAAATGCTTACCCATCCGTTTGTATTGCCTCCTGGAACTGTTCTACGACCTTCCATTTTGTAACATTGAGATCGAGCCACTTATGATCTGTGTTAAACTCCGGACTCTGTTCTCCAAGTTTCAGACGCTTCTCAAGTCCTAGTAACTATTTTACACGAGAAAAGACATTAGGGATTAAGGCAAACAAAATATATGTCAACAGGACCAAAAACAATAGATAGTTACCATAGTGGAAAGTTCACTCCGTTTTTTCTGAGCACCAAGTGAGTCTAATACTTGAATATCATGTTTTTTGGCATTGACGACTGCTAGATACCAATGGTGCCTTGGAATGTTAATCGGAATGAATAGCTGGTGTAAACATCATATAAGTTGCAGGCACAATTAGATATAAATCATAATACAAATGGATTAATTAAAAACAATACACCATTATATGCATGGATAATGAGGCGAGACTAACCATATCTTGTTGTAGATAAGTATTAACATGTTGTACGATGTGACGATATTTTGATGGATCTATGTCCTTTTCTCCGTCTTCTTTTATCTGACCAGAGACAAATGTGCTAATAATATGTATCTTTTCACCCGCCCTGTGTCGTAGATGGTCGTGAGCAAGCATACAATATATATAAGCATTTATCACCTCTAACTCCAAATTTAGAATTTGTTATGTTAATACATATTATATTTGGTTTGCCAAAGATTAAGTACAAAGTGATGCAATTGGCCTTACACCATCGTGCAAGAACATGTCATCTCTCATAAGGCATTCCAAATCATCATTTGATAACAAGGCATCTTCAATGTCCACGAACTTGGTTTTCTTGGGGGCAGACTTGATTGATTCAATGACCGTAATATCTCTAGAGGTACAAACATAGTCTGTCGTCATGATTAAAAAAAGCTAAATCAGTATAAAATATGAGCCAAATTAGTTGAATGCAAAAAGCAATATGACGAGAGAATTCCAATTAATAACACTGGAAAAATACCTTTTGCGATAATATTCAAATTGGCATCCCTTTTTGGTTTTTTATGAGATATCGCCGGGCCAACATCATTATGTTGTATTAAACTCAGTGAATATTCGGACCCTTCGAGCAAAGTCAGTTCACAACCCTTGTCGATGGATTCTTTTTGAAC
Source organism: Elymus sibiricus (assembly GCA_039707655.1). Classification (NCBI taxonomy): domain Eukaryota; kingdom Viridiplantae; phylum Streptophyta; class Magnoliopsida; order Poales; family Poaceae; genus Elymus; species Elymus sibiricus. Next base: position 359,025,481 of record CM077667.1, read on the forward strand.
ATCTCCAAAATCCATATCCATGTCTCCTATATTATGTGAAAATAACAATATATAAAAATAAATATTTTTATTATCATGTATAACATACATAAAAAAATGATTAGCTATACACACCTCTTCTCGTGTTGTTTCAGTCACGTCTGTCATCGTTACATCAGTGCATATGTCAGAACCCATTTTATACTGCATCATGTAACAAAAGTGGAATTTAAAATATAAATGATGTTATATAGCATCATGTAAACATATATAATATATAATAAAATAAAAGTAAAACATTTAATAACATGCATGTCAATCCATTAGCATTTATTTATTTGGAAAGAACTAAAACACACATTAATTGGTGGAGAGAGAATAAGAAAATAAAAGAAAAGAGATATACATGTTTACATGCATCCTTTTTTGGATCGAGGTATACATACATGTACGCACAATGTGACTCACCGGCCGACGAACCTTATACGCACAGATGAATACCCATCGTATATAATACCTACTAATGAAGTTGTATACATACGTGGGTATATATATCCAGTGATTTATTATAGGTTGAAGTTAGGGAAAAAAATATGTACGTGGATATATATATATATATATATATATATATATATATATATATATATAGTAACGAAAATATGTACGGATTGCATATACCTACTAAAACAATTATGTATACACGGGTATATATATCCAGTGATTTGTTCTAGTTTGTAGCTAGTGAAAAAATTATGTACATACGCGGATATATCTATACCTACTAACGATATTGTGTACATGCGCAGGTATGCATATACCTACTAATGAAATTAGGTACATACACAGATATGTACATACCTAGTGATTTATTCTACGAATCAATAAATGCTATATAAGGATATAGTAAATGTTGATTTTTATTCCTTATGGTATATTTAATCACCTGCCTTTATATCACGTGAGATGCATGCATGAGATGATCAAAGAATTAAAGCCTGCCAAATTAACTAGCAAATGAGGCATTTACATTGGTTTCCAAATCAGCCACCCAAACACGATCCAACGACGGATAGGCAAGGTGCCCAGGCACCTAGGTGTCCCAAACGGTCGTCCTATATATATATATATATATATATATATATATATATATATATATATTGCTATTTTTTGGCCTAATTGATGACAAGTTTTTGATATACTTTTCTTACAAACGGGAGCTTATTAAAGGTTGGTACTTGGTACACACACTTGTCACGTTACCATCACGAACGATTACAGTATTCGACCGTGTGCGTTGGTCCCAACAAAATATTATGTACCACCACGAGCCCCGTGTGCCGTCCGAGCGGACGTGAGTTGACGGGATGCATGCGAGCAGTCCGTTGCTCAGGCTGACCGTGAGGCGTGCGAGCAGGTGTGTAAATTGACGGGACGCGTGCTAGCATGCCGCTCTGGCTCATCGGGAGACGTGCGAGCTGATGTGTGAATTGACGGGACACGTGCGAGCAGCCCTCTGCGCAGGCTAACCGGGAGACGTGCGAGCAGGGGTGAGGCATGCGAGAAGACCGTTGCGCAGGCTCACCGGGAGGCGAGCCGTTTAACCGCCTCCCGCCTAGCTCCCAACCACTCTACTAGTAGAACGCCGTGCGTTGCCACGGGCATTTAAAAATCTTCCTGCTTCATCATGATCATGTTTACGGGAAAAAATCCAAGGTTTATGGATATATGATATTCCTCATTGCAATTAATGTCACTAAATTTCTCTGTCCATCAAGTCATGGGTAAGTGCAAAAGTAAGTGAATCTGTGTTCGTAGAATAAAGGATAAAATGAATGAACAAAGGAAAAGATCAAACAAATGAACAAACGAATCGCGCACATGCCGGTCATCAGTTCTTCTCCAGTAGAAAATGGAATCCAATACGTTGTTGCTGTAACATTTCATTGGTCCATGAAACCCATCAGCCTACTCACTAATGCTAAGGAATCCCATTTGGCCATTTCTTCTGCCGCAGGCCTCAACATCATCCCTGACATCTCTCCGCCATGATGACATGTCCACCATGTTTCACTTTATTTACTCTTCAAGTTACATGATAATTTGTAAAGCGTCACTTGATTTTGGAGCGGTCTTCTTCTTTCTTCCTTGCACCTCAAACCCACCAAACCGCGCTAATTTTTTTTAAATAATACATTTTTTAAAAAAAATTACAGAAATAATATACGAATTTGAAAATTTTCAAAAATAGAATCCAGTCGGCTGGAGCTAAGCCGACTGGATTCAGTCGTCTGCGGCTAAGCCGACTGGGCCCACCATAGCCGACTGCATGCCCCCCCGCCGACTGCATGCCCCCCCCAGCCGACTGGGGCTCCTGTCGGCTACGGCTAAGCCGACTGGCCAGTCGGCTGGGGCTAAGCCGACTGGAATTTTTTTTTTACCCCCCTTTCGGTGATGCCGGTGATGCCCGCCGCCGCCATCCGGCTCATCTGACCTTCTGCGGCCACCATCCACAATGCTTTCGGTGGTGAGTGTGACTGGCAGTGCTACTTTCGGTGGTGAGTTTGACTGGCAGTGTTGCTTTCGGTGGTGAGTTTGACTGGAAGTGTTGCTTTCGGTGGTGAGTGTGACTGGAAAACAGCAGCGCACTGAGCCTCGACGGTTATTTAAAAAGAGCTCTTCTCTGCCTCTTGTCCTCACAATACTTCTCCTCACTTCCTCTTCTCCTCACTACTTGTTGTGGTAGCATTAACAAATCCGCAGTGATGGGTGATCCTCGTCCATTTTCACGAGAGGCATCTTGTGATGTCTTGATGGGTGCGGTTTCCATGAAGTCCGGGCTTCATGGAACTCCAGGTGTATCTTTCGATGAATTAGTTAGCAGTGAGAGTAACTTGCGGAGGTTTAGACAAACAGCTTGTCATAGTAGAAACACAGCGGACATTCGACTAGAACTTTTTCGGTTGCGTGCAAGGTGGGAAAGACTTTGTGAACTAATATATGAATCAGCGCGATTCACACGATCATTTGATGATTTAGATCATCATGTGATAGATTTGCCAGTTGATGAATATATTGCGTTTCAAAAGGTAATTTAAATTTCGTATTTGATTTACATATTTAATATGTTTGTCGTTTTAATTCATTTTTGTTCATTTTGGTAATTGTAGAGATACAATGTGGACGCTAAAGAAATGAACCACGATGTCAGTATGTTGGCATGGTTCAAGCTTTTATTTGGGTCCGTTCCGCCGCCGAAATATGTATCAACTCATGATGGCTCAAGCTCGAAGAAGAAGAAATGCAGCGATGCATCACCAAAGCCCGGTGATGATGGTTACTCTTCCAGCGATGAGTTTATGTCAGCCAATAAAAAATCTAAGTCGAAGAAACATGTTAGTGAGAATAGTGATGATGACTTTATGTAGTGTTAGCGAGAAGCACGATGATGTCTTCATGTAGTTTGTATGCAGTATTATTTATGGTCAGTCGTACCGTTTAATTCAGATGTACTTGTATCTTAATTATCTGCAGCAGTCTCTCCGGAAATGTAACTCGATTAACAAAGCGAATGAACAGAAATATGTCTCTCGCATACATAGGTAGAATATGTCTCTCGCATACATAGGCAGATATATGTCTATCGCATACATAGCTAGATATAAGTGACACACAATCATCAGCCACCTCGTCCGCCACGTCGTTGAGGTGGTGTCTCCGGCGTCGGCCACATATACCTGTGGGGTGGCCGGATGATACGGGGAGGAAGCTCGGACCCGTCCAGGTCATACTGTGTTTCCTGTGTGGGAGGTGGTGCAGGAGTCGAATACATGTCCACCCACTCGTTGTGCTGCGACAAGTATTCCTGTGTGTTATGCCCATCGTCAGGCTCACTCTCCCACCTGGATTCGGACATAGACGCGTCATGTCCGAACATAGACGCCATATATCCGTAGCCTGCTGCGGGAGGGATGGAACATAAGTACTGACGAAATACGTAGTCGCAATCGATATTGGAAAGAATTAATATGAAGAAACATACCTGTAGGGGGGGGTTGCATCACGTAGCCTGGCGTGGGACCCTGCTGCTGTGGTCCTGGCCGAAACACGTAGCCTGACGTGGGATCCTGCTGCTGATGCCACGCCGAACTACCAGCCTGGTCAGGACGTGGTGGCCTGGGCGTCCACTGCTCTGCTAGACGTGGACGCGGGTCATGTCGGTGATGCGTGGGGTCTACCTGACCAGTCGAGTGACGCGGGGGGCATTGTACGGGCTGCTGATGAAGAACGTCCGAAGTGCGTCTGCACGTGATAGCCCGATACACAGCTCGTAGCCTCCCCTCAATGCGCGCCATAAAGTTCTGCACCTGAGGCCGAGCAACGAGTAGTGGTGCATCCGAAAGTGAACGCCGATAGTTGGACACCTCCTCGCCAAGTCCGATAGTCAACTCAGCCTGAAATTGTCACGACGATTATTAAGTATGCACGGCAAAGTATGTAACAACTAGATGCATTACACAAAGAGAATATATCTTACCGCCAATTGCCTAGAGCCCGAAATATCATAGCTCGGGTACATATCGGACACACTAGGGGCAGGTAACTCATCTGGGTGAGTGTGTTGAACGATGCATAACCGTGTTCTGCTCATGTACCGCTGCAAATAGAGATCGAATTCATCGAGATCAAACTCGACATTCTCCTGCCACACAAGTGTGTTCGCGGTCTCCCATTGTGTAACGTACGGCTGAACACGTTGTAGCCACTCAGCAGCAGTCCTGTGAATCCCCTTCCTTGTGATCCTAAAATTATGGTGTTAAACAATTAAGTAATGCTTCACTATGGACAATTGTGAAAGACAATTCAATATTGAATAACAAGACAATACCTGTGGATGTGTGCTGGCACCGGGTGCTCTGTAGGGGGAGGCACCTCCAACTGTTGAAGACCAAATTGCCTCATAACCCTCTGCTGGGCCATCTCCTCGACGAAGACGTCGAATATGATCTTCGCTTTCGTCATCCAGTAATCACTATCTCTGAAGCATAGCTCAGACATACCGCCGGGGTATCTTGCATTCATGACTCCTTGCGTGTACGGCTGCCAGATCACCCCAGTGTACAAATCAAACTGCTCGTTTAATGCCCTGTATGCTCGCCTAGTCTGATCACTAGCATAGCGTCTCTGCGGCAAACACAAGTTAGTTTAAGCCATAGTGTACACAAAGAAGAAAATTATAACACGGGACATACCTTGCGACGTGTCCAACACAGACCGAAAGTAGGCATATCGATGCCTTCAGCATCGAACATTACGGGCATAGGCTCTTGAATACGTACGTCCGGTCGTCCTATAGAGAACCTCTCCCACGACCACAGTTGTAGAAATAGAGGGCATCCAAGAAGAGCTGACGTGGGTGCCGTCAGCTGGCAGGCGTTGCACATACCTCGATATGTAGCCGCTAAGACCGCCGAACCCCAACTCCTCTGTGTGATCTGAGCCAGCGTCTGAGCTCTCGCGATCTCTAGTGCAATAGGGATGTAGAGCGCGCTTATAGTGGTGACATGGTTCTCTGTGAACATCACCTTACCGAGAAGCCACAGTATATATGCCTCCAGGCTGCGAGTGATCTGTGTCGCATTCAACGGGACCTGCGGATACCCCGGGAACTTCTGGATCTGTATTGAGCAAAGATAAAGCATTAGTACATAGCGACAACTGAAAGATATGAGGCAGGGGAACTAACCTGGAAATGGAGCAACCAATCATACTTAGGTCCGTGATGCTCCGATGCCAGAGCCGGAGCACCGTCATAAAGACCCGCGAAACGTTGTGCAAAATCTTCCTGCCAACGAGCCGGTGCCTCCAACGGTCCGATGGCATGACCTGCCAACGGTAGTCCCAGCAAAAGTGACACATCCTGCAGAGTAGGAGCCATCTCTCCCCAGCGGAAGTGAAACGTGTGGGTCTCAGGCCTCCACCGGTCCACTAAGCACGTGAGCAAAGAGGTGTCGATGGCGACGCGTCTGGAGGTATCCGTGCGCTCAACCAGCCGCACGAAAGGTAATAGGCCAGCCCATTTCAAGCGCCTTTTGCTTAGCCCTCCAAGCCTTGCCGTAAGAAATTCTGTACCTGAACCTGACGAATACTTTTGTCTGGATAGCCTTAACTTCCATCGCTTTGCTCTCCACTATCTCACTGTAAAACAACCTCGCAATAAGCGTGGATGAAAGGTTGGGATGATCTTGAGGGATGCAGGGAATAAGACATGTGTGATGAACTAGGTCACTGATCACCCAACTTGTGCCATACTTAGGGAGATAGCCGTGCACCCTGGCAGGACAACCTGCATTCTTGCATACCATTGTCAAGTATTGCTGACTGGACACCTCAGCTATGAAAACCCTTTGCGTGGACATTGCCCAATTTATTATTGCGTCCTTCAGAGCTTCTTTGTTGGGATACATAGCACCGGTCGCAATGTTGTTTTGGTGATATTGCCAGGCAGAATCATGACCATCGTTCACGGTCATTGCAGATGAGAAGTCATGATTCCAAGAAGCAGGAATCGGGACCTCCTCTGCATTTTCTTCTTCATCTGACTCGTCAGAATTATCTGCATGACCACTTTCAATATCGGTGTCTTCTTCTTCCATGATGTTCTGCATGTGCCCATCTACCTCGTCCGCGTCCGCCTCGCCACTGTAATAACCATCGCCATTTCCTCCTTCTACCTGACTACTCTGCCCTTGTTCATAACCATCATCTCCATCATTTGACACAGATAACATCATCCCGTCACTGCTTTGCCCAGGATCGTTACCACCCTGGCCTTCAGGCGCAATTACCTCCTTCAGAACGGGAAGCACTAAGGCACAAGGATTGCATCCCCTTGTTTCGCAACCTTGTAACCAGCGCACCCACTGAGAATCCCTCTCTACTGGCCTCAAATAGAAGAAGACATTCGAACTTGACCGGGTCCACAATGCATGAACACCCACGGTCTGTGTTTCAGTATTCAGCCCTAAACATGCTGTCACCCATTCTTTCAACTGACTAAGAGACCATGTTTGAGGGTCGGTCAGTGCCACCTCTATGTGCTCAAATTCACTCAGATCAACCCCAATCTCATTTGTTTGGACATTACCAGGACCGTAGAAAAATATGAACTTCACTATATCAGACATCTCGGCTCACCTATAATTTTTTTTAACATGGACAGACAACTGTTAAACAACATGACAAACTACATATATTCACACTCCTAAATATTTGACAAGTACATAGATTAGGGAATATTAACGAAGCTAAATATTGAAACAACTTAATATATTATGGATATTACCGGAGCAACTAAAAATACTGACATACCTAAATATTTGACAGACCTAAATATTTGACATGCACATATAACACGGGATATTACCGGAGCAACTAAAAATACTGACAGACCTAAATATTTGACATGCACATATAACACGGGATATTACCGGAGCAACTAAAAATATTGACTGACCTAAATATTTGACATGCACATATAACACGGAATATTACCGGAGCAACTAAAAATACTAACAGACCTAAATATTTGACATGCACATATAACACGAAATATTACCGGAGCAACTAAAAATACTAACAGACCTAAATATTTGACATGCACATATAACACGAAATATTACCCGGAGCAACTAAAAATACTGACATTAATTTTTCAAAATATGTACAACTCAGAGAAATTTTTTGACGACATAGGTATACCTTCGACGCGTGTGCCACTGCTTCTTGCTTCTCTCTTCAACTCAGCCGCACCTCCTCCTCCTGCTCACCACCTCTTCCTCCCCAGCAGCAACTCCTCCTCACCACCACCTCTACCATGGTTCAACCACCTCAACCATGCCTCCTCCTCACCTCACTTGAACGAGAAAAAAAACTATCCTATTGGAAAAAAAAATACCGTAGGCCACCGGAGTTGGCTATGATCTACTCTTTCTGTGGGTTGGATGCAAAAATGGATGGACCAGCGAGGAGATCGACGGGGGGTTACGAGAGACTGAGAGAGAGAGCAAGAAGAGGAAGAACGAGAGCTCACGGGCGCAAGAGGAAGGAGATAAGGAGAAGAAGGGAAGGAGAAAAGGAGGAGGGAAGGAGAGGAGGCGTGGGTGGGCAGCCAGGCCCCTGTCGGCCACGCCCCGGCCGATTGGACGGCCTGTCGGCTGCGCCGGGGCCGACTGGAACCCTGTCGTCTGGGCCGCAGCCGACTGCAGCGCGCCAGGCCGACTGGCGAATCCAACGCGACGGTCGACGTGTTCGGGCAAATCAGAAGCTGCCACGTGTCCTGTCGGCTTAGCCGTAGCCGACTGAACCTGCCACGTGGCCTATCGGCTTAGCTCCAGCCGACTGGATTCTATTTTTGAAAATTTTCAAATTCGTGTATTATTTCTGTAATTTTTTTTAAAAAATGTATGTAACAGCCCGGAACCGACGCTCCAGAAGATTCCCCTTTTATTTCCATTCTCGTCGTGCGTTTCGTTTGGTTGTCGCATTCATCATCGCATCATTCGCATCATCCGCATTGTATCGGCACTTCGTTGTCATCGTTTTCAAAACTTGCACCCGTTCGTAGTTGCCGGTTCGCTCCGTTCGTGTCGTCGACCGTTTTGAGACCAACCACACACGCACGCGCCCGCGGCATTGCAAAATATTGTTTTCAAAAGTGTGTATAAAACTTTCTCTGATTGGTTCGAAACCTGGCAAGCGGTCGTAATAGATCGTAGGTAGACCGCCTGCCAAATTTCGTCGAAATCAGATGTCGTTTGATACCCGGACGGTCGACTGTAGCGTCGCCGTCTTTGGTTTATTTATCGGTCGTTTCGGTGTTTTAAAAAAAACCTTCTGTCACGGGCCGCAACACTCCCTCTCATCCCCACTCAACCCACTCTACACAGCCCACTAAGCCCAGCCAGCCCACCTAACCCTCCACCCCGATCCGACCGTCCGATCGCGATCGGAGGGTCGAGAAACCACCCCTAGATCCAAACCCTACCCAAAAACTGCTATTTATAGACCCCCACGTCCAAAAATGGGCCTAACCCCTCTCCCCTCGAAATCCGCGCCCCCAATCCTCTGCCAGCCGCCGCCGCAGTCCGCTCCCCCCACCTACCGGACATGTCCGCGGCCAACCCGGACATGTCCGGGCGACCACAGAGCAGCCCCGCATCCCATGGCTTCCGCCCGAAGCTCCTCGCCGGAAGCGTCGCCACCCCAAGCCCCCGTCGCGCCCGATGGCCTCCCCCTCGCCGGACCCTACCGCTGTCGTGCCGGCACCGGAGCGCGTCGCCGCCGGAGCCTCGGCCCTTTCCTGTCGCCTCCCCGCAAGATCGGCCGCCATGGATGCGCCGCGAGCTCCGCCTCGGTTCCTCGCCGCCTTGCCGCGCCGTCGCCGCCGATAGCCTCCCCGGCCGAGCCGCGCCCGGATCCGACCTGCCCCGCCTCGCCCCGTCGCTGCCCCTGCCGCCTGGTCGCGTGGCCTTGGCCGCCGCCCCTGCCTCCCCGATCCGATCGGGAGGAGGAGGACGACGAGGCCAGCCAGCGCCCCCGCTCACCCCCGCTGACCGCCAGGTGGGCCCTGCCCAGGGCCCAGCTCCAGCGCCGGCCCAGCACCGCCTCCCCACCGACCGGCCCATGAGGCCTGGTGAGCACCAGATCCAGCCCATCGCCCTATGCGCTATTTTGTTATCATGCGCCCATGTGCTACTGTTGGACCTCTAGTCAGATTCAGCCCGTTAGTGTGTTTTTTTTTTCCTGTCTAGCGAATTTTGTAATTATCCACGAATTAATAGAATTGCAGAAAAACCCCCTGTTTTGAATTGCTAATATCTAATTAACCGTGCACCGGATCGTAATGTTTTATATATGAAAAATGCTTAAAAAATGCGTAGAATAATTACATGCCATTTTCATCCATGTCAAAATACCCCAAGTTGCTGTTTTGCATCATGTTGCATAAATGCCATCATTTTGCATTGTCATATTTATTTAACGTGCATCGGGAATTCATCCAATTATATATTAAAAATGTTCATATTGTCGGCATCGCATTTTCATGCATGACAAACTTGTCCATTGCAATATTTGCATTTAACTTGCATTTATAATTTCTAAAAGGGGATTAGGCCATAAACTTGCATAATTAATTGTGACATATTTTCCTACATGAACCTATGCATTTTATATATGTTTTCGGGGTAGAAAAATCTATAGAATTTAACTGTGTATTTAGTTGTGTCATTGGAGGAAGTTTGAGTGCACGCCATTTTTGCCATGATGCCCTTTTGTCTATTTCGTGTTAATTAATCCATGCATGATATGAAATAATTTTGAACATGAGATATGCCCTTGAACATGTGTGCTAGGCCCTGGTATTTTTGGTTGTCATAGAAATGCATGTTTAGGTGTTGTTTTCTTATTGCCAACATGCTATAAAAATCTGTTGTTTTGAGGGTCCAAGATATTTCTAAGTCTGGAAATCTGTTATTATGATGCCATGTTGCCATGTGATTTGCTAGTGATCTAGGAGTCTTTTGGTGATGCCACCAAGGAGTATTTTGTTAAGCATGTTATGCTCTATCATGTTGTGTCAATAGTTTGCATGAATAGGTTTTGCATCATAATTAAATCTGCTGCTCAATATGTCAATCTGTTAAAAACTGCTGCACATGCCTACTCTAATTTTCACTAAGTCTGAGAATCTGTTTTCTTCATAATGCCATGTTGTGTTGATGGTTGCCATGAAGCTGAGCATAATTTGATGTTGTCATGAAGTAATGATTTGTAGTGCATCATGTCTACTACCATGCTGTTAATTTTCATGCTATAATATGCCCTGTAGCATATAGTTTTACTGCTGTCAAGCTGCCTCCATAAAAATCTGCTATGCTAAAAACCTGTTATTTTACTAAGTCCTAATCTGCTATATTTTGTTGCCATGTTGTGAGCTTCATACCATGCGATCCATGACTCTTTTGAGTATGATATGTGAAGATGAAATGAAGTGTGTGTTGTATGCTACTGCCCCATGCTTAGTTTGTGCATTTTAGAATCTTGTAGCTTGTTGTTTTCATGTGTGCAAAACGCTATCTTGCTGTTTTGGGCAGATTTCAAATAAATCTTGTTTTGGTGATTGTGGTTGAACCGTAGCTCCGTTTTGCACATGTTGCATATGAAACTTGCTTAGAATTTCATGTAGAATCATAATATATTGCTGCATTCATGATTTGAAATGTTTGTGGTTGTCATTTTCATGCATTTTGCATTCATGTCATATGCATCTTGCGAATGTCATATCTTTTAGACCGTAGCTCCGTTTCAAATGTTCTATATATGTAAATCGACTGGAATGACGAGTAGAATCTCATGGTGCACTTTATTTTGCTGTTTAACAAATATAAAACATGATTAGTTCAGATCTGGACCAATTTCGAAATTAACATATGGGGTCGTTTCGGAAATGCTATATGTTGTTTCCGGCGTCATTTAAACTTGCCTAGATGTGTAGTTTACTTATGCTTCACCTCTTGCCATGTTTAACAACATTTAATATTGTTGTGTACCTAAACAAGAGTGAACTAAATATTCAAATGTGGAGTTTCGTCAATATGCAACTCGTTGCATATTGAGCTTCACTTAATGTGTAGTATTTGATTGTTGTGATTGCCATGCCTTGCATATTTAAACCGGACATACATCATATTTGTTTGCGCATCATGTCATGCATTTGTTGTGGTGTTCTCGTGTGTTGATTGTTGTTTCCGATTTGCTTCTTCTCGATAGAGTTCCGAAACCGCTTCGGAGTGTGAGGATTCGTTCCTCTACGTTGGCTCGTCTTCTTCATGGACTTGTTCTTCTTCCAAGCGGGATCTCAGGCAAGATGATCATTTCCCTGGATACCATTACTATCATTGCCATGCTAGTTGTCTCGTTTCTATCGCTGTCTCGCTACCTACCACTTGTATGTCAAGCCTCCCAAATTGCCATGAAAGCCTCTAACCCCTCCACGTCCCAGCAAAACATTGTTTGGCTATGTTACCGCTTGCTCAGCCCTTCTTATAGCGTTGCTAGTTGCAGGTGCATTTGTTTCCAGCTATCACAATATTACTGCTATTTAATTTAATGCACATATATACTTGGTAAAGGGTGGAAGGCTTGGCCTTTTGCTCAGTGTTTTGTTCCACTCTTGCCGCCCTAGTTACTTGTGTACCGGTGTTATGTTCCATAATTGAGCGCTCCTAACATGCTCGGGGTTGTTATGGGGACCCCCTTGATTTTCGTTTTAGGATAAAACTTGTCTGGCAAGGCCCAACTTTGGTATTACATTTGCCTAATAATTAATAAACTTGCATAGGGAGTAATTAACCCGAGGAGAATTAATCAACAACCCGGGCCAGTGCTCCTCATGAGTGTTGGTCCAAAATGGCAGTAGCCGGGGCCACCAACGGGTGTGCCAGCCGGAAACTTAGCCAATCCGGTCGTGTCCTGAGAACGAGATACGCGGCTCTTATCGGGTTCGTCGACACGTCGGGCGGCCTTGCTGGATTTGTTTTACCTTTCTCGAACGTCTTGTGCGAGGAATTCCGAAGCTTTTGGGCTATCTCGAGGTTGAGGTTTTCCAATGGAATTGCCTAGGAAGATCATGAGATTCGTGGTCGAGGTTATTCCCGCTGAGTGTGGTTAGTTTGTGATGGATGAGTAGGAGCACCCCTGCAGGGTTAAATCTTTCGGAGAGCCGTGCCCGCGGTTACGTGGCAACTTGGAAACTTTGTTTAACACCCGGTCATAGCAAACTTGAAGTAAACTCAAATAAAATACACCAACCGTGTGCGTAACCGTGACTGTCCCTTCTCGTGAGTCCTTATCCGAGAGAGAACACGGTGGGGTTATGTTTGACGTCAGTAGGTGTTCAGGATCTCTTAGAGATCATTACTAGATCACGTCCGTTTATTCGACAATCATCCCCCTTTATTCTTGTACTCGTAAGTCAGCCACCCAAATAAATGCTTAGTCGCTTGCTGCAGCCTCACCACTTAACCTTACCTCACCCATTAAGCTTTAATAGTCTTGATACCCTTGGAAATGAGATTGCTGAGTCCCCGTGGCTCACAGATTACTACAACAACAGTTGCAGGTACAGGTAATGCGATGATTTGACGTGAGCGCGATGCTTGTTTGATTTGGAGTTCTTCTTCTTCTTCTTCATCGATCTAGGATGGGTTCCAGGCGGCAGCCTGGGATAGCAAGGATGGATGTCATTTTATCATTTGTTTTCGTCCGTAGTCGGACCCTGCTCTTCTGTATGATGTTTGGATTTGTTGTTGTATTGATGTGATATTGTTGTAGCTGTGGCGAGTGTAAGCCAATTCCATATACTCATCTCTTCTTTACATGTACTTGTAATGATATCCATTCTTGCAACACGACGAGATGCGCTTCTATCCCTGTCGAGGCCCTCGTGCCAAAATAAGGATAGGATCGCATCTTGGGCGTGATAAGTTGGTATCAGAGCCTGTACCGACCTAGGAGCCCTCTTGATTGATCGAACTTGGCCGAGTCGAGTCTAGTAAAAACTATTTTGAGTCTAGTTATATCGGAGAGTAGGATTCTTTTACTCCTCTTCTATGCTCTGGTGAGGAATTACGACTTAGGAATTTTGATTCTACCCTCTTCTCACTCAAAATTTTTTAGGATCACGCGGGTATTTTGGAATCTATATGATGCCGATGTGACGGAGTTCTGTCTTGGTGCCTCCTGTCTGACTTGATTTCTTCCGGGGAGTTGAGCTCCAGGGGATTCTTGTGCACATCGTTATCATTCAGTTTCCTTAGTATCTCAGGACGGAGGATGTTCGAAATGGCTTCAATACTTTTCGTGGTGAGATAAGGCTGGAGTCACCCAGTACTGGGGAGGCGTCCGGGGTACTGCCATGTTTAGTATCGTTGTGATTACGAGTGTCTGAGGTAGATGAGTTTGCGGAGTTTCTTGGATTATGGTGTGGAAGGTTGCGGGTGCAGTTGTAGCTGATTACCTTGGGTACGTTCCTGGGTCCGCAACCCGAATCGCATAAACAAGAAATACTTCGGAAATTCTTAGGTGGGAATTCAAGTAGTTATCTAGGATTGTCCTTCCAACGAATGCATAATGGGTTATGTATTTGTTTCCGGCTTAAATCCTCAAGCCCCATCTTTTGTTTTGTTGGATTATGGTAATTCGAGTTGCTTCGATGTCAAGTGGTGATTTCATATCTTTCCTAACCGGTGTGTTTCTCATCAAGTTAATTCAACCCTCCCCAATAGTTGCAAGATCAATCCTCTTATTCTTCCGGAGTTGTTTCATCCGTTCCAAGTTGTCTTTGTTTTTCCCACCCTCCCGCCCTTTTTCGTCAATAATTAAATTGTCATCCAAGTGTCTTTCTTTTCATTGATGCTTCCGCTATCTTTTCTTCCATTTGATATCCGGTGATTCATTGTGAAAATGCTCAAGTGCTAAGTTCATCATTTCTTCGTCTCATTTTCTTTCCCGGTGGATTCAATTCAAGCTCTCGGTGTTCATCATATCCTTGTCATTCTCTTAATGCTTTCCCGTGTTGGAATTCTTTATCAAGCCTTTCTTGGTTTTCATATTTCTCTTTTCTATCCGGAGTGCTGAAGATATCTCAGAAGATTCGTATTTTCATTCAATCCTTTCAAATTCGAGGCTCTCAACCTCGTCAAGTTTTCATTTCTTCCGGTGCAATCTCTTTGCCTAAGCAATCGTTTCAACGGTGTTCTCTTTGAGTGGGCTCATAACCCACATGTTCTTTCCCAGGATCTTACCTGACTCTTCTAATCTTTCGGAGATGTCCTCAAGTTCTTTCAAATATGACGTAAGAATGAACTCCATCAGTCATATTCCTTCCCGAAGATCGCTTCTAAATCATTTTCATCATTGCCTCAACCTTTTCTTATTCATTATCCCGGAGTGTCTTAGTAAGTCTTGGTGGTGTTTCTCGCCATCATTCTCCATGCTGAAGACCGAAGAAGAGTTTCTCTTAAATCTTTGTTCGTTCTTCCGAAGATTCATGGTTTCAGCTTGATGCTATTCTTCCAAATTGTTGACAATCATGAGTAATTCTTTCCATATCTATCCGGAGCATTTCAGAGTTGTTTTCATTTCTCGATCTTCCGAAGGCCGGTTGTCAGTTCATAATTTTGAGTTGTTTTCCATAAGCCCATAACAAGTTTATTCTTTTCGTTGCTGATTTCCAACAACTCCGTTCAATCTCTTCTTGTTAGGATGCTTTTCAAATTAAATTGTGGTAGAAGTTGTCATTTTCTTCTCCGTTCGTTCCTCCCAATGATCTAGCTTCTATTCTTTTGTTCCGGTGGCATTGTAACGTTGCTCTCATCATTCCGTCTTGTTTTGCTAAGATCATGTTCTTTCAGGCTTTTCATTTAACCCGAGTGTTGTGTTCTCTTTCAAGCTCTCCCATCTCATCAAATTTTGTCCCTCTATCCTACCGAAGTGCTGCCGAAATTTCTTTTGAATTCTTGCTTGCTTCGCATATCATTCTTCATCTATTCCAACCTTCATGTTTCTATGGTTTCACTCGTTTGTCAAAGAAGCAACTAAGTTGTACCTATTCCTCTTCTCCTTCTCTTCCCCTTTTCATTCTAAGATCTCGGGTCGAGATCTCTTGTAAGTGGAGGAGAGTTGTAACAGCCCGGAACCGACGCTCCAGAAGATTCCCCTTTTATTTCCATTCTCGTCGTGCGTTTCGTTTGGTTGTCGCATTCATCATCGCATCATTCGCATCATCCGCATTGTATCGGCACTTCGTTGTCATCGTTTTCAAAACTTGCACCCGTTCGTAGTTGCCGGTTCGCTCCGTTCGTGTCGTCGACCGTTTTGAGACCAACCACACACGCACGCGCCCGCGGCATTGCAAAATATTGTTTTCAAAAGTGTGTATAAAACTTTCTCTGATTGGTTCGAAACCTGGCAAGCGGTCGTAATAGATCGTAGGTAGACCGCCTGCCAAATTTCGTCGAAATCAGATGTCGTTTGATACCCGGACGGTCGACTGTAGCGTCGCCGTCTTTGGTTTATTTATCGGTCGTTTCGGTGTTTTAAAAAAAACCTTCTGTCACGGGCCGCAACACTCCCTCTCATCCCCACTCAACCCACTCTACACAGCCCACTAAGCCCAGCCAGCCCACCTAACCCTCCACCCCGATCCGACCGTCCGATCGCGATCGGAGGGTCGAGAAACCACCCCTAGATCCAAACCCTACCCAAAAACTGCTATTTATAGACCCCCACGTCCAAAAATGGGCCTAACCCCTCTCCCCTCGAAATCCGCGCCCCCAATCCTCTGCCAGCCGCCGCCGCAGTCCGCTCCCCCCACCTACCGGACATGTCCGCGGCCAACCCGGACATGTCCGGGCGACCACAGAGCAGCCCCGCATCCCATGGCTTCCGCCCGAAGCTCCTCGCCGGAAGCGTCGCCACCCCAAGCCCCCGTCGCGCCCGATGGCCTCCCCCTCGCCGGACCCTACCGCTGTCGTGCCGGCACCGGAGCGCGTCGCCGCCGGAGCCTCGGCCCTTTCCTGTCGCCTCCCCGCAAGATCGGCCGCCATGGATGCGCCGCGAGCTCCGCCTCGGTTCCTCGCCGCCTTGCCGCGCCGTCGCCGCCGATAGCCTCCCCGGCCGAGCCGCGCCCGGATCCGACCTGCCCCGCCTCGCCCCGTCGCTGCCCCTGCCGCCTGGTCGCGTGGCCTTGGCCGCCGCCCCTGCCTCCCCGATCCGATCGGGAGGAGGAGGACGACGAGGCCAGCCAGCGCCCCCGCTCACCCCCGCTGACCGCCAGGTGGGCCCTGCCCAGGGCCCAGCTCCAGCGCCGGCCCAGCACCGCCTCCCCACCGACCGGCCCATGAGGCCTGGTGAGCACCAGATCCAGCCCATCGCCCTATGCGCTATTTTGTTATCATGCGCCCATGTGCTACTGTTGGACCTCTAGTCAGATTCAGCCCGTTAGTGTGTTTTTTTTTTCCTGTCTAGCGAATTTTGTAATTATCCACGAATTAATAGAATTGCAGAAAAACCCCCTGTTTTGAATTGCTAATATCTAATTAACCGTGCACCGGATCGTAATGTTTTATATATGAAAAATGCTTAAAAAATGCGTAGAATAATTACATGCCATTTTCATCCATGTCAAAATACCCCAAGTTGCTGTTTTGCATCATGTTGCATAAATGCCATCATTTTGCATTGTCATATTTATTTAACGTGCATCGGGAATTCATCCAATTATATATTAAAAATGTTCATATTGTCGGCATCGCATTTTCATGCATGACAAACTTGTCCATTGCAATATTTGCATTTAACTTGCATTTATAATTTCTAAAAGGGGATTAGGCCATAAACTTGCATAATTAATTGTGACATATTTTCCTACATGAACCTATGCATTTTATATATGTTTTCGGGGTAGAAAAATCTATAGAATTTAACTGTGTATTTAGTTGTGTCATTGGAGGAAGTTTGAGTGCACGCCATTTTTGCCATGATGCCCTTTTGTCTATTTCGTGTTAATTAATCCATGCATGATATGAAATAATTTTGAACATGAGATATGCCCTTGAACATGTGTGCTAGGCCCTGGTATTTTTGGTTGTCATAGAAATGCATGTTTAGGTGTTGTTTTCTTATTGCCAACATGCTATAAAAATCTGTTGTTTTGAGGGTCCAAGATATTTCTAAGTCTGGAAATCTGTTATTATGATGCCATGTTGCCATGTGATTTGCTAGTGATCTAGGAGTCTTTTGGTGATGCCACCAAGGAGTATTTTGTTAAGCATGTTATGCTCTATCATGTTGTGTCAATAGTTTGCATGAATAGGTTTTGCATCATAATTAAATCTGCTGCTCAATATGTCAATCTGTTAAAAACTGCTGCACATGCCTACTCTAATTTTCACTAAGTCTGAGAATCTGTTTTCTTCATAATGCCATGTTGTGTTGATGGTTGCCATGAAGCTGAGCATAATTTGATGTTGTCATGAAGTAATGATTTGTAGTGCATCATGTCTACTACCATGCTGTTAATTTTCATGCTATAATATGCCCTGTAGCATATAGTTTTACTGCTGTCAAGCTGCCTCCATAAAAATCTGCTATGCTAAAAACCTGTTATTTTACTAAGTCCTAATCTGCTATATTTTGTTGCCATGTTGTGAGCTTCATACCATGCGATCCATGACTCTTTTGAGTATGATATGTGAAGATGAAATGAAGTGTGTGTTGTATGCTACTGCCCCATGCTTAGTTTGTGCATTTTAGAATCTTGTAGCTTGTTGTTTTCATGTGTGCAAAACGCTATCTTGCTGTTTTGGGCAGATTTCAAATAAATCTTGTTTTGGTGATTGTGGTTGAACCGTAGCTCCGTTTTGCACATGTTGCATATGAAACTTGCTTAGAATTTCATGTAGAATCATAATATATTGCTGCATTCATGATTTGAAATGTTTGTGGTTGTCATTTTCATGCATTTTGCATTCATGTCATATGCATCTTGCGAATGTCATATCTTTTAGACCGTAGCTCCGTTTCAAATGTTCTATATATGTAAATCGACTGGAATGACGAGTAGAATCTCATGGTGCACTTTATTTTGCTGTTTAACAAATATAAAACATGATTAGTTCAGATCTGGACCAATTTCGAAATTAACATATGGGGTCGTTTCGGAAATGCTATATGTTGTTTCCGGCGTCATTTAAACTTGCCTAGATGTGTAGTTTACTTATGCTTCACCTCTTGCCATGTTTAACAACATTTAATATTGTTGTGTACCTAAACAAGAGTGAACTAAATATTCAAATGTGGAGTTTCGTCAATATGCAACTCGTTGCATATTGAGCTTCACTTAATGTGTAGTATTTGATTGTTGTGATTGCCATGCCTTGCATATTTAAACCGGACATACATCATATTTGTTTGCGCATCATGTCATGCATTTGTTGTGGTGTTCTCGTGTGTTGATTGTTGTTTCCGATTTGCTTCTTCTCGATAGAGTTCCGAAACCGCTTCGGAGTGTGAGGATTCGTTCCTCTACGTTGGCTCGTCTTCTTCATGGACTTGTTCTTCTTCCAAGCGGGATCTCAGGCAAGATGATCATTTCCCTGGATACCATTACTATCATTGCCATGCTAGTTGTCTCGTTTCTATCGCTGTCTCGCTACCTACCACTTGTATGTCAAGCCTCCCAAATTGCCATGAAAGCCTCTAACCCCTCCACGTCCCAGCAAAACATTGTTTGGCTATGTTACCGCTTGCTCAGCCCTTCTTATAGCGTTGCTAGTTGCAGGTGCATTTGTTTCCAGCTATCACAATATTACTGCTATTTAATTTAATGCACATATATACTTGGTAAAGGGTGGAAGGCTTGGCCTTTTGCTCAGTGTTTTGTTCCACTCTTGCCGCCCTAGTTACTTGTGTACCGGTGTTATGTTCCATAATTGAGCGCTCCTAACATGCTCGGGGTTGTTATGGGGACCCCCTTGATTTTCGTTTTAGGATAAAACTTGTCTGGCAAGGCCCAACTTTGGTATTACATTTGCCTAATAATTAATAAACTTGCATAGGGAGTAATTAACCCGAGGAGAATTAATCAACAACCCGGGCCAGTGCTCCTCATGAGTGTTGGTCCAAAATGGCAGTAGCCGGGGCCACCAACGGGTGTGCCAGCCGGAAACTTAGCCAATCCGGTCGTGTCCTGAGAACGAGATACGCGGCTCTTATCGGGTTCGTCGACACGTCGGGCGGCCTTGCTGGATTTGTTTTACCTTTCTCGAACGTCTTGTGCGAGGAATTCCGAAGCTTTTGGGCTATCTCGAGGTTGAGGTTTTCCAATGGAATTGCCTAGGAAGATCATGAGATTCGTGGTCGAGGTTATTCCCGCTGAGTGTGGTTAGTTTGTGATGGATGAGTAGGAGCACCCCTGCAGGGTTAAATCTTTCGGAGAGCCGTGCCCGCGGTTACGTGGCAACTTGGAAACTTTGTTTAACACCCGGTCATAGCAAACTTGAAGTAAACTCAAATAAAATACACCAACCGTGTGCGTAACCGTGACTGTCCCTTCTCGTGAGTCCTTATCCGAGAGAGAACACGGTGGGGTTATGTTTGACGTCAGTAGGTGTTCAGGATCTCTTAGAGATCATTACTAGATCACGTCCGTTTATTCGACAATCATCCCCCTTTATTCTTGTACTCGTAAGTCAGCCACCCAAATAAATGCTTAGTCGCTTGCTGCAGCCTCACCACTTAACCTTACCTCACCCATTAAGCTTTAATAGTCTTGATACCCTTGGAAATGAGATTGCTGAGTCCCCGTGGCTCACAGATTACTACAACAACAGTTGCAGGTACAGGTAATGCGATGATTTGACGTGAGCGCGATGCTTGTTTGATTTGGAGTTCTTCTTCTTCTTCTTCATCGATCTAGGATGGGTTCCAGGCGGCAGCCTGGGATAGCAAGGATGGATGTCATTTTATCATTTGTTTTCGTCCGTAGTCGGACCCTGCTCTTCTGTATGATGTTTGGATTTGTTGTTGTATTGATGTGATATTGTTGTAGCTGTGGCGAGTGTAAGCCAATTCCATATACTCATCTCTTCTTTACATGTACTTGTAATGATATCCATTCTTGCAACACGACGAGATGCGCTTCTATCCCTGTCGAGGCCCTCGTGCCAAAATAAGGATAGGATCGCATCTTGGGCGTGATAATGTATTATTTAAAAAAAATTAGCCCAAACCGCATGTCGCCGCCCCGCCCTAGCGACAGCCGTGTCATGCTGATGCCACACCGAAGCCCATCCGTCTACACCCGCCACCCACACACACAATGGTGGAGCTTGGTGGGGGCCAACCTGGGCCATGGCCCCCAGCTCATAAGACAACAAGCCTACATCTATTTGTATTAGGCCTATTTTTTTACTACAAAATAGTTGAAAATAATGAGATTTGCCCGACACACACACACACTTCTTCTCCGAGGTCGACAACCCACCCGACACCCAGAACCATCAATCTCTACCTCGTCTCCACTTCTGACGTTGTGGTTAGCCACGTCATTGCCTGCTCCGGCTCGTTCTTGATGATCCCTCATCATGATGTCGGGGCCAACCATGGCCTTCCCGTCCCAAGCTCGGTACTCTACCCCTCATCTATTTATCTCTAGAAATCGACTTGCACAACTGATTTCAAGCAGAAGCAACTACCGAATAGCAAACATGCTTTCATTTTCCTCGTCCATTTGCAGCTTGAAAGAAGACAGTGTAGCTTTTCATGTCTTCCTTTTCTCTCTACATGACCAAAACTCCACCAAATATACAACACGTGCAGACATGCTACACCTCGGTTACTATGCTAGACATGCATATAGTATGCTAAATATTTTTTCCTGGTATTTTCTTATTTCTTTTGTGAAAATATTTGAAGCACCATTAGAACACAACATAAAATCCAATATGTTAAATATGTTAATCCAATAAATAATGCCAGTAAAGTATATACAAATTTGCACTTCCAATACATTGAACGAAAAATATACTTACAATCTTTGACCACTGGTGACTGGGGAGCTGCTGGAGATCGCTCCTCAGCTGGCTTAGCTTTTTGTTCATCTAAAAAAGAACAGGCTTACCTTTCCATTAATTTCAGTCCTGTAGAGTGTTGTATTTTCTTGTTTTTTCAGTACCTTGTTTCCTAATTATCCTATGTATTTTCTTGTAGAGTGCAGGCTTATTCTACACCAATTCCCCTCCATCCTCGAGTTACCTGGCCACCGTGGTAGCTCCTCTCCTCCCTTTTGCCGCTCCATGTGCTAGCCTTGAAAATGCCAAATTATATTGTGTTCTTGCATTGTTATGTATGTAGTTTTGATCAATCACCCAAATACCTAAAAGCAGAGAAGAAAACCAAAGTGAAATTGCTGGGAAAAGGTCATGAAATCACATACTGCTAGATAAATCATCAGAATATGTGTACCCCATCATGTCTCAAATCGTCATAACACAATGATAGGTGGTGTATAGGGAGATAAAAGACGTAAGCAATAATTAATAATCCTTACTGGTTAAAGAAAACAAATTGG
The DNA here is from genome assembly GCA_039707655.1 of Elymus sibiricus. Taxonomy (NCBI): domain Eukaryota; kingdom Viridiplantae; phylum Streptophyta; class Magnoliopsida; order Poales; family Poaceae; genus Elymus; species Elymus sibiricus. The sequence continues at coordinate 359,047,652 of CM077667.1, forward strand.
TCATCTAAAGTTATGAATATGAAGATAATGGACCCATGAAGATACTAATGATAAGAATTATCCTTCCTTTCAATCTCCTTCTTTAACAAACAGGATAACACAAAATGAACTGTATATACTTTTAACAAAAATCTAAAATAAATTAAGGATAAGATATATGTTAGCATTAAAGTAGATGTTAATTGCAAGCACAACTTTGAGATCAATGCTACACTCTTGTCATGCATCAGGGTAACATGTGGTGTAACTTGTGGAGTATAACATGTGCTCATTGTTCATGTGCATCCAGATCTCCAAGTATTAGCACAAGAATGTTCAGTTGTAACACACTCTAGCCATGCCTAGAATAGGATTAGTGGAATGCTCTGCTCGGTAAATTATTACCCAGAGCATATTGTTTCACCTATTTTGAACAAATGGACTGGATCGCTTATTAAGTACTCCCTCCTTCCCAATATCTAAGGCGTTTTAGCCATTCTATAAAGTCCTAAAATCTAAGGCGTGTTGCTCCCCTCCTCACGCATGCAACTCTCCCTCTCGTACAGTTACAGCTAACTGACTGCCATGATTTTCTCCTCTAGTATTTTCTCTCACGCGGTTAGCCAGCGCTAACTGATTACCTGGGGCGTGCACGAGGTAATTTATGCTGGAGCTAAATAGTATTGGTCAACCAGGTAGTTAGAGGAGATCGTGCAGGAGGGATCACCGTGCACTAATTTTCATGTGAAAAACTTAGGCGCCTAACAAAATGGGAAGGAGGGAGTACTTTTCAAGCAATGAAAATAATATCACATGTGAAAAAATATATTTTTCAAGCTTTCATTTTACGATACTACAGAATCTTGGCTCTCTCACATCTAGAGAGGAACCTATTTATGATAATGTTTATCCCAGCCATGTATATGGAAACACTGGTTGAGATTTACTCAATAGGATAGCTAAAACCTGACAGTAGTGGTTTTTTAAATGTTAGAGAAGTAATCCAGACCAAAAGAACAAGGTAAGTGAGTGAAAGAGTCAACTTACCTATAACAAAATTTCATCATATGCCAAACAAGTTTCATCCCTGATTTTTTAGTGAAGTGACGCTTCTGGCTCTTTTGGCTCCTCCATATCACCCTGCAATGAACATTCCTCATTGGAAAAATTAGATATATAACAAAAGTTAAAATGGCAGGAATTACTATGAACATACATTGTAATAGCCTATATACAGTTGTGTAGCAGCATAACATCTTACATTGGGATAAAGACAGCCAAAGTGCACCATCAATATACAATCAGGCTTCTGAACAATAACTACCAACAGCCCAGCAGTACTAATCAAATGAAATAAGACAAATTCAGTTGCTTCAGAATAGTAGAACCTGGCCAATGGTTGGCCATATGAAGAAAAATAAGGATCAAGATGTTTATGTGAAGAAGAACCAAAGTAATATAATCTCCTGCTGCACAACCAGCTACTGGGTCATGCTCTCTTTTCTAAGCTTTATTATCACGGGTGAATCACTTGGGTGTTATACTGCAAAGAATCTTTTATGCCTACGAGCTTGAGGTCCCATCCCTGATGACAGTCAAATCCACTCGTTTCTTCTTCTATCCAATGGTCGTCGTGCATCCTAAGTTGTGCCATGAGGGCACTCGGTATCGCACCATGCGGGTTAGTGCGCCACCAGGTGAACTGGAGGACTTGCACCACACTGGCGCGGCACATGTCTTCACCTCGACTGACGGAGAAGTGGTCATTTGGGAGGCCAGCGCGCGAGGTGAAGCTTGTACTGCAAGAAATCAAGAAGTGCCATTGTTAGAAGAAATTTGTGAGTGGATACTTAGTTTTGCAGAAGTAATTGTTCAGCATCTCAACACTTCACCTTTCGGGTTCTGAAATTGGATAACTATGTCATCCTTGTAAATGTTGGCCTCTTCTATACCAGGAATGGTGTTGACTCCTACTCTTTCCAAAGTGCTTTGAAGTCTCCTGTCATCAGTTGTCGTTGTCTTGTGCACTTCCTTCTTCTTTTCATCAGTGGAAGGAAAACTAATAAGTATAACAAGCAGAGAAAGGTTTCATATTTTTGTACTCTATAAGCTGATATGCGTACACTAAATGGCATATTGGCGTTCACTGAAAGATCAATTTAGAAATGTGATAATAGCATGCTTGGATGATAATCAGTGAGCGTAGCTAGCACACTTCAAATCTGGCATTTCTACATAGGATGTCAGCAATGGTCAGGGCCCACAAATTATTGATTCCGAGGAAATATTTTAGGTCTGAAACAAACTATTTACACAGGTAAAATGGATGGCATGTAGAATAGATAACGTGTTGAAAGCGGGAAATGCTACTGCTTGTAGCAAAACAAATGACACTACCTATCGATGACAGTAACAAGGCTAACATACAAAACACATGTGCACGCTGCCCTTGCCTACGGTGTAGGGCACCGATCATCTTCTTCAGCTTGTCAACATTCATATGCATGACACACGGGAGTACTTGTATTAATAACGGGACAGGGGAGCAAAAAAGGGATCTCCCAATACTATAGTCAACGTTCTAAAAACAGTTAGGTGCTAGAAGCAGGGCAGACGACATGGTAGCGTCCAGTCACAGAGTATTCATGCGGCAAGTGCTCTTCAGCCACGAAACAAAGTTATGGCGCAGCTGCGAGTTCATTAACCCCAAATCCACCTTGAAAACAGAGCAACCCGATCTAATCACACGAGTGCTCACTCCACCAAGACGCATCCAGCGAATCCATAGGCAGGACGGATCGACGGTACCATACCTTTCCTCTCCGTCCATCGACCCACCCGCCAGCCTCGCGATCGAACTAAAAGCTACGAGGACAGAGCATAGCGCTGCAAGGAGAGGAGGAAACGGGCACTGGGGTTTCACCTTGGGCAGGCGACGCCGGCGGCGGCGGCAACCCCGACGAAAATGTCGACCGGGTTCTCCACGCAGTGGTGGCCATGACAGACTCGGCCATCGCGGCCACGCTAGAGTCTGGGGGAAGAGAGATAGACAACGCGGGAGTGAAGGTGGAAGAGAGGTAGGCAGGCGGCGGAAGCAACAGTTGGAGCGGCGGCGGGTTTCGATCTAGGTCTCGTGGGTGGATGAGCGAAGGAGAGAGAGAGAGCGAGGGATAAAAAACCAAACATGACCTGGACATGAAGTTTCTGCTCCCGAGCTCAAATGAGCTCGGTGAACAGTAAAATCGAAAAATGTTTAAAAAATTCTGAAATTTTTTCGTGAACAACATTGACAAAATATCTAAGTGTGGGCAAAAATTTGGCCTGAAATAACATTCCTATTAGGCCTGAAAAAAAAAATCGATACTCTGAAAATGTGCATTTTCAGAGTATCGATTTTGTTTTTTTTTGCCACGCCTTATAGGAATGTTATTTCAAGCCAAATTTTTGCATGCACTTAGATATTTTGTCAATGTTGTTCACGAAAAAATTTCAGAATTTTTTTAAAAAAAATCGATTTTTTTTAGATTTTACTGTTCACCGAGCTCATTTGAGCTCGGGAGCAGAATGGTACTTTCCACATGACCTGGGCTTTTGTTCGAAAAAATCGGTGAGGAGGTGGAATAGTGGGAGGAGAGACGAAAAAAAACCAGACGATGGTGGGAGGAGAGACAGAAAAAATCGGTGAACGCCGGCTACCAACTTCCCCTTTAGGAGTAGAGATTAATCGCGCATGTGTCGCTGGTTATAGCAGGCGGCCGCACTCCCCTCTCTCCACACATCGCGCCTGCATCCTCACCGCCGTTCCCAGTCGTAAACGCTCTCGGAAATGTATCAGATGGTGACCAAGCGCACCATCGGAGGGAGTGGTGACGCGGGGTTCGAAGCCGGGGCCGACGAAGCAACTAAGCATCTCTTGATGCTGGGCGACAAGGTTGCCCTCCCCGCCGATGAGGTCTCGCGCGGACAGAAGCACGACCATGACGTCGTAAGCCCCGCCGTGCCTCCCCAACAGAAGGCAGTGCTGCACAGAGACTACTATGACCTCTCTGATGACCACTCCACCGACGATGACTCCGACAACTCCGACGGCGGCAACTCCGACGACGACGGAGAACAGGTTAGACCCCCCTATTTTGGTAACTATATCATAGTGTATCTCTAATTCGTTCTGTTTCCACCTTTTTTTGGAATTCGCCTGGGGTTCATGTTATTTCAATCCATGTAATCAGAGTAAGATTCGATAGATACATGTTAGTGTGTACGTATTGATTGATTGTTAGGTAAATGATAAGTGACTTGGATAAGTGACATCCGTACATACGATTATGCTAATATTATGTCTAAGGTTTTACAGTGATTTAAAGGTTGACCTGTACAAATGATCATTTTGCTAATAATCCGTCTACATAAATGATTGTACATGTACCCATTTGTAAATAAACACTGTATAAGAGCATGTAGATCACTACTGTAGTGATAATGGGGAGTAGTACTTATTTCAAAGTTCCTTGTTTGTTTGATAATAATCGGTTCATGCATTTAAAGTCATTAGTTAATAATTTTGTTGCACTAAGTTGTTTGTGATATCATTTTATGCATTTTATTCATCAATGTCATGATTTTTTATTATATGTATAGGTGCTATCTGACGACGTTGGCAGCGATAAATACGACCAGAGAAGGTACAAGAAACAAAAGCTCAGGGAGCTCTATGCGGGAACGCATAATCGTCGTATCAAGACCCGGAATGGGGGCTTCGGATGCCCATTCTGCGCCCAAAGGCTTAACCCGCGTTTGCAAGTGTTCTGGTGCATGCTAGAGGTTGAGCCGTTGACTCCTTCAAGCAGAAGTATTCTCGGAGGATGGCGCACGCCGCGTACGCGGAGTACCTGGAGAAAGTTTACGTTGTTGGTGGGTACGATTAGGATTGAGTTATATGTACATGTCCTGATGCCAGCACTACCCTAGCTATCTATAGTTTGTGCGTCTTATATCTCTGCTTGAGTATGTTTATTATGTGTTGGTCTAGATGTCGGTGAGACTCTGTTTAATGAACTAATACGTAGAGCAATGTAATTGCAGTCTTGAGCTGCAATCAGTTTGGTTGATGGAATATTTATTCTTATCTTAGAGTCCCCACATAATTTACTACTAGCAACTGTTTGCCCACAGGACGCACAGCTACGTTTGAGTGTTGGCAGTTTTTTTACACTATACATATTACGGTAAAAAATGCTTGACTTACCTGCAAACTTGTTGAATGCGGTAAAAAATTCAGGTGTCACACGTAAGATGAAATTTGGAACCCACAAACTTGGTTATTTTCCCGGATTGAAACCGGGTGCGAGGACTAACATTGTGACGCGGCACGCGTGTGTCCTGATTGTTCAGAACGCATTCCCGCGCATCGCACGTCTGCGACTGTAGGATTTACACGGACCACGGTAGTCCACTTACACCGTAGTGACACTTATCACAAACGGCTGTGTCTACTGAACCGTCGCCTCCGAAGCGCATTATTATTCTGGCCAAGAAAACCCTCACCATCGTCCCCGCTTAACAAAACCCTCACCATCCTTCCCAGTCGCGGTTCCTTGTTTGCCATTTAACGCCCCCAATAATGGGAGCTTCTTCCAGCCGACACGTGGCCAACCGAGCCGGGCGGGAGGTTGTGCGCGATTACGCGCGGGAACAGGCTCACCAACGATACGTTGGCGGCACTTCGAGCCGCCGCGTGGCCAAACGAACCGCCGGGAACGCTTGTTCGTGCGCTAGTCAAGCTTGCACATCAATCCTACGCCGGGAACGCGGTGACAAGACGTGCCAATTACAGCCCGTCCAGCCCCCATTTACTCCACCACTCATTTAACCTATTGTCTCTCTTCAACCTTTCCCCACAACGCAAGAAGCACACCCACACTCCAAATACAGAGAGGATATCCTGCTCGACTCCAATGGCGGAGCTCCCAGCGGCTGCCGACGACGAGCGGTAGTTCACCTTTCGTGCCTACGTGGACACCCACGTAAGGTTCAAGAACCTCACGGTGGTGTACACCAACGACCCGATCTGGATGGAGAACTCCATCCACACCATGGAGCAGTTACTTGCCTATGACAAGTACAAAGTGGTCGGCTTCGACCTCGAGTACACCGGCGGTCGTGCCAGGCATGATCAGAAGGTTGCCGTCGCCCAGCTGTGCGTGGGCCATTATGTCCTCGTCTACCACTACTGCCTGGCCACAAGGCCTTGCGATCGATTTGCCAGGTTTGTCAACAGCCCCGACTACATATTCGGTACGATGGACACCACCAACGATGAAAAGGTGCTCAAGGCCACGGGCTTGGCCTGCCGGAATCTTGTGGACATCCAATGCATGTACAAGATCTTGGGCGGCGAGGAGAAGCATAAGGACTCCCTGGTTGACCTCGCCATGGCCATCATCGACCCCTACTACAGAGGCATGAAGGATGTCTGCAAGAAGAAGAAGGTTGCCTGGCACCGCGCCTGGGTCCGAAGATTGGATGAAGATCACGTCAAGTACGCGGCCAAGGACGCGTATGTAAGCTACAAGATGTGCAGGCGGATCGTTGACATGAGGAAGTGCATCCGTCCTGCGCCGACCGGCACCCCTCGTCACAAGAAGAATAGATGAATGATTTGATGATCGTTACTACTAGTTTAGTATGCCTGTACTTGTTAATTGATGTGTGCAAATGTTATCCGTAGTTAGTAATGTAATTGGATGTTTATTTAGGTTATGCAATCATGATGTTGTTCAGTAGTACCATCTTTTCCTTAGTATGCAATGGACGATTAATATCTGGACATTAATATGCAATTGACGATTAATATCCGGACCTTAAGAAGCAGACCCACGACCGAGGGTATCCTGCGCGGCTCCAATGGCGCTCCCAGCGGCTGCCGACGACGAGCGCCAGTTCACCATGCATGCCGTAGTGGACACGCACAAAGTGGTCTGGTTCGATCTCGCGTCCCACCGCGTGCTCTGCTCTAGCGTCCCTTCGCGTGCTCTGCTCTCGCGCCCCTCCGCGCGCACTCTGCCAGCGGTTGGGGCCGGCCCACGATCACGTTTGGGGATCCATATGCATGCGGTTGCGCCACGTGTGTCGCCCCATGCAGTACGTGCTGCCTCGACTGAATCAAGCGTTGTAAAAACTGCCATCCGGAAGTACCGGTTTTATAGGACGTCCGGCCCCCATTTATACACACGGCCATTAACCATAGTCTCTTCACGCTTTCGATCGCGCCCCACAACACAATAAGCACACCCTCGACGACGCATACAGAGAGGATGTCCAGCGGCGCTCCAATGGAGTACGGCGTGCATCATGTGGAAACCCACATGAGGAAGACGAACCTCACGGTGGTGTACACCAATGCCCCAGGCATGGTGGAGGACTCCATCAGCACTATGGAGCGGTTGCTTGATGCGAATGACAAGTACAAAGTGGTCGGCTTCGATCTCGCTTACACCAGCGGTCGTGCCGGGCATGATTAGAAGGTTGCCGTCGCCCAGTTGTGCGTCGGCCATCACGTCCTCCTCTACCACTACTGCCTGGTGATAACCCACAAGTATAGGGGATCGCAACAGTTTTCGAGGGTAGAGTATTCAACCCAAATTTATTGATTCGACACAAGGGGAGCCAAAGAATATTCTCGAGTATTAGCAGCTGAGTTGTCAATTCAACCACACCTAAAAGACTTAATATTTGCAACAAAGTATTCAGTAGCAAAGTAGCGTGGAAGTAACGGTAACAGTGGCAAAGTGACAGTAGCAGTTTTGTAGTGATTGTAACTGTAGCAACGGAAAAGTAACTTAGCAAAGATCAATATATGAAAAGCTCGTAGGCAATGGATCAGTGATGGATAATTATGTCGGATGGCATTCATCATGCAACGGTCATAACATAGAGTGACACAGAACTAGCTCCAATTCATCAATGTAATGTAGGCATGTATTCCATATATAGTCATACGTGCTTATGGAAAAGAACTTGCATGACATCTTTTGTCCTACCCTCTCGTGGCAGCGGGGTCCTAATGGAAACTAAGGGATATTAAGGCCTCCTTTTAATAGAGAACCGGACCAAAGCATTAGCACTTAGTGAATACATGAACTCCTCAAACTACGGTAATCACCGGAAAGAATCCCAGTTATTGTCACCCTGGGGGATGCGGATCATAACTCGTAATAGGTGTCTACAACTTGCAAGATAGGATCAAGAACACACATATATTCATGAAAACATAATAGGTTCAGATCTGAAATAATGGCACCCGGGCCCTAGTGACAAGCATTAAGCATAGCAAAGTCATAGCAACATCAATCTCAGAACATAGTGGATACTAGGGATCAAACCCTAACAAAACTAACTCGATTACATGGTAAATATCATCCAACCCATCACCGTTCAGCAAGCCTACGATGGAATTACTCACGAACGGCGGAGAGCATCATGAAATTGGTGATGAAGGATGGTTGGTGATGACGACGGCGTCGATTTCCCCTCTTCGGAGCCCAAATCAGACTCCAGATCTGCCCTCCCGAGGAAGAACAGGAGGTGGCGGCGGCTCCGTATCGTAAAACGCGATGAACTCTTCTCTCTGATTTTTTTCTCCACGAATAGGAATATATAGGAGTGGAAACGAGGTCGGAGGAGCTTCAGGGGCCCCACAAGACAGGGGGGCGCGCCCTCGGGGGGGGAGGGGGCCCCCTGGCTTGTGACCAGGTGGTGGCCCCTCTCCGGTTGATTCTTTTGCCAATATTTTTTATTAATTCCAAAAATATTCTTCGTAAATTTTCAGGTCAATCCGAGAACTTTTATTTCTGCACAAAAATAACACCAAGGCAATTCTGCTGAAAACAGCGTCAGTCCGGGTTAGTTCCATTCAAATCATGCAAATTAGAGTCCAAAACAAGGGCAAAAGAGTTTGGAAAAGTGGATACGTTGGAGACATATCAACTCCCCCAAGCTTAAACCTTTGCTTGTCCTCAAGCAATTCAGTTGACAAACTGAAAGTGATAAAGAAAAACTTTTACAAACTCTGTTTGATCTTGCTGTTGTAAATATGTCTAACTTGTGTTCAGATTTTCAGCAAAGATTATAGACTAACCACATTCACAATAACATTTAGGTCTCACATTTACTCATATCAATGGTATAACCAACTAGCGAGCAATAATAATAAGTCTCGGATGACAACAATTTTATCAAAACAATCATGATACAATATGACATAATGGTATCTCGCTAGCCCTTTCTGAGACCGCAAAACATAAATGCAGAGCATCTCTAAAGAACAAGGACTGACTAAACATTGTAATTCATGGTAAAAGAGATCCAGTCACAATCATACTCAATATCAATTAATAACAAAGCATACAAATGACGGTGGTGCTCTCTAACTGGTGCTTTTTATAAGAGGATGATGACTCAACAGTAAAGTAAAATAGATAGGCCCTTCGCAGAGGGAAGCATTGATTTGCAGAGGTGCCAGAGCTCGATCTTTTAAAACAGGGATGAATAATGATTTTGAGTGGTATGCTTTCATCGCCAACATAACAACCAAGAGATTTCGGTATCTTCCATGCTAGATACATTATAGGCAGTTCCCAAACAGAATAGTAAAGTTTTTACTCCCCCTCCACCAATCAATCACACTCCACGGCGGGCCGAATCCACGGGTACCGTCCATACAAACACAATCCTGGGGGAGTTTTGTTTTATTATATTTTGATTTAAATTTTGAGCATGGAACTGGGCATCCCGAATACCAGCCACTTTCTCGTGAATGATAGTGAATCAACACATATCGTGAGAATAACCCACCTAGCATGGAAGATACTGACAGCCCCCAGTCACCACATGAGCGATTTGGGCATACAAAACGAAATATTATTTGAAGATTTAGAGTGTGGTACTTGCAAATTTACTTGGAACGGCAGGTAAATACCGCATATAGGTAGATATGGTGGACTCATATGGAACAACTTTGGGTTTATGGGGATGGATGCACAAGCAGTATTCCCGCTTAGTACAAGTGAAGGCTAGCAAGAGACTGGGAAGCGGCCAACTAGAGAGCGACAACAGTCATAAACATGCTTTGAGATTAACCAACATTGAATGCAATCATGAGTAGGATATAAATCACCATGAACATAAATATCGTGGAGGCTATGTTGATTTTGTTTCAACTACATGCGTGAACATGTGCCAAGTCATGCCACTTGAATCATTCAGAGGAGGATACCATCCTATCATACTGCATCACAACCATTTTAAAATGCATGTTGACACTCAAGACAAACCATTATACACTCTTAGCTAATTAAGCATGGCATGAGCAACTATAATCTCTAATTGTCATTGCAAACATGTTTCACCTATAATGAGCTGAATTCAGAACGATGAGCTAATCATATTTACAAAAACAAGATAGGTCGAGTTCATACCAGCTTTTCTCCATCTCAGTCATTTCATCATATATCGTCATTATTGCCTTTCACTTGCACGACCGAACGGTGTAAATAATAATAAGAGTGCACGTGCATTGGACTAAGCTGGAATCTGCAAACGATAACTCAAAGGAGAAGGCAAGGTAATATGGGCTCTCTATAAGATAAACAATAATGCATATGAGAGCCACTCAACATTTTCATTGTGGTCTTCTTCTTGAGACCCAAAGGAAAGAAATTGCAAAACAAGAACGAGAAAAAAATATTTACACGGGAAAGCTCCCAACAAGCAAAAAAGAACGAGAAATCTTTTTGGATTTTCTTTTAATGACACAGCTAAACAGACTGAAAGGTAAAGCTAGAACTATTTTTTTTGGATTTTCTCAAGATTAATTAAACACACAAGAAGAAAGCGAGAAAAAGAAATAAACTACCATGGATGATACAATGAAAAAGTATGAACACCGACAACTGAAATGAGTATGTGAACATGAATGTAATGTCGGTGAGAAATACGTACTCCCCCAAGCTTAGGATTTTGGCCTAAGTTGGTCTAGGGCCATGGTTGGCTCGAATAATATCCAAAGTCATAGTTGGGGTTGTATTGGGCTGCGGCGGCTACTGCCTGTGCGGCTGCAGCACGGAGGCGAGCGGCTTCCGCCTCTCTCTCGTACTCGTTTGCCTCCTCTCTGGTTATAAAGTGTCTCCGTTTTTCCTGAAAGTTAAAGAAGGCAGGAGCAGGAAGGGTAATATGGACAGCACGCTGTCTGTCAAAAATTAGTCAGTACAGGAGGGAATGTTCGTTTCTTTCAAGAAACTGGTAGCGCACCAAAGCTTCATAATCAAGAAAAGCAGGGTGTAACTCAATATCATTCTCCCTTATGGGTACCCCAAGGTAATTAGCTACACGAGTGGCATAAATCCCCCCCAAAGAAATCTCCTTCCTTAGCATTTTTATGTAGCCTCCTAGCAATAATAGCCCCCAAGTTATATCGTCTATCGCCCATGACCGCACTCTTAAGAATACTAAGATCAGGTACGCAAAGGTGGCTATGATCATGTTTACCGTTAATACATCTACCTATGAAGAGAGCAAAATAATGTATAGCAGGAAAGTAAATGCTTCCCAAGGTAGCCTGTGTAATGTTTCTAGTTTCTCCCACAGTGATACTAGCAAGAAAATCATTATATTCAGTTTTATGAGGGTCATTATGGCTGCCCCATTGTGGGATTCTGCATGCACGGTTAAAATCTTCTAGGTCCATAGTATAAGATTCATCATAAAGATCGAATAGAACAGAATGATTATTACGCCTGGATGAAAATTCAAACCTCCGCACGAAGGAATCAGTGAGTTGATAGTATTGCTTGCATTGGTCTGAAACGAAGTCTTCAAGGCCAGCATTTTGTATGTACGCGTAAAATTCCTCTTTGAAACCGGCTTGAGCCATGAATTGATTTGATGGCCATTCACAAGGCCGCACTTGAGCTTCCCTCAGTGGTTCAAGGTCGGACTCACGTATCGCGAGTCTCGGGGTCTTCTTGCTCGAGGAACCACCTTGGTATATTCTCCTCAACATCTTTCTTTTCTCTGAAAAATTTCTGAAATTTTTAGTGATTCAAAATAAAGGTGAACAAAACTCAACAAAACTTATAGCAACTACTCCCACAAGTGCCTAGAGGCTATATCATGCATCAAAACTACTTGGGACCATACAAATTTGACATGCAAGCTCAAGAACAAGGTCACCACAGCAGCAAAAATTTGTAATATATAGAGCACTAGAACAAAAACTAATTGGACCATTGGAGGAGTCACATACCGATGAACAATCCCCCAAAACAGTTTTGCAAATGGAGCTTTGAGCAAGGAGATCGAAAATGGTAGCAAGATGAGCTAGAACACGGGTTTGAGCAATGGTGGGATTTTTTCTGGAGGAAGACGAAGTGGATGGTGGCTGGAATAAGTGAGGGCCCCCCCCGTGGGACCCACAAGCCAGGGGGCGCGCCCTGCAGGCTGGTGGCCCACTGGTGCAGCCCCCTGATGTGTTCTCAGTGCCAAAAATTCTAAAATATTCCAGAAAAAATCATACTAAATTTTCAGGGCATTCTGAGGACTTTTTATTTTCAGGTCATTTTTCTATTGCACGGATAAATCAGAAAACAGAGAAATAATAGCAGTTTTACTAAATTGAAACTAAAGAACAGAAAATAAAAGTTGGGTACAGAAGGTTGTGCCTCCTAAATTCATCCATCTCATGCTCATCAAAAAGAATCCATCAATAAGGTTGATCAAGTCTTATTGACAAACTTTTTTCGAATGATACGGAACCGGAGAATTTTCGAATGACACTAGGTTACCTCAATGGGGATATGCATGTCCCCAACAATAAGTATATCATATTTCTTCTTGGCAGTAGGGAGAGGGAATTCAAAACCTCCAATAATAATCGTTGGAATCTTTTCAATGGAGTTGATACTATGAACTTGAGGTTGTTTCTTCGGAAAGTGTACCGTATGCTCATTACCATTAACATGAAAAGTGACATTGCCCTTGTTGCAATCAATAGCAGCCCCTGCAGTATTCAAAAAGGGTCTACCAAGGATGATCGACATACTGTCGTCCTCGGGAATATCAAGAATAGCAAAGTCCGTTAAGATAGTAATGTTTGCAACCACGACAGGCACATCCTCACAAATACCGATGGGTAAAGCAGTTGATTTATCAGCCATTTGTAAAGAGATTTCAGTAGGTGTCAACTTATTCAAATCAAGTCTACGATATAAAGAGAAGGGCATAACACAGACACCAGCTCCAAGATCACATAAAGCAGTTTTAACATAATTTCCTTTAATAGAGCATGGTATAGTAGGTACTCCGGGATCTCCTAGTTTCTTTGGTACTCCACCCTTAAAAGTGTAATTAGCAAGCATGGTGGAAATCTCAGCTTCCGGAATCTTTCTTTTATTTGTCATAATATCTTTCATATACTTAGCATAAGGAGACATTTTCAGAATATCAGTCAAGCGCATACGCAAAAAGACAGGTCTAAGCATTTCGACAAAGCGCTCAAAATCCTCATCATCCTTTTTCTTGGATGGTTTAGGAGGAAAGGGCATGGGTTTCTGAACCCATGGTTCTCTTTCTCTATCATGCTTCCTAGCAACAAAGTCTCTTTTATCATATCTTTTATTCTTAGGTTGTGGGTTATCAAGATCAACAGCAGGTTCAATCTCCACATCATTATCATTACTAGGTTGAGCATCAACATGAACATCATCATTAATACTATCACTAGGCTCATGTTCATTACCAGATTGTGTCTCAGCATCAGAAATAGAAATATCATTTGGGTTTTCATGTGTGTCTATAACAGGTTCACTAGCAGCATGCAAAGTACGATCGTCATTCTTTTTCCTTCTATTGCTAGAATGACTAGGTGCATCAGTATTAACTCTCTGAGAATCTTGCTCAATTCTCTTAGGATGGCCCTCAGGATACAAAGGTTCTTGAGTCATTTTGCCCCCTCTAGTCACAACTCTAACAGAATGATCATTGTTCTTACTATTCATCTCATTAAGCAAATCATTTTGTGCCTTAAGTACTTGTTCTACTTGAGTAGTTACCATGGAAGCATGTTTACTAATAAGCTTAAGATCATTGACAATTCTACTCATATAATCACCTAAGCGATCAAGCATGTAAGCATTGTGTTTCAATTGTCTACTAACATAAGCATTGAAATTTTCTTGCTTGACTACAAAGTTATCAAATTCATCCAAGCATTGGCTAGCAGACTTATTATAAGGAATATCACCTTCATCAAATATACGGAGAGAATTTACCTCTACTACCTGTGTCGGGTTATCAAGACCATGTATTTCTTCAATAGGTGGTAGATTCTTAACATCTTCGGCTTTAATACCTTTTTCCTTCATAGATTTCTTTGCCTCTTGCATATCTTCAGGACTGAGAAATAGAATACCTCTTTTCTTCGGAGTTGTCTTTGGAGGTGGTTCGGGAATAGTCCAATCATTATCATTGCTCAATATATTATTCAATAGTAGTTCAGCTTGTTCAACAGTTCGTTCCCTGAAAACACAACCAGCACAACTATCTAGGTGGTCCCTAGAAGCATCGGTTAATCCATTATAAAAGATATCAAGTATTTCATTTTTCTTGAGAGGATGATCAAGCAAAGCATTAAGTAATTGGAGAAGCCTCCCCCAAGCTTGTGGGAGACTCTCTTCTTCAATTTGCACAAAGTTAAATATTTCCTGCAAGGCAGCTTGTTTCTTATGGGCAGGAAAATATTTTTCAGAGAAGTAATATATCATATCCTGGGGACTACGCACACAACCAGGAGCAAGAGAATTAAACCATGTCTTAGCATCACCCTTTAGTGAGAAAGGAAACAACTTAAGAATATAGTAATAGCGAATTTTTTCCTCATGAGTAAATAGGGTGGCTATATCATTCAATTAAGTAAGATGTGCCACAACAGTTTCAGATTCATAACCATGGAAAGGATCAGATTCAACCAAAGTAATTAACTCAGGATCGACAGAGAATTCATAATCCTTATCAGTAACAAAGATAGGTGAAGTAGCAAACTTAGGATCATATTGCATTCTAGCATTCAAAGATTTTTCTTTCCACTTGCGTAGCAATTTCTTAAGATCATCTCTATCTTTACAAGCAAGAAAGTCCCTAGCTACCTCTCCTTCCATAACATAACCCTCAGGTATATCAGGCAATTCATATCTAGGAGAGCTAGGTCTAGCAGGTGTCTCATAGTGTTCAGTTTCAATAATTTCATCAGATTCAGAAATATCATCATTTTTAGCATTCACTCTAGCAATTTGTTCATCAAGAAATTCACCCAGTGGCACAGTAGTATCAAGCAGCATATCATCATAAGCATCATGCATAGCAGAAGTAGCATCATCAATTACTTGCGACATATCAGGATTACTAGTAGGTGGTGGTGTTGCAAGTTTACTCATAACAGAAGGTGAATCAAGTGCAGAGCTAGATGGCAGTTCCTTACATGTCCTCGTAGTTGAGGGGTAGATCTTAGTTTTAGCATATTTCAAATTCTTCATAGTGATAAACAGATATAAATCCCAAGTGATTCAGAGAATAGAGCTATGCTCCCCGGCAACGGCGCCAGAAAAAGGTCTTGATAAACCACAAGTATAGGGGATCGCAACAGTTTTCGAGGGTAGAGTATTCAACCCAAATTTATTGATTCGACACAAGGGGAGCCAAAGAATATTCTCGAGTATTAGCAGCTGAGTTGTCAATTCAACCACACATGAAAGACTTAATATCTGTAGTAAAGTATTCAGTAGCAAAGTAGCGTGGAAGTAACGGTAACAGTGGCAAAGTGACAGTAGCAATTTTGTAGTGATTGTAACAGTAGCAACGGAAAAGTAACTTAGCAAAGATCAATATATGAAAAGCTCGTAGGCAATGGATCAGTGATGGATAATTATGTCGGATGGCATTCATCATGCAACGGTCATAACATAGGGTGACACGGAACTAGCTCTAATTCATCAATGTAATGTAGGCATGTATTCCATATATTGTCATACATGCTTATGGAAAAGAACTTGCATGACATCTTTTGTCCTACCCTCCCGTGGCAGCGGGGTCCTAATGGAAACTAAGGGATATTAAGGCCTCCTTTTAATAGAGAACCGGACCAAAGCATTAGCACTTAGTGAATACATGAACTCCTCAAACTACGGTAATCACCGGAAAGAATCCCAGTTATTGTCACCCTGGGGGATGCGGATCATAACTCGTAATAGGTGTCTACAACTTGCAAGATAGGATCAAGAACACACATATATTCATGAAAACATAATAGGTTCAGATCTGAAATCATGGCACTCGGGCCCTAGTGACAAGCATTAAGCATAGCAAAGTCATAGCAACATCAATCTCAGAACATAGTGGATACTAGGGATCAAACCCTAACAAAACTAACTCGATTACATGGTAAATCTCATCCAACCCATCACCATTCAGCAAGCCTACGATGGAATTACTCACGAACGGCGGAGAGCATCATGAAATTGGTGATGAAGGATGGTTGGTGATGACGACGGCGTCGATTTCCCCTCTCCGGAGCCCAAATCAGACTCCAGATCTGCCCTCCCGAGGAAGAACAGGAGGTGGCGGCGGCTCCGTATCGTAAAACGCGATGAACTCTTCTCTCTGATTTTTTTCTCCACGAATAGGAATATATAGGAGTGGAAACAAGGTCGGAGGAGCTCCAGGGGCCCCACAAGAAAGGGGGGCGCGCCCTGGGGGGGCGCCCCCCTGGCTTGTGACCAGGTGGTGGCCCCTCTCCGGTTGATTCTTTCGCCAATATTTTTTATTAATTCCAAAAATATTCTCCGTAAATTTTCAGGTCAATCCGAGAACTTTTATTTCTGCACAAAAATAACACCAAGGCAATTCTGCTAAAAACAGCGTCAGTCCGGGTTAGTTCCATTCAAATCATGCAAATTAGAGTCCAAAACAAGGGCAAAAGAGTTTGGAAAAGTGGATACATTGGAGACGTATCACCTGGCCACAGTGCCTTGCCAGCATTTCACCAGGTTTGTCAACAGCCACAACTAGAGGTTCGCTACGGTGGACACCACCAACGATCCAAAGGTGCTCAAGACTTCGATCTTGGCCTGCCAGAAGCTTGTCGACATCCGCGGCCACTACAAAGTCTGGGGCAGCAAGAAGAACATGGACTCCCATGTTGACCTGGCCGAGGCCATCATCGACCCCTACTATAGAGACATGAAGGCTGAGTGTGACAAGAACAAGCCTGTCTGGCACAGGGGCTGGGTGAAGAAACTGGATGAATATCACCTCCAGACCGCGGCCAAGGAAGTGTATGGCGTGGCTTGAGACTGCGTCGGTATTTCCCCAAAGAGGAAGGGATGATGCAGCACACCGACGGTAAGTATTTCCCTCACTTATGAAACCAAGGTTATCGTACCAGTAGGAGGATCACCACCACCCAATAAGCAGCACATGCACACAAATAACAAATACTTGCAACCCGACGCGAAGAGAGGTTGTCAATCTCTCTACGGTAAAAGATAGATTTGGTAGTGATAGATAGATCTCTCAAGAACACAAAATAAAAAGGGCAAATAAAAAGTGCAGCAATATATTTTTGGGTTTTTGAAATTGTAGATCTGAAAACAAAGAGGCAAAAAGATAGATCGGAAAGCAATATGTTTGGAAAAGTAGACCCGGGGGCCGTAGGATTCAGTAGTGGCTTCTCTCATGAGTATAGCGCACGGTGGGTGAACAAATTACTGTTGGGCAATTGATAGAAGATCAAATAATCATGACGATATCCAAGGCGATGATCATTATATAGGCATCACGTCCAAGATAAGTAGACCGACTCCTGCCTGCATCTACCACTATTACTCCACACATCGACCGCTATCCAGCATGCATCTAGTGTATTAAGTTCATGGAAAAATGGAGTAATGCAATAAGAACGATGACATGATGTAGACAAGATCTATTCATGTAGGAATAGACCTCATCTTGTTATCCTTAATGGCAATGATACATGCGTGCCTTGCTGCCCCTTCTGTCACTAGGAAAGGACACCGCAAGATCGAACCCATCACAAAGCACCTCTTCCCATGGCAAGAAAAATCAATCTAGTTGGCCTAACTAAACCAAAGATTCGAAGAAGAAATACGAGGCTATAAGTAATCATGCATATAAGAGATCAAAGAAGACTCAAATAATATTCATGGATTGAAACTGATCATGAACTCAAAATTCATCGGATCCCAGCAAACACACCGCAAAAGTTTACATCAAATAGATATCCAAGAGACCATTGTATTGAGAATCAAAAGAGAGAGAGGAAGCCATCTAGCTACTGCCTACGGACCCGTAGGTCTATGGTGGACTACTCACGCATCATCGGAGAGGCACCTATGAAGAAGATGAACCCCTCCGTGATGGTGTTTAGATTGGATCTCGAGGTTCTGGAACTTGCGGCGGCTAGAATTGTGTTTCGTCGACTCCCCTAGGGTTTTCTGAATATTTGGGAATTTATAGGCATTAGAGGCGGTGGAGGGGGGCCCCATGAAGGACACAACCCACCAGGGCGCGCCGGGGGCTCCCTGGCGCGCCCATGCGGGTTGTGGACTCCATAGCCCACCTCTCTGGTACTTCTCTGGCCCAGTGGGTGTCTTCTGGTCCAGAAAAAATCTCCAAAGAGTTTCGTCGCGATTGGACTCTGTTTGGTACTGATATTCTGCGAAGTAAAAAACAAGCAAAAACAGCAACTGGCACTTTGGCACTATGTCAATAGGTTAGTCCCAAAAAATGATATAAAGTTGTTATAAATTGATTGTAAAACATCCAAGAATGATAATATAACAGCATGGAACAAGCAAAAATTATAGATATGTTGGAGACGTATCAGCATCCCCAAGCTTAATTCCTACTCGTCCTCGAGTAGGTAAATGATAAAAACAGAATTTTTTATGTGGAATGCTGCCTAACATGTTCATCTAATATTCTTTTCTTTTGTATAGCATGGACATTTGGACTTGTAGATGATTCAAAGCAATAGTCTAGTTTCAACATAATGACTTCAATACTCAAGCATGTCAACAAGCAACCATGTCTTTCAAAATATCAACACTAAAGAAAGTTATCCCTAGCCCATTATGCTCAATCATTGATCCATTCATGAAACACACTCAAATATTAGCTACGCCCAATGCTCAAGTACGATCATAGTGCCCCCTAGTTGGTGCTTTATAAGAGAAGATGGAGACTCAAAGTAGAAATAAAAATTGCATAAAGTAAATAGATAGGCCCTTCGCAGAGGGAAGTAGGGATTTGTAGAGGTGCCAGAGCTCAAAGTTTTAAATTGAGAGAGAAAATATTTTGGGTGGCATGCCTTTCATGTAAAAAAAACGACAAAGTAGCTCACAATACTTTCCATGCTAGATATATCATAGGCAGTTCCCAAACAGAAAATAAAGTTTATTCCTTTTCCCACCAAACTTTCACATTCCATGGCGGGCCGTATCCACGGTTGCCTTCCATACCAACACTTTCCAAGGAATTTATTATTTGACAACATAAAGTAAATATTTTTTCTTTTTCATTTCGGGAATGGGCATCCCTATTACCGCCGCACCCCCGTGCAATGACAAGTGAATAAACACTCATCTTGAGAATAACACATCTAGCATGGAAAAATATTGGACACTCCCCACCGTTTCATGAGCGGTACGAGAGCACAAAAGAGAAAATTTATTTTGAAAATTTAGAGATGGCACACACAAATTTTCTTGGAACGGCATGGAAATACCGCATATAGGTAGGTATGGTGGACTCATAAGGCAAAACTTGGTTAAAGTATTTTGGATGCACAAGTAGTATTTCTACTTAGTACAAATGGAGGCTAGCAAATAGATTGAGAAGCAACCAAACCAAGAAACAAAAATTCACATAAGCGAGCATTGAGCAGAACTAACATAGAATAATGCACCATAAGTAGGATGTAATTTCATTGCATAACTATTGACTTTCGTACTTGCATAGGGAATCACAAACATTAACACCAATATTCCTACTAAAGCATAATTACTCACTAACATGACTCACATATTACTATCATCACGTTTCAAAACTATTACAAAGAATCAAGTTTAATTTGCCCAATGATCTTCATGAAAGTTTTTATTATATCCTCCTTGGATATCTATCACTTTGGGACTAGTTTCATATATTGCCATTGCTTTTTGACAAGCTCAAACAAATTTAAGTGAAACACATGAGCATAAAGATTTCATCTCTCAAAAAGGTATAAGTGAAGCATGAGAGGATTTCTTCAAAATTTACTAATTCTCAAATTAATCTAAGTGAAGCATGAGAGTATTTCTACAAAAATTTCCAAGCACACCGTGCTCAAAAAGATATAAGTGAAGCACTAGAGCAATTCTATAGCTCAAAAAGTTTAAGTGAAGCATATAGAGCAATTCTAACAAATAATAGCATAAATTTGGCTCTCTCAAATAGGTGTGTCTAGCAAGGATACAAGTGACAAACTAACAAGCAAAGCAAGCAAAGACTCAAATGATACAAGACGCTCCAAGCAAAACTCATGATATGTGACGAATAAAAATATAGCTCCAAGTAAAATACCGATGGTCGTTAGAAGAAAGAGGGGATGCCACTCGGGGGCATCCCCAAGCTTAGTTGCTTGTTTCTCTTTGGATATATATTGGGGGTGCTGTAGCATCCCCAAGCTTAGGCTCTTTTCACTCCTTATTCCTTCATCCATCGTGATCTCACCCAAAACTTGAAAACTTCAATCACACAAAACTCAACAAAATCTTCGTGAGATCCGTTAGTATAATAAAGCAAATCACTACTTTAGGTGCTGTTGAAAACCCATTCATATTTTGTTATTGCATTATACCTACTGTATTTTTACCTTTCCATGGCTCATACCCTTCAATATAACCCATAGATTCATCAAAACAAGCACACAATGCAACTAAAACAGAATTTGTCTTAAACAGAACAGTCTGTAATAATCTGTACTCTAACCATACTTATGTAAATCTAAAAATTCTGAAAAATTAGGACAACATAAAGAATTTTTATACAAACACTGTGTTAAAATTTCAGCACAAGATCATGTTCTTGTAAAAAATGAAAATTCAAATACTGGGCGCAAAGTTTCTATTTCAGATTCAGCATCGCTTCTACTCATCTTATGAATCATCCTAAAGGCTCTACTTGGCACAAACACTAAATAAACCATAAAAACACAATCATAACAGAGGCATAATTGTGTCAACACTCAAAAACAGAAAGGAAAAAGCAAAAATAAATTTATTCATTGGGTTGCCTCCCAACAAGCGCTATCGTTTTACGCCCCTAGCTAGACATAAGGCATAGATTCAAGTATTGTCATCTTTGGTTTTCAACTCTTCAATCACACAACTAGATTTCTTCAAAGATCTAGCATGCATGCTCTCAATGACAAAACTTCTAGGGAAAAGACCAAAGAATTCATTTTTCTAAATAGGGTCTTACTATTTCAACAAAGTCGGGATGAATACTAATCATTTTAAGATCTCCCTTGTGGCCACTAGGTGCAACAACTTTGTTCTTAGTGACTTGCATGGTCTTGCCAATTTTTACGGGAGTTTTTTCAATAGTTTTCATAGAAGAAAAAGCTAAACCCAAATTACTAAAAATTTCTTCCAACTTATCAATCCGGTAAGGACTCTCTTCTACCCTTTCGTTAACTACGGTTTCTTTTGCTTTTAGCAATTTAAAAGCATCTACCGCCTTAGCCCCAATTTTATTAGCAAGATTATGCATTTTCTTATCCAAATCTTCAAGATGTTCTTTGGTAATCATCTTCTTTTCAATAGCATCTAATCTCTCCATAACGTGTTCGAGAGCTAAAGTTGTTTCATTGATCATAATAGGTGGTGATCCCACTAAACTTCCCAAAGAATTAAAAGCATCCAAAGATGGACACATCAAGAAATTTCCACCGGTAATCGTATCAAGGATGAATCTATACCAAGTGGTGATGCCAACATAAAAACTGCGGAGAAGAACAACGGTATATTGCTTATGGATAGATCTATTACGAGCATTGCAAATCCTATACCAAGCATCTTTTAGGTTCTCCCCTCCCCTTTGATTAAAATTAAGAACCTCATTATTGGGAGTACACACAATAAAGGAAGAACTATCCATAATGGCAAGGCAAGAGATCTAACGAGAAAAAGGCAAACGAAAAAGAGGGCGAATAAAACGGCAAATTGATGAAGTGTGGGAGAGGAAAACGAGAGGCAAATGGCAAATAATGTAATTGCAAGGAGATGAGATTTGTGATTAGGAACCTGGTAGATGATGATGGAGTCTCCTCGGCGCCTGAGATTGGCACGTAGAAGAGACCGCTTCCTCCTCGGCAACGGCGCCAGAAATTCCTTTGACGTGGCTACAGACTGCATCGGTATTTCCCCAAAGAGGAAGGGATGATGCAGCACAGCGACGGTAAGTATTTCCCTCAGTTATGAAACCAAGGTTATCGAACTAGTAGGAGGATCACCACCACCCAATAGGCAGCACCTGCACACAAATAACAAATACTTGCAACCCGACGCGAAAGAGAGGTTGTCAATCCCTCTATGGTAAAAAGATAGATTAGGTAGTGATAGATAGGAGAGATAGATCTCTCAAGAACACAAAATAAAAAGGGTAAATAAAAAGTGCAGCAATATATTTTTGGGTTTTTGGAATTGTAGATCTGAAAACAAAGAGGCAAAAAGATAGATCGAAAAGCAATATGTTTGGAAAAGTAGACCCGGGGGCCGTAGGATTCACTAGTGGCTTCTCTCATGAGTATAGCGCACGGTGGGTGAACAAATTACTGTTGGGCAATTGATAGAAGATCAAATAATCATGACGATATCCAAGGCGATGATCATTATATAGGCATCACGTCCAAGATAAGTAGACCGACTCCTGCCTGCATCTACCACTATTACTCCACACATCGACCGCTATCCAGCATGCATCTAGTGTATTAAGTTCATGAAAAAATGGAGTAATGCAATAAGAACGATGACATGATGTAGACAAGATCTATTCATGTAGGAATAGACCCCATCTTGTTATCCTTAATGGCAATGATACATGCGTGCCTTGTTGCCCCTTCTGTCACTGGGAAAGGACACCGCAAGATCGAACCCATCACAAAGCACCTCTTCCCATGGCAAGAAAAATCGATCTAGTTGGCCTAACTAAACCAAAGATTCGAAGAAGAAATACGAGGCTATAAGTAATCATGCATATAAGAGATCAAAGAAGACTCAAATAATATTCATGGATAGAAACTGATCATGAACTCAAAATTCATCGGATCCCAACAAACACACCGCAAAAGTTTACATCAAATAGATCTCCAAGAGACCATTGTATTGAGAATCAAAAGAGAGAGATGAATCCATCTAGCTACTGCCTACGGACCCGTAGGTTTATGGTGGACTACTCACGCATCATCGGAGAGGCACCTATGAAGAAGATGAATCCCTCCGTGATGGTGTTTAGATTGGATCTCGAGGTTCTGGAACTTGCGGCGGCTGGAATTGTGTTTTGTCGACTCCCTAGGGTTTTTTGAATATTTGGGAATTTATAGGCATCAGAGGCGGTGGAGGGGGGCCCCGTGGAGGGCACAACCCACCAGGGCACGCCGGGGCCTCCCTGGCGCGCCCATGTGGGTTGTGGCCTCCATAGCCCACCTCTCTGGTACTTCTTTGGCCCACTGGGTGTCTTCTGGTCCAGAAAAAATCTCCAAAAAGTTTCGTCATGATTGGACTCCGTTTGGTACTGATATTTTGCGAAGTAAACAACAAGCAAAAACAGCAACTAGCACTTTGGCACTATGTCAATAGGTTAGTCCCAAAAAATGATATAAAGTTGTTATAAATTGATTGTAAAATATCCAAGAATGATAATATAACAACATGGAACAAGCAAAAATTGTAGATACGTTGGAGACGTATGAGCGTACACTTGCTACGAGATGTTCAGGCGGATCGTTGACATGAGGAAGTGCCTCCTACGTGAAGACGACGTGGGATCGAGCCACAAGCAGAGCGGTGGCGGTAAGCGTCAGAGGAAGTAGATGATTTGATGATCATTTCTCATACTCCCTCTATGCCGAAATATTTGTAGTTTTAGAGGGATAAGTTTATTATGCATGTAATAGTTTATTGAGGTGTGTGCACCAATGTTATGTGTGTAGTCACTTATGTATTTGGATGCTTAATTAGGTTATGGCAATCATGTTGTTATGTGTGTAATTGTTTATTGAGGTGTGCCAATGTAATGTGTGTAGTCACTTATGTATTTGGATGTTTAATTTGGTTCTGCAGTCATGTTCTTCTAAACAGAAGCATAGATGTTTGTGGGCAGATTGAGCAAATCACATCGCATGCGGAATAAACAACCATATCCGTCGGTGATGATTTCATCAGTCCCTGACAGTTCTTTATTCGGAACCGTTTGCCCACAACACATCCGAATGGCCTGTGTATGCTGTACATCACACACATCTTGATCTGAGTAACCGTTTGTGTTATTTTGCTTATCGCACACAGTTCATCCCAGTGCCATGTATGCTGTCTATCACACACATCTTGATCTATGTAACCGTTTATGTTATCTTATCTCATCACAAACAGTTCAGCCATGTGACATGTATGCCATCTATCGCACACGTAATCATCTGGACAATCGTTTGTGTTCTGCTGGATCAGCGCAAATAGTTTATCAGGGTGAACTGTATGCCATACAACACACACACTTGCATTTTTCTAACCGTTTGTGTTATATTGTCCAATCACAAATAGTTTATCTAGGCCAACTGTTTGCCACAGATCGCACCCGTAACTTTTTTTGGGATCGTATTTGATGGACCCGTCATCGCACACAGTTCACGTCATTAGCGACGGAGCTATAACTATACCGTTTGCGATTTGGTCGTTGCACACAGTTTCCTCGAAGGGTCACTGATTGTTGTGTTGTCTTTGGACCTTCCTGGAGTAGTGAACGTATCTGTAATTTTGTATTGTTCCATGCTGATATATTATCATTCTAGCATACTTTTTGGGTCTTTATTTACCAATTTATAATATTTTTGAGCACAAACCTATTGACCCAGTGCCCAGTGCCAGTTGTTGTTTTCTATATGTTTTTCACTTCTCAAGTTAAAGTACCAAACGAAGTCCAATTTCCACGAAACTTTTTGATGATTTTTTCTGGAGCAAAAGAAGACCTGGGAGATTCGGAAGAAGGCTGGGAACCACACCAGGGCCCCACAAGCCAATAGGGCGCGCCCCGGGGGGTGCCCTGATGGCTTGTGGGCCCCTGGCGGCTCCCCCGACCTCGTTCTCTGGCCTATAAATTCTTATTAATCGTAAAAACCTAGGAGGCAGTCCCGAAACCCTTTTTACGCTACCGCAAGTCTATGTTCCGTCGGGAGGCCATCTGGAGCTCCGTTCCGGCACCCTGTGATACGTCCATTTTGCATCATGATTTCCTACTGTTATTTATAATGTTTTTATGCATAATAATGCTTTAGGGAGTGATTCTAATGCCTTTTCTCTCATAATTTGCAAGGTTTACACAAAGAGGGAGAATACCGGCAGCTGGAATTCTGGACCTGAAAAAGCACATCAGAGATACCTATTCTGCACATCTCCAAATAAGCTGAAACTTCATGGAGAATTATTTTGGAATATATAAAAAATACTGGAGCAAATAACTACCGGAGGGGGGCCACCTGGTGAACACAAGACACCAGGGCGCGCCAGGTCCCCCCAGGCGCGCCCTGGTGGGTTGTGCTCAGCACGGCCCACCTTCGGTGCCCATCTTCTAGTATTTAAGGTCTTTTGACCTAGAAAAAAGAAGGAGAGGACTTTCGGGAAGGAACGCCGCCGTCTCAAGGCAGAACTCGGGCAGGAGCACTTTTGCCCTCCGGCGGAGCGATTCCGCCGGGGGAACTTCCCTCCCGAAGGGGGGAATCGAAGCCATCGTCATCACCAACACCCCTCTCATCTTTGGGAGGCCAATCTTCATCAACATCTTCAACATCACCATCTCTTCTCAAACCCTAGTTCATCTCTTGTGTTCAATCTTTGTACCGGAACCTCAGATTGGTACCTGTGGGTGACTAGTAGTGTTGATTACATCTTGTAGTTGATTACTATATGGTTTATTTGGTGGAAGATTATATGTTCAGATCCATTATGCTATTCAATACCCCTCTAGTCTTGAGCATGAATATTATTTGTGAGTAGTTACCTTTGTTCTTGAGGTCACGGGAGAAGTCATGTTGCAAGTAATCATGTGAATTTGATATGTGTTCGATATTTTGATGATATGTATGTTGTGATTCCCTTAGTGGTGTCATGTGAACGTCGAATACATGACACTTCACCATCCTTGGGCCTAAGGGAATGCATTGTGGAGTATTTATTAGATGATGGGTTGCTAGAGTGACAGAAGCTTAAACCCTAGTTTATGCGCTACTCTGTAAGGGGCTGATTTGGATCCAAACGTTTAATGCTATGGTTAGATTTTATCTTAATACTTTTCTCATAGTTGTGGATGCTTGCGAGGGGGTTAATCATAAGTGGGAGGCTTGTTCAATTAAGAACAACACCCAAGCACCGGTCCACCCACATATCAAATTATCAAAGTAGCGAACGCAAATCAAACCAACATGATAAAAGTGACTAGATGAAATTCCCGTGTACCCTCAAGAACACTTTGCCTATTATTGGAG
Source organism: Elymus sibiricus (assembly GCA_039707655.1). Lineage (NCBI taxonomy): Eukaryota > Viridiplantae > Streptophyta > Magnoliopsida > Poales > Poaceae > Elymus > Elymus sibiricus. Next base: position 359,074,494 of record CM077667.1, read on the forward strand.
ACTGTTCTGGCATGTCCTTTGCCACAAAAGGATCGGGCTACCTTGCTGCACTTTATTTACCGTTACCGTTACTTGCTCGTTACCAATTATCTTGCTATCAAACTATCTGTTACCTACAATTTCAGTGCTTGCAGAAATTACCTTACTGAAAACTGCTTGTCATTTCCTTCTGCTCCTCGTTGGGTTCGACACTCTTACTTATCGAAAGGACTACGATTGACCCCCTATACTTGTGGGTCATCACCCTGCCGGAGGGGGGGTCGATCACGGAGGGCCTCTTCATCAACCTTGCTGCCCTGATGATGATGTGTGAGTAGTTCACCACAGACCTACGGGTCCATGGCTAGTACCTAGATGGCAATCTCTCTATCTCTTGATCTTCAATACAATGATCATCGCATCTTCGCTTTGATCTATCCGATGTAATCCTTTTGTGCGGTGTGTTTGTTGGGATCCGATGAATTGTGGGTTCATGTTCATATTATTCATGAAAAGTATTTGAGTCGCCTCTGAATATTAAGATTCTTATTTGCATGATCATTATAGCTTCGTAATGCTCTCCGATATATCGATGTGCTTTGGCCAAGTAGATTGATCTATCTTCAGTGAGAGAGGTGTGTTGTGGTAGGTTCAACCTGACGAGTTTCTATATCCCAGTGATAGAAGGGGACAAGTTGCATCTTTGTGTTGTTGCTACTAAGGATAACACGATGGGGTTTATTCATATTGCTTGAGTTTACTTTGTCTACATCATGTCATCGTTCTCCATGCATTACTCTATTTTACTTAATACTCTAGATGCATGCTGGATAGCGGTCGATGAGTGGAGTAATAGTAATAGGTGCAGGCAGGAGTCGGCCTATTTGTTTATGGACGTGATGCCTATATACACATGATCATTGCCGTTAAAATCACATAACTATCCGCTTTTCTATCAATTGCCCAACACTAATTTGTTACCCACCGTATGCTGCCTACATGAGAGATGCCGCTAGGGAAAACTATGGCCCTCAGATCTATTCACTTATAAATTTACAAAGGCTACTATTACCTCGCTGCCTTTATTAACGTTTTCTTTTATTTTGCAATTTACAATTATCTACACAACTCATTTGCTTGCAAATAGCGAGACCAAGGGGATTGACAACCCTCTCGCCCGCGTTGGGTGCAAGTTGTTTGCTCTTTTGTGTGCAGCCGTTAAAGACGGTTGAGGATTGATATTCCTATTGGTTCAATAAACCTTGGTTTCATAACTGAGGGAAATACTTACCCACTTTGTGCTGCAATTACCCATTCCTCTTCACGAAAAACCCAACGCAGATCACAAGTATTAGATATTTAAACCCCTTCTCCTTAGGTAGATCCACAGGAGTAGCAAATGATCCACAGAAAGAAGCCACTATCTAAGAGTCAAGGCCATATTTATTGCTAAACTTATAGAAAGCATTCGTTTCTATAAAAGATTTAACACAATCAAACTTAAGCTTTATACCTGACTCTTTACCTTTGTCGAGTTCCCAATCTTCAGAGTTGCGTTTAATTCTTTCCAGAAGATCCCATTTGAATTCAATAGTCCTCTTCATAAAAGAACCGCTAGAAGAAGAATCGAGTAGTACATGATCATCATGAGAAAGCCGAGCATAAAGAAATTGTATAATAATTTCTCTTGAGAACTCTGTTGGGGAACGTTGCATGGGATACAAAAAATTTCCTACGCACATACAAGATCTATCCATGGAGATGAGCATCTACGAGAGGGGAGATCGGATCCACATACCCTTGTAGATCGCTAAGCGGAAGCGTTAAGAAACACGGTTGATGTAGTCGAACGTCTCCGCGATCCAAATCGCAAGCCGTCCCACGAACTCAGATCAAGTGCCGAACGGACGGCACCTCCGCATTCAACACGCGTACGGCTTGATGACGCCTTCACCTCCTCGATCTAGTGAGCAATGGTGAAGTAGTAGCCCGAGCCCTCCGGCAGCACGACGGCGTGGTGAGGTGGTGGTGGTGACAGCTCAGCAGTGCTTCGCCGCGCGATATGAGGACGAGAAGAACTACGAGGGTGAGGGGGGGCAGCGTCATAGCACGATCTGGTGTGGCTGTCCCTCTCTCTACCTCTCTATATATAGGGGGAAGGGAGGAGGAGGGGCGCCCTCGGGTTTCCCCCTAGGTGCCGGCGGCCAAGGGGTGGTGCGGCCAGGGTTTGGGTGCCCCCTCCTTAGGCGCCTTGCCTCCCAAGGCAGGGGTGGCCGGCAGCGCTAGGGGGTGGGGTCCACCTCCCAGCCGAGTGAGCTGAGGTGGGGCGCGGCGCCCAGCCCCTTGTGGGCTGGTGTGCCCGTCTCCTTGGCCCATGGCCCCCCCAACACTTGTCGGGACCCCCTGAAACCCCTTTCGGCACTCCGTCGGTTCCCCGGTATGCCCGGAACACTTCCGGACTCTGATTGCCTTCATCCTATATATCAATCTTCATCGCCGAACCATTCCAGAGTTCCTTGTCACATCCGAGATCTCATCCGGGACTCCGAACAACCTTCGGTCACCAACATAATAGCTCGACTATACTTATATCATCACCAAACGTTAAGTGTGTAGACCTTGCGGGTTCGAGAACTATGCAGACATGACCGAGACACCTCTACGGTCAATAACTAATAGCGGGACCTGGATGCCCATATTGGCTCCTACATATTCTACGAAGATCTTTATCGGTTGAACCTCTATGTCAAGGATTCAGTTAATCCTGTACGATGTTCCCTTTGTTTATCGGTATGTTACTTGCCCGAGATTCGATCGTCGGTATCTCCATACCTAGTTCAATCTCGTTACCGGCAAGTCTCTTTACTCATTCCATAACACAAGATCACGTGGCTAACTCTTTAGTCACTTTGCTTGCAAGGCTCATTGTGATGTTGTATTACCGAGTGGGCCCTGAGATACCTCTCCGTCACACGGAGTAACAAATCCCAGTCTTGATCCATGCCAACCCAACAGACACGTTTGGAGATACCTGTAGAGCATCTTTATAGTCACACAGTTATGTTGTGACGTTTGATACACACAAGGTACTCCTCCAGTGTCAGTGAGTTACATGATCTCATGGTCATAGGAACACATACTTGACATGCAGAAAACAATAGCAATAAACTGACACGATCATATGCTACGTTCATAGTTTGGGTCTTGTCCATCACATCATTCTCCTAATGATGTGATCCCGTTATCAAATGACAACTCTTGTCCATGGCTAGGAAACCTTGACCATCTTTGATCAACGAGCTAGTCCTATAGAGGCTCACTAGGGACATGGTGTTGTCTATATACCCACACATGTATTTGAGTTTCCAGTCAATACAATTTAGCATGGATAATAAACATTTATCATGAACAAGGAAATATAATAATAACCATTTTATTATTGCCTCTAGGGCATATTTCCAACAGTCTCCCACTTACACTAGAGTCAATAATCTAGCTCACATCACCATGTGATTTACATTGTAATGAATCTAACACCCATACAGTTCTGGTGTTGATCATGTTTCCCTCGTGGAAGAGGCTTAGTCAACGAATCTGCAACATTCTGATCCGTGTGTACTTTGCAAATATTTATGTCTCCTCCCTCGATGTAATCGCGGATGGAGTTGAAGCGTCGCTTTATGTGTCTGGTCCTCTTGTGAAACCTTGGTTCCTTGGCTAGAGCAATGGCACCAGTGTTGTCACAGAACAGAGTCATTGGGTCCAGTGCACTGGGCACAACTCCAAGATCCGTCATGAACTGCTTCATCCAGACACCTTCCTTTGCCGCCTCTGAGGCAGCTATGTACTCCGCTTCACATGTAGAATCAACTACCATGCTTTGCTTGGAACTGCACCAACTTACCGCTCCTCCATTAAGAACAAATACATATCCGGTTTGAGACTTAGAGTCATCCGGATCAGTGTCAAAGCTTGCATCGACGTAATCCTTTATGACGAGCTCTTGATCACCTCCATAAACGAGAAACATTTCCTTAGTCCTTTTCAAGTACTTCAGGATATTTTTGACCGCCGTCCAGTGATCCACTCCTGGATTGCTTTGAAACCTTACGGCCATACTTATGGCAAGGCTGACGTCTGGTCTTGTGCACAACATAGCATACATGATAGAGCCTATGGCTGAAGCATAGGGGATGACACTCATCTTTTCTCTATCCTATGCAGTCACTGGGCATTGAGTCTTACTCAACTTCACACCTTGCAACACAGGCAAGAACCCTTTTTTGGACTGATCCATTTTGAACTTCTTCAAAACTTTATCAAGGTATGTGCTCTGTGAAAGTCCTATTAAGTGTCTTGATCTATCTCTATAGATCTTGATGCCTAATATGAAAGCAACTTCTCCTAGGTCCTTCATTGAAAAACTCTTGTTCAAATATTCCTTTACGCTTTCCAAAAATTATATATTGTTTCCAATCAGCAATATGTCATCCACATATAATATTAGAAACACTATAGAGCTCCCACTCACTTTCTTGTAAATACGAGCTTCTCCGTAAACTTGTATAAACCCAAACGTTTTGATCACCTCATCAAAGCGCTTATTCCAACTCCGAGATGCATGCACCAGTCCATAAATGGATCGCTGGAGCTTGCAAACTTTGTCAGCATTCTCTGGATCGACAAAACCTTCTGGTTGCATCATATACAACTCTTCCTCAAGGAAACCATTGAGGAACGTTGTTTTGACATCCATCTGCAAAATTTCATAATCGAAAAATGCAGCTATTGCTAACATGATTCTGACGGACTTAAGCATCACTACGGGAGAGAAAGTCTCATCGTAGTCAATTCCTTGAACTGTGAGAAACCCTTTGCCACAAGTCGAGATTTATAGACGGTGACATTACCGTCCGCGTCCGTCTTCCTCTTAAAGATCCATTTATTCTGAATGGCCTTCCGCCCTTCAGGTAATACTTCCAAAGTCCACACTTTGTTTTCATACATGGATCCTATCTCGGATTTCATGGCCTCTAACCATTTGTTGGAATCCGGGCCCACCATCGCTTCTCCATAGCTCGTAGGTTCATCGTTGTCCAACAACATGACCTCTAAGACAGGGTTATCGTACCACTCAGGAGCAGTACATGCCCTTGTCGACCTACGAGGTTCGATAGTAACTTGATCCGAAGCTTCATGAACACTATCATTAGCTTTCTCTCCAACTGATGTATGCTCCACAGAAACATCTTTCTGCGCTGCGCTATTCTCTGGTTGAAGTGAAGGTTCAACAACCTCATCAAGTTCTATCTTCCTCCCACTCAATTCTTTCGAGAGAAACTCTTTCTCGAGAAATGACCCGTTCTTAGCGACAAACACTTTGCCTTCGGATCTGAGATAGAAGGTATACCCAACCGTATCTTTTAGGTATCCTATGAAGACGCATTTCTTCGCTTTGGGTTCCAGCTTTTCAGACTGAAGCTTTTTGACATAAGCATCGCATCCCCAAACTTTAAGAAACGACAACTTTGGTTTCTTGCCAAACCACAGTTCATACGGCGTCGTCTCAACGGACTTAGATGGTGCCCTATTTAAAGTGAATGCAACTGTCTCTAACGCATAACCCCAAAACGATAGTGGCAAATCGGCAAGAGACATCATAGACCACACCATATCCAATAAGGTTCGATTACAACGTTTGGACACACCATTACGCTCTGGTGTTCCGGGTGGCGTCAACTGTGAAACAATTCCACATTGTCTTAAGTGATTGCCAAACTCATAACTCATATATTCTCCTCCTCGATCAGATCGTAGGAATTTAATCTTCTTGTTATGATGATTCTCAACTTCACTCTGAAATTGCTTGAACTTTTCAAACGTTTCAGACTTATGTTTCATTAAGTAAATATACCCATATCTACTTAAGTCATCGGTGAAGGTGAGAAAATAACGATATCCACCGCGTGCCTCAATGCTCATCGGACCGCACACATCAGTATGTATGATCTCCAACAAGTCACTTGCCTGTTCCATTGTTCCAGAGAATGGGGTCTTGGTCATCTTGCCCATGAGGCATGGTTCAGATGTGTCAAGTGATTCAAAATCAAGTGACTCCAAAAGTCCATCAGCATGGAGTTTCTTCATGCGTTTTACACCAATATGACCTAAGCGGCAGTGCCACAAGAAACTGGTGCTATCATTATCAATTCTACATCTTTTGGCATCAATGTTATGAACATGTGTATCATCACTATCGAGATTCAATAAGAATAAACCCCTCATAATGGGTGCATGACCATAAAAGATATTACTCATATAAATAGAACAACCATTATTCTCTGATTTAAATGAGTAACCATCTCGCAATAAACAAGATCCAGATATAATGTTCATGTTGGGGAACGTCGCATGGGAAACAAAAAATTTCCTACGCACACGCAAGATCTATCCATGGTGATGAGCATCTACGAGAGGGAGAGTGAATCTACATACCCTTGTAGATCGCTAAGCGGAAGCGTTAAGAAACGCGGTTGATGTAGTCGAACGTCTTCGCGATCCAAATCGCAAGTCGTCCCTCGATCCAAACACGATCTAGCGCCGAACGGACGGCACCTCCGCGTTCAACACACGTACGGCTTGATGACGCCTTCACCTCCTCGATCCAGCGAGCGATGGTGAAGTAGTGGATGAGTTCCGGCAGCACGACGGCGTGGTGATGGTGGTGAGGAACAATCTCTGCAGGGCTTCGCCAAGCACTACGGAGATTGTGACGGGAGGAACTAGAGGGTTAGGGTTGCCGGCACACGGCTTGGGAAATCTTGATGTATCCCGTGTGCTAGCCCTGCCCCTCTATTTATATGTTGAGCCCTGGGGTCTAAACTTGGAGAGAAAGCCTCCACAAGGTCGGTTTTGCCCGCACAAGGTCGGTTTGGCCCGCACGGAAAGAGTCCCACTCGGATTCCAGCAGTACCGCGTACAAGCGGTAGTACCGCTCATGAGCGGTAGTACCGCTTCACACAAGCGGTAGTACCGCTTACGCGGTAGTACTGCCTTACCAGCGGTAGTACCGCTTAAGGCAGCAGCAAAACTTCCTTTTGCACTTTCCAATACCTCGTGGGCTTTACCCCTTTGGTCCATATAAAGTGTTGCTGCACCCGAACACTTCGGTAAACATCCGGAACCCCTTCCGGTGAATTCCGGAACCCTTCCGGAGATCAAAACACTATTATCACATATATCAATCTTTACCTCCGGACTCTTCCGGAGATCCTCGTCATGTCCGGGATTTTATCCGGGACTCCGAACAACCTTCGGTCACCAACACAATAACTCAACTATACTAATCGTCACCAAACGTTAAGTGTGTAGACCCTGCGGGTTCGAGAACTATGTAGACATGACCGAGACACCTCTACGGTCAATAACCAATAGCGGGACCTGGATGCCCATATTGGTTCCTACATATTCTACGAAGATCTATATCGGTCGAACCTCTATGTCAAGGATTCAGTTAATCCCGTATGCTGTTCCCTTTGTTCTTCGGTATGTTACTTGCCCGAGATTCGATCGTCGGTATCTCTATACCTAGTTCAATCTAGTTATCAGCAAGTCTCTTTACTTGGTCCGTAATACAATATCTCGTGGCTAACACTTTAGTCACTTTGCTTGCAAGGCTCATTGTGATGTTGTATTACCGAGTGGGCCCTGAGATACCTCTCCGTCACACGGAGTAACAAATCCCAGTCTTGATCCATGCCAACCCAACAGACACCCTCGGAGATACCTGTAGAGCATCTTTATAGTCACCCAGTAACGTTGCGACGTTTGATACACACAAGGTATTCCTCCGGTGTCAGTGAGTTGCATGATCTCATGGTCATAGGAACAGATACTTGACATGCAGAAAACTATAGCAATAAACTGACACGATCATATGCTACGTTTATAGTTTGGGTCTTGTCCATCACATCATTCTCCTAATGATGTGATCTCGTTATCAAATGACATCTCATGTCTATGGCCAGGAAACCTTGACCATCTTTGATCAACGAACTAGTTAACTAGAGGCATACTAGGGACACAGTGTTGTCTATGTACCCACACATGTATTTGAGTTTCCAATCAATACAATTATAGCATGGATAATAAACGATTATCACGAACAAGGAAATATAATAATAACCAATTTATTATTGCCTCTAGGGCATATTTCCAACAGTCTCCCACTTGCACTAGAGTCAATAATCTAGTTCACATCACCATGTGATTTACATTGTTATGAATCTAACACCCAATGAGTTCTGGGGTTCGATCATGCTTTGCATGTGAGAGAGGTCTTTAGTCAACGGGTCTGCGACATTCAGATCCGTGTGTACTTTGCAAATCTCTATGTCATACTGTAGACACTGCTACCACACTCCACTTGGAGCTATTCCAAATGGCTGCTCCACTATATGTATCCTGACTGCTACTCAGAGTCGTCCGGATAGGTGTCAAAGCTTGCATCGACGTAACCCTTTACGACGAACTCTTTATCACCTCCATAATCGAGAAATATTTCCTTAGTCCTCTAGTTACTAAGGATAATCTTGACCGCTGTCCAGTGATCCACTCCTGGATCACTCTTGTACCCCTTGACAGAATCATGGCAAGGCACACATCAGGTGCGGTACACAGCATGGCATACTATACAGAGCCTATGGATAAGGCATAGGGGACGACCTTCGTCCTTTCTCTTTCTTCTGCCGTGGTCGAGCTTTGAGTCTCACTCAACTCCACACCTTACAAATCAGGCAAGAACTCTTTCTTTGACTGATCCATTTTGAACTCTTTCAAAATCTTGTCAAGGTATGTACTCATTGAAAGTCTTATCAGACGTCTTGATCTATCTCTATAGATCTTGATGCCCAATATTTAAGTAGCTTCATTCCAGGTCTTCCTTTGAAAAACTCCTTTCAAACAACCCTTTATGCTTTCCAGAAATTCTACATCATTTCCGATCAACAATATGTCATCCACATATACTTATCAGAAATTCTATAGTGCTCCCACTCACTTTATTGTAAATACAAGTTTCTCATAAACTTTGTATAGACTCAAAAACTTTGATCACCTCATCAAAGCGTATATTCCAACTCCGAGATGCTTGCTCCAGTCCATAGAAGGATCGCTGGAGCTTGCATATATTTTAGCATCCTTAGAACTGACAAAACCTTCCGGTTGTATCACATACAACCTTTCCTCACGGATACCGTTAAGGAAATGATGTTTTGACATCCATCTGCCAGATTTCATAATCGAAAAATGCAGCAACTGCTAACATAATTCCAACAGACTTTAGCATCGCTACGGGTGAGAAAGTCTCATCGTAGTCAACTCCTTGAACTTGTGAAAAACCCTTTGCCACAAGTCGAGCTTTATAGACGGTGACATTACCGTCCGCGTCCGTCTTCCTTTTAAAGATCCATTTGTTCTGAATGGCCTTTCACCCTTCAGGTAATACTTCCAAAGCCCATACTTTGTTTTCTTACATGGATCCCATCTCGGATTGCATGGCCTCTAACCATTTCTCGGAATCCGGGCCCATCATCGCTTCTCCATAGCTCGTAGGTTCATCGTTGTCCAACAACATGACCTCTAAGACAGGGTTGCCGTACCACTCAGGAGCAGTACGCGTCCTTGTTGACCTACGAGGTTCGATAGTAACTTGATCCGAAGCTTTATGATCATCATCATTAACTTCCTCTTCAACTAATGTAGGCTCCACAGAAACAACTTTCTGCGCTGCGCTACTCTCTGGTTGAAACAAAGGTTCAACAACCTCATCAAGTTCTATCTTCCTCCCACTCAATTCTTTCGAGAGGAACTCTTTCTCGAGAAAGGACCCGTTTTAGCAACAAACACTTTGTGCTTGGATCTGAGATAGAAGGTTTACCCAACTGTTACGTTAGGGTATTCTATGAAGATGCATTTGTCCGCTTTGGGTTCGAGCTCATCAGGTTGAAAACCTTTTCCACATAAGCGTCGCAGCCCCAAACATTAAGAAATGATAGCTTAGGTTTCTGCCAAACCAAAATTCATACGGTGTCATCTCAACGGACTTAGATGGTGCCCCTTTTTAAAGTGAATGTAGTTGTCTCTAATGCATAACCCCAAAACGATAGTGGCAAATCGATAAGAGACATCATAGTACGCACCATATCCAATAGAGCACGACTACGACGTTTGGACACACCATCACACTATGGTGTTCCAGGTGGCGTGAGTTGTGAAACAACTTCCACATTGTCTTAAGTTGTATACCAAACTCGTAACTCAGATATTTACCTCTACGATCATATCGTAGATATTTTATCTTCTTGTCACGATGATCTCAAACTTCACTCTGAATTTTGTTTGAACTTTTCAAATGTTTCAGACTTGTGTTTCATTAAGTAAATATCCCCATATCTACTCAAATCACCAGTGAAGGTAGGAAAATAATGATATCCACCGCACGCTACAACACTCATTGGACCGAATACATCAACATGTATCATTTCCAATAAGTCACTTGCCCGCTCCATCATACCGGAAAACGGGGTCTTAGTCATCTTGCCCATGAGGCATGGTCCGCATGTCTCAACCAATTCGAAATCGAATGAGTCCAAAGATCCATCAGCATGGAGTTTCTTCATGCGTTTTACACCAATATGACATTTAGCGGCAGTGCCACAAGTATGTGGTACTATCATTATTAACTTTGTATCTTTTGGCATCAATATTATGAACATGTGTATCACTACGATCAAGATTCAATAAACCATTCTCATTGGGTGCATGACCATTGAAGGTATTATTCATGTAAACAGAATAACCATTATTCTCTAACTTGAATGAATAACCGTATTGCAATAAACATGATCTAATCACGTTCATGCTCAACGCAAACACCAAATAACATTTATTTAGGTTCATCACTAATCCCGAAGGTAGAGAGAGCGTGCGATGGTGATCACATCAACCTTGGAAACACTTCCAACACTCATCGTCACCTCACCCTTAGCTAGCCTCCGTTTATTCCGTAGCTTTTATTTCGAGTTACTAACATTTAGCAACCGAACCAGTATCTAATACCCAGGTGCTACTAGGAGTACTAGTAAGGTACACATCAATAACACATATATCAAATATACTTCTGTCGACGTTGCCAACCTTCTTATCTACCAAGTATCTAGGGTTGTTCCACTTCAGCGACCGTTCTCCTCATAATAGAAGCACTTAGTCTCGGGTTTGGGTTCAACCTTGGGTTTCTTCACTGGAGCAGCAACTGACTTGCCATCCATGAAGTTTCCCTCCTTGCCCTTGCCCTTCTCGAAACTAGTGGTTTCACTAACCATCAACACTTGATGCTCCTTCTTGATTTCTACCTTCGCGGTGTCAAACATTGCAAACAGCTCAGGGATCATTATTTCCATCTCTGGCCTTTTATAGTTCATCACGAAGCTCTAGTAGCTTAGTGACAGTGACTTGGAGAACTATATCAATCACTATCTTATCTGGAAGATCAACTCCCACTCGATTCAAGCGATTGTAGCACCCAGACAATCTGAGCACATGCTCAACGATTGAGCTGTTCTCCATCATCTTGCAGGCAAAGAATCTTGTTGGAGGTCTCATACCTCTCAACACGGGCACGAGCCTGAGATCCCAATTTCAGCTCTTAGAACATCTCATATGTTCCGTGACGTTCAAAACATTTTGGAGCCTCAATTCTAAGCCGTAATGCATGACGCACTGAACTATTAAGTAGTCATCGGAACGTGCCTGTAAGATGTTCACAACATCTACAGACGACGCTAGAGGGGGTGGCGCACCGAGTGGTGCTTTAAGGACATAAGCCTTCTGTGCAGCAATGAGGACAATCCTCAGATCACGGACCCAGTCCGCATTATTGCTACCATCATCTTTCAACTCTATTTCTCTAGGAACATATAAAAATTCAAGGGGGCTACAGCGCGAGCTAGTAATCTACAACATAATTTGCAAAGACATTTTGACTATGTTCATGATAATGAGTTTAGTTAATCATATTACTTAAAAACTCCCACTCAAATTGACATCCCTCCGGTCATTCGAGTGTCACATGATCCAAATCCACCAACTCAAGTCCGATCATCACGTGAGTTGAGGTGGTTTCAATGGTGAACATCTTCATGTTGATCATATCTACTATATGACTCGTGTTCGACCTTTCGGTCTCTTGTGTTCCGAGGCCATGTCTGTACATGCTAGGCTCATCAAGTTTAACCCGAGTGTTCCGCACGTGCAACACTGGCTTGCACCCGTTGTATGCGAACGTAGAGTCTATCACACCCGATCATCACGTGGTGTCTCGAAACGACGAACTTTCGCAATGGTGCACACTCGGGGAGAACACAATTTATCTTGAAATTTAAGTGAGGGGTCACCTTATAATTCTACCGTCGTCCTAAGCAAAATAAGATGCATAAAAGGATTAACATCACATGCAAATCATAAGTGACATGATATGGCCATGAACTTGTGGTTTTGATCTCCATCTCCAAAGCACCGGCATGATCTCCATCGTCACCGGTATGACACCATGATCTCCATCAACGTGTCGCCATGAGGTTGTCGCGCCGACTGTTGCTTCCACGACTATTGCTAACTCATAGCGATAAAGTAAAGCAAAACGGGGAAAATAATTAAAGACAACTCTATGGCTCCTGCCAGTTGCCGTACTCATCGACATGCAAGTCGTGATATTCTATACAACACATGATCATCTCATACATCACATATATCTCATCATGTAATTGGCCATATCACATCATAACATACCCTGCAAAAACAAGTTAGACGTCCTCTAATTGTTGTTGCAAGTTTTACGTGGCTGCTACGGGTATCTAGCAAGAACAATTCTTACCTACGCAAAAACCACAACGGTGATACAAAAATTGCTATTCAACCTTCTCAAGGACCGCCTTTGTCAAATCCGATCCGACTAAAGTGGGAGAAACAGACACCCGCCAGCCATCTTTATGCAACGAAGTTACATGTCAGTTGATGGAACCGGTCTCTCGTAAGCGTACGAGTAATGTTGGTCCGGGCCGCTTCATCCCACAATACCGCCGAATCAAGAAAAGACCAAGGGAGGAAGCAATCTGAATATCAACGCCCACAAACTCCTTTGTGTTCTACTCGAGATCTCATCTACACATAGACCTGGCTCATGATGCCACTGTTGGGGAACGTCGCATGGGAAACAAAAAATTTCCTACGCACACGCAAGATCTATCCATGGTGATGAGCATCTACGAGAGGGAGAGTGAATCTACATACCCTTGTAGATCGCTAAGCGGAAGCGTTAAGAAACGCGGTTGATGTAGTCGAACGTCTTCGCGATCCAAATCGCAAGTCGTCCCTCGATCCAAACACGATCTAGCGCCGAACGGACGGCACCTCCGCGTTCAACACACGTACGGCTTGATGACGCCTTCACCTCCTCGATCCAGTGAGCGATGGTGAAGTAGTGGATGAGTTTCGGCAGCACGACGGCGTGGTGATGGTGGTGAGGAACAATCTCTGCAGGGCTTCGCCAAGCACTACGGAGATTGTGACGGGAGGAACTAGAGGGTTAGGGTTGCCGGCACACGGCTTGGGAAATCTTGATGTATCCCGTGTGCTAGCCCTGCCCCTCTATTTATATGTTGAGCCCTGGGGTCTAAACTTGGAGAGAAAGCCTCCACAAGGTCGGTTTTGCCCGCACGGAAAGAGTCCCACTCGGATTCCAGCAGTACCGCGTACAAGCGGTAGTACCGCTCATGAGCGGTAGTACCGCTTCACACAAGCGGTAGTACTGCCTTACCAGCGGTAGTACCGCTTAAGGCAGCAGCAAAACTTCCTTTTGCACTTTCCAATACCTCGTGGGCTTTACCCCTTTGGTCCATATAAAGTGTTGCTGCACCCGAACACTTTGGTAAACATCCGGAACCCCTTCCGGTGAATTCCGGAACCCTTCCGGAGATCAAAACACTATTATCACATATATCAATCTTTACCTCCGGACTCTTCCAGAGATCCTCGTCATGTCCGGGATTTTATCCGGGACTCCGAACAACCTTCGGTCACCAACACAATAACTCAACTATACTAATCGTCACCAAACGTTAAGTGTGTAGACCCTGCGGGTTCGAGAACTATGTAGACATGACCGAGACACCTCTACGGTCAATAACCAATAGCGGGACCTGGATGCCCATATTGGTTCCTACATATTCTACGAAGATCTATATCGGTCGAACCTCTATGTCAAGGATTCAGTTAATCCCGTATGCTGTTCCCTTTGTTCTTCGGTATGTTACTTGCCCGAGATTCGATCGTCGGTATCTCTATACCTAGTTCAATCTCGTTATCGGCAAGTCTCTTTACTCGGTCCGTAATACAAGATCTCGTGGCTAACACTTTAGTCACATTGCTTGCAAGGCTCATTGTGATGTTGTATTACCGAGTGGGCCCTAAGATACCTCTCCGTCACACGGAGTAACAAATCCCAGTCTTGATCCATGCCAACCCAACAGACACCCTCGGAGATACTTGTAGAGCATCTTTATAGTCACCCAGTAACGTTGCGACGTTTGATACACACAAGGTATTCCTCCGGTGTCAGTGAGTTGCATGATCTCATGGTCATAGGAACAGATACTTGACATGCAGAAAACTATAGCAATAAACTGACACGATCATATGCTACGTTTATAGTTTGGGTCTTGTCCATCACATCATTCTCCTAATGATGTGATCCCGTTATCAAATGACATCTCATGTCTATGGCCAGGAAACCTTGACCATCTTTGATCAATGAACTAGTTAACTAGAGGCATACTAGGGACACAGTGTTGTCTATGTACCCACACATGTATTTGAGTTTCCAATCAATACAATTATAGCATGGATAATAAACGATTATCACGAACAAGGAAATATAATAATAACCAATTTATTATTGCCTCTAGGGCATATTTCCAACAGTTCATGCTTAACGCAGGCACTAAATAACAACTATTCAGGTTCATCACTAATCCCGATGGTAGTCGAAGAGCGAGCATGCCGAGGGCGATCACATCAACCTTGGAACCATTTCCCACGCGCATCGTCACTTCGTCCTTTGCCAGCCTCCGTCTATTCTGCAGTTCCTGTTTTGAGTTGCAAATGTGAGCAACCGAACCGGTATCAAATACCTAGGCACTACAACGAGAGTTGGTAAGGTACACATCAATAACATGTATATCATATATACCTTGTTTGGTGTTGGCCGCCTTCTTGTCGGCCAGATACTTGGGGCAGTTCCGCTTCCAGTGGCCAGTACCCTTGCAATGAAAGCACTCAGTTTCTGGCTTGGGTCCAGCCTTGGGTTTCTTCATGGGAGGGGCAACTGCTTTGCCACTCTTCTTGGATTTACCCTTCTTGCCCTTGCCATTCTTCTTGAAACTAGTGGTTTTATTGACCATCAACACTTGATGCTCCTTCTAGATTTTAGACTCGGCGACTTTCAGCATCGGAAACAGCTCAGCGACTGACTTGTTCATCCCTTGCATGTTATAGTTCAACACAAAGCTCTTGTAGCTAGGTGGCAGTGATTGAAGAACTCTGTCAGTGATTGCCTCCGACGGGAGGGCAATTCCGAACTCAGCCAGACGGTTGGAATACCTAGACATTCTGAGTATGTGTTCACTAACAAACCCGTTCTCCATTTTGCAAGCATAGAATTTATCGGAGGTCTCATACCTCTCGATCCGGGCATTCTTCTCAAAGATAAACTTCAACTCCTGGAACATCTCATATGCTCCATGATGTTCAAAACTCCTTTGAAGTCTCGGCTCTAAGCCATACAGCATAGCACACTGAACTATTGAGTAATCATCCGAACGCGACTGCCAGGTGTTCGCAACATCTGGAGATGACACTGGAGCGGGTGGCTCACCGAGCGGTGCATCAAGGACATAAGCCTTTTGGGAAGCCATGAGGATAATCCTCAGATTACGGGCCCAGTCTACAAAGTTACTTCCATCATATTTCAGCTTAGCTTTCTCTAGGAACGCATTGAAATTCAGGGAACTACTGCGTGAGCCATTGATCTACAACATAAAATTTGCAAAGACAACTTAGACTATTGTTCAAGATAATGAGTTTAGTTAATCATATTACTTAAAACTCCCACTCAAATTGACATCCCTCCGGTCATCCGAGTGCTACATGATCCAAATTCACCAACCCAAGTCCGATCATCACGTGAGAAGAGGTGGTTTCAATGGTGAACATCTCCATGTTGATCATATCTACTATATGACTCATGTTCGACCTTTCGGTCTCTTGTGTTCCGAGGCCATGTCTATACATGCTAGGCTCGTCAAGTTTAACCCGAGTGTTCCGCATGTGCAACACTCGCTTGCACCCGTTGTATGCGAACGTAGAGTCTATCACACCCGATCATCACGTGGTGTCTCGAAACGACGAACTTTCGCAACGGTGCACACTCGGGGAGAACACAATTTTATCTTGAAATTTTAGTGAGGGATCACCTTATAATGCTACCGTCGTCCTAAGCAAAATTAGATGCATAAAGGTATTAACATCACATGCAAATCATAAGTGACATGATACGGCCATGAACTTGTGCTTTTGATCTCCATCTCCAAAGCACCGGCATGATCTCCATCATCACCGGCATGACACCATGATCTCCATCAACGTGTCACCATCGGGGTTGTCGTGCCAACCATGCTTCTACTACTATAGCTACCGCTTAGCGATAAAGTAAAGCATTACATAGCGCTTAATGAGTGACACGCATGCCACATAATTAATTAAAGACAACCCTATAGCTCCAGCCGGTTGCCGTATCAACATGCAAGTTGATATAAACTATTACAAAACATGATCATCTCATACATCAAATATATATCATCATGTCTTTGGTCGTATCATATCACAACATACCCTGCAAAAACAAGTTAGACGTCTTCTAATTTGTTGTTGCATGTTTTACGTGGCTGCTATTGGTATCTAGCAAGAACGATTCTTACCTACGCAAACCACAACGGTGATATACAAGTTCCTATTTAACCTTATACAAGGACCGCCTTTGTCGAATCCGATTCAACTAAAGTAGGAGAGACAGACACCCGCCAGCCATCTTATGCAACAAAGTTACATGTCAGTCGATGGAACCGGTCTCATGTACGAGGACATGTAAGGTTGGTCCGGGCCGCTTCATCCCACAATACCGCTGAATCAAGAAAAGACTAAGGAGGGAAGCAATCTGAATATCAACACCCACAAACTCCTTTGTGTTCTACTCGTGATCTCATCTACGCATAGACCTAGCTCATGATGCCACTGTTCGGGAACGTTGCATGGGAAACAAAATTTTCCTACGCACATACAAGATCTATCCATGGAGATGAGCATCTAAGAGAGGGGAGATCGGATCCACATACCCTTGTAGATCACTAAGCGGAAGCGTTAAGAAACGCGATTGATGTAGTTGAACGTCTTCGCGATCCAAATCGCAAGCCGTCCCACGAACTCAGATCAAGTGTCGAACGGACGGCACCTTCGCGTTCAACACACGTACGGCTTGATGACGCCTTCACCTCCTCGATCCAGTGAGCAATGGTGAAGTAGTAGCCCGAGCCCTCTGGCAGCACGACGGCGTGGTGAGGTGGTGGTGGTGACAGCTCAGTAGGGCTTCGCCGCGCGATATGAGGAGGAGAAGAACTACGAGGGAGAGAGGGGGCAGCGCCGTAGCACGATCTGGTGTGGCTGCCCCTCTCTCTACCTCTTTATATATAGGGGGAAGGGAGGAGGAGGGGCGCCTTCGGGTTTCCCCCTAGGGGCCGGCGGCCAAGGGGTGGTGCGGCCAGAGTTTGGGTGCCCCCCTTAGGCGCCTTGCCTCCCAAGGCAGGGGTGGCCGGCGGCGCTAGGGGTGGGGCCCACCTCCCAGCCGAGTGGGCTGAGGTGGGGCGCGGCGCCCAGCCCCTTGTGGGCTGGTGTGCCCCTCTCCTCGGCCCATGCCCCCCCTAACACTTGCCGGGACCCCCCGAAACCCCTTTCGGCACTCCATCGGTTCCCCGGTATGCCCGGAACACTTCTGGACTCCGATTCCCTTCATCCTATATATCAATCTTCATCCCCGGACCATTCCGGAGTTCCTCGTCACGTCCAAGATCTCATCCGGGACTCCAAACAACCTTCGGTCACCAACATAATAGCTCGACTATACTTATATCATCACCAAACATTAAGTGTGTAGACCCTGCGGGTTCGAGAACTATGCAGACATGACCGAGACACCTCTACGGTCAATAACTAATAGCGGGACCTGGATGCCCATATTGGCTCCTACATATTCTACGAAGATCTTTATCGGTTGAACCTCTATGTCAAGGATTCAGTTAATCCCGTACGCTGTTCCCTTTGTTTATCAGTATGTTACTTGCCCGAGATTCGATCGTCGGTATCTCCATGCCTAGTTCAATCTCGTTACCGGCAAGTCTCTTTACTCGTTTCGTAACACAAGATCCCGTGGCTAACTCTTTAGTCACTTTGCTTGCAAGGCTCATTGTGATGTTGTATTACCGAGTGGGCCCTGAGATACCTCTCCGTCACACGGAGTAACAAATCCTAGTCTTGATCCATGCCAACCCAACAGACACCTTCAGAGATACCTGTAGAGCATCTTTATAGTCACCCAGTTACGTTTTGACGTTTGATACACACAAGGTACTCCTCCGGTGTCAGTGAGTTACATGATCTCATGGTCATAGGAACACATACTTGACATGCAGAAAACAATAACAATAAACTGACACGATCATATGCTACGTTCATAGTTTGGGTCTTGTCCATCACATCATTCTCCTAATGATGTGATCCCATTATCAAATGACAACTCTTGTCCATGGCCAGGAAACCTTGACCATCTTTGATCAACGAGCTAGTCCTATAGAGGCTCACTAGGGACATGGTGTTGTCTATATACCCACACATGTATTTGAGTTTCCAATCAATACAATTTAGCATGGATAATAAACATTTATCATGAACAAGGAAATATAATAATAACCATTTTATTATTGCCTCTAGGGCATATTTCCAACAAACTCATGGTTGGGGTAGGTGTGCATCATAGATTTAAGACTCCCCCAAGCTTGAGCAATACTTTCTCCTTCACGAGGCCAGAAATTATAAATAAAGTTCCGATCACGATGGACTAGATGCATAGGATAAAACTTCTGATGAAATTCCAGCTTCAAGCGATTCCAGTCCCATGATCCAACATCGTCCAATAGCATGTACCACATTAATGCCTTTCCCTCCAAAGATAAAGGGAAAACTTTCTTCTTAACTTTGTCACCAGACAACCCTGCAAGCTGAAATAATCCACAAACTTCATCGACAAATATCAAATGGTAATCGGGATGAGTCGTTCCATCATATGGATTAGATAACAATTTTTCAAGCATACCCGAAGGAATCTCATAATAAATATTCTCAGTAGGTTCAGTAGGTTGAGGAACAATTTCCTCATCTTTAGTTCGAGGCGAAGATGCCCCGAACAAGCCACTCAAAGGGTGACCGTTCATAGCGATAAGCAACAGTAAATTTTAGCACGTATAGAAAATGTTTCCTTACCAATTCCACTTACCAAAGGCACTTCACTCCCCGACAACGGCTCGAGAAAAGAGTCTTGATGACCCACAAGTATAGGGAATCAATCGTAGTCCTTTCGATAAGCAAGAGTGTCGAACGCAACGAGGAACAAAAGGAATGACAAGCGGTTTTCAACAAGGTATTCTCTACAAGTGTTGTAAGTAACAATAGTAGATAGTTTTGTAGCAAGATAATTCGTAACAAGTAACGAGTGACAATAGTAACAAAGGTGCAGCAAGGTAGCCCAATCCTTTTTATAGCAGAGGACAGGCCTAGAAGTACTCTAAGCAAGCGCTCCCGAGGACACATGGGAATTTCTTTCTAGTCATGTTCATCATGTTGAGTTGATTCACGTTCGCTACTTTGATAATTTTATATGTGGGTGGACCGGTGCTAAGGTGTTGTTCTTACTTGAACTAACAACCTACTTATGATTACCCCCTCTCGCAAGCATCCGCAACTACGAAAGAAGAATTAAGATAAATCTAACCATAGCATGAAACATGGGGATCCAAATCAGCCCCTCATGAAGCAACGCATAAACTGGGGTTTAAGCTTCTGTCACTCTAGCAACCCATCATCTACTTGTTACTCCACAATGACTTCCCTTAGGCCCATTACAGGGTGAAGTGTCATGTAGTCGACGTTCACATGACACCACTAAGAGAAGTAACAACATACATATCATCAAAATATCAAACAAATACCAACTTCACATGATTACTTATAACAAGACTTCTCCTGTGTCCTCGGGAACAATAGTAACTACTCACACCTCATCAACATGTTCAACATCAGAGGTATAATAATAATTATTAAGGATCGGAACATAACATCTTCCACCAAGTAATCCAACAAGCATCAACTACAAGATGTAATCAACACAACTAGTAACCCACAGGTACCAATCTGAGGTTTTGAGACCAAGATTGAATACAATAGATGAACTAGGGTTGGAGATGAGATGGTGCTAGTGAAGATGTTGATCAGGATTGGTCCTCCCACGAAGGAGGAGGCGTTGGTGATGACGATGGCTTCGATCTCCCCCTCTCGGAGAGGAAGTTCCCCGACAGAATTTGACTGTCTGAGTGCAAAAGGGCCTCTGCCCAGGTTTCCGCCTCGAGACGGTGGCGCTTCATCCCGAAAGGTTGCTTATGATTTTTTCTAGGGTAAAACACATCATATAGGAGAAGAGGGACGTCGGGAGGCCAGCAGGGGCCCCACAAGCCATCAGGGCACGACCAGGGGGGTGGCCGCGCCCTGTTGCTTGTGGCCACCTGTAGGATCCAAAGTATGTCTAGAGGGGGGGTGATTAGACTACTTGACCAAATAAATCCTTTTCCCAATTTTAGTTGTGGGCAGATTTTAGCAATTTGCACAAGTCAAGTTCACCCTACACATGCATGTCTAAGAGTATAGCAGCGGAAAATAAAGACAAACACATGTAAGTAAAGGAGGGAGTGGAGATCAAACGCAATTGGTGACACGAATATTTTTCCCGTGGTTCCGATAGGTTGCGCTATTGTACATCCACGTTTATGGAGACTTCAACCCACGAAGGGTAACGGTCGTGAGAGTCCATGGAGGGCTCCACCCACGAAGGGTCCACGAAGTAGCAACCTTGTCTATTCCATGTGGCCTACATCCATGGAGGACTAGCCTTACTCGGGGTAGATCTTCACGAAGTAGGCGATCTCCTTTCCCTTACAAACTCCTTGGTTAAACTCCACAATCACGAAGAAGGAGGCTCCCAAGTAACACCTAACCATCTAGGAGGCACCACCCTCCAAAAGGTAATAGATGTGGTAGTATGATGAACTCCTTGCTCTTGTGCTTCAAAAGATAGTCTCCTCAACACTCAATCACTCTCTCACATATTTGGCATGGGTAGAAGAGATTGATTGGATGGAAAGCAACTTGGGGAGTCTAGAAATCAAGATCCATATGGTTGGAGTGGATGATCTTGACCTCAACACAAGGGAAGGTGGTTCTCTCTCAGAAAATTGGATATGACAAGCGTGGAATGGTTCTGAGTGCTTCTCTTACGAGTGATAGGTGTTGGAGGGGTATATATAGGCATCTCCAAAAATCCAACCGTTACAACATTATTGCCCAACTCGGTGGAACCAAAGCAAAAATTCGGTTGCACCGACTAGTGCAAAATGTGGCAACTTTGGCGTTTTCGGTGAGACTGATATATAAATCTCGGTGGTACCGACAATGGGGTAACGGCTAACCAGAGACTTGGCCATCAACTAGGTGAGACCGATTTGCAGAACTCGGTGGGACCGATTCTGAAAATCGTCCTAACAGAGAGTTGGTCACGACTTCGCTGAGACCAAAAATGAAAACTTGGTTACACCGAGATGCTAGGGTTTGGCAGGGTTCTGTCTGAGTTGAAAATCGGCAGGGCCGAGTGGAAATAGTTGGTGGCACCGATTTTGCAAGTTTGGCTTTGGACAGAAGATTTTTTTGTGTGGAAAATGAGTGAGTATTTTTGGTGGCTAATCTCTAAGCACTTGAGCAACCAGATCATCATATTTCCTCACCCCTTTTTAATAGTATTGGCTTTCCTATGGACTCAAAGTGATTTCTCACAAAATGTAAAATGTAGAGTCTTGATGCTTTAAGCTTGTCCAATCCTATTGCTTCTTCTTCTCTTCATCTCCTTGGGGATTCACCACACACATCAATTTGCCAACCCATATTAAACTTTTTCCTGAGATATACTTAGTGGAAACATTAGTACAA
Organism: Elymus sibiricus; assembly: GCA_039707655.1. NCBI lineage: Eukaryota > Viridiplantae > Streptophyta > Magnoliopsida > Poales > Poaceae > Elymus > Elymus sibiricus. The sequence continues at coordinate 359,096,943 of CM077667.1, forward strand.
TGAAATATATGTTGTTATTAATTACCAAAACCACCTAGGGAGAAGTTGTGCTTTCACCAGCAGGTGGCCCCCTCTAGTATATTTTTGGCCCAAAAATTCTTAAATATTCCATCAAATTTCTCCGTGAAGTTTCAGGTCATTTGGAGTCTGGTGATTTTTCTGCCTTTTTCCTCGGTTTTCCGTCCAGAATTCCACTTTCCAGATATTTTCCTCTTTATGACGTACCTTGCATATTCAGAGAGAAAGAGCATAAGAATTGTATGATAATAGGGAATCATGAACAAGAATAATATAAATATCAATAAAAAATCATGATGCAGAATGGGCATATCAACCCCCTTGGGCGCGCTCTGATGGCTTGGGGGTACCTAGTGGCCCCCTCCGGTGGTTCTTCGCTCCAGAAAAAATCGTCAAAAAGTTTCGGGCGATTCCGAGAACTTTTATTTTCTGCACAAAAACAACACCACGGTAATTCTGCTGAAAACAACGACAGTCCGGGTTAGTTCCAATTAAATCATATAAACCGCATCAAAATGATATAAAAATATTTTAAACATGGGTAAATATGGCATGCATACTTCATAAATTATCGATACGTTGGAGACGTATCATCTATTGTCTGGTCCCTCCCCGAAGCTTCCAGCGTCTCTTCTGGTCCAGAAAATCATCAAAAAGTTTCATAGATATAACATTACATAAAAAGTATCTAAGATCGATAATATAATAGCATGAAACTATCGGAAATTATAGATACGTTGGAGACGTATCAGGACGTCTCATGGAGGAGCAGGAACGCTACCGAAAAGGAGGCTCGTGAGGCGGAGAGGCAGAGTAAGAAAGAAAGAGCTCCTGAGGCCAAGGCAGCAGAAGAAGCTGGTGATGGAAAAGAAAAATATCCATGCTAGACTCGGTATATTTGTGTGGTAGTATCTTAAATTTCGCCACTGGTTGTATGTTATATTACAGGGGGAAAATAGGATGAAAGTTTTATCACGTTTTACGATACGGAGCCACCGCCACCTCATCTTCTTTGTCGGGAGCCCTAAGCTGAAGTCCGTTCGTGGCTCCGTAGAGAGGGATTCATCGCCATCGTCATCGCCAACCTTTTTCCTTCAACAATTTCATGATGATCACAATCATATGTGAGTAATCCCTTTACAGGCATACTGGAGGTAGATGGACTTTGATGAAATTTCATATGCAATCATGTCAATTTGTTAGGGCTTGATCCCTGGTATCCAATATGTTCCGAGATTAATGTTGATATGACCTTGCTATACTTAATTCTTGTCACTAGGATCCGAGTGTCATGATTTCAGATATGAACATGTTATGTTTTTCTGAATATATTTAAGTTCTTGATCTTATCTGCAAGTTGTATGCACATGTTATCGCTTTGAACCTTAGACCCCCAAGGTGACATTGAAAAGGATATCGACGGGATGACTTTAGCTTGAGCAGTTCATGTATTCACTATGTGTTGATGCTTTGTTATGATTCTCTATTAAAAGGAGCGTCTGAATTACCCTTAGTTTCCATTAGGACCCCGCTTCCACGGGAGGGTAGGACAAAAGATGGCATGCAAGTTCTTACTGCAAGCACGTATGACTATATACGGAATACATGCCTACATATGATTGATAATTGAAGCTAGTGTGTATCGCTCTAGGTTGTGACATTTACATATTGAATTTCATCTGAATATCCATCGCTACTCCATGCTTACATTTTACTCCTATTGTTCACGCTACAATTACTAACGCTCTACTCGCCACAAACTTGTTACTATTGCTACTGCTATTGTTACTTTATCACTACCGCTATCGCTACTATGATATTACTGTGCTACTAATGAATTGCTGCCAAAAAAGTTACTACCTTCGTCCGGGTTTATTAGGCCTAAGAGCAACATAAGCATGTCCTTTTTTTATAAGGCCTTGCTTTGGAAATCAACGTGCATGCAGTCACTTCATTGGTTGTAGAGAGAGGCATTGCTGCTAGTCCCATTGCTAGAGAATTAATATTGTGCATGCATGCTTTTCTGTTGGCTGCATTTGAGAGCTAGCATGCGAGAGATGTTGGAAATATGCCCTAGAGGCAATAATAATAAAGTGTTTATTATCATTTTTTCCCGTTCATGATAATGGTTTATTATTCATGCTAGAATTGTATTGACTAGGAAACTAAATACATGTGTGGATAATGAACAAATACTGAGTCCCTAGTAAGCCTCTACTTGACTAGCTCGTTGATCAAAAGATGGTCAAGGTTTCCTGACCATGGACATGAGTTGTCATTTGATAACAGGATCACATCATTAGGAGAATGATGTGATGGACATGACCCAACCGTTAGCATAGCATGTGATCGTTCAGTTTAATGCTATTGCTTTCACTATGTCAAATACACGTTCCTCTGACCATGAGATCATGCAACTCCCGGATACCGTAGGAATACTTAGGGTGTATCAAACGTCACAACGTAACTGGGTGATTATAAAGATGCACTACAGGTATCTCCGAAAGTGTTTGTTGAGTTGGCATGGATCGAGATTGAAATTTGTCACTCCGACTATCGGAGAGGTATCTCTAGGCCCTCTCGGTAATACAGCATCACAGAAGCCTTGCAAGCACCGTGACTAAAGAGTTAGTTGCAAGATGATGTATTACGGAATGAGTAAAGAGACCTGCCGGAAACGAGATTGAACTAGGTATTGGATACCGACGATCGAATCTCGGGCAAGTAACATACCGCCGGACAAAGGGAACAACGTATGTTGACATATGAGGTTCACCGATAAAGATCTTCGTGGAATATGTAGGAACCAATATGAGCATCCAGGTTCCGCTGTTGGTTATTGACCGGAGAGTCGTCTCGGTCATGTCTACATCATTCCCGAACCCGTAGGGTCCGCACACTTAAGGTTCGATGATGATATAGTATTATATGAGTTATGTGATTGGTGACCGAAGTTTGTTCTGAGTCCCGGATGAGATCGCGGACATGACGAGGAGTCTCGAAATGGTCGAGAGGTAAAGATTCATATATTGGAAGGCTATATTCGGACGTCGAAAAGGTTCCGAGTGATTCGGGTATTTTTCGGAGTACCGGGGAGTTACGGGAATTCACCGGGAGAAGTAATGGCCCTTATTGGGCCATACGGGAAAAGGAGAGGCAGGCCACGTGAGGAGGCGCGCGCCCCCCCTTGCCCAAACCGAATTGGACTAGGGGAGGGGGCGCAGCCCCCTCTTTCCTTTCCCTCTCCCTTCCCCCTTTCCTACTCCGTATGGGAGGTGGAATCCTACTAGGACTAGGGAGTCCTAGTAGGACTCCCCACACTTGGCGCAGCCCTAGGGGGCGGCCTCCTCCCTCTCATCCTTTATATACGGGGGCAGGGGGGCACCCCAAAGCACACAATTGTCCCATAGCCGTGTGCGGTGCCCCGATCTCCGTTTTCCACCTCGGTCATATTTTCGGAGAGCTTAGGCGAAGCCCTGCCGGAATCACTTCACCATCACCGTCGCCACGCCGTCGTGCTGACGGAACTCATCTACTTCCTCGACGTCTTGCTGGATCAAGAAGGCGAGGATCGTCACCGAGCTGCACGTGTGTAGAACTCGGAGGTGCCGTACGTTCGGTACTCGATCGGTGGAGCTCGAAGGATTGTTCGACTACATCAACCGCGTTGTGAGACGCTTCCGCTAACGGTCTACGAGGGTACGTAGACACACTGTCCCCTCTCGTAGCGATGCATCTCCATGGATAGATCTTGCGTGAGCGTAGGAATTTTTTTTTGAAATTCATGCTACGTTCCCCAACAAGAGAGTGTATTAGGAGTGTGGTGGAAGGATTAATGTGAGCAAATTACTATGCCTTGGTCCAAAAAAGTGGTCTCCGGGCCCAATAAACCGAGACGGAAGAAGTATCTCTTACGTGTGGTTGAATTGGCAACTCAACTGCTAATGCTTGTAAATATTTTTTTGGCTCCCCTTATATCGAATCAATAAATTTGGATGAACTACTACCCTCGAAGACTGTTGCGACCCCATATACTTGTGGGTCATCACACCACGTCATGCACATGCACATGGGCAGGGCAACGTTCGTGCGCTCCCGCTCCTCCTTTTCCAATTCACCGAGCAACCTCCTCATGACTTGCTCTCAAGGGAGGTAGAACCGAGACAATGATAGCTCGTCTACTTGTCCACGGACCTCACCGATGGCTTTATGAGCAAGAGATTGTGGGGTGGTTTTCTCAGGGATGTGCGGCTCAAATAGGAAGGCACATGAAGCTTGGGTAGCACCGCAAGGAGCGAAGGGGCGCGAAAGAGAGAGCGGGAGCTTGCCGTAACAACAGGTCAAGGCACGGCGGTGGAACACCAAAGTTGGGAAAGACATAATGGCGTTGATGATTGGATGCTTCATGTGTGGATTCCTCCTACACGGATGTACAATACAACACGTCGAAGCTAATTGACATTGCGGCTAGCCTTGTGGGTGCCTTTGTTGGGAGAACGACACACGACCCCAACGGCGGGCCTCGGTTGCTAAAGTAGTGATAAATTTTGTCAACAAAATAGATCCTAATGAAAGTCCATCGATCCGCGACAATGCTCAAACTAGTGTGGTTAGTCCTAGTCTTTCCATACTAAATATTTAAAACACTTAGTCTTGGAGATAAAAATGTGTAGGTAAATTGGTAAGGAATAATCCACTATTCTTGGCATGTATGCAGGGATATCCGTGTGACATGTAGGACGGAGAGAGGCATTTGGGGCGCCTAATTGATTTGGCGTCAAACCAAATTGACATGTCATTTGAGAGGGGGGGGGGGGTGCAAAACTATGTCCGCATGTGTCGAAAACCACCCGAGCGGTATTGGGGACTGGATTAATTTGGTTTGATAAGTCGAGAGACTAAATTTTGTTGGTTTTAAAGTTGAAGGGCCATTTAGAGCACTTTTGATTCAAGGGATTTTCGTAGGAATTTTGAAAGATTAAAGTGCTTTAGGATTATTATTTTCTGTGTTGGTAATTTGATTCATAGGATTAAATCTTACAAAAAAATATATAAGGATTTCTTTGTACTGCTTTTCATAGGATTTATAGCATAAAAAATGCCAGCCAGGTACACACACCCTCACCACACAACAATAAAACACACACATTGCCAAAATGAAGAGGGTGCACGCCCCTTGACCGATCGTGGACGGAGCAGGCAAAACAACTCAGCAAGTCCAGGTCCTCTGTCTTGCTCCTACCTGTCCGTCCCTTCGAGAACAACCCTGGTTCACGGCCGCGACTCTTCCCGCCGGGGCCCCTGGCCGCTCGTCCGTCCCTCGGCGTGGCGCTCGTGCGTGACAAAATTCCACCACGGCTCCGCTACACTTGCTCCGTACTCCATTTCCGTTGTTTCTCTTTGTCCTCCTCCGCCTTTCCCTTCCTCCCCAAGAATCGTGGCGCCTGCGGCGCACAGAGTGCCCACGCGGTCTCGGCCTCGTCAATGCTCCCCCAGAAAACCAGTGTCTTGCCGGGGAAGCCTTCTCCGGCCTAAATAACGACATACCTCTCTCCAGGTCCGGGTGTACGCAGCAAGCTAAACCCCCACGCCCCACCCGCTCGCAGGCATGCCTCTCTCGCCCGGCGCCGACCACCTCGCCGCGCCCGGCGCGCGCGCTCCGCCTGCACGGGTGGGCGCGGGCATGGGCATGGACACGTCCCTCGCGCTGGCCGGTGCCGCCGCCTACCTCCCGCTCAACGAGAACGACTCCCTCGACATGCTCCTCTTCGACGTCCTCCGCGAGGCCTCCGCCCTGGCCGCCGCCTCGCCCTCCTCCTCGTCTCCCCCGACGAAGACGGCGAGGGCCATTGCCGCCTCCGACCCCGGCACGATCGGGGGCGTCGGGGCATGCGCGGCCGGGAGGGCCGCGGAGGAGCGGCAGCACTACCGCGGGGTGAGGCGGCGGCCGTGGGGGAAGTACGCGGCGGAGATCCGGGACCCGTCGCGGCACGGCGCGCGCCTGTGGCTCGGCACCTTCGGCACGGCCGAGGAGGCGGCCGTCGCCTACGACCGCGCCGCGTTCCGCCTGCGCGGCGCCAAGGCGCTGCTCAACTTCCCGCCGTCCGTCGCGGCGGACGGGGCGCGCCGATGGGGCGAGGTGAACGCTGCGGCGGGCTTATGGAGCGAGGTGAATGCGTGACGCGTGCGTTCGTTCGCTCGCCGATTGTTTCTTTCTCTTAGCTGTGCGTTGTCAGTTTCTTAGTTAGGCGTCCGACATTGAATTCCATTCTGTAGCCGTTCATGCGTGGTGGGTCAATTTGCCTTTGGTGGGTAATCGTCTCTAGCTTCGAGCAAAGGTGCAAGATGCTATTTTGGTGATTTCTCTACGGTTATCAACCTGTCAATTGACAATTGTACAGCAGTAGTAGTATACGAGCTTGATGAAGATTGTTGAGGGGGCGAAGAAGATAAGTTATGCATTAACTCTGAGAATATTTTGATATTCAAGCCTAACAATTAGGGGTATACTTAAAAGTTTACCTAGAGTAAGTGGGCAATGGCCTCTGCCCCATGAAGCTCCGCAACTGGTAGTATAACTAGTCTCGACTATATGAAGGTTCGCTCCTACCTGAAAATTGATAAGAGTTTAAGAGCATCTTTAGCAGATCCTGTATAAGTCCGTCGGCCCGTAAAATGTCGGCAGATTTACAATATTTGGAAAACATCGGCCTAAACAGATACCGTAAAAAAGGCCCGGCCCATAAAACATCGGCGTATCCGCTATATATACCGGAGCGGCCGTTTTTTAGGGTTTGTATGCAGCAAATCCCCAATCCTCATCCGTCGCAATCTCTCCCTCTCATGCGACAAAACTTACTATCTTCGGCCGCACTTTTCAGCGCACAGCCAAAAAAGGACCACCCCACGATGTCGAGCGATGGACGCGGGCAGGGTGGCCAAGGGGGCCGCGGCGGCTCGCCGTCGCACAAGCGAGCCCACCATGGCGACGAGGCCGGGAGCTTCGCCATTCGCCCGCCGGTGGAGGAATGGCGCCGCGTGCAGGCGCAGGAGCGCGATGCCCTCTCCCGCAGTTGTGGTCTGGCGTGGCGGGAGTTCTTCCGCCTCGACAAGATCCTCCGGCCGACGACCAAGCGCCTTCATGAGGAGGAGCGCGAGTTCTTCGAGGCGAAGGAGGCGATCGCCGCCAGAGAAGAAGGGGCCACCGCGTGGCTAGCGGCGGCCAAGGAAGAGTATGACTTCGCGTTCGCCCTCTCCAGCTCTGCGATGGATTATCATCTCCATGTCAAGAAGAATATGTCGAGCGCTGGACGCGGGGAGGGTGGCCGAGGGGGCCGCGGCGGCTTGCCGTCGCACAAGCAAGGTGGCCGAGGGGACCGTGGCGGCTCGCCGTCGCACAAGCAGGCCCGCCATGACGATGAGGTCGGGAGCTCCGCCATCCACCCGCCGGTGGAGGAATGGCGCCGCGTGCAGGCGTGGGAGCGCGGTGCCCTCTCCCGCAACGGTGACCGAGCGTGGCGGGAGTTCTTCCGTCTCGACAAGATCCTTTGGCCGACGACCAAGCGCCTCCATGAGGGAGGCGGAGCGCGAGTTCTTCGAGGCGAAGGAGGCGGTCGCCGCCGGAGAAGAAGGGGCCGCCGCGCGGCTAGCGGCGGCCAGGGAAGAGTATGACTTCGCGTTTGCCCTCTCCAGCTCCGCGATGGATTATCATCTCCGTATCAAGAAGGATGACTAGTTAGTTTTAAGTTTTAAATCTAGTATGTTTCAAGTTTGGTATGAACTATGTTTAAATTCCGGCTAAGTATGACGGTGGAAACTAGTACGTTTAAATTATGCATTATGCTTTACCGGGTCTGCTTTGCCATGCAACCTATGATACCGCAAAACCGATTTACAATATCCCGTAAATGAATTTTGTTGTACTGCGGTTTACGGATCTGCTAGAGACACTCTAAAACGAAGCATGAAAAACTGTGTGAACCGGTAATCGAGAAGGCACATTCTGCTGACAAACAATTCATTCATCAAGAACGATTCCTGAAAGTTCCTTCACGGATAGTTAGCGGTCGAAGATTAGTACTCTACGTGACCTCGTGAAGAGGACGATGAAAATGGACACATGCCAACTTGGCAGACAAAAATCGTCCATAAAGGCATCAAATCAATGTTTTCCAAACGAGAAAACTTCGCAATCCAAAATACGTATTTCCCATTGAAGATTCGTGGTCCCATTGCCCACGGTGCTGTGTACATGAGCTCAGCCGTGACATGATCACTGGCTACGGTGGCCATCCATGCTTGCGTCACTGGCCCAGGATCCGCTATGGCCAGAGGAGCCCAGATTTATATTTGATCATCTGATACAATCGATCCACCCAAACATCACAAAACCGTCTTAAAAAGGTGCAGCAGCAGGAATCAAAATTGCAAATGGCCAGATTCACAGTTACAACACCTGAAGAAATACAGAATAAATATCTTGAAGTTACTTGTTCCCCAGCTCATATGCTCCCTGTGCCCTCCACAAAATTCCACGCACGGAAGAGTTTTCTCCATGACCAAGGCCCACACACAATTTACCCACCAGAGCACATGCCTTCGAAATTTCTACTACAACCATATTTGTGATGCTGACACGTACTCTACATCAGTCCACACCAAAAAAGTTTACCTAACCATTTGCTTTGCTCCTCCAATGATCAATCATTAATTTCAGCCAATACAGTCCCCTACCAACAGGGGCTGCCCTGGCGCTATGGCAGATGAAACATTCATCCACCACTGAGAAAGCCCGCTCAATTCCGGTGCACCATCCGCTGATTTTTGTCCGTATAAAGCACTGTCAATGCTGCAATCTTGCTGGGAGAGTGGACGTCCGATGACAAGCTTGAGTCCCCCAACTCCTCTGCGAACAAATTGCCTCGTTGCTTGATCGGTTCGTATAGAACCTGGAGCATTCGCTCAGCTGATCCAACTTGCAGCTGACGGACTTCATCGTTGAAGATAACCTCGCTGGACCGATCAAAATGAGATGGACATATGATGAGGTCCAATCCACAGTCAGAAATGCAGGTGGAATATTGCCCCCAACAGATTAAAATTAATATATAGCACAATTATGTTGATGCTTAATTGAGAACATTTCACATAACTAGAAGCACCTTTGTTGTACTAACGAAAATATAAGGTGTAGATTAGAAGAAGAAAAATTACCTTAGTTTTGCAGCTAGATTTTTATCTGTGCATGCTCGAAAAAGGATCTCAGGCACAACGGGAGAGTCCAAAAGGATGTTTGGTAGAGAAATAAAGTTTATCTTTTTTCTCAGGTGGATGAAGCACTCGGTAAGGAAATGAGCTTGGTAGGCCACCACACAGGGTAGCTTTGCTAGCATTAGTTCCATGACAGCTGTTCCTGAAGTACATAATGCTGCTTTACTAGCCTGCAAAAAAAAAAGTAACACTTTCTTAGGTCACTCACAGAATATTGAATGTACAATCATCAAATCAGCTGTAGGGCTGCAGCATTTAGCAAGTAACTACATCAACAACAAAGCCCCATGGTGATTATTAGCATAGCAGACTCTGTCTGCTATAAGTTTCACATACTAACAATTAACCAAGTTGAATAAATTTCACATTTAGCTCTATTGGTTAGTACACATCGCTAGCAAAGGAATGGTTGGTTTGAGAAGTAACAGAGTAGCCTTAATAACATCACCAAATAAGGAATTAATGCCGTCTCGAAAACAAAGACTGAACACTTAGAGAATCATTATTTGTGTATAACTATCTAGCTGTTGATAGGCAACACTGTACCTTAATATAATTACACGATCATTTCCTAGGAAAAAAAGAACAAAAGTATGGGTGGAATATAATGTGTGGGTCTGTGGGATAATCCACTGGCTAAAGTAATCAACAGTGCTCCAAATCTTTCTTCATACAGATATTGATCCTATATAAGACGAGATGAAAATGCTAATGGTAACTTGACCGATCATAGTCTGGGGATATAGCCACAGCACAGCTGTAAAGGGACAGTAGTAACATGAATACTTTTGGAACAATCAGCAATACATGATATATGTGTTAGCAAGGTATGGTGCTTTGATATGTCTCCATCTAATGAGTGAAAAATATCAACATTCAAAAATGACAATATCCAAAGAGTGAATTTGACGGCGGAGAATTAAATCCATTAACTAAAAAAAGAAGTGAGCTTACATTGAATGCAGCATATCTTTTTTCTAGTGAACCCCCGGGTATCAGTACCACTGGAAACGGCACTGATCGAACTTCGTTTTCAACATAGGTCCTCACATCCCGATGTGGAGCAACTGGGATGACTAGTGACAGATCATTTAAAGTGTGACTTAAATGTTGCACAGTCCGAAAGAAGATTGGAAGCATACTTGCTACTTCCTGCATCCTGCTTCCAGGCAGCATGGTTAAGATTGTGGCATCTATCAAAGGAGTATTTATCGTTAGAAAACAGACATGCTTTTTATAACACAACAATCACATGCATATTAAGATTTAGCTCATTGAGAAACCTTGGCACATTTATAGAGTGGTCAATAAACTAGCATCATGCCGGAACACAAAATCCAGATATGATGTCTTGCTATGAATTGTTACTTAAGGCAAGAAATGTTTTCTAGAGAACATGCAAGCAAGTGTTTGTCCTCTTTTCATTAAGAGGAGAAGCAAACAATTACAAGACTTGGGTAGCAAGTACTGGGATGAAAGATCAAACATCATACACAACACAAACAACACACGCACTCTAGCTACTCAGCACTCTAGGTGAGAATTTTTTAATGATCCAGACAGAAATTTTGACGGCATTGCATTGCATAAAATATAAAATAAATGTGTATCATGTTAATAATATATGTATAGTATAGTAGACCATATAAGTGTCTGATTTGTCTCCTAGTTGGCTAGTTCTATATAGTTCTTTTTCAGCTTTAGCTACATGTTCCTTGTTTCACCAGATTGATATTTGCAGTTAAAATTAAGATAAATGAAATCACGAGAAAAAATAGGTGCTAAAATATTTGGCCATCTCCTTTGCATCTCATGTAAAACAGATTTGACTCAGGTTGCGTTTGTCATTGCTGCTGATTATGATAATAGTTTCTGCAACCAGCTTTTATCTAATTTACATTTCAGTAACCAACTTTTTCCTGTTTCTGTGGCTATCTTTCCCAGCAGATTATAGAATAAGTTAAACACATCACAGTTCAGCAATCAAAAACTGCGCCTTAAGGATTGATAGTGTGCGAGCATGCCCACATTTGAATGGAAGTAAAATAAACTGCCAGAGCGATCTGTAGATCTGAAGTTGTACCATTAGCATACATCAACCGTCATGTTAGTTTTCGGAAAACAGTATTTAGTTTCCAAAACCAGATAAAAGAACATGCCATCCCAGTAGTTATTGGCTACTAAATTTTATGAACTTACATGTTGTATATTTCCTTGATGATCACTCATAAGATGTATCAATTACAAAGTCAACACATATACAATTCACCGATCTGATAAATACAAGAAGGAAAAACACAAAAAGGGATATGATAATTGGCATAACAATCTAGTATTTTGTGCAGCACAAAGAATGTCACATTTAATTACCTGGAGACAACCCATGCTCCAATCTAAAAGCTTCACCACTTCGTTGACGCATGGACATGTCAGGAGATAATTCTGAGTCCTAGGAAATTTGATAGACATAGACAACTATATTGTGACTAAAGTTGGTGCTCCCAGATATCAAACAGATATACAAAATTCGAAAGTATCAGTCTTAGCAATTCATTTACATGATATCAGCAATTCAGTTTGAAATCAGTTGGTCACTTCTAGAAGACAGGACAACATTCCATGTCAACATTATTCTTAGCATTGCACAATCTCAGAAGAACACAAGGGAATGCCGCTCTCTCACAACCCTCTTGAACCTTTTAGGATCATGATCCTCGGATCCATTTCTTATACAATAATATAGTGTTAAGTATAATCTAGTCCCTATCCCTTGCTTCTACCTAGCTTTGGATGAGATTTAGCTCCTTAGATTTCTAATCTAGTCCCTATCCCTTGCTTCTACCTAGCTTTGGATGAGATTTAGCTCCTTGGATTTCTATGGCCACACCCAGGTTTAGGCAGGAATAGTATAGGAATCTTTAGACACACATTCCATGTCCTAATGGATATGAGCCACCTTTCTCAACAAAGGAGATAGGCCTTATTATCCATCAATGACAACGGCCACTGAACTTCAATTTTTTTGACGACTCGCCTTGACTTTAATTCTATGGTCAACAAAGGAGAAGGTCATTATGCAACAAATACTAATGAAGCCACATAATTCCCTACCACATTTGTATGTTGAAGCAAAGTCCCTGCCCCATTTAAGCCAGCAGCATCATCCAATACGGGATGGCCCACATATGTAGCAGGCAACTCATTTAATCTGCAAATTTCATCCTCAAAAGGAAGGATACATAACATATGATCCACAAAATTATGCAACTTTGAGAGCCTGCTTTCACCACCTTTCCAGGCCCAGAATGATGGTGCAACATAATGGACATGTAGAGGGCTATCAACCTTTTGATTGTACCTACCTAGACAACAGAAAAATCTTACCATGTTTGCTCATAAAAAAATAAATGTAAATTTAGTTATTTGAATGAAACTATGGTATGGTAAAAATAACTCCACTTAAAGCCTTACATTTTAATTGCTGTAATAGGCGAAACGAAAACCCCTTTGAATCAATAGTAACTACAGCATGAGGCCGAAATAATATAGCAGCATCTAAAGTATCCTTGATCTTCCTCTGCAAAATAAAAATGAGTATAACCAACAATCAAGTGAACACAAACAGAAAGCAAAGCACAAGACACACCAGAGATGCACCTTGATGTTATATATGTGTGGCAGCAGTTCCCACAAACCCATTATGGCAATTTCTTCCATGGGAAAAAGTGATTGCAACCCTTCCTTGCACATTAATTCCCTGCATTGAGAAAAAACTGTTCGGTGAGTAAATAAATGAACAATCAAAGTTGCACATAATGCGATCCAGCTTGAACTGGGTTTGGATCAAATCATTCTTATGAAACGTAAAATGATGCTACAACAATGTTGAACTAATTAATGCATGCATAAGTCGAGCGCACACATGAAAATGAACTCAGTTTGCATCCAAATAGAGAGAACACAAGGAAACTCCTGACCGCAAACATCAACCCAGTGGCATTTGAGCAGGAAGTATGTCCATGCATCAACGAGATCAAACATAACTGTATGACAGTGATAACTGACAACCTAAGAGCTGACAACTCCACGACATGACAGTTGATCCTCCATGTTTTTTCTGGTGAAAACAAGGATAATAATAAATATAGCAATCCTAATGTTATGTTTGTTGTATTCACATGTGATCTTCCTTATTCATGCTCTCCTACGGAAGAGAAGAAAACAATATATCAAGAGAACCATTGTCTTTTCAATTTTCTTTTCTTATCTCTACCTACATCATCTCCAATGTTGACAGATTGCGTTGAATCCGAAAAGAGAGGGATCTCGTCCACGTTTCTTCTAGAATATGATGAGCTTAACGACAAACTAGTGTAAAAATTAACAGATGGAAAATTCCCTGATTCTGTCACTTGACAAAAAATTGGACATCTAACAAAAAATCCACTGGAACTCATTTCCCCCTTCACAATTTTGAATGTTTCAAGCGTGCGCAGAACTACAAATGGAGCCTAGTCCTATGTACAATACATAATCTGAACATGTAAACACTTCTGGAACGGGACAAACAAGCAATCCAGAACTAAATCTGCCTCCAAGTTTTCTCAAGTCCAAATACCTTGACTGCATGAAGCATTTCTTGCATGAAAGCAACAAAGACGGTTTAATGTGTAATGAAGATCTATAAGAGTACGATGCACCAGTGAACATTCGTTGGAAAAAACAACATTGACATCAAAAGACAAAAATAAATCTATAAGTGCATAAACCTAGGAGATTTCAGAGCTACTTATCAAATGTTCAAACTGAGACGTTTCAGAAGAAGAAAAAATGTTCAGACAGAGACTGAAAATGAAAATGTTTTAATGGCACAAATAACTGAACCAAAAGTGTAGGGAGATGAGTTAAACCAGACCCGCCAACGCCAGCGAAACGGACGGGGACGGGGGAGAGCTTCCTGAGGGACGCCATGAGGCGCGAAGCGAGCGAATCGCCGGAGACCTCACCGGCGACAACGAACACCCGAAGTTCGCCGTCCCGGACCGCTGCGTCGAACACCCTCCCGGAGGAATAAGCGCGTGAGCGCAGCCTGCCCAGTAGCCCTCGCTGGCGCCCGGCGGCAGGGATCCATCGTGAGAGCATCAGCCACAGCGAGCAGAGCGGCGCTGGCGGGAGGGTACCCGGGACGGGGAGGGCAGAAAGGGTTAGAAAAACCTCCCCGGAGTAGTGACTTCGGAAAAAAAAAAAACAGGTCAGGAGCTTATTTGTTTGGATTCGCATGATTAAAATCCTTAGAAACTTTTTTTTCAAAATATCCTTAGAGAATGTCTTAATGTTTATTTTCTGCTCGATATTCTCAAGAAAACCTTTCAAACATCTAGAAAGATTGTGCGCAAAATGTGTTTCTACCACAGTACGCTCGTACGCTCATCCTATGAATGCACGTGCACACACCCTGAGCACTTTAAGGCTATAAGCTAAAATGTCATCGTGAGATTGACGAAATCACAACAGATGTCTTCGTGGTCGATGATAATGTGGCCTCTCACTGAACGCACATCGTCAGAAAGCCTGACATAAATTAAAAAAATACGAACATCAATATCAAGTCTAGGGCTTAAACTTCGGTGAACTGGGGATGCCACGGTTCTTGTAACCCCTCAACCACATGTTGGTTCATAGATGTTTTTGATTGAATACATAACATAGACCGTTCGTGGATGTTTTTTCGATTGGGATGCATAAAATAGATGCAAGTTAAGTGTCATCTGTGTTTGTCTGTTTGATGGTGAGTTTGCTTGAATATTTTTAGATGCGAAGTGATAAAACTTCGTGACGTTTACCTCATGGGTCTAACCTTTCATAATGAATCCAATGGCGCATAAAAGCAAATCATAGTAATCCCGCTGTATCATTTTCTTTATCCTAATAGCCTATGCAAAACAAAACATGATTGTTTTTTCTTTGAATTGCTGATTGAATTATCATCAAGTATTAAACTCAAATAATTTTGAAACTCTTGCCCGAAAAAAAATGAACCTCAATTTTGCGTGGCAAATAGGAGTACACCCCAAGACAATGGCGTCATGGTGTTGCAGGCCAAGCACACCAAGCAAGCGACCGCACGCGCACGGGCCGTCACCCGTCAGCCCGCCAGACCCGAGCAAAACCCTCGACCGGCCGCGTGCTTCGACCCGACCCGACCGCGCAAAATCTCGCACACGCACCACCCTACCCCGCCGCCGCCGCCGCCGCCACGAACGACATGGCCGCAGCGCTCCTGCTCCGCGGCCTCCGCTCGTCGGCGAGCCGGGCGCGCCCCGCCTTCCCCTCTCCGGCCTCGGCCCCGCCGCCCTTCACTTCCTCGCTCCTTCACCGCCTATACTCCTCCACGGCGGCCTCCGCGGCCAGCCCGCCCGCCTCCGCGCTGGGAGGCGTCACGGACCCCGCCCGCATCCGCAACGTGGCGGTGATTGCCCACGTCGACCACGGGAAGACGACACTGATGGACCGGCTCCTGCGCCAGTGCGGCGCCGACATCCCCCACGAGCGCGCCATGGACAACATCAGCCTCGAGCGCGAGCGCGGCATCACCATCTCCTCCAAGGTAACCCCCTCGCAGCCGCATGGCTCGTGCGTGGCCACTGAGGCTGCGCGCGAGGAATTCCTGCTCGTCATTTCGTCGAGCAAACTGCGGGCGTCAGTGGAGGGGCTATAACACAGACATAGGACTGAGATCTGGTCTAAAAGCCATTCTCAATTCGCTATTTTATTGGCCTCTGTCAGTAGACGTAGGCTGGCGGGCATCCTGAACGGCACCTCGTGTGCATTTCTCTATGAATTCGAATTAGTGTGAGGATGGATGTCACGTCTGGTTCAACAACCCGGCTGGCTAGAGCTAAGAGTCTGTGCCCAGTTACCCACTGATTACTCTCTCGCAGTTCCACAAACTCTTTAGGCGTGTTGCAACGAGGGTCGCAAGTAGCAGAACACTAGCCTGGCCCATTTTATTGTCCTAATGAAGCATTGTCGTACCAGGGAAGATGTTGACAAACGTTTTCCCATGTAGATAATATGGCAACGCATGTGACATGTCTTGTTTCCTTTTGGTTATATGTCCAGGTCACTTCTGTCTCTTGGAAGGAGAATGAGCTCAACATGGTTGATACCCCTGGCCACGCTGATTTTGGTGGCGAAGTAAGCACTTTTGGTTTCGTTATATACAGTACTTACTTATAAGACTGAAATGACCATTTTGATGTGGTGTTTGAGATGGCTATTGCCTTTTTATAGGTTGAGCGAGTTGTTGGAATGGTGGAAGGGGCGGTCTTGGTTGTTGATGCCGGGGAGGGACCTTTAGCACAAACCAAATTTGTGCTTTCAAAGGCTTTGAAGTATGGTTTGCGCCCAATCCTCCTCCTCAACAAGGTTGATAGGCCTTCAGGTCTGCTCGTTACCTGAAGTTTTGCCCATTAAACAGTAGTCCACGACCCATGAGTGCAGTTTATGAGTTTGAACAATAACAAAAGTAATCCATTTTTTTTTACGGAGAGCAGAACCGTTTGGTTCTTCAGCATAGCATCTAAGTTGTACTTATTTGTTCCATTATAAACAAGGAGGTTACAAAACAGAAATGGAGACTAGGCGCATGCAAAGTCAACTTAGAGTGGCGGTAACTTAGTGAAGGCAAGGGAAGAAAACTATAGAAATATATACAGTAGGCAATTAGTCATTAATTAACTGTAAGATGAGGTTACTAAACCATCACTCTTCTTATGTTAACTCTACATCATTGGAAATCTAGAAAATCCCGTCACAAATTTTGTATTACAAAGG
Organism: Elymus sibiricus; assembly: GCA_039707655.1. Classification (NCBI taxonomy): domain Eukaryota; kingdom Viridiplantae; phylum Streptophyta; class Magnoliopsida; order Poales; family Poaceae; genus Elymus; species Elymus sibiricus. Next base: position 359,114,067 of record CM077667.1, read on the forward strand.
GCACAGATGGATCTGAAAATTTTCTTACAACTAAGGAATCTACAATGTCCTTATAATCCTTTTTATCCTGCTAGCGAAGTAAATTTTCTCCGTAAGGTAAAAAATATGCTAATTGCAGATGTGATACATGTGCATTATTTTTTGGCATGTATATGTTCCTTGTACTTTGTATTTGTTGTAACTCTTCTATGCCAGCAGTTTCTGAAGAAACCTGCAATGAAGTTGAGAGCTTGGTCTTTGATCTATTTGCTAATCTGGGTGCTACAGGTGCATTTCTAGCAATTCAAATTGGTTTGCCTTAGAACTTTCTTTTCTTTTTTAGTGACATTGTTTTGTTTGCATATTACAGAAGAACAGCTCGATTTCCCAGTTCTTTATGCATCAGCTAAAGAAGGGTGGGCTTCGTTAAAATTCACCAAGTGCCCGCCTGATAGTGAAAAAAATATGTCTCCTTTGCTTGATTCAATTGTACAGCATGTTCGTTCCCCAAAAGCTGACCTCGAGGCTCCGTTCCAAATGTTGGTTAGTATACCGACAACATAAGAGCATAATATTTGTTTGAGATGAGAAAACATTATATACTTTTTTGTTATTCCTGAATCCATGCTTTGTAAGGTGTATGATAGAGTGAGTGGCCATTAAGTGGATTGCATTTACTTTTATAAGAGTGATCTACTCAAATTAGCAACTACAACATGATTCCTACCTTAATTGTTTATGACGTATAGTGTTAACTTCGAAGAACTAGCATCAATTGGTTTGGCCTACTACTTACAATGCAAAACGCCATGTCTACGTTGTACTTTATTTGTTCTGGCTTCACATGACTTGGTGCTGCCTTAGTTCTTGGTCCACCACCAATGACCCGCACAGATTCTTTTCATGCAATTTGTTTACTTGAGCTCCTGTAGACAGCTGTACCATTTTGAAAAGTGGTTATCCATCTTAATGAGATCGGAGTAAAAAGGTCCAAGACAAGTTAAATGACATCTTGAAAAATATCCAAACTGGATACAGTCTCCTGCTCAGTTCGATACAATACACCTGGTTAAGCAAGCCCAGCCATGATGGGTAAGCTAATTGTGGTTTGCTAGCACATCTGATACAATCTTGAAACATGCTGATTTTACTCAAGTCAGCTGTGCATGGGGTGATGTAGGTTAGCCTCGTAAGCTAACCTGGATATGGCTTAGGTACAATCATGAGGCATCCTACGCATGCTGCAACAACCATGATAATCTTGATGCGCGCATTTACCTTCCTTTTTAGTAAAATTGCAAGAAGGTTATCCCCTATTGTTTCTTGCTTTTAAGAATGAATGTGCTGGAGGCATCAATATGAAAGGTGCTTGATATGTACTTGTTTATTCTTTTCTGTTTGGTCCTTGTTTTGTTCAGCGAGCAAAAAAATCTTGGATGGTTCAACATTAATAATGGAATGTTGAGTAGTGGTTGAAGTGGGGCATTTAGCTTATTGTCCATGCTTCCATGTTGATAGTTTTTCCCCTCGTAGTATGTCTGCTAAGATGGTGTATGAATTTAGTCCTCGTTAAGGAATGAGTATCAATTTGTTTCACTACCTTTTGCAGTATGATATCAACTTTCAGTCTTTTCACCCAGTCATATTTTGGATGTCTACATATCTTGTGATTTCTTTGGCCCAGTTCATATTTTCATGGATACTTGACTTAAGCTGTTATGTGGTTACAGACAATTCCTTTATATCCTTACAGATTATTTTTCTATAATGCTCCTCGGGCGTGAATCTCCCTTCTTTTGAAACAGAGGAGTTTAAATAGGATGTTCCATCTAGCATTCATCGACTCAAATAAGTTTGTAATGGTCTTCAACAGGTTTCCATGATGGAGCGTGATTTTTATCTAGGAAGAATACTCACTGGGCGTGTAACCTCTGGATCTATCCGCGTTGGCGACAAAGTTCATGGTCTGCGCATCACGGATGAAGGGGTTCAGAAGATAGAGGATGGAAAGGTGTGACTGAATTTCTTGCACCTTTTCCCTTTGATGCTGAGCCTATTCTTCACCGTTCAATATGTGTTCGCCAATTGGGTTTGTTAAAGGCCTTAATGACCTTTGTATGTTACAAAATCAATTTAGGTTGTCAAGCTCATGAAAAAGAAAGGCACAAGCATGGCAATAATAGAGGCTGCAGGAGCTGGCGATATAATCTCAATGGCTGGATTGTCTGGTCCAGCAATTGGACACACCGTGGCAAATCCTGAGGTAGTGGTAACTCTATGTTTTGATTGGGCTACTTGTTGCTGTAGCTGAACGTATTCTCCTTTTCAGTTGTCAGCAATTCTGTATTTTCATATGTGAATGTGATTGTTGTGTGTAGGTTTTGACTGCTCTGCCTGCAGTTGAGTTGGACCCTCCCACAATATCTATGACTTTCGGTGTGAATGATTCACCACTGGCTGGCCGTGATGGCACTCATGTAAGTAGAAATAACAGTTCGCCACTTTCGGTGTAAATGATTCGTCTTGATCCTCTTTCTATCTGAGCAAACCTGAGCGACTCCTATTTAACTGAGTGGAACAAAAAAAAGTGTCTACACATGTCAGAACAAGAGTGCTCGACGACCAGTTTTTATTATGTATGCCACATGCACAAAAATTAGAAATGTCAACAAGACATGATAAATGATGTTGTGACATTTATCATGCCTGATCATGTATGGTTGATTGTTGGTTTGCAATTTCATATAGAGTTCAGAAATCCCTTAATAGCTGTTAATTGTCGTGGAACCATGATAGTGTGCTCTACACATTACACAACTATTTTGTTCAGGAGGTAGATTTCATATGCAGGTTTTTGAAATAAATATCTAGATATTTCAGATTTGATTTGATTTGTTTGGTGTATTTACATACTAAAAATATTCTCTGTTTAACCTTTGTTTTTTGGGGGAAAATAGAAGTGGCATTTGGCCAGGTGTAGTGTTATGATTGGTTACATAACTGGATGTCGCTGACAACCCATTGCTCAATTACAAATCATGGGTAGATGGAAAAGGCTGACCTCCAGACTCCAGTACATGATGGATGACGAATTTGTTTTCGAATCATCAAACTTTCCCAAATCTATTGTCCAGTTAGTCCTCTGAATGTGCTTCTAAATTGGTAGTTGAGAGTAAGGAGCTAGTGTCCTACTATCATTAAATATATGGGGGGCTAAATCCAAGGTATGGTGCTAGCCTCCTACTGTCCTTTTTTTTATTTTTCCAGTGATATAAGTTTTTTTCCAGTATGCACTAATTTTTTTATTTTTCCAGTGATATAAGTTTTTTTTCAGTATGCACTATGTTTGACATAACAAACTTACACCAACGTATTTCTGAATTCTGATTACGCCGTTTTATGTCATCATATCTGGAATTTTACTAGGACCTTGTCACTGGTTAAATGACATAAGATCCAATAGCGTTTCTGTAGATTAACTTTACATGTTGCCGGTGCCAACTAAAATGAACTCGTTGGAGCATGATCTGTCAATTTGTTGGGTGATATTTTAATGTATAATTTCCAAAATCTGAACTTGGCTGACTTCGCTTGATTTTTAAAAATTTGCAGGTAACTGGAGCGAAAATTGGGAACCGTTTGATGGCAGAGGCAGAAACAAACTTGGCAATTAATGTTCTTCCTGGACCATTGTCAGAATCTTATGAAGTTCAAGGAAGGGGAGAACTTCAGTTAGGTCTGAAACTTTGACGAGATCCCTCCTGTTCTAACTGAAATTTTATTCAACTCGTTTAAAACTTAAAAGTGCCTCATGCCAATTTTTTGTGTGGTATAATAAGAAATTTATTCATCGACATCATAGAATGATCCGTTTAACTTCCAGGAATCTTAATTGAGAACATGCGGCGTGAAGGATTTGAGCTTTCAGTTTCACCACCAAGAGTGATGTGAGTTCCAATCATTCACAAACATTATTATGTCTCATTTGCATGCAAACTATTTTTTTGGCAAGCCAACTGTCTCTACTTTTTAGCTAGATGTTTATATTTGTTTCTTTAATCTATCATGTTCACTCCTTCCTTTCTAATACGTGTAACTTTCGAGCAATTTGACTGCACTTTGTCCACTATGAGCATGACGAGTTTTCTTTATGGAAATTAGGTATAAAACAGAGCGTGGGGAAAGGCTAGAGCCTATTGAAGAAGTAACTGTCGAGGTAGAAATCAGGAAAGCTTTGTTTGATCTTCTTTATCTTCACGTGTTCTAATCTTATATTTCCAATTTATGAATTGGGTATTGTAGGTGGACGAGGAGCATATCGGATTTGTGTTGGAAACTCTTAACAACAGGAAGGGGGAGTTGTTGGACATGGGCCCTGTTCCTGGGACAGTTGGAAGAACTCGGGTCTTCATGACCTGTCCATCTAGGTCAGTAGTGGTCTTGTTCTGCTGATTACTAGTTGTGTCACTTGTTACCTTGAAAAGCATGTAACACTTGCTGACTCGTTAGCCATTTGTACCTTAATATAATATGGATTAGTTATATTTCACCTTTTACTTCTACAATTTTAGCCAATGATGTTTGTTTTCGTATTTGTATATTTTGCCTGTTTACCTCATAGATATGCCCCCTGTAGAATTCACTGTAAAATCAAAGGAACCTAATTTTGGAATCTACCGATTCCTTCAACTCGATGTAATATGCACTAATGGTTTTGGTTCAGATAATATCAAATGATCTATTATGGATGCAGGGGTTTGGTGGGTGTTAAAGGAGTTTTCAACAGCTTTACACGTGGAACTGGATTTATGCACCGTGCTTTCCAGGGTATGATGCTATTTATAATTCGGTGCTACATAACGGTTGAAGTCTGTAACTCACACATGTTATTTGTAGGTGAATGGTAGGCTACATAGTGATGTCATGAATTCATAGACTTGAAGTGCATAGCAATGATCAAAATCTGAATTTTCGTCTTCCCAGTGTAGAGGCAAATTATGTAATGATCTGTTAGTGCTGTTAGTCCTCGATTTTCAGTCAACCGCATAAGTCAAAGGACCGCAGCCAGTTCTGAAAGTGTTATTACCACCTTGTGCTGTTTACCTTAGCTAGATGTCAACAATAAAATTTATGTTATGGCATAGCCTCGATTTTCGGGCTATGGATGTGCACACAGTTGCTGCAGACCATCAAAATAAAATTTATGCTATGTCACAAGAAAATTAGTGTGTTGCTGCATCAAAATGCAGTAGTTTGTTTGCCTTGCATGCCTAGCTAGATTTCAGGAATTTTTGACCTATGATTTCACAATGAATTTGTTATTTGACTGATGGTGTCCCTTTGAATGCAGCATATGCTAAATACAGAGGTCCACTGGGCACTGTTAGAAAAGGAGTTCTGGTAAATCAAATTTCAGCACCTTCATAATCTTATATTCTTATGTTACTCTTATTTGCTTATCTTATACGTAAATCATATTTTACATTGCAATAAGGTATTAATACTGATATTTATTGTTAGCGAAGAAGCATGCATATCTTAATATCTTAATTAAATAGAAACAGTACTTTAAACAGTACCTATGTGCTGCTGAACTCTGCAGGTGGAAGTTGATTTTTCTCCATGTTCATATATAGGTATCTGTTGGCAGAGGATTTATCACTTCACACGCACTCATGAGTTTAGAAGCTCGCGGTACTCTTTTTGTCTCTCCTGGGATGGAGGTAGTTATCACTTCATTTTGTTGTAGTACCTTCTAGGTCCAGGAGATTACCTTAACTCTCTTTCTTCCTTGTTGAAAGACATACGAAGGCATGATAGTTGGCGAGCATTCACGTGATAGCGATCTTGAGGTAAGTTGATTATTTACTTAGCATGAATCAGTTTCTGTCCATTAATACATGAAAATAATGCTGTTCGGCAGATCAATCCTGTGAGAACTAAAGAACTTACAAACATCCGAGCTCCTGGGAAGGATGAAAATATCCGCCTGTCTCCACCTCGCTTGGTATGTCCTTTGCTCATCTACCAAGACATCATGACATATCTGCACTTTGTGTGTGTGTGTGTGTTGGGGGGGGGGGGGGGGGGGGGGGGAATAGACATGATGACCTAATTGGCAACCATCAAGGGCCCATTTTGAACCTAGAACATCATGACTGCACTTTTCTTGGTTTTCAGAGCTGAGGCCGGATAACTTTAGATATGCGCTTATTTTGACGAAGAAGTGTCTTGGAATGCTCATCTAACCAAACACAGTTACTGTTAGCTATTACATAATCTTAATGGAAGCTGTTGAACCATGCAGATGACTTTGGAAGAGGCAATTGGATATGTTGCTGTAGATGAGCTTATTGAGGCAAGTTTTTTTCTCAAGTTCTTCAAACATTTAATTAGTGCAGAATTTCCACTCGAATCTATTATCTGATGGTTGAGAAGTGTGGTAAATGGAGATAAACAATTGATTCTTCTAGACTCAGAAGCATTGTTCCCATTCCTGATTCATTGAAATTAGAAAAATGGATACTTACCTGTTTATATTGAATTTCTAATGATTACATGAGAACTTCTGTCAAAATAAAATGTTGATACTTTAAAGATAAACTTTAGAGTCTAAAACCAAATAAAGATCTTGTTGCCTGATGGTATGTGGTGTTATTTCTTCCAGATAAGAGTAAGCCGTCAGTCATGTTACAGTTACAGACAATAGTAAAAACAAACTGAAGGCAAAGAAAACAGTCCATAATCATTTGCCATGCAGTTTGGTATTACTACCTCTACCCAGGTTTATAAGTTGGGCCTGGGTCTATGGATCTTCAGTTTGACTAGCAAAACAGGGGTTATATGCCACAAAAATATATCTTTAGATTCGTCGTCTCAACTTAGCCGGTCTGAAGCCCGGGTAAAGGAGGAGGGTTGTGATAGGTTTGGCGAGCCAACGTCAAAACGCAGCCACTCTTATGGAGATGAAAGCCAAAAGAACTTCATTGGGCCGCAATACTCTTAGTGACGCACCATATCGTCACCCCCTTGGTGGCGCGCAATATCTTGATCTGGATACGGTGATAAGTGAGCAAGGATCGGGTCGTCGCATCCTTGGTGGCGCGCTACATCGACGCCAGGGTGTAGTGAAAAGTGAGCAAGGGTCTTTGCATTTGACTCGATGACCCTATCTATAAAGGAGAGAATCCCATCCGGTGACTTTTAGTAGTGGTCAACACTATGCAGATTGATTTCGTCCTCTCGAGAAGAGAAGACATGCGTGCTTGCCTGGAGAGAATGTTGTCCCTCAGCATAAGCTTGTGATGGCTGACTTTCGCTTTCGGATGCGTGTCTAGCAGGATAAGCGTGCCAAAATCGCTAAAACAAAGTGGTCGAAGCTCAAGGGGAGCCAACTCAGGCTTTCAAGGAGAGGGTTGTTAAGGAGGACATGCAAACAATATGTGGATGAAGTTGGCGAGTTGCGTTCTAAAGGTGGCTTCAGAGGATTAGAGGATTTGGGGTGACAGGGGGGAAGTAGAAACAAAGCTAAAGATACTTGGCGGTGGAATTATGATGTCCAGAAGGCTATTAAGGAAAAAAGTAAGATTGTTTGCTATTAAGGAGAAGAAAGATTGTTTCAAGACGCCTACACCTAGATAGGAGTGCAGAAAACATAGAGAAGTACAAGGTGGCAAAGAAGACCGCAAAGCGAGCTGTGAGTGAAGCAAGGGGTCAGGCGTACGAGGACCTCTACCAGCCTTTAAACACGAGGGAAGGCGAAATGGACATCTATAAGATGGCCAAGATCCGTGAGAGAAAGGCGAGAGAAAGGCGAGGGATGTCAACCAAGTCAAATGCATCAAGGATGGAGGGACCGAGTTCTGGTGAAGGATAAGGAGATCAATAATAGATGGCGAGAGTACTTCGACAAACTGTTCAATGGAGAGAACGAGAGCTCTACCATTGAGTTGGACGATTCGTTTGATGGCACCAACAGGCGTTTTGTGCGACGAATGATATTGTATGGCAGAATGTCGACCAACTAAAAGGCACCAATTGAGATTCTATAGGAGATCAATAATATAGGGCAAACTGTTCAAAGGATTCGGCCGGTGATATTGTATGGCAGAATGTTGACCAACTAAAAGGCAAATGTCCAACAGTTAGGTATAGTAGAGATGTGCATGTTGAGATGGATATGTGGCCACACAAGAAAGGGTCGGGTCTGGAATGATGATATATGCGATAGAGTTATGTGTAGCACCAATTGAAGAGAAACTTGTCCAACATCGTCTAAGATGGTTTGGGCATATACAACGCAAGCCTTCAGAAGCACTGAGCGCATAGCGGAAGGATAAAGTGTGTTGATAATAGCAAGAGGTCGGGTAGGACAAACTTTTTTTTGACAGCTGTAAGGGAGGTCCCTACAGCATAATTGCTGCAACAAACGCAAAGAAGCAGTCATGGACAGTGATGCGTGGTTGTTTGGGACTAAAAGCTTTGTTGTTGCCGTGGGGTTATTTTCGTCATCGAATGAAGTTTTAAACATATATACTTATTGTGGAATATTACACATATTTTGTTAGTCAATTTGACGACCTAAAAATTCGTACTTCACTTACAAACCCGGACGGGGGAAGTAGTAGGCTGGGAGCATGTTTTTAAAATAACTTTGTATCTGAATTAGGGAACCGTACTTTGTGTACGTAAAAATTTAAAAATACAACCTACAAGAGTATTAGTTTATATGATATACAATATTGATGACTCAGTGTGTGGGCATTGAAATCCATAACAATTCTGCTGATGTGTTGGGGTGGTAATTAGTCCAAACAGAAAATATGGTGTTAGTTGGAATAACAATATACCTATCTGTTTCGTAAAGAAAATGAGTCTAGCTGGTTTTCCATTTGTGTGTACTCTTATTCCAGTTTCATACTGGAAGCAAATTCTTATATTATGCTGCTTTATATTGAGTTGTTGACATTTGAACCTGATCAGGTTACTCCCAAGGTCATACGGCTTCGGAAGAAATACCTGGATGCCAACAAACGCAAGATGATGAAAAACAAAATTGTGCATTGAAGTTTCAAACCTCCAATCACATCTAGTACTGATAAAGCCACTATGTATTGCGTTATCCTCCAAAAGGCAAGCCGATTTTTGCATACAAGGCCCATCCAGTTTCTACACACGGCAGTGGGAGAATTGTTCCGTGGGATGCTACGACGAATAAGCCCAAGGTTGAAGCAGCTGTTGTAACAAAACTGAGTGAGTGGGTTTGAGTTAGAATTACCTCTCGAAGGTATAGCATTATAGCTATTTATAGCTTTTCTTTATAGAGAATTTTGGGGGACACATAAAATATTACCCTGGAAGGGTATAGTGTTCTTTTGGTAGTTAAAGAAAAACATGCCAAGGTACTTTGGTTGAACTGGCTGCTTTTGTTGACACATTTGAAAACGTCTTGTGAGAAATTAAAGCAATAAAATCTAAATGCTAACTACAGCATTAACTGTAAGAGGTCATTGTGCGCATACATTTATGGGCTATGTTTGTAATTGCAATAGATGTATTTCATTTTTGCTAATTTTATTGTTTATTTCAATATATTAGTTGTATGGTCATTTGTTTAGAGCAGATTATATAAAATAAACCGTCAACTGGGTGCAATTTCAAAAAAAGAAATTCAACCGAGTGCTAGGGGCGCTTTCTGCACAACAGCCTACCCACCAAGCGTGGTATTAGGCGGAGATGTATCGGAAATTTGTTTTGGATTTCTTAAAAAAAGAAATTTGAAGTTCCTAAAAAATCTAAAAAATCACAGTTACATATAGATGTGTTCTACTCCCTCCGTTCCTAAATACTATAAGTCTTTTTAGAGATTCCACTAGGGACTACATACAGAGCAAAATGAATGAATCTACACTTTAAAATATGTCTATATATATCCATATGTATAGTAAAATCCTTAAAAAGACATATATTTAGGAACGAGTACATGTTTGTGAAGTTTTATGATGAAATCCATGTGAGCTACTCCCTCCGTTCCTAAATATAAGTCTTTTTAGAGGTTTCATCAGGGGATTACATACGGATGTATATAGACATACTTTAGAATGTATATAGACATACTTTAGATTCATCCATTTTGGTCCGTATGTTGCCCCCTAGTGAAATCTCTAAAATGACTTATACTTAGGAACAGAGGGAGTAGGAAAAAACATATTTTGTGGATTTTCAGAACATGAACTGTTCACTTTAATGTTTTTTTTTGTATACCTCACAAGTTAATGTATTTCATCATGAAACTTATACAAATGTGTAATTTACATGTTGATTCTTTAAAGAATTCTTGATAATTTTTGAATTATGAATTCTAAGAAAAGGGGAGCTTTAAAATGGCCATAGTCCATGCTGAAAATGAGATTTGGAGGACGGGCTCCAGTGAGCCCTTTATTTTTTTTCAAATCGTTATTTTGTATACTCCAAAAATTCGGAAAATAAATATACACATACACATGAGTAGTGTGCGCTTATGAATTGTCGTCATTGTTTATTTTATTTTCATATGTGGCGTATCAAAATATATAAACACATAAATCAAAACGGGTCTCCTTTTGTTATATTTGGGTCAAAAATGAGTGTTGTGTAGGCTACAAATCACAGTATAATTTAATAGAACTTCACAGATACGTAAAGATCATGTGTTCCCAAAAAAATGATTTGTTTTGCATGTTTGTGAATATATCTTCAGAATACTGTTTTTCCAGAATACAGGACTCACTGGAGCCAGGCCAGGGAGCTGAAACTTCATATTCCACTTCGTGCGCCATATTTGTCTAAACAAAAAACTTTCACGTGCCATATTCGACGTTGGCCAGTTAGCTGCGCCACTGCCGTTGTTACTCGTGCTAAGGTGCTAGTCCTCAAATCTATTCCATCACCGCTAGGTACTGTGTGATCATCCATGACACAACGAAGCCCACAATGCATGCGCTGACAACTCCTGCCATCACATCTACGTTGCTGCTCATACAGCCACACATCAAATTTCAACAGTTATTTTTCATACCAATTTGAGTGAAAGCAAATCTGACATAAGCTGATTCCCACTAAATTTGTACCCTGCCAAGCTCAAGTTTACAGCAAGCCACTCCGACAGGACTACTTTACAATTGGTCAATGCACGATTTTTATGGAAATGTAGACGATGGAAATAGAGACCCAGCTTTAAATATACTAAGATGCATAGAAATAAATATCCAGCCAACACAGCTCAGCTCAGCTCATGCCTCCACAACCTTCACGGTTATTTGCGCGCTTCGGTCTTCCTCTGTTCTTTAGCTGCAAACAACAGGATATGATTCAGTGCGCAACACGTAATATTCTCAAACTAAAGAATGCGATACCGTTTACAAGTTTTTAGGGAATGAAAATGCGAACACTTTGCTCCACATAAGAGATAAAATGATGTTAGTGACCCCTAAACTTGGCTTTCGGGATCAGTTCAGCCCAAAGTGAGGCAAGTCAGAGGATCTCGCCCAACATGACGTGCTGCCAAGTGGCGCATACACCACGCATGTGAGGAAGCCCACGCCTCTTCCAGGCCTGGCTAATTTGCAGAGAAAAAAACAAAATGGATACAGTTCCTGTCGAAAGGCTCCCAAATTCATCACCAGCTCTAGAACACCCCATCGCCAAATCCCTAGCGTCCGAAATTCCAGTTTATGGAACACTAGTGCCCAAATCCCTAGCATTTGAAATTCCACTTTATGGAACCCTAGTGCCCAAATTCCCCTCTACACCTCGTGCGCAACAGCAGCGGCGACTTAGGTGCAACGGCGGCAGCGTGCGAACAGAGTGTCATTGTGCTAACCTCTCCCTCTCTAATCCTCATGCATGCATTGACTAGGGGTGACGGCAGTAGGTTCTAGGCGACTCACTGTTGGAAAGGGAGATGGCTGTTCATGGGCTAAGGTCACTTTGGTGGTCTATATGACAGCTCCAGTGTGCAGGTTTCTTCTTAGTCGCATCTTGATTCGGGGTTATTTGTTGGGTTCTGATGGTCCAATTTCCACTCGATTGAGCCATACAGGACTGCTGCTACCTTGAGGAAGATAAAGGGAGAGGTGGAAAGGTTTGGTCATGAAGATTAAATGTCAAGGTACTAAATGCAAAAATTACATGGCACCCAGGCGCTTCAGCTTCCTCTCTGTGCTTCTGTCCATCATGGCGTGCCACGCTAGGTTTCACAAGTGCAGCTGCCTCCCTCCCTCTGAACCATACAGAACTACTCCCTCCATAAAGAAATATAAGAGTGTTTTCTTTACGGAGGGAGTAGTACCCATTCACAACTCCTATTCCGTCACAAATCCCAAATTGCAGATCCCATTACAGATAAAGAAGTTGGAGCTACTGAAAGGTGTTAAAATGCCTTTTAGTGAAAAATATCAAAGAACAAATACTCCAGCATGGGAAACTGATGAGACAGGTGGAGGTGAAAGGCTATATATGAATATGATATGTAGGGCAACGATGCTGAGCTTAACAAGAATAGAGAAATATCAAGGGGCATACCAGCTTTCTCCTCTTCGCGTTTCTTTGCAGCATCTGCCCTTTGCTGCCTTATTAAAGCAAGACGTTCTGCATTTGCAAGACAATAGTTATGGCAATCTGCAACTTCCACGTAATGCTTCAAGATTGAATGTATGCAAGGCTTTAACAAGTTGATGACTAAATATGATTGGGCAATAGCTGTGAGTTCATTAGTGCTGCTGATATCAATACTCTATTCACTCAGTTCATTCACAAAACGTTACTCTCCTTATTGTGGTGTCTGTTTCTATGTTAGTCCGATCTTGTAGCAGTCCATGTGAATAGTACATATATAACCATGGCCAAGAGACGCCAAGAGAAGATAGATGTAAGCACAACATGGAAAAAAAAATCTCACCCAAATCTTTCTTCGCCTGTTCTGTTTTGCCTTGCTCCTGAAGCTTCATATAGCGCTCATGAGATTTTTGTTTCTCAATCTCCTCTCTAAAAATAAACATGATAGCAGTGTGTCAGCAGAGTTGATGAAACAAAAAAAAATTATTACAATGCAATGGGGTAGATACGACAAAATAGCTGTTGTGTTATTTCCACTCACACACATACTCTCTCTTACAGTTTTACACGGAACTGTTTACCATGAACCATCTCTACAGGAAGGCGAATGCCAACATAGTGACCACTAAAACGAATCTGAGATGTGCTACCTACAGACTCATGAGAGCCTGCAAACCAGTGGGAATGATGTAACATAGAAGGTAATATGCCGACCACTAATATGTACCACCATGTAGGGGTTTTTTATCTACTCATTCATCATCATCATCATCATCAACAACAACAACAACAACAAAGCCTTTAGTCCCAAACAAGTTGGGGTAGGCTAGAGGTGAAACCCATAAGATCTCGCGACCAACTCATGGTTCTGGCACATGGATAGCAAGCTTCCACGCACCCCTGTCCATGGCTAGTTCTCTGGTGATACCCCAGTCCTTCAGATCTCTCTTTATGGACTCTTCCCATGTCAGGTTCGGTCTACCCCGACCTCTTTTGACATTACCAACACACTTTAGCCGTCTGCTATGCACCGGAGCTTCTGGAGGCCTGCGTTGAATATGCCCAAACCATCTCAGACGATGTTGGACAAGCTTCTCTTGAATCAGTGCTACGCCAACTCTTATCTCATATATCATCATTCCGGACTCGGTCCTTCCTTGTGTGACCACACATCCATTTCAACATGCACATCTCCGCCACACCTAACTGTTGCACATGTCGCATTTTAGTTGGCCAACACTCAACGCCATACAACATTGCGGGTCGAACCGCCGTCCTATAGAACTTGCCTTTTAGCTTTTGTGGCACTCTCTTGTCACAGAGAATGCCAGAAGCTTGGTGCCACTTCATCCATCCGGCTTTGATTCGATGGTTCACATCTTCATTGATATCCCCATCTTTCTGCAACATTGACCCCAAATATCGAAAGGTGTCCTTCTGAGGCACCACCTGCCCATCAAGGCTAACCTCCTCCTCCTCGTGTCTAGTAGTACTAAAACCGCACCTCATGTACTCGGTTTTAGTTCTACTAAGTCTAAAACCTACTGATTCATCATATTAGTTTTTTTTGGCACACCCACCCAAAGGTTACAGTTAATGTTTCACCATTTCTCAAGGTAGACACAGAAGCAATGCACGAGCATTTGCGGCAGGATATGATACAAAAACAGAGTGTAAGAAAGAAAACATGGAATAAGACAAGTACCTCTCACGCCTCGAGAGTTCAGTTGTCTTTCCAAGCTGAAACGTGCAAGCTTAGTTAGTTGGTGATATGTATGGCAATTATTTGTATCAACATGTAAAGAAGATTTTAAAGCTCATAAAGAGTTCTCAACTTCACTTTTCATGAATGAAAATAGCTGCACAACGCCATTTGTGTAACAACATAGCAAAGGCAATGGAGGAAAAGACGAGGAAACCTAATACTATCACCAGTGTGGCATGGTATTTTATGATATTTAGCTACCAGAAGTAACGTCACAGATGCTTCTGGTTGTAGCACACTTACATCAGCTTCTTTGGCTTTTATATTCTTTGCTTTCACCAGGTTCGGATTTTCGATTTGAATAACACCTTCAGTTCCTTTATGTTTCTGGAATATTATAAACCGAATCAGATTGGTAAAAAATTAATCATGCACATGAACATATACTTCCAAATGGATAAGTGCATACAACCTTCTCTTCGCCGTCGTCTTCGGATTCTTCCTCTTCAGATTCTTCTACTTCTTCCTCTTCCTCTTCTGCTTCAGCTACATTCTATATTAAGAAATATAAATCGATGATCAGAAAGGAGTATATCATGATCACATTTGCATTAAATGTGAACACTTCATCTATATGCACTTAAAAACTCATAGCATTTTCCCCAATGATTTATGGAATTGGCTGTAACAATTGCCAAAATAATAATAATACACAATCAGATTAGCAAATGTAGCACCTCAGTGGCTATATATTATAATCAAACGTTTATAATACAAGCACAACAAAGGCATAGGTAACCTAATATTATGTTGATGAAATTAATTCAATTTCTAAAGTTGCAAACCTTCTTAAACGAGCGTGGACGCCCTGAAGTTCCAGAAGCTGCATTTAAAATATCACAAATAAGTCAAAGCTACACACGAAAGAATAGCAAAAGTAAAATTGCCAAATAAAAATGACTCAATAGTCACTGAGGTGCAACCAAATATATAAGAAAATAGCCAAAAAAATGTTTTGTAGAGGTATGCAAACAAATTCAAATGTAGCATCTCTACTGTATAATGCCTCGAAAACGCCTATTCGTCTGAGACTACATAAATACATGGTGCTATTGCTTTCTCACTGCGTTTAAACTTCACGAATAAACTTTTCTGTGAAGCTCTGATAAGAGTGATAATGAATGAAAACCCCGTTAACAAATCAAGGGAAGAAGCAAATCTAAGTTGGCCAGTCATGGGATGGAGAAAGCACCTAAACTTTAGGCGGGAAATACGCAAAGTGTGTAGTCTATGAGCATCCAAACCAAACAAAAACGTTAGCACAAAAGACGCCCAGGATAGATCAGGGAAGACCCCATCACCGACGACCCATAGCATGATGTAATCAAATCGCTTTATATTAAGCCGTGCCTCAGTAAAAGCAGGCATGTTGACGTCACCACGAGGCGAGCTACCCTTATCCTACCGGAACACCGCAACCAAAGAAGAAGAAGAAGAAGAAGAAGAAGAAGAAGAAAAGCCTCCTCGCCGCAACATCAGATCAAGCAGTCGCCTGGACAACGGCGGCAGACAAAGCCGACGAGCTGGCACTGAATTTGACTAAGACGGGACCGAACGGAATCGAGGAGGAGCGAGGGCTCAGGTCGTTACCGATCTCCTCCGGGGTGGAGAAGTTGCGGCGGCCGGTTGGCTTGCCCTTGAACTTGCCCCTGCCCATGGCGGCGGCGGCGGCGGACGAGGAGAGAGGGGACGAGGCGTGTGGAGGGGAGAGGGGACGGGAAGCGGGGGTCGCCTAGTCTGTACGCTGGATAGGAATCGGGAAACCCTACTGTCACGGCCGCCTTTTTACAGTGGTGGGCTGGGATGGTAATGAGATTCGGTGCAGAAATGGCCAATTGGGGAATTCGGGGGCTGGGAATTTTGGGGTGGGAACCGGGTGCGACCGGCTTCACGGCAAAAAAAAAAAAAAAAAAAAAAAAAGTTTTGTGAAATGAAATAAGTACTGTACTTATAAAAGTTGGAATAAGTTTTGTTTGCTTCTTTTTTGAAAAACTCTCCGTCAAAGCAGTACAAAGAATACTAGTAGAAGTAAAAAATTACATTGAGATCGCTAGGCCACCTAGCGACGACTATAAGCACGCGAGCGAGCCAAAGACATGCCGCCGTCATCGCCCCTTCCTTGACGGAATCAGGCAAACCGGATTGTGGTAGACAGTTGAAAAGTCGTCGTGTTAAGCCCCAACAGGACCAGCGCACTAGAACAACAACCGTCGTCGATGAAGAGAAGCGTAGATCAGAATGATCCAACATGTATGCACATGAACGCGGATAAACGAAGAACGGATCCAAATGGATCCGCCGGACACAAATGCCGACCGAATTCCGTGAGATCCGTAGGAGATATACCTCCACACGCCCTCCGATGGCATTAGACGTGTCGCCGGAACGGGGCTAGGAGGGGAGAACATTTTTCCATCTTTAGGAGACCACCACGACCTCATCTTCTTGAGAGGTCACAAACCCTAAACGAACACAAAAAAAAAACTATATAAAATGAAGTAGGAGCCCTCTCTGGCAAGGACCGAGATCCATCATGCCTTCATGGCCTAAGGCCACACAAGACAAGGGTGGTCTGCGACGACGCCGACGGGAGGTCAAAAATTCCCAATTGCCCTCGTGAGAAGCACGAGGCGAAGGGGTACAAGACGCTTACGACTTTGTTTTTAGCGAGACCCAAATTCATTAACTCGAGTTTTGTTCACTTCTTGTACGGAGTAAAATTCAACATACAAAGTCTTTCTCTCAAGAGATTCTTATCTTGTCTTCAGGGCTATTTGGGTCACCAGGAAGAGCCCTACTATACATACGACACTTTTTCGTCTGATCCTTGTTCGACACGTCATATCACACTTTTTCATCTGATCCTTGTTCGACACGCCATATCAATTTGTTCATGGTATGGAACCGCAATGCAACACACACCACTGGATTGATTCGGCTTTGATTGGATTTGATCGTGTGTAGATTCGCTTCACTGGTAAAACTGGTTATGCGGACCTTTTTGTTTTAGCTTTGATTGGTGTTAGAGCATATTTCTCCATGTGTGGTTTGGTAATTGATGGCAATCCCTATGGACTAATGGTTGCTTTGAATTTTATTTCAAGGATTTGTCCATAGGCATTTCTTGAAGTCCATTTGTTAGTTTCAAGGAGGTTATGTGATGACCAAGGTGCTATTCAAGGATTTATCCAAAGATTGGTCATGTGAGTGTTGAGCTTATTGCAAGCATGTCTTGAAGAAGAAGATTGTGGGAACATTCATATTTATCTTCAAGACATCATCTTTATGAAGAGAGAAGATAAGATACAAGGTTGATCAAGACTAAATACAAAGAGTGAATCAAGTTGATCAACACACAAAGCGTACATAATGTACCGAGAGGGATCAAGTGATCCCATGGTATGGTAAGCATTGTCCATTACGCTTTGTATACTAACTCATGGTCTACGTGAGAGTTCTATGTGTTGGAAATATGCCCTAGAGGCAATAATAATTTAGTTATTATCATATTTCCTTGTTCATGATAATCGTTTATTATCCATGCTATAATTGTATTGATTGGAAACTCAAATACATGTGTGGGTACATAGACAACACTGTGTCCCTAGTATGCCTCTAATAGACTAGCTCGTTGATCAAAGATGGTCAAGGTTTCCTAGCCATAGACATGAGATGTCATTTGATAACGGGATCACATCATTAGGAGAATGATGTGATGGACAAGACCCAAACTATGAACATAGCATATGATCGTGTCAGTTTATTGCTATTGTTTTCTGCATGTCAAGTATCTGTTCCTATGACCATGAGATCATGCAACTCACTGACACCGGAGGAATACCTTGTGTGTATCTGTTGGGGAACGTTGCATGGGAAACAAAAAATTTCCTACGCACACGCAAGATCTATCCATGGTGATGAGCATCTACGAGAGGGAGAGTGGATCTACATACCCTTGTAGATCGCTAAGCGGAAGCGTTAAGAAACGCGGTTGACGTAGTCGAACGTCTTCGCGATCCAAATCGCCTAGCGTCCCGCGATCCCATCACGATCCGTCTCGCGATCCAATCACGATCCGTCCCGCGATCCCATCATGATCCGTCCCGCGATCAAATCACGAACCGTCTCGCGATCCTGATCACGGTCCTTCCGATCTAGCGCCGAACGGACGGCACCTCCGCGTTCAACACACGTACAGCTTGATGACGCCTTCACCTCCTCGATCCAGCGAGCGATGGTGAAGTAGTAGATGAGTTCCGGCAGCACAACGGCGTGGTGACGGTGGTGGTGAAGAACAATCTCCGCAGGGCTTCGCCAAGCACTACGGAAACTATGACGGAGGATGAACTAGAGGGGCGGGGTTGCCGGCACACGGCTTGGGGAATTCTTGATGTGTTCCGGGTGCTAGCCCTGCCCCTCTATTTATATGTTGAGCCCTGGGGTCGAAACTTGGAGAAAGAGCCTCCTCAAAGTCTGTTTGGCCCTCAAGGCAAGAGTCCTCCTCGGACTCCAGGACCAGACGCCAAGGTCCTCGGCGTCTGGCCCCAGACGCCAGGGATCCTGGCGTCTCGCCTCTGGCCTCCGCAAAACTCCTTTTGCACCTTCCTTAAAGCCTCGTGGGCTTTACCCCTTGGCCCAAATAAAGTGTTCTCGTACCCGAACATTTCGGGAAACATCCGAAACCCCTTCCGGTGAATTCCGGAACCCTTCCGGAGACCAAACACTATTATCCCATATATCAATCTTTACCTCCGGACTATTCCGGAGCTCCTCGTCATATCCGGGATCTCATCCGGGACTCCGAACAACCTTCGGTCACCAACATAACAACTCAACTATACTCATATCATCACCAAACGTTAAGTGTGTAGACCCTGCGGGTTCGAGAACTATCTAGACATGACCGAGAAACCTCTACGGTCAATAACCAATAGCGGGACCTGGATGCCCATATTGGCTCCTACATATTCTATGAAGATCTTTATCGGTTGAACCTCTATGTCAAGGATTCAGTTAATCCCGTACGTTGTTCCCTTTGTTTATCGGTATGTTACTTGCCCGAGATTCGATCGTCGGTATCTCCATACCTAGTTCAATCTCGTTACCGGCAAGTCTCTTTACTCGTTCCGTAATACAAGATCATGTGGCTAACTCTTTAGTCACTTTGCTTGCAAGGCTCATTGTGATGTTGTATTACCGAGTGGGCCCTGAGATACCTCTCCGTCACACGGAGTAACAAATCCCAGTCTTGATCCATGCCCACTCAACAAACACCCTCGGAGATACCTGTAGAGTATCTTTATAGTCACCCATTTACGTTGCGACGTTTGATACACACAAGGCACTCCTACGGTGTCAGTGAGTTGCATGATCTCATGGTCATAGGAACATATACTTGACATGCAGAAAACAATAGCAATAAACTGACACGATCATATGCTATATTCATAGTTTGGGTCTTGTCCATCACATCATTCTCCTAATGATGTGATCCCGTTATCAAATGACATCTCATGTCTATGGCTAGGAAACCTTGACCATCTTTGATCAACGAGCTAGTCTACTAGAGGCATACTAGGGACACAGTGTTGTCTATGTACCCACACATGTATTTGAGTTTCCAATCAATACAATTATAGCATGGATAATAAACGATTATCATGAACAAGGAAATATAACAATAACCAATTTATTATTGCCTCTAGGGCATATTTCCAACAGTCTCCCACTTGCACTAGAGTCAATAATCTAGTTCACATCACCATGTGATTTACATTGTTATGAATCTAACACCCAATGAGTTCTGGGGTTCGATCATGCTTTGCATGTGAGAGAGGTCTTTAGTCAACGGTCTGCAACATTCAGATCCGTGTGTTCTTTGCAAATCTATATGTCATACTGGAGATGCTACCACGCTCCACTTGGAACTATTCCAAATGGCTGCTCCACTATACGTATCCGGATTGCTACTCAGAGTCATCCGGATAGGTGCCAAAGCTTGCATCGACGCAACCCTTTACGACGAACTCTTTATCACCTCCATAATCGAGAAAACATTTCCTTAGTCCTCTAGTTACTAAGGATAATTTTGACCATTGTCCAGTGATTCACTGCTGGATCACTCTTGTACCCCTTGACAGACTCATGGCAAGGCACACATAGGTGCAGTACACAGCATGGCATACTATACAGAGCCTATGGATAAGGCATAGGGGACGACCTTCGTCCTTTCTCTTTCTTCTGCCGTGGTCGAGCTTTGAGTCTCACTCAACTCCACACCTTACAAATCAGGCAAGAACTCTTTCTTTGACTGATCCATTTTGAACTCTTTCAAAATCTTGTCAAGGTATGTACTCATTGAAAGTTTTATCAGACGTCTTGATCTATCCCTATAGATCCAGATGACCAATATTTAAGTAGCTTCTATCCAAGTTTTTGTTTGAAAAACTCCTTTTCAAACAACCCTTTATGCTTTCCAGAAATTCTACATCATTTTCGATCAACAATATGTCATCCACATATACTTATCAGAAATTCTATAGTGCTCCCACTCACTTTATTGTAAATACAAGTTTCTCATAAACTTTGTATAGACTCAAAAACTTTGATCACCTCATCAAAGCGTATATTCCAACTCCGAGATGCTTGCTCCAGTCCATAGAAGGATCGCTGGAGTTTGCATACTTTTTAGCATCCTTAGGACTGACAAAACCTTCTGGTTGTATCACATACAACCTTTCCTCACGGAAACCGTTAAGGAAACTCTGTTTTGACATCCATCTGCCAGATTTCATAATCGAAAAATGCAGCAACTGCTAACATAATTCCAACTGACTTCAGCATCGCTACGGGTGAGAAAGTCTCATCTTAGTCAACTCCTTGAACTTGTGAAAAACCCTTTGCCACAAGTCGAGCTTTATAGACGGTGACATTACCGTCCGCGTCCGTCTTCCTTTCAAAGATCCATTTGTTCTGAATGGCCTTTCGCCCTTCAGGTAATACTTCCAAAGCCCATACTTTGTTTTCATACATGGATCTCATCTCGGATTTCATGGCCTCTAACCATTTCTCGGAATTCGGGCCCATCATTGCTTCTCCATAGCTCGTAGGTTCATCGTTGTCCAACAACATGACCTCTAAGACAGGGTTGCCGTACCACTCAGGAGCAGTACGCGTCCTTGTCGACCTACGAGGTTCGATAGTAACTTGATCCGAAGCTTCATGATCATCATCATTATCTTCCTCTTCAACTAACGTAGGCTCCACAGAAACAACTTTCTACGCTGCGCTACTCTCTGGTTGAAACAAAGGTTTAACAACTTCATCAAGTTCTATCTTCCTCCCACTCAATTATTTCGAGAGAAACTCTTTCTCGAGAAAGGACCCGTTTTAGCAACAAACACTTTGCCCTTTGGATCTGAGATAGAAGGTATACCCAACTGTTATGTTAGGGTATTCTATGAAGATGCATTTGTCCGCTTTGGGTTCGAGCTCATCAGGTTGAAAACCTTTTTCACATAAGCGTCGCAGCCCCAAACAGTAAGAAATGACAGCTTAGGTTTCTGTCAAACCAAAATTCATACGGTATCATCTCAACGGACTTAGATGGTGCCCTATTTTAAAGTGAATGTAGTTGTCTCTAATGCATAACCCCAAAACGATAGTGGCAAATCGATAAGAGACATCATAGTACGCACCATATCCAATAGAGCACAACTACGACGTTCGGACACACCATCACACTATGGTGTTCCAGGTGGCGTGAGTTGTGAAACATCTTCCACATTGTCTTAAGTTGTATACCAAACTCATAACTCAGATATTTACCTCCACGATCATATCGTAGACATTTTATCTTCTTGTCACGATGATCTCAAACTTCACTCTGAATTTGTTTGAACTTTTCAAACGTTTCAGACTTGTGTTTCATTAAGCAAATATCCCCATATCTACTCAAATCATCAGTGAAGGTAGGAAAATAACGATATCCACCGCCTGCTACAACACTCATTGGACCGTATACATCAACATGTATCATTTCCAATAAGTCACTTGCCCGCTCCATCATACCGGAAAACGGGGTCTTAGTCATCTTGCCCATGAGGCATGGTCCGCATGTCTCAATCGATTCAAAATCGAATGAGTCTAAAGATCCATCAGCATGGAGTTTCTTCATGCGTTTTACACCAATATGACATTTAGCGGCAGTGCCACAAGTATGTGGTACTATCATTATTAACTTTGTATCTTTTGGCATCAATATTATGAACATGTGTATCACTACGATCAAGATTCAATAAACCATTCTCATTGGGTGCATGACCATTGAAGGTATTATTCATGTAAACAGAATAACCATTATTCTCTAACTTAAATGAATAACCGTATTGCAATAAACATGATCTAATCACGTTCATGCTTAACGCAAACACCAAATAACATTTATTTAGGTTCATCACTAATCCCGAAGGTAGAGAGAGCGTGCGATGGTGATCACATCAACCTTGGAAACGCTTCCAACACTCATCGTCACCTCACCCTTAGCTAGCCTCCGTTTATTCCGTAGCTTTTATTTCGAGTTACTAACATTTAGCAACCGAACTGGTATCCAATACCCAGGTGCTACTAGGAGTACTAGTAAGGTACACATCAATAACACGTATATCAAATATACTTCTGTCGACGTTGCCAACCTTCTTATCTACCAAGTATCTAGGGTTGTTCCACTTCAGTGACCGTTCTCCTCATAATAGAAGCACTTAGTCTCGGGTTTGGGTTCAACTTTGGGTTTCTTCACTGGAGCAGCAACTGGTTTGCCATCCATGAAGTCTTCCTCCTTGCCCTTGCCCTTCTCGAAACTAGTGGTTTTACTAACCATCAACACTTGATGCTCCTTCTTGATTTCTACCTTCGCGGTGTCAAACATCGCGAACAGCTCAGGGATCATTATTTCCATCCCTGGCCTTTTATAGTTCATCACGAAGCTCTAGTAGCTTAGTGACAGTGACTTGGAGAACTATATCAATCACTATCTTATCTGGAAGATTAACTCCCACTCGATTCAAGCGATTGTTGCACCCAGACAATCTGAGCACATGCTCAACGATTGAGCTATTCTCCTTCATCTTGCAGGCAAAGAATCTTGTTGGAGGTCTCATACCTCTCAACACGGGCACGAGCCTGAGATCCCAATTTCAGCTCTTAGAACATTTCATATGTTCCGTGACGTTCAAAACATTTTGGAGCCTCAATTCTAAGCCGTAATGCATGACGCACAGAACTATCAAGTAGTCATCAGAACGTGCCTGTCAGATGTTCACAACATCTACAAACGACGCTTGAGGGGGTGGCGCACCGAGCGGTGCATTAAGGACATAAGCCTTCTGTGCAGCAATGAGGACAATCCTCAAATCACGGACCCAGTCCGCATTATTGCTACCATCATCTTTCAATTCTATTTTCTCTAGGAACGTATAAAACCAGGGGAGCTACAGCGCGAGCTATTAATCTACAACATAATTTGCAAAGCCACTTTTGACTATGTTCATGATAATGAGTTCAATTAATCATATTACTTAAAAACTCCCACTCAAATCAACGTCCCTCAGGTTGCCTAAGTGTGACATGATCCAAATACACCAACCCAAGTCCGATCATCACGTGAGATGAGGTGGTTTCAATGGTGAACATCTCCATGTTGATCTTATCTACTATATGACTCATGTTCGACCTTTCGGTCTCTTGTGTTCCGAGGCCATGTCTGTACATGCTAGGCTCGTCAAGTTTAACCCGAGTGTTCCACATGTGCAACACTGGCTTGCACCCGTTGCATGTGAACGTAGAGTCTATCACACCCGATCATCATGTGGTGTCTCGAAACGACGAACTTTTGCAACGGTGCACACTCGGGGAGAACACAATTTATCTTGAAATTTAAGTGAGGGATCACCTTATAATGCTACCGTCGTCCTAAGTAAAATAAGATGCATAAAAGGATTAACATCACATGCAAATCATAAGTGACATGATATGGCCATGAACTTGTGCTTTTGATCTCCATCTTCAAAGCACCGGCATGATCTCCATCGTCACCGGCATAACACCATGATCTCCATCATCTTGATCTCCATCAATGTGTCGCCATGAGGTTGTCGCGCCGACTGTTGCTTCCATGACTATTGCTAACTCATAGCGATAAAGTAAAGCAAAAACGGCGAAAATAATTAAAGACAACCCTATGGCTCCTGCCGGTTGCCGTACTCATCGACATGCAAGTCGTGATATTCTATACAATACATGATCATCTCATACATCACATATATCTCATCATGTAATTGGCCATATCACATCACAACATACCCTGCAAAAACAAGTTAGACGTCCTCTAATTGTTGTTGCAAGTTTTACGTGGCTGCTACGGGTATCTAGCAAGAACGATTCTTACCTACGCAAAAACCACAACGGTGATACAAAAATTGCTATTCAACCTTCTCAAGGACCGCCTTTGTCAAATCCGATCCGACTAAAGTGCGAGAAACAGACACCCGCCAGCCATCTTTATGCAATGAAGTTACATGTCAGTTGATGGAACCGGTCTCTCGTAAGCGTACGAGTAATATTGGTCCGGGCCGCTTCATCCCACAATACCGCCGAAACAAGAAAATAACAAGGGAGGAAGCAATCTGAATATCAACGCCCACAAACTCCTTTGTGTTCTACTCGAGAATTCATCTACACATAGACCTAGCTCTGATACCACTGTTGGGGAACGTTGCATGGGAAACAAAAAATTTCCTACGCACACGCAAGATCTATCCATGGTGATGAGCATCTACGAGAGGGAGAGTGGATCTACATACCCTTGTAGATCGCTAAGCGGAAGCGTTAAGAAACGCGGTTGATGTAGTCGAACGTCTTCGCGATCCAAATCGCCGAGCGTCCCGCGATCCCATCACGATCCGTCTCGCGATCCAATCACGATCCGTCCCGCGATCCCATCATGACCCGTCCCGCGATCAAATCACGAACCGTCTCACGATCCTGATCACGGTCCTTCTGATCTAGTGCCGAACGGACGGCACCTCCGCGTTCAACACACGTACAGCTTGATGACGCCTTCACCTCCTCGATCCAGCGAGCGATGGTGAAGTAGTAGATGAGTTCCGGCAGCACGACGACGTGGTGACAGTGGTGGTGAAGAACAATCTCCGCAGGGCTTCGCCAAGCACTATAGAAACTATGACGGAGGATGAACTAGAGGGCCGGGGTTGCCGGCACACGGCTTGGGGAATTCTTGATGTGTTTCGGGTGCTAGCCCTGCCCCTCTATTTATATGTTGAGCCCTGGGGTCGAAACTTGGAGAAAGAGCCTCCTCAAAGTCGGTTTGGCCCGCAAGGCAAGAGTCCTCCTTGGACTCCAGGACCAGACGCCAAGGTCCTCGGCGTCTGGCCCCAGACGCCAGGGATCCTGGCGTCTCACCTCTGGCCTCCGCAAAACTCCTTTTGCACCTTCCTTAAAGCCTCGTGGGCTTTACCCCTTGGCCCAAATAAAGTGTTCTCGTACCCGAACATTTCGGGAAACATCCGAAACCCCTTTCGGTGAATTCCGGAACCCTTCCGGAGACCAAACACTATTATCCCATATATCAATCTTTACCTCCGGACTATTCCGGAGCTCCTCGTCATATCCGGGATCTCATCCGGGACTCCGAACAACCTTCGGTCACCAACATAACAACTCAACTATACCCATATCATCACCAAACGTTAAGTGTGTAGACCCTGCGGGTTCGAGAACTATGTAGACATGACCGACACACCTCTACGGTCAATAACCAATAGCGGGACCTGGATGCCCATATTGGCTCCTATATATTCTACGAAGATCTTTATCGGTTGAACCTCTATGTCAAGGATTCAGTTAATCCCGTACGTTGTTCCCTTTGTTTATCGGTATGTTACTTGCCCGAGATTCGATCGTCGGTATCTCCATACCTAGTTCAATCTCGTTACCGGCAAGTCTCTTTACTCGTTCCGTAATACAAGATCCTGTGGCTAACTCTTTAGTCACTTTGCTTGCAAGGCTCATTGTGATGTTGTATTACTGAGTGGGCCCTGAGATACCTCTCCGTCACACGGAGTGACAAATCCCAGTCTTGATCCATGCCCACTCAACAGACACCCTCGGAGATACCTGTAGAGTATCTTTATAGTCACCCAGTTACGTTGCGACGTTTGATACACACAAGGCACTCCTACGGTGTCAGTGAGTTGCATGATCTCATGGTCATAGGAACATATACTTGACATGCAGAAAACAATAGCAATAAACTGACACGATCATATGCTATGTTCATAGTTTGGGTCTTGTCCATCACATCATTCTCCTAATGATGTGATCCCGTTATCAAATGACATCTCATGTCTATGGCTAGGAAGCCTTGACCATCTTTGATCAACGAGCTAGTCTACTAGAGGCATACTAGGGACACAGTGTTGTCTATGTACCCACACATGTATTTGAGTTTCCAATCAATACAATTATAGCATGGATAATAAACGATTATCATGAACAAGGAAATATAACAATAACCAATTTATTATTGCCTCTAGGGCATATTTCCAACAGTATCAAACGTCGCAACGTAACTGGGTGACTATAAAGATGCTCTACAGTTATCTCCGAGGGTGTCTGTTGAGTTGGCATGGATCAAGACTGGAATTTGTTACTCCGTGTGACGGAGAGGTATCTCAGGGCCCACTCGGTAATACAACATCACAACAAGCCTTGCAAGCAATGTGACTAAAGTGTTAGCCACGGGATCTTGTATTACGGAACGAGTAAAGAGACTTGCCGGTAACGGAATTGAACTAGGTATAGAGATACCGACGATCGAATCTCGGGCAAGTAACATACCGAAGAACAAAGGGAACAGCATACGGGATTAACTGAATCCTTGACATAGAGGTTCAACCGATAAAGATCTTCGTAGAATATGTAGGAATCAATATGGCCATCCAGGTCCCGCTATTGGTTATTGACCGTAGAGGTGTCTCGGTCATGTCTACATAGTTCTCGAACCCGCAGGGTCTGCACACTTAAGGTTCGGTGACGTTTCGGTATAGTAGAGTTATGTATGGTGGTGACCGAAGGTTGTTTGGAGTCCCGGATGAGATCCTGGATGTCACGAGGAGCTCCGAAATGGTCCGGAGGGAAAGATTGATATATAGGAAGTCTCATTTTGGTCACCGGAAAAGTTTCGGGTATTTCGGTAGTGTACCGGGAGTGCCGGGAGGGGTGCCGGGGACCATCGGGAGGGGTGTCTCGACCCAAAGGGCCTCATGGGTTGTGGGAGGAGTCAAGCCAGCCCTTAGTGGGCTGGCCGAGCCCCACACTAAGGCCCATGCAGCTAGGGGTGGGAAAAACCCAAAGGGGGAAAGGTGGAAAGGGTTTCCAAGTGGAGAGGAGGAATCCTACTCCTAATAGGATTGGAGTAGGACTCCTCCACCTCCAATTTCGGCCAGACCTTGAGGGTTTGAGGCTGCCTCCTCCCCTTCCTCCCTCCTATATATACTAGAGGATTTAGAGGGGAGAGCTAACCCTATTTGCCACGTGCTCCCTCTACTTCCTCTAGATCGTTTTCTCCTCTAGTCTAGTTTCGGCAGTGTTTAGGCGAAGCCCTGCCGGAATAGTTCCACCACCGCCGCCGCCGCGCCGTCGCGCTGCCGGAGAACTCATCTACCTCTCCGCTCCCTCTTGCTGGATCAAGAAGGCGGAGATCGTCATCGAGCTGTACGTGTGCTGAACGCGGAGGTGCCGTCCGTTCGGCGCGAGATCTAAAGGATCATTATTGGATCGCGGGACGGATCATGATGGGATCGCGGGACGGATCGTGATTGGATCGCGGGACGGATCGTGATGAGATCGCGGGACGGCTTGCGATTTGGATCGCGAAGACGTTCGACTACATCAAACGCGTTTCTTAACGCTCCCCGCTTAGCGATCTACAAGGGTATGTAGATCCACTCTCCCTCTCGTAGATGCTCATCACCATGGATAGATCTTGCGTGTGCATAGGAAATTTTTTGTTTCCCATGCAACGTTCCTCAACAGTGGTATCAGAGCCAGGTCTATGTGTAGATGAGATCACGAGTAGAACACAAAGGAGTTTGTGGGCGTTGATATTCAGATTGCTTCCTCCCTTGGTCTTTTCTTGATTCAGCGGTATTGTGGGATGAAGCGGCCCGGACCAACCTTACTCGTACGCTTACGAGAGACCGGTTCCATCAACTGACATGTAACTTTGTTGCATAAAGATGGCTGGCGGGTGTCTGTCTCTCCCACTTTAGTTGGATCGGATTCGACAAAGGCGGTCCTTGAGAAGGTTGAATAGCAATTTGTGTATCACCGTTGTGGTTTATGCGTAGGTAAGAATCGTTCTTGCTAGATACCCGTAGCAGCCACATAAAACATGCAACAACAATTAGAGGACGTCTAACTTGTTTTTGCAGGGTATGTTGTGATGTGATATGGCCAATTACATGATGAGATATATGTGATGTATGAGATGATCATGTATTGTATAGAATATCACGACTTGCATGTCGATGAGTACGGCAACCGGCAGGAGCCATAGGGTTGTCTTTAATTATTTTCGCCGTTTTTGCTTTACTTTATCGCTATGAGTTAGCAATAGTCGTGGAAGCAACAGTCGGCGGGACAACCTCATGGCGACACATTGATGGAGATCAAGATGATGGAGATCATGGTGTTATGCCGGTGCTTTGAAGATGGAGATCAAAAGCACAAGTTCATGGCCATATCATGTCACTTATGATTTGCATGTGATGTTAATCCTTTTATGCGTCTTATTTTGTTTAGGACGACGGTAGCATTATAAGGTGATCCCTCACTTAAATTTCAAGATAAATTGTGTTCTTCCTGAGTGTGCACCGTTGCGAAAGTTCGTCGTTTCGAGACACCACGTGATGATCGGGTGTGATAGACTCTACGTTCGCATACAACGGGTGCAAGCCAGTGTTGCACATGCGGAACACTCGGGTTAAACTTGACGAGCCTAGCATGTACAGACATGGCCTCGGAACACAAGAGACCGAAAGGTCGAACATGAGTCATATAGTATATATGATCAACATGAAGATGTTCACCATTGAAACCACCTCAACTCACGTGATGATCGGACTTGAGTTGGTGGATTTGGATCATGTGACACTCGAATGACCGGAGGGATGTCAATTTGAGTGGGAGTTTTTAAGTAATATGATTAACTAAACTCATTATCATGAACATAGTCAAAATGTCTTTGCAAATTATGTTGTAGATTACTAGCTCGCGCTATAGCTCCCTTGAATTTTTATATGTTCCTAGAGAAATAGAGTTGAAAGATGATGGTAGCAATAATGTGGACTGGGTCCGTGATCTGAGGATTGTCCTCATTGCTGCACAGAAGGCTTATGTCCTTAAAGCACCGCTCGGTGCGCCACCCCCTCTAGCGTCGTCTGTAGATGTTGTGAACATCTGACAGGCACGTTTCGATGACTACTTAATAGTTCAATGCGTCATGCATTACGGCTTAGAATTGAGGCTCCAAAATGTTTTGAACGTCACAGAACATATGAGATGTTCTTGGGATCTCAGGCTCGTGCCCGTGTTGAGAGGTATGAGACGTCCAACAAGATTCTTTGCCTGCAAGATGAAGGAGAATAGCTCAATCGGTGAGCATGTGCTCAGATTGTCTGGGTGCTACAATCGCTTGAATCGAGTGGGAGTTGATCTTCCAGATAAGATAATGATTGATATAGTTCTCCAAGTCACTGTCACTAAGCTACTAGAGCTTCGTGGTGAACTATAAAATGCCAGGGATGGAAATAATGATCCCTGAGCTATTCCCGATGTTTGACACCGCGAAGGTAGAAATCAAGAAGGAGCATCAAGTGTTGATGGTTAGTAAAACCACTAGTTTCGAGAAAGGCAAGGGCAAGGAGGGATACTTCATGGATGGCATGCCAGTTGCTGCTCCAGTAAAGAAACCCAAGGTTGAACCCAAACCCGAGACTGAGTGCTTCTATTATGAGGAGAACGGTCGCTGAAGCAGAACTGTCCTAGATACTTGGTAGATAAGAAGGCTGGCAACGTCGACAGAAGTATATTTGTTATACGTGTTATTGATGTGTACCTTACTAGTACTCCTAGTAGCACCTGGGTATTAGATACCGGTTCGGTTGCTAAATGTTAGTAACTCGAAATAAAAGCTACGGAATAAACGAGGCTAGCTAAGGGTGAGGTGACGATGAGTGTTGGAAGTGTTTCCAAGGTTGATGTGATCACCATCGCACGCTCTCTCTACCTTCGGAATTAGTGAGGAACCTAAATAAATGTTATTTGGTGTTTGCGTTGAGCATAAACGTGATTAGATCATGTTTATTGCAATACAGCTATTCATTTAAGTTAGAGAATAATGGTTATTCTGTTTACATGAATAAAACCTTCAATGGTCATGCACCCAATGAGAATGGTTTATTGAATCTTGATCGTAGTGATACACATGTTCATAATATTGATGCCAAAAGATACAAAGTTAATAATGATAGTACCACATACTTGTGGCACTGCCGCTAAATGTCATATTGGTGTAAAACGCATGAAGAAACTCCATGCTGATGGATCTTTGGACTCATTCGATTTCGAATCGGTTGAGACATGCGGACCATGCCTCATGGGCAAGATGACTAAGACCCCGTTTTCCGGTATGATGGAGCGGGCAAGTAACTTATTGAAAATAATACATGTTGATGTATTCGGTCCAATGAGTGTTGTAGCGTGCGGTGGATATCGTTATTTTCCTACCTTCACTGATGATTTGAGTAGATATGGGGATATTTACTTAATGAAACACAAGTATGTAACGTTTGAAAAGTTCAAACAAATTCAGAGTGAAGTTTGAGATCATCGTGACAAGAAGATAAAATGTCTACGATATGATCGTGGAGGTGAATATCTGAGTTACGAGTTTGGTATACAACTTAAGACAATGTGGAAGTTGTTTCACAACTCAAGCCACCTGGAACACCATAGTGTGATGGTGTGTCCGAACGTCGTAGTCGTGCTCTATTGGATATGGTGCGAACTATGATGTCTCTTATCGATTTACCACTATTTTTTAGGGTTATGCATTAGAGACAACCACATTCACTTTAAAAGGGGCACCATCTAAGTCCGTTGAGATGACACCGTATGAATTTTGGCTTGGCGGAAACCTAAGCTGTCATTTCTTAATGTTTGGGGCTGCGACGCTTATGTGAAAAAGGGTTTTCACCTAATGAGCTCGAACCCAAAGCGGACAAATGCATCTTCATAGAATACCCTAACGTAATAGTTGGGTAAACCTTCTATCTTAGATCCAAGCACAAAGTGTTTGTTGCTAAAATGGGTCCTTTCTCGAGAAAGAGTTTCTTTCGAAAGAATTAAGTGGGAGGAAGATAGAACTTGATGAGATTGTTGAACCTTTGTTTCAACCAGAGAGTAGCGTAGCGCAGAAAGTTGTTCCTGTGGAGCCTACGTTAGTTGAAGGGGAAGTTAATGATGATGATCATGAAGCTTCGGATCAAGTTACTATCGAACATCGTAGGTCGACAAGGACGCGTACTGCTCCTGAGTGGTTCGACAACCCTGTCTTAGAGGTCATGTTGTTGGACAACGATGAACCTACGAGCTATGGAGAAGCGATGATGGGCCCGGATTCCGAGAAATGGTTAGAGGCCATGAAATCCGAGATGGGATCCACGTATGAAAACAAAGTATGGGCTTTGGAAGTATTACCTGAAGGGCGAAAGGCCATTCAGAACAAATGGATCTTTAAAAGGAAGACGGACGTGGACGGTAATGTCACCGTCTATAAAGCTCGACTTATGGCAAAGGGTTTTTCACAAGTTCAAGGAGTTGACTACGATGAGACTTTCTCACCCACAGCGATGCTAAAGTCTGTTGGAATTATGTTAGCAGTTGCTGCATTTTTCGATTATGAAATCTGGCAGATGGATGTCAAAACATCGTTTCCTTAACGGTATCCGTGAGGAAAGGTTGTATGTGATACAACCGGAAGGTTTTGTCCGTCCTAAGGATGCTAAAATGTATGCAAACTCCAGCGATCCTTCTATGGACTGGAGCAAGCATCTCAGAGTTGGAATATACGCTTTGATGAGGTGATCAAAGTTTTTGAGTCTATACAAAGTTTATGAGAAACTTGTATTTACAATAAAGTGAGTGGGAGCACTATAGAATTTCTGATAAGTATATGTGGATGACATATTGTTGATCGGAAATGATGTAGAATATCTAGAAAGCATAAAGGGTTGTTTGAAAGGAGTTTTTCAAAGAAAAACCTGGAATGAAGCTACTTAAATATTGGGCATCAGGATCTATAGAGATATATCAAGACGTCTGATAAGACTTTCAATGAGTACATACCTTGACAAGATTTTGAAAGAGTTCAAAATGGATCAGTCAAAGAAAGAGTTCTTGCCTGATTTGTAAGGTGTGGAGTTGAGTGAGACTCAAAGCTCGACCACGGCAGAAGAAAGAGAAAGGACGAAGGTCGTCCCCTATGCCTTATCCATAGGCTTTGTATAGTATGCCATGCTGTGTACCGCACCTAGTGTGTGCCTTGCCATGAGTCTATCAAGGGGTACAAGAGTGGTCCAGGAGTGGATCACTGGACAACGGTCAAGATTATCCTTAGTAACTAGAGGACTAAGGAAATATTTCTCGATTATGGAGGTGATAAAGAGTTCGTCGTAAAGGGTTACGTCGATGCAAGCTTTGACACCTATCCGGACGACTCTGAGTAGCAGTCAGGATACGTATAGTGGAGCAACCATTTGGAATAGCTCCAAGTGGAGCGTGGTAGCATCTGTAGTATGACATATAGATTTGCAAAGAACACACGGATCTGAATGTTGCAGACCGTTGACTAAAGACCTCTCTCACATGCAAAGCATGATCGAACCCCAGAACTCATTGGGTGTTAGATTCATAACAATGTAAATCACATGGTGATATGAACTAGATTATTGACTCTAGTGCAAGTGGGAGACTGTTGGAAATATGCCCTAGAGGCAATAATAATTTAGTTATTATCATATTTCCTTGTTCATGATAATCGTTTATTATCCATGCTATAATTGTATTGATTGGAAACTCAAATACATGTGTGGGTACATAGACAACACTGTGTCCCTAGTATGCTTCTAATAGACTAGCTCGTTGATCAAAGATGGTCAAGGTTTCCTAGCCATAGACATGAGATGTCATTTGATAACGGGAACACATCATTAGGAGAATGATGTGATGAACAAGACCCAAACTATGAACATAGCATATGATCGTGCCAGTTTATTGCTATTGTTTTCTGCATGTCAAGTATATGTTCCTATGACCATGAGATCATGCAACTCACTGACACCGGAGGAATACCTTGTGTGTATCAAACATCGCAACGTAACTGGGTGACTATAAAGATGCTCTACATGTATCTCCGAGGGTGTCTGTTGAGTTGGCATGGATCAAGACTGGGATTTGTTACTCCGTGTGACGGAGAGGTATCCGAGGGCCCACTCGGTAATACAACATCACAACAAGCCTTGCAAGCAATGTGACTAAAGTGTTAGCCACGGGATCTTGTATTACGGAACGAGTAAAGAGACTTGCTGGTAATGAGATTGAATTAGGTATAGAGATACCGATGATCGAATCTCGGGCAAGTAACATACCGAAGAACTAAGGGAACAACATACGGGATTAATTGAATCCTTGACATAGAGGTTCAACCGATAAAGATCTTCGTAGAATATGTAGGAACTAACATGGGCATCCAGGTCCCGCTATTGGTTATTGACCATAGAGGTGTCTCGGTCATGTCTACATAGTTCTCGAACCCGTAGGGTCTGCACACTTAAGGTTCAGTGACGTTTCGGTATAGTAGAGTTATGTATGGTGGTGACCGAAGGTTGTTCAGAGTCCCGGATGAGATCCTGGATGTCACGAGGAGCTCCAGAATGGTCCGGAGGTAAAGATTGATATATAGGAAGTCCCGTTTTGGTCACCGGAAAAGTTTTGGGTATTTCAGTAGTGTACCGGGAGTGCCGGGAGGGGTACCGGGGACCATCGGGAGGGGTGTCTTGACCCAAAGGGCCTCATGGGCTGTGGGAGGAGTCAAGCCAGCCCTTAGTGGGCTGGCCGAGCCCCCCACTAAGGCCCATGCGGCTAGGGGTGGGGAAAACCCAAAGGGGGAAGGGTGGAAAGGGTTTCCAAGTGGAGAGGAGGAATCCTACTCCTAATAGGATTGGAGTAGGACTCCTCCACCTCCAATTTCGGCCAACCCTTGAGGGTTTGAGGATGCCTCCTCCCCTCCCTCCCTCCTATATATACTAGAGGATTTAGAGGGGAGAGCTAACTCTATTTGCCACGTGCTCCCTCTACTTCCTCTAGTTCGTTTTCTCCTCTAGTCTAGTTTCGACAGTGTTTAGGCGAATCCCTGCCGGAATAGTTCCACCACCACCGCCGCCGCGCCGCCGGAAAACTCATCTACCTCTCCGCTCCCTCTTGCTGGATCAAGAAGGCGGAGATCGTCATCGAGCTGTACGTGTGCTGAACGCGGAGGTGCCGTTCGTTCGGCGCTAGATCGGAAGGATCATGATTGGATCGTGGGACGGATCGTGATGGGATCGCGGGACGGATCATGATTGGATCGCGGGACGGATCGTGATGAGATCGCAGGATGGCTTGCGATTTGGATCGCGAAGACGTTCGACTACATCAACCGTGTTTCTTAACGCTTCCCGCTTAGCGATCTACATGGGTATGTAGATCCACTCTCCCTCTCGTAGATGCTCATCACCATGGATAGATCTTGCGTGTGCGTAGGAAATTTTTTGTTTCCCATGCAACGTTCCTCAACACTATGTGGGGTTAGGTATGTGTCCATGGGATTGCGTCAAGAGGGAGATCTCATACAACCCATGGAGGATGACATCAAGTGGTGATCGTCATCAAGTTTGCGGTGTGCAAGTTCAAGTGGAGCATCACAAAGAGATCATGCTTGAAGCTTGCCATACTTTGCGGTGACAATGGACTCGTGAAGATGTGCCGAAGAGTGACTCACCCATAGTAGAGTATGGGGGAGCAATCTACTAGTCTTCATCGAGTCGGCGCAATCAAGAAAGGTGGTCCATCTTGAGGAGGACAAGATCGTCATCGTCTAGCTCAAGTGAACTATGCACAAGGCAAAGGTTTGCCCTTGATAGGTTTTCTATTTTACCGGTCTCATGGTGGTAGTTGGGAGACCGGGTTATAGGAT
This sequence comes from Elymus sibiricus, assembly GCA_039707655.1. Lineage (NCBI taxonomy): Eukaryota > Viridiplantae > Streptophyta > Magnoliopsida > Poales > Poaceae > Elymus > Elymus sibiricus. Next base: position 359,149,778 of record CM077667.1, read on the forward strand.
CGATTGCCGTACTATCAAGGGGGGCTCTCAAGTGAGTAGCTTGATCGTATCATTCGTTGAGAGCTCAAACCATTTGCATCCTTGCATCGTCTTTCTTGGTTCTTGTTTGGCTTTTCTCTTTGGGAGTTTTGGAGCTTATGGTCTTCATCGTGATAAGCTCAATCTCATCGAAAACGGTTTTCGTATGTATTATCTTTGTGTTTTCGGTGTAGCAAATTTTCTCGGATAATTCTTGGGAAGGTTGTAAGAGCATAATTTTCCCTAAGTAGTTTTGGTGGTTGATGATAATGCCCTTTGCGGACTAACCATGTGCATTAAGCTTTCAGAGTCTATCAGGTGGCACGAGACGGTTTACTTCCCCTAAGTGGTTAAAAGAGAAGAAGGATATTTTCTGTCGATTTAGTGTTGGTGGACTTGAGTCGTAGGAAAATCCGTACTATCAAGAGGGGGTCCGCATTTGGAAATGTTGGGTGGAATCAACACGTACACATTTGCACCCCTTTTCTTTCCCGACACTCTAGAGCTTCTGACATTTTCCTTGGTTTTCTCTGTATCATCTAAGAGGAAGTACCGCTCTGAAGAGCGGTAGTACCGCCCCAGTGGTACTGCCGCCCTGCCGTACTAAGGCCACTTTCGCTTAGTTTTTCATTCTTGTGCCTTTGTTCCCATAGAGCGGAAGTACCGCTCCAATGGAGCGGTAGTACCTCTCTGGTGGTTCAGGCATTCGCGTGCGGCCAGACACCCGCCGTCTGGTGTCTGGTGCCCCGCGCCACTCGAGCGGAAGTAGGACGGCAGTAGAAGCGGTAGTACCGCTCCGCACGGTACTACCATGCTGCCCTCATGTACTTCCGTTGGGTCCGCCTCTCTTACAGCGCCAAGCGGAAGTACCGCTGGTAGGAGCGGTAGTACCACTCCGGCGGCACTATTGCCTCCCTGACTGTGTCAACTGTCTGGGTAGCGCGGACTTTCGGTGCAAGCGGAAGTACCGCTCCCCTGAGCGGTACTACCGCTTATACACGGCTCGTGGGCAGAAAACGGTCAGATTTTCCCCACCTATATAAGTGGGTCTTCTTCTCCAAAAGACCTCACCTCTTTTCCCCCAAAGCTCCATTGTTGCTCCTAAGCTCATTCTTGCCCGATCTCTCTCCCTAGCCATCGAATCTTGTTAATGCTCTAGGGTTTGGAGGAGAAGGCCTCGATATACACTTCCAACAAGAGAAATTTGATTCCCCCCACTAATCCCTTGCGAATCTTGTTACTCTTGGGTGTTTGAGCACCCTAGATGGAAGAGGTTACCTCGAAGCCATATTCCATTATGGTGAAGCTTTGTGGTGTTGTGGGAGCCTCCAATTAATTTGTGGAGATTGTCCCAACTTTGTTTGTAAAGGTTTGGTTGCCGCCTTCAAGGGCACCACTAGTGGAATCACCGCATTTCGCATTGTGTGGGGGCGTGAGGAGAATACGGTGGCCTTAGTGGCATCTTGGGGAGCATTGTGCCTCCACACCGCTCCAACGCAGACGTACTTCCCCTCAAAGGGAAGGAACTTCAGTAGCACATCCTCGTCTCCACCGGCCCCACTTGTGGTTCCTTCTTACCTCTACTTTGTGCAAGCTTTACTTGTGTTGTATCCTTTGCTTGCTATTGTTGTTGTTGTTGTTGTTGTTGTTAGCATCATATAGGTTGTTCATCTAGTTGCATGTTTAGACAACCTATTTGTTGTTAAACCTAATTTGTTAAAGAAAACCTAAAAATTGGTAGTTGCCTATTCCCCCCCTAGTCAACCATATCGATCCTTTATTAAGGGTTTCATCACCCGAAGAGTATGGTTAACGACGGGGATCGGGTTGTAGACTTACCCGAGGCCGAGAGTGTGAGCACGGTCTCTCGAGAGGATTTAAATGAGGCAATGGCCTCACTTAAATCTTCCATGACGACCGAGGTCAAATCTTTGTTTAAAGAATTCCTTGATGGTCTCAAACTTTCTACCGATCCATTGCTAGCGGTTAAACCCACTAACTCGGAGTCGGATGCCAACTCCGGTAAGGAGGGGGCTAGTAGTGATAAGGATAAGGTGCCTCAAGGAATGAATGGGTCAGGAACCTTTGCCTCGGTTCCCCCTCCCCCGGTCTATGGAGGACCAGTCCACTCACCTCATATAGACAACCTAGGTCCTCCTCCTAAACTTGTGAAAAATGATTTCGCTAATTCGGTATTTCGTATCAAGTCTCATTTGAATCACAACTCAACTCAACTTTGGAGAATCATTGAGCAAGGATACTACCCGCGTGATCCAAACAACCTCACCCCAAGAGAATGTTGGAAATATACCCTAGAGGCAATAATAAAATGGTTATTATTATATTTCCTTGTTCATGATAAATGTTTATTATCCATGCTAAATTGTATTGATTGGAAACTCAAATACATGGGTGGGTATATAGACAACAACATGTCCCTAGTGAGCCTCTATAGGACTAGCTCGTTGATCAAAGATGGTAAAGGTTTCCTAGCCATGGACAAGAGTTGTCATTTGATAATGGGATCACATCATTAGGAGAATGATGTGATGGACAAGACCCAAACTATGAACGTAGCATATGATCGTGTCTGTTTATTGCTATTTTTTTCTGCATGTCAAGTATGTGTTCCTATGACCATGAGATCATGTAACTCACTAACACCGGAGGAGTACCTTGTGTGTATCAAACGTCACAACGTAACTGGGTGACTATAAAGATGCTCTACAGGTATCTCCGAAGGTGTCTGTTGAGTTAACATGGATCAAGACTGGGATTTGTTACTCCGTGTGACGGAGAGGTATCTCAGGGCCCACTCGGTAATAGAACATCACAATGAGCTTGCAAGCAAAGTGACTAAAGAGTTAGCCACGGAATCTTGTGTTACGGAACGAGTAAAGAGACTTGCCAGTAACGAGATTGAGCTAGGTATGGAGATACCGATGATCGAATCTCGGTCAAGTAACATACCGATGAACAAAGGGAACAACGTACGGGATTAACTGAATCCTTGACATAGAGGTTCAACCGATAAAGATCTTCATAGAATATGTAGGAACCAATATGGGCATCCAGGTCCCACTATTGGTTATTTACCGCAGAGGTGTCTCGGTCATGTCTACATGGTTCTCGAACCCGCAGGGTCTGCACACTTAATGTTCGGTGACGTTTCGGTATTATTGAGTTATGTATGTTGGTGATCGAAGGTTGTTCGGAGTCCCGGATGAGATCCCGGACGTTACGAGGAGCTCCGGAATGGTCCGGAGGTAAAAAATGATATATAGGAAGTTCCGTGTTGGTCACCGGAAAAGGTTCGGGCGTCACCGGTAATGTACCGGGGGTGCCGGAAGGGTTTCGGAGACCATCGGAAGGGGCCCACCAGCCCCGGAGGGCCCCATGGGCTGTGAGAGGGGACGCACCAGCCCCTGGTGGGCTGGCCACCCCTCCCACAAGGCCCATGCGACCGAAGGGTGGAGGGAGGGAACCCTAAAGGGGGCCGGCCACCTTGCCTTGGGGGCCAAGGCTCCCCTTGGCCGCCGCCCCCCCTCTCTTGGCCGCTGCCCCTAGGGGTGGGAACCCTAGGGGGCCGACCCCCTCTCCCTCTCCCCCTATATATATGAGAGGGGAGGGACGGCTGCCACACCTTAAGCCACGGCGCAGCCCTCCCTCTCCCCTAGATCGTCTCTCCTCTAGTTTGACTCGGCGTTGTTAGCGAAGCTCTGCCGGATCAGCTCCACCGCCGCCGCCACCATGCCGTTGTGCTGCTAGAGAACTCATCTACCTCTCCACCCTCGCTTGCTGGATCAAGGAGGCGGAGATCGTCATCGAGATGTACGTGTGCTGAACGCGGAGGTGCCGTCCGTTCGGCGCTAGATCATGATTGGATCGCGGGACGGCTTGCGATTTGGATCGCGAAGACGTTCGACTACATCAACCGCGTTTCTTAACGCTTCCCGCTTAGCGATCTACAAGGGTATGTGGATCCGATATCTCCTCTTGTGGATGCTCATCTCCATGGATAGATCTTGTATGTGCGTAGGAATTCTTTTGTTTCCCATGCAACGTTCCCCAACAGAGAAGAGGCCGACAATCAACTCAATCACTCCGCCTTGTTCATCCTTCAATCCGCGGTGCCTCCAGAAGAGCTTGCTCACTTGCGTCCCTTCACTCGTGCAAAGGATTGTTGGGAACACATTGTTTCCATGTACAAGGGAAGCTCAAGCATTCAACGGTCCAACTTTGAGGTGGTTCTCGATGAGGCCGATGAGTTTGTGATGAATGAAGATGAGGACCCTCGTGAGCTCTACCGGAGAGTGACAACTCTTGTGGTATCCCTTCAAGATCATGGGAGCAAGGATACGGATGACAATTGGATCAAGCGTAAGTTTCTCAAGGCCATCATGTCATTCAACAAGGCCATGCCCTCTGTTATCCGTCAAAGACCGGACTTCCACTCCTTGTCCTCGAGTGATGTGTCGGATGATTTCATTGCTATGAACATCTTGAACAAGACCACCGACAATGCTCTAGCTCGTGTTCAACAGTCAAAGAAGTCTTCACCCAGCCTTGCTTTGAAGGCCAAGGCAACTCCGGAAGAAGAAAAAGATGAAGAAGAGGAGAGTTTCCCCAAAGACACCAAATATGCATACCACGAGCACATGGCTCTTGCGTCAAGGCAATTTTGGGGCAACAAGAGAAACTCAAGGCCAAACTTCTCCAATAACAACTCAAGTGGCTCAAAAGGCAAGAAACGTGTGAGAACTTGTTACAACTGTGGAAATGTGATTAACTTCGTGGTGGATTGCCCACATGAGAAGAGGGAAGACAACGGTGGCAAGCTCATTGGCAAAGACAAAGCCAAGTCCTTCCCCAACAAGAACAACTTCACCAAGAAGGCGCCTCACAAGGTGTTGATGGCTCAAGAAGAGTATGCCTCCGATGATGATGAAGATGATGAAGATACAAGTGGTGAAGGGATGGCAATGGCTACGGTGGCAATTGCATCCTCTACCCCAACCAAGGTGTCTCTCTTCGACTCCCCCAACGAGAACCTCATCGCCAAGTGCCTCATGGCCAAAGGTATCAACAAGGTAACCTCCAACATCAAAACTTCCATTACCACTACTTCTCCCGTGTTGGAATGCGTGGAGGAACATGAGGAGGCGAATGTTGATGAGAATGAGTTCGACAAGTTCATGGCCGAACTCAAGGGTAAGACCAAGAAGCACTTTGTTGCTCTCTTGGAACAACTTGGTGAAGCTAGTGGTCTCGTTGAATCCCATGAGGAAACCATCTCCAATTTGGAGGGGCATAGTCGTGACTATGCCATTGAGATAGCGGATCTTTCTATTGCTCTTGAGAAAGAGCGAGATCTTCGTTTGGCTCTTGAGGAGCCATACAACAACAATCTTGCTAAGTTACGAAAAGATCATGATCATGCTATTGTTCTTACTCGTGAGCTCAAATTTGAAAAGGTTGCACTTGGGGTTGACCATGATAGACTCAAAGAGGAGTCTGGCACACTAGACAAAGCTCACAGGGCTTTGAAGATTGCTCATGCCTCTCTTAAGGAGTCTCATGATCAACTCCAAGTAAAACTTACTAAGGAAATATCCACATGCCCTCCTTTTGTGCTAATTGATAATGCCAATGCTACTAACCCTTGTTGTGAGCATGCACACCTTGTGGAGGAAGATGTTAAGTTGAAAGAGCAACTTGAGAAAGGCCTTGTGACATGTATTCAAGGTGAGAAGAATCTCAATGACCTTTTGAGCAATCAAAAGGAAGTTGTAGCAAAATAAGGGATTGGGTTTGCACCCAGTTCCAAGAAGAAGAAGAAGGTGAAGACCAAACAACCTCTCCTGCTCAAGGAAACCTTTGTCAAAGTGGGGAAGGTTACTCATGAGAAGAAGAAGGACAAGGTTGTGGGTGGTAATGCCAAGAAGGGCAAGACCACCCCTTCCAACAATGCCGGCGGTTTTAATCCCCCTTATGTTTTATGCCGTGCTAGTGATGGGCATGTTTATGCCAAATATGTTGCTTCTTATTATGAGTACTTTGAATGGTCTATTTGGGTTCCTAACAACCTTGTTACAAACATGAAAGGACCCATTAAAGAATAGGTACCTAAATCCAAGCATTGATCTATTGTAGGAATTTGCTTCTGGAGGAGTGTCATGGTTGCTTTATAGTGGAGCAACAAATCATATGATCGGAAGCAAGGACTTGATGGTGGACGTTCGAACCGACACATCCTTGGCCACTCAAGTCTCCTTTGGTGATGGCACCATTTCAAAGGTATTGGGTCTTGGCAAGGTGGTTATATCTCCGGACTTAACCATTGAGAGAGTCATGCTTGTTGAGACCCTTGCATACAATTTACTTTCCATTCGTCAACTTGCACTCATGGGTTTTAGTACTTTCTTTGGTATTGATACCGTGGCCCTTTTGTGGAGCAAGACTCTTAAAGTAGCCTTTGTTGGGCATGTCGAAAACGGTCTCTATGTGGTCAAATTCTCAGAGCGACTCACTAAGACCGCGACTTGCCTAATGGCTAAAGTTGATGTGGGATGGCTTTGGCATCGCCGGCTAGCCCATGTCAATATGAGATCTTTGCAAAGTCTCCTCAAAGGGGATCACGTTCGTGGACTAATAAATGGGAGTTTTGCCAAAGATCATGCTTGCGGTTCTTGTATCGAAGGAAAGCTACATGAGACGACTCAACGCCCCACGACTATTACTCCAAGAGGCCCCTAGAGCTCCTTCACATGGATCTCTTTGGTCCTTCATAATTTGATAGTCATGGGGGAAGAAAGTATTGCTTGGTGATTGTGGATGATTACTCTAGATATACATGGGTATGTTTCTTCAAGAGGAAGAGTGAGACCCAACAAACCGTCATCGACTTTGCAAATGAAGCTCAACACCAACATGATGCAAAGATATTGATGATTAGAAGTGACAACGGCATCGAGTTCAAGAACTACACCTTGGACGAGTTTCTGAGTGATGAGGGGATCAAGCATCAATACTCTGCACCCTATACCCCTCAACAAAATGGTGTTGCGGAGAGGAACGTCGTTGATGGATACGTCAAGGACCATGTGGCGGAATTCAAATCTCCGTACAACTTTTGGGCCGAAGCCATCAACACCACATGTCATGCATCTAATCGGCTCTACCTCCGCAAAGGCGTGAACAAGACTCCATATGAAATACTTACCGGTAACAAGCCCAACCTCAAGTACTTCCGGGTGTTCGGTTGTAAGTGTTTCATTCTCAAGAAAGGTGCTCGCTTGTCTAAATTTGAACCTAGAGCTCAAGAGGGCATATTTGTTGGTTATGCTACAAACTCTCATGCTTACCGTGTTCTCAACAAGTCCACTGGACTCATTGAGGAGACGTGTAATGTAGAGTTTGATGAAAATAATGGCTCCCAAGTGGAGCAAAGTGGTCTTTGTGATGTAGGTGATGAAATTCCTCCCCAAGCCATAAGAAGAATGGGTGTGGGATACTTCCTACCCGTTGAGGAACCCCTTGTGGCTGAAGGAGAAGGACAATGTTCCACTCAAGTGGAACCATCACCGACGCACGACCCTCACGCTTCCGAAGAACAAAGTGAAGGCCCTCAACCAAGTGAACAAGATCAAGGGCAAGATCAACCTCGTGATGACGGTGATACACCAAGAGATGCCCAAGATCAAGTTCACACCCCCGAGCAAACTCAAGATCAAGAACATGCTCAATATCAAGAGCAAGCTCATGATGGCACCCAAGATCGTCAAGATGATGCTCCTCAACCTTCCATGGAGGATATTTTAGAAAGACGAGCCACCAAGATTGCTTCCAAGCTTAAACATAAACAACATATTTTGGTGAACGTCTACGGAAGCTTTAATAAAGGGGTAACCACTCGTAGTCAATTAACAAACTTTTGTGCACATCATGCATTTGTTTCGTGCATTGAACCCCTAAAGTTACAAGAGGCGCTTCAGGACACAGAATGGCTTGAAGCCATGCATGATGAACTCAACAACTTCGATCGCAACAAAGTGTGGCATTTGGTTCCAAGACCAAAGGAGAATCACAATGTCATTGGAACCAAATAGATCTTCAAGAACAAGCAAGATGCAAACGGTGTTGTCATTCGCAAAAAAGGCAAGATTGGTGGCACAAGGCTACTCCCAAGTCGAGGGATAGACTACGGTGAAACTTTTGCTCCTGTTGCTCACCTTGAATATATTCGCACGTTGCTTGCATATGCCTCTCATCATGATTTCAAATTATATCAAATGGATGTGAAGAGTGCATTCTTAATGGTCCACTTAAGGAGTTGGTATATGTCAAGCAACCCCCGGGGTTCGAGGATCCTAAGTTCCCCAATCATGTATATGTTCTTGATAAGGCACTCTATGGCCTTAAACAATCCCCACGTGCATGGTATGAGCACCTTACCGAGATGTTGCAAGATCGTGGGTTTGAAATTGGGAAAATCGATCCCACTCTTTTCACGAAGAAGGTTAAAGGGAACTTGTTCATATGCCAACTATATGTTGATGATACTATCTTTGGTTCTCCTAACAAAGCTTCCAATGATGAGTTTGCCGCACTAATGACCAAAGAGTTTGAGATGTCTATGATGGGAGAGTTGAAGTTCTTCCTTGGATTCGAAGTCTAGCAATGAAGTCAAGGAACCTTCATAAACCAAGCTAAATACACTCAAGACATGCTCAAGAGGTTCAAGTTGGATGATCTTAAGCCAGCCAAGGCCAACACTCCCATGCCACTCAAATGCCAACTTGACAGTGATCCCAATGGTAAAGCAGTGGATCAAAAGGTATATCGCTCCATGATTGGATCCCTGCTTTATCTTTGTGCATCTAGGTCGGATATTATGTTAAGTGTGGGAATTTGTGCATGATTTCAATCTGCACCTAAGGAAAGCCACTATGTGGCGGTCAAGTGAATCTTTTGATATTTGGCTCATACCCCAAACTTTGGCTTATGGTACCCCAAAGGTGCTTCATTTGATCTTACAATATATTTGGACTCGGATTGGGCGGGAGACCATGTGGAGAGGAAGTCAACTTCCAGAGGGTGCCAATTCCTTGGTTGCTCTTTGGTAAGTTGGTCTTCAATGAAACAAAATTATGTTTCTCTCTTGTCCACCAAGGCCGAGTATGTAGCTGCTTCTAGCTGTTGTGCACAGATTCTTTGGATGAGGCAAAATTTAAAGGATTATGGTGTCACTTGTGACAAAGTGCCTCTTTACTGTGACAATGAAAGCGCGATCAAGATCTCCAACAACCTGGTTCAACATTGCAAGACGAAGCATATTGAGATTCGTCATCACTTCATCCGGGAGCATATCAAGCGTGGAGAGATTGATCTTATTCATCTCAATACTAATGAGAAACTTGCATATATCTTCATGAAGCCATTGGATGAAGCAAGATTTTGTGAGTTAAGGCATGAGCTAAATATCATTGATTCGAGCAATGTGGCTTGAAGTATTGCACACCCCACCACACTCATCATTATGTCTTGTTTAGATGTAGGCATGGACATAGGGGGAGTGTTGTTCTCTCAATGAACTATCACTCCCCTTATTATGTATAAATTGATCAAATCTTTCACATTAGCCATTTTTTATGGTGCTTGTGCTTCAAAGACGAGTTTTGGTCATGGGCCCAAGGTTAAATTCTTCGCGGGGCCATACCAATTGACTCAAACATAGGTGGCTTCGGCCACCGCCCCCTCCTAGGGAGATATTTGCTATTTGAGAGCTTGTTGTTTGTTTTATGTCACTCCAAGTATGCTTCTATGTCTTGCTGTCTTTATTTTCTACCTTGGAGGGTCTCTTCCCTTTGCATAAGTCCTCTTATCATTATTATCTGGGCTATGTTTTTGGTCGCAAGCGGTACTACCGCTGGGTCTGGCCGGTACTACCACTCTGGCGGTACTACCGCGCCCGTCCACGGTACTATCGCCTCGGGCATACCGGGACGGGTTAAGTGGTGGGCATGGGGAGTTCTAACTCCCCCATACCCATTCACTTCTCGCCTCTCCGAGCCCTCTCTCTCAGGCGACCGAAATTTGCCCCGGAGGCCGGCTCTAACCCTTCGATTCCATGCCATTTCTAGCATTTCCGTCCGGTGGGATTGATCCCCCCGTCTTCCTCGTGCCATGGACACCGGTATTGCCCTCTTTCATTTCCTCTTTGGTTTTATTTTTGAATCTTGGATCAAGGGCAATGCATGTGGTTTTCTTTGATTTTCCATGAAATTTAGGCATGAGTCGGACGTGAAATGATTGATAGATCGGAGAGTAGTCGATGTTCAATGGAGTGTTGAATTCTACGTCACCGGTACTACCGGATCCATGCCGTGGAAGTTCTTCCGTAGTCTGGACGGTACTACCGCTGGTACCTGGACGGTACTACCGCTCCTGTACCAGCGGTACTTCCGCTTAGCCTTCGGTGGTACTACCGTTGCTGGGCGCGGTACTACCGCTTGTGCCCCAGAATTCCATACTTCCTGTTTTCATCTTCTATTCTCACCTTTGTTTTCTTTGGCTTATGCATTGGCTTTACACTTGTTGTTTCCCTCATTCTTTCTTTGGGTTCCAAGTGATGGTAGCTCCGATCCTTCAGCTTGCCGCACAAATCCAAGCCGTCCTGGAGGTTCAAAATGTTTCCGCACTTTTGAGATTGCCGAGCCTAGTTCTAGTGCTCAACCTCAACGGCAAAATGTGAAGAAGACTGTTAGCAAGAAGAAGGCTGCCACCCCTCCTCAGGATATGTCTGGCAAGAAGTTTGTTGAGTTCCGTCAGCGCAATCCATATCGCCGTCCTCGGGACGAGGCGTTTGTTGGTCGTTCCTTCTGGACCAAGGAGCAATCTCTCATCTATGTTGGCGTTTTGAAGAACAAGACGAACCTATTTGTGGATGTCAAGTCTATTGACACGGACTACATGAGCAGCCGTCCTCACACTAAGTACTTTGCTGAAGCTCATGCTATGTGCCAGCATTGGGGTCTGTTTCCCATCATCGATTTCAACAAGGACTTTAACAACGAGATTGTGGCTCAGTTCTATGCCATCGTACACTTTCACAATGATGATGCAAGGAGCTTGACATGGATGACTGGTGGCAGAGTGTTGAATTCCAACTAGAAGACCTTCATGAACTCCTTGGGATATGCTGATGAGGGTCTTGATATGCCTATTGGTCTCAGGCCACACACTGACACTGCGCCAATTCACAAGTCCAAGCTGATTCGCTATTCCAGGGTGGTGCAGACTAGAAAGGGTACACGCACCAAGCTCATCCCATTTCTAGATATCATGCACCGTATCTTCGCAACACTCTTTTTCCTCGAGTTGGGAACAAGGATCAGGTACACTCGTATCTTGTAAATCTGCTGCTGGTGTGCATAAAGGAGAGGGATAGAGACTCTGCTTTGGATGTTTCCCACATTATGTGGAGGGAGCTTCGTTCAGTTGTGCTTGACAGGAAGGTGCCCATCTATGCCCCCTATATCTTTAAGCTGATTGAGGATACTTGGGCTGCTTCGTTCCCTAGCGAGCTCCTTGTGACTGAAAACTTAGCGCATCACGGTATTCTTAAGCTCCGTGTGAAGGAGAATTGGGGCATTGCGACATCTGGTCCTGAGATTGCCCCCACCGGTTCTGATGATGAGCCAGAGCCAGATTACACAGATGACACATATGCTCCACCATCTGAGAATGTTCCATCATGGGCTGCCAAGCTCACAGCAAAGATGAAGAACCTTCTCTGCTTCCAGGTCAAGGGTCAGTACAAGGCACATGTGGCGGCCAAGAAAGCTCGCAGCCGTGACAAGTTGATTATGAGGAAGATTGGTCTGGAGGTTCGCAGCGAGTCTGAGGACAGGATCACTGACGAGGATGAGTAGATCAAGAAGAACTGCTCGTGGGCTGAGTCAGAGGAGGATGTGTCTGCTGCTACAGATGAGGAGGATGATGATGAGCCCGAGGATTGATGGCTATCATGATCTTACCATCACTTTGGATCGTGTTAGTCCTCTGTGCCCCTTTTGGTATCTCGATGCCAAAGGGGGAGAGAGTGCTTAGGGTTTTGATGGATTTGTTGAGTCACGAGTGTTTATTTTTATCTGCGCATTTTCTCTCTTGTGAACTCATTTATTTGCTTGCTTTGGTTTATGTTGTCCAGACTTGTGAGTATTTTATCATGGTGTAAGACATATGCTACCTCTCCTACTTACTCTTATGTCTACATTATTTAGTATGTGAGATTATATTTCCTATGCTTGCTGTCATGCTCATAACTCATATTCTGTGGTTTGCAAGTATATGGGCTTATCTATAAAATATAGGGGGAGTGTTGATCCTAGTGTGTGCTCTTTGCATTCCAAAGGCATATTTAAATAGAGCACACATCTAGGGGGAGCCTATCTATACTTTGTAGATGTTGGGTTTGCTTAAGTCTTATTTTTTATCTTAAATGGAAAATCTCGTGTTGTCATCAACCCACCAAAAAGGGGGAGATTGTAAGAGCATAATTTTCCCTAAGTAGTTTTGATGGTTGATGACAATGCCCTTTGTGGACTAACCATGTGCATTAAGCTTTCAGAGTCTATCAGGTGGCACGAGATGGTTTACTTCCCCTCAGTGGTTAAAAGAGAAGACGGTTATTTTCTGTCGATTTAGTGTTGGTGGACTTGAGTCGTAGGAAAATCCGTACTATCAAGAGGGGGTCCGCATTTGGAAAGGTTGGGTGGAATCAACACGTACACATTTGCACCCCTTTTCTTTCCCGACACTCTGGAGCTTCTGACATTTTTCCTTGGTTTTCTTTGTATCATCTAAGCAGAAGTACCGCTCTGCAGAGCGGTAGTACCGCCCCAGCGGTACTGCCGCCCTGTAGTACTAAGGCCATTTCCGCTTAGTTTTTCCTTCTAGCGCCTTTGTTCCCATAGAGCGGAAGTACCGCTCCAACGGAGCAGTAGTATCGCTCTGGTGGTTCAGGCATTCGCATGCCGCCAGACACCCGCCGTCTGGTGTCTGGTGCCCCGTGCCACTCAAGCGGAAGTAGGGAGGCAGTATAAGCGGTAGTACCGCTCCGCACGGTACTACCGTGCTGCCCTCCTGTACTTCCGCTGGGCCCGCCTCTCTTACAATGCCAAGTGGAAGTACCGCTGACAGGAGCGGTACTACTGCTCCGGTGGCACTACCGCCTCCCTGACTGTGTCAACTGTCTGGGTAGCACAGACTTTCGGTGCAAGCGGAAGTACCACTCCCCTGAACGGTACTACCGCTTATACACGGCTCATGGGCAGAAAACGGTCAGATTTTCCCCACCTATATAAGTGGGTCTTCTTCTCCAAAGAGACCTCACCTCTTTTCCCCCAAAGCTCCATTGTTGCTCCTAAGCTCATTCTTGCCCGATCTCTCCCTAGCCATCGAATCTTGTTTATGCTCTAGGGTTTGGAGGAGAATGCCTCGATCTACACTTCCAACAAGAGAAATTTGATTCCCCCCACTAATCCCTTACGGATCTTGTTACTCTTGGGTGTTTGAGCACCCTAGACGGAAGAGGTCAGCTCGAAGCCATATTCCATTGTGGCGAAGCTTCATGGTGTTGTTGGGAGCCTCCAATTAAGTTGTGGAGATTGCCCCAACCTTGTTTGTAAAGGTTTGGTCGCCGCCTTCAAGGGCACCACTAGTGGAATCACGGCATCTCGCATTGTGTGAGGGCATGAGGAGAATACGGTGGCCTTAGTGGCATCTTGGGGAGCATTGCGCCTCCACATCGCTCCAACAGAGACCTACTTCCCCTCAAAGGGAGGGAACTTCGGTAACACATCCTCGTCTCTACCGGCTCCACTTGTGGTTACTTATTACCTCTACTTTGTGCAAGCTTTACTTGTGTTGTATCCTTTGCTTGCTATTGTTGTTGTTGTTGTTGTTAGCATCATATAGGTTGTTCATCTAGTTGCATATCTAGACAACCTATTTGTTGCTAAACCTAATTTGTTAAAGAAAAGCTAAAAATTGGTAGTTGCCTATTCACCCCCTCTAGTGAACCATATCGATCCTTTCAAAGGTCATCTTCCTTATCCTATTGGCACTTATTCTCCATTGCTTGATAGTACTTGTCGTCATCTATCCAACAAACTTGAGTTTGCTCATTTCGGAGTCCGTATGCGAAAGTTATGGCGGTTTCGGTTTTGCTTGGGCTGAAGTACTGCTTTAAGTGGTAATAGGGAGTGGTAGTACCCCTCAAGCGGTAATACCTCTCCCCCGAGCGGTAGTACCTCTTAGGCGGTACTTCCGTTGACCATTACTGCTTCCACTTCCGCTTATTTTATGCTTCTGGTGTCCAATCTGCTTGAGCATTAGTAGAGCGGTAGTAGAGAGCGGTAGTACCTATCAAGCGGTACTACCTCTCCCCCGAGCGGTACTACCTCTCAAGCGGTACTACCTCTCCCCCGAGCGGTACTACCTCTCTGGAAGAACTACCACTTATGTTTTTCTATCTCGTTGGGCTGTTTTGGCTGTGTTAAGCGGTAGTACTGCCCCCATGAGCGTAGTACCGCTTGAGCACGACTTGTGGGCATAACGGTTGGATTCGGTGGGGGTGCTATTTAAGGGGGACTTCTTCCCTTATGGTTGCCATCTCTTGAGCTCGTGTTCTTCCCCCACTGTTGACCTTCTTCGAGCTTTTCTTGAGGGAAAAGAGAGAGGAGATCTAGATCCACATTTCCACCAATCACTTTCTCCTCTATGTGAGGGGAACCCCTTGGATCTAGATCTTGGATTTCTTCGTGTTCTTCTTCGTTCTTTCTCTCATTTTCTTCCATATCATTAGTTGTTGGGGTGGGATTTGAGAGAGAAGGACTTAGGCACTTTGTGTGCCCTTGCCATTGCATTTGGTGCATAGGTTTGAGTTCTCCACGGTGATACGTGGAAGTGAAGTTTGAGAAGCTTATTACTCTTGGGTGTTTGAGCACCCTAGAGCTTGTTCCTCTTGGGTGCCTCGGCGCCCTAGACGGTTGGTGGTGTCTTGGAGCTCAATCATTGTGGTGTAAAGCTTTGGGCAAGCGTCAGGGTCTCCAATTAGGCTGTGGAGATTGCCCCAAGCAATTTGTACCGGTGACCGCCCCCAAGGGTTGCCAAAGTGTACGGGTTTGGTGACCGCCCCAAGGGTTACCATTTGTACGGGTACCGGTGACCGCCCCCAAGGGTTGCCAAAGTGTACGGGTTCGGTGACCACCCCAAGGGTTACCATTTGTACGGGTTTGGTGACCGCCCTCAAGGGTCCCTTAGTGGAATCACAACATCTTGCATTTGCAAGGATGTGAGGAGATTACGGTGGCCCTAGTGGCTTCTTGGGGAGCATTGTGCCTCCGCACCGCTCCAAACGGAGATTAGCATCCGCAAGGGTGTGAACTTCGGGATACATCGTCGTCTCCACGTACCTCGGTTATCTCTTACCTGAGCCCTTTACTTATGCACTTTACTTTGTGTTAGCCATATTGTTTCTTGTTATATATCTTGTTGTTACTTAGTTGTTTATCTTGCTTATCATAAGTTGTTTGTGCACATAGGTGAGCCTAGTAGTTTTAGGTTTTGTGTTTGACATATTAAACGCTAGTTTTATTCTGCATTTGCTCAAGCCTAAACCGTAATTATTTTAAAACGCCTATTCACCCCCCTCTAGGCAACATCCACGTCCTTTAAATTGGATTCCAAACACATGTGGATTCGCTTCACTCACAAAGTTGATTCGCAGAATCAGCTTTGCTACTGAAGTACAATGGATGTGTTTGTTTGAGCTTTGGCAACCAGATTCAGATGGGAAAAAACCGAATCCGTAACAAACTACTAAATTGTGCCGGTTGTGGATGCGCAGCCCGAATCGACTTTGGCCCATTTTACGTGTTACACGCAAAAGCTAGCTTAGACGCACTTCAGGGGCCAAGCCGCTTGGCTTTCAACCGAATCCCAAACGCTAAGCCACACCTTGTTGGGAAATTATGAAGAAAATGCCCTCCCCGGTTCGGCATGGGTGTTTGGCATGCGTTGTTGCCAATGTTGTTTCTGTATTGTGCTTGTGTGGTGGTGTGCATGTGTGTGTGATGCGTGGGTTATGTACTCTCACAAGTCACTGATAGCTTCCTGGGCCACACCACCAGGACTCCATCCACGGGGAGGATCCATTCAGACGAATGAAGGATTGAACCATGCACCATAGAGGAACGATTTCACCATCCAATATGCACCGTTCGCTGCAAATTTACATCGTGCTTGGTGATAAATTTATTAATTACTCACGCCCATCCACTCATCTAAATCCCACATACCTTCTAGACACCATCCCTCGGCTTATTATTGTTGTCGGTCGTAATGACAGAGTATTTGTAATGGGGTACCCCGTACCCCTAATACTTAGTAAATGGGCCTCATTGAAAATACCATATCAGTCTAAAACTTAGAGAGGGGTTTATTTACCACTAACTACAGGTTGACACACTGAGGTAAACACAGATACACGACAACCGACGTCAACAGTGACAAAATCGGGCGCTGGAGCCCCGAGCATCCAGGACACGCATCGCCAGGGCAGGCGGCCCTTGCAGAGCACTCCACCGACCGGGCATTTAATGCCCGGATAGGCTATGTGATACTTTCTATTTTAGTGATCCGGTAACGGAACAAAAAGTACCCCACACCCATTTCCCCAAGAGGTGACCCTGGGTTATCGAACCCGCGAGAGGAAGGTTCCCTTGAAGGGATAGAGAGGGATTGATGTAGTGGATGTATTACTGAGCCTCGAGTGCGAGTATATATTGAGTACAAGACTTAGAGGGCAAGACGCTTCCTAGAGATAATATGTAAATATTTCTATCTAATCCTGGGCAATCTTTACTACCAAGTATATCTCTAACATCCCCCGCATTTGTAGCAGGAGAGTTGCGAACAACAGGAGCGTCGCGAACGGTTAGACTGGAGAGAATAGCAGCCGACGGGCTGACATCCCCCTGTAGTCCTAGCGGTAGCATCGCGGACGGTGTCGCGTGGCGGACGCATTGACTCTGGAGGAAACCGGCGAGTTGCTCAAGTGAGGTGATAGACCGTTATGCCGATGTCGATGTAGTAGAGAGCGTAGGCTGGTATAGTCGTGGTCGAGGTAGCCATGCGAGGGACATCGTGGTCGATGTTGACTTGGGGTGGCCGGTGTCGAGGTAGTCGTCATGTACCGGAAAGAAGAGGCGGTGATGGCTAAGTTAGGAGCGCGGTGGTGGTGCTCGAAGTAGGCGAGGAAGAATCTAACAGCGTGACGAAGACCAGCGAGGATGGTGGCGTTTCCGTGTAGGCGGCGACGCATACCATAGTACAAAAGTCGACGCGCGTGGACCGCGTGCCGTGGCACTATGGCCCAGAGGGGCGACACAGTGGCAGCTGATGTCTACTACACAACTTTATTCTTGTAGACTTTGTTGGGCCTCCAAGCGCAGAGTTTTGTAGGACAGTAGCAATTTTCCCTCAAGTGGATGACCTAAGGTTTATCAATCCGTGGGAGGTGTAGGATGAAGATGGTCTCTCTCAAACAACTCTGCAATCAAATACAAGAAATCTCTTGTGTCCCCAACACACCCAATACAATGGCAAATTGTATAGGTGCACTAGTTCGGCGAAGAGATGGTGATACAAGTGCAATATGGATGGTAGATATAGGTTTTTATAATAGTAACAATAAAAAACAGCAAAGTAGCAAGTAACAAAAGTGAGCACAAACGGTATTGCAATGCTTGAAAACAAGGCCTAGGGTTCGTACTTTCACTAGTGCAATCTCTCAACAATGCTAATATAATTGGATCACATAACCATCCCTCAACGTGAAACGAAGAATCACTCCAAAGTTCTTATCTTGCGGAGAACATAAGAAGAAATTGTTTGTAGGGTACGAAACCACCTTAAAGTTATCCTTTCTGATCGATCTATCCAAGAGTTCGTACTAAAATAACACCAAGTTATCCTTTCCGATCAATATATCTAGAGTTCGTACTAAAATAACACCATATGATACGCATCAACCAACTCTAATGTCACCTAGATACTCCAATGTCACCACAAGTATCCATGAGTTAATTATACGATACGCATCAAACAATTTCAGATTCATAATACTCAATCCAACACAAAGAACATCAAAGAGTGCCCCAAGATTTCTATCGGAGAACGTAGGACAAGAACGTGCATCAACCCCTATGCATAGATTACCCCAATGTCACCTTGGGAATCCGCAAGTTGAGTGCCAAAACATACATCAAGTGAACCAATAGAACACCCCATAGTCACCACGGGTATCCATATGCAAGACATATATCAAGTGTTCTCAAATCCAATATTCCATCCAACACAACGATATCTCAAAGGGAAAGATTCAATTCATCACAACATGATAGCAAGGGAATAACATCATATGATCCGACTATATTAACAAAGCCTGTGATACATCAAGATTGTGACATCTCAAGAACACGAGATAGAGAGAGAGATTGAACACATAGCTACTGGTACATAGCCTCGGCCCCGAGGGTGGACTACTCCCTCCTCATCATGGCCTCCGCCGGGATGATGAAGATGGCCACCGGAGATGATCTACCCTCTCCGACAGGGTACTGGAACGTCTCCAGATTGGTTTTTCGTCGATACAGAGAGTTGCGGTGGCGGAGCAGAGAGTCTAGTGTTATTTCTGATGGTTTCTATATTTGTAGGATTTTTTGGCGTTGGTTTCACGCGAAGGTGGGCCACGAGGTGAGCACGATACACCACGGCGTGCCGGGGGGGGGGGGGGGGGGCTGGCGCGCCCTGGTGGGTTGTGCCCACCTCGTGGCTCTTCTGGCCCTCCCACGAAGCGTCTAGTGCCTCTTTTGTTCCAAAAAAATCGTCAAAAAGTTTCGGGCGATTCCGAGAACTTTCATTTTTTGCACAAAAACAACACCACGGTAGTTCTGCTGAAAACAACGTCAGTCCGGGTTAGTTATAAATAAATCATATAAAGTGCATCAAAACCATAAAAAAGTATTGTAAACATAGGTGAATATGGCATGAATACTTCATAAATTATCGATACGTTGGAGACGTATCAGCATCCCCAAGCTTAATTCCTACTCATCCTCGAGTAGGTAAATGATAAAAGAACTAATTTATGAAGTGTGAATGCTAGCATAGTGCATAAGTTTGATCAATGATAATTTCAACCACTTTTTCTAGCATCATAACAACAACCTTTTCTCATAAAAATCATCATGATAAAGTAGCAACCAATTCACATGTTATGGTTCAAACAATGAATTCTCTTAAAACTTAACAACCTATGTTCTTAGTCACCAAACAATTGCAATTCAACTTATTCTCAACAAAGTCTAAGTAAGAGCCCCACATACTCAATCATCATATAGTCTTCTATGATTAGTACTCAAAGCATATTTTTAGAACAAATGGCATCCATCGAACACAGAGAAAGATAGGGGCTTAATGTTTCGCCTCCCAACTCTTTATCATAGAGATAATTGTCAACAATAATAAGTCATGATCAAATATATTTGACTGGCCATATGTGCATAGATCTTTTCCCACCACATGATGCTTGCCAACTAGAGAATAATTGAGGTTGAAATGAGAATGCATACTATTGACTCTTGCATAAAAGTAAATACTGAAAGGTAAAATATAGGCTCTTCGCAGAGGGAAGCAGAGATTTGCATATGTGCCAGAGCTCTGACGTGGCTTGAGACTGCGTCGGTATTTCCCCAAAGAGGAAGGGATGATGCAGCACAGCGACGGTAAGTATTTCCCTCAGTTATGAAACCAAGGTTATCGAACCAGTAGGAGTATCACCACCACCCAATAAGCAACACCTGCACACAAACAACAAATACTTGCAACTCGACGCGAAAGAGAGGTTGTCAATCTCTCTACAGTAATAAGATAGATTAGGTAGTGATAGATAGGAGAGATAGATCTCTCGAGAACACAAATAAAAAGAGTAAATATGCAGCAATATGTTTTTTGGGTTTTTGGTTTTGTAGATCTGAATACAAAGATTGCAAAAAAGTAGATCGGAAAGCAATATGTTGGAAAAGTAGACCCGGGGGCCGTAGGATTCACTAGTGGCTTCTCTCATGAGTATAGCGCACGGTGGGTGAACAAATTATTGTTGGGTAATTGATAGAAAATCGAATAGTCATGACGATATCCAAGGCGATGATCATTATATAGGCATCACGTCCAAGATAAGTAGGCCGACTCCTGCCTGCATCTACCACTATTACTCCACACATCGACCGCTATCCAGCATGCATCTAGTGTATTAAGT
This sequence comes from Elymus sibiricus, assembly GCA_039707655.1. Classification (NCBI taxonomy): domain Eukaryota; kingdom Viridiplantae; phylum Streptophyta; class Magnoliopsida; order Poales; family Poaceae; genus Elymus; species Elymus sibiricus. The sequence goes on from CM077667.1 coordinate 359,170,182, forward strand.
TCATGGAAAAATAGAGTAATGCAATAAGAACGATGACATGATGTAGACAAGATCTATTTATGTAGGAATAGACCCCATCTTGTTATCCTTAATAGCAATGATACATGCGTGTCTTGCTGCCCCTTCTGTCACTGGGAAAGAACACCGCAAGATCGAACCCATCACAAAGCACCTCTTCCCGTGGAAAGAAAAATCGATCTAGTCGGCCTAACTAAACCAAAGATTCGAAGAAGAAATACGATGCTCTAAGCAATCATGCATATAAGAGATCAAAGAAGACTCAGATAATATTCATGGATAGAAACTGATCATGAACTCAAAATTCATCGGATCCCAACAAACACACCGCAAAAGTTTACATCAAATAGGTCTCCAAGAGACCATTGTATCGAGAATCATAAGAGAGAGAGAGGAAGCCATCTAGCTACTGCCTACATGCCCGTAGGTCTATGGTGGACTACTCACGCATCATCGAAGAGGCACCTATGAGGAAGATGAACCCCTCCGTGATGGTGTTTAAATTGGATCTCGCGGTTCTGGAACTTGCGATGGCTGGAATTGTGTTTCGTCGACTCCCCTAGGGTTTTGGGAATATTTGGGAATTTATAGGCATCAGAGGCGGTGCAGAGGGGCCCCGTGGAGGGCACAACCCATCAGGGCGCGCCGGGGCCCCCCTAGCGCGCCCTGGTGGGTTGTGCTCTCCACAGCCCACCTTCCTGGCTCTTCTTTGGCCCACTGGGTGTCTTCTGGTCGAGAAAAAACTCCAAAAAGTTTCGTCGTGATTGGACTCCATTTGGTACTGATATTCTGCGAAGTAAAAAACAAGCAAAAACAGCAACTGGCACTTTGGCACTATGTCAATAGGTTAGTCCCAAAAAATGACATAAAGTTGTTATAAAATGATTGTAAAACATCCAAGAATGATAATATAACAGCATGGAACAAGCAAAAATTATAGATACATTGGAGACGTATCAGCATCCCCAAGCTTAATTCCTACTCGTCCTCGAGTAGGTAAATGATAAAAACAGAATTTTTGATGTGGAATGCTGCCTAACATGTTCATCATATTCTTTTGTTTTGTATAGCATGGACATTTGGACTTGTAAATGATTCAAAGCAATAGTCTAGTTTTAACATAATGACTTCAATACTCAAGCATGTCAACAAGCAACCATGTCTTTCAAAATATCAACACTAAAGAAAGTTATCCCTAGCCCATCATGCTCAATCATTGATCCATTCATGAAACACACTCAAATATTAGCTATGCCCAATGCTCAAGTACGATCATAGTGCCCCCTAGCTGGTGCTTATAAGAGAAGATGGAGACTCAAAGCAAAAATAAAAATTGCATAAAGTAAATAGATAGGCCCTTCGCAGAGGGAAGTAGGGATTTGTAGAGGTGCCAGAGCTCAAGGTTTAAATTGAGAGAGAGAAAATATTTAGGGTGGCATGCTTTTCCTGTCAACGAAAACGACAAAGTAGCTCACAATACTTTCCATGCTAGATATATCATAGGCGGTTCCCAAACAGAAAATCAAGTTTATTCCTTTTTCCACCAAACTTTCACTTTCCATGGCGGGCCGTATCCACGGTTGCCTTCCATACCAACACTTTCCAAGGAATTTATTATTTGACAACATAAAGTAAATATTTTTTCCTTTTTTTCATTTCCGGAATGGGCATCCCTATTACCGCCGCATTCTCGTGCAATGACAAGTGAATAAACACTCATCTTGAGAATAACACATCTGGCATGGAAAAATATTGGACAGTCCCCACCGTTTCATGAGCGGTACGAGCACACAAAAGAGAAAATTTATTTTGAAAATTTAGAGATGTCACATACAAATTTGCTTGGAACGGCATGGAAATACCGCATATAGGTAGGTATGGTGGACTCATAAGGCAAAACTTGGTTTAAGGATTTTGGATGCACAAGTAGTATCTCTACTTAGTACAAATGGAGGCTAGCAAATAGATTGGGAAGCAACCAAACCAAGAAACGAAAATTCACATAAGTGAGCATTGAGCATAACTAACACCGAATAATGTACCACAAGTAGGATGTAACTTCATTGCATAACTATTGACTTTCGTGCATGCATAGGGAATCACAAACCTTAACACCAATATTCCTACTAAGCATAATTACTCACTAACATGACTCACATATTACTATCATCATGTTTCAAAACTATTACAAGGAATCAAGTTTAATTTGCCCAATGATCTTCATGAAAGTTTTTATTATATCATCCTTGGATATCTATCACTTTGGGACTAGTTTCATATATTGCCATTGTTTTTTGGCAAGCTCAAACAAATTTAGGTGAAGCACATGAGCATAAAGATTTCATCTCTCAAAAAGGTATAAGTGAAGCATGAGAGGATTTCTTCAAAATTTTACCTACTCTCAAATTAATCTAAGTGAAGCATGAGAGTATTTTTACAAAAAAAATCCAAGCACACCGTGCTCAAAAAGATATAAGTGAAGCACTAGAGCAATTCTATAGCTCAAAAAGTTTAAGTGAAGCACATAGAGCAATTCTAACAAATCATAGCCTGATTTTGGCTTTCTCAAATAGGTGTGTCTAGCAAGGATACAAAGGAAAAACTAACAAACAAATCAAGCAAAGATACAAGACGCTCCAAGCAAAACTCATGATATGTGACGAATAAAAATATAGCTCCAAGTAAAATACCGATGGTCGTTAGAAGAAAGAGGGGATGCCACTCGGGGGCATCCCCAAGCTTAGTTGCTTGTTTCTCTTTGGTTATATCTTGGGGGTGTGGTAGCATCCCCAAGCTTAGGCTTTTATCACTCCTTATTCCCTTCATCCATCGTGATCTCACCCAAAACTTGAAAACTTCAATCACACAAAACTCAACAAAATCTTCGTGAGATCCGTTAGTATAATAACGCAAATCACTACTTTAGGTACTGTTGAAAACCCATTAATATTTTATTATTGCATTATACCTACTGTATTTTAACTTTACCATGGCTCATACCCTTCAATATAAACCATAGATTCATCAAAACAAGCACACAATGCAACGAAAACAGAATCTGTCTTAAACAGAACAGTCTGTAGTAATCTGTACTCTACCCATACTTTTATAACTCTAAAAATTCTGAAAAATTAGTACAACGTAACGAATTTGTATATAAACACTGTGTTAAAATTTCAGCTCAATATCACGTTCCAGCAAAAAATGAAAATTCATATACTGGACGCAAAGTTTCTGTTTCAGATTCACCATCACTTCTACTCATCCTATGAATAATCCTAAAGGCTTTACTTGGCACAAAAACTAAATAAACCATAAAAACACAATAATAACAGAGGCATAATTATGTCAACACTCAAAAACAGAAAGGAAAAAGCAAAAAATTTATTTATTCATTGGGTTGCCTCCCAACAAGCGCTATCGTTTTACGCCCCTAGCTAGGCATAACGCATAGATTCAAGAATTGTCATCTTTGGTTTTGGATCCATAGGATGCCCTCATGATTGATTAATATGGTGGCTTAATTCTTGTTCTAGGAAAGTGTTCCATACCCTTTCTCAAGGGAAATTGAAAACGAATATTGCCTTCTTTCATATCAATCACCGCACCTGTAGTGCGTAAAAATGGTCTACCAAGTATAATGGGACATGACGGGTTGCAATCAATATCAAGCACAATAAAATCAATAGGCACATAGTTCCTATTTGCAATAATAAGAACATCATTAATTCTTCCCAAAGGCTTTTTAATAGTAGAATCCAACAAGTGCAAATTAAGAGAACATTCTTCAATATTGGTGAGACCAAGCACATCACATAGAGATTTCGGAATCGTGAAAACACTAGCACCCAAATCACACAAAGCAAAGCACTCATAATTTTTAATCTTGACCTTAATGGTAGCTTCCCACTCATCATGTAATTTTCTAGGAATAGAAATCTCCAACTCCAACTTTTCTTCAAAAGATTTCATCATGGCATCAACGATATGTTTTGTAAAAGCTTTATTTTGCTCGTAAGCATGGGGTGAATTCAACATAGATTGCAACAAAGAAATACATTCAATCAAAGAGCAACTATCATAATTAATGTCTTTGCAATCCAAGATAATGGGCACATCACTAGTTAAAGTTTTGACCTCTTCAAAGCCACTTTTAGCAAAATTTTCATCAAGATTTTCACCCTCCAAATTATTGGGACGCCCTCTAGCTAAAGTTGACTCTACTTCAGTCCCTTCATTATCAATTTTGATATTACTAAACAAGGAATCAATAGAAGAAACACCAATCACTTTAAGATCTTCATCTTTTTTATGAAGGCAATCACTAGAAAACGATTTTTCTAAGATTTCTCTTTTAGCTCTAAGCATAGCGGTTCTTTTCTTACTTTCATCCATAGAGACATATAAAGCTTTAATAGATTCATAAATCTTAGGCACAAAAGCTTTCAACTTGAGATTTTAAACATCATGAGAAATTCTATCAATGCTTCTAGACATATCATCAATCTTATTCAACTTTTCTTCTACCGTAGTATTGAAAGCCTTTTGCGCATTGATAAATTCTTTAATATTACTCTCAAGATCAGAGGTGTTCCTATTATTATTGTAAGAAGAATTACCATAGGAATTACCATAATTATTAGAGGAATTTCCAGGAAAAGGTCTAGGATTAAAATTGCCTCTATAAGCATTATTATTGAAATTGTTTCGCGAGACAAAATTCACATCTACAGAATCACTATTTTGCTCAATCAAGGTAGACAAAGGCACATCATTAATATCAATAGGAGCATTTTTACTAGCAACCAATTTCATCAAAGCATGAACCCTATCACTCAAAGTACTAATTTCCTCAACCGAATTAACTTTTTTACTAGTAGGTGCTCTTTCGGTATGCCATTGAGAACAATTAGCCATGATATTATTTAGCAATTTAGTGGCTTCACCCAAAGTAATCTCCATAAAAGTACCACCCGTGGCGGAATCTAAAAGATTTCTAGAGACAAAATTCAATCCCGCATAAAAAAATTGTATGATCATCCAAAGATTTAAACCATGAGTAGGACAGTTTCTTAGCATCAACTTCATTCTTTCCCAAGATTGTGCAACATGTTCATGCTCAAGTTGCTTAAAATTCATGATTTGCGTCCTAAGAGAAATAATTTTCGCGGGCGGAACATACTTAGTGATAAAAGCATCCTTGCACTTATTCCAAGAATCGATACTATTGCGAGGTAAAGAGGAAAACCAAATTTTTGCACGATCCCGCAAGGAGAAAGGAAATAATTTCAACTTCACAATATCATTGTCCACATCTTTTTTCTTTTGCATTTCACAAAATTCTACGAATGTGTTTAGATGGGACGCGGCATCCTCATTAGGATTACCGGCAAATTGATCTTTCATGACAAGATTCAACAAAGCGGCATTAATATCACAAGACTCCGCACTAGTGCGAGAGGAGCAATAGGCGTACTAATAAAATCATTGTTATTAGTATTGGAAAAATCACACAACTTGGTGTTCTCTTGAGTCATCGTGATTACGCAAACAAGATTGCAAGCAAGGAAGAGATCCGGCAAAAAAGGGCAAATGAAAAAGAGGGCGAATAAAACGGAAAATTGGTGAAGTGGGGAGAGGAAAACGAGAGGCAAATGGCAAATAATGTAATTGCAAGGAGATGAGATTTGTGATTAGGAATCTGGTAGATGATGGTGGAGTCCCCTCGGCGCCTACGATAGGCACATAGAAGAGACCGCTTCCTCCCCCGCAACGGCGCCAGAAATTCCTTTGACATGGCTTGAGACTGCGTCGGTATTTCCCCAAAGAGGAAGGGATGATGCAGCACAGCGATGGTAAGTATTTCCCTCAGTTATGAAACCAAGGTTATCGAACCAGTAGGAGGATCACCACCACCCAATAAGCAGCAGTTGCACACAAACAACAAATACTTGCAACCCGACGCGAAAGAAAGGTTCTCAATCTCTCTACAGTAATAAGATAGATTAGGTAGCGATAGATAGGAGAGATAGATCTCTCGAGAACACAAATAAAAAGATTAAATATGCAGCAATATGTTTTTTGGGTTTTTGGTTTTGTAGATCTGAAAACAAAGATTGCAAAAAAGTAGATCGGAAAGCAATATATTGGAAAAGTAGACCCGGGGCCGTAGGATTCACTAGTGGCTTCTCTCATGAGTATAGCGCACGGTGGGTGAACAAATTACTGTTGGGCAATTGATAGAAAATCGAATAGTCATGACGATATCCAAGGTGATGATCATTATATAGGCATCACATCCAAGATAAGTAGATCGACTCCTGCCTGCATCTACCACTATTACTCTACACATCGACCGCTATCCAGCATGCATCTAGTGTATTAAGTTCATGGAAAAACGGAGTAATGCAATAAGAATGATGACATGATGTAGACAAGATCTATTTATGTAGGAATAGACCCCATCTTGTTATCCTTAATAGCAATGATACATGCGTGTCTTGCTGCCCCTTCTGTCACTGGGAAAGAACACCGCAAGATCGAACCCATCACAAAGCACCTCTTCCCATGGCAAGAAAAATCGATCTATTCGGCCTAACTAAACCAAAGTTTCGAAGAAGAAATACGATACTATAAGCAATCATGCATATAAGAGATCAAAGAAGACTCAAATAATATTCATGGATAGAAACTGATCATGAACTCAAAATTCATCGGATCCCAACAAACACACCGCAAAAGTTTACATCAAATAGATCTCCAAGAGACCATTGTATTGAGAATCATAAGAGAGAGAGAGAGAGGAAGCCATCTAGCTACTGCCTACGGACCCGTAGGTCTATGGTGGACTACTCACGCATCATCGGAGAGGCACCTATGAGGAAGATGAACCCCTCCGTGATGGTGTTTAGATTGGATCTCGTGGTTCTGGAACTTGCGGCGGCTGGAATTGTGTTTCGTCGACTCCCCTAGGGTTTTGGGAATATTTGGGAATTTATAGGCATCAGAGGTGGTGCAGAGGGGCCCCGTGGAGGGCACAACCCATCAGGGCGCGCCGGGGGCCCCCTGGCGCGCCCTGGTGGGTTGTGCTCTCCACAGCCCACCTTCTTGGCTCTTATTTGGCCCACTGGGTGTCTTCTGGTCCAGAAAAAATCTCCAAAAAGTTTCTTCGCGATTGGACTCCGTTTGGTACTGATATTCTGCGAAGTAAAAAACAAGCCAAAACAACAACTGGCACTTTGGCACTATGTCAATAGGTTAGTCTCAAAAAATGATATAAAGTTGTTATAAAATGATTGTAAAACATCCAAGAATGATAATATAACAGCATGGAACAAGCAAAAATTATAGATACGTTGGAGACATATCAAGCTCAAAGCTTAAATCAGAGATAAATATAATTTTGGGAGGTACATCCTTCCTGTCAACATTACGACCAAGTGTTATCAATATCTTCCATGTTAAACACATTAGCGGCGGTTCCCAAGCGGTAAAAGTAAAGGTTTACTCCCCCTCCACCAACAAACACACTCCACGGCTAGCCGAATCCACGGGTACCGTCCATACCAACAACATTTCTGGAGGAGTTTTGTTTAATTATTTGCATTTTTTTATTTCGGGACTGGGAATCCCTATTACCGCCCCTCTCGTGCAAGGACGAGTGAATAAACACTCATCATGAGAATAACCCGCTTTACATGGAAGATACTGACCGCCCCTCGTCGCTCCATGAGCGGTCCAGGCAGTGAAATATGTTTATTTGAATGTTTAGAGGTGACACATGCAAATTTACTTGGAATGGCAGTGAAATACCATATATAGGTAGGTATGGTGGACTCTTATGGAAGAAACTTGGCTCAAGGATTTGGATGCAAAAGTAGTATCTCTATTTAGTATGAAGTGTTCGCTAGCAAAAGGTTCTAAACAAGCACCACATGTTGGAGGATCCATAACAATATAACTTCTATGCAAATATACACAACCATAACTCATTACGTTGTCTTCCTTGTCCAACTTCAACTAATTTGCTCAAGTTTGAAAATAATTAATGGTTATTCAAAATAATAAAAGATGTCCAAGATAATATATTTGTACGTGAAAGTTCTCTTCCTTATACTAATCATTCACGAATTGCTTGTATGACCAATATTGTGATTGTCAAACTTCAATAGATTTTACTTTATAACCCAAATGTGAAACTACTACTAAGCATAAATCACATTGATAATTTCATATTTATGATATTTCATTGATTCACAATTTACTCATAGGATATAAGTGAAGCTCAAGAGTAAACATCAAACTACTCTTCAAAAGATATAAGTGAAGATCAATGAGTAGGTAAACAATTAAGTAGCTATGTGAGGACTCTCTCTCAATAAAGATTTTCAGATCTGAGTATCTTATTCAAACAGCAAACTAAATAAAAATTCATTCCAAGAATAGCACATATCATGTGGACAAATAAAAAATTAGGCTCAACATAGGCTAACCGATAGTTGACGAAGACAGGTGGGATGCGTAGCATCCCCAAGCTTAGATGCTTGAGACTTCTTGAAATATTTACTTGGGGTGCCTTGGGAATCCCCAAGCTTGAGATTTTGTATCTCGTTCAATCCTCTCATATCATGGTTTCACCTATTCTCAAAAACTTCATCCACACAAAACTCGAAAAGAACTCGTGAGATAGGTTAGTACACATAAGAACCAATCAACACTTCATGTACTGCCAAGACAAGTTGCACAATAATTTACAAACATCATCTACTGTTTACTATTGTTTCCACAATTTATATCTACCAATATAGGCTATTGAAACTATAGGATAAGTAGATAACAAAACTATGACAGCAATCTGTCCAAACAGAACAGTCTGTAGGAATCTATTAAACCAGTGTACTTTTGCAACTCAAAAAATTATGAAAATTTAGGAAGTCATAAAGAATTTATATGAAAACACTGTGTAAAAATTTCAGAAACTTTCCACGTACCAGTAAAATACGAAAATTCAAACACTACGGAGAAAGTTTCTGTTTTTATACAACACACATCAAACATGCAATGCAAGCATCCTAAGGCAATTCTTGGAACTTTTTATTGAAAAACAAGATTATAAATAACACCTAACAGAAAATAACAAAATATAATGACGATCCAAGCGAAGCACATCTTATGTGACGAATAAAAATATAGCTCTAAGTAAGTTATACCGATAATGTTGGAGACGAAAGAGGGGATGCCTTCCGGGGCATCACCAAGCTTAGGCGCGTGAGTCTTCCTTGGATATTACCTTGGGGTGCCTTGGTCATCCCCAAGCTTAGGTTCTTTTCACTCCTTATTTTCCTCATATCGGTGTTTCACCCAAAACTTGAAAACTTCAATCACACAAAACTTAACGGAACTTCGTGAGAATGGTTAGTGTAATAAGTAAAGATCATTCACATAGGTACTGTCAAGACAAGATTCATACTTGTTCTCACGTAATACCTACTATATTCTACCATTCACATAATTTATATCACTGAATATAAGCTATGGGAACACTAAAACAAGCAAACAATGCATGCAAAACAGAATCTGTCAAAAACAGAACAGTGTGTGAAGATCTGTAGTATACCCATACTTCCATGTCTCTAAAAATTCTGAAAAATTAGGAAAACCTGAAGAATTTGTATATCAAGACCGTGTAAATTTTTTAGATCATTATCACTCTCCAGTAAAAAAATGAAAATTCTTGTACTGGAGTCAAAAGTTTCTGTTTTGGTTCAGCATCAATTCTACTCATCTTTGTGAGTCATCCCAAAGGCTTTACTAGGCACTTTATTGAAATAAAAGACACAAAACATGATTACTACAGTATCTTAATCATGTTATCACACAAAAACAGAAAGGAAAAGTGTTGGGTTGTCTCCCAACAAGCGCTTTTCTTTAAAGCCTTTTAGCTAGGCATGATAATTTCAATGATGCTCGCATAGGAATAGTAATTGAAACATGCACGAGAGCATCATGAATCTCATGACAAGCACATTTAAGGCTAACCCACTTCCTATGCATAGGGATTTTGTGAGCAAACAATTTATGGGAGCAAGAATCAACTAGCATAGGAAGGCAAAACAAGTAAAACTTCAAAACTTTGAACACATAGGGAGGAAACTTGATATTATTGCAATTCCTACAAGCATATGTTCCTCGCTCATAAAAATTTTCAGTAGCATCATGAAGGAATTTCACAATATAACTATCACATAAAGCATTCTTTTCATGATCTAAAAGCATAGAAAATTTATCACTCTCCACACAAGCAAACTTCTCATACCTAATAGTGGGAGCAAACTCAACAAAATAACCATCATGAGACACTTGATTGACATAACCTCTTTGAAAATCATGATGACAAGTTTCATGGTTACTAGCACTCTTTATAGCACACATGTCATCACAGTAATCATCATATATAGGACGCATGCCATCATCATAATAAATTTGCTCATCAAAACTTGGGGGACTAAAAATATCATCTTCATCAAACATAGCATCCCCAAGCTTGTTGCTTTGCATATCACTAGGATCATGGATATTCAGAGAATTCATAGTAGCAACATTTCAATCATGCTCATCATTCAAGGAATTCTCATTAAGTATTTTCATAAACTCTTCCTCTACCAATTGAGCACAATTTTTCGAACCATCATTTTCACGAAAGACATTAAAAAGACGAAACAATTGATACAACCTAAACTCCATTTTTTTGTAGTTTTCTTTTATAACCCAAACTAGTGAAAAACAAGAAACTAAAAGATTTAATTGAAAGATCTAAAGATATACCTTCAAGCACTCACCTCCCCGGCAATGGCGCAAGAAAAGAGCTTGATGTTTACTACGCAACTTTATTCTTGTAGACTTTGTTGGGCCTCCAAGCGCAGAGTTTTGTAGGACAGTAACAATTTTCCCTCAAGTGGATGACCTAAGGTTTATCAATCCGTGGTAGGTGTAGGATGAAGATGGTCTCTCTCAAACAACTCTGCAATCAAATACAAGAAATCTCTTGTGTCCCCAACACACCCAATACAATGGCAAATTGTATAGGTGCACTAGTTCGGCGAAGAGATGGTGATACAAGTGCAATATGGATGGTAGATATAGGTTTTTGTAATAGTAACAATAAAAAACAGCAAGGTAGCAAGTAACAAAAGTGAGCACAAACGGTATTGCAATGCTTGAAAACAAGGCCTAGGGTCCATACTTTCACTAGTGCAATCTCTCAACAATGCTAATATAATTGGATCACATAACCATTCCTCAACGTGCAACGAAGAATCACTCCAAAGTTCTTATCTAGCGGAGAACATAAGAAGAAATTGTTTGTAGGGTACGAAACCACCTTAAAGTTATCCTTTCCGATCGATCTATCCAAGAGTTCGTACAAAAATAACACCAAGTTATCCTTTTCGATCAATCCATCTAGAGTTCGTACTAAAATAACACCATATGATACGCATCAACCAACTCTAATGTCACCTAGATACTCCAATGTCACCACAAGTATCCATGAGTTAATTATATGATACGCATCAAGCAATTTCAGATTCATAATACTCAATCCAACACAAAGAACATCAAAGAGTGCCCCAAGATTTCTATCGGAGAACGTAGGATAAGAACGTGCATCAACCCCTATGCATAGATTACCCCAATGTCACCTCGGGAATCCGCAAGTTGAGTGCCAAAACATACATCAAGTGAACCAATAGAACACCCCATTGTCACCACGGGTATCCATATGCAAGACATATATCAAGTGTTCTCAAATCCAATATTCAATCCAACATAATGATATCTCAAAGGGAAAGATTCGATTCATCACAACATGATAGCAAGGGAATAACATCATATGATCCGACTATATTAACAAAGCCCGTGATACATCAAGATCGTGACATCTCAAGAACACGAGAGAGAGATTGAACACATAGCTACTGGTACATACCCTCAGCCCCGAGGGCGGACTACTCCCTCCTCGTCATGGCCTCCGCCGGGATGATGAAAATGGCCACCGGAGATGATCTACCCTCTCCGACAGGGTACTGAAACGTCTCCAGATTGGTTTTTTGTCCATACAGAGAGTTGCGGCTGCTGAGCGAAGAGTCTAGGGTTATTTCTGATGGTTTCTATATTTATAGGATTTTTTGGCGTTGGTTTCACGCGAAGGTGGGCCGTGAGGTGAGCACGATACATCAGGGCACGCCTGGGGGGCCTGGCACACCCTGGTGGGTTGTCCCACCTCGTGGCTCTTCTGGCCCTCCCACGAAGCATCTAGTGTCTCTTTTGTTCCAAAAAAATCATCAAAAAGTTTCGGGCGATTCCGAGAACTTTCATTTTCTGCACAAAAACAACACCACAGTAGTTCTGCTGAAAACAACGTCAGTCCGGGTTAGTTCTAAATAAATCATATAAAGTGCATCAAAACCATAAAAATATATTGTAAACATAGGTGAATATGGCATGAATACTTCATAAATTATCGATACGTTGGAGACGTATCATCAGCGCACGGGTCAGGGCGATGGCAGGGACTGTGTGCCAAGCTCGCTACGGCCCAATGGGGCGACAGAGCGGCAGCGCATGGGTCGGTGCAACCACGGGGACGGCTTGAAGCGGATGACCTCGGGATGGCGGTTGACCATGGGCCGCGACACTACGACCTAAAGGGGTGACGCAGCGCCAGCGCGCTGGTCGGCACAACCGTGGGGAGAACCACGGGGCGGCGGCAGAGACCGCGTACCACGCTCGCTACGGCTCGATGGGGCGGCGCGGTGGCAGCGCAAGGGTCGGTGCTTCCATGGGGCTGACATGGAGCGGACGGCCTCGGGCCACCGGTGGACAGTGGGCCACGACAATACGGCCTGATGGGGCAACACACCAGCAACTCGCGGGGTCGGTGCAACCGTGGGGAGAACCATGGGGCGGCAATGCTGCGATATGAAGGGACGACGCAGCTGCAGCCCGTTGCTCGATTGGTGAAGGGATGCGCTGTACTCCGGGACAATCTTCACGAGATCTTGCGAAGCTGCGCCCAGACGGTTGATCAAACCGGTGGCGTTGCAGCCGAGTTCGAGAAAACACGAACCAGAAGTGCCACCCGCGACGTACGTCGCGCAGCTGGCAGTTGGGTAGCACACATGTGTAGGAACGCTGATTCAAGCGTGAGCACAAATCTACCTACACGCAAGTGATCCCGACCACAAGACGTGGATCCTGGTGGCCCAGCGCGAGCACCAGTAGCGTAGGCTCGGGAGCAATCAACCTCACTCGTGCGAGGCGTGTGAGTAGCACGGGCACGCGCGCACACCATCCTCCGTGTCGTGTCGCGATAGGAATGTCGCATAGTTATACTCTCTATTGCAACAACCGAAGTGGGCTAACCAAATCAACTTGACGACACACTTGCAACCTTAGAACGACGAGCCACAATGGATGCAATGCGGGCAATTGAAGTCGTCGGCTTCGTGGTAGAGATGGCAGGCCAGGTGCCCTTGGTCGCACTTCGCCACAAACAAAGTCCAGAAAGTGCGTAATCAAGGATAAGAAGAAACCAAGAAAGAGTACATTGCTTAAACTAAAAATCTATTCTTTATCGGCCCGAACGATCAACATCGTAGATGTAATTGGAGAGAATCATCACACACAACACAATTGAAGAGGATGACGTAACAATGTGCGTGAAGGAGGAGGTGAGATGATAGGAGGCGAATCGGGGCGGAGGTGTAGCGACGAATGGAAGATGAAGCTACTTATTGTTGAAATCTTGAAGATTTGTTGTTAGAAAATGTATAAATAAAAATGATATTTGTGGCAATGCTTACATAGGCATGAAAATAGGATTCGTGCTGAAAGAGGTCTACAAAATTGTGTCAAACAAATCATCCACCACAAATGCAAGTCTAAGCATGTACAGTGTCCACCAGAATATTTTATTCTCATCCAATTTTTTCGCATCAACTCCTTATTTTTCAAGAAAGCTTTGTGAATTTTGTACAGTGCAGTGCTTGCAGTGCACTATCTGCATTTGTGAATTTTGTATAGTGCTCGTCAGAAACTTTCAACCCGATCCAAAATTCCCAATGGACATTCAACAACTAGAATAGTTGTCAACATTTAAATACTTGGACAATCAACTCTTCTTATCTTATACCCTGATCAAAATAGTTAACTTAGATTTGGTTGAGGTGTGCCACACATGGACAGTAGTGCAGCGTCGAGGGAACACACAAGGGCCCCAATGGCAAGCCATTGTGGTGGACCCCCCCATAAAAATAAATTTAATATTGTTGTAGGCACATGGCCTACATATCTTTTCTACTTTTAAAGATTTGAGTTGGTGGTGAATTCACCCACCACTATTTCTTACATGTGGGACCTAGTACAGCTAGCACCTCCTCCTATTCTTTATTGCGCGTGGGACCTGCTCAGCTAGCGGTAAAACAAGTTTACTTGATGGTTTGTTGCATGTAGGACCTGCTCAGCCAGCACTATTATTTTTTATATTTGATGCGAAGTAACCACACGTCACTGGAAAGATCCCTGCTTACCACTATTTTCTATTGCACATGTATAGGATGGCAAACAAGGCCTCCACCACGCCGCCGCCGCTGTCCGCCATTGCCGTTTCTTTCCCAATCGCTCCCCAATCGACGTCGTGCAGCCGCCTCTCCTCTCCAATTGCAGTTCACCGGAGTTCAAATTTTGAATCAGTATGCTCCATGGCCCCTCTAGTATGTGTACGCCACACATCGGCGTCTTGGCAAACCCTTCCTCTGCTCGCATCTTTCTCTCTATCCATCGGAGCCGCACACTGCTCGCGGAACAACGGCGTTTCTCCGACGATCTACTCACTTTATATATCATCTCTTGTCTGTTGTCACCGCCGTTGCCTGTCGTTCCTCCACGTGCCGCACGTTCCCACAACAAATTTCTCACCCATCGCCGGTTCGTTTCGGAGAGCGTAGTCTTTGTTGTCGCTACTGTCGCCAGTTGGGTCTCCTCCACGCCGACGCACACGACTGACCGACACTGTAGCGCTCTGCTGCGAGCCTGGAAGCACCTGCTCCATCGTGAGTAATACTTTCTCCGTGTCCATGCTACACTAAGCTACAGACTGGGAAAACTATTGTTTCATCAATATTTAAGTGAGGGCAACATGTTACCATGAATATTAGTTGATCATTACTGGCTTAAGCCATCTATCTTATAGAGCTCTACTTGGCTATCTATTGAAGTATAATCATACTTTCCATCGGTCTTGTTCGCCTCAGCTTCCTCGGTGTCCAGAATGTCTGGAAATAGTAAATCTCATATTTTCCTCAAGAAGAATCTGTAACATAGTCAACTCGGAGCTCCCACCCTCCCGCTCCCGTGCGGCTCCCAGCCGCACCGAAGCGCCCCAAACTCCGGCCGGCTAGGGCCCTCCCCCTCCTCCTCTCCCCTCACCGCCGTCTGAGGGTGCCGCCGGGCAAAGCCCGGACGGCATCGACAGTGGTGGGGCCGTTTCTCGGTGCGGGGGTAGCAAATCTAGTGTCCTAGTGTGCCGGCGGCGAGATGTGCTCCAGGGACTGCGTGCGTCAGTGGTGGAGGGGCTCGAGGTTGCAGTCGGGGCTGGCAGAGGTGTAGCAGCGGGGAGGCAGCGCGGAGGAGCTGCATCTGCCGGGCACGGGGAGCTGCATCTGGCCAGCGAGGGCGGCGGCCTAGCGCGAGGAGGCCGGGGTGGCGGCCCTAGGACAGTCTCGCCGACGCGCCTCATGAGGTGGTTCTGGCGGCTTGGGTGCTAGTCGAGATGGCGACGGCCGTGCTCGGTTGCGGGCGGCTCTCGACTCCGGTGACGAGGGCTTGGCTGGAGGGGCTGGCGGCGCCGGGTTCAGTTGCGGGTGGCGCTCGAAGCTGCTAGGCCGGCGGTTGGCGGGCGGTTGGTCAAAAGGCGGGCTGTGGAGGTGTGCGGTGGCTGTGGGCGCGACTGGAGGCGCGTCGGCTGCGGCGCATCGCGCGGGCTTGTGGCTTGGATGGTGGCAGAGGCGGGAGTGCCCGAGCCTCGTGTGAAAGCCCAGCTCCACCTTGGTTGGAGCTGACGACGATGGTGCCTGTGGGCGTCGTTCCCTCCTTGGAGTCGCCGTCTTGGGTGCTCCGGCTCATCTCCTGCCTTCACCAGTGGTGGTGATACTCGTGATCCGCGTTGGGTTTTTCGTGAAGAGGAACGGGTTATCGCAGCACAAAGTGGGTAAGTATTTCCCTCAGTTATGAAACCAAGCTTTATCGAACCAATATGAATATCAATCCTCAACCGTCTTCAGCGGCTGCACACAAATGAACAAACAAGTTGCACCCAACGCGGGCAAGAGGGTTGTCAATCCCCTTGATCTCGTTATTTGCAAGCAAATGAGTTGTGTAGATAATTGTAAATTACAAAATAAAATAAAAAGTAAATAAAGGCAGCAAGGTAATAGTAGCATTTGTAAATATATAAGTGAATAGACCCGGGGGCCATAGTTTTCCGTAGCGGCATCTCTCATGTAGGCAGCATAGGGTAACAAATTGTTGTTGGGCAATTGATAGAAAATCGGATAGTTATGCGATTTTCACGGCAATGATCATGTGTATATATGCATCACGTCCATAAAAAAATAGGCCGACTCCTGCCTGCACCTATTACTATTACTCCACTCAGCGACCGCTATCCAGCATGCATCTAGAGTAATAAGTAAAACAGAGTAATGCATGGAGAACGATGACATGATGTAGACAAAGTAAACTCAAGCAATATGAATGAACCACGTTGTGTTATCCTTAGTAGCAACAACACAAAGACGCATCTTGTCCCCTACTTTGTCACTGGGATATAGAAACTCGTTAGGTTGAACCTACCACAACGCACCACTCCCACCGATGAAATATCAATCTACTTGGCCAAAGCACATCAATAAATCGGGGAGCATTACAAATCTATAATGATCATGCAATTAAGAGACAATATATATCAGAGGTATCTTGTGACGCCCCCAATTTCGACCGTATGCTAATCATTCACGCAAATGCGTACGGCCAAGATTAGGGACTCACTGATCGATATCACAACACAACTCTAGACACAAACAAAAGTCATACGGCTTCATATTACAAGCCAGGGGCCTCGAGGGTTCGAATACAAAGCTCGACAAGCACGAGTCAGCAAAAGCAAATAATATCTGAGTACAAACATAAGTTAAACAAGTTTTGCCTTAAGAAGGCTAGCACAAACATAACAACGGATCGAAAGAGGCGAGGCCTCCAGCCTGGGAACCTCCTATCCTACTGCTGGTCGGGGGCAGCCTCCACGTAGTAGTAAGCTCCGACGGTGGTGCAGTAGTCATCTCCGGCGTACTCCATCTCCTGGGCTCCGTCGTTTGAACGCAACAATCGTATCGAGGGGGAAAGAGAAAGCAAAGCAGCGATGAGTACTCATCCAAAGTACTCGCAAGACTGACATCAGAACTATGCTAAGTATGCATCAGTATCAAGAAATGGGGTTATATCTGGGCTGACTGCAGAAAGCAAGAATGAGGGGGAAGGCCTAGTCCTATCGAAGACTAGCATCTTCAGCATCTTGCAGCATTAGAAGAGAGTAGACTGGTATCTCATAGATAGTCATATTATTGTAGCAAATTTTATTAAGTAACCACGCCCATAGATCCTTCCTCGTCTCCCTGCGAGAAAGCAATCTCGGAGCCACATTCATCTCAAATTCAAGTCACAGTTGTAGTTGTATAAGGTCAAGGTACAACTCCAAGTCGTCCTTTTATCGTGGACATGGCTATTCAAATAGTTAATTTCATTCCTGCAGGGGTGCACCACGTTTTCCATCATGCTTGATCCCCTTTGGCCGGACACACTTTCCTGGGTCGTGCCCGGCCTCGAAGATCAACACGTCGTCGCCCTACCTAGGCTCAACAGAGAGGCCAGCCCACCGGTCTAAGTCCTAAGCGCCCAGAGGTCATGGGCCCACTCACCCTTTGCACTCCTGCACGATGCTAGGGCAGCCGATGTCAGTCCTAGCACACTCTAATCCAAGATATGTGCCGTCGCGGACCACTCGGGCGCGTGCCGCTCCATTGCTGACGTCCGAAGAGCTTCGGCTGATACAATGACGCCGAGTACCCATAACTTCTCCCACGTGAAGGTTAGTGCGAAAAGGTCAAATGACCAACTCAGATCAAATACCCAAACCATTAGCATTTTATTAATTGCGGTGACGAGCGCGATACACGATATGTGGTCTCATCGCCCCGTCTCATGGTCTTGTGGCATGGGCCAAGAATGCCCGGCCACGCCCCGTCGTATTACACCAACACCCTCCGGTCTTCCAGACCTCATCATGTATCAACAGTAAAGTAAAAGTTATAGTGTGTATATAACACCAAGGGGGAAACCCAAGGGATTAACCTCGAAGGATCCCATCTGATGTAACCATCAAGGTGACCAGAGAGGATTCACCCTCGATGGTCTACGCTTGAGGTTTTGCATGACAGAGTCGTCATTGGGAATGGTGAAGGAGGAATCACCCTCGATAACCACGACCGACTAGCTGCACTACAGAGTTAGCATCATGAGTACTTCACGAGGTGTCACCCTCGGTACTCAATAGTAGCTCTGCAGAGTCGTACAACTAAGGGGGTGTGCGATGAAAGTGACGGGCATGGCTGGTCGGTCGGTTGACCGAGTCATCGAGTCGTCGATGAAGAAGCAGGGGCAACTGGGACTAAGGGGGTCACAGGGGATTCATTGATCAACCTATACTAAGCAGTTGACATAATAGCAGGTATAGTAGTAGTTTATCAAAAGCAGGCTATGCATCAGAATAGGAGCTAGCTAATACAGTAGCAAAATCTAATTCAAGAATGAGATGGAAAGAATTGGGCGATATCGGAATGCTCAAGGGGGTTTGCTTGCCTTGCTGCTCTGCTGCAAAAAGGCTGGTCGTAAGTGGTGTAGTCGTACCCGGCAACAGCGTCAGTCTCGGGGTCTACCGGTAAGAAGAGGGGGGAGAAACAATAAATATAAAGCACAGATGCAATCACGATGCATGACATGGCAATATGCAGAGCTATGCATGCACTAACGCAGTACTACACGTCATGGACCGAGCGAGAGAATATCTGACGATATTTCCCGGGTCTCTAGCTTTTACCGCACAGATGAATTCGATGGAAAAGTTCCACGTTCGTTATGATAGGAGTACGTGACAGACGAACGGACTGCGTATTCGGAACCGTTATATTTTTCTGATCATATTTCATATATAAATTATTTTCATTCGAGTTACGGTTTATTTTATATTATTTTTCAAAGTTTTATCGATTTTTTGAATTTTTCTGTATTTATTTAATCCGAATTGACCAAGTCAATTTGACTGGTCAAAAGGGGGAATAGTGCCTGTGGGACCCGAATGTCAGTGACATATTTTAAGTGAAAGGTTATTTTAGGCACTGGGGTCCACATGTCATACACTGTTAAGGTTAATTAATTTTCAGAATTAATTAAACAATTTTAATTAAGTTTTAAACAGCATGGGCCCACATGTCATTCTGAGGTACTTAACAGAGTGTTAACTAACCTAATTAAGTTTTAATTAGGTTAATTAATTAATTTAATTGACAATTTACTTATTTAATTATTTTGATTAAACATTTTCTTATATAAACAGGGGGTGGGCCCCTGTTGTCATCCGGTGAGGGGGGGCGGGTTGGGTGGCCCCACTTGGCAGTGGCCAAGGGCCACACCACCCCACACGCACACAGCCGGTGTGGCGCGGCGGCGGCCGTAGCGGTGGCCGGTGGGGGCAAACGGCGGCGGCCAACGAGGAGCAGGGCGGGGCATGGCGAGTGCGGGCCGCAAGCGTGGGCAGGGGCGAGCGGTGCACAGCAGGGCACAGGGCAGCAGCAGGGCGGGCGGCGCGCGGCAGTAGGGCGACAGGGCGGCCAGGGGAGGGACAGCATGGCTGGCGGCGGTGCGGACAGCCGCGGGCGTGGCCGGGGGGGGGGGGGGGCAAAGCACGGCGAGTGCGCGGCGCGGCGGAGGAGCGAGCGGGGCGAGCAGGGGGAGGGCCGGATCGGGGCCGGGAGCGGCGGCAGGGCGGCCGGAGGCCACAGCGGGCACGGCCGGGGCGTCGTGGCCGACCGGGGGAGGAGGGAAGAGAGTGAAGGGAGGAGCCCCGGGGGGGGCTCACTGGCGTTGTAAGGAGGCGGGGGCGGCGAGGCTGGAGGGGGCGGCTCGGGGGAGGAGCAAGGAGGTTCAGCGGCGGCGGTGCGGGTCGGGGAAGGGCATCGGTGACGGGGAAGGGCGCGGGGGCGACGTGGTGGCGTCGCGCGACGGCGCAGGGATGGCCGGCGGCCGACGCGGAGCTAGCGCCGCGGGCTCTAGCCCCGATCTGATCGGGATCGGGGAGGGGGAGGAGGGGGGGGCTGATGCGGGGCTAGGGTTGCCCCGGGGGTGGGGGGGTTGTAGCCCATGGGGTGGCGGCTGGGCCGCGTGGCATAATGGGCCGAGGCCCAGTTGGGCCGGCCCGGGGGGATGGGGTTTCATTTCCTTTTTTTATTTAAAAACTTTTCTGTTTTTAATAGATTTAGTAATAAAATTAACCTTACAAAAATAGGTGAACATGCCCAATAATTGCAATGCAATATTTGGTATAGCCACAATAAATTTGGAGGCCTTTTGTAAACAATAGAAAAATATTATAATACAATAGGCATTTAATAAAAGTTTTGGGCATCTATTAAATTGTTTTGAGGCACCTAAACATTTGCAAAATGTGGTTTGCAATATTAGAAAAACCAAAAGAATATTTGAAAGCTATTCATGATTTTTAAACATAGGTTTGCCAAACTTTTAAAACCCACCTTGAAGTGAATTTTGAAAAACATCAGGAAAAACAAATGAGGTTTGACTTCGTTGCGATCAAATATGGTTTAGCGAAACACGAGCTTAATCCTCATGGTCACTGTAGCTTCATTACAAGGGGTACTGTAGCAAGATCCCTGGGTGTAACAACTCTCCCCTACTAAAAGAAATTCTCATCCCGAGAATTAAGAGGTAGCAGTAAGGGGAAGTTTGGTTACGAAATTCTAACGGATCTTCTCATTCTTGGCTGCTCTCATCGAAGAGGTTGGTCCTTTATGTTGATGTCTTCCATTCTTTGATTCAGGTCATCCTGATGAAATCGTCATCCTTTCTTCGGGAACTCCATCGTCCTACGAATGCGATATGAGGGAAAACTCTGGAAGAACGTATCTACACGGGGTTGGGCACCTGACGGCGAACTCGGGGAAGAAGTAAAGAATCATTCCTCAAGTTGTAACTCAGGGAAATCATTGAGAGCAAAAAGCGATGGTCCAAAGTTTCAAACAGGTAGGCAATCTTTCGATGCCCAAATAGAAGGTGAAAAGTGGTCCAGAGCAACGAAAAAAAACTATTGCGTCTTAGGCTAGAATAGATCATCCCTTGGACGGTGGCTCGGGAATTACATACGAAGCCAAGTGCAAGGGATACTTTAAAATCAAAGATGTACATGAGAGTCAGGTTTCGATCCCGTGGAACTGTGGGTTATGGGACCACCATGTGGGATAGGAGTAGGAAGAGCGGTGACATCTTGCACGGTCATGATAGAAGACGTGGCAGAGGATAGCTTGTCAGTTATGTTGGCAACAACGTCGGTACCAAGGGCGGGGGACAAATAGAACCATTTTCCTGCTCATTGCAACGAGGCGGAGCAATAGGCAAAGTTCTCGTCCACCGACGGTTACCGGAATGTTATCAACAATAGTAAGAGGGCCTTACTGACAGAATTGATCACCAAGGTGTTTACCTAAGCAGGAAATTACCACTGTTCAGATAAGTTAGACTATAAGAAAGGTTAAACAGACCAATGGAAAGGGAAATGTGTTTATACCCAAGTATTTGAGTATACCTTTCCCAAAGACAAACAGAGCATGATATACGTGACAGGACATCAAGTAAAATAATCATTTAGGTAGGGGGGGATTCATGATATTACCCATACAATGGCGTTTGGATAATTGATCAAGAAACATTTAGCATTGCGCTTCCTATGTTCTTGTTGATGATTGGAGTATCATAGCCATGCTTCGGGGAAGCATCGACATGGTCATCAGGTAAGATCAGACGTTGGGGACACAAAGGATCCATCAGGAACAACTTATAACATATGTCTTACAATTTCCTCATGGAAGAAAGGCTAATCTTGCTGAACAATATACTACAACAATAGGTCCTCCGGCCAGGTGTGCTATGCATGACATCATCTTACCGGTTTACATGAGGACCAATGTCATAATTCTTGGAAAAAGTTCCAACCATCATACCTTCCCGAGATTCAGATCTGGTTGGTGTCAGGATACTTCAGACATAGCAGGCCTGAGAAGAAAAGGATGCAACACAGATCTACGAGTCTATGTTGTAAGAATCTCGGAATGAACGATGGAAGCCTGCCTTGAATCTTGAGTTGGATTGAACACAATGTCAAGACATTCGTGCCCACATGGGAGTTTTTAGAGTGGAATGCAATTAAGCTCTTGTTGGGAACCATCATAGAGGATATCAAAGTTCCATGTGTAAGTCTGGATTAGCTCTTATGAAGAACTTCCTTTCTCAGATCAAATCAATCAGTGGCTTGGCGTGCTAGGAAATACATATGGAGTGAAGGTAGCAAATCTATCAAACCATAGAATACTTCGCACATGCAAAATGAATTGGAACGATTCCCGAGGGAGCAAAACAAAATTTCTCATAATCATGGCGGTAAAAATGCACGTGAACTTATAGAAAACACTCATTTTTTTAAAACATATTCTTCATGAGCTAGTTACGAAGATAATGCCTTCAAAAGTTTACAACACTAGCTTAAATGTTCATCATGAACCACGAAGAAGATGAGGATGTGGCTGATGGGCTCAGCAACTATTCGTCGAGATTTCCACAAAGATGGATTTCCACGATTGAGTGAACAAGGTGATAGCATTGGTCAAACAAGGTGATATATTGAGGTATGCCCGAGGGAAACATCCATAATTAAACATTAATCGAAAGGTGCACCCAAAATCCGGACTAAGTAGCACGACCAATGTTAGAATGCTGATTCAACAGTCAACACACTAAGAATGGACTTATTGTTCATTAACTCCAAGGTAATAGAGTTGCTATGCCATAATTCTTCAACTTACACATCACAGTCCTTTTGTCGGTATTCCGGCTAGAAGCAACATGGGGACTAAGAAATGAAAGGTGATGGCAAGAAGTATCACTATATCAAGAATTCTTAGGACGTGTGCAATTCTCACAACATTCTTGACAAAAGATGGTAATACTCCAAGATAGATCATAACACAAGATGGCTAACAAGGAACTTAAGGTTCAAGCAAAACAAGACCAAGTCGATGTTGGAAGGAAGACCAGGATGTTATCGATGATAACACAAATCATCGAGGGGCAAGGATGATATTTCTCATCATGAATTCAACTGATATCCTGGAAGAGCTCAGAATGTCGTTGATGATCACAACACATATGTCGAGAAGTCTCTTGCAGATGTAATCGATCAGCAACAACATCAAGCAAAGAAATGGTGAAGCGAAAGGTTGTCGGAACCACAGATTAGAGTGCTAGCTCAGAATCGAAATTGCCTTTCAAGACAACCAACAAGACGTTGAAAGCTCGATGTAAGTTTAGTGCACTATTGGAATTGTGTTCCGGGGATGAAGGCCACAGATAGCATGGTCAAGCTCTAGCATGATGGTGATGATGTAGCCTAACAGCTTAGAATGACATGATCGAGTACAAACTTATAAGCAAAGAAAATTACTAAGAGTTGTTGAAATGAAATGCGTAATCGATTCAGTTATCGGTGTCCTTGAGTGTCCAACAACTCAGAACACAAGAAAACTGGAATTAGCGAAATATCACGATTGATGAGGAGTTCAAAGAAGTTATATAGCTCCGTGATATTCTCGAGATACCAGGGATAAAACTCGGAGGTAGATCAGAATAGAGGCTAGACTAGTGTATTGATCTGTGGAAGACAAACACTTGAACTTGTCTGAGAATGAAATCGAAGTAGAACAACATGGTCAGAACCACGATTTCCAAAGGCAAGATCACAGATACCAGATCAATTTAAACCAAGGAAATTTTATTGTTACGAGAAGCTTCCAAGATAAGTCGTACACCGGGTCCATGGGCATGAACACAAAGTTCAAGGTCGACTCCCACTTCTTCAAGGCATAACCTCTCATTTACTCCTCACTTCCGATGAAGTTGTTGCTTTGAAAGATTATCCGGCAAAACACCAGAAGAGTAGGGCTCGTGATAACTCTCGGGGTTCACATGGAGTAAATAAGGCATAGGTTCAACCCATCGGGGCATCTTAGGAACATATACCGCAAGCTTCAAGGGTAATTAACAAATGCTTGACAACAGAGCATGGCTGCCAAAGCATAGGATACCACTTATCAGAGGGAGAAAGAATGCAAGGCATCACATTATAGAACATCCAATAATTCGATGCTTAAATAACCAAAGGAATTAATATTTCCAAATTGGTGTATCAGAATCAGATGCTCCGATCAAATACAAGTAAGATGAGCGGACTTAGATGGACAATCAAACAAGGTTGATTTGTCGAGAACCAATTCATGTTTGGAAAGACGTCTGAGCTGGAAAGATAATTTATGAGAAACAACTGATGACTGTATGCATTCACACACAGGTGAAATCAATAAAATCAAATGACAATCACAAAGGATTTAATGAATATTGCTAGCCATATGGAATTAACCATAATGCAAGCAGATAAGAAAGGTCAAGAGTCAAAGGCTATTGAGGATTTGGGAGATCGAATAGCAATTCGAAGGATTTTATGAAACCCATGACAACTGAGGACGAACGAATCCCCAGTAAGAGAGAGGAATTATTCGGAGGGGGGGTTGACTGTGGAGGGAATCACAAAAGCGATGGACACAAGTTCTCGGGAGAACATCGGGGAGTATCTTCGAAGTCTTCTGATAAATCAAGCCATCGTCTGATATGAGGGGCTCTCCGGGAGGAAGTAGTTACGAGAACCTAGAGTTAGAGTTAGCAAAATCTTTAACCCGAAAGAGAAGAGAGATCAGAACCCAGAGTAAAGATGAGGAATAAAAGATCCTAATACCACCCGATTGAGATGTGGGCCCGTTAGCCACACAACTATGTTAGTAAAAGTTTTCAATGACTAGACTCAACTTCGGCCAAGGAGTTGGAAAGGGGGCTACCTATAGGTAGTCGGCTCTAATACCAACTTGTGACGCCCCCAATTTCGACCGTACGTAATCATTCACGCAAATGCGTACGGCCAAGATTAGGGACTCACTGATCGATATCACAACACAACTCTAGACACAAATAAAAGTCATACAGCTTCATATTACAAGCCAGGGGCCTCGAGGGCTCGAATACAAAGCTCGACAAGCATGAGTCAGCGGAAGCAAATAATATCTGAGTACAGACATAAGTTAAACAAGTTTTGCCTTAAGAAGGCTAGCACAAACATAACAACAGATCGAAAGAGACGAGGCCTCCTGCCTGGGAACCTCCTATCCTACTGCTGGTCGGAGGCAGCCTCCACGTAGTAGTAAGCTTCGTCGGTGGTGTAGTAGTCATCTCCGGCGTACTCCATCTCCTGGGCTCCGTCGTCTGAACGCAGCAATCGTATCGAGGGGGAAAGAGAAAGCAAAGCAGGGGTGAGTACTCATCCAAAGTACTCGAAAGACTGACATCAGAACTATGCTAAGTATGCATCAGTATCAAGAAATGGGGTTATATCTGGGCTGACCGCAGAAAGCAAGAATGAGGGGGAAGGCCTAGTCCTATCGAAGACTAGCATCTTCAGCATCTTGCAGCATT
Source organism: Elymus sibiricus (assembly GCA_039707655.1). Lineage (NCBI taxonomy): Eukaryota > Viridiplantae > Streptophyta > Magnoliopsida > Poales > Poaceae > Elymus > Elymus sibiricus. The sequence continues at coordinate 359,196,174 of CM077667.1, forward strand.
AGAAGAGAGTAGACTGGTATCTCATAGATAGTCATATTATTGTAGCAAATTTTATTAAGTAACCACGCCCAGAGATCTTTCCTCGTCTCCCTGCGAGAAAGCAATCTTGGAGCCAACATTCATTTCAAATTATCACTTTTAGTTATATTAGCTCGGGATACAACTCAAAGTCATCTTTTATCGTGGACACGGCTATTCGAATAGTTAATTTTATCCCTGCAGGGGTGCACCACGTTTTCCATCACGCTTGATCACCTTTGGCCGGACACACTTTCCTGGGTCGTGCCCGGCCTCGAAGATCAACACGTCGTCGCCCTACCTAGTCTCAACAGAGAGGCCAGCCCGCCGGTCTAAGTCCTAAGCGCGGATAGGTCATGGGCCCACTCACCCTTTGCACTCCTGCACGATGTGAGGGCGGCCGAGGTCAGTCCTAGCACACTCTAATCCAAGATCTGTGCCGTCGCGGACCACTCGGGCGCGCGCCGCTCCATTGCTGACGTCCGAAGAGCTTCGGCTGATACAACGACGCCGAGTACCCATAACTTCTCCCATGTGAAGGTTAGTGAGAAAAGGTCAAATGACCAACTCAGATCAAATACCCAAACCATTAGTATTTTATTAATTGCGGTGACGAGCGCGATACACGATATGTGGTCCCATCGGCCCGTCTCGAGGTCTTGTGGCAAGGGCCAAGAATGCCCGGCCACGCCCCGTCGTATTACACCAACACCCTTCGGTCTTCCAGACCTCATCATATATCAACAGTAAAGTAAAAGTAACAGTGTCTATATAACACCAAGGGGGAAACCCAAGGGATTAACCTCGAAGGATCCCACCTGATGTAACCGTCAAGGTGACCAGAGAGGATTCACCCTCGATGGTCTACGCTTGAGGGGTTACACGACAGAGTCGTCGTTGGGAATGGTGAAGGAGGAATCACCCTCGATAACCACGACCGACTAGCTGCACTACAGAGTTAGCATCATGAGTGATGATGTCCTAGACTAGGGGATACTCACCACGACGTCTCCCGACCTATGGGTCAGGCCGAGGACCCCCATGACGATTCACTAATGGCCAATTCGGACAGCCCATGATGCATACGAGGAAGATTCCACAAGACTTGGTGATCAAGACAAGGACTCCTCTCCACCGACGTAGCTGACTAGGACTCTTGTTATCCTAGGCCTCTGGTGCATTATATAAGCCGAGGCCAGGCTAGTCATTAGGGACGATCAGATCATCATAGATCATATCATCATACGAGCATAGCTCTTAGGGTTTAGACCACTACATACGATCTCGTGGTAGATCAACTCTGTACTCGATACACCATCATCAATACAAACAAAGCAGGACGTAGGGTTTTACCTCCATCAAGAGGGCCCGAACCTGGGTAAATACCGTCTCCCTTGTCTCCCGTTACCCATCGATCCAAGATCCACAGTTCGGGACCCCCTAACCGAGATCCGCCGGTTTTGACACCGACATTGGTGCTTTCATTGAGAGTTCCGCTGTGGAATCGCCAGATGGATCGATGGCTCATCTGCAGATTGGCGGCAGTTTTTTCTGGACAGCGAATTTGTGTTCATCATCCCCATTTCCTCGAGCGTCGCTTTGACGATTGCTTCGATGGAATTGTGCGGAATTGTATCTACAACAACCCTGCAAAATTTAATCGCGTTCTGATGGAGGAATCTCCGGCGATCTGCAATATCTCGGAGCCCTGTCGAATGTGGTCGGGAATCTGGTTGAGTTTAGGGTGAGGTGTCCAGTATCTAGCTCGTACATCCGTTGGAAAATCCCACCGTTCATCGGCTACGGAATTTTTGTGCCGATCACCCCTCAAAATTTCAGCTCGATCCGACCGTCCAAACTCCGGGGAACATCCGATGAGTACAACGAAGTTTGGATCTATTTTCTGCGTGAAAACGAATCCGACCCGAGTTCATCTTTTTCGTGAGCGGGTTATCAGACGTACTTTTTGAAGGAAATTTTCTCATCATCTCGGTCAGCCAACCAAGAGTTCGGCGTCGCGAGGGCCGAATAATCATCAAGAGAAGCTTGTCATCCGCGGGTTGTAACGGTCGGGCGCTCCGTTGCTTCATCAAGCCAGCATTGACCGCGTCACAAATTCCGACCTGCGTCGGCATCGCCGCGCCGTCGCTTTTTCAAGCTGACGTCCACCACGCCGACTTGTTTTAACACGTCGGCTGACATGGGGCTCTAGCGTCACCTTACCGACCTGCTCCGTCACCTCGGCTAGACCGGGGGCTTCGCCATCTCCTCATCAACCTGCTCCGAGGACTTCGGCGTCACTAGCCGACCAACTTTGACACCTCGGCTGGCATGAGACTTCGGCGTCACCAGTCGACCTGCTTCGACACCTCGGCTGGCATGAGACTTCGGCGTCACCAGCCGACCTGCTCCGTCACCTCGGCTAGACCAGGGGCTTTGCCATCTCTTCATCAACCTGCCCCAGGGACTTCGGCGTCACCAGCCGACCAGCTTCGCCATGTTAGCTGGACCGGGGACTTCGCCTCGCCACATCGACCGTGCAGCGTCGCCACTTAGTCAAGCCGAACTCTTCGCTCAGGCACCTCGGCGCCCAGGCCATATTCCTTTAATTATCTACTTCACTTAAATTAACTAAGTAGAAGAATTTTTTTAGAATATATTATTACCTTTATTTGTTATTACTCTTGGCTTGCACTATATTGTGTGCACAGGTACTCGACTTCGGTTGTGTGACGCGTTCACCATGGCATGCCTACATTGTCGTCCCGCCTCCATCAACCAAATTGTGTCGTCGACATGGTCGACTGACGTGGGGGCTTCGTCGTCACGCTGCCGAACTACTCCGTCTGCTCGACTGGAGTGGGGGTTTCTCCTCGGCCCTTCGGAATTGTTGTGTTGTCACTTCATCAAGCCGAGCTCTTCTTCGGCTACCTCGTGACCGGCTTGGGGGGCTGGGACCTTGACCCACTACAAGCTCGACACACGTCACAAGCACATTAACCAGCTAAGTCGCTTTCATGCTCAACTTTTTTTCAATTTTTAACTTTTGTTTGGTTCGACCAAGCATTATATTTGTGTTAAATGAAAAAGTTTGTTTGTTAAAAACACTTTCTTTTTCCATGATAACCGGGGACTTCACCGTCACGCTGCCGAACTACTCTCTTCGGCTGGACCGGGGACTTCGCCTCGCCGCAGCAACCGTGTTGCGTTGCCACTTCTCGACCCGAGCTCTTCGCTCGATTATCTCGGGTTTGGGGGCTGGGACATTGGCAAGGCCGAGGACTACGTCTTCAACCCGCCACAACCCCGGACCGCACCGAGCACATTGATCAGCTAAGTCGCTTTCGTGCTCAGCTCTCTTTGAAATCTTACTTTTTGTTCGGTTCAACCAAACATTATATTTTTTGTTAAACAAAAAAAACTTGTTAAAAATTTCTTTACCCGATTTAACCGGGGCTCTTAAATTTGTATGAGCCGTTTTATAATAAATGTGTTTTCTTCTTGGTCGTTGTAAAGTCTTTTTCTACTACTCCTTTTTCCGACACTAGTGTGTGGTCAATAGCCGGATAGCCTGGTTTCTTTTTAAAGCCGCTCAAGTTTAGTTCGCTAAACAGGCCTCGGAGAAACACTCCGCCTTCGGGATATGGAGGTTGAAGCCAAAGGCTGACCTGATTGGAGTCCGGAGATCGGATGCATCATGTTAAAAAACGACCGAAGCACAAATTAAATTTTAGACCAATTTCGGATTGGCACAATTTTCTTTTATCTAAACATAAAGTTCTTGGCATAAGTTTTTTGGTATTTCCGAGCATAACTCTCGCAGTACAACGCCAGATGCATTTCACTTATCGGCAATATTAAAGGAGGTCTGCGATTAGCACCGAACCCACCAAAAACCGAGGTACTCCATGCAGTCCTCGGCAAAATGTCCTCGGTATTTAGCATTTATATGCATTGATTTCGATTTGTGTCTTTGGTCTATAGCTGGATTGCCCGACTCTTGTGCTTACCCCTTATGTTTCCGCTTTGTTCGGCTAACGGGTAAAGGGAGAACCACTGCGATTGTCACTTCCGATTTAACTGGTTAAGTGCCTCGGTTGGAGAAAGCCGAAAGCTGACTGTCACAACAAGTGTAAATCGGTCAGCGAACCGCAGGCGGTGTTCAACCAAATATAGCCGATAGAGGTTATCCGAGTAAAACGAAGGGTCTCTCTTTCTTGAAAAGGCCAAGTTGAGGGTGGTTCGACCTCGAATAATCCGAGGAGTCGACATATGCCGGGGGCTATTAAGTTGCCCCCAAACACATGTTCCTATGACTAAGTGAAAGTTATAAAGCCTAGATATCTGATTGCCTCGTTTCCGCTAACACAACCGCCTTCGGGCACTGAGACGTCGGCTAAGGGTTGTCTTGTTACTCCAGAAACACCCTACGTAGCATCTACAAAGGGGTAGAAGCCGACGATGGGCCACTCTCAAATGATAAACGGTCACAAAGGAGCCAAAATAGTATATAGCATAAAAGCATTTGTATTCAATATGCGAGTGCTGCCTTCCATAATCATTGTTATAAAGCCATAAATATGCATCAATTTGATTTAAGATCTTGGCCAAGCTGGGTTGCCTGGCTCCTGTGCTTACCCCCTACGTTCCCGATTGTTCGGCTAGGGGGTAAAGGGAGTACCTCTGTGATTGTTACTTCCGGGTCATCCGGGTTAGTACCTCAGACTGGGTGAAGCCAAAAGCTAGCAATCTTAAGAATATAATTGGTCGGCAACGACGGAAGTGAAAATTTCGGTTCATTAAAAACAACTGAGTTCGGGAACATTCCTCGAACTAAATACTCAATATTTTCCTCCCACATTGATCGGAGTTGAGGTTTCACGATCATGGTCAACATGATATTCTGGGAAAAAGGAACTTATAAATGAACTATTTTTCCCAGAAGATGTTTCTTACATAGTAATATAACATATCTCTCCACGTACCTTTGTTTATAAAACCGTATGGCCGGATTGCCTTGTTTGCCGTAAATCTTTGCCCTTATAAAGGCTTTATAAAGTAGGACAAACACTCCTCGGCTACTAGCCGAGGAGGTTGAAGCCGATGGTCGGTCAACAAAGTCTTGTACAATGCGGATTCGAGCTTTAATGATGTAAAGTACTTTGATACATAGAATCATTACACATAAATTATGTCAAATGTAACAAAGTTTGTGTCAAACAAACATCGATCCTTAATTCGACCACCCGTGCCCAAATTAAGGCTCGGGGGCTACTGCATTGATGATTCAATGCAGAAAATTTAAGGGCATAATAGTTTCCGACAAGATTATGATCCTCGGGTTGGTCGGCCGCACCCAACCAGAGTCTTGGGGCCACTGCAGAACGCTTTTTAATTCCTAAAGAATGCTGCCGAGCAAGGACTTGATCCTTAGGCCGATTTCGCAAATTGACCTAAGTCTCAGGGGCTACTAGGATTAGTGGTTTTATTTTTTTCCTTCAGGTGCATCTCGGGTTTTAGGCCGACACACACCTTGAGGGCTACTGGCTATACGTCTCCATAGTAAATAAATTACGGCAATGGGAGATAAATTCCGCAAAAAATCAGCCCACGGCCGAGGTAGTGCACCACTCCGGAAGCAGTCCGGCATAAAGCTCGGATGCGAATGGCTGGCTCCATAAAAGACTATTCTGGCATTTAAGCTTGGACGAAGTCCTTCAAATTTTCAGAGACCGAGGTAATTTATGACACCTCAGATGCCGACCAGCGTTGGAGCTCGGACGCAACCCGTCATTGGCGCTCAGATGCCGATCAGCGTTGGAGCTCGGCTGCAAAAAGACAACTTAGATGTAGTTCGGCGTTGGAGCTCGGACGCAAGAGGACACCGCCGCACAGGAAACACTTTGACCCCGAAGTATGGCGTAAAAATTACAAGGCATTGATAAAGGCCGAGAACTTAAAGGGGCTCCTCGGATGCCCGACGTATGAACTCTTTGGATTCAGCTCGGCGATCCTCAAGATCGAAGATGGGAAGATTTGTTGAACCAGTTTCCAAGACCGACGACCGAAGACAAAGAACTGTTCGGAAGAACCGAGGAGCGTCCTCAACTTGAAGACCGGTTCAGGGGGCTACTGATGGTGTCCTGGACTAGGGGATACTCACCACGACGTCTCCCGACCTATGGGTCAGGCCGAGGACCCCCATGACGATTCACTAATGGGCCACTTCGGACAGCCCATGATGCATACGAGGAAGATTCCACAAGACTTGGTGATTAAGACAAGGACTCCTCTCCACCGACGTAGCCGACTAGGACTCTTGTTATCGTAGGCCTCTGGTGCATTATATAAGCCGAGGCCAGGCTAGTCATTAGGGACGATCACATCATCATAGATCATATCATCATATGAGCATAGCTCTTAGGGTTTAGACCACTACATACGATCTCGTGGTAGATCAACTCTGTACTCGATACACCATCATCAATACAAACAAAGCAGGACGTAGGGTTTTACCTTCATCAAGAGGGCCCGAACCTGGGTAAATACCGTCTCCCTTGTCTCTTGTTACCCATCGATCCAAGATCCATAGTTCGGGACCCCCTACCAGAGATCTGCCGGTTTTGACACCGACAATGAGTACTTCACGAGGTGTCACCCTCGGTACTCGATAGTAGCTCTGCAGAGTCGTACAACTAAGGGGGTGTGCGATGAAAGTGACGGGCATGGCTGGTCGGTCGGTTGACCGAGTCGTCGAGTCGTCGATGAAGAAGCAGGGGCAACTGGGACTAAGGGGGTCATAGGGGATTCATTGATCAACCTATACTAAGCAGTTGACATAATAGCAGGTATAGTAGTAGTTTATCAAAAGCAGGCTATGCATCAGAATAGGAGCTAGCTAATACGGTAGCAAAATCTAATGCAAGAATGAGATGGAAAGAATTGGACGATATCGGAATGCTCAAGGGGGTTTGCTTGCCTTGCTGCTCTGCTGCAAAAAGGCTGGTCGTCAGTGGCGTAGTCGTACCCGGCAACAGCGTCAGTCTCGGGGTCTACCGATAAGAAGAGGGGGAGAAACAATAAATATAAAGCACAAATGCAATCACGATGCATGACATGGCAATATGCAGAGCTAGGCATGCACTAATGCACTACTACACGTCATGGACGGAGCGGGAGAATATCTGACGATATTTCCCGGGTCTCTGGCTTTTACCGGACACACAAATTCGATGGAAAAGTTCCACGTTCGTTATGATAGGAGTACGTGACAAACGAACGTACTACGTATTCGGAACCTTTATATTTTTCTGATCATATTTCATATATAAATTGTTTTCATTCGAGTTACGGTTTATTTTATATTATTTTTCAAAGTTTTATCGATTTTTTCTGATTTTTTCTGTATTTATTTAATCCGAATTGACCAAGTCAATTTGACTGGTCAAAAGGGGGAATAGTGCCTGTGGGACCCGAATGTCAGTGACATATTTTAAGTGAAAGGTTATTTTAGGCACTGGGGTCCACATGTCATACACTGTTAAGGTTAATTAATTTTTAGAATTAATTAAACAATTTTAATTAAGTTTTAAACAGCCTGGGCCCACATGTCATTCTGAGGTACTTAATAGAGTGTTAACTAACCTAATTAAGTTTTAATTAGGTTAATTAACTAATTAATTAATTAATTCAATTGACTATTTACTTATTTAATTATTTTGATTAAACATTTTCTTATATAAACAGGGTGGGCCCGTGTTGTCATTCGGTGGGGGGGGGGGTTGGGTGGCCCCACTTGGCAATGGCCAAGGGCCACACCACACACACCACCCACACGCACACAGCCGGTGTGGCACGGCGGCGGCCGTAGCGGTGGCCGGTGGGGGCAAACGGCGGCGCCAACGAGGAGCAGGGCGGGGCGCGGCGAGTGCGGGCCGCGCGCATGGGCAGGGGCTAGCGATGCATGGCAGGGAGGAGGGCAGCAGCAGGGCGGACGACACGCGACAGTAGGGCAACAGGGCGACCAGGGGAGGGACAGCCGCGGGCGCGGCCGGGGGGAGGCAAAGTGCGGCGAGGGGGCGGCCTGGGCACGGCGCGGCGGAGGAGCAAGCGGGGGGAGGGCCGGGTCGGGGCCGAGAGTGGCGGCAGGGCGGCCGGAGGCCGCAGCGGGCGCGGCCGGGGCGTCGTGGCCGGCCGGGGGGGAGGGAATAGAGGGGAGGGAGGAGCCCCGGGGGGGCTCACCGGCGTTGTAGGGAGGCGGGGGCGGTGAGGCTCAAGGGGGCGGCTCGGGGGAGGAAGCGAGGAGGTCCAGCGGCGGCGGTGCGGGTCGGGGAAAGGCGCCGGTGACGGGGAAGAGCGCGACACCGTGGCGTCGGGCGATGGCGCAGGGAGGGCCGGCGACCGGCGGGGCGCTGGCGCCGCGGGGTCTAGCCCCGATCCGATCTGGATCGGGGAGGGGGAGGAGTGGGGGGGCGATGAGGGGCTAGGGTTGCCCCCGGGGGGGGGGGGGGGGTTGTAGCCCCTGGGGTGGCGGCTGGGCCGCCTGGCCTAATGGGCCGAGGCCTAGTTGGGTCGGCCCGGGGGGAGGGGGGTTTCCTTTCCTTTTATTTATTTAAAAACTTTTCTGTTTTTAATAGATTTAGTAATAAAATTAACCTTACAAAAATAGGTGAACATGCCTAATAATTGCAATGCAATATTTGGCATAGCCACAATAAATTTGGAGGCCTTTTGAAAACAATAGAAAAATATGATAATACAATAGGCATTTAATAAAAGTTTTGGGTATGTGTTAAATTGTTTTGAGGCACCTAAACATCTACAAAATTTGGTTTGCAATATTAAAAAAACCAAAAGAATATTTGAAAGCTATTCCTGATTTTTAAACATAGGTTTGCCAAACTTTTAAAACCCACCTTGAAGTGAATTTTGAAAAACATCAGGAAAAACAAATGAGGTTTGACTTCGTTGTGATCAAATATGGTTTAGCGAAACACCAGCTTAATCCTCATGGTCACTGTAGCTTCATTACAAAGGGTACTGTAGCAAGATCCCCGGGTGTTACATATCTCAAATACTTTTCATGAATAATCTGAACATAAACCCACAATTCATCGGATCCCAACAAACACACCGCACAATAGGATTACATCGGATAGATCAAAGCGAAGATGCGATGACCATTGTATTAAAGATCAACAGATAGAGAGATTGCCATCTAGGTACTAGCTATGGACCCGTAGGTCTGTGGTGAACTACTCACACATCATCATGAGGGTAGCAAGGTTGATGTAGAGGCCCTCCGTGATCGATCCCCCCTCCGACAGGGTGCCAGAACGGAGCTCCAGATGGCCTCGCGATGGAACAGAGACTTGCGGCGGCGGAAAAATGGTTTCGGCACTGCTTCTGGTGTTTTTGCGATTTTAGAGAATTTATAGGCCAGAGAGGGGCGTTGGGAGAGCCACGAGGGGGCCACCACATATCAGGGCGCGACCCCCCTAGGGCGCGCCCTGATGTGTGGTGGGGCCCTCGTGCGCCTCCCGGCCTCCTTCCGAAGCTTCCAGGTCTTCTTTTGGTCCAGAAAAAATCATCAAAAACTTTCATGGCAATTGGACATCGTTTGGTACTATAAACCTGAAAAGTAAAAAAACATGCAGAAAACAACAACTCGCACCGGGCACTGGGTCAATAGGTTAGTGCTCAAAAATATTATAAATTGGTAAATAAAGACCCAAAAAGTATCCTGGAATGATAATATATCAGCATGGAACAATCAAAAATTATAGATACGTTGAAGACGTATCAAGCATCCCCAGGCTTAATTCTTGCTCGTCCTCAAGTAGGTAAATGATACAAACATAATTTTTTATATGACATGCTATCCATTATGTAATCTTATGCATGTATGCTCATTGAGAAAGGATGAATCAACAAATATTAACATGGCAATATTTAAATTGTAAGAAACAAAATCATTAATCCTTAAAAGTGTACGATCCTTAAGGAATGTTTACCCCCCATTCATCTTATTATATTAGCAAGGCATGGCTAAATCTTCACCACATTAATACAAATGTTAAGCACCACAATGTCCAAGTCAGGCAATTGGATCGTACTTTTTCAATATGCATCAACTTTTTTTTCTTCACGCAATACATGAGCGTGAGCCATTGGACATAGGTTTTAGGTGGAATAGAGTATGGTGATAGATATCAAAGGGGTAAAAAGTGGAGAAGATAGTCTCACATCAACTAGGCGTACCAACGGGCTATGGAGATGCCCATCGATAGATGTCAATGCGAGGAGTAGGGATTGCCATGCAAATGATGCACTAGAGCTATAAGTGTATGAAAGCTCAAATGAAGCTAAGTGGGTGTGTGCATCCAACTTGCTTGCTCATGAAGACCTCTGGCATTTAAGGAAGCCCGTCATAGGAATATACAAGCCAGGTTTGTAATAATGAATAGGTAATTCTCACTAGCATATGAAAGTGACATATCATGAGACTATCTTCATGAAGAACATAGTGCCACTTTGAGGCACAAGTGTGGTAAAAGATAGTAGCAAAGTCCCTTCTCTCATTTTCACTCATTTTTTCGAATGGTGGGCTCATTTGGCCTCCCCCATCTTTATTTTTCGTCCGGAGTCTCATCTTGACTTGTGGGAGAATCATAGTCTCCATCATTCTTTCCTCACCGGGACAATGCTCTAATAATGATGATCATCACACTTTTATTTACTTACAACTCGATATGGAAAACTGATATGAAGAAATGACTCTGTATGAATGCCTCTGGCAGTGTACCAGTATGTGCAATGATCTAGCGTGACATGTATCAAAAATATGATGAACGGTGGCTTTCCACAAATACTATGTCAGCTCTATATGATCATGCAAAGCAATATGATGATGAACAAACTAGTCATGTGAAGTGACAATGGAATTTGCATGGAAATATATCTCAGAATGGCTATGGAAATGCCATGATAGGTAGGTATGGTGTCTGTTTTGAGTAAGATATAATAAGGCTTATGTGCAACAGAGCGTATCATGTCACGGGGTTTGGATGCACCGACGAAAGTTGCACCGATCCTCGAGGTGAGAATGGGCAATGCACGGTACCGAAGAGGCTAGCAAATATGTGAAGGTGAGATTGCGTATGTCCATGGTTTCACATTAGTCATAAAGAACTCATATACTTATTGCAAAGTTTTATTAGTTTTATCATAGATCAAAGTAGTACTCGCATGCCCCGAGGGAAGAGGTTGGTAGGAGTGAACCATCGCGCGCTTCTGACCCAAAACAACACTAGGATTTCAACGAGGAATAGAAATGCTCACACATCATCACCATGCCTCTTTAATTTTTAGATGAACAAAAAGGTCAACCTTTCTTAATATCGACACTTCTATGGATCAGCAATTATGGACTCACACCTTTTTCATATTACCACATCAATATCTTTGACCCACAATTTCTCTATATGTGCTACTTGATGGTTTTGATTATCACTCATTGAATACCTAATATTTTTGGACTAGTATCATGACCCAAGCAAATTACTATCACTATTTATTAACTCTCAAACAAATATAAGTGAAGAATGAGAGTGAAATCAGTTCTATAAAATCTACACGCCACCATGCTCAAAAAGATATAAGTGAAGTACTTGAGCAACTGCTAAGCTCAAAAGATATAAGTAAAGCAGATAGAGTATTCTAACAAATTATGATGAAGGTGTGTCTCTCTTAAATAGGTGTGTCCAGAAAACAGTGATTGTTGCAAACTGAAAGTAAAAGCAAACAAAAACAAACGACGCTCCAAGCAAAACTCATATCATGTGACGAATAAAAATATAGCTTCAAGTGACATACCGATGGATTGAGACGAAAGAGGGGATGCCTTCCGGGGCATCCCCAAGCTTAGAAGCTTGAGTCACCTTTAAAATATTACCTTGGGGTGCCTTGGGCATCCCCAATCTTAGTCTCTTGCTACTCCTTATTCCGTAGTCCATCATAATAACACCCAAAACTTGAAAACTTCAATCACACAAAACTCAACAAAACTTCGTTAGATCCGTTAGTATAAGAAACATATTGCATACTTTAGGTACTGTTATAAATTGATTATTATTTCATAATTTCATAATAGGTACTGTATTCTAACTTCTCCATGGCTTATACCCCCGGGATACAATCCATAGCATAATCAAAACAAGCAACTATGCAGGCAAAAACAGAATCTGTCTAAAACAGAATAGTCTGTAGCAATCTGTAGAGAACCTATACTTATGTAACACAAAAAATTATGAAAACTTAGGAAAACCTCGAAAATTTGTATCTAAACACTGTGTAAAAATTTCAGATCATTATCACGCTCTAGTAAAAAATGAAAATTCCTGTACTTGAGTCAAAAGTTTCTGTTTTGTTTCAACATCGATTCTACTTACCTTGTGAGTCATCCAAAAGGCTTTACTTGGCACAAACACTAATTTAAACACAAAAACATAATCATTAAATAGGAAATAATCATGTTATAAAAAATAAACATAAATTTTAAAGCAAAAATTTAAAGATAACTATTGGGTTGCCTCCCAACAAGCGCTATTGTTTTATGGCCCTAGCTAGGCATAATGCATAGTTTCAAGTATTGTCATCTTTGACACTCCACCAATAAGTAGCTCTCATGATTGATTCATAAGGTAGTTTAATTCTCTTTCTAGGGAAGTGTTCCATCCCTTTCTTCAATGGTAATTGGAACCTGATGTTTCCTTCTTTCATATCAATAATTGCACCTATAGTTCGTAGGAAAGGTCTACCAAGTATTATGGGACAAGTAGGATTGCAAACAATATCAAGCACAATGAAATCTACAGGCACATAATTTTTATTTGCAATAATAATAAAATCATTAATTCTACCTAGAGGTTTCTTAATGGTAGAATCCGCGAGATGCAAGTTAAGGGAACAATCTTCAATATTACTAAGACCAAGCACATCACAAAGAGTTTTAGGAATAGTTGAAACACTTGCACAAAGGTCACACAAAGCATTGAATTTATATTTATTTATCTTTATCTTGATAGTAGGTTCCCACTCATCATGCAATTTTCTAGGAATAGAAACTTCAAGCTCAAGTTTCTCATCATACGCTTTTATCATAGCTTCTATTATATTTTCGGTAAAAGCTTTATTTTGTTCATAAGCATTGGGTGAGATAATAATAGATTGAAACAAGGAAATACATTCTACTAAATAGCAATTATCATAATTAAAGTCCTTGTAATCCAAAATAGTGGGCACATCACTAGTTAAAGTTTTGACCTCCCCAAACCCACGTTTTTCAGTTTTAGCTTCAAAATCATCATCCTCCAAGCAAACGGGACGCTTCTCAACTAGAGTTGACTCATCTCCAATCCCTTTATCATTTATATTCAGAGAGGTAAATAAATATTCAATAGGAGAAGTACCAATCATTTTAAGGCCTTCATCATGACTCTGGTAAAAACCGGCTGGAAGAGCCTTTTCTATGAATTCCCGCTTAGCTCTTAACTTAGCAGTCCTCTCCTTAATTTCATTAATAGATATTTTGATAGATTTAATAGCATCATTAAAATCATGCTTGGGTGGCAAAGCTTTGCCTTTAAGAGTTTCCACATCAAGAGCAATTCTAGCCATGTTTTTAGCCAAAGTATCAACTACATGCAATTTTTCTTCTACCATAGTGTTGAAAACCTTTTGAGAATTAATAAATTATTTAATTGTGTTCTCGATATCAGAGGGTATCCTATTAGAATTTGTAGAAGAATTTCCATAAGAGTTTCCGTAGTTGTTAGAGGAATTACCGGGATACGGTCTAGAATTGAAGCTTCCTCTATAAGCATTATTGTTGAAATTATTCCGCGAGACAATGTTCACATCAATAGCATCATTATTTTGCCCAATCAAAGTAGACAAGGGCATATCATTGGGATCAACATGAGCATTTTTATTATGAATGAGACATGTGTTATGAATATTGATAATAATACATTACCTCTGGGTTTACTTTCATAATTCATTTTAGAGTTTCATACACTCTAGCCCATTGCACAATGTTTGTTGCAAAAGAGTTGTTCATAAAACAACAATTGTTGTTCAGTATTATGAATAACACGAAGGGCCATGCTTCCATCCTAGATGGGATGTATGTTATGAATATTGATGGAAAATATGATACATCCATAACACTGACGCTAACTGTCGCAAGACTAAAAGAATACCACACAAGTGTGGCACTGCATTTGGTCACATTGGAGAAACCCGCATGGAAAATTCCATTATGATGGATTTTGAAGTCGTTTGATTTTGAATCATCTGACACTTGCAACTTTCCTCTGAAAAGTGAAGTGACTGAAATACCGTTCACAGGCCATAAGGAACGAGCAAAGAACATATTGGTGATCATACATTGTGATGTGTGTAGTCCAATAAATGTTGTTGCAAGTAGTGGATTTATCTATCTTCAGAAATGACTCAAGTAGATATATGGATATTTACTTGTTGAGACAAAGTCTGGATCTTTTGAATTCATTCATAAGGTTTTCAAAAATGAAGTAGAAGTTATTGTAACAAGAAAATTATGTTTCTACAATTCGATTGCAGAAAGGAATATTTGAGTTACAAGTTTAGCGAATGTCTGATGAGTTATGAAAGGGGTTTCATAACTTGCACCTCCCGGAACACCACTGCAAGTGAAAAGTCCGTGAAGATGTAATCGAACCATTTATGACATGGTAAGATCAAAGATGACATAAATAAATTTGCCATTATCCCTTTTATAGAGTGATGCTTTAGAGACTGCGGCTTTTACACTGAAAAGAGCTCCATCAGGTCTGTTGAAATGACGCCATGGTGTGGTACGCCCAACCATGTTATATCTTTTCTTAACATTTGGATTATGGGGCTTGTGTAAAAGGTTACAAACCTATTCCAAATCAGACAAGTGCTACTTTGTAAGGTTATCCCAAGTCATTGGGTATTCTCCCACCACTATACCGAGGCAAAGGGTTTTGCCGCAAAACGGTATGCTTTTAAAGAGAATAGTTCTTTCAAAAGGTGAGTGGGAGGACAGTGCAACTCGACGAGATAACCAGTATCTTCGTCATCAGATCAAAGGAAAGAAACCTTGGAAGTGATTCCGGAGTTTCCTACTGCGACTGATACGGAAGTCTCTACAATAAAATGTATGGACTTCGGTCGAACTTGCAGCTGAACCACGTAGGCAAAGCTCGTGCAAACCTATCAGGTGCGCAAACGAGATATTGTTGTTAGACAACAGTATACCTACAATACACAAGGAAGCGTTGATGGGCCCTGACTCCAGAATTGGCTAAATGCCAATACAATCCGAGATAGTTTCCATATAAGTGATTCGAGATTAAAATCTTGATACACCTTTCGGAAGACTTAGAGTCTAACGAATATTTATGGAACTAAAAACTGATACGGATAAAATGTTTTATCCATAAAGCTCGACTTGTTGCCATAACAAGTTCAAGGAGTTGACTACGATGAGATTGTCTCACCGTAGCGATGCTTGAAGTCGGTTCGGGTTGAACTAGCAATTAATTCATATTTCAATCATGAGATATGAAATATGGATGACAAAAGGATTTCCATCTGATGGAAATGAAACCTAGGACTTGTATGTGATACAGTCCAAAGTAATTTGTCGATCCAGAGGATGCTAGTAAGGATGCAAACTTCAGAGTTCCAGCGATGGACAGAAGAGAGCAAAGTGGAGTTGGAATCTTCGTTTTTGATGGAATGGTCAAAGGGGTTTGACTTCATCAAATGGGTATCGAAGATGCTTGTGATTCAAGAAAGTAAGTGGGAGCATAATAATATTTCTAAAAACCTTGTGTACTTGACACATTGTTAATTGGAAATAAATTTCTTGACACGAATTAGGACTTCATTTGAAAATAGTTTTTCGATGAAGTGCTTAGGCTAAATAGCCTCAATATTAGGCATGATGATCTATGGAGATAGATTTACCTAATAGGGCTAAGCTATGAATACATATTGACAAGATGCTAAAACTTTTTAGCATTTAAAAACGCCAAGGAGTGATTCTTGCCGAAGTCACATGGAAAGAGTTTTGCAAGACTCGGTGTCTCAAAACACTTATGAGCAAAATACATGATGGAGATTCCACACACTCTTGTGTTTGGATTAATCATGTATTCCATGGTATGTAAATCAACCAGATATGTCCAATACTCCAAAGTTGTTGCGAGTATAGATACCATAGTGATCAAAGTACTGATCATAGGACAACAGTGAAAGATGTCATTGAGTACTAGAGTAGTAGTGATGACATGTTTTCTCGCAAGCAGAGATTATGAAGTGCTCGTTGTAAGTAATTACATCGATACAGTCTTCATTAATGCTCCAAGCGATTTTCGATTTAAGTTAAGGGTTTTGTGTAATACACAATATGGTGGCACGGTAGTTGGAAATTGTTCCAAACAAGATACTGTGGCGAATTCTATAACAAAGGCTGAGTATGTTGACGCTTAAGAAGCGACAAAGAAGTTGTTGAATCATATAGTTCATTCATGAACTTAGTATGGTTCCAAGATGGCTTTGGTCTATGGGACACTATTGCAGATAGTTGCTCCATAGCTCAGTCTGAGGAATCAGGTTTCGACCAATGATTCACACATATGCAAAGCCAAGTCCACACAAAATATGAATTTTGTGAAAGCGTGAAAACGCGAGGATATGCAAAGTTACACACGGAGCTGAAGTTGTCAGATCCGTTGGACATCAGGCTATACCACAAGCGAAGCATATTTTACACCAGTATGCCATAGGTGTAAAGTGCATTAGCATTGACTAGATTATTGACTCTAGTTCAAGTGGGAGTCTGTAGGAGGTATGCCCTAGAGGCAATAATAAATGTTATTGATTATCTCCCTGTTCATAATTAGGTTTATGTTCCATGCTATAACGGCTATGGTTCTCGAGTCTGCAATAACCACGAGGCTCGGAGGAAGACTCATATGCACGTGTGGAATAATAAACGGTAAAATGTATTCCTAGTCTGGCCTCTAAGACTGGCTCAAGTATTGCATGATGATCCTGTTTTCCTGATCATGGGCATGGCTATGCCGGCAATTTTGAGGGCACAATGTTAGAAGAACATTTGTGTTGAATCGACCCGAATTGATGTTATGCTATGAGATTCATTCGTCATAAGTTAATGGTTAATAACACAGAGATGGTTAACGTTTGCATAATTCCTTAGACCATGAGAGTATCGAGTTACTTCATGCTTGCTTCATGAACTTTGGGATTTGTTAAACGTCATCCGTAAATGGGTGGCTATTACGGCGGCTTACGGGTTCATGGAAAAGTATGTCAAGTAACTTGATAGCTCAAGATTGGGATTTGCTCCTCCGACGATGGAGAGATATCTCTGGGCCCTCTCGGTGTTACGGTATCCATCATCGTCTGGCCAGACACTTTGTGATTTGATCACGGGGATGCCGGAACACGGGAACAAGAAAAGAGAACAATACCGGTAACGAGGTAACTGGCATAGTGGACAAGTTGTTGATCCGCGGGGATGCCAACATGTCTCACCTCGGGTATTTGTAACATATCGCGAAGCAACAGAAATAGCACACGGCAACTGGAGGTTCACTCGAATATTCATTCGTGTGGGTATAGGGGTCAATATGGGTGTCCACGGCTCCGATGTTGATCATTGATCGGAAGGGGTTCCGGGTCATGTCTATACTTCACCGAACCTATAGGGTCACACGCTTAAGGGTCATCTATCTGCTGAATACTAGACGGGGAGTCTGAGAGAAAATCACCGAAAAAGTTTCGGACGAAACGGAAACGTTCCGGAGAGGATATCGGAATAGTTCCGGTGAAACTGAAAAGTTGTTTCAGGGTATTCCATAAAGTCAAATTGGTTTCGGCACATGCCTGGAAATTATTGGAAGGTACCTGAATTGTTCCGGTAACTTCTGAGATTTTTCAGAGACAAAAACCGGAAATGTTCCGGACTGCCGTTACCGCTTTAGTTGCTTTTCACAGATGAAAATCACTAAACCGAAAAGTTGTTTCGGAGTACACCATAATGTCAAAATGGTTTCGGCACATGCCTGATAATTCTTGGAGGGTGCCAGAATCATTCTGGAAACTTTCTGGAATTTTCCGGGATGAAAACCGGAAATGTTCCGGAGCTGCCGGAACCGCTTCAGATGCTTTTCGAAGATGAAAATCACTAAACCGGAATTGTTTCGGATCGCGTTGAAAATTATTTTAGTGGGTACTGGAAATGTTCTAAGCCCACATGAATATTTTCAGTTCGAACGGACGCTGAAATATGTCGTCGTGAATAGTGAAAGTGCTTTTTGGATTACTTTTTGGAAAGCCACCTTTTTGGGCTTTTGCTCCAAAATATCTTGGAGATGACATGGATGGATGTGGCTGAAATTTCAGCCCCTCCACCCCTCCTTCTCCTATAAATAGAGGTGGAGGGGGCAGCCCAAATCTCATCCTTGCTCTCATACACATGCCATAGACTTGTCTGGCTTCTCTCTCCCTCCCAGCGAAATAGTTTCGTAGAGCCGAAAGGCTGTCTGGGTTCCGGCAGGAACTAGTTCTGGACGGCGAAGCCCTGCCGGATAGTTGAGACCGTATGTGTGCAACTCTGTAGAGAGATCGTAGTTTCGGTCTTAGTTTGAGAGTGCCTCCCGAAGGGCTGTCCGAGTGACTGTCCGAGTTTCGATGGTCCTCCCGAAGGGCTGTCCGAGTGACTGTCCGAGTTTCGATGGTCCTCCCGAAGGGCTGTCCGTGACACCGTCCGAGGGACTGTCCGACCGCCTCCCAGAGGGCTGTCCGGGGGCGGATGAGGGTATACATCCTCGTGGTTGGGAGGTTGTAAATCCTAGCTGCGGGGATCTGCACCGCCGATCGTCATCGACTCTACTTCCGCTGCGCTACGAGTCAGTAACGAAACAGATCAAACCTTGTATGCAGTCTCCATAGTGATCCTGGGCTGGTACGTAGGTCGGAAATTTTTTGTTTTCTGCTGCGTTACCCTACAAATAGTTTGACCGTTAAGTGCTGACGAGTGGGGCCTTGGTTTCGTTGGACTGTTGGACCAATGCGCGCCACCGAGGTACACAAGCCTGCTATGCATGCCACATGATCCAACCTGCATGCGCCGATGCGCGCCGCCACGATGCGCCAACTTTACAGGCGTCCATCCATTTTTACAGGCGTCTTTTGACAGGCGCCCGCCACGTCGGGCTGATGGCGTGGCCTCACGTGGACTCGCCAGGAAACCTGACTGTCTGACGGGCGCCTCGACCGTCGGCGTGGTATGAACACCGCGTGGCGCCGCTTCGGATCACCGTCCGAGGCCATAGCCGGCTATTTAAGCGGCCGGTGACCCCCAACCCTATCACATTCTCCTTCTCCCCCCAACCCACCATCGCCCGAGCCCATTCGCCTCCTCTCGCACTTCCCTCGCCGTCAGGATGGTCCGGCGCCTCATCACCACCTACGCGTAGCTCACTTCGGAACGGCGCCTGCAAATCGAGGCGGAGATATAGGCTCGTCGCGCCGCCCGCATCGCTGCGGGTCTCCCTCCAGATTCGCCAGAGACGGAGGAGGAGGAGGAGGAGGAGCAGCCAGTGGATATGGAGGAGGAGCAGCCGGCGACCATGGAGGAGGAGGAGCAGCAGGAGGAGTTCGCCGACGCCGAGTCAGAGGACATGGCGGAGCAGCAGGCCATCCTGGATTCCATCTGGGATGAGGCCGAGGTGGAGGCCAACCGCCGGCTCATCCGCTAGAGGCAGGCGGAGGCCGACGCCCTCTTCGATGAGCTGGAGGCAGAGATAGAGGCGGAGGAGGCGGCAGCGGAGCAGCCGCACGCGCCGGAGGGCACGGAGATCGTCGACGTCTCCGACGGAGAGTAGATAGGTTCTTTGTAGTACGTAGGTGCATGCTTTTCTATGGATTCACCCTTTTTAATATGAGATGTACGATTTGTGGAATGATGCTTTTGAATATAATATAAGCCATTTTTTACTTGTTGGTGGCCATACTGCATGAAACTAAACGACGCCACAAACAACATCGTTTGGTTGGCCAATCTACATGATCCGAATTGTATCCCACCCCATGTGGATTATCATCAATAAAACTTTGCGCTTCCCTCAAAAATTAAAATGAAACAAAACGATGCAATCAAATCAAAAAAGAAACAGAAAAAATGGAGCAATCAAATCAATAAAGAAAAGGGAAAACGGTGCAATCAAATTAATAAAGAAAAAAAACGGTGCACTCAAATCAATAAAGAGAAAAAACAGAACCAGCGCGTGCATTGTTTTATAGGCCTCATTTATCTTTGTGGGCCTTGCGAAGGCCCAACCAAGACTTGGTTTTGTTTTGGGCAGACGAGTGGGCGAGCAGAACCAACCTCTCGCGGATCGCCCAACGATCCAACGATGCGGAGCCATCCATGTGATCCAACGGCGCAGAACCAACCTCTGGCAGATCGCCCAATGCCTTCTAGAAGCCCATATCTGAGGGTTGTCGCTTGGCGCTAGGGTATGATCGAACGGCTGCAGTTCATCGCTAGGGTTTGAAGAGGTGCTGCGGGGTTTTGAGCCGGTCAGCGGGGTTATCTTAGGTTTGACCAACTTTCAAATGACGTTAACTAATTCAAAAATAAATAGTAAATCTTCGCGGTTCGTCGTTTTATAATATGTAGTTACCATAAAAAATATAACCTTGGTTTAGGGGCATTTTCATGAAAACTCCTTCACACAAATGAGCCATCACGCACGAGATTGTATAGAGTTCGAGAAGAGAGTGATAATGGGTTTAAGTTTATGATTTTTTTTAAATAAAACCACCAAAGCTTTATTTTAGTGTGAATAAGAAGGATCTGAACTTATTTTTTCATTATTGGAATTTTAAACTTTTTTATAATGATTTACATTAGAAATGGTATGTTTGCCCTAACTTCGGAGCTCATCACCAGGCCATATCTCTCATATCAAAGCTTTGTTTATGTGTAATAATTCACATAGGCTAACATGATCATCTAACATGTGTAATAATTCAAAGGGTTAGTTCACATTCAAATTAGGATCAACTAACATGTGTAATCACCAAAGCTTTGTTTATGCCCTAATTCTTGGAGTGTATTTTTGTTTTATTTGCTCAAATGATAAAGGGTTAGCCCAAATTCACATGATATTTTTATACACATGATTTTTTTCATATGATAATGGGTTAGCCCGAATTCAAATTCTGCCTTAATTAAATATCACATCACATCACGTTCACGTTCACACATCATATCACCATGCACTAACTTTAATTATACATTAATGCCTTTCTCGCAAAAAAAAATATACATTAATGCCGCTCACAGAGTCCGGCGATACTTCGCAAGTCTGCCAGCCATTTACTAAAAACATTAAAACTAAAACATTACAAACTAAAATGAAAACGAGGAGGCGTGCTACCCTAGGCATCCTCCTCGTCGTCGCCGTCGGGGCCGGTGAGGTTGACGAGGTTCTCCCTGGCGATGGCGACGTCGTCTGCCGGTGGCTGCACCGTCGCTGCCTGGGCTTCGGCATGACGCTCCTCCTCCTCTGCCTTGGCGTCCTTCTCCAGCTCCTCCAGCCGCCTACCTTCACGACGCTCCGCCCGCAGGTGCTTCTGTCGCCACTGCTCCAGGTAGATCTGCTCCTGCTTCGGCGTCGCCATCATCCAAATGGGCGGCGCGCTCACCCACTCGCGCACCACCCCCTCCCAGATGTACTCCTCGGGCTTGAGGGCGGTCGGCGCTGGCTGGAGCCTGGCGGGGGACGGCGGGGCCAGCGGCGGCACGACGCAGTCACCGGCAGCGGAGAGCGCAATGGCCTCCGCCATCCGCGCATGGTAAGCCGCCTCCTCCTCCTCCTCCTCCTTGCGCCGCTCTTCCTCCTCGCTTTCACGGAGGACAGCTGCCAGCGCCAGCGCCTCCTGGTATGCAGCCTCTGCCTCCTGGTCCTCATCGCGCACGATGAGGGGCGGCGGGGTGCCAGTCCGCACGTCGCGGATGCCACGCCGGCACTGCTCCTCGTGCTCAAACGCAAACCAGACCTCCCAATTGGAAGAGTGTGCAGCGTATGCCGGATTGAGCCGCTGCTCGGGCATGAGCTGCTGCCGCCGGTGCGTCACCTCCTCCGCATGCGCCCGCGCCGACCGTGGCACCGCCGGCACTGGGATCCTCTCCGGATCCAAGTGCCAGTAGTGTGGCAGGATCACGTCGGGGTAGGGGAGAGGGATGCTGTGCTCCCAATGCCACCTCGCCTGGTGCACTGGGACGCTAATCCGCTGCCGAGGCGGACGGGAAGACGACGGTGGGGGTAGCGCGCGCCAAGGGACGACATGGCCCTTCTTCTTGCCAGAGCTCGAGTCGGCCCCTGAGAAGATGCCCATGGTGGCTACTAGCTAGGGTTTTTTCGCCAGCGGGCTAGGGTTTGTAGATCCTGCCGGGGGTAGAGGGGGCAGGCATGGCTCTAGAAGGAAGGAAACTACTGTGGACTGGCCGGTTTCCATTTAAAGAAGGATGACGACCCGAACATAGGTGGCTGACGACCGGGCCCGCCACGCGTGCGCATTTACTTTTGGCTGTGGGGGTAGTTGGAAGGCCGCCACTCGTCCCCGAGGCGGACGAGGAGAAAGCGCGTGCACGTCCGTTCGGCGTCCGTGTGGCCGGAAATGGGGCGGGACAGACTCGCTCATCAGGTCCAACAGGCGACGCAGTCCAGCGCGGCCCCACTCGTCAGAGTTAACGGTCAAACCATTGACCCGACGACATCCTCCATTGTGACCTTTGGTGAGGGTTTCAGGCTAGGGAGTGGGGAAAAGTGAGCAAAAGTTAAGGACGTGGGGGTGAATGAGCACAACTAAGGAACCAGGGGCACAAATGTAAAAAAACTAATATCAAAAGCCTGTGCACTATTGGTGGGTGGTATAGGAGTACTAATAAAATCATTATTATTAGTATTTGAGAAATCACACAACTTAGTACTATCTTGAGACATGGTGACCGAGCAAGCAAAGTAACAAGCAAGACAAGTAAACTAGCAAGTGAAGAAGTAAACCAATAACAAGCAAAGATAAATATTTTTGTATTTTTGATTTTTATGAGACAAGCTAAATATAACAGCAAATAAAAAGAAGAACAAGTGAATGAAAATTTTGTAAAGTTACTTGATAGTTGATGATGATATTCCCTGGCAACGGCGCCAGAAATCCTTCCTGATACTCGTGATCTGCGTTGGGTTTTCCGTGAAGAGGAACGGGTTATCGCAACACAAAGTGGGTAAGTATTTTCCTCAGTTATGAAACCAAGGTTTATCGAACCAATAGGAATATTAATCCTCAACCGTCTTCATTTGCTGCACACAAATGAACAAACAACTTGCACCCACCACGGGCAAGAGGGTTGTCAATCCCCTTGATCTCGTTATTTGCAAGCAAATGAGTTGTGTAGATAATTGTTGATAATTGTAAATTGCAAAATAAAATAAAAAGTAAATAAAGGTAGCAAGGTAATAGTAGCGTTTGTAAATATATAAGTGAATAGACCCGGGGGCCATAATTTTCCCTAGCGGCATCTCTCATGTAGGCAGCATACGATCCAAGCAAAGCACATATTATGTGACGAATAAAAATATAGCTCTAAGTAAGATATACCGATAGTGTTGAAGACGAAAGAGGGGATGCCTTTCGGGGCATCCCCAAGCTTAGGCGTTTGAGTCTTCCATGGATATTACCTTGGGGGTGCCTTGGGCATCCCCAAGCTTAGGTTCTGGTCACTCCTTATTCTCCTCATATCGGTGTCTCACCCAAAACTTGAAAACTTCAATCACACAAAACTTAACGGAACTTCGTGAGAAGGGTTAGTGTCAAGACAATATTCATAATTGTTCCCACATGATACCTACTGTATTCTATCATTCCCATAATTTATACCACTAAATATAAGCTATGGAAACACTAAAACAAGCAAACTATGCATGCAAAACAGAATCTGTCAGAAACAGAACAGTCTATGAAGATTTGTAGTATATCCATAATTCCCTGTCTCTCTAAATTCTTAAAAATTAGTACAACCTGAAGAATTGTATATGAAGACCGTGTAAAACTTTCAGATCATTATCATGTTCCAATAAAAAATTAACATTCATGTACTGGAGTCAAAAGTTTCTGTTTTGGTTCAGCATCAATTCTACTCATCTTGTGAGTCATCCCAAAGGCTTTAATTGGCACTTTATTGAAATAAAAGGCACAAAAAATTATTACTACAGTAGCTTAATCATGTGAACACATCAAAACAGAAAGTATAAGTGTTGGATTGTCTCCCAACAAGCGCTTTTCTCTAATGCCTTTTAGCTAGGCATGATGATTTCAATGATGCTCACATAGGAATTGTATTTGAAACATGTAAGAGAGCATCATGAATCTCATGACAAGCACATTTAAGTCTAACCCACTTCCTATGCATTGGGATTTTGTGAGCAAACAATTTATGGGAACAAGAATCAACTAGCATAGGAAGGCAAAACAAGTATAACTTCAAAACTTTGAACACATAGAGAGGAAACTTGATATTATTGCAATTCCTACAAGCATATGTTCACCCCTCATAATAATTTTCAGTAGCATCATGAAGGAATTTCACAATATAAATATCACATAAATTATTATTTCATGATGCACAAGCATAGAATTTTCATTACTCTCCTCATAAGCAAATTTCTTCTCATTCATATAGTGGGAGCATCAAATGAAACTCGAATATTATAAATTGTTTCCACATTAAAAGAGTAATGTTCGGTAAAAGGATATTCAAAATTATGACAATAATTATCACTACTTTTTATAACATAAGTATAATCACAATAATCATCATAAGTAGCAACTTTGTCCTCATCATAGTCAAGTGAAACCTCTTCCGAAATAGTGGAATCGTTACTAAATAAAGTCATGACCTCTCCAAATCCACTTTTATCATTATAATAAAATTCAACACCCTTCAAAATAGTGGTATAATAATTATCTAAAGTTGACACTCTTCCAAACCCACTTTCATAAATATCGCAATCATCATAAATAGGAGGCATGCAATCATCATAACAAATTTGATCATTCAAAGTAAGGGAACTAAAAAGATCATCTTCATTAAGCATAACATCCCCAAGCTTGGGACTAACATTAATTGCAGCAAATAAATTCTCAAACATGTCATTCTCATCAAACATAGCATCCCCAAGCTTGTGGCTTGGCATATCATAAGCATAATCACTCTCATCATTAATACTATGAATAGCACCAATAGTATAACAATTATTATCATCATAACTTACCAAGTTGGTGCCAAAAATATTTTCAAGATTATAAGAAGTATCATTATCTTCCCAATCATAGTCATCACAACAAGCAATAAGCATAACAAAATCATCATCAAGTGTATCATCTTCCACAATTATTTTTGATTCATCCACGTGAGGCACAACAATAATAGGAGCAACATCATTTGGGAGAGATACTTTTTTACCTCTACTCTTTCTTCTTTTCTTCTTCTTCACCACATCATATGTGGGTTTAATTATTATTTTCGAGCTTCTTATTGATGATATTGGTTGAATGGGGAGCTCCTCCTCGTCACCTATTTCATCATGAGAGACAATAGGAGGGAAAATGGAAATCTTTACCCTTTCATTAGTATTCCTTTTATATTCTATTGGTTTTCCCATCTTTCTATAGTTGGCAATATAAGCATTCTCGTTACAATTTACCATGCAAAACATATAGATATTTTTTAGATTAGTTTCAATGTTGTCCGTGAGAATGAATACTTCAAACCAACTATTTTTATGTGTCAATTCTTCACTCCCCAAAAATAGAGAAAGCTCATTATAAAGTTCAAGGGTGATCAAGTCATTACAATATTTGGCCATGATTTGATCATGAAAAAGTTTGCATTGGAAATTAAGATGACCAAATTTATTCCAAAGTTCACAAGTAATAGGACAAAGAGAACCTAATTTTGTAGCAAATTCATCTATCACTTTGAGCAAAAAATTGGTTCTATCATGTTTATGCTTCTTACAAAATCTATCATCCCTATAAGGCACGTCTTCACAAACTTTATCCACTCCACAAAAATTGACATGCTTATAAGAAACATTTTTATCATGACTAGTGCAATCATCATTAGTATTCTGGATATTCATAGCATTCATACTAACAACATTGCAATCATGCTCATCATTCAAGGAATCCTCATTAAGTAGTTTCATAATTTCTTCCTCTACCAATTGAGCACAATTTTCTGACTCCTTATTTTCACGAAAGACATTATAAAGACGATACAAATGATGCAACGTAAGCTCCATTTTTTGTAGTTTTCTTTTATAAAACCAAACTAGTGATAAAACAAGAAACTAAAAGATTGAATTGCAAGATCTAAAGATATACCTTCAAGCACTCACCTCCCTGGCAACGGCGCCAGAAAAGAGCTTGATGTCTACTACGCAACTTTATTCTTGTAGACTTTGTTGGGCCTCCAAGCGCAGAGTTTTGTAGGACAATAGCAATTTTCCCTCAAGTGGATGACCTAAGGTTTATCAATCCGTGGGAGGTGTAGGATGAAGATGGTCTCTCTCAAACAACCCTGCAATCAAATACAAGAAATCTCTTGTGTCCCCAACACACCCGATACAATAGCAAATTGTATAGGTGCACTAGTTCCACGAAGAGATGGTGATACAAGTGCAATATGGATGGTAGATATAGATTTTTGTAATATGAAAATATAAAAACAGCAAGGTAGCAAGTAACAAAAGTGAGCACAAATGGTATTGCAATGCTTGAAAACAAGGCCTAGGGTCCGTACTTTTGCTAGTGCAATCTCTCAACAATGCTAATATAATTGGATCACACAACCATTTCTCAATGTGCAACGAAGAATCACTCCAAAGTTCTTATCTAGCGGAGAACATAAGAAGAAATTGTTTGTAGGGTACGAAACCACCTTAAAGTTACCCTTTCCGATCGATCTATCCTAGAGTCCGTACTAAAATAACACCAAGTTATCCTTTCCGATCGATCTATCTAAGAGTTCGTACTAGAATAACATCATATGATACGCATCAACCAACTCTAATGTCACCTAGATACTCCAATGTCACCACAAGTATCCATGAGTTAAATATACGATACAAATCAAACAATTTCAGATTCATAATACTCAACCCAACACAACGAACCTCAAAGAGTTCCCCGAGATTTCTATCGGAGAACAAGGCATGAAAACGTGCAATCAACCCTATGCGTAGATTACCCCAATGTCACCTCGGGAATCCGCAAGTTGAGTACCAAAACATATATCAAGTGGATCAATAGAATCCCCCATTGTCACTACGGGTATCCGCATGCAAGACATATATCAAGTGTTCTCAAATCCAATATTCAATCCAACATAACAAGATCTCAAAGGGAAAGATTCAATTCATCACAACAAGATAGCAAGGGAAACATCATATGATCCGACTATATTAACAAAGCCCGTGATACATCAAGATCATGACTTCTCAAGAACACGAGAGAGAGAGAGAGAGAGAGATTGAACACATAGCTACAGGTACATACCCTGAGCCCCGAGGGTGGACAACTCCCTCCTCGTCATGGCCTCCGCCGGGATGATGAAGATGGCCACCGGAGATGATCTACCCCCCCTCCGGCAGGGTACTGGAACGCCTCCAGATTGGTTTTTTGCCGATACAGAGAGTTGCGGCGGTGGAACTTCTCGTCTAGGGTTATATTTTGGGGTTTCTGAATATTTGGGAATTTATAGGCATCAGAGGCGGTGGAGAGGGGCCCCGTGGAGGGCACAACCCATCAGGGCGCGCCGGGCCCCCCTGGCACGCCCTGGTGGGTTGTGCTCTCCACAGCCCACCTCTTTGGCACTTCTTTAGCCCACTGGGTATCTTCTGGCCCAAAAAAAATCTCCAAAAAGTTTCGTCGCGATTGGACTTCGTTTGGTACTGATATTCTGCGAAGTAAAAAACAAGCAAAAACAGCAACTGCCATTTTGGCACTATGTCAATAGGTTAGTCCCAAATAATGATATAAAGTTGTTATAAAGTGATTGTAAAACATCCAAGAATGATAATATAACATCATGGAACAAGCAAAAATTATAGATACGTTGGAGACGTATCAATGGCCTTACTAGACAAGCCACTGCCATGTCATGTTTCCATGCTGGCGTGCGTGCGGACGCCGTGGTCATGCCATCGGCTTGAATGGTGCACGGCCTTGGGGTCGGTGTGGAAGTCGAAGCGGCGGCTCCAGGATCTTGCTTTCATGGAAGGGTGTTGACACTGGTCGCTTGGGTGGCAGGTTCGATGGCTAGCCTGGCGTGCGGCCTTGGGGTCGGCGTGGATGTCGGAGCGATGACTTCAGAGGTGGTTTTTGTGTGCCGGCTTTGGTTGCTCGGGTGACAAAGCAGGCGGCTCGTCTGGTGCGCGGCCTCATGGTCGGTGTGTGTGTAGCTTGCGTTTGTAAGTCGGGGAGGCGGCTCCGGAGATGGTTGTAGGGTGTCGACTCTGGTTGCTCGGGTGACGGAGCCGGCGGCTCGCCTGGTGCGCGGCCTCGGGGCCGGCATGTGTGTTGTTTGCATTTTTTGTAGGTCGGAGTGGCGGCTCCGAAGATGGTTGTAAGGTGTCAACTCTGGTTACTCGTGTGACGGAGTAGGCGACTCGGCTGGTGCGCGGCCTAGGGGCCGGTGTGGATGTCAGAGCGGCGGCTTCAGATTTGGTTGTAGGGTGTCGGTTCCGGCTGCTTGGGTGATGGAGTTGGCGACTCGTTAGGGGTGCGGCCTCGGGGTCGGTGTGTGCATTGCTTATGTATCGGTTTTCGGCCGGTTCTCCTTATTAACTGGTCATTTCTCTTCTTCTTAATGAAAAGGCTGAGCTCCTGCTGGTTCCTCGAAAAAAAACAGTAACATAGCAGTATATGAAGAATTATAAATAGTTGATTAAGAATGCTTCCCACGTTTTTAAGTTTCCCATCAGTCCACAACGTTGATCCATAGTGAATACAACACATTAGAAAAAGAAGATGAACTAACAACTTCAAAAGCTGTTTGAGAAAAATATCACAAGGGAATAAACGATTAGGAAATCAAATAGCTGATGTTGATTCACATTAAGCATGGCATCCTCTCGCTATTTGCAGATCAATATGAAAATGGTTATGAAGTCAAGACTCAAGATATCAAATATCCATCAATGTTTCTTGACCATTCATATGTTCACTGGTGCAGAAAATAATAAAAACATGTTCATCTCGGAAGCATCAGTTACAGCATAAACAAAAATCTATCGAATGCAATAAAAAATTAAAGAGAATTGCAAGTACTTAAGTCTCATTTACACTTATCTACCTGGTAGCACTACATCTTTATGTGCTTCGCATATGTAAAGCTGAGATATTGCTAATATCTTTTTACAAAGGGCTTATCACAAAATGTCGCAACATCCAAGCCATCACATCTCTAAAGGGAAAAAAGGTACTCCCTCCGTCCCGGTGTATAAGTCATCTTACGTTATGCACTGCGACCAAGGTGAATGGGAAAACGAGAGAACTTAATATTTATTAGCTAATTAATTTCATTGCATGCAATAAACTGACCAATGCATGCGGTGCTAGATAGTCTCAAGTCATTAAAAACATACACACCCCACATTTTCTATTGGTTGATTTCTTTATTCATGTTAAGAAACAAGAAACGAGGTGAGAATTAATGCACCGCGCCTAAGTGTTCTGAGAAAATCTGATTTTTGTAAGATGACTTATACACCGAGACGGAGGGAGTACCTAATATTGCCCTTTGGGATCTTTTACTACATGATAATGAACATTCATTATTCACTCTGTATTTGTTGCAATAGTGGTGGAAGAATGTGATCAACCAAAGAGATATCGCCCCAATTTTGTGCCAACTATTCCAACAAGTGTGGTCATACGTGAGCCATCCAACTCTAGAAGCTTAAGTCATGGATCCTCGGACGACAAAGATGTACCAAGCCATTTGTCCATGAGATTTTCTACTTGCAATACCGTAACACCCATTGCAATGTTGGAGCGAGGAGAAAGCTCAAAAGGTACTAATCTCTTACATGTATATACTTTGTATGATGTCTAGGTTATTACTTTGTTTGTATATATACACTCTGTAAATATAGAAGTAATCTCATGTGATCACTTCAGGTCGGAAGCGTTCCTATGATTCCACTTGCTATGCTAGCCTTACACCGAAACAAAGGAAAACTAGCCTGGACTATCAGAGGGAACGCTGAAAAAAATTAACATATGAGGAGAGGCAAGAGATTAATGCACGCTGAAGAGCACGCACGCACAGTTTACCACCTGAGAAGAGGCAAGCTCTGCTCGATCAGCGTAAAGCTAGTTATCAAGGTAGGAGAGACACCGTATGTAATGAATCAATTGCGATACGATGCCCTGCGCTAGGTGCTTCATCGACGATCAACCGATTGTCCGGCACTTCGGTATCAACCACTAGCAATGGTAGTAAAGTTCCTGTCCATGTTCACACTCTTCTGTTTAGAGATAAGTTTCACTATTTACTTGCTAATACAAGTGACCAGGGAGGTCTCCTCGAGGATGTCATGGATGTGGACATCATCCATGAGCCGGGTGCCTCACCGTTGGTCAGTCCTTCATCGAGCTCACCAGCGTCCACCGTCGAAAATGGTAATAAAATTACCATTTGTGCTCACATCTTCTCTTCAAAGGTATGCTCCATTCTTTACTTATCCACTCACCTGCAGGTGCTCTAGGAGGCCTCCCTAATGGCGTTGTGAATGAGGGCACCCTCCGCACGCTCGGTGCATCACTAAAAGACGAACAATTATTGATCATGTCGGCGCTCACCATGGTAACTGATGGTACAAGTTGTACATGTATCCATTTTCTATTCTAAAGAAAGATGTATATTGCCATTTACTTGCGAAACCAAATTACAGATGATCTAGATAACTTCCTTAAGGATGCCATGGAGAAGGATACCATTCCCGAAGAGGACATGGACGATGCGTACTATATGTTTTCTGGTGAAGGTAAATTCCAGTTATGTTAAGATAAGAATGACCAACTTATTTTGTAATTTACAAAATGCTTTTCATATAAACAAATCATATTTGTCTGAATTAACGATAAAAAATAGGTGGCGACATTGTTGAGGTGTTAGACCCAGCTAGCCGGCTGATGCTTCCATCGTTGATTCTGATGTCCCTGATCCTAATGAACATGTCTACTCAAATATCCCGGATAGCACACACATGTTGAGGCATGTGGCAGATTGCAGGCATTATGGTGCAAAGAGGTTTGAGTATGAACCAAAGTCATTTTGCTGCTGAGGTGGACAAATCACCCTGACGCATCCAGAAACCCCTTTGGAACTTCGAAGGCTATGGTCGAGCTCAGATGCCGTCGCAAGGCATTTTCTAGACAATATTAGATTCTTTAACGGACATTTTTCCTTCACCACCCTCGGCGTAAGCCTTGATAATAAATATACGAACATGAGGTGAGGGGTGTATACGTTTCGGGCACACGGGCAGATGTACCACAACATGCATTCATTTGGTCCTAGCGTATCTTGTCCGAGCCATTTAAAACTGTACTTTTATGATGGCCACCGGTGATGGTTTTCCCCTCCGGCAGGGTACTGGAAAGGCTCCAGATGGGTTTTTATTTGATACAAAGAGTTGCGGCGGCGGAGGGGAAGTTCTCGGAGGCTCTCTAGGTTTTTTGGGATATATTGAAATTTATAGGCCAGAGAGGGACGTCGGGAGACGCCCGAGGGGGCATCACATATCATGGTGTGGCCACCCCCTAGCCGCGCCCTGTTGCGTGGTGGCTCCCATGTGGAGCCTTCGGTCTCCTCCCGAAGCTTCCAGGTCTTCTTTCAGTCCAGAAAAAATCATAAAAAAGTTTCGGGCGATTCAGAGAACTTTTTTTTTCTGCACAAAAATAACACCACGGTAATTCTGTTGAAAATAGCGTCGGTACGGGTTAGTTATAAATAAATCATATAAAGTGCATCAAAACCATATGAAAGTATTGTAAATTTAGGCAAATATGGTATGAATACTTCATAAATTATCGATACGTTGGAGACGTATCACTATCTCCAAGCTTAATTTCTACTCATCCTCGAGTAGGTAAATGGTAAAAGAAATAATTTATGAAGTGTGAATGCTAGCATAGTATATAAGTTTGATCAATGATAATTTCAGTCACTTTTCTAGCATCATAACCACCAACCTTTTCTCATAACGCTTCTCATGATCAAGTAGCAAGCTATTCACATGTTGAAGTATAGACCATAAACTTTCTTGAAAACTAGCAAACTATGTTTTCAGTCATCAAACAACTACAATTCATCTTATTTTCAGGAAGGGTCTATGTAAGGGCTTTGGTTTAGCAAATTCCACATACTCAACTATCATTTACTCGTCCATGATTGCTGACACTCAAATCATAGTTTTAGAACAAACATTTTCAGTCAAACACATAGGAAGATAGGGGCTTAATGTTTCGCCTCCCAACTTATTTATCTCGGGGATAATTTCAACAAATAATGAATCATGATCACCTATATTCAAATGGATATATGTGCGTGGATCTTTCCCCACCACATGATGCTTGCCAACTAAAGAATTAATAGATTGGAATAGGGATCAACATTATTGACTCTTGCATAAAAGTGAATACATAAAATTAAATGCATAAAATTAAAGATAGGCCCTTCACAGAGGGAAGCAGAGGTTGTCATGTGCTAACTCTTAATGGAAAGGAATGTCACTTTATATTGCCCCTTGTGATATCAACCTTTATTATGCAGTCCGTCGCGTTTATTTCTTCACCATCACAAGATCGTACAAAGCTTATTTTCCCTTCTAATAAAAGATCATACATATTTAGGAGCAACTTTTATTGCTTTTTGCACCGATGACAACTTAGTTGAAGGATCTTATTCAATCCATAGGAAGATATGGTGGACCCTCATGGCAAGAAACTGGGTTTAAGGGTTTTTGGATGCACAAGTAGTATTTCTACTTAGTACGAATTTTTGGCTAGCAAAAGATCCTAAGCAAGCACCACATGTTAGAGGATCCATGGCAATATAACTTCTATGTGAATATAAACAAACATAACCATTACGTTGTCTTTCTTATCCAACGTCAACTACTTGATCAATTTTGAAAATAATTAATGGGGTCTCACAATCATAGAATATGTCCAAGATAGTATATTTATATGTGAAATCTTTCTTCCTTCAATATTCTTTCAAGAATTATTCAAGTGACCAATGCTATGCTTGCTAACTTCCAATAAATTTTACCGCTTATACTCCTAGTATGTGAAGTCACTACTCCCCATGGGACAAGCATATAAAGCATATATAATTTCACATTTATGACATTCAATTTATTCAACGTTTACTCTCAGGATATATGTGAAGCACATGAGTAAACCTCAAACTACTCTCAAAAGATATAAGTGAAGATCAACGAGTAGTCAAACAATCAAGTAGCCATGTGAGGAATCTCTCTCATCAAAGATTTTCAGATCCGAGTATTTTATTCAAACAGCAAACAAAAAGAAAAATGGCACTCCAAGAATAGCACTTATCATGTGGACAAATAAAAATTTAGGCTCAACATAGGCTAACCGATATTTGTTTGATGAAGAGAGGTGGGTTGCGTAGAATCCCCAAGCTTAGATGCTTGAGACTTCTTGAAATATTTACTTGGGGTGCCTTGGTCATCCCCAAGCTTGAGCTGTTGTATCTCATTCAATCCTCTCATATCCCGGTTTCACCTAAGTCTCAAAAACTTCATCCACAAAAAACTCGAAAAGAACTTGTGAGATAGGTTAGTACACATAAGAATAAATCGACACTTCATGTACTGCCAAGACAAGTTGCATAATAATTTTTAAACATTAGTACCGTATACTATCATTTACACAACTTATATCTACCAATATAATCCATGAAAACTCTAGGATAAGTAGATAACATAACTATGACAGCAATCAGTCCAAACAGAACAGTCTGTAGCAATCTATTAAAATAGTGTACTTCTGTATCTCCAAAAAATTCTGAAAATTTAGGACATGATAAACAATTTGTAGTAAAATACTGTGTAAAAATTACAGATACTTTCCACGTTCCAGTAAAATATGAAAATTCAAACACTACAGCTAAAGTTTCTGTTTTTACACAGCACATATCAAACATGTAAT
This sequence comes from Elymus sibiricus, assembly GCA_039707655.1. NCBI lineage: Eukaryota > Viridiplantae > Streptophyta > Magnoliopsida > Poales > Poaceae > Elymus > Elymus sibiricus. Next base: position 359,230,611 of record CM077667.1, read on the forward strand.
TCAAGCATCCTAAAAGGCAATTCTTGGAAACTTTTATTGAAAAACAAGATTATATATAACAGCAAGCAAATACTACCAAAATAACATGATGCTCCAAGCAAAACTCATATTATGTGACGAATAAGAATATAGCTCCAAGTAAGATACACCGATAATGTTGAAGACGAAAGAGGGATGCCTTCCGGGGCATCCCCAAGCTTAGACGCTTGAGTCTTCCTTGGATATTACCTTGGGGGTGCCTTGGGCATCCCCAAGCTCAGGGTATTACCACTCCTTGTTCTCCTCATATCGGTATCTCACCCAAAACTTGAAAACTTCAATCACACAAAACTTAACGGAACTTCGTGAGATGGGTTAGTCTAATAAGGATAGATCATTCACTTAGGTACTGTCAAGACAAGATTCATAATTTTTATCACATAATACCTACTTTATCCCATCATTCCCATGATTTATACCACTAAATATAAGCTATGGAAACTCTAAAACAAGCAAACTATGCATGCAAAAAAGAATTTGTCAAAAACAGAACAGTCTGTGAAGATCTGAATGAAATCCATATTTTGCTATCTCTAAAAATTCTGAAAAATTAGGGAAACTCAGAGAATTTGCATAGAAAGACAGTGTAATTTTTTTAGAATTTTTGACTCTCGAGTAAAATCAGAGAAATTCTGCACTTGACGTAAAAGTTTATGTTTTTGCACGAAATCAAACTAACAAGTATCCACACTATCCCAAAGGCTTTACTTGGCACATTATTGAAACAAAAGGCACAAAAAATGATTACTACAGTATCTTAATCATGTGAACACACAAAAACAAAAAGTAAAAGTGTTGGGCTGTCTCCCAACAAGCGCTTTCCTTTAATGCCTTTTAGATAGGCATGATGATTTCAATGATGCTCACATAACAATAGTATATGAAACATGCAAAAGAGCATCATGAATCTCATGACAAGCACATTTAGGTCTAACCCACTTCCTATGCATAGGGATTTTGCGAGAAAACAATTTATGGGAGAAAGAATCAACTAGCATAGGAAGGCAAAACAAGCATAACTTTGAATTTTTCAATGCATAGAGAGGAAACTTGATATTATTGCAATTCCTACAAGCATATGTTCCCCCCTCATAATAATTTTCAGTAGCATCATGAAGGAATACGACAATATAACTATCACATAAAGCATTCTATTCATGATCGACAAGCATAGAAGTTTTGTTACTCTTCACATAAGCATATTTCTTCTCATTCATAATAGTGGGAGCAAGCTCAACAAAATAACTATCATGAGATACTTGATTGACATAACCATATTGAAAATTAAAAACATGATGACAAGTTTCATGGTTATCACCACTCTTTATAGCATACATGTCATCATCATAGATAGCAACTTTGTTATAGTAATCAATTGAAACCTCTTCCAAAATAGTGGAATCATCATTAAATAAAGTCATGACCTCTCAAAATCCACTTTCATAATTATTATCATAAGATTCAACACCCTCCAAAATAATGGGATCACTAGTACCTAGAGTTGACACTCTTCCAAACCCACTTTCATCAATATAATCATCATACATAGGAGGCATGCTATTATCATAGTAAATTTGCTCATCAAAACTTGGGTGACAAAAAATATCATCTTCATCAAACATAGCATCCCCAAGCTTGTGGCTTTGCATATCATTAGCATCAAGGATATTCAGATAATTCATACCAACAATATTGCTATCATGCTCATCATTCAAGGAATTCACATTAAGTATTTTCATAAATTCTTCCTCTACCAATTGAGCACAATTTTCCGAACCATCATTTTCACGAAAGACATTAAAAAGATGTAGCAATTGAGGAAACCTAAACTCCATTTTGTCGTTTTCTTTTATAAAACCAAACTAGTGATAAACAAGAAACTAAAAGATTTAATTGCAAGATCTAAAGATATACCTTCAAGCACTCACCTCCCCGGCAACGACGCCAGAAAATAGCTTGATGTCTACTACACAACTTTATTCTTGTACACGTTGTTGGGCCTCCAAGTGCAGAGTTTTATAGGACAGCAACAATTTTCCCTCAAGTGGATGACCTAAGGTTTATCAATCTGTGGGAGGTGTAGGATGAAGATGGTCTCTCTCAAACAACCGTGCAATCAAATACAAGAAATCTCTTGTGTCCCCAACACACCCAATACAACGACAAATTGTATAGGTGCACTAGTTCGGCAAAGAGATGGTGATACAAGTGCAATATGGATGGTAGACATAGGTTTTTGTAATCTGAAAATATAAAAACAGCAAGGTAACAAGTGTCAAACAGCGAGCAAAACGTGGTATAAATGCTTGGAAATAAGGCCTAGGGTTCATACTTTCACTAGTGTAATCTCTCAACAATGCTAACATAACAGAATCATATGATCATCCCTCAACGTGGAACAAAGAATCACTCCAAAGTTCATATCTAGCAGAGAACATGAGATGAAATTGTTGTAGGTAATAAGAACAACCTCAAAGTTACCCTTTTCGATCAATCTATTGGACTATTCCTATAGCTATCACAAACAACCCTAGAGTTCATACTAAGATAACACCAATGATACATATCAATCAACCCTAATGTCACCTAGATACTCCAATGTCACCTCAAGTATCCGTGGGTTAATTATTCGACATGCTTCAAACAAATTCAGATTCATCATATTCAATCCAACACAAAGAACTTCAAAGAGTACCCCAAGATTTCTATCGGAGAAGGTAGGACAAGAACGTGTAATCAACCCCTATGCATAGATCCCCAAGGTCATCGGAATCCGCAAGTTGATGCCATAACATATATAACATGAATCAATAGAATACCTCATTGTAACCACGGGTATCCACATGCAAGACATACATCAAGTGATCTCAAATCCAATATTCAATCTGACATAACAAAATCTCAAAGGGAAAGATTCAATTCATCAGAACAAGATAGCAAGGGAAGAACACCATATGATCCAACTATATTAACAAAGCCCGTGATACATCAAGATCATGCCATCTCAAGAACACGAGAGAGAGAGAGAGAGAGAGAGAGAGAGAGATAGAGAGAGAGATTGAACACATAGCTACGAGTACATACCCTCAACCCCGAGGGTGAACTACTCCCTCCTCGTCATGGCCTCCGCCGGGATGATGAAGATGGCTACCTGTGATGGTTTTCCCCCTCCGGTAGGGTACTGGAAAGGCTCCAGACGGGTTTTTCTTCAATACAGAGAGTTGCAGCGGCGGAGCGTAAGTTCTCAGAGGCTCTCTAGGGATTTTGGGATATATTTGAATTTATAGGCTAGAGAGGGACGTCGGGAGATGCCCGAGGGGGCCACCACATATCAGGGCACGGACACCCCTCCTGGGCGCGCCCTGTTGCGTGGTGGCTCCCTCGTGGAGCCTCCGGTCTCCTCCCGAAGCTTCCACGTCTTCTTTCGGTGCAGAAAAAATCATAAAAAAGTTTCGAGCAATTCCGAGAACTTTTATTTTCTGCACAAAAACAACACCACCATAATTCTGCCGAAAACATCATCAGTCTGGGTCTGTTCTAAATAAATCATGTAAAGTGCATCAAAACCATATGAAAGTATTGTAAACATAGACAAATATGGAATGAATACTTCGTAAATTATTGATACGTTGGAGAGTATCATAGGACAACCTGAAGAATCTGTATAGCAATACTGTGTAAGAAATTTAGATAAAAAAGACGGTCCAGTAAAATTAGAGAAATTATGCACTGAACGCTAAAGTTTTTGTTTTTGCACCGTATCAATTCTACTTATCGCGCAAGTCATCCCAAAGGCTTTACTTGGCATAGACCCTAATTTAAAAATAAAAACACAATCATTACAGAGGCAATAATCATGTTTTCAAAAAAAAAACAGAAAGTAAAAAAGCAAAATTAAAGATAACTATTGGGTTGCCTCCCAACTAGCGCTATTGTTTTACGCCCCTAGCTAGGCATATTGCATAGTTTCAAGTGTTGTCATCATTGACACTCCACCCATAAGTAGCCCTCATCATAGATTCATAAGGTGGTTTCATTCTCTTCCTTGGGAAGTGTTCCATCCCTTTCTTTAATGGTAATTGGAACCTTATGTTTCCCTCATTCATATCAATAATTGCACATATAGTTCGTAGAAAAGGTCTTCCAAGTATTATTGGACAAGTAGGATTGCATTCAATATCAAGCACAATGAAATCTACAGGCACATAATTTCTAGTTGCAATAATAAGCACATCATTTATTCTACCCAAAGGTTTCTTGATGGTAGAATCCGCAAGATGCAAGTTTAGGGAACAATCTTGAATATTGATGAGACCAAGCACATCACAAAGAGATTTAGGTATTGTTGAAACACTATCACCAAGGTCACACAAAGCATTACATTCATATTCTTTTAGTTTTATTTTAATAGTAGGTTCCCATTCATAATGCGATTTTCTAGGAATAGAAACTTCAAGTTCGAGTTTCTCATCATAAGCTTTTATCATCGCTTCTACTATATGTGTAGTAAAAGCTTTATTTTGTTCATAAACATCGGGTGAGCTAATGATGGATTGCAACAAGGAAATACATTCTACTAAAGAGCAACTTTCATAATTAAAGTCCTTGTAATCCAAGATAGTGGGTATATCACTAGTTAAAGTTTTAACCTCTCCAAACCCACTTTTTTCAATTTTATCATTAGAATCATCACCCTCCAAGCTAGTGATGTACCAACTATATTGACTCATATTCAGTCCATTTATAATTTACTTTCACATTTGTAAATAAAGATTCAATAGGAGAAGTACCAACCATTTTAAGATCTTCATCATGATTCCGGAAAAAATCAGGTGGAAGAACCTTTTCTAAGAATTCTCGCTTAGCTTTCAACTTAGCAGTCCTCTCCTTGATTTCATTGATAGATATTTGGATGAATTTCATAGTCTCATTAAAATCATGCTTGGGTGGCAAAGTTTTATTTTTAAGAGTTTCCACATCAAGAGCAATTGTATCCATATTTTTAGCCAAATCATCAACTTTATGCAACTTTTCTTCTACCATAATATTAAAAATATTTTGAGAACTAATAAACTCTTTAATGGTGTTCTCAAGATCATAGGGTATCCTATTATTATTTGTAGAACAGTTTCCATAAGAATTTCCATAATTATTAGAGGAGTTTGTAGGACCGAAAGTATGTCTAGAGGGGAGGTGATTAGACTACTTGACCAAATAAAAATCCTACCTTTTCCCAATTTTAAGTGTTGGCAGATTTTAGCAATGATAGCAAGTCAACTACACCCTACACATGCATGTCTAAGAGTATAGCAGCGGAAAGTAACAACAAGCATGTATAGTAGAGGGTAGGAAGGAAGATCAAACGCAATTTGTAGACACGAAGATTTTTCCCGTGGTTCCGATAGGTGGTGCTATCGTATGTCCACGTTTATGGAGTCTTCAACCCACGGAGGGTAACAGTCGTGAGAGTCCACGGAGGGCTCCACCCATAAGGGTCCACGAAGTAGCAACCTTGACTATTCCATAACGGCTTCCGTTCACGAAGGACTAGCCTCACTATGGGTAGATCTTCACGAAGTAGGCGATCTCCTTGCCCGTACAAATTTCTTGGTTCAACTCCACAACACGAAGTAGGAGACTCCCAAGCGACACCTAACCAATCTAGGAGGCACCACCCTCCAAAAGGTAATAGGCTCGGTAATGTCGATGAACTCCTTGCTCTTGTGCTTCAAGACGATAGACTCCTCAACACACAATCACTCTCTCACAGATTTGGCTTTGGTGGAGAGATTGATTTGGTGGAAAGCAACTTGGGGAGGCTAGAGATCAAGATTCATATGGATAGAGTGGAATGGCTTGATCTCAACACATGAGTAGGTGGCTCTCTCTCAGAAAATTGGATGGGGCAAGTATGGAATAGTTCTGAGTGCTTCTCTTTCGAGTGGGTGGTGGTGAAGGGGTATATATAGGCATCCCCAAAAATCTAACCGTTACACCTAAAGTGACCAACTCGGTGACACCGATGTGTGAATCTCGGTGGTACTGAAGTGACCAAAAGGCAGTAACTTTTGAATCTCGGTGAGACCGATATATAAATCTCGGTGGTACCGATCAGGTGACCAACGGTCAGATTGCGCAACTCGGTGAGGCCGATCAAGAAAACTCAGTGGTACCGATTTTGTGAATCGAGGTAATAGAAAGTTGGCAACCCAAACTCGGTGGCACCGAAGTGGAATCGGTTGCACTGATGTGCTAGGGTTTGGCATGGGTCTGTCTGATTTTGGGAATCGGTGGCACCGAGTGGAAATTGTTGGTTGCACCGATTTTGGATATTTGGCTTTGGACAGACTTTTGTGGAAGATCTTGTGGGTGTTTTTGGTAACTATCTCTTGTGCACGTGGAGCATCTTGTTCACCAACAGTACCTTACCCCCTTTTAATAGTATTGGCTTTCCTATGGACTCAAAGTGATTTCTCACAAAGTAAAATGTAGAGTCCTCTTGCTTGAAGCTTTGCCAATCCATTTCCTTGCATCTTGGGGTATCTCCACAATCCTTTTGCCATCCCTATCATTGAACTTTTCCTGAAATATGCTTAGTGGAAACATTAGTTCAATGACATATATGTTGTTATTAATTACCAAAACCATCAAGGGAGCAAATGTGCTTTCAATCTCCCCCTTTTTGGTAATTGATGACAACATATAGATCAAAGCTTCGACATATGATATAATCAATGAATATAATCATCGCTTTGAGAAGTATGTGATAAGCAAGAGCTCCCCCCAAATTTGTGCATTATTTTGAATTTGCGTTTGAATGCAAATGCACAAACGATTAGGTACATGGAGCACTCTTCCATGTCACATACAACTTGGTGGTGTGCGAGAATAATAAGAATGAATATCATAGCACAACACAATCAAGCAAAGGTGAATGATCATCTCATAAGCATCACATGGATAGGAAATAGTAGCAACACACATCAAGTGTATGATCAAACACCACAAAGTTTAACACAAACAAACCAAAAGACCAAATGTTTTTGAAAAAGCGATAAAAAGCAACGCTCTCTCTCTCTCGAAGCAAAAAGATCTATATACAACTTCTCCCCCTTTGGCAACAAGTTACCAAAAAGTTCAAAGAGATATAGCTAATCGTTCTTCTGGGGCTGATCTCCTCCGGTGGTCGATGAAGGAGTTGAGAGAACTGCGTCAGCGAAGATGTCGGCAGACGTCATGGATGGAGTTGGTGTAGCAACGGGGGGTACTGGAGGAGCTGATGGAGCTGAAGAGGCTGTAGCAGGTGCTGGTGAAGAAGGCCTCAACTCTGGAGCTGGCACTATGGCTGATCTGGCCTGAGTAGTGAACTGAGTGCCTGGCCTGAGAAGAGAGTCATCCTCATCATCTGTAGTGTAGGGACTGGGCATGCTATCAACTTCCTTCTTGAGCTCGTTCACGGTCTTGGTCAGCCCATCCACCTTGTCATTGAGGGTCTTGATTCTATTCTCCATGATCCTCACAAGACTATGCTGATTCTCCAATATGTCCTTGATATCCTTCTGCATGCCCTGAACGGTAGTGATCAAGAGATACATTTGCTTGTTCCTGGATCTAGGGACTTGAGCACTAGTGGCTCTAACTGGCTCTGCCTCTGCCTGTGTTGTAGCTGAGGTGGGATGATCTGGGTTCATCACCTCAACGTTATCCTCAAGATCTGGCTGTAGGGGCAAGTGTGGCCTGTCAAGAGCAAAAATGTGCTTCTCCAGCTTGGAGTTGATGAGCATCTGAATGTAGGGTGCATAGCAGCATGAGCGCTTCTGATCAGCAGCAACCCTCTTCACAGTCTCTACTATTAAGTCCATCACTCTTATCCTGGTGTGTCTATCAAGATGGATCAGCATGTTGATGGAATAGCCTCGAATCATCTTGTCATCTCCAGACTTAGGCATCAAGGTGTGCCTCAAGATGGTGTTCATGGTTCACAGACCTGCCTGGAGGAAGTAGATAGATCCTAACTTGTGAGATTTCAAGTTTGCAGCAGGGATCTCATTGTACATGTTCTTCATAGAATCATGGCTCTCCTTGGATTCAGAATAGACATCCAAATCTCCATCTTCCACCTTTGGGACTCCTAAGATGGCAGCCCATTCCTCAACAGTTGATTCATACCTTACTCCTTCAGTCATCCACACAATCCTACCATCTCCATAGAAGTGAGCAGTGGAGTAGAATTGCATGATCATCTCATCGTTCCATGCAGTGAATTCTTTGCCAACAAATTCATCTAGGCCAATGCAATGAAAGTTGTCTTGAAAATTTGGGAAGTAGTCTTCATTTGCCTTAATATACTTCCAATCAACATATCTCATGTCACTCACAGCTGGGCTCTTATCAAGCAAGATTGTCTCATAGAAATCTTGTTGCTCCTTGGTATAAAACCTGTAGTCCACAACTGTTTTCCTTCTCTGAGCATATGGATCAATTGCTCTCCATTCCCTCAATCTAGAGTCCTTCCTCTTCTTCATATCTTCAGCAAGCAAGTGGCTGGCATTGTGCTCTGAAAGGTGTGGTCTTAGCTTCATCAAAGCAGTAATATCATCATCATCCTCACTTCCCTAAAGGTGGAGGTCTTGTTCTTGCTGGAAGCTGGTATGTCTCTGGAGCACCTCTTAGGTTTTTCAGCAGTAGCAACTTTCTTGGGTGCAGACTTGGTGCTCTTGGAAGTGTTAGTTTTGGACATAGCATCTGCCATAAGCTTCTTCTTCTTCTTTGGAGGGGCCTTGACAACTGGCTCTTCCTCCTCCTCCTTAGCAGCAGCCTCTGCTGGGTTCTCATATATAGAGGTAGGCCTGCCAATGACATGGATAATCCTCTTCTTGTTCTTCTTCTTCTCCCCAGCCTTCTTAGGCATAGACTTCTTGGGAGGCACAACTGTCATAGTTGCCCTGGAGCTCTTTGGTGCTCTGGCTGACTCGGAGCTAGCATACTCCTTCTTGATAGCTTTCATCTTCTTGGAAGTTGCGGCAACAGTGGTGCTCTTGGCAGCATCAACTTTCTTGGGTAGCTCCTCAGGGATGAAGTCCTCATCCTCCTCATCAGAATTGAGCTTCCTCCTAGTCCTTGTAGCAGCCTTGGGCAAATCAGGAGAACTAGGCACATCATCAAAACTCTCTTCAGGACTAGTGCGTGAACTCATGACAACATTCTCCTCTCTGAAGTTGTTCTCACTGTCATCTGAGCCTGACATCTCTGACCCTGTGAAATAGAGTATAGAAGAGTGGAAGGGTTGAGTCATCACAAAATGCAGACAATTTTCAAAGATTTGAACAGAGAAATCCTTAGATATAGTTCTCAGCAAAAAGGGATTTCGGTGTCACCGGGTCATAAGTTTCGGTACCACCGAGACACACTATGACGCCCGGATAATTAGGCTACAGTAATCCCATGCTAATGATGCCATGTCACCATTGTTACTGTTGTTAATCTCGCGTTAATCCAAATCCTATTCAAATTCAAATTCAAATTAAAGTCAAAATTCAATTTTGTCAAACATGAAAACAAAAATGTTCAAGGTGTGGCAAGTATTCTCTGAATATTTGTCATGTTGAAACCACATTTTTATAAGGTGTTTAAATGCACTAAAATAATTAAAACAGCAGCAAAACATTTAATTAAATGCCTTTTCCAAATTAATAAAATACTAAACTATTTTATTTGGGGGTTAAACCTTTTTGTGGCAGTGGTATAATTAGTGATGCTATTTTAGGTACAACTTTTATATTTCATAAAACTAAAATAAAATAAAACGGTAAAAAGAAATAATTCAATAAATAAATAAAAATAAAACTAAACTAAAAATATAAAAATAAAAAGCCCCCCCGGCCCAACTGGGCCGTGGCCCAGCAGGCCGGCCCCAACCGGCCCAGCCACCCCGGGGGATACCCCCCCCCCCCCCGCACCCATCGAACCCTGGCCCGACGCCCATTCCCTCCCCCCCCGCTCGCCCGACCCTCTCCTCCTCCCCTGGATCTGGATCAGGGGAACCACCCCCCCGACCCGACGCCCGCCACCGGCGGCACCCCTCGCTGTCGCCCCTCTACCTCGCCGCCGTCGGACCCCGCTCCACCGGTGCCTAAGCACCTCCTCGCCTCCGCGTCGCCCTCCTGCCACCGGCCCCGCCGCGCCAACCGCCGCCGCCCCGCCGTCGCCTACACCGCCGCCGGCCGCCGCCTCTTCCTCGCGCCCACTACCCCCTCTACGCGCCGCCAGTGAGCCCACCGGGCTCCACCCCTTCCCTTTCTTACCTCCCCCCCGGCCGGTCGCGCCCGCTGCGGCATCCGGCTGCCGGCGCTGCTCGCCGCGTCGCCGCACGCCCGCGGCTCCCGCTCGCCCCACCCTCCCTAGCCATCCGCCGTTGCTCGCCGCTTCGCCCGCGCCGCCGCTGGCCGCGGCCGTCACCGTTGGGCATCGCCACCGCCGGCGCCCCCTCCCGCTGTTGTGCACCACCCCTGGGCACCGGCGCCCTGCGCCGGCGAGGCCCTGCCCTCCTGGACCGAACCAGATTAGTGGGGGGATTAGGCCCCCCCACTAACCCCAGTCTCTCTGAGTATGACAGAGGGGGCCCACGCCCCCTAAGACGTTTAAAAAAAATAAAAAAATAAAAATAATAATAAATTAATTAATAAAAATGTTTAATTAGTAAATTAATTAATTAGATAATTAGTTTAATTAATTAATTAAGTAATTAGTTAATTAACTTAAATAAGGTTAATTATATTAATTAACCACTCTGATAATTAATTAAAACTTTTAATTAATTATTCTAATCAGTCAATGACAGGTGGGGCCCACTGGTCAGTTTGACCAGTCAACCCCACTGTTGACTGTTGATGTCAGCATGACATCATGCTGATGTCATAAATGCATTTATTGAATTAAATTAATTCTTTTTAATTCAGAATATTAATAAAACTTTGAAAATTAATATAAAATAATCTATAAGTCAGATGAAAATAATTTACATATGCAAGTTGCTCCGAAAAATCCCACGAATCCAAATACGCTGTCCGTTCATCTGTCACATGCCCCTAGCATGATGAACATGGACATTTAGCATTAGGATCAGCTGTCTGGTAGTTGCCCGAGACCCGGAAAATATCGTCAGATATGCTTCCGAACCGTCTGCGACGTGTAATACTGCGTAAGTGCATGCCTAGCTCTGCATATTGCCATGTCATGCATTGTGTTGCATCTGTGCGTTATATTTATTGTTTCTTCCCCCCTCTTCTTACCGATAGACCCCGAGACTGACGATGTTGCCGGGTACGACTACATCGTTGACCATCAGCCTTTTGCAGCAGAGCAGCAAGGCAAGCAACCCCCCTTGAGCATTCCGATATCGCCCATTTCTTTCCCTCTCAATCTTGCATTAGATTTTTGCTACTGTATTAGTTAGCTCCTATTCTGATGCATAGCCTATTTTTGATAAACTGCTACTTTACCTGCAATCATATCAACTGCTTAGTATAGGTTGATCAATGAATCCCCTGTGACCCCCTTAGTCCCAGTTGCCCCTGCTTCTTCATCGACGACCCAAAGATTCGAAGACTCGGTCAACCGACCGACGAGCCAGGCCCCTCACTTCACCGCACCCCCTTTAGTTGTACGACTCTGCAGCGCTACTATCGAGTACCGAGGATGACACCTCGTGAAGTACTCATGATGCTAGCTCTGTAGTGCAGCTAGTCGGTTGTGGTTATCGAGGGTGATTCCTCCTTCACCACTCCCGACGATGACTCTGTCGTGCAACACCTCATGTGTGGGACCCTCGAGGGTGATTCCTCTAAGTCCACCTTGACGGTTACATCGAGCGGGGACCATTGAGGGTGATTCCTCAGTTCCCGTCTTGATGTTTTATACACACAGTTACTATGACCTGGTTACGGGAACATGTTAGTGATGGGTCGGCCCTGAGGGGTACCCACAGTTTGATGATGATGAGGCGTGGACGGGCAGGAGAGGCCCTTGCCACACATCCTCGAGACGGGGCGACGGGACCGCACTTCATGGGTCGCGCTTGCCCCGCATTAATAAAATGCTAATGGGTTGGGTATTTGATCTGAGTTGGTCGTTGACCTTATTGCGCACCAAACCATCACGTGGGAGATTTATGGGTACTCAGCGTCGTTGTATCAGCCGAAGCTCTTCGGACGTCAGCAATGGAGTGGCGCGCGCCCGAGTGGCCTGGACGGTACATCTCTTGGACTAGAGTGTGCTAGGGCTGACCTCGGCCGCGTTCGCATCGTGCAGGAGCGCGTAGGGCAAGTGGGCCCACGACCCCTGTGTGCTTAGGATTTAGACCGGCGGGCTGGCCTCTCTGTTGAACCTAGGTGGGGCGACGACGTGTTGAGATCCCCAGGCCGGGCATTACCCAGAAAAGTCTGTCCGGCCGGAGGTGATCAAGCGTGTTGGAGATGCGGTGCACCCCTGCAGGGATGAATTATCTATTCGAATAGCCGTGTCCACGGTAACAGGACGACTTGGAGTTGTACCTTGACCTTATACAACTACAACTGTGACTTGAATTTGAGATGAATGTGGCTCCGAGATTGCTTCCTCACAGGGAGTCGAGGAAGAATCTTTGGGCGTGGTTACTTAATAAAATTGCTCCAATAATATTGCTATATATGATATACCAGTCTACTCTCTTCTAATGCTGCAAGATGCTGAAGATGCTAGTCTTCGATAGGACTAGGCCTTCTCCCCTATTCTTGCTTTCTGCAGTCATTCCAGTTATAACCCCATTCCTTGATACTGATGCATACTTAGCATAGTACTGATGTCAGTCTTGCGAGTACTTTGGATGAGTACTCACCGCTGCTTTGCTTTCTCTTTCCCCCTCGATTCGATTCTGCGTTCAGACGATGGAGCCCAGGAGATGGAGTACACCAGAGATGACTACTACACCACCGCTGGATCCTACTACTACGTGGAGATTGCCGACGCTCAGGAGTAGTAAGGAGGTTCCCAGGCAGGAGGCCTCGCCTCTTTCGATCCGCTGCTTATGTTTGTGCTAGCCTTCTTAAGGCAAAACTTGTTTAACTTATGTCTGTACTCAGATATTATTTGCTTCCGCTGACTCGTGTTTGTCGAGCTTTGTATTCGAGCCCTCGAGGCCCCTGGCTTGTAATATGAAGCTGTATGACTTTAATTTGTGTCTAGTGTTGTGTTGTGATATTAATTAGTGAGTCCCTAATCTTGGTCATACGCATTGCGTGTATGATTAGCGTACGGTCGAAATTGGGGGCGTCACAAGTTGGTATCAGAGCCGACTGCCTGTAGGGAGCCCCCTTTCCAACTCCTTGGCCGAAGTTGAGTCTAGTACTAAAAAACCTTACTAACATAGTTGTGTGGCTTACGGGCCCACATCTCAATCGGGTGGTATTAGGATCTTTTATTCCTCGTCTATACTCTGGGTTCTGATCTCTCTTCTCTTTCGGGTTAAAGATTTTGCTAACTCTAACTCTAGGTTCACGTAACTACTTCCTCCTGGAGAGCCCCTCATTCCAGATGATGGTTTGATTCACCAGAAGACTCCGAAGATACTCTCTGATATTCTCCCGGGAACGTATGATCATCGCGTTTGCGATTTCCTTCCACCATCAACCCCTATGGATATCTACGTACAACTGTCGTTCATACTCATTCTACTTGCTCTTGTTATTACAATTTACATCATATTTTCTTACCGGGGATTCGTTCGTCCTCAGTTGTCATGGATTTCACAAAATCCTTTGAATTGCTATTCGATCTTCCAAATCCTCAATAGCCTTTGACTCTTGACCTTTCTCATCTGCTTGCATTATGGTCAATTCCATATGGCTAGCAATATTCATTAAATCCTTTGTGATTGTCATTTGATTTTATTGATTCAACCTGTGTGTGAATGCATGCCAGCCATCAGTTGTTTCTCATAGATGATCTTTCTGGCTCAGACGTCTTTCCAACATGAATTGGTTCTCGACAAATCAACCTTGTTTGATTGTCCATCTAAGTCCGTCCATCTTGCTTGTATTTGATCGGAGCTTCTGATTCTGATACACCAAACTGGAAATAACAATTCCTTTGGTATTTAAGCATCAAAATTATTTGGCTATACTATAATCTGATGCCTTGCATTTTTTCTCCCTCTGATTGAGTACCGATACTCACATCAGGTCCTTTGAGGACCGCCAGACCCATTGTTGGGTTATTATCCGACAGCCTCCTTCACATTCAAAATCCTTGTGAGTTCTTCCCCTGATACATGATGCCATTGGTAAATTGTGTCTTCTCCCCCTGATAAGTTGTATCCTATGCTTTTGTCAGCCATGCTCTGTTGTCAAGCATGTGTTAATTACTCTTGAAGCTTGAGGTATATGTTCCTAAGATGCCCCGCTGGGTTGACCCTATGCCTTCTCTAATCCGTGTGAACCCGAGAGCTTTCACAAGTCTTACTCTTCTGGTGTTTATCCAGATAATCTTTCAAAACAACAACTTCATCGGAAGCGAGGAGTAAATGAGAGGTTATGCCTTGAAGAACTGGGAGTCGACCTTGAACTTTGCGCTCGTGCCCATGGAAACAATGTTGATCTTATCATAGAAGCTTCCGTAACAATAATCTTCCCCTTTGTATGATTCGACCTTGTATCTGTGAATTGATACTTTACAACCGTGGTTCCGACCATGATTGTTCTTCCTTGATCCCATTTTTAGACCAGTTTAAGAATTTGTCTTCTGCAGATCAATACATCAGTCCAAGCTTTAATTCTGATCTACATCCGAGTATTACCTCTGGTATCTCGAGAAAATCATGGAGCTACATAGCTTCTTATAAGCTCCTCATCAGCTATGTTTTCCTTCACTGATTCCAGCTTCCTCTTGTTCTGAGTTGTTGGACACTCAAGGACACCGATAATTGAATCGGGTCCGCATTGCGATTCAACAACTCTTAGTAATCTTCTTTGCATATGAGTTTGTACTCGATCATGCCATTCCAAGTTGTTAGGCTACAACACCATCTTCATGCTAAAGCTTGACCATGCTATCTATGTCCTTCATCCCCGGAACACAATTCCAACAGTGCACTAAGCTTACATCGAACTTTCAACGTCATGGTGTTTGTCTTGGTAGGAAAATTTGATTCTGAGCTAGCGATCTAATCTGTGGTTCCGACAACCTTTTGCTTCACCATTTCTTTGCTAGATGTCGTCGCTGATCGATTACATGTTCAAGAGGCTTCTCGACATTTGCGTCGTGATCATCTTCAACATTCTGAGCTCTTGCAGGGTATCAATTTAATTCATGATGAGGAATACCATCCTTGCCCCTCGATGATTTGAGTTATCATCGACAACATCCTTGCCTTCCTTCCAAACACATACTTGGTCTTGTTTTGGTTGAACCTTAAGTGCCTTGCTAGCCATCTTGTGTTATGTTCTATCTTGGAGTATTACCATCTTTTTGTCGAGAATGGCATGAGAATTGCACACATCCTAAGAATCCTCGATTTAGTGATACTCCTTGCCATCACCTTTCATTTCTTATTTCCCGTGTTGTTTCTAACCGGGATACCGACAAATGGACTGTGATGTGTAAATTCAACACTTATGACATAGAAACTCTTTTACCTTGGAGTTAATGAACAATAAGTCCATTCTTAGTGTGTTGGATGTTGAATCAACATTCTAACCTCGTTCGTGCTATCTAATCCATATTTTCGGATGCACCTTTCAATCGATTGTTATTCATGGATCTTTTCCTCGAGCATACATCATTATATCATTTGGTTTGACCAATGCTATCACCTTGTTCACTCAATCGTGAAGATCCATCTTTGTGGAAATCTCGACGAGTTGTTGCCAAGCCCATCAGCCACATCCTCATCTTCTTCGTGGTTCATAATGAACATTTAAGCTAGTGTTGGAAACCTTAAAACATTATCTTTGTGCCTAGCTCATGAAGAATATGTTTGATAAAGAAGTGTTTTTCTCTAAGTTCACGTGCATTTTTGCCGTCGTGATGATGAGAAAATTTTGTTTCGCTTCCTCTGGAATCGTTCCAATTCATTCTTGCATGTGCGAAGTATTCTATGGTTTGATAGATTTGCTACCTTCATACATATGTATTTCCTAGCACGTCAAGCCACTGATTGATTTGATCTGGGAAAAGGAGTTCTTACTAAGAGCTAATTCGGACTTACACCAGTACTTCGATGTCCTCGATGATGGTTCCCAACCTTAACTCGGTTGCATTTCGTCGTAAGACTTGCCTGTGATCATGTTTGTCTTGAACAATGTATTCCCGTGTGTCTTGTAATCCAGCTCAATATTTCGGATGCTCGCTTCCGTATTCCATGTTTTAAGAATCTTGCAACTTGATCTCGTCGATGTGTGTTGCATCCTTTTTTTTTGCTTCTCAGGCCTGCTAAGTCTGAAGAATCCTGACACCTACCAGATCTGAATCTCGACAGATATGATGGTTGGATCTTTTCCCAAGAATTATAACATTGGTCTCTATGTTACTCGATAAGGTGATGTCATGGCTAGCACACCTGACCGGAGGACCTATTGTTATAGTACCTTCTTTGTAAGGTTAGCCATTCTTCCATGAGGAAATTGTAAGACTTAATTTATAAGTTGTTCCTACTGGATCCTTTGTGTATCCAAACTCCATCCTTTACTCGAAACACCATATCATTGCTATCCCGAAGCATGGATGTGGTATATCGGTCATCAAAAGGAATAATGTAAGCTCAATGCTAATTGTTTCTTGATCAATTATTCAAACCCCCATTGTATGGGCATGTCATGGATTTTCCTCGCCCTTTTTACCTAAATGGTTATCTACTTGCTAATTCTGTCATGTATATCATGCTCTGTTTTTCCTTGGGAAAGATATACTCCTAAAACTTGAGTATAACCACATTTTCCTTTCCATTGGTCTGTTTAATGTGATAAACACATTTTTCTTTCCATTGGTCTGTTTAATGTGATAAACACATTTTCCTTTCCATTGGTCTGTTTAATGTGATAATCACATTTTCCTTTCCATTGGTCTGTTTGACCTTTCTTTAGATTATATGATCTAAGCAGTAATAATTCTCTGCTTAGGTAAACACCTCGGTGAACAAGTCTGTCAGTAAGATCCTGTTACTATTGTTGATAGCATTCCGGTAACCGCCGGTGGACGAGAACTTTGCCTATTGGTCCGCCTCGTTTCTACGAGTAGGAAAATGGTTCTATTCGTCCCCCACCCTTGGTACCGACGTTGTTGCCAACATATCTGACCAGCTATCCTCTGACACGTCTTCTTTCATGGCCGTGCAAGTTGTCACCGCTCTTCCTGCTCTTAACCACATGGTCAACCCATAACCCTCAGTTCCACAGGATCGAAACCTGACTCTCCTGTACATCTTTGATTCCAAAGTATCCTTTGCACTTGGCTTCGTTTGTAACTCCCGAGCCACCGTCCAAGGGATGATCTATTCTAATATCAGACGCAATATTTATTCTCGTTGCTCTGAACCCCTTTCGCTTTCAGATTAGGCATCAAATGATTGCCTACCCGTTTGAAACTTTTGTACCATCGCTTATTGCGCTCAATGAGTTCCCTAAGTTACAACTCAAGGAATGATTCATGTCTTCTTCCCCGAGTTCACCGTCAGATGCCCAACTTTGTGGAGATGCGTTCTTCCAGAGTTTTCCCTCTTATCGCGTTCGTAGGACGATAAAAATCCCGAAGAAAGAATGATGACTTGATCACGATGACCTGAAACGGAGAAATGAAGACATCAACGAAAGAACTCAACCTCTTCAATGAGGGCAACCAAGACCGAGAAGACCCGTTAGAATTTCGTAACCAGAACTTCCCCCCTTACTCCACCGCTTAATCTCGGGACGAGATTTCTTGTAGTGGAGGAGAATTGTGACGCCCGGATAATTAGGCTACAGTAATCCCATGCTAATGATGCCATGTCACCACTGTTACTGTTGTTAATCTCGCGTTAATCCAAATCCTATTCAAATTCAAATTCAAATTAAAGTCAAAATTCAATTTTGTCAGACATGAAAACAAAAATGTTCAAGGTGTGGCAAGTATTCTCTGGATATTTGTCATGTAGAAACCACATTTTTCTAAGGTGCTTAAATGCACTAAAATAATTAAAACATCAGCAAAACATTAAATTAAATGCCTTTTCCAAATTAATAAAATACTAAACTATTTTATTTTGGGATTAAACCTTTTTGTGGCAGTGGTATAATTAGTGATGCCATTTTAGGTACAACTTTTATATTTCATAAAACTAAAATAAAATAAAAGGGTAAAAAGAAATAATTCAATAAATAAATAAAAATAAAACAAAACTAAAAATATAAAAATAAAAAGCCCCCCCGGCCCAACTGGGCCGTGGCCCAGCCGGCCGGCCCCAACCGGCCCAGCCGCCCCCGGGGGATAACCCCCCTCCCCCCCGCACCCACCGAACCCTGGCCCGACGCCCATTCCTCCCCCCCCCCGCACCCACCGAACCCTGGCCCGACGCCCATTCCTCCCCCCCCCCCCCGCTCGCCCGACCCTCTCCTCCTCCCCTGGATCTGGATCGGGGGAACCACACCCCCCGACCCGACGCCCGCCGCCGCCGACTCCCCTCGCCGTCGGACCCCGCTCCACAGGTGCCTGAGCACCTCCTCGCCTCTGCGTCGCCCTCCTGCCACCGGCCCCGCCGTGCCAACCGCCGCCGCCCCTCCGTCGCCTACACCGCCGCCGGCCGCCGCCTCTTCCTCGCGCCCACTGCCCCCTCTACGCGCCGCCGGTGAGCCCACCGGGCTCCACCCCTCCCCTTTCTTACCTCCCCCCCGGCCGGTCGCGCCCGCTGCGGCATCCGGTCGCCGGCGCTGCTCGCCGCGTCGCCGCGCGCCGCCACCGCCCGCTCATCGCGCCGCACGCTCGCGGCTCCCGCTCGCCCCACCGTCCATGTCCCCGTCGCGCGGCCTCGCCACCACCGCTAGCTGCCCGCTCGCCGCTCCGGCCCCGCTCGCCCCCCTAGCCACCCGCCGCTGCTCGCCGCTACGCCCGCGCCGCCGCTGGCCGCGGTCATCACCGTCGGGCATCGCCACCGCCGGCGCCCCCTCCCGCTGTTGTGCACCGCCCCTGGGCACCGGCGCCCTGCGCCGGCGAGGCCCTGCCCCCCTGGACCGAACCAGATTAGTGGGGGGATTAGGCCCGCCCACTAACCCCACTCTCTCTGAGTATGACAGAGGGGGCCCATGCCCCCTAAGACGTTTTAAAAAAATAAAAATAAAAAATAAAAATAATAATAAATAAATTAATAAAAATGTTTAATTAGTAAATTAATTAATTAGATAATTAGTTTAATTAATTAATTAATTAAGTAATTAGTTAAATAACTTAAATAAGGTTAATTATATTAATTAACCACTCTGATAATTAATTAATTCTGTTAATTAATTACTCTAATCAGTCAATGACAGGTGGGGCCCACTGGTCAGTTTGACCAGTCAACCCCACTGTTGACTGCTGATGTCAGCATGACATCATGCTAATGTCATAAATGCATTTATTGAATTAAATTAATTCTTTTTAATTCAGAATATTAATAAAACTTTGAAAAATAATATAAAATAATCTATAAGTCAGATGGAAATAATTTACATATGCAAGTTGCTCAGAAAAATCCCACGAATCCAAATACGATGTCCGTTCATCTGTCACATGCCCCTAGCATGATAAACATGGACATTTAGCATTAGGATCATCTGTCCGGTAGTTGCCCGAGACCCGGAAAATATCGTCAGATATGCTTCCGAACCGTCTGCGACGTGTAATACAACGTTAGTGCATGCCTAGCTCTGCATATTGCCATGTCATGCATCGTGTTGCATCTGTGCGTTATATTTATTGTTTCTTCCACTCTCTTCTTACCGGTAGACCCCTAGACTGACGGTGTTGCCGGGTACGACTACATCGTTGACGATCAGCCTTTTGCAGCAGAGCAGCAAGGCAAGCAACCCCCCTTGAGCATTCCGATATCGCCCATTTCTTTCCCTCTCAATCTTGCATTAGATTTTTGATACTGTATTAGTTAGCTCCTATTCTGATGCATAGCCTATTTTTGATAAACTGCTACTATACCTGCAATCATATCAACTGCTTAGTATAGGTTGATCAATGAATCCCTTGTTACCCCCTTAGTCCCAGTTGCCCCTCCTTCTTCATCGATGACTCGACGACCCAAAGATTCGAAGACTCGGTCAACCGACCGCTGAGCCAGGCCCCTCACTTCAAAGCACCCCCCTTAGTTGTACGAATCTGCAGCGCTACTATCGAGTACCGAGGGTGACACCTCGTGAAGTACTCATGATGCTAGCTCTGTAGTGCAGCTAGTCGGTCGTGGTTATCGAGGGTGATTCCTCCTTCACCACTCCCGACGATGACTCTGTCATGCGACCCCTCATGTGTGGGACCCTCGAGGGTGATTCCTCTAAGTCCACCTTGACGGTTACATCGAGCGGGGACCATTGAGGGTGATTCCTCAGTTCTCGTCTTGATGTTTGATACACACAGTTACTATGACCTGGTTACGGGAACATGTTGGTGATGGGTCGGCCCTGAGGGGTACCCAAAGTTTGATGATGATGAGGCGTGGACGGGCAGGAGAGGCCCTTGCCACACATCCTCGAGACGGGGCGACAGGACCGCACTTCATGGGTCGCGCTTGCCCCGCATTAATAAAATGCTAATGGGTTGGGTATTTGATCTGAGTTGGTCGTTGACCTTATTGCGCACGAAACCATCACGTGGGAGAAGTTATGGGTACTCAGCGTCGTTGTATCAGCCGAAGCTCTTCGGATGTCAGCAATGGAGTGGCGCGCGCCCGAGTGGCCTGGACGGTACAGCTCTTGGACTAGAGTGTGCTAGGGCTGACCTCGGCCGCGTTCGCATCGTGCAGGAGCGCGTAGGGCAAGTGGGCCCACGACCCCTGTGTGCTTAGGATTTAGACCGGTGGGCTGGCCTCTCTGTTGAGCCTAGGTGGGGCGACGACGTGTTGAGATCCCCAGGCCGGGCATTACCCAGAAAAGTGTGTCCGGCCGGAGGTGATCAAGCGTGTTGGAGATGCGGTGCACCCCTGCAGGGATGAATTGTCTATTCGAATAGCCGTGTCCACGGTAACAGGACGACTTGGAGTTCTACCTTGACCTTATACAACTACAACTGTTACTTGAATTTGAGATGAATGTGGCTCCGAGATTGCTTCCTCGCAGGGAGTCGAGGAAGAATCTCTGGGCATGGTTACTTAATAAAATTGCTACAATAATATTGCTTTATATGAGATACCAGTCTACTCTCTTCTAATGCTGCAAGATGCTGAAGATGCTAGTCTTCGATAGGACTAGGCCTTCTCCCCTATTCTTGCTTTCTGCAGTCAGCCCAGTTATAACCCCATTCCTTGATATTGATGCATACTTAGCATAGTACTGATGTCAGTCTTCCGAGTACTTTGGATGAGTACTCACCGCTGCTTTGCTTTCTCTTTCCCCCTTGATTCAATTCTTCGTTCAGACGATGGAGCCCAGGAGATGGAGTACGCCGGAGACGACTACTACACCACCGCTGGAGCCTACTACTACGTGGAGACTGCCGACGCTCAGGAGTAGTTAGGAGGTTCCCAGGCAGGAGGCCTCGCCTCTTTCGATCCGCTGCTTATGTTTGTGCTAGCCTTCTTAAGGCAAAACTTGTTTAACTTATGTCTGTACTCAGATATTATTTGCTTCCGCTGACTCGTGTTTGTCGAGCTTTGTATTCGCGCCCTCGAAGCCCCTGGCTTGTAATATGAAGCTGTATGACTTTAATTTGTGTTTAGTGTTGTGTTGTGATATTAATTAGTGAGTCCCTAAACTTGGTCGTACGCATTGCGTGTATGATTAGCGTACGGTCGAAATTGGCGGCGTCACACACACAGAGCTCTTTACAGAAACTTGGCAGCAATTTCAGTCGCACCGAGAATTGCCACTCGGTTTCACCGAGACTGTCCTCAGTAGTACAAAAACAAAATCGGTAGAACCGATTTTTCTAACTCGGTGTCACCGAGATTCAGTTTTGCGGACAACTAAACCTAAAAATCCTTCATTCACTAATCTAATGAGTTTTCTAGAGGATAGCGAGGTTTGCAATCGGTGGATTATCGACAAAAATAACTCCAATGCGTTTGAATCGGACGGGGAGCGCAAGGAGGGCCGGATCCATACCCTAATTCGGTGAAGGACCCGCTAAGGTGATGACGGCAGCGAAGATTCCGTCGGCGGCAGCGATTCCCAACGGCGGAGACACACAGGGAGGCAAGGGCGACAACCAGGGGGTCCGGAGCGGCAGCTTAGGGTTGGAGGAAACGGGCTCTTGAGATTGAATTTCAAAAGTCGTGTCCGCAAGGATATATATACCCTTCGCTGTCGGTGACACCGGTTCGAAATTTTCGGTGTCACCGAGTTTCTCAACTGTCAGCTGACAGGGAAACTCGGTGTTACCGAGATTGAAAATCCAGATCAACCCTTGGCATTCGGTGAGACCGAGATTTTGGGTTGGTTCCACCGAGATGCACTTGGGAGGTTTTAATGGTCAGTCCTTTGTCGATGCGGAACTCCGAGTGCTCCTCACACAGAGGGATCGAAAAGTACTTGTTCAAATTTTGTGATGCAGCAAGAATGGAATATGAGGTAAGAAAGCATAGATAGCTAGAGAGTGGTCCTAGGCATTCTTGTCCATCCAATTGGCAAAAGAAAATCAAAAACCAAATAGCAACAATTGGATGTCCTCGAATGGGTAAATAAATGCAGACCAACATGCTCACACAATAAGATGTCAGATGAAATCATGGCAAACATGCACAAATATACACGCATCTATCAAGCATTTTGGCGATGACGGAGTCATCTATATTTGAGTATATTGACTTAGGAGCCAAGTAAGAATACTTGATCATAGGTCATACTCATCGTTTAAGCACAAGTGGGATTACCACTTTTACATAAAGCATTTAATGTTGTCACATACTATGAGATGCTTTAACTCAAGTCTTAGAGTAAAGCTCCCCCTTGATGTGACTGTTGGAAATATGCCCTAGAGGCAATAATAAATTGGTTATTATTATATTTACTTGTTCGTGATAATCGTTTATTATCCATGCTATAATTGTATTGATTGGAAACTCAAATGCATGTGTGGGTACATAGACAACACTGTGTCCCTAGTATGCCTCTAGTAAACTAGCTCGTTGATCAAAGATGGTCAAGGTTTCCTGGCCATAGACATGAGATGTCATTTGATAACGGGATCACATCATTAGGAGAATGATGTGATGGACAAGACCCAAACTATGAACGTAGCATATGATCGTGTCATTTTATTGCTATTGTTTTCTGCATGTCAAGTATCTGTTCCTATGACCATGAGATCATGCAACTCACTGACATCGGAGGAATGCCTTGTGTGTATCAAACGTCACAACGTAACTATGTGACTATAAAGATGCTCTACAGGTATCTCCAAAGGTGTATGTTGAGCTGGCATGGATCGAGACTGGGATTTGTTACTCAGTATGACGGAGAGGTATCTCAGGGCCCACTCGGTAATACAACAACACAATAAGCCTTGCAAGCAATGTGACTAAGTGTTAGCCACGGGATCTTGTATTACGGAACGAGTAAAGAGACTTGCCGGTAACGAGATTGAACTAGGTATAGAGATACCGACGATCGAATCTCGGGCAAGTAACATACCGAAGAACAAAGGGAACAACGTACGGGATTAACTAAATCCTTGACATAGAGGTTCAACCAATAAAGATCTTCGTTGAATATGTAGGAACCAATATGGGCATCCAGGTCCCGCTATTGGTTATTGACCGTAGAGGTGTCTCGGTCATGTCTACATAGTTCTCGAACCCGCAGGGTTTGCACACTTTGGTATAGTTGAGTTATGTATGTTGGTGACCGAAGGTTGTTCAGAGTCTCGGATGAGATCCTGGATGTCACGAGGAACTCCGGAATGGTCTGTAGGTAAAGATTGATATATAGGAAAGTAGTGTTTGAACTCCGGAAAAGTTTCGGTCATTTCCGGTAGTGTACCGGGAGTGACGAATGGGTTCCGGGGGACCACCAAGTGGGGCCCACACACCCCAAGGGGCCACATGGACCTTAGTGGTGGCGCACCAGCCCCTGGTGGGCTGGGCAGCCAGCCCAAGAGGGCCTATGCGCAGGAGAAAGAGGAGAAGGGGAGGAATCCTAGTCGGAGTAGGATTCCCCCCACGCCCACCTCCTAGTTGGAGGTGGACTCCTCCACCTCTGGTTAGGCCGACCCTAGGGGAGGATCCCAAGGGCGCCAGCCCCTCTCCCTTCCTCCTATATATACTAGAGGATTTGAGGGCAGCCTTAACCCTAATTGCCACGTGATGCCCTCTTCTTCCTCTAGATCGTTTCTCCTCTAGTCTAGTTTCAGCGGTGCTTAGGCGAAGCCCTGCCGGAATAGTTTCACCACCATCGCCGCCGCGCCGTCAAGCTGCCGGAGAACTCATCTACCTCTCCGCTCCCTCTTGCTAGATCAAGAAGGCGGAGATCGTCATCGAGATGTACGTGTGCTGAACGCGGAGGTGCCGTCCGTTCGACACTAGATTGGAAGGACCGTGATTGGATCGCGGGACGGATCGTGATTGGATCGCGAGACGGATCGTGATGGGATCACGGGACGGCTTGCGATTTGGATCGTGAATATGTTCGACTACATCAACCGCGTTTCTTAACGCTTCCGCTTAGCGATCTACAAGGGTATGTAGATTCACTCTCCCTCTCGTAGATGCTCATCACCATGGATAGATCTTGCGTGTGCGTAGGAAATTTTTTGTTTCCCATGCAATGCTCACCAACAGTGGCATCATGAGCTAGGTCTATGTGTAGATGAGATCACGAGTAGAACACAAAGGAGTTTGTGGGCGTTGATATTCAGATTGCTTCCTCCCTTGGTCTTTTCTTGATTCGGCGGTATTGTGGGATGAAGCGGCCCGGACCAACATTACTCGTACGCTTACGAGAGACCGGTTCCATCAACTGACATGTAACTTCGTTGCATAAAGATGGCTGGCGGGTGTCTGTTTCTCCCACTTTAGTTGGATCGGATTCGACAAAGGCGGTCTTTAAGAAGGTTGAATAGCAATTTGCGTATCACCGTTGTGGTTTTTGCGTAGGTAAGAATTGTTCTTGCTAGATACCCGTAGCAGCCACGTAAAACTTGCAACAACAATTAGAGGACGTCTAACTTGTTTTTGCAGGGTATGTTGTGATGTGATATGGCCAATTACATGATTAGATATATGTGATGTATGAGATGATCATGTATTGTATAGAATATCACGACTTGCATGTCGATGAGTACGGCAACCAGCAGGAGCCATAGAGTTGTCTTTAATTTATTTTCGCCGTTTTTGCTTTACTTTATCACTATGAGTTAGCAATAGTCGTAGAAGCAACAGTTGGCACGACAACCTCATGGCGACACGTTGATGGAGATCAAGATGATGGAGATCATGGTGTCATGCCGGTGACGATGGAGATCATGCCGGTGCTTTGGAGATGGAGATCAAAAGCACAAGTTCATGCCCATATCATGTCACTTATGATTTGCATGTGATGTTAATCTTTTTATGCATCTTATTTTGCTTAGGACGACGGTAGCATTATAAGGTGATCCCTCACTAAAATTTCAAGATAAAATTGTGTTCTCCCCGAGTGTGCACCGTTGCGAAAGTTCGTCGTTTCGAGACACCACGTGATGATCGGGTGTGATAGACTCTACGTTCACATACAACGGATGCAAGCCAGTGTTGCACGTGCGGAACACTCGGGTTAAACTTGACGAGCCTAGCATGTACATACATGGCCTCGGAACACAAGAGACCGAAAGGTCGAACATGAGTCATATAGTAGATATGATCAACATGAAGATGTTCACCATTGAAACCACCTCATCTCACGTGATGATCGGACTTGGGTTGGTGAATTTGGATCATGTGACACTAGAATGACCAGAGGGATGTCAATTTGAGTGGGAGTTTTTAAGTAATATGATTAACTAAACTCATTATCATGAACATAGTCAAAATGTCTTTGCAAATTATGTTGTAGATTACTAGCTCGCGTTGTAGCTCCCTTGAATTTTTATATGTTCCTAGAGAAATATAGTTGAAAGATGATGGTAGCAATAATGCGGACTGGGTCCGTGATCTGAGGATTGTCCTCATAGCTGCACAGAAGGCTTATGCACCGCTCGGTGCGCCACCCCCTCAAGCGTCGTCTGTAGATGTTATGAACATCTGACAGGCACGTTCTGATGACTACTTGATAGTTCAGTGCGTCATGCATTACGGCTTAGAATTAAGGCTCCAAAACGTTTTGAACGTCACGGAACATATGAGATGTTCTAAGAGCTGAAATTGGGATCTCTGTCTCGTGCCGGTGTTGAGAGGTATGAGACCTCCAACATGATTCTTTGCCTGCAAGATGAAGGATAATAGCTCAACCAGTGGGCATGTGCTAAGATTGTCTGGGTGCTACAATCGCTTGAATCGAGTGGGAGTTGATCTTCCAGATAAGATAGTGGTTGATATAGTTCTCCAAGTCACTGCCACAAAGCTACTAGAACTTCATGATGAACTATGAAATGCAAGGGATGGAAATAATGATCCCTGAGCTATTCGCGATGTTTGACACCGCAAAGGTAGAAATCAAGAAGGAGCATCAAGTGTTGATGGTTAGTAAAACCACTAGTTTCGAGAAGGGCAAGGGCAAGGAGGGAAACTTCATGGATGGCAAGCCAGTTGCTACTCCAATGAAGAAACCCAAGGTTGAACCCAAACCCGAGACTAAGTGCTTCTATTATGAGGAGAGCAGTCGTTGAAGCGGAACAACCCTAGATAATTGGTAGATAAGAAGGCTGGCAACGTCAACAGAAGTATATTTGATATACGTTTTATTCATGTGTACCGTACTAGTACTCCTAGTAGCACCTGGGTATTGGATACCGGTTCGGTTGCTAAATGTTAGTAACTCGAAATAAAAGCTATAGAATAAACAGAGGCTAGCTAAGGGTGAGGTGACGATGAGTGTTGGAAGTGTTTCCAAGGTTGATGTGATCACCATCGCACGCTCTCTCTACCTTCGGAATTAGTGATGAACCTAAATAAATGTTATTTGGTGTTTGCGTTGAGCATGAACGTGATTAGATCATGTTTATTGCAATACGGTTATTCATTTAAGTTAGAGAATAATGGTTATTCTGTTTATATGAATAATACCTTCAATGGTCATGCACCCAATGAGAATGGTTTATTGAATCTTGATCGTAGTGACACACATGTTCATAATATTAATGCCAAAAGATACAAAGTTAATAATGATAGTACCACATACTTGTGGCACTGCTGCTAAATGTCATATTAGTGTAAAGCGCATGAAGAAACTCCATGCTGATGGATCTTTGGACTCATTCGATTTCGAATCGGTTGAGACATGCGGACCATGCCTCATGGGCAAGATGACTAAGACCCCGTTTTTTGGTATGATGGAGCGGGCAAGTGACTTATTGGAAATGATACATGTTGATGTATTCGGTCCAATGAGTGTTGTAGCGTGCGGTGGATATCGTTATTTTCCTACCTTCACTGATGATTTGAGTAGATATGGGTATATTTACTTAATGAAACACAAGTCTGAAACGTTTGAAAAGTTCAAACAAATTCAGAGTGAAGTTTGAGATCATCGTGACAAGAAGATAAAATGTCTATGATATGATCGTGGAGGTGAATATCTGAGTTACGATTTCGGTATGCAACTTAAGACAATGTGGAAGTTGTTTCACAACTCACACCGCCTAGAACACCATAATGTGATGGTGTGTCCAAACGTCGTAGTCGTGCTCTATTGGATATGGTGCGTACTATGATGTCTCTTATCAATTTTCCACTATCGTTTTGGGGTTATGCATTAGAGACAACTACATTCACTTTAAATAGGGCACCATCTAAGTCCGTTGAGATGACACCGTGTGAATTTTGGTTTGGCAGAAACCTAAGCTGTCATTTCTTAACGTTTGGGGCTGCGACACTTATGTGAGAAAGGTTTCAACCTGATGAGCTCAAACCCAAAGCGGACAAATGCATCTTCATAGAATACCCTAACGTAACAGTTGGGTATACCTTCTATCTCAGATCCAAGCACAAAGTGTTTGTTGCTAAAACGGGTCCTTTCTCGAGAAAGAGTTTCTCTCGAAAGAATTGAGTGGGAGGAAAGTAGAACTTGATGCGGTTGTTGAACCGTTACTTCAGTTGGATAGTAGCACAACGCAGAAAGATGTTTCTGCGACGTCCACACCAAGTAAAGAGGAAGCAAATGATGATGATCATGAAGCTTCGGATCAAGTTACTACCGAACCTCGTAGGTCGACAAGGACTCGTACCGCCCCTGAGTGGCACGTCAATCCTGTCTTGGAGGTCATGTTGTTAGACAACAGTGAACCTACGAGCTGTGAAGAAGCGATGGTGGGCCCGGATTCCAACAAATGGCTAGGAGCCATGAAATCCGAGAAAGGATCCATGTATGAAAACCAAGTATGGACTTTGGTAGACTTGCCCGTTAAACGGCAGGCCGTTGAGTACAAATGGACTTTTTTGAAGAAGACGGACGCTGATGGTAAATGTCACCATTTATAAAGCTCGACTTGTCGCAAAGAAGTTTTCCGACAAATTCAAGGACTTGACTGCGATGAGACTTTCTCACCCGTAGCGATGCTAAAGTCTGTTGGAATTATGTTAGCAGTTGCTGCATTTTTCGATTATGAAATCTGGCAGATGGATGTCAAAACAGAGTTTCCTTAACGGTTTCCATGAGGAAAGGTTGTATGTGATACAACCAGAAGGTTTTGTCAGTCTTAAGGATGCTAAAATGTATGCAAGCTCCAGCGATCTTTCTATGGACTGGAGCAAGCATCTCGGAGTTGGAATATAAGCTTTGATGAGATGATCAAAGTTTTTGGGTCTATACAAAGTTTATGAGAAACTTGTATTTACAATAAAGTGAGTGGGAGCACTATAGAATTTCTGATAAGTATATGTGGATGACATATTGTTGATCGGAAATGATGTAGAATTTCTGGAAAGCATAAAGGGTTGTTTGAAAGGAGTTTTTCAAAGGAAAACCTGGAATGAAGCTACTTAAATATTGGGCATCAGGATCTATAGAGATAGATCAAGACGTCTGATAAGACTTTCAATGAGTACATACCTTGACAAGATTTTGAAAAAGTTCAAAATGGATCAGTCAAAGAAAGAGTTCTTGCCTGATTTGTAAGTTGTGGAGTTGAGTGAGACTCAAAGATCGACCACGGCAGAAGAAAGAGAAAGGACGAAGGTCGTCCCCTATGCCTTATCCATGGGCTCTGTATAGTATGACATGTTGTGTACCGCACCTGGTGTGTGCCTTGCCATGAGTCTATCAAGGGGTACAAGAGTGGTCCAGGAGTGGATCACTGGACAGCGGTCAAAATTATCCTTAGTATCTAGAGGACTAAGGAAATGTTTCTCGATTATGGAGGTGGTAAAGAGTTCGTCATAAAGAGTTACGTCGATGCAAGCTTTGACACCAATCCGGATGACACTGAGTAGCAATCCGGATACGTATAGGAGAGCAGTCATTTGGAATAGTTCCAAGTGGAGCATGGTAGCATCTGCAGTATGACATATAGATTTGCAAAGAATACATGGATCTGAATGTTGCAGACCGTTGACTAAAGACCTCTCTCACATGCAAAGCATGATCAAACCCCAGAACTCATTGGGTGTTAGATTCTTAACAATGTAAATCACATGGTGATGTGAACTAGATTATTGACTCTAGTGCAAGTGGGAGACTATTGGAAATATGCCCTAGAGGCAATAATAAATTGGTTATTATTATATTTCCTTGTTCGTGATAATCGTTTATTATCCATGCTATAATTGTATTGATTGGAAACCCAAATACATGTGTGGGTACATAGACAACACTGTGTCCCTAGTATGCCTCTAGTAAACTAGCTCGTTGATCAAAGATGGTCAAGGTTTGCTGGCCATAGACATGAGATGTAATTTGATAACGGGATAACATCATTAGGAGAATGATGTGATGGACAAGACCCAAACTATGAACGTAGCATATGATCGTGTCAGTTTATTGCTATTGTTTTCTGCATGTCAAGTATCTGTTCCTATGACCATGAGATCATGCAACTCACTGACACCGGAGGAATGCCTTGTGTGTATCAAACGTCACAACGTAACTGGGTGACTATAAAGATGCTCTACAGGTATCTCCAAATGTGTCTGTTGAGCTGGCATGGATCGAGACTGGGATTTGTTACTCCGTATGACGGAGAGGTATCTCAGGGCCCGCTCGGTAATACAACATCACAGGTATCTCCAAATGTGTCTGTTAGCCACGAAATCTTGTATTACGGAACGAGTAAAGAGACTTGCCGATAACGAGATTGAACTAGGTATAGAGATACCGACGATCGAATCTTGGGCAAGTAACATACCGAAGAACAAAGGGAACAACGTACGGGATTAACTGAATCCTTGACATAGAGGATCAACCGATAAAGATCTTCGTTGAATATGTAGGAACCAATATGGGCATCCAGGTCCCGCTATTGGTTATTGATCGTAGAGGTGTCTCGGTCATGTCTACATAGTTCTCGAACCCGCATGGTCTGCACACTTAAGGTTCGGTGACGTTTCGATATAGTTGAGTTATGTATGTTGGTGACTGAAGGTTGTTCGGAGTCCCGGATGAGATCCCGGATGTCACGAGGAGCTCTGGAATGGTCCGGAGGTAAAGATTGATATATAGGAAAGTGGTGTTTGAACTCCGGAAAAGTTTCGGGCATTTCCGGTAGTGTACCGGGAGTGACGAATGGGTTCCGGGGGACCACCAAGTGGGGCCCACACACCCCAATGGGCAACATGGACCTTAGTGGTGGTGCACCAGCCCCTGGTGGGATTGGCAGCCAGCCCAAGAGGGCCTATGCGCAGGAGAGAGAGGAGAAGGGGAGGAATCCTAGTCGGAGTAGGATTCCCCCCACGCCCACCTCCTAGTTGGAGGTGGACTCCTCCACCTCTGGTTCGGACGACCCTAGGGGAGGATCCCTAGGGTGCCAGCCCCTGTCCCTTCCTCCTATATATACTAGAGGATTTGAGGGCAGCCTTAACCCTAATTGCCACGTGCTGCCTTCTTCTTCTTCTAGATCATTTCTCCTCTAGTCTAGTTTCAGCGGTGCTTAGGCGAAGCCCTGTCGGAATAGTTCCACCACCGCCGCCGCCGCCGCGTCGCGCTGCCGGAGAACTCATCTACCTCTCCGCTGCCTCTTGCTGGATCAAGAAGGCGGAGATCGTCATCGAGCTGTACGTGTGTTGAACGCGGAGGTGCCGTCCGTTCGGCACTAGATTGGAAGGACCGTGATTGGATCGCGGGACGGATCGTGATTGGATCGCGAGACGGATCGTGATGGGATCGCGGGACGGCTTGCGATTTGGATCGCGAAGACGTTCGACTACATCAACCACATTTCTTAATGCTTCCGCTTAGCGATCTACAAGGGTATGTTGATTCACTCTCCCTCTCGTAGATGCTCATCACCATGGATAGATCTTGCGTGTGCGTAGGAAATTTTTTGTTTCCCATGCAACGTTCACCAACAGTGACATCCCCCCTTAGGAGGGATAAACTAACCTTGGGTTTTGTCGTAGAAGACTTCATGTTGGTGAGGTAGTGGTGGATGCTCAAGGTTGATGAAGATCACCAAGAGTTGGGAGCATCCTTGTTGTTTCCTTACTCTTCTCACCTACATGGGTTAGTCCCAATACACAAGAGACAAATACAAGGATATCTATGGACATGGAGTGCAAAACATGTGTGATGATGTCCATTGATTTGTTGATTACCTTGTCCCTGGCTTACCTTTGAGGGAATGTGTGACTCCTTGAACTATTGCATGATGTTGATGTTGATTGCAACTAGTTCTTGCCAATAATGAATGTGAGTGAATTTCGTTGGCAGAGTCACCCCTCAAGAACTTCTCTAGTTCTTCTTCTTGGGGACCCACATCAACTTGATGGGGATCCTTGGTGTTGAAGTGGCCCTTGTAGAAGTTGAGCTTGAAGTAGCCTTGGCAACCCACTCCACCAAAGCTTGGGATTCATCTTCATATGAGTCAATGTCCTCTTGAAGCTTGTTCTTGCCCTTGAGCTTGTGGTCTTGTGGTGGAAGGTCATCTTGAGTGTTTGTTCCCTTGGGAGGAGTATGTTCATACTTCTCCTTTTGAGGAACAAACTTGGGCTTGTGGTATTGACCTTCTTCCCATTCAACTCCATTAGCGTTGAAGTAGCCAATGCCATGGTTCTTCCGGTATCCTTGTGACACCCTGATTTTTGGCAACTTTTTCTTTTCAAAAACATCTGGGTTTTATTTGCAATTCTGTTGATTTTCAAAACCCTTCCAGTTGAGTTGACCTGTGTCTTGTTGAATTTTCTTCAAGCATCTCAAAACCTTCATCTACTTGATAAAACCCTTCCATGCTCTCCTGGACAATTTTTCCAATATTTAATCTTTTCCTAAAATCATTTTCTTAATATGGGAATTTATGTCATCACTATGGGTTGTGAAGCAACCTATAGTTTGGATGGCCAATTAATTCCCAAACTTTTTCCCCATCCTCTCATCATCTTATGATTCCATTATATCCAAAAATATCTAGTTGCTCCATGGGAAATTTTGGCCAGAATAATTATTTTATTTCTGATCAGAATCTGTCCATTGTGAAGCAACCCCATTTTTTCTATCTCAGAAAATTCCCAATAAATTCCCCAAGCTCCTAGAGATCCTATCTAGCCCCAATATCCAAAAACCTCATCTGGTCCAGTACAAATTTTGAGCAGCAGGACCCTGGCAAGTTTCTGCTTATTTTGAACCTCTGTGAAGGAATTGAAAGCTAGGGGTGCACAATTGATCTATAATTTTTCTGGCATGTGTGCACTACCAAATAACTTCCTTCCACCAAGTTTCATCATTTGCAGAGCATCTATGTGAGGGCCACAAGCTCATCTAGTTTCTGGACCAGAATGTTGGTTTTCAAAGCAACCCTATTCATTTCTTTCTCAAACCCTCTCAAACTTTGCCAGTCTCTAGTCCTTCCAACCTAGATGATCCCAGACATCTCCATTGGTTCCATCTCTATCCTATTTTCTCTCTAGAATCCTCTCAAGTTAGCTGGCAGAGGCTGTTGCTGAGGTTACCCAT
Organism: Elymus sibiricus; assembly: GCA_039707655.1. Classification (NCBI taxonomy): domain Eukaryota; kingdom Viridiplantae; phylum Streptophyta; class Magnoliopsida; order Poales; family Poaceae; genus Elymus; species Elymus sibiricus. The sequence continues at coordinate 359,264,081 of CM077667.1, forward strand.
CGCACCAGAGTGTATCTGGTCGATCCAGTGGTATAGAGAGGCTAGGGGGTCGAAGGTCTACACCCTGGACAAGGAACGCCAGACCTGCGTGGCCTCCTGATGGCCGCACCTGTGGTGATCACGGTGCTGGCATGCCACAGAGCGCGCTCTGCGGGCGCCAGAGACTGACGCGCTCGCCCGAGCCGTCTTTCGCTGCCCCCCTTGTCCTTGGTGCCGACAGCGTCCCTGGCGAGCGCATGGCGCCTCCCGAACCATCCTGACCGCCGGCGAAGGCCGCCGCCGCTCCCAGCCAAGCTCCGCCATGGGTAGAACAGTTGGCTCCATCCACTATGGTCGTTCGCAAGCTCTTAATGGCTCCGGACCTGTCCCGTCGCTTCCCCTGCCCTCCTCCATCACCTCAGTTCGCACCGTGACGGCCAGCTCATCGTCCTAGCTCCAGTGGCCGGCCCGAGCCTCGCCGCTTCGGGAGGGATCGGCAGAGCTCGCCGCTGGCCTATAAAAGGGCCTGCCCAGCCCCTCCTAGCTCCTCATCCCCTCCTCCCCACCTCTGAATCGCCATAGTATTCCCCAGCAAGAGCCGGAAGCTCGTCTCCATCGACTCCGGCGAAGGCTCCGCCGTCTGAATCTCCCCTGTCGCCAGCCTCCTCCACGCTCCTTTCCAGCCCTTCTGAGTCCTCCTTTGAGTCCAGTAGGTTTCCTTGGTTCGCCTAGAGCTCATCCCCGATCGGATTGCTGCCGGATTGGACCTCCCCGATGATCACCGAACGCCGCCGCCGCCGGAGAAGAAGGGGCCGACGCCGTCCGTCCATCCCCGGAGAAGCTGAGGGTACGTGCGTGTTCGTCTCTGAGCGCCCGATCCATTCCCATCCTCTCCGAGCGCCGCCGCCGTCTCTGTCGCCGGCGACCGTCGCCGGAGCTCCGCCCTGTCCCTGCCTTCTCCCCCTCTCTCTGTTTTAAACTGACAGGCCCTACCTCTCGGCGACCGGAGCCCGCGCCCGAAGCGGTAAGTGGAGGCGCCTCCTCCACTTTACGCTTTCGACGTGGCCCCCTTTTGATTTTCTGATTTTCTATTTAAATTCAAAAATTTTACCAAACTTTGACCATGAATAACTTTTTAACTACAACTCCAATTCAGTTGATTCTTTTTGCATTGTATTAGTTTTGAACCCCTTTATTTACTGACAAATTCAGGTATTTTTCCTATACCCACAGAATATATGGTTAATAAAAATGCTTTATGTGACATTTTCAATTGTGTTTTGAAAATATTTCCAGAGGGAGATTTTGGTGCCTTTGAAGATCAAGAGTGTTTGAACCACCCAACAGAGCAAGGCAAGCCATGATACCCATTTCATGCATGCATTTCCATAGCATTGCATCATTATATGCATTAGGTTGATTTAATTGATATAGATAATTCCTAGTAATATTTAAATATTTAAGTATTGTGTTGAACCACTATAGTTGACACATGAACTTAGTGGTTGATCTTGAGTCACCTGTCCGGGCATACTCGTGCAACCACATTTGTCGGTATGGGACGGCCCTGACCGGGCCTGACTGTGTGATCTTTCACCGGTACCTCCAAAGAGGGAGGGTTATGCACACGCGCTACCCTGATCAGGTAGGCGGTGATAACCCTGTGAGCCCAATTGATAGTTGAGTTTATGCCGGCGTCCCCGTTTGGGACAGTAGCCCTCGTTTGGGTCTACATAGTTTGGCCACGACGGTGGCAGGTGTCATGAGGACACAGGGGACACCCAAGGCTGACCTCCGGGGGAGGAAGAGTGCCGGTGGTACGATGAAAGAGTCACGGGTCAGGCAGGTTTTGTTGAAGCAACGCTGGTCCACCCGAGTGGGATCACGAGGCCATGTGCTTCATGGTGTGGGTAAAGTGCGCAACCTCTGCAGAGTGAAAAAATCTATTCAAATAGCCGAGTCCACGGTATTGGACAGCCCGTCCAGACCTCAGTAGGTGATCAATCATATTGCTGACAGTAATGATGGAAGAACTCGTCTTGTGTTCGGAAGTACTCGATAGTTATGAGTATTCCGAGGGTTGTGGAACCACCCGGAAGAGAGTAAGTTGATGATCGGTAACAGTAAGTAAATTACCTTGATGATAACATGTTGATTGCCATGCTATTGTTTGCTGCATTACTTGGTTGTCGTGAGCTTGCGAGTACATTCAAAGTACTCACCTGGCGTATCATGCCAGATGCAGGAGAATCCGAGGACGGAGGTCCTGAAGGTGCTGGCTATGCTAGCTAGGATGTGTCCACAGTAGTGTCCCTGTGGATGGAGTTGCGCTAGGTTCCGCTACGCAGTAGAAGTACTTGGTATTTCGAGGCCCTGCTATGTGACATAAATAATGTAGATACTGTCATAGCACTGAGGGTGCTTTTGGCCTCGTCATCATTGTAAAATATGCGCTTGTATCCGATGCCTATCAATAAAGTTCAGTTCTGTTCTATACCAAGTTGTTGTGTGTTTCCAGAAGACATGATCTCTGGGTTGGAAACACTGGTAATCCGGTTCTCTGAGCCGGGGTGCCACAACGCTTGGTATCAGAGCCGTGCTGACTGTAGGACACCCTAGTTAGTCAGCGCTAGCACCGCGATTAGAATAGGATCCTGAGTATGCATCCTGCTTGCTGCATTTGATTGTTGCATTTGATTGTTGCATGGCATGCATCATAATTCATTATTCTTCTAAGTGTGGTCTTGTGAGTGTAGATGGCACCAGTTCCATACCATTATCATTTTGAGCATGCACCATCCACCTTTCCAGTACTGCTCCGGAACGTCTGGCTTCGACTGTATCCTCACGGCGAAGCTCCAGTGTACCAGGTGTTTCGAGAGCAGCTTGCTGAGTCGGTGTACGAGTACCATGCAGAGGCTTTCCTGATCGCTAGCTCGGACCTTGGGTGCTACTCTCGCTCTACCAAGGGCGGGACGGCTTCCACCCCGGAGTTGGCGATTGAGTTTGCCGCAATGCAGGCTCTCACTGACTTACGCTTCCACGAGGTTGAGATGCAGACTCATCCAGGTTTTCTCTATTACCCCACCCTGTCGCCTACGACAGGGCGAGTCATTTTCGCTCCTGTTGACCCGACATGTGACCGTGCGACTGCTGTGCTGTCTCGCTATCTGAACGCCAGCTATCGTACGATCATATCCCTGGCCGAGGAGCTGTCTCGTGTCTTAGCGGCGCTTGCAGCCGTGACCCCAGTGCCACCTCCACCTCAGCCTACCCATCCACCCATATATCCACCACCAGTTCCACCTCCACCCAGATTTGAGGCTCCTTCTACCTCCACTATGCCACCAGGCTTTCCGTCTGGTAGCCGTCGTGAGACCCCGGCTGAGTGGGCCTCACTCCTTGCCACTCCAGCAGCTCCGATGCTGAGGCGACGTGCTCCTTCTTCCCCAGAAGGAGAACCGTCCCAGCAGCGTCGTCGTGTTTCCTTTGATCCGGAGGATGAGATCCATATCATCAGTTCAGACTCCGACTCAGGATCAGATGACGAGGAGTCTGTGGTCTGGTAGTGTTCGTGCCATCAGCGCCACTAGAGTGGAGGCTTGAGTTGTTGAGCATGCATCTCTGCATATGTCAACTGCCGTATGAGCAGTCTAGCCATGATATTCCCCTACTAGCTTGCCATGTATGATGTTGGGTTATCTTGTATAATTATGTGGTTTGCTTTATTCGCCTTTTTTGCATATTTTGCTTCTGGTGTCATATAACTGTGTTTCCCTTATGGGTGTTGCTCATCGATTCGGTATTTTGCAATGGGAACAAAATTTAGGATGAAGAAAAGTTGTAGCCAAGGCGGCGATGGACCCTCCGTTCGTCGATCCGCCAGACAAGCAGGTCAACCACCAGAAGATTTACCATCGCCACCCCCTCAAGCTCCGACCACGGATCAAATCATGAGAATGTTTGAGGAAAAGAGAAACCAGGATCTTATGGAATTCTTGAAGAGTATGCAGGTTATGGTAGGTCAGAACCACCATCACAACGGATCACATTCCAGGTTGTCTGATTTCCAGCGCACAAAGCCACCCAATTTTGGTCAAGCTGTGGATCCGATAGAAGCAGACGATTGGCTAAGGACCATAGAAAAGAAGTTGGAAATAGCCCGCTGCGAGGATTCAGACAAGGTTCCGTTTGCCACTCACTACCTAGAAGGGCCAGCAGCTATATGGTGGGATAATACAAAGGCAACATGGTCTTTTGAAGAAGAAATTACCTGGGAGAAGTTTAAGGAGTTGTTCCGCAAATATCATATTCCTACCGGCATCATGAAGGTGAAGCAGAGGGAGTTCCTTGCTTTGACACAAGGAAGCATGTCGGTAGCAGAGTACCTTAACAAGTTCAACAATCTGTCACGGTACTCTACTTATGATGTGGCCACCGAAGAGAGAAAGATAGATCGGTTCCTGGGAGGACTGAATCACTCCCTCCGTTGTCAGTTGTGCATGCTGGATTTTCCGGACTTTCAGACACTGGTGAACAAGGCCTTCATAGCCGAAAGGGAGCACAAGTCCGGACATGATAACCAGAAGCGGAAGTTTCAACCCAAGAAGGACAACCGTGAGCCGTTTGCTCATAAGCCACGCATCTGGCAGCCAGGCACATCTGAGTATAAGCCTACATGGAGCAATGGTAACAACAACAATAAAACAGTGAGCCAGACCAAGACCTTCGGCAAACAGCCCGTAATAGAGGACTGCCGCCGCAACAATACTTGCTTTACTTGCGGCCAGAGTGGACACTACTCCAAACAGTGCCCCACCAACAACGAGAAGTCATCCGCCGATGTCAAGCCGCAGGTCAACACTATTGGACGCCACCCCAATCCTAATGTCTGCCATGGACGCGTCCACCATATCTCCGCTGAGGAAGCCTGCGAAGCTCCAGAAGTAGTCCTCGGTATGTTTTCTGTTAACAACATACCTGCAGTAATTTTATTTGATTCCGGGGCTTCTCATTCGTTTATTTCGCGGAGTTTTGCCACCTTGCACAAATTTTCTCCGTCGATTTTAGACAAAATCATGGTGGTACAATCCCCTGGCTCCCTGCTCAGAACAAATTTGATCTATAGAGATCTGGAAATTTCAATACATGGAGTTAAGTTTCCAGCTGCACTCATCGCCATTGAATCTTCAGGATTGGACGTAATACTGGGAATGGACTGGTTGACACCACATCAGGTGTGCATCAATTGTGCTAGCAGGACAGTAACACTGGTTAACCCAGCAGGACAAACCGTCCAATTCCTTGCCAGCAAAATGATATCCAAGAAAGGAATGGCATACCAAGCTACCGCCACGGATATGAACTTGATTCCGGTAGTATGCGAGTTTCCGAATGTGTTTCCCAAAGAATTACCCGGAATGCCCCCTGACCGGGAATTGGAGTTTGCAATCGAAGTGGTTCCCGGTACCGCCCCAATTTACAAGAAATACTACCGTATGCCAGGACCAGAGTTGGCAGAGCTAAAGAAACAGTTGGATGAATTGTTGCAAAAAGGGTACATTCGCCCCAGCATCTCGCCATGGGGATCACCAGTGCTCTTTGTCAAGAAGAAGGATGGAAGTCTACGAATGTGCGTAGACTATCGCCAGCTGAACGAGGTCACTATCAAGAATAAGTACCCGCTTCCTCGCATTGATGACCTGTTCGACCAGTTGAATGGAGCCCGGGTATTCTCAAAGATTGACCTTCGAACCGGATATCATCAGCTAAAAATCCGAAAGGAGGATATCCCCAAGACCGCGTTCACCACCCGATACGGACTATATGAATTTACAGTCATGTCATTCGGATTGACGAATGCAACAGCCTACTTCATGAGCATGATGAATAAAGTCTTCATGGACTTTCTGGATAAATTTGTGGTGGTGTTCATCGATGATATCCTGATATACTCCAAAGATGAAGAGGAGCATAAGAAGCATCTCCGTGCTGTCTTGGAAAGATTGAGAGACCACCGCCTGTACGCCAAATTCAGTAAATGTGAATTCTGGCTAAAAGAGGTGGCATTTCTGGGACACATCCTGTCAGAACAAGGAGTAGCCGTCGACCCCAGCAAGGTAACTGCAGTGTTAAATTGGAAGACACCAGCCACGGTGACCGAAGTCCGTAGCTTCCTGGGATTGGCAGGCTATTATCGACGCTTCATAGAAGGCTTCTCTAAAATAGCCAAGCCCCTGACGGAGTTGCTCAAGAAGAATCAAAGGTTTGTCTGGACAACGGAATGCGACAGCAGTTTCCTGGAATTAAAGACCAGGCTCACTATAGCACCTGTCCTAGTCCTTCCAGACATACACAAGAGTTTTGACATCTACTGCGATGCTTCAAGACGTGGAATCGGCTGCGTATTGATGCAGGAAGGGAAGGTTGTAGCATATGCATCCAGGCAGCTACGACCCCATGAGGAGAACTACCCCACACATGATTTGGAATTAGCAGCCGTAGTTCATGCCCTGAAGATTTGGCGGCATTACCTCATTGTACAACGCTGTGAAATATACATGGACCATAAGAGTCTCAAGTATATTTTCACCCAACCTGATCTGAATCTCAGGCAACGAAGATGGCTTGAGCTAGTCAAGGACTATGACATTGGGATAAACTATCATCCGGGGAAAGCTAATGTGGTCGCGGACGCTCTCAGCAGAAAGCAAGGCACCATGAATGCCCTAATGGGAAGGATGCATCCAAGGTTGCAAGAAGAGTTCGCCGAACTCAACATGGTGCTATGCGGCCCAACTACCTCGGAGACGTTGGAAATTACTCCCACCCTTATAGAAGAAATTAAGAAGGCCCAAGAGCCAGATGAAGGAATCAAAAAGATCAAGGAACTGATTCCGAAAGGGAAAGCCAAGTCCTTCCACGTGGATGATCAAGGCACCGTATGGTTCGCGAAGCGGATATGCGTGCCCGATCAGGATAATCTGAGGCAGCAGATACTCAAAGAAGCTCATGAGTCCTCATACTCTATCCACCCGGGAGGCACAAAAATGTATCAGGACCTGAGAGAAACATTTTGGTGGCCAGGAATGCGAAGAGATATAGCATACTATGTCGCCTGCTGTGATATCTGCAACAAGGTTAAGGCGGAACACCAGAAACCCGCTGGGCTACCACAACCCTTACCAGTTCCCCAGTGGAAGTGGGACGACATATGCATGGACTTTATTGTTGGACTACCCAAGTCAACAAGAGGCAACGATGCTATTTGGGTCATTGTGGACATACTTACGAAAGTGGCTCACTTTATCCCGGTAAAAACCACTTTCAATGCAAATCAGCTGGCACAGCTCTACATGTCCCAAATAGTCAGCCTCCATGGAGTACCCAAGTCCATCACCTCAGACAGAGGTTCCTTGTTCACCTCGGCATTCTGGCTGCGACTGCACCAAGCTTTGGGAACCATGCCAAAGCATAGCACTGCATACCATCCGCAGATGGACGGACAGACAGAAAGAGTGAACCAAATACTGGAGGATATGCTTCGGTCCTGTGCTCTCACCCATGGACCCAAATGGGAAGAGAGTCTACCTTATGCAGAATTCTCCTACAACAACAGCTATCAGACGAGCTTAAAGATGTCACCGTTTGAGGCACTATACGGGCGGAAGTGCCGTACCTCTTTGAACTGGTCTCAGATAGGAGATAGCCGAATCTTTGGTACAGACTTGATGCTCGAGGCTGAGAAGCAAGTTAAGGATATCCAGGAACGTCTTCGAGCAGCCAAGTCCCATCAGAAGAGTTACTATGATCCAAAGCACCGGGAAGTGACCTTTGAACCCGGAGAATATGCATACCTCCGAGTAACCCCCATGAAGGGCGTGAAGAGATTCCATACTCGGGGAAAGCTTGCACTGAGATATATCGGCCCATTTCCAGTGATTGCTAGAAGAGGCAGAGTGGCATATCAGTTGGAACTACCAGCAGAATTATCAGAAGTGCACGATGTTTTCCATATATCACAACTGAGAAAGTGCATTGCACCACCAGTCAAGCAAGCAGATATGAGTGAGCTCGAACTGGCTAAAGACCTGACCTACGAAGAGAAACCTGTCAGGATCCTAGATGAAATGGAAAGAACCACCAGGAGTAAGGTAATCAGATTTTACAAGGTGCTATGGGAGCACCACACAGAGGAAGAGGCTACCTGGGAAAGAGAAGACTTCCTAAAATCTGCATATCCGTACTTGTTCCCTGAGCAACCGAATCTCGAGGACGAGATTCATCCTAAGGGGGGTAGGTTTGTGACACCCTGATTTTTGGCAACTTTTTCTTTTCAAAAACATCTGGGTTTTATTTGCAATTCTGTTGATTTTCAAAACCCTTCCAGTTTAGTTGACCTGTGTCTTGTTGAATTTTCTTCAAGCATCTCAAAACCTTCATCTACTTGATAAAACCCTTCCATGCTCTCCTGGACAATTTTTCCAATATTTAATCTTTTCCTAAAATCATTTTCTTAATATGGGAATTTATGTCATCACTATGGGTTGTGAAGCAACCTATAGTTTGGATGGCCAATTAATTCCCAAAAATTTTCCCCATCCTCTCATCATCTTATGATTCCATTATATCCAAAAATATCTAGTTGCTCAATGGGAAATTTTGGCCAGAATAATTATTTTATTTCTGATCAGAATCTGTCCATTGTGAAGCAACCCCATTTTTTCTATCTCAGAAAATTCCCAATAAATTCCCCAAGCTCCTAGAGATCCTATCTAGCCCCAATATCCAAAAACCTCATCCGGTCCAGTACAAATTTTGAGCAGCAGGACCCTGGCAAGTTTCTGCTTATTTTGAACCTCTGTGAAGGAAGTGCAAGCTAGGGGTGCACAATTGATCTATAATTTTTCTGGCATGTGTGCACTACCAAATAACTTCCTTCCACCAAGTTTCATCATTTGCAGAGCATCTATGTGAGGGCCACAAGCTCATCTAGTTTCTGGACCAGAATGTTGGTTTTCAAAGCAACCCTATTCATTTCTTTCTCAAACCCTCTCAAACTTTGCCAGTCTCTAGTCCTTCCAACCTAGATGATCCCAGACATCTCCATTGGTTCCATCTCTATCCTATTTTCTCTCTAGAATCCTCTCAAGTTAGCTGGCAGAGGCTGTTGCTGAGGCTACCCATCGCACTAGAGTGTATCTGGTCGATCCAGTGGTATAGAGAGGCTAGGGGGTCGAAGGTCTACACCCTGGACAAGGAACGCCAGACCTGCGTGGCCTCCTGATGGCCGCACCTGTGGTGATCACGGTGCTGGCATGCCACAGAGCGCGCTCTGCGCGGCGCCAGAGACTGACGCGCTCGCCCGAGCCGTCTTTCGCTGCCCCCCTTGTCCTTGGTGCCGACAGCGTCCCTGGCGAGCACGTGGCGCCTCCCGAACCATCCTGATCGCCGGCGAAGGCCGCCGCCGCTCCCAGCCAAGCTCCGCCATGGGCAGAACAGTTGGCTCCGGCCACTGCAGTCGTTCGCAAGCTCTTAATGGATCCGGACCTGTCCCGTCGCTTCCCCTGCCCTCCTCCATCACCTCAGTTCGCACCGCGACGGCCAGCTCATCGTCCTAGCTCCAGTGGCCGGCCCGAGCCTCGCCGCTTCGGGAGGGATCGGCAGAGCTCGCCGCTGGCCTATAAAAGGGCCTGCCCGGCCCCTCCTAGCTCCTCATCCCCTCCTCCCCACCTCTGAATCGCCATAGTATTCCCCAGCAAGAGCTGGGAGCTCGTCTCCCTCGACTCCGGCGAAGGCTCCGCCGTCTGAATCTCCCCTGTCGCCAGCCTCCTCCACCCTCCTTTCCAGCCCTTCTGAGTCCTCCTTTGAGTCCAGTAGGTTTCCCTGGTTCGCCTAGAGCTCATCCCCGATCGGATTGCTGCCGGATTGGACCTCCCCGACGATCACTGAACGCCGCCACCGCCGGAGAAGAAGGGGCCGACGCCGTCCGTCCATCCCCGGAGAAGCTGCGGGTACGTGCGTGTTCGTCTCTAAGCGCCCGATCCATTCCCATCCTCTCCGAGCGCCGCCGTCGTCTCTGTCGCCGGTGACCGTCGCCGGAGCTCTGCCCTGTCCCTGCCTTCTCCCCCTCTCTCTGTTTTAAACCGACAGGCCCCACCTGTCGGCGACCGGAGCCCGCGCCCGAAGCGGTAAGTGGAGGCGCCTCCTCCACTTTACACTTTCGACGTGGCCCCCTTTTGATTTTCTGATTTTCTATTTAAATTCAGATTTTTTACCAAACTTTGACCATGAATAACTTTTTAACTACAACTCCAATTCAGTTGATTCTTTTTGCATTGTATTAGTTTTGAACCCCTTTATCTACTGACAAATTCTGGTATTTTTCCTATACCCACAGAATATCTGGTTAATAAAAATGCTTTATGTGACATTTTCAATTGTGTTTTGAAAATATTTCCAGAGCGAGATTTTGGTGCCTTTGAAGATCAAGAGTGTTTGAACCACCCAACAGAGCAAGGCAAGCCATGATACCCATTTCATGCATGCATTTCCATAGCAATGCATAATTATATGCATTAGGTTGATTTAATTGATATAGATAATTCCTAGTAATATTTAAATATTTAAGTATTGTGTTGAACCACTATAGTTGACACATGAACTTAGTGGTTGATCTTGAGTCACCTGTCCGGGCATACTCGTGCAACCACATTTGTCGGTATGGGACGGCCCTGACCGGGCTGACTGCGTGATCTTTCCCCGGTACCTCCAAAGAGGGAGGGTTATGCATGCGCGCTACCCTGATCAGGTAGGCGGTGATAACCCTGTGAGCCCAGTTGATAGTTGAGTTTATGCCGGCGTCCCCGTTTGGGACAGTAGCCCCCGTTTGGGTCTACATAGTTTGGCCACGATGGTGGCAGGTGTCATGAGGACACAGGGGCCACCCAAGGCTGACCTCCGGGGGAGGAAGAGTGTCGGTGGTACGATGAAAGAGTCATGGGTCAGGCAAGTTTTGTTGAAGCAACGCTGGTCCACCCGAGTGGGATCACGAGGCCAGGTGCTTCATGGTGTGGGTAAAGTGCGCAACCTCTGCAGAGTGAAAAATCTATTCGAATAGCCGAGTCCACGGTATTGGACAGCCCGTCCAGACCTCAGTAGGTGATCAATCATATTGCTGACAGTAATGATGGAAGAACTCGTCTTGTGTTCGGAAGTACTCGATAGTTATGAGTATTCCGAGGGTTGTGGAACCACCCGGAAGAGAGTAAGTTGATGATCGGTAACAGTAAGTAAATTACCTTGATGATAACATGTTGATTGCCATGCTATTGTTTGCTGCATTACTTGGTTGTCGTGAGCTTGCGAGTACATTCAAAGTACTCACCTGGCGTATCATGCCAGATGCAGGAGAATCCGAGGACGGAGGTCCTGAAGGTGCTGGCTATGCTAGCTAGGATGTGTCCACAGCAGTGTCCCTGTGGATGGAGTTGCGCTAGGTTCCGCTACGTAGTAGAAGTACTTGGTATTTTGAGGCCCTACTATGTGACATAAATAATGTAGATACTGTCATAGCACCGAGGGTGCTTTTGTCCTCGTCATCATTGTAAAATATGCGCTTGTACCAGATGCCTATCAATAAAGTTCAGTTCTGTTCTATACCAAGTTGTTGTGTGTTTCCAGAAGACATGATCTCTGGGTTGGAAACACTGGTAATCCGGTTCTCTGAGCCGGGGTGCCACAATCCTCCGTGCTTGCGTACAATTTCCTCAAATTGCTTACACCCAGCAAGACTCTTGTAGATACCTTTCTCTATAATTCCTTTCAATAAAGCATTTTCTTGCTCAAGTGTAACTTGGCTAAGAGAATCATCATTAGTGGAATCAATAGAACTACTAGAAGCAACATCATTGGGTTTAGTATTTTTATTGTTGCTACTAGATGAACAACCTTTCTTGCCTTTGTTACTAGTTTGTCTAGATTTAACTTGTGGCATGAATGTAGACAAGAGTAATCGTTTGGCTAGATAAGATGAGGTATTCTTTCGGAGATCGTCATTGATAGCTTTAAGAAACTCATGCTCTTGCTCCAAGGTGAGCTTCTCGAAGCGTAGCTTCTCATGAGTCCTTACAAGCTCTCTATGATCTTCGAGAGTAGATTCATGGGCTAACTTAAGAGTGTTTAACTCTTTAGTTAGTTGTTCTATTTTCATCTTATCATCATCAAATGACTTATCTTGACTAGCATGAGAATTATCAAGTTCATTTTGACTAACATCACTAGTTTTATCAAAGTGCAAGTCATCATCACAAAGTAAATCATCTTCATCACTATCGAAATCAAGATACTCGGGGTGTGATACCTTGGGGCCTTTAGCCATGAAGCAACTCCCACTCCCTTCATTTGGTGAATCAAATAGATCATAGGAGTTGGTAGTCACTAGTGCAATTCCGGCAACACCTTCATCTTGACTATAGTCGAAGTTGGAGTGATAGCTTCTCTCGGAGTTGTTGTCGGAGTCGGAGCCGAAAACCCATTCACCAACATGAGCTTGATGTCTTCTTCTTGTGTAGCTCTTGGTGTACTTGTCCTTCTTCTCCGAGTCCCTACTTCTCCTCGAGGGTCTTCGTTCATAACGATCATCTCTACTCCTTCTCTCTCTTTGAGGTGATTCATCTCTTGAGCTTCGTCTTCTAGGTGACTCTTCTCTTCGTTTGTAGGAAGCCGTGCACTCATTGGAGTAGTGTCCGGGCTTCCCACAATTGTAGCAGTTTCGGTCACAACTTGACGAACGCTTCTCTTCATATCTTGAGTTGGAGCTTCGTTCTTTGCCTCTATTCTTGTAGAACTTGTTGAATTTCTTGACCATGAGGCTTATCTCTTCATTGGTGACAAGATTGTCGCTTGAAGTTGCGGGAGCATCACTTGTGGCTTTATAAGCACCGCTAAACTTGTTGTGAAGCTCTTCCTTGTCCTTGAGTGTCATCTCATGAGCAACAATCCTTCCAATGTCTTCCGTAGGCTTGAGATCTTTGTAGTTGGGCATCATTTGGATCAATGTGCACACGGTGTTGTATCTCTCATCCAAAGCTCTAAGTATCTTCTTGATGATGAATTTGTCGGTCATTTCTTCGCTTCCTAAGCCGGCAATCTTATTGGTGATGAGAGCTAGCCTAGAGTACATCTCTGCGACTCCTTCACCATCTTTCATCTTGAACTTGTCAAGTTGACTTTGAAGAACATCCAACTTGGATTCTCTCACGGATTCGGTACCTTCGTGCATATCAACCAAAGTATCCCAAATCTCTTTTGCATTCTCAAGACGGCTGATTTTGTTGAATTCTTCGGGGCATAGGCAGTTGAAGAGAATGTCACATGCTTGAGCGTTGTATTGCAACATCTTCAATTCATCCGCGGTTGCTTCACGATCCGGTTCCTTTCCATCACCAAAGAATTCACCTTGCAAGCCAACACGAACAACAGCCCATACGGCGGGGTTATGACCAAGAATATGCATTTTCATTTTGTGCTTCCAACTAGCAAAATTAGTGCCATCAAAGTACGGACCTCTACGGTGATAATTTCCCTCACTAGACGCCATACTCTCCTAGGTTGTGAGACCAATGCAATGGAGACCAAAGCTCTGATACCACTTGTAGGACCGAAAGTATGTCTAGAGGGGGGTGATTAGACTACTTGACCAAATAAAAATCCTACCTTTTCCCAATTTTAAGTGTTGGCAGATTTTAGCAATGATAGCAAGTCATGTACACCCTACACATGCATGTCTAAGAGTATAGCAGCGGAAAGTAACAACAAGCATGTATAGTAGAGGGTAGGAAGGAAGATCAAACGCAATTTGTAGACACGAAGATTTTTCCCGTGGTTCCGATAGGTGGTGCTATCGTACGTCCACGTTTATGGAGTCTTCAACCCACGGAGGGTAATGGTCGTGAGAGTCCACGGAGGGCTCCACCCATAAGGGTCCACGAAGTAGCAACCTTGACTATTCCATAACGGCTTCCGTCCACGAAGGACTAGCCTCACTATGGGTAGATCTTCATGAAGTAGGCGATCTCCTTGCCCGTACAAACTTCTTGGTTCAACTCCACAACACGAAGTAGGAGGCTCCCAAGCGACACCTAACCAATCTAGGAGGCACCACCCTCCAAAAGGTAATAGGCTTGGTAATGTCGATGAACTCCTTGCTCTTGTGCTTCAAGATGATAGACTCCTCAACACACAATCACTCTCTCACAGATTTGGCTTTGGTGGAGAGATTGATTTGGTGGAAAGCAACTTGGGGAGGCTAGAGATCAAGATTCATATGGATAGAGTGGAATGGCTTGATCTCAACACATGAGTAGGTGGCTCTCTCTCAGAAAATTGGATGGGGCAAGTATGAAATAGTTCTGAGTGCTTCTCTTTCGAGTGGGTGGTGGTGAAGGGGTATATATAAGCATCCCCAAAAATCCAACCGTTACACCTAAAGTGACCAACTTGGTGACACCGATGTGTGAATCTCGGTGGTACCGAAGTGACCAAAAGGCAGTAACTTTTGAATCTCGGTGAGACCGATATATAAATCTCGGTGGTACCGATTAGGTGACCAACGGTCAGATTGCGCAACTCGGTGACGCCGATCCAGAAAACTCGGTGGTACCGATTTTGTGAATCGAGGTAATAGAAAGTTGGCAACCCAAACTCGGTGGCACCGAAGTGGAATCGGTTGCACCGATGTGCTAGGGTTTGGCATGGGTCTATCTGATTTTGGGAATCGGTGGCACCGAGTGGAAATTGTTGGTTGCACCGATTTTGGATATTTGGCTTTGGACAGACTTTTGTGGAAGAGCTTGTGGGTGTTTTTGGTGACTATCTCTTGTGCACGTGGAGCATCTTGTTCACCAACAGTACCTTACCCCCTTTTAATAGTATTGGCTTTCCTATGGACTCAAAGTGATTTCTCACAAAGTAAAATGTAGAGTCCTCTTGCTTGAAACTTTGCCAATCCATTTCCTTGCATCTTGGGGTATCTCCACAATCCTTTTGCCATCCCTATCATTGAACTTTTCCTGAAATATGCTTGGTGGAAACATTAGTTCAATGACATATATGTTGTTATTAATTACCAAAACCACCAAGGGAGCAAATGTGCTTTCAAAGTTACCGGGATACGGTCTAGCATTGAAATTTCCTCTATAAACATTGTTGTTGACATTGTTTCACAAGATAAAGTTCACATCAATAGCATCATCATTTTGCTCAATCAAGGTAGACAAAGGCACATCATTGGACTCAACATGACCATTTTTACTAGCAACCATTTTCATAAGAGCATCCACTTTTTCACTCAAAGTAGTGATTTCTTCGACATAATTTACCTTCTTATCAGTTGGAGCTCTTCCGGTATGCCATTGAGAGTAGTTTGTCATCATGTTATCCAGAAGTTTGGTGGTCTCTCCTAATGTCACCTCCATGAAGGTACCACCTGCAGCAGAATCTAGAAGATTTATAGACACAAAGTTTAGTCCAGCATAGAAATTTTGGATAATCATCCACAAGTTTAAACCATGAGTAGGGCAATTTCTAATCATTAATTTCATCCTCTCCCAAGCTTGTGCAACATGTTCTTGATCATGTTGTTTAAAATTCATAATTTGATTTCTAAGGGAGATGATCTTAGCAGGAGGAAAATACTTGGCAATAAAAGCATCTTTACACTTATCCCATGTTCCAATACTATTACATGGTAAAGATGAAAACCAAGCCTTAGCTTTATCTCGTAGTGAAAAAGGAAATAATTTTAATTTGACCACATCATTATCCATATCCTTTTTCTTTTGCACATCACACAATTCAACAAAGGTATTGAGATGAGCAATGGGATCCTCATTAGGACTTCCTGAAAACTATTCTTTCATGACAAGATT
The DNA here is from genome assembly GCA_039707655.1 of Elymus sibiricus. Taxonomy (NCBI): domain Eukaryota; kingdom Viridiplantae; phylum Streptophyta; class Magnoliopsida; order Poales; family Poaceae; genus Elymus; species Elymus sibiricus. Next base: position 359,279,989 of record CM077667.1, read on the forward strand.
CAGCAATGTATGCATTAATATCATAAAACTCCGCACTAGTGGTGGGTGGTATAGGAGTACTAATAAAATTATTTTTATTAGTATTTGAGAAATCACACAACTTAGAAGTATCTTGAGACATGGTGACCGAGCAAGCAAAGTAACAAGCAGGACAAGTAAACTAGCGAGCAAAGAAGTAAACTAGCAACTAGTAAATATAAAAATTTCTGTATTTTTGATTTTTATGAAACAAGCAAAATATAATAGCAAATAAAAACAAGTGAATGATAATTTGTGTGAAGTTACTTGATAGTAGGTTGGTGATACTCCCCGGCAACTACTCTAGAAATCCTTCTTGATACTTGTGATCTGTGTTGGGTTTTCAGTGAAGAGGAACAGGTGATGCAACACAGTATAGATAAGTATTTCCCTCAGTGAGAACCAAGGTTATCGAAGCAATAGGAGTAGCACGCAACCCCCGTCTTCAACGATTGCACACAAAGAAGCAAACACTTGCACCCAACGTGGGCAAGAGGGTTGTAAATCCCCTTGGACTCGTTATTTGCAAGCAAATGAAGTGTGTAGATGATAGTTGAATAAAGTAAATTGGAAAATAAAATAAAAGTAAATAAATGGCAACAATGTATTGAAATATTTTGTAAATATATAAGTGAATAGACTCGGGGGGGGGGGGGGCGTAGTGTTCTCTAGTGGCATCTTTCATGTTGTAGGCATACGATGGGTAAACAAATTACTGTTGGGTAATTGATAGAAAAGCGCATTGTTATGCAATATTTATTCACGACAATGATCATCTGTATATAGGCATCACGTCCATAAGCAAATAGGCCGACTCCTTGCTGCACCTATTACTATTACTCCACGTCGAGAGAGCTTCTATGCTTGCCTCTCTAAGTATTAAGTTCATGACAAACAGAGTAATGCTTGGAGAACGATGACATGATGTAGGCAAAGAAAACTAAATCAATATGAATTAACCCCATCGTTTTATCCTTAGTGGCAACAACACAAACTAAATCAATAGAGCACCGCAAGATTGAACACACTACAACGCACCCCTCTCATTGAAGAAACATCGATCTAGTTGGCCAAACTATTTCAATAGATCGGAGAGATTTACGAAGCTATGATAATCATGCAAATAAGAATCATAATAGAATTCAGAGAAGACTCAAATCTTTTATCATGAATAATCTGAACATAAACCCACAATTCATCGGATCCCAACAAACACACCACACAAAGTGATTACATCGAATAGATCGCCGCGAAGATGCGGTGAACTTTGTATTGAAGATCAAGAGAGAGAGAGAGAGAGATCTAGGTACTAACTACGACCCTATAGGTCTGTAGGGAGCTACTCACACATCACCATGGGAGCAGCAAGGTTGATGTAGAGGCCCTCTATGATCGATCCCCCCTCGGGCAGGGCACCGGAATAGGGCTCTAGATGGTCACACGGCAGAACAGAGACTTGCGACGGTAGAAAAAGTGTTTTGGGAGGCTCTCTAGGGTTTTTATGATTTATTGGAATTTATAGGCCAGAGAAGGGCGTCGGGAGATGCCCGAGGGGGCCACCACATAACAGGGCGTGACCCTCCCTAGGCGCGCCCTGTTGTGTGGTGGCTCCCTCGTGGAGCCTCCGACCTCCTCCCTAAGCTTCCAGGTCTTCTTTTGGTCCAGAAAAAATCATAAAAAAGTTTCGGGGCAATTGGACTTCGTTTGGTACTGTAAACTTGAAAAGTCAAAAACATGCAGAAAACAACAACTGGCACTGGGCACTGAGTTAATAGGTTAGTGCTCAAAAATAACATGAATTGGTAAATAATCACCCAAAAAGCATCATAGAATGATAATATTATAGCATGGAACAATAAAAAATTATAGATACGTTGGAGACGTATCAACATCCTCTAGGACAACTCCTACTCCCAAACATTTAGGAGTCTCGGCCAAGCCGAGGATCTTGTGGAGTACCGTATCTCTCTCAACGCTGATGTGAGGATGGATAACCGAACATATAACATGCCATTGTCATCAGAGGTAGCTGCCGTGTGGGTTGAGGGAAATGACCTTATTAAAAAGTTTGACCATAGTATTGTCCTCTACGGGAATAATAATGTAAAAATATGGTATACAACCATTTTATGGATTCTACGACCCTCTGTCGTATCCTCTGTTTTCCCCCCGAGGTGAGCTCGGTTGGCATTCCCATATCCCAAAGGAGGGTGTGTCCTTGGATGAGGTGCTCTGGTTCCATGTTAATAAAAATGAGGAACCAGGTTAGCCTTTTTAATCCTTGTCCTTTTTTCTCGCTACGAATTGCATCGTGTGATGTTGTTCATCCCTACTTTCAAGAGATATCAATACTCGGTTGTGCGTCTCTGTTAGAGACTACTATTGTTATAAATTCCAGATGCGTCGTGGGATATTCAATCCTGTACTGTACGACAAGCGTCTTTTCCAATAGTATGTGGTTGACATGTACATGAAGGTGGAGGGCGCAAGGTTAGATTACATCCGGGGTCACCAGAAGGAGATACGTGTTGATCTTTACAAGGGCATTGTTGATAGTGTAAATGCTGGGGAAAGTAGCGCGGATGCAGTAGGGAAAAGGACGGTGCTCCCGTTAAAATTCATCGGGGGCAAGAGAGATATGAAGCGCAGGTTCATGGATGCAATGTCTCTAGTTCAAAAGTATGGGAGGCCTGACATATTTCTAACTATGATATGTAACCCCAACTAGGAAGAAATAACTCGTGAGCTTGAACCTGGACAGACCCCCCAGGATCGCCCTGATCTAATTGTTCGGGTCTTTAGAGCAAAGTTGGAGGATCTGAAGATGCAACTATTTAAGAAGCACATCCTTGGCAAAGTTATTGCATATGTCTACGAAGTTGAATTCCAGAAGAGGGGACTTCCGCATGCTCACTTCCTCCTTATAATGGAGTCCGGGTACAAGCTCAGTGTTCCAGAGCAGTATGATCGCCTCATCTCAGTTGAGCTCCAAACGAGCAAAAGTATCCAGAGCTCTACGCGATGGTCGTCAAGCACATGATGCATGGGTCGTGCGGGGTCCTAAATCCCAAGAATGTATGCATGCATGACAGAGGTTGTAAGAACCGATATCCACGTCCTTTTAACCCGAGCACTGTCCAAGGAAGGGATGCGTACCCCGTGTACTGGAGGCGCGATGATTGGCGTCGGGCACATGTTCGAGGGAAGACGCTAGATAATAGGTGGGTTGTGCCATACAACCCTTACCTCCTGAGGAGGTACAACTATCACATCAATGTTGAGGTGTGCTCAAGTATCAAGTCCGTGAAGTACCTATTCAAGTATGTCTACAAGGGCCATGACCGAGATTCTATTTCCCTTGACGAGGCGGATAGTAATGGTAACATTGACGAGATCAAGCAGTATCGGGACGCAAGGTGGGTTACCCCGCCAGAGGCGTTGTGGAGGATTTACAGCTTTGACCTTAGCGAGATCTTCCCATCTGTGAGACAATTACAACTTCACCTTCCAAACATGCACATGGTCTCATTCAATGCAGGAGAGGATTTGAGTGAAGTCGTTACTCGTCATGGTGCCTCAAGGACAATGTTGACCGAGTATTTTGAGGCAAACAAGAAATACGTGGAGGCTCGAGGATTGTTGTATAGGGATTTTCCTGGGTCATTTGTATGGGATGCAAATAGAAAGGTATGGAAAAAAGAGGACTCAACGTTTCCAAGTAGGCAGAATCGTGTCAGCCCATCCAGCTGAGGGGGAGTGGTACTATCTTCGAGTGCTCCTAAATCATGTTGCGGGTGCGACCTCCTTCGAAGATCTTGGGACGGTGAATGGTTTTGTTTGCCCAAGCTTTCGTGAAGCCACCGAAAGGAGGGGCCTTATCGAAGCCGACAACACAATCGATGAGTGCCTTACAAAGGCTGAGGTATTCCAGATTCCGTCCTCTCTATGAAGGCTTTTCACGACAATCTTGGTTTTTTGTGAGCCCAGTGACGTGCGTGGTCTATGGGATAGGCACCTGGAGGCGATGTCAGATGACTATCGCCGTTCACAGACGTGCCCACATGCAATAGAGCAAATGGTGTTGCGTGAAATTAGGGACATGTTGCACTCGATGGGGAAAGACATATCATCGTTCCCTCTTCCCCAGCTTGACGAGTCGTACGACACAACTGATGGAGAGGTTAGGGAAATCATGGAGGAATCCATGATTGAGGTTGACCCTGAGCATGCTTGTCTGGAGTCCTCCCTCAACCCCGAGCAAAGATTCGCCTTTGACAAGATATTGGGAACTATTGATAGTGACAATGGAGGTGTCTTCTTTGTTGATGGCCCATGAGGCACGGGGAAGACTTTCTTGTATAAAGCTTTGCTGGCAAGAATCCGAGGAGAGGGCAAGATAGCCGTGGCAACTGCAACATCCGGTGTTGCTGCTTCCATCATGCCTGGAGGCAGGACCGCAAAATCGAGGTTCAAGATCCCCTTGAGCATTGAAGAAGGCGTTATGCAGCTTTACAAAATAGAGTGGCACCGCCAAGCTTCTTCGGACGTCAGCCCTCATAATATGGGATGAAGCTTCCATGACAAAGCGGCAGGCTGTTGAGGCACTAGACAATAGCATGCGTGATATCATGGGCCGACATGACTTGCCATTTGGAGGAAAGACTGTTGTGTTTGGAGGTGATTTTAGGCAAGTGCTTCTAGTTGTGCGGAAGGGGACAAGGCCACAGATAACCAATGCGACCTTGTGTGAGTCCTATCTATGGGGAAACATGCAACAAATAAGACTTGTCCATAACATGAGGGTCCAGAGCGACCCATAGTTTGCGGATTTCTTGTTGCGCATAGGGAATGGCACGGAGGAAAACGCTGATAGCAACATACATCTTCCCAAGGATATGTGTGTGCCATGTATAGGGAAGGATACTGACCTAGACAAACTGATTGAACATGTCTTCCATGATCTGGATGAGAACCTTACTGATCCTACTTATATTCCTCAAGGGCGATTCTGACAACCAAGAACGATAACGTGGACATTATAAACATGAGGATGATTGAACGTTTTCCTGGTGAAGTGATGATATACCACAACTTTGATCGCGCAGAGGCTGATCCATACAACTACTACCCCTCTGAGTTCTTGAACTCTCTAACTCCCAACGGGCTGCCGACACATGTTCTCAAGTTGAAGTTGAACTGTCTAGTTATACTACTGCGAAACATTGACCCAGCAAACGGACTATGCAATGGGACTAGGCTGGTGGTACGGGAGTTCCAGAGAAACGCTATCGACGCCGAGATTGTACTAGGACAACATGCCGGAAAGAGGGTATTCTTGCCTCGGATACCCCTATGCCCCTCCAATGATGAGATGTTCCCATTCCGCTTTAAGAGAAAGAAATTCCCGGTCAAGCTCAGCTTCGCCATGACAATAAACAAGGCACAAGGGCAGACTATTCCTAACATCATTGTGTACCTACATGATCCGGTGTTCTCTCACGTTCAGTTGTATATGGCATTGTCTAGACCAACAACAAGAAGAAACATCACGATACTCGCTATCACAGACAAAGAAAAGGGAGGCCGGTCCAAATCTACGAGGAACCAAGCGACGAAGACATGAAATATTGTCTACAAGGAAGTCCTTACGGCGTAAACATGTTAGGCAGTTCTAAGGAGTCTGACTAATGTTGCCTGGTTTTGATTTTACTTTATTTTGTTAGGAAAAGATAACTATTGCTTATTCAATCTAAAAGGCTCATGTACAAAGTGTTTGCTGAATAGTGCAAAACCGTTTTGGTTAATAATGCAATATGGTCACGTGACTACCGATTTTGTCAATATCTTCTACAGTATATTTTACTATTTCTGTTGTTCAGTACAAGTATGTCTCCGCTGATGTGTTACATGTTATTTGTTCATGAGCCCCTGGTCTAGGTGTCAAGCATAGGATGAATTTGTAGCCTACATGCGTGGGACACACAAGATGAAGCTGCAGGCTACAAGCGTGGGTATGGTTTTATTTCTCATAGTAGACGTAGCTTTTTCACTCGAATGACAGAAGCTTACTTCATTACACGGGCAAAGGTCTTTGCATTGGCTTAAGTATTCTGATGTAAATTGGTCTATGAATTTGAAACCCACTAATTTAGTTATGTACAATGTTTTCTTGAGTTTTACTCCAGTTGTTATAGGTGCTTTCAAATTTATGTTGCTATCAGCCTATGCTGAAGCAGATCCCACTACATAGCCTGGATTGTCTGCAGGTATGTATTTAAACTGATTCTGTTAGCAATTTATTTCAGCCTTGTACTGCGAAGCCCATTCTATGATTTCTGACCGGTATGCAGAAGTTTAATTCTACTAGACCTATTAATATTCATATGTTTTCTCGCTCAAAAGAATATATTCATATTCATTTTGGAATATTATAAGGAATTTAGAAGTGCCTGCAGTATTGCCACATAAAAAGTGTCTGCAGTATATTACCTGAAATGCCCCCTACATGGAGGATTTGTTTAGTGATTTTGTCCTTTCCCTTCCCCCGATGTAATGGATGTGCACAGACCATTGACTTGCTCGGTCCTCTTGCCCTGACATCCACCGTCCCATCCCATGTTGGAATATTTTACTAATATTTGCCCTTTCCCTTCCCCATGAATGGAGTGTGCAGGCCATCATTGCACTTGTCTCTCACTTTGCTATTTTTCTCGTGCCGTCTCCCTCAGCTATCAGCTAACCCAGAATTCCAGGGGCAATTAATCGATTCAAGCCTCTGAACTAACGAGACAATATATACCTAAAGATTGAGCAGATCTCCCTCCAGACGAGGAACTCTCTAGATGAAACTCTCTCTCTCTCTATCTCTCTCTCCAACGTGTGCTCCTTCCCCATGCAACTGTAGATGGATTTCAGACCAGGAGCTTGCTCTGTTTGGGAGCGAATCAAAGCGGCCCAGTGCAAGTCCATATCGACTCGCCTGCTTAGTGCCCTCTATTTATGTGTGTGTCGTTTGGCATGGCATTCTACCCATCTGTAGATTGTTTCTGAGGTGGACGTTCTATCACTTAATTCTTTTGCTTCCTTTTTATTTTTGGAGTTGATCAATGGACCATGAGCCTTCTAGTTGATTTGTCCTTTAAGGATCTTGTGTCCTTTTATCCATAGTCTTGATACGCTCCTTTCCCACTGTGTTAAGCCAAAATATATATGTTTGTTCCCATATTATACTTTTTTGACATGTTTCTATTTTATTTGCTAGATTGTGTAATAATTGATGGCCTCTTTTGGTTGTCCTTTCTCTAGACTACGGCGAGCTTCAATAATTGACAGCCTCTATTGTTTTGCTTCCAGAATTGTGATAGGGTGGTTTAGGTTGTGTTTTCTTTGTTGAAATGTTGATTTTAACTGATGATAACCATTGTGAGAGCAGCTGGAATGGTGATGTTAAACTGATTGTAACCATTAGGTGCAGTCACGACCACGTTCCTATGTGAAAGGACCGATATGGTTGACTAGAGGGAGGGGGGGGGGGGGGTTGAATAGGCAACTACCACTTTTTAACTTTTCTTTAGCAAGTTAGGCTTAGCAACAAATAGGTTGGCTAGATATGCAACTAGGTGAGCAACCTATATGATGCTAACAATAATAACCATACAAGCAAGGAGATAAACAATACAAATAGCTTGCACAAAGTAAGGATAAGAAGTAACCACAAGTGGAACCAATGGAGACGAGGATGTGTTACCGAAGTTCCTTCCCGGTAAAGGGAAGTACGTCTCCGTTGAAGCGGTGTGGAGGCACAATGCTCCCCAAGAAGCCACTAGGGCCACCATATTCTCCTCACGCCCTCACACAATGCGAGATGCCATGATTCCACTAGTGGTGCCCTTGAAGGCGGCAACCGGACATTTACAAACAAGGTTGGGGCCCTCTCCACAACTTAATTGGAGGCTCCCAACTAAATCATGAAGCTTCACCACAATGGAATATGGCTTCGGGGTGACCTCTTCCGTCTAGGGTGCTCAAACACCCAAGAGTAACAAAATCCACACAAGAAAGTATGGGGGAATCAATTTTCCTTTGGTGGAAGTGTAGATCTAGCTCTCCTCCTTCAATCCCTAGCAAGACAACAAGTTTGGGTGGCTAGAGAGAGAGATCGGGCAAGAAAGCTCAAGGGGCATCAATGGTGGAGAGAGAGAGGTAAGAGATAAGATAGAGGTGGAAGAACCACCCCTTTATATAGGTCCCCCACTTTCCAACCGTTACAGCCGTTTTTACACGGCAGCGGTTCAACCGGTACTGAGGGCGGTACAACCGGTATAACCGGTACAACCGTCCTACCACCGCCCAACCACCGGACCACAACAGAAACTAGGCCGGTGGTTCCTCCCCGATGCACCAGCGCTGGACCAGGCTAAGTCCATAGCGGTACAACCGCTTGGGACACCGGTTGTACCGGCTATAATAATATAGCGGTACAACCGGGCCAGGTCCCCCAACAACCGGTCCCCAACAGAAAGGTGTCCAGTTGGAGACCGGTGCTGGGCCGGTTCAACCGCCCAGGGCTGCCACCCTGGGTCACCCAGCTGTGGGTGGTACAACCGCCCGGAGGCAGCGGTACAACCGTTGGGGACCTCTCAGTGGCAGCACCCCCAGGGTATCACCCCTGGAGTGGTGGTCAAACCGGATGTCTAGAGCACACGATGCAATCGGTTGGGACAACGATGCAACCGGTAAGCCAAGAGGGAAAGAGGGGCCTCTCTCTCTATGATGCGAAAGAATGAGTTGGGTGCATAAGGATGTGTGAGAGAGAACTGATTCACCCAAGACCTTCCAATGTGGATTCCCTCTTAATAGTACGGGATCCCTACGACCAAAGAGAATAAACACGTAGAGAACACCGTCTTCGTTCTTTTCTGTTTGGAGGGAATATCTAACCGTCTTGTGTCTCACACATAGTACCTGAACAACTTGACACCCGGTTAGAATCATAGTGAGGTGTCATCATCACCAAAACACTACAGGCAAGAGAATGCCCTTACAATCTCCCCCTTTTTGGTGGATGATGACAACAACATGATTTGCATTGATGATCTATAAAATAAAAGTGGAGCTCCCCCTCAATGTGTGCAACAGATGAGACCTGTGCAAGAATTGAAGCTCCCCCTTGATTTTATAAACCAACCAATGGTAAAATATATAAAATGAAACATTAAGGAGCAATTTAACGAGATAATAAGTAGAGCTTAATAGTAAGGGCATGATTAATCTCAGACTCTACTGAAACGCAAATAGTCTCCACACGGGATAGGTTGTCCATAACCGACAAAGAGCAAATAAGAGTTCAACTGGAAGACGCAACAGAGAAAACAATAGACAACCACGCAACACCCATGCGAATCCCGTCATAATGTAACTTTCTCCCCCTTTGGCATCAAGAAACCAAAAAGGAAAAGAGTGATGCTAACGCCCCAGAACTCAGTAGATCTCCTCATTGGTGTCATACTCCTCGGAATCATCATCATCAGATCTAGCTCCATCATCACCATCATCATCATTATCATCATCAGCAGCAGCAGCAGAGGAGGAGGCAGCAGGCTGACCCGAGGTCTCATCATCAGTCCAAGTGCTATGTGCATAGATCCACTGCTCCTCAGGAGTGATGGTCTTCTCAGAACCACTGGCGGCCTCAAGATGGAGAGCCCGCATAATCTGAATCTGTCGGCGTCTGGCAAGCTTCTCGTTGACATGGGCTTCGTAGAGCTTCTTCTGAACATGAGTCTGGAGGCAGAAGGTCTTCTTAATCATGTCAGAGAGCTTGGAGACCCAAGATGGCTTGGCTCCTGCAGGGAGCTCAAAATCACTATCGCTGGAAGTATCAAGGACATCCTCAGGGTCGTCAGTAGGGAAGCGCGGTGCAAGATGCTTCTTCTTCCTGAGTTGCTTGACCTCATGCTCAATGAGGTTGTCTGGAGAAGTGAGAGGCTCGCCAGGCCTACGAACTGCCCACACAGAGTTGAGGAAACACATGATGAAAGGAGCATAGGTGGGAACCTTCCGGTAGCAGACCGTGGAGTACATCTCCTCCCACATCCATTTGGAAACATCAAACGTAGCCCCAGAGCCAGCTTTAGTCTTCATGGCAACAAGCAGATCAACAAAGTACCCATGAATCTCATCTTGATTTCCAACCTTGGGCAGAAGAACATTCCGGAACACACGATGCAGAATATCATAGACCTGCTGCAGGTCCTTAGAGGCTCCCGGAATCCCACTCCCGGGAATGTACAAGGGGGCTAACCTTTTCTTATCCATAGGAGTAGCCCGATCATGAGGGCGTATGCCGCCATTCCCAGTGAGCCCAGTATCATCATAGCCAAGGGCATTACAGAAAGCGCGCCACAAAACATGGAAGAATTCATCACGACACATGAATGAAAGATGACGATCTTCATCAGTGCCAAAATGGACCGTGGCATAGAACTAGTGAATGAGCTGTACATCAAAGGCACAGTTGAAAGTCATTAGCTTGATCAAGTCAAATTCTTCGCATAGTGCCAAGGCCTCTCCAAAGTAATCCATGTTGTTTCTCCAGTGCTCAATGTCAATTGTCCATTGCTTGGCAAACTTGTTCTTGTGATGGTCATAGAGCTCGTGCACGATCCGCATTTGCAACTCATTCCTGTACTGAGGGGTGGTCCACCTGGGAGGAGCTGGAACCTCGTAAGGATTTTGAAGATGGACCCGCTCCCAATCAACTTGCTTCCAGGAACGCACAGCCTTGGCAGTTTTTTGCTTGGCGGCCAAGGACTTCTCACGGCGAGTGGGATTGGTGGGAATCACAACTTCCTCATTGTCAGACTCTTCAACTATCCTGCACCTGCGAGCACGTTTCTTGGTCTTCTTTCGAGGAGCAGAACGAGAGCTGGAACCACCTGTAGACACGCACACGAGGAACACAGAAGAGAAACCCAGAAAAGATGAGAGGATTGTACGCAAAAAGAGGAATAAATTAGGTGCGACGATAAGAAACAAGAAACGGGGGGGGGGCAGGAATCAGGGAGTCCGGTTGAACCGGTCACCCAAGCGGTTGTACCGCTACTTATAGCGGTTGTACCGCTGCTGGGAAACCAGTGGATCCGGATCTGAGAAATGCACCCCTCTTTGAGGTCTCTAAGCATCACAGCTAATTGGAATTATAATACACGATCTCATCCCGTCAATAGTTTTGACTAGAAAACACGGGAACCGAGCAATGCCCTAACAATGGTGGATTCAAAGGAACACCAAGAACAAGGAGGAACTGGGCATTAACGGCATCCATGGGAGGAGATCGGGGGAAGGAAGGGCCTCCACGGGGAGGAGCCCATGGATCCGGGGCGCCGGAGGCACTCCGGGCCGGTGGTGACGGCGGCTAGGGCACCAGGGATGAGTCGGGCACGAATGGGAAAACTAAATACCCCTTCAGCCCGGCCCTCCCAGTATAAGTGCCGGTTGCGCGACCGGTTGTACCACTCCGAGGAGCGGTTGTACCGGCCCAGTACAGGTCCTGGGGATTAGCGGTTGAACCGCATGCACCCCCAGTTGTACCGCTGGGGCGGGACAACTGGAGGATTAACGGTTGAACCGCTTTTCACACCGGTTGTACCGCCCGGCCACAGGAACCACCACCATGAGATCAAAGCGTACAATTGGAGAAGATGGGTTCCGAGATGAGAAGAGCTTGGGATAGAGAAAAAGGCAGAGGAGTATGGTGGGGAAAAGTCCATGTTTGGAAGAGAACAAAACGCAAATAGAAATACCATGGAGAATGCCCACACCTAGGACCCAAAAACATAAAACAAAACACAAACTTAAGAAACAAACAAGGTCAAATGCCTCTCTCGGAGGGGGCGGTGGCCGAGGCTACCTATGTTTGAGTCAATTGGTATGGCACCGCGAAGATTTTAACCTTGGGCCCATGACCAAAACTCGTCTTTGAAGCACAAGTGTCATAAAAAATGACTAATGTGAAAGACTTGATCAATTTGTGCATAATAGGAGGAGGGATAGTTCATTGAGAGAACTAGACCCCCCCTATGTCCATGCCTACACCTAAACAAGACATGATGATGAGTGTGGTGGGGTGTGCACTAACTCAAGCCACATTGCTCGAATCGATGATATTTAGCTCATGCCTTAACTCGCGAAATCTTGCTTCATCCAATGTCTTTGTGAATATATCTGCAAGCTGTTCCTTCGTATAGAGATGAATAAGATCAATGTCTCCACGCTTGATGTGATCCCGAATAAAGTGATGACGAATCTCAATATGCTTCGTCTTGTAGTGTTGAACCGGATTGTTGGAGATATTGATCGTGCTTTCATTGTCGCAGTAAAGAGGCACTTTGTCACAGTTGACACCATAATCCTTTAAGGTTTGCCTCATCCAAAGAATCTGAGCACAGCAGCTTGCGGCGGCTACATACTCGGCCTCGGTGGACGAGAGAGAAACACAGTTTTGTTTCTTTGAAGACCAACTTACCAGAGAGCGACCAAGAAATTGGCAGCCTCCGAAAGTGGACTTCCTTTCCACACGGTCTCCCGCCCAATCCGAGTCAGTATATCCAATGAGATCAAATGAAGCACCTTTGGGGTACCATAAGCCAAAGTTTGGGGTATGAGCCAAATATCGAAAGATTCGCTTGACAGCCACATAGTGACTCTCCTTAGGTGCGGATTGAAATCGTGCACAAATTCCCACACTCAACATGATATCCGGCCTAGATGCACAAAGGTAAAGCAGAGATCCAATCATGGAGCGATATACCTTTTGATCCACAGCTTTACCATTGGGATCACTGTCAAGTTGGCATTTGAGCTGCATAGGAGTGTTGGCCTTGGGAGGATTGAGCTCATCCATCTTGAACCTCTTGAGCATGTCTTGTGTGTATTTGGCTTGGTTGATGAAGGTTCCTTGGCTTCGTTGCTTGACTTAGAATCCAAGGAAGAACTTCAACTCTCCCATCATAGACATTTCAAACTCTTTGGTCATTAGTGCGGCGAACTCATCATTAAAAGCTTTGTTAGAAGAGCCAAAGATAATATCATCTACATATAGTTGGCATACGAACAAGTTCCCGTTAACCCTCTTAGTAAAAAGAGTGGGGTCGATTTTCCCAATTTCAAACCCACGATCTTGCAACATCTCGATAAGGTGCTCATACCACGCACGTGGGGCTTGTTTAAGGCCATAGAGTGCCTTATCGAGAACGTATACATGATTGGGGAACTTGGGATCCTCAAACCCCGGGGGTTGCTTGACGTACACCAACTCCTTAAGAGGACCATTAAGAAAAGCACTCTTTACATCCATTTGATATAATATGAAGTCATGATGAGAGGCATAAGCAAGCAGCATGCGAATAGATTCAAGGCGAGCAACAGGGGCAAATGTTTCACCATAGTCGATACCCTCGACTTGGGAGTAGCCTTGAGCCACTAGTCTTGCCTTGTTGCGAATAATAATGCCATGTGCATCTTGCTGGTTCTTAAAGATCCATTTGGTTCCAATGACATTGTGCATCTCCTTTGGTCTTGGCACCAATCGCCACACTTTGTTGCGCTCGAAGTTGTTGTTTTCATCATGCATGGCTTCAAGCCATTCCTCGTCTTTGAGTGCATCTTGTACCTTGAGGGGTTCAAAGCAAGAAACAAACGCATGATGTGCACAAAAGTTTGTTAATTAACGACGAGTAGTTACCCCTCTCTTCAAACTTCCATAAATGTTCTTTAGTAGGTGTTGCTTGACTCTTAGTTTGGAAGCGATCTTGGCAGCTCGTCTTTCAAGAATTTCCTCCATGGAAAGTTGGGGCTTGGTAACTTGATGAGCTTCGGTACTAGCACCGGCTTGCTCTTGATCTTGAGAATGATCTTGATCTTTAGCTTGACCTTGATCTTGATCTTGAGCTTCATCTTGATCTTGAGCTTGCACGGGGGTGTGACCAAGATCTTGAGCATCATGTGATGTAGAATCATCACCATTTAGTTGATCTTGCCCTTGATCTTGAACACGGGGTTGAGGGCCTTCACTTTGTTCTTCGGAAGCGTGAGGGTCGTGCGTCGGTGATGGTTCCACTTGAGTGGAACATTGTCCTTCTCCTTCAGCCACAAGGGGTTCCTCAACGGGTAGGAAGTATCCCACACCCATTCTTCTTATGGCTTGGGGAGGAATTTCATCACCTACATCACAAAGACCACTTTTCTCCACTTGGGAGCCATTATTTTCATCAAACTCTACGTTACTCGTCTCCTCAATGAGTCCGGTGGACTTGTTGAGGACACGGTAAGCATGAGAGTTTGTAGCATAACCAACAAATATGCCCTCATGAACTCTAGATTCGAATTTTGACAAACGTACACCTTTCTTGAGAATGAAACACTTACAACCGAACACCCGGAAGTACTTGAGGTTGGGCTTGTTATCGGTAAGAATCTCATACGGAGTCTTGTTCAAGCCTTTCCGAAGATAGAGCCGATTTGATGCATGACACGCGATGTTGATGGCTTCGGCCCAAAAGTTGTACGGAGATTTAAACTCTGCCATCATGGTTCTTGCCGCATCCATCAACGTCCGGTTCTTCCTCTCCGCAACACCATTTTGTTGAGGGGTGTAAGGTGTGGAATATTGGTGTTTTATCCCCTCATCACTGAGAAATTCATCCAAGGTGTAGTTCTTGAACTCAGTGCCATTGTCACTCCTAATCATCAATATCTTTGCTTCATGTTGACGTTGGACTTCATTTGCAAAGTTGATGACGGTCTGTTGGGTCTCACTCTTCCTCTTGAAGAAATATACCCATGTGTATCTTGAGTAATCATCCACAATCACCAAGCAATACTTTCTTCCTCCAAGACTATCAAAAGATGGAGGACCGAAGAGATCCATGTGAAGGAGCTCTAAGGTCCTCTTTGAGTAGATTGTAGTAGTAGGACGATGAGCCTTTTCATGTAACTTTCCTTCGATACAAGCAGTGCAAGCACGATCTTTAGCAAAACTCACATTTGTTAGTCCAAGAATGTGATCCCCTTTGAGGAGACTTTGCAAAGATCTCATATTGACATGGGCTAGTCGGCGTTGCCAAAGCCATCCCACATCAACTTTAGCCATTAGACATGTCGCGGTCTTAGTGGGTCGCTCCGAGAAGTTAATCACATAGAGACCGTTTTCGACATGCCCAACACAGGCTACTTTAAGAGTCTTGCTCCACAAAAGGGTCACGGTATCAATGCCAAAGAAGGTACTAAAACCCATAAGTGCAAGTTGATGAACGGAAAGTAAATTGTATGCAAGGGTCTCAACAAGCATGACTTTCTCAATGGTTAAGGTTGGAGAGATAACCACCTTGCCAAGACCCAATACCTTTGAAATTGTGTCATCGCCAAAAGAGACTTGAGTGGCCACGGATGTATCGGGTCGAACGTCCACCACCAAGTCCTTGCTTCCGGTCATATGATTTGTTGCTCCACTATCGAGCAACCATGAAACTCCCCCGGAAGCAAACTCCTACAATAGATCAATGCTTGGATTTAGGTACCCATTCTTTAATGGGTCCTTTCATGTTAGTGACAAGGGTCTTAGGAACCCAAATAGACCACTCAATGCACTCATAATAAGAACCAACATATTTGGCATAAACATGCCCATCACTAGCATGGCACAAAACATAAGAGGGGTTAAAGTCGCCGGCTTTGTTGAGGGGAGAGATCTTGTCCTTCTTCTTCTCATGAGTCATGCCCCCCGCTTTTAAAAATGTTTCCTTGAGCGGAGGAACCTGCATGGCCTTTACCTTCTTCTTCTTTTTGACTTGGGTGCAAACCCAACTCCTTCCTTTGCAACCACTTCCTTTTGATTGCTCAAAAGGTCATTGAGATTCTTCTCACCTTGGATACATGTCACAAGGCCTTTCTCAAGCTGCACTTTTAGCTTAACATTTTCCTCCACAAGATGTGCATGCTCACAACACGGGTTAGTAGCAGAGGCATTATCAATTAAAACAAAAGGAGGACACGTGGCAATTTCCTTAGTGAGTTTTACTTGGAGTTGATCATGTGACTCCTTAAGAGAAGCATGAACGCTCTTCAATGCCTTGTGAGCATTGTCAAGTGAGTCAAACTCATCCTTGAGTCGAGCATGGCCAACCCCAAGTGCAACCTTTTTAGATTTGAGCACACGGTTAAGAACGATAGCATGATCATAATCCTTACGTAATTTAGCAAGGTCATCATTTTGTGACTCCTTAAGAGTCAAATGAAGACCTCGCTCTTCCTCTAGAGAAATAGAAAGATCTGCTATCTCGTCGGCATAATCACGACTATGCCCTCTGAACTCCTCAAGATATTCTTCTTGAGACTCAATCGTGTCATTGGCCTCACCAAGTTGTTCCAAGAGAGCAACGAAGTGCTTCTTGGATTCTCCCTTGAGTTTGCACCAGAACTTGTCAAACTCATTCTCGCCCTCTTTAGCCTCCTCATTTTCATCCACACAATCTAACAAAGACGGAGTGGAATAAATAGAAGTCTTAATGTTTGTGGTTTTGGCGTTGGAGGTTACCTTGGTGATACCTTTGGCCATGAGACACCTAACAATGTGGTTCTCGTTGGGAGCGTCGAAGAGTGACACCTTTGTTGGGGTAGTCGATGCAATAGCCACAGATGCCATTGCCATTCCTCCACCACTTGTGTCTTCGTCATCCACATCATCATCGGAGGCATACTCTTCTTAAGCCACCAACACTTTGTGAGGAGCCTTCTTGGTGAAGTTGGACTTGTTGGGAAAAGGCTTGGCCTTATCTTTGCGGATGAGCTTGCCACCATTGTCTTCCCTCTTATCATAAGGACAGTCCACCACGAAGTGACTCACATTACCACAGTTGTAGCAGGTTCTCACACGTTGCTTGCCCTTTGACCCGCTTGAGTTGTTCTTGGAGAAATTGGGCCTTGCGTTTCTCTTATTGCCCCAGAATTGCCTAGACGCTAGAGCCATATGCTCATGGTAAGCATATTTGGTGTCCTCGGGGCAACCCTCCTCTTCTTCTTCTTCTTCTTCCTCTTGACTGACCTTGGCCTTCAAAGCAAGGTTGGGAGATGATTTCTTTAACCGTTGCACACGAGCAAGAGCATTGTCTGCGGTCGTGTTCAAGATGTTCATTGCAATAAATTCATCCAACACATCGCTAGAGGACAAGTTGTGAAAATCCGGTCTTTGGCGGATGACGGCGGACATGGCCTTGTTGAAGGGCATGATGGCCTTCAGAAACCTACGCTTGATCCAGGTGTCATCCACATCCTTGCTGCCATGATCTCGGAGGGCAACGGCAAGAGTAGTTACCCTCCTATAGAGCTCACGCGGTTCCTCATCTTCTATCATTACAAACTCATCTCACTGATCAAGCACGACCTCATAGTTCGCCCGTTGAATGCTTGAGCTGCCCTTGTACATGGAGACAATGTGTTCCCAACACTCTTTAGCAACAGTGAAGGGTCGCAGGTGAGGTAGGTCTTCGGTAGGAACTGCAGCTTGTAGTATGAACAAGGCGGAGGAATTTAGCTGTTTATCAGCCTCTTCTCTTGGAGTGAGGTTGCGTGGATCACGAGGATAGTATCCTTCTTCAATGACTCTCATGAGTTGAATTGAGCTGTGATCCAAATGAGACTTGATACGAAAAACCCAATTAGCAAAATCATTCTTAACAAGTTTAGGAGGAGGACCGAGATTAACTATATGAGGTGGGTGCACCGGTCCTCCATAGACCAAGGGAGGGGGAACTGAGGCAAAGGTCCCCGACCCATTAATTCCTTGAGAACGAGTGTCCTTATCAGCACTAGCCCCCTCCTTACCGGAGTTGACATCCGATGTCGAGTTAGTGGGATTAGCCACTTGCATTGCATCGGTGGAAAGTTTAAGAGTATCAAGGAATTCTTTAAACATGGATTTGACCTCGGTCGTCATGGAGGATTTAAGCGAGGACATGGCCTCGTTTAAATCCTCACGAGAGACCGTGTTCACACCCATGGCCTCGGGGAGTTCAACCGGCCGGTCCCCGTCGTTAACCATACTCTTCGGGTGGTGAAACGCTTAAAAAAGAGACGTAGCTCTGATACCAATTGAAAGGATCGATATGGTTGACTAGAGGGGGGTGAATAGGCAACTACCACTTTTTAACTTTTCTTTAGCAAGTTAGGCTTAGCAACAAATAGGTTGGCTAGATATGCAACTAGGTGAGCAACCTATATGATGCTAACAATAATAACCATACAAGCAAGGAGATAAACAATACAAATAGCTTGCACAAAGTAAGGGTAAGAAGTAACCACAAGTGGAACCAATGGAGACGAGGATGTGTTACCGAAGTTCCTTCCCAGTAAAGGGAAGTACGTCTCCGTTGGAGCGGTGTGGAGGCACAATGCTCCCCAAGAAGCCACTAGGGCCACCGTATTCTCCTCACGCCCTCACACAATGCGAGATGCCATGATTCCACTAGTGGTGCCCTTGAAGGCGGCAACCGGACCTTTACAAACAAGGTTGGGGCCCTCTCCACAACTTAATTGGAGGCTCCCAACTAAACCACGAAGCTTCACCACAATGGAATATGGCTTCGGGGTGACCTCTTTCGTCTAGGGTGCTCAAACACCCAAGAGTAACAAAATCCACACAAGAAAGTATGAGGGAATCAATTTTCCTTTGGTGGAAGTGTAGATCTAGATCTCCTCCTTCAATCCCTAGCAAGACAACAAGTTTGGGTGGCTAGAGAGAGAGATCGGGCAAGAAAGCTCAAGGGGCATCAATGGTGGAGAGAGAAAAGTAAGAGATAAGATAGAGGTGGAAGAACCACCCCTTTATATAGGTCCCCCACTTTCCAACCGTTACAGCCATTTTTACACGGCAGCGGTTCAACCGGTACTGAGGGCGGTACAACTGGTATAACCGGTACAACCGTCCTACCACCGCCCAACAACCGGACCACAACAGAAACTAGGCCGGTGGTTCCTCCCCGATGCACCAGCGCTGGACCAAGCTAAGTCCATGGCGGTACAACCGCTTGGGACGCCGGTTGTACCGGCTATAATAATATAGCGGTACAACCGGGCCAGGTCCGCCCAACAACCGGCCCCCAACAGAAAGGTGTCCGGTTGGAGACCGGTGCTGGGCCGGTTCAACCGCCCAGGGCTGCCACCCTGGGTCACCCAGCTGTGGGTGGTACAACCTCCCGGAGGCAGCGGTACAACCGTTGGGGACCTCTCAGTGACAGCACCCCCAGGGTATCACCCCTGGAGTGGTGGTCAAACCGGATGTCTAGAGCACACGATGCAATCGGTCGGGACAGCGATGCAACCGGTAAGCCAGGAGGGAAAGAGGGGCCTCTCTCTCTATGATGCGAAAGAATGAGTTGGGTGCATAAGGATGTGAGAGAGAGAACTGATTCACCCAAGACCTTCCAATGTGGATTCCCTCTTAATAGTACGGGATTCCTACGACCAAAGAGAATAAACACGTAGAGAACACCGTCTTCGATCTTTTTCATCTGGAGGGAATATCTAACCGTCTTGTGTCTCACACATAGTACCTGAACAACTTGACACCCGGTTAGAATCATAGTGAGGTGTCATCATCACCAAAACACTAAAGGCAAGAGAATGCCCTTACACTATGTCCTTTCACTATTCCATAGCTTGCTCATCACATTGATTTTTAAGTCTGTTTTCAAAGTTGCGCAACTATAAACAGTTTGTGCAATATAAATGGCAAAGAAGTATTCACTAAATTTAATAATTTATGAATTTGTGCTTGGGCTGATGAATATATGGTTTGATTCACATGCTTTTCTTGGGAGGCCCTAATATATATAGTTGGTGGCATTAAAATATATCTCTAATATACATTTATGCTCAGTTCTTCTTTCAGGACAAGATGAGGCCACTGAAGCGTAAGAGAGTTGAAGCACCACACATCCCAACATTTGAGGATGTGCATCCTTACACTAGATGGAGTATGTGTGTCCGTGTGTACCACAAATTCCATGTGGAGAGGCTGGCTCCTGGTAGAAAACAGCTTAACATGGTATTATTGGATGAGAAGGTAATACTCGTGTGCACGTTTAGTTTCAACTGCATCGAACAATATTTTAATAAACGTTGGATTGTCACAATCTATTTGGTTTTTTATTTGGTAACAATGTAAGAAAATGGTTGTTGTCATATATGATGATGATGTGGATCGATTTGATGCTTTACTCGTAGAGGGGCGAGTATATTATGTGTGGCATATGCTCGCATAACCAACTGTGAGAAATCATGACTATTTGTTTGCAGATAGTCACTTTGTGTGTCGTTTGAGCTCATCAACAACAGTTAATGAGATGAGAAATGTGAATGAACAATTGATCCCATTGTTCCCTCCATTTATGCGTTTTGACAAAGTTTGGGAGTCCACACTAGATAATGATACATATGTTGGTAAGTGTTTTAGTTTCCCTTTGTACATTCCAAATGTTCTTTTGTATCAAATGATTTACTACTATTTTTTGTTCAATTATTAGATGTTATGGGCATGGTTTTGTTTGTGAGTTCTATGGGACATAAGGACGGTTTCTACAATCGAAGGGTCCCAGTGAGAAGTATTGTTCTGCTAGATGACACATATGTATATCTTATGGTTTTCAAGTATCTACATAATTCAAAGTTCTTATGATTCTCTGCTAATACCAAATTATTTTGTAGCTATAATATTGTCAAGTTAGTTGTATGGGACAAGTTAGTGACTAATAATCTAACTACATGGGAAAAACTCGCCGAGGAGCGTGCTATTGTTGTGGCAACAATGTTACGTGCATAGCGCATTGGTAAGCCTAAGTGCCTGCATTGTTTTATGCACATAGTAATTGCCCGAAAATACATTTTGCTAATAGATTGATGGTCTGCCTTTAATTAACTAGACTGTGGCATGCATACTATGGACTTTAGTAGGATGCACTTTGACCCGAATATCACAGCTGTACGTGAATTAAGGCAAAGGTAATTGGAAATTTGGTTGAAGCTATATCGTTATTTTCTTTCTATGGTATATCTCCATGAATCAAAAGAAAATGAAGACCGAAGTCATAAAGCAAGTTTGGAGTCTTAGCATCGGATAATGTCTTACTTAAACTAGGTTGAGCTGCTTTTGGATTGTGTTACTTTGATTTTGCTTAATTTTGGGTGTGTAGTGTCGTGGACAATCCTGGCAAGTGCTTTTGTGATCTTTGTTGTATTTGAAACTGAGTTTCACTTATCAAGTGAAATCTTAAAGGAGGTGTAATGCCAAGAACCCTTCAAGGGCATCAAGTTGACTACGGTGGCGGCGCAAGTTGCGAGATGAGGCAAAACCCTAGATGTTTTCGGTGTGTCTTTGACCGAGGCCGATAAGCAGTATATATAGGAGGACTAGAGGCGGTACCGTGTCGCGATCACGATCTCAAACCGACTTGGTTTCTTCAAACTTACCGGTCACGGAGTAATGTAACAACTTCGAGGCGACATGTTGCATCTGCAAATAGTTGTGCACATGTGTTAGCTAAGGCTGGATGAAATCATAATGCAATGGCTCCACCTTAATACTCCCTCCGTTCCTAAATATAGGGTGTATAGTTTTTGGCACGGAAATTAAAGAACACACGTAGAGGGAAAATTTCACAAGTTTTGGGCGAGATTACACCTGACTAATTGACATCAGAAAATAGAGGAGCTTGCCTTATATAAGGAAATGTAATAAAATCCCTTAAAAAAATATCCGAACGAGTGGTGCAATGCAATACACCTTATATTTCGGATTTTTTCTCAAAAAACTATGGCCAGTACTAGGCGCCGGTGCGCCGGCCGAAAGTTTCGGCCGGTCAGCCCCCAGTCGTTCGATCCGGTCATCTGTAGCCAGTGCCGAATCATCTCCTTCCTCTCACTTTGGTCAACGCAGAAAATCCCCTCCTTCCTGTTCCCCGCGATCATCTCTGCTCTTGCCCCCCACGCACGTGCGCTCCGGCGAGGGGCGGCAGCACCCGCCCCCTTGCGCCGCTGCTCCTTGCAGCACCACCATTGTAGCCCTCCTGCCACCCTTATGTTGAAGCTCGCAGTCGCCGCACGTCGCAACCGTATCTCGGGAACCATGGCCATTGCAGCTGTGCTGTGGCCGGTTCCAGCACGCGTTCACCATGGTTGGAGCACCACCGGCGTCACCGTGGTCGTCGACTTACACAGTTGTGCCCTGCAAAAAACTCGGAAAGCAACAAATGCTCCATTTGTCGGTTGAAGCAAAAATTTACACGTTTCCAGCAAAATTGAACACCGGTTCCAGCAAAACAACTCATCAGGAAGAACTCTTGGGTGATCGATTGTAGCAAAAATTTACACGCTTCCAGCAAAAATAAATACCGGTTCCAGCAAAAACAACTCAGCAAGAACTCCCGTCGATCGATTGTAGAAAAAAATTACCCGGTTCCAGCAAAATTGAATACTGGTTCCAGCAAATTCATCGGGAGGTTGAAGCTTTACCAACAAATGGTTGCAGCTTTTTGCCGCCGCCCGGGGTGACGGCTGATTCCAACACGCTGTATCATCCTCTACGGTGTTGCATGATTGCCGGTTGCAGCTAATGGCGGCTGCCATTCCAGCAATGTCGGATGCTGGTTGTAGCACCAAGGCGTCGACCCCGGCTTCTTCATTACCATCAGCCTCCAAGCAGCAAATTCCATCGCCAGTCCCATCATCTCATGTTACCGGTTGCAGCATCGCTGCTCCGCGGTAGTAGCACCGCTGAAAACTGCCACCACCACCGCATGAGCATGGTCTCCATGGCGGCGCCACCGCAACACCGCTGAGAGACATGGCAACTCCGGTGGTCGTTGGTTGTCCTGCTTATATCATCCCCAGCCGCTAGCTGTAGTTCAGGCATGGCGGGGGCCTTGAGGTGAGTGGCTTTTGCAGGAGATAAGGGATCTAATGAGGTGAGTAGGTAGCTGCCGGAGCACTAGATCGGCGGGATGTGGTGCTCGGTTTGTTAACCGGTGAGACGAGGGGGGTAGGTGGGAAAAAAAGGAAAGGAAATAGTGGATGGGGAAGAGATAAGGCACCGAATAGGATCCCACCAGATTACGTGTGGCCTGAAACTGGAACGCGCTGGACGCATGCACCTTATATCAAGGAACGCATGCACCTTATATCAAGGAACGAAGGGAGTATGTGGTGTTTGTAGCATCTTTGTACAAAGGCTCTGTTATTGGATGGTACATTTTTTGCTTTGTATATTTTTATACCATTTCATTGCATAAGATATTAAACTGATAATAAGAACAAATACTATACTTATGTTGAAGAAAAAGCGGAGAAAAGTATGAATTGGAGCAGAGCCCTGCCCCTCGCTTTATACCCGTCCGACCCTGCCTCCCCGAGTTCCGCGAGCGATGTGGGACTAATCGAACCGGGAGGTTTCCCGTCTACGCGGTTCGCTCCCGACCGTTTGGGCAGAAGCAAAGAAGCCCAGCGAGAAGATAAAAGGCCTCAAGGCCTATTTCCCCACCTCTATCGGCGGCGGCGGCTCGAGCAGAGGGAAGGAAAAGCTTTCTACCCTAGGGACGAGAGAAAAAAGGCAGAGGAGAGGAAGCGGAGGCGACGATGTCGGCGATGACGGCGGCGGTGCCCTTCTGGCGCGCGGCGGGGATGACCTACATCGGCTACTCCAACG